>JAUMIR010000004.1:319713424-320963424 GCA_030847615.1 Gambelia wislizenii | reverse complement strand
AAGACAAAAAGAGAGACAGAAGCAGAGAAGAAGTGTTCAGACACCAAGAGATGACAGTTTTTAGTAACTAAAATTTAATTGGTTAAAACTGGAGCACCCTTGGGGTTATAGTTGCTCTATTGTAATCTGGTGTGGGATTAGCAGCTGTGCTGCCTACAGTAGGTGCCCGCCTGTGTCCAACTACTTGTATAGTTATAAGCAATTTTATATCACAAAAACACCTTAAGTCTCCATTTCTGTTTTTTTCATCAAAATAAACAAACCCTGTAAAGAGGTTACTCCTGCAATGTCCATTTAGAGGAAAGCCACTCTTTACAGAATAACATTATATTGCTGAATGAAATACACAAAAACTGGTTAGTGGGCATGTCTCTTCGTTTTCACAGATGCACTCAAGAGATGTGCAAATACTAAGTATTTTAAACTCTAGGTACATAAAAGGTATCTTTCCTATAGACATCCTGTACCCAAACCATCTCCCCAGAGATGCTTGTGTACGTGCTTGTTGAAAATCTCCAAATTATTATGCTTTGCAAAAGGCCTACCAAGCAGATGTGCAAGCATGTAACTGGACATTAGGAGATGCTCCTTGAAATCATTTGTAATACTACTGGATACAATTTCTCTCACTATCAGTCTGAGGTGGGATAATTCAAGACATAGCTGTGTTAATCTGGATCAGTAGACAAAGGGCTCTTGGAGCACCTTTGAGACGAAGGACATTTTCAGACAGTGCTTACCATGGGATCAGGTTCTGGGAGAGGAACAGAGCTCTTGCACGCCAGGGGGTTTTCGGACGCCACCGTCCCTCTTCCAGGATTATTTGTGGCACGTCTGAGAAGCTTTGGAAGCGGCCGCGCCATATTTTAAGCAGGGAAGTTGCCCGTGCTTAAAATATGGTGCGGACCCCCTGCTGCACAAGAGCTCCGTTCCTCTCCCAGGATCTGATCCTGCGGTAAGCACTGTCTGAAAATGTCCTGAGAGAAAGAAGTTGGTAGCATAAGCTTTCATCGACTAAGTCTACTTCATTGGATGCATGGAGTGAAGTGCCTAGGAGCAGACATTTATACCTATGAATGAACTTGTTGTATGTGTCAATAGCAATAGAAATGCAAATTGTGAGTATAGTGATGAGCTGACAAGTTCAGTTTTAACTATGGTCATTGGGAACAAAGGCAAGAGGAAAGATATTGCCTAAAGCTAAGATGAATAGCTAACCATATGAATTGTGGAGGGAGTTATTGGAATGTAGTATGATGCTGGCTGGAAGGAGATGTGATAAACTGGGCAAGAGCGCCCTCATGAGGCTGGGGTGTTAACTAGTGTTACAATATGTGTAGTGTGCCAGAAAACCATTGTCTCTGCTCATTCAACCCACTATCAATGGACTGGAGTTTGTGGATATATTCCAGTTCTGTTGTTTCTCTTTTCAATCTTCCTCTGTAGTTTGAACAAAAAAACTACATGTACTTCCAAGCAGATTTAGTCTACAAATGTTTGTGCTATCTGCTTCTTTCTCTCAGTTAGTCTCAAGATCCCTTTGCATATCAGTCTGTGGTATAACCAGGATTGATTAGTGAAGTAGAGTGATTAGAGTAACTATGCTCCTATTCACACTTACCTGAGAGTAAGAATTTGTACATTTTGTGCCAATTTTCAGCCTATAATAACAGTTCATAAGCCACCCTAGGCCCCCAAATGTATTCAACAGAAAGATAGATAATAGATAGACAGACAGACACATACACACACACACACATACACACATGCATATACATATGCATAAGTTATTAACAAACGGAACTTAATAGTTTAATAAAAAAACTAGTTTGGCTTCCATCCTCTTCAATTGCTAAAATGAAAGTCCTTCTAATAAAATAAAAGTGCTTTAATGTAAGCAACTGAGGAGAGGGTGGAAGCCAAAATGTTTCCTTAATAATTGAATTATGAAGTTGTACAGTATTTGTTAATCACTCCTACATACACGTGCACACACCCTCCAACATTTCACAGACGAAAACCAGGGCTGTCCATGCAACATCAAAAAGTGGTCAAGATGGCAAAAACTATTAAGGAGAAAGACCACACAAGCTAGGAGAGACTGCAGCAGCTTGCTTTTGTCTGGTCCTACTGGGAAGGGCAAGATTCCATTCCCGTCTATCCTCCCTCCCAACCCCACTGAGTTAACTGAGTATAAACTACTTTTGCACTTTAGAACTCGGTCTGCAGCAATTGAAGTAAGCTGAAGACAAAATGGAAAGTGATAGGAGAGAGAAACTGGGACATTTTAAATGCAGCTGCAGGAGTGGGATAATAGAGGAATAATTGGGACATTCCCTACCAAGTCTGGACAACTGGGCGGTATGTATACAGTATATATTTAAACTGCATCCTACCTGGATCCAGAACATGTTTGTAAGAAACCCTACTTGTTTGTTTCAAAATCATCTATCTATTGTTCTATTGATATAAAATCTCAAGATATGATTGGATGATCATTTCCAGTGAGTTTATTTTTTCAAGTCTTGTCAGCTTGTGTTGGGGGGGGGTCTGACTCTGAAAAACACAAAACTGCCATTCCTGAACTCCTTCAGAAAAGAAAACCCTGATTTCTTTTGACTAAACACTTTAGGAAGAGGGAGTTGGGGATGAAGGGCTCTGGCATGGTCTGCAGACTGCAAAATTACCCTCAGGGAGTTGTGGGCACCCTACAGTCTGCTCTTTGCCCACCACCTGTTTAACTGGACTGGTTTTCAAGTAAAAAATAAGACTGGCATGGAAGTCTGACCTCAGAGGAAGTGAATGGTGGCTAATTAATCCTAACCCAAACTGGAAGACAGGACAACCTCCCCCCACCCCGCATCTGCTCCAGATTGCCTAAGGATTTTGAATAGCTAAACAAGGTCTGGGATATTATGGGCATGGGGAACTTATTACATTCATTTAAAATAAGGTAGGCCCAATGGAAAACCTATTATGTGACTTGGCAGTCATTAATGCAATGATGGTATAGTGCTGGGATATGTATCTTTGACATTTTTCTGAAGTTGACCAAATGAGCTAGGTTTTCCATGCACATTTGGCGAATTAATTATCCCCAATTTTGGAATGACAAAATGTAAAGGAAAGAGAAATGAAAGACTCCCTAGTGCCTCTAAGTTTCTATCCTCCTTTGCCGAACTGCTCTCATCATGACAAAAGTTGGATCTCGATAATGCTTAAATGAGGGCCAATGGAAGCAATGTTGGTTTATTTACATCTCTGATCTGTTCATTTATAAAAGGAAGGGATTGTGAGGATTATCTATTATTTTTTTAACAAGGAATAAGTGAGGGAATAAGGGGAGGTGAACCCTTTCTTGATGTATTCCATTGCATTCTGTCTCTTGAAGCATTATTGTTTGGAAAGCGGGTCCAGAATGCTGCAGCCAGAATGCTGACCAAGGCCAGTTATAGGGAGCATATAATTCATTTGTTAAAACAACTCCACACTCTGCCAGTTCATTTCCAGGCACAATTCGAAGTGCTGGTCATCTCCTATAAAGCCCTCTATGGCTCAGGTCCAGCCTATTTGAAAGGCCATATCTCTCAGTATAAACCACCAAAACTTTAAGAGCATCAGAGGAAGGCTTTCTCTCTGTCCCGCCATCATCACAGGCTCACTTGGTGAGGACACGAGAGAGAGCCTTCTCTGTGGCTACTCCCACGTTCTGGAATATCAGGATAGGATGAGGAAACCAGAAATCAATGTGATATTTTTTCAACCCACTCCTCTAATTGTCCCTATTTGGCATGAAGAGTCCTGATTAACCCTCTGTTATCCCACTTTTTCACCTGCTTTTAAAATGTTCCAGTTTCTCTCTCCTCTACTTTCTACCTTTGTCCTCAATTTACTGCAGTTGCTGCAAAATGAGGCCATAGTGCAAAAGTAAGTTGTACTCTATTAATTTAGCAGGTAGGAGGGCAGAGGCAGAGGCAGACTCGTGCCCTTCCAGTAGGCTCAGGCTACAGCCTCTCCTAGCTTGTGTGTTTTTTCCTCATTAATAACTTTTGCCATCTTGACCACACTCTGATGTTGCTTGGCCACACACATCCTGGTTTTCCTCTGTGAAAAGTTGGAGGATATGCTCCATTGACCCCCCAGGATTATATACCTGCTACAGGAGAGTATTGGGATTTTTTTCTTTCTCTCTTTCTTTCTATGGATTGATAGTATAAATACCTGAATGTGGCAAAAGCCACGAGCCTTCATTTCATCCAAAATAAAGATCTGGAATGCCTCCAGCAAGCCAGAGTAGTCTGGACTGCAGGCCTTCTCAGGAGGCAAGAGGAGCTGAAACTGGGTTTGTGTTTGAACACTCTGGAATGGCTGGATTCCTAAAAGTAGATCAAAAGAAAGAATTATGAAGAGTCCTGTGTACATCCTCTTATGCTGTCATTCTTGTTGCTCTCGTGGTTTATTTTACATAAATTGTACAACCATTCAGTAAAAGCAAACAAACCCAAACAAAGCTAGGAACTGAGATTTGACCAAAAAAAGAAGCCAGGAAAGGAAAGGAAAGGTGCTTTTTTAAACAAAACAAAACAAAACAAAACAAAACAAAAACACCATCTAGGTTAAGCTGCAAAGCCATTGTAACAGGGAATACAGTGGGCCCTTGGTATCCACTAGGGTTTGGTTCCAGGACCCCCCATTGATACCAAAATCCGTGGATGCTCAAGTCCCATTATATACAATGACGTAATAAAATGATGTCCCTTATATAAAATGGCAAAATCAAGGTCTGCTTTTTGGATTTTTGTTGGGTGGGAGGGAATACTTTCATACCATGGATGGTTGAATCTGTGGATGCGGAATCCATGGATACAGAGGGCTGACTGTACTATTCTAATACCGTATTGTTGTTGGTCTGTGCTTTCAAGTCATTTTTGACTTATGGAGACCCTAAGGTGACCTTATCACAGGGTTTTCTTGGCAAGGTTTGTTCAGAGGGGGTTTGCCAGTCCCTCTGTCTGAAGCTGAGAGAGTGTGACTTGCCCAAGGTCACCCAGGCAGTTTCCATGGCTGAGCTGGGATTCGAACCCTGGTCTCCAGAGTCATAGTCCAATGCTCAAACCACTACATCACACTGGCTCCAGTTATATTACTTTATTTATACCTGGCCTGCGAAGCAAGAAGCTGAGCAGGCCTGGGTAGAACAAGTCAATCACAGCTCATGGAATGCAGTGGGGAGGCATGGGGGAAAGAATATAACATAGAAGCTTGTCTATTAGACAGTTAGGCTGTTGCCACACTGCAGAAATAATGGAGTTTGACACCACTTCAACTATCATGGCTCCATCCTATGAAATCCTGGGATATGTAGTTTATTGTGGCACCAGAGCTCTCTGACAGAGAAGGCTAAATATCTCACAAAACTACAAATCCCAGAATCCCATAGCATTGAGCCATGGCAAATAAGGTGGTGTCAAACTGCATTATTTCTGCAGTGTGGCAATAGCCTTAGTTGGGGCCAGTTAGAATAGAGATAGGGATAATTAGGGAGAGGGGAGCAGAGCAGATCTGAACAGAGTTTTGGGGAGCTGAGAACATGGAAGGAGTTCTGGAAGAAATGTTACTTTGCCTGATAACTAAGGGGTTACTCAGTGTGGAACCAGCATAAGGCTATACATTTTCTTCATTCATTGTACAATAAATCTTTACTGTTTTTATTTTCTATATCTCTGTCTGAATAATTCAATTTAATAATTAACAAGGAAGACTAGTCACTCTTTACCATACACTCGTTACCATAACAACAAATAGATCCACTTCTCCAGTATCTTCAGCCCCAAGTGCCAGATCTAGGGAGGTATCTTAAGGGTAAAAGGGCAAGGTGAGTGTTTGGACCCCAAGGGTTGGAACTGCAGGGCCAGCCTGATAGGAGTTCCATCACACCTCCTTTTACCCCAAAGCCAGGACAAAATAATAAATTATTATTTCCGTCTTCTTAAGTGTAAATCATAGATGGACATAATCCAGGCCAAATGTGTTGTTGTTGTTGTTGTTATATGCCTTCAAGTCATTTCTTACTTATGGCAATCTCTCATAGGGTTTACTTGCCAAGATTTACTCAGAGGAGGTTTGCCATTGCCTTCCTCTGAGGAAGAGACAATGTGATTTGTTCGCGGTCACCCAAAGTGGGTTTCCATGGCTGAGTGGGAATTCAAACCATTGTTCAAAGCCTTGGTCAATCCTAATTAGAATTCTAGCCCAACACTCAAGTCATTACAACACATTGGCTCTTCCAGGCCAAATTACGCACTTCTAAATCCCATTGACTTGAAAATAAAAGAATTTTCCCAGCTTGTTGGAATATTACTCAATGAAACTTTGTTGTTATTGTATGCCTTCAAGTCATTTCCAATTTATGGCAACCCTAAAGGGAAACTATCACGGGGGGTTCTGAGGCTGAGAGTGTGTTGCACACTCTGGCACAAAGGTCACACTGGCCATGCTGGCACAAAGGTCACCCAGTGAGTTTCCATTGCTGAGCAGGGATTCAAATCCTGGTCTCTGGATTTGTAGTCCAACCTTGTGGAGTGTGATGGAGTCTCCTTGTTTGGAGGTTTTTAAATAGAGGCTGCATGGCCATCTGTTGGGAATGCTTTGATTGTGTATTCTTGCAGGGCAGGGGGTTGGACTAGATGGCCCTTGTGGTCTCTTCCAACTCTATGATTCTATGAACATTCAAACCACGCTGGCTCCTAGGGGCCTAAGGTGGCAATCCTATGTCCACTTACCCAAGAGTAAGTGCCATTGAGCTAATTGGACTAAACTCTATGTAAATAGTATCAGCAAAGTGTTTTATTTTCACAGAATAATACCCAAATATGTTTTAGGCAATTTAAAATATACCCTTCCCCCAAGAATCATAGAATCAAAACAAAAGTGAGGGAAATTGGGACAGGAAAAAGAGGTATAACCTGAGATAACATTTTTTAAACAAATGTCATCCACTCTTTGGCAGTGCTCAGATGTTATATGTAGGTCACAGTTTCTCTCTAGTCAAGTATATTGACAAGCCCAGATGGCCAAGCACATGAACTCAGAGTGATACATGCCAAAATCCAGGAGTGTGGGGTCCCCCTCCCTTATTATTATTTTATTCCAAGGGGAAAATAGTCTTCTGAAAATGCCAGGAGGCACACAGGGCAGTAAAGATAGCAATAAACCTAGAGAACCAATTGCTTGGGGGGGGGGGGGAATAAAGAAGTAACAAAATTTAGAGATTATGTGAAGTAACATTATCTGCCAAGTGGAAACATCTGTTGCTCATCCGGTTAGCTCAAAGTAAGCGCCTCTATCAAATCCATTCTAAGCATGCTTACTTGGAAGCAAATCCTGTTGAAATCACTGGACCTTACTTTAAGACAAACGTGTCTAGGACAAAGAGGTTGTAATATTTAGGAGCTACAGTTTGTTGTGGCCACAAGCTAATGGTTTTCTCTTCTCTTACTGAAATGCATTAAGTAGCTACAGATCCAGAGTAACACCTGTTAAATCCTTTGATATGCCACAAAACTGTTCATGAGATGTAGGTAATGATTAACAATATTTTGACTATTTAGGGTGCTGGATTTTGTATGCCTGTATTAAATTTATACACCACTTTTCCGACATGTTCAAAGTAGCTTTTAAGGCTTTGGGGGTAGGGCAGAAAAAAATCAAAACAGAAACAAACAGAAACAGTTTAAAATAGTGCAACCACAGCACGTGTGCAGCCTGAATAAAATCAATCAGGTCCAAAGAAAAAGCCAGGCTTTGATTCAGTGCTAAAATGATGCCAATGTTGATTCCCTGCGTGGAGAGGGTATTCCAGAACTGGAGTACCACCACAGAGAAGCTCTTTTTCTCTGTCCTACTGTAATGTCTTTCCCTTCAATAGACCTTAGTTTTCTTCCTCCTCCTCAAAACTGACCTCCCATCTTTCTGCTAAATAGTAGAAATCTGGCAGTGCAATAGCTTAACTCAAAAGATGCACCAGCTGTAAGGGTTCAGACTGGGCACTAGCCTCATCTGTCAGAAGAAATGCCCTTCTGCCAGTAGAATCTTCTGAGCTCAGAGATCTGCTGACACAGCAATCTGCCAGCAGAACTGCTCTGCTGGCTAAGATCTGTTGCAAAAGAGACAAAAGATAAGGGAGCAGAGATGGAAAAGACAAAGGAGGAACTGAGTAAGATTACTGTAGACTCATCTCTCCAGACAGGATAAAGCCACCATGCTGGCACAAAGTGAGGGCAGGGAAAGAACAGGCCTAATAATTAATTTTTAAAATTCTTAGATAGGGAGCCAACATGGTGTAGTGGTTTGAGTGTTGAACTAGAACCTTATCTACATGGGCAATTTACCCCTTCCTTGCCCCATCTGAGAGACCTGCAGGCCAGGCCATATGACACAGGGCATTTGCCCTGTCCTGCTCCCAGGCAGTCCCTACAACCCCCAGAGCAGAAATGGGGCTCAAGTGGGGGCAAGTGATGGTACAGCCCGATACAGCTTTATAAGAAAATATGTGGTTTACTCCACTGCTGCTGGGAAAAAATGGACTGGGCCCACATGTCCTCATGAACCTGTCACAGCAGGCCAGCCTGTCACTCCAGTTGCCAGTTGCTATTACTCTTCCAGGTCCAGGAAGCAGCCCCAAAGGATGTGACCAAGGCTGATCATATGCAGGGGGACTTTGGTCACATGTTGCAGCCAGATTCCTTGATGCTGGGATGGCAAGGAAAATGGTGGTGGTGGCAGTGATGGGCTGGCATTCCTGTCTAGACTCTGGCCCATTTCTTTGAGGTAATGGGGGAGATATGGTACTGATCCACGACCAGGATACACTAGCAGGGAGCCAACTTATCTTGACTCATGTAGATGAGCCCTCAGTCTTTGGGAGGCCAGGGTGTGAATCCATGCTCAGCCATGGAAACCCAGTGGGTGACCTGGTGCAAGTCACACTCTCTCAGCTTCAGAGGAAGGCAGTGACAAACCCATCTGAATAAACCCTGTGATAAGTTCACTTTAAGGTCACCATAAGCCAGAAGCAACTTGAAGGAACACAACAACAAAACCATTCCTGTGCTAAGATATTTTGGGTTCTGGTAGCCTCATGTGAGCTCAGCTGGGCACTTGGGACTGCATGGCCTGTGACGAACAGGCAGCACTTCAAATGAAAACAAATATAACTGAAGCTTTAAAACACATTTTAACACACAATTAAAAACACATCCCTAAAAAGAAACAGGAAATGATAGAAGCCAATCAATCCAAACTCCCTTCAACAATACCCCAACTTCAATGTGAAAGGCTATCTGAATAAAAAGGGAAGGATACATTTGATCCTCTACATTTGTGGGTTTATCTTTTGCGGATTTGATTATTCACAAGTTTGCAGCTGCTGCCTAACTAGCTTGACCTCCTCGCCCCACTCCTTCCCAACCCTCCTCTCAATCTCCTCTTCCAACAGTACCAGCCCATCACTCCCTCTCCCATCTTGTCACCACAACACCTCAGCCAGATTTTAAACCCCTTCCCAGCCCATTATCCTCCCTACCCACTTGTTTTCCTCCCACTCCCTGGGAAAGGGAGTGATGGGCTTGGACTGGTTGGAAGGAGAGAAGATTGAGAGGCCTGGGAGGAACAGGAGTGAAGTGGGGAGGTGGATGGGTTGGGAAAGGGTTTAAAATCTGGCTGAGGCATCATGGTGGCAGTGGGAGTGTTGGTGCTGTTGGCAGGAGTTTGTAACATGCATTTTTGGGAGTTTACAATATTCCTGGTTTTTCCACTTTCTCAAGGGTTCTGTGCCCCAACCCCAACAAATGTGGAGGGCCAACTGTGTATAGAATTCCTAGCCAGAGAGTGCTAGTGCCTCAACAAACTACAGGCCCCAGGATTTCATAGGATGGGACCAGGGCAGTCAAAGTGGAACCACAGAGCTATAATTCTGTAGTGTAAAAGGGCCTCCGCTAAGGGAACCATCACAAAAGGTACAGCAGTTAGCCTTTTCCTCTTTCTATAATTCAAACACTAGATCAGAGCTTCAAAAAATGACTTTTACTACCCCCCAAAAAAGCAACATGTGTTTTCCAAATGCTGTACTGAGCACAAATGGATCTAGATGCACAGCATGTGTAAACTAAGCAAGGTAAATGGGCCCACCACCTCACAGCCATCTTTGATAAGGACTGCTTCCAGGCTGTGGAGAGGCTAGTCTGACCTTTTCCCTGCTTTCTCACTCTCTTTGATGTCAGGCAAAGACCTTTTTATTTAGAGAAGACATTTGCTTGTTGAGGCAGAATAGTATTTTTTTAATAGGGTGGGCTAGACTGTTATTATTGCTATATGCAGTGTTTTTTAACAACTGTTTTAAATTTGTGTTTTAATGGGAATGCTTATTTCATTTCATTTCTTTTTTAAAAAAAATCTTTGGCTTTATAAACTGTTTTAGCTGTATTTTGCTTTAACTTATGCAGTACGCTGTTTTGGGTCCCAATGATTAATTAATTAATTCCAATTACTTAATTAATTAATTAAAATGTAAAGATCAGACTGTCCTCTTCAGCCACAAAAATCAACTCTACATGGTGGAGAGATGCAGACAAGGAAAACATGATGAAGGATCCTTAAACAGAGGCAGGGAACTCAAGGAGCCAGTGTGGCTTAGTGGTTTGAGTGTTGGACTATGACTCTGGAGACCAGGGTTCAAATCTCTGCTTGGCCATGAAAACCCACTGGGTGACCTTGGGCAAGTCACAAACTCTCAGCCTCAGAAAACCCTATGATAGGTTTGGCTCAGGGTCGCTATAAGTCAGAAATGACTTGAAGGCACACAACCTCAACAAAGGGAACTCAAACATCCTCCCTCACCTTCTCCACACTTGATCTTAGCCAAAAGACCAAGAAGCAATAGGGTGATTAGAAGAAGACCATCACCTTATAAAGCAGAAGCTGAGTGGAAATTGCAAAAGATAGAAGGAACATCCCTTCCATAATTAGAGGGCAAACAGTAAATACAGAAGTTACCTTGCTAAAGCCACTGAGCGATTCCAGCCTTGGCTTTCCATTGCCAAACTCAACCCTCTGCAAATAAAGACACAAGATCACCACTCCCAGACCACACCACCGTTTCTTAACCACCATACTTACTCTGACAGGATTGAGAATGAGGTGGGTCTCCAATCCAGAGGTGATTCTCCATATCACAGAGCAGCATTCCCCTGTCGGAAAAGACACCCTGGAAGCCCAGAGAGCAGATCACTTGGCACTGCTGAATCTTCGGATTTGTGGCTGAGATGTTGCAAAAAATGCCACCATTGATCACATAAGGGGCATCAAAAGGCAAGCGACACTGAGGACCTAAGAAGAACATGTTGGAAAAGATCAGTCACCATGACCTCTCTTCCAATCCACGCTGGCAGGGGACATGCAAGCTGAAGATGGAGGACTGAAACAATTAATGCATAAAGAGATAAAAAAGGAGATTGAATGTTGCCTGGGCAAAGAATCTGACCTCACTTGGCGGTACAGTAGGACCCCCGTATCCACTGGGGATTGGTTCTGGGGGTGTGGATATTGAAAACCATGGATAATAGTGAACGCCATTGAAAATAATGTGACTTCTGGTTTAAAATACCACAGAGTTGCTTTGGAAAACCTAGAAAATGGCTAGAGAGGACACATTTTCTTGGAAGACTCTATGGTAGGTGTGCTGTTTTGTGTCCTGTGGATAATTGATTCAGTGGATAATGAATCAGAGGATACAGGGGTCCTACTGTATTTCATTTAGAATCATCCCCCTTACTGCCTTTACATCAAAGCACGGCACATTTGATCACTGGAAAACTTACAGTGAACAAGTTCCATTCAGAGAGAGGATGCAGAAGAGTCAAGAGCCTGACCCTTTTGATCAAATCTACCAGGACCTTTTCAGGAACCTGGTCTACAGCTTCTGGGTTTCATGATACGTTGCGGATTTTGGCTGCATTCCTGTTGGCCAGTGTAACTATGCCAATGTAGGTGCAAGTGGAAGCAGAGGCAGCAGCTGAGTGGTGGGGGTAAAATGGCTACAGGTGCCACAATAATGGTGGAGATGGCACAGGAAGTCAGCTCTCTCAAGATAGAATGCTGCTAAGGTGGCCCCTGGGATGCTTGAGAGCTCTGTGGCAGCTTTTTTGGTAATGGGGATGGCTTTTTTTCTTTTGCTCTCCCTCTTCCCCACAACTTTGATGCACACCACTCCCCCCAAAAAAGGCTTTATGCTGGCTTAACAGAGCATTAGACCCATGCAGCTCACCAAAAGGATGCTAGCCTCATGCTGATGCTCAAGGAGAAAATGTACAGTATCAAAATATATAAGAATACAACATAGACTTTTAGGTGGAGATGGAGACCCCAATTATGTAAAACACATTTAAGGTTAATAAGCAGGTGTGATGCTCTGGACGTCCCCTATGTGCTCGCACACATGCACTTCAAGAACTCCAGAGTTAATCTAAAAACTCGCTGCTGCCACCCACTGACTTTAACCCTTTCTGTGTAACCTAATGGGAAGTTACAGGGTTCAATTTGTGCTTCCCACTCTGACTCTGCAGAGCTTTACTTCCCCCACCCCGTGAAAGGAAATCCAGGCAAGACATGTGAAACAGAAGTACGCAGAAAGGAGAGATTTAAAGTAGAAATTACGTAACAAGTAAAGGTATCTCCTCCTTGAAAGACTCCTTCCTTACAGGTACACTTAGAACTTACAAGTTACAGATATGTCTAGTCATTCCAGCTAAGTCTATAAAATAAACATAAGCCCTAATGTGACTGAACTAGACAGTTTCCTAATCTACTTACAAGGTTGCAATCCAGATGTGTTGGATGTTCATGGGGATTGGGAGTCTAGGCCTTTTGGCTCAGCCTCTACCAAACATCCCTCATAGCTAGTACAAGTGTCCCCCTGGCTCAGGCATCCCCTTGTTCTTCTCCCAGCCTCGTGGCCCCGAGGCAGTATTTATCACCTCTTCTCAGAAGCTTCTCCAAGATTGCTTCTGCTGGACATCTTCATTGATCAGCTATCCCTCATGACCTGTGACTCCTTCATGATGCAGATCCCCAATAAACTGTAACTTTAATCTCAACACCTAGTTAACCCTTTGGTTATCTGGTTGTCTGTGCTGTACAGGTAATGGGAGAACCTATTACCACAGCAGGCCATTGAGATCTTTTAGCAATTTACAGTTGGGAGGAAAATTTTTTGAAAAAAGCTGCTTCAAATCTTTCCCCAAAGCTGGCCCTTCCAATGAAGCATGTGGCATAGCTCCCTAATCACCTCACTATATTGCCACTTTCTACAACTTGATGCCCACCAGATGTTTTTGACTCCACTTCCCATTATCCCAGATAGTATCACCACATTAGCTGAGGATGATGGGGAAATGTGGTGCAGCACATCTGGAGGGCATCGAGTTGGAGAAAACTAGAGTTCCCAGACACTGTTCTCTGGTCCTGAGGGTAAGGGGAGGAATCCCAGGGTGAGAGCATTGCCTTGAAAAGTGAAAAGACTAGCCCAGCCTTCCCAGTAGGCTCAAGCAAAAGCAAAGCACTGCAGCCTCTCCTAGCTTGTCTGTTCTTCCTCATTAATAACTTTTGCCATCTTGACCACACTCTCATACATGTCCCATTTTTCATCTGTGAAATGTTGGAGGGTATGCAAGAATTTCTTATTGTATACAAGCATGAAGTATCATTAACCATCTAGAGAACTCTTGTGGAATGAGTTAGAGCTCTCCAGCAAAGAATTCTAAGTAACTCACAAAACTACAGATCCCAGGATTTCATAGGATGAAACCATAGGAGTTAAACTGAATAGTTATCTTTCCCTCCTACAGACACACACACACTGATACTGTGGACATTATCAGACTAGCATCTAAAAACACTGTAATTCTGTGATTAAGGAAAACAGAAACATAGTGGCATGATTATAGTAATTATTGCACGTTGCAGTAATTGCACAATACTACCACCACGGAATTATCGCATGACCACCACTAGCGATTTAAGAATGGGATTGATGCTCTCTGACTATGCATCCATGGATTCAACCTACCACATCTTGAAAATATTCAGGGGGGAGCGGATTCCAAAAAGCAAACCTTGCTGTTCACCATTTTACATAAGGGGTGCCATTTTACTATGCCACTGTATATAATGGGACAGATTTTGGAATCCATAGGGGTCCTGGAACCAAACCCCAGTGGATACCAAGGTCGCACAGTATAAACTGCAATAGCCATTGGCTTAGTGTAAATAAAATCTTATTTGAATCCCCCTCAGGTGTGAGAGAAATAAGTTGTGCTGTAATGAGATATCTGAGAATTTTTCACCCTGTTGCACTAGCTTTCTTCTTCCAAAGATTTTCCTGACCTTCAGCGGGGTTAAAAACATTATCTCCTAAACTTCTAGAAGCTGAACTGGTGTAATCTCTCCCATTACCTCAGAAATCTTCTGCTTCTTTGCTCTTGCATTTATGTTATTGGTTGACTCTGACAAGCAAGTGCAGGATGCAAGAGGGTGATAAATATGTGCCATTAAAAGCACTTCTAGATGGAGGTTTCAAGTGACCCGAAGGAAATCTCCCTCATACGGAACTGATTAGCTTAATGGAAACCCTTTTGCATGCAAGCGACATTCCAAAGTTACTACTAGCCTGCCTCAGCTGTCTCTTGTGACAAAGAGGTGGGATTTATTGTTCTTTCCCACAGAAGCTGTCTCATCTGCTGACAGACCATGGAGCATAGCTCTTCCACTATGCCAAGAACTGGAGAAAAAGTCCTCACCTATGTGCTGCCTTCTTTTGAAAGTAAACGGGGAGGATTAAATTGGTTGGAGGAAAAACAAGAATCTCACAGGTTTTGGAAACAAAACATGGATGAAATTGCTTGCTGAGCATAAATTGAAAGAAAGATTTTTTTGGAGGAGGGATTTTTGGTGTTGGAAGATCTAGGACTGGAAATTGTTGCAGCAAGATTTCAATCTGGAGTTAGACAGGAGGGGGGTATAAAGACTTCATGCTGTGTCCAGTGCTGCACACACATTTCTTTGGCTTCCTCGGTCCAATAAATCAGCAACCGATTTATGGAGACAAACATTGTTTATGAGCAAAGGCAAATGTGAATACATCTCTAGAGCGGTTTTGGCTTTTTCAGCACAGAGATGAGCTAAATATGGGGGGGGGGCAACACAAGTGGACTACTTTTCCCTCACTTTGTAATGGTAAAGATTTAAGTGCTTGGCATGGGCGGAAATAGGTGAGACTCTGTGAAGACTAATTGGTGGGAATTCAGAATAACAAAGTGTGTGTGGGGGGTAATGGGTGAGAAGAGAGTTGTAAATATTTAAAACAGCCAAAGAATGAAAGACCCACACCAAGTTTGCCTGTTTTGTAAATACTTTTATATCACTGCTTTTCCTTTTGCCCTTCATTCTAAGCAGCAATGTTGAGCTAGTAACTCTTCAGAAATTCTGTTTAGAAACAAAGCTACTGTTTTAAAATCTGAGGCTGTTGCTTACTGACTTTAAAGAAGACTGCTCATGATAATTGCTTTATGGTGTAGGAAGGCATTTGTGCCATGCGCCCCACCACACACGTAGAATAGTGTGCCATAGAGAAAGCTGGAATGCTCTCTGACATGCTAGATTTCTACATGCCAGGCGTATGGTTTTTTTGTGGTGGGGGGAGAGCACTTCAAACATGCCAGCTTTCATTTGTGGTCAAATGGTATAGTTGAAGAAAGGCTTTGTGAGTTAATTCTGCTGCTTTTATTAAACCAGTCCTGAGGAATGCCACCTGAGAGAACTGGCATTTCTCTGTTGGGTCTTTAGAAGGGCCATGTAGTAGCCTTCAACCCAGTAAAAGGTTTCTGGACCAGAAAATAAGCTCACCCTTTCCTGAAGTACTTCTGAATGTGGGTACAAATTTGTCCCACTGGGTCATGCTTTCTTGGAGCAGAGTCTCACACTAAGATACTCAGCTATTTATTCTGTAGCTATTTATTCTATTGCCTGTGCATGGTCACCCCATTCTGGCACATAGGTGACACTTGGCTAGGGATATTATTCTTCACTAATTTTCTTCTCAAAAGAAAGAAAAAGTGATTTTAGCAGTTTTCTTCCTGATATGAGAAAGACTATGAAAACAGCACAGTTTTCAAAGACTATTTGTAGTTTGGTTCTTATTCTGTTCAAAATTTGCACATGGTTGCTTTGTGCAGAAAACAGCATTTTCTGCACTGGAAACAGCATTGCATAAAATACTGTTTTCTGCACAGAAAATGTCATTTCCTGCATAGAAAATGCTCTTTTCTGCGTAAAACAACCACATGCAGATTTTGTATAGATTAAGTCCCAAACTCTGAATGTCCAAGATTCTTCTCTACAGGGTTTCTTGACACGCTAGAAACATGTTTTTCAACAATAAAATTGAACATTCTTTGCATCCCTATACTAGGTTCCTGAAGGCTATGCCAGAAGAATGCAAACTCTAAGAGCACTTGATCAAGCTGCTAAGGCTTTGAGTAGCAGGCCACATGGCTTTCATCCAAGGATTTGCTTAGCTTCGTACAGAAAAGCTCGGAATTTTATTGCACTACACTATTATATCACTGTTATTCCACATTATCTGCTCTGGCTGCCTCCTGTGGAATTCTGCAATTTGTAGTTTAGTGAGACCTAAGAGCTGAGAATGCTAAATGTCTCTCCCTAAACTACAAATCCCAGGATTCCACAGGAGGCAGCCTTAGCAGGTAAAGTGGAATAAATAATAGTGCTATAACCATGTAGTGTGATAAGACCTGTCAGAGAGGTTGGCCTGTTAAGGAAAATGCAACATGGGACATACAGTGAAAGAAATAAAATATGTATGTGAAAGTCACAATGACTAAGCAAGAGCAATTATGAAGCTACACAGGTGAAACTGCTAATGTAATCTAGAAGTCCTGAGAACCAAGGACAGAGGTACTGAATGCAGAATGGAAACGCCTGAGAATCATTAAGTGTACAAGGTGAAATGTTGAAATACATGGGTTGGTCTTAAGTATGGGTGGAACTACGTGGACCAATCAGAATGGACCAATCAGAATGGAAGTACACACCCACTGGGTGGAAACTAACTAGTGGGTGGTGATAAACAATGGCTATAAAATTGCAATGTTTGCCAATGTATTGTTGTTGAGTAGAGGTGGAGTAGTTTGGAGATATTGTGGAGTAGTGTGTAGAGATTGTGATTTGTTGACCATATAGTATATTTATATAGAAGAATAAAGTAGGTTTTATATAAAACTACTGAGTTGCCTGAGTGAATCCTGGAGACGTTTTGGAGACACCTGGAGAAGAGTGAGAAGGCTTGGAGAGTTTGTCAGGATCTTCAGCCTATTCTCTGAAACTCTGCTGCTTTGGAGGAAAGCATTAACCACTGATCTAAGCTGGTCGGCTCTGCTGCTTAACAAGGTGGTGAGTTTGAGCCAGAGGTGAAGAGCTACAACTCCCATCATCCCTGACAAGGGTTATGGGCCCAGTCAGTAGAGCACCCAGCATCCACAGAAGCTGAAAGTTCCAGAGAGTGGAAGAAAGCTTTGTGGACAATAGATCAGAGCAAGCTGTTTGTGCTGCACTGATAAACCTCGGAAGTAAATCATTTTGTGTTTTGCTTAAGCCCAGACGGGTCGGCTGTGCATACTCAGAAGGACTGTGTCAAATTGAGTCACTGCACAAATCAAGATGGAAATTCTAAAGTTTAGTAAATTAAATAGAAACAACTACTCTACCTGGAAGATTTATGCCCAATCTCTACTAGTAAAGGAAGGTCTGTGGTCAACAGTTGAAACAGGGCTGGCAGCCGATGCTGATGAAGCCACTCAAGAGAGAGATAGTAAAGCAAAAGCCTATCTTTATCTCATGCTTGAAGAAGACTTAATTAATGACGTCAGAGATAAAACGTCTGCCAAGGATGTGTGGGATACCTTGCAGAGATTACACACTCCTTCAACTGCTTTTGCAAAAATGCTATGGTCTAAAAGAATATACAGGCAAAAGATGGCTAAAGGGCAGTGTGTGATAGAACATTTAAAAATAATGCAAGATTTGTTTGTGCAAGCTGAACTGAGGGGAGTGCGAATTAGCAAAGAGCAGCAATGCTACATTTTAGTAGAATCGCTAGACTCTTCGTGGGACAACATAACGAACAGCTTGCAGAACTTGCCAGAAGCTGAGCTTAATAGAGACTTAATTGTGGCCAGAATACTGGAAGAGAACCAGAGAAGAATGTCTGAGCAGGGTGACTCAGCAAGCTTAAAGACTGTGCCAAAACAACAAACAACTCCTGACTGGCGAACGCAGGAGGAAGCAGCCTCTACAAAGGAGCAACGGAGGTGCTTTTATTGTAAGAAGATTGGTCATCTGCAGAGACATTGTAAACATTTTGCAGCTGAGAGACACAAGCAAGCAGAGAGGAGATGGCAGCCGCGGCAGTATCAAAAACAGTCCAGACCTCCATTTTTGAGGGACAGTGGTAATAAAAAGGGGTTTGCAACCATGATTAAGGAAAAACAAAATGCAAATTCTAAATGGCTAGTTGATTCAGGAGCCTCATCTTTGATGTGTAATGATATAAATTTAATAAGTAATAGAAAATCAGCTAATGTAAATGCTGTAGTTTTGGCTGACGGGAAAGAGCTAAGTACTGTAAATCAAATGGGTACTGTGTACATTCCAGGGCTAAAAGAGAATTTTAATGATGTCTTACATGTAAAGGAGTTAGAAAATAATTTGTTATCAGTAAGCAGATTAACAGAAAGAGACTACACAGTCATCTTTGAAAAGAACATGTGTAAGATAAAACTGAATGGGGAATTGCGTTGCATAGGTTTGAAAAAGGACAAACTTTATTATTTGGAGGACAATATTGATAGCTACAGGGTTGAAGAAGCTAATAACATAGAAAATATTCCAATCCACAAAGACTGCATACACGAGCTTCACAGAAAATTTGGCCATGCGACCTTCAAATGTTTAAAGAATTTAATCAGTATGTGTCCAGATTTAAAAGTTACTGAATGCAAAAACCACTTAGAATGTACGGTATGTCAACAGGTAAAGGTCAGAGCTTTTCCAGTAGCTAAGAAAACAAAAAGAATTGCTCAAAGACCATTTCAGTATGTACATGCAGATGTCGCCCAAGCTAATTGCTTGTCCTTAGGGGGAAGCAAGTATTTCCTAGTAATTGTTGATAGGTATACAAGGTTTGCATTTGTGAGAATAATGAAAAACAAATCTGACACTGGGCAAAGTTTAAAAGTATGGGTAAGAATGGTGGAAAGATAATTTGATAGCAGAGTAGGCACCATCATTACTGATAGAGGAGGAGAATTTTTAAATAATCAATTGTTTAACTGGTTTCAAAAGGTGGGAATAAGGCATGAAACTACAAACCCTGCTTGTCCTAGTGAGGATGGGTTAGCAGAGAAGAAAATACAAGATATAAAAAGAATTACTGCTTGTATGATGGCAGATGCAGGGGTGAAAGATAGTTTTTGGGCAGAAGCAACTTTGACTGCAATACATATCAGTAACAGATTGTATCATTCAGAAATTGAAGACATTCCCTACAGGGTATTGTATGGGAGAATGTCAAATTACAAGTACTTAAGGGTTTTTGGACAATTTGCTCATGTTTACACACCTGCTTGTTTCAGGAGGAAAGGAGAACCCAAAAGCAAAAGGCTTAGGTTTTTGGGGTATTCTGGAAATAGCTACAAGTTTCATTTGGATGGAAAACAAGTGCAGTATTCTAGGTCTGCAAATTTCGAGAGACATGCTGGTTGGGACAAACTGCATGCCAATAAAGAAGTGTTTTTGAGATTGGGGAGTTCAAATGAGCCAGAAGCACAAACTGAACCAACCTCAGGAAACGGAGGGGTTTCAGTTAAGCAGGAAGCATCACCTAGCAGCAGTGGTAGTTCTTCTGATGATGAGATAGCATCTAGGCCTACTACTACTCGAATGACTGAAGACAAGAGATTTAGTCATAGAACTACAACTCCTAGTAGAGAAAGTGAGGATGAAAGAGACAGAACAGCAGATTTTATTCCCAGGCATAGTCATAGAGTTAGAAAGCCTCCAGATAGGTTTGTTGTGACAAAGGCAAGAGCTTGTTTAGCAGTAGAAGAGCCTGAAAGTTTTGAAGAATTGGAAAGTTATTCTAGTGAAGAACAGGAAAGATGGTTTGATGCAATGGATAATGAGTTTGGTTGCCTGGTAAATAAAGATGTTTTTGAAATTGTTGACAGCCCCAAAGACAAGAAAGTAATTGGTTGTAAATGGGTATACAAAAGGAAAGAAATGCCAGATGGAAGTATCAAATATAAAGCTAGGTTAGTGGCTAAGGGTTTTGCACAACAGCAGTATGAGAACTATGATAAGACATATTCTCCAACTGCAAAGCCAGAAAGTCTGAGAATGGTTCTAGCTGTAGCAGTAAAAAGGAATTTAGTTGTAGAACATTTTGATTTTGAGACAGCTTACTTGAATGCGGTTTTGGATGAAGAATTTTTTATGGAACAGCCACAAGGTTTCGAAGAAAATGGTAGTCAGAGAGTATATAAATTAAAGAAAGAGTTGTATGGTTTAAAACAAAGTGCCAGAGCGTGGAATCTGTGCATCAATGATGAGCTAGTTAAGCTAGGTTACAAGAGGAGCATTGCAGATGCTTGTGTTTATACAAAAGGAGACATAGTATTAGTGATTTATGTAGATGATTTGTGCGTAGCAGCAAAGTCAAAACAGGAAATTGAGTCAGTAAAAAGAGAATTGTCTGAGAAGTTTGTTTTGAAGGACTTAGGTGTATTCAAGTCTTATTTAGGTATTTGCGTTGAATGGACAGAAGAAGGACATTGTTTATTAAGTCAGAGAAATAAAATTGAAAGACTGATTGAAAAGTGTGGATTACAGAATGCAAAAATAGTAAGAGCTCCAATGACAACCGGTTTTGTGTCTGAGGAAACAACTAGAGCATTTGAGGACAAGATTCTCTTCAGAAGTATAATAGGATCTTTTCAATTCATATCTTGCCACACCAGACCAGACATTTCTTATGCTGTAAATGTATTGTCTAGAAGGGTTAATGATCCAAAAATTGAAGACTGGACAGCGGTAAAACATTTATTGAGATATTTGAAAGGAACCTTAGATAGGAAATTGATTATAAGAAGCAGTAGTTCAGATCTAGATTGTTATGTAGACAGTTCATTTGCATCAGAATTAGGAGACAAGAAGTCAGTTACAGGAATGATAATTAAATATAGTGAAAGTCCAATAGTTTGGAGAAGTAGAAAACAAACTAATGTAGCGATAAGCACAACAGAAGCAGAATTCGCTGCTTTGAATGAGATAGTAAATGAGGTACAGTGGATTAAGCAATTGCTAAATGATTTAAATGAAAGTTACAAGATACCAGTGGAAATTCTGGAAGATTCACAGTCATGCATAGCGATGGCTGAAACTGAAAGTTTGAAGAACAGAACAAAATATTTTGGTGTAAGATATCAAAATGTGCGAGACATGGTTCAGAAGGGTGAAATAGAATTGAGATATATAGAAACACAACATAACATAGCAGATTTGTTCACAAAAGCATTGACAGCAGAAAAACATGAAAGGCTGACACAAATGGTTGGAATGACATTGTAAGACACATACAATATTTTATTTCGGAGGGGATTGTTAAGGAAAATGCAACATGGGACATACAGTGAAAGAAATAAAATATGTATGTGAAAGTCACAATGACTAAGCAAGAGCAATTATGAAGCTACACAGGTGAAACTGCTAATGTAATCTAGAAGTCCTGAGAGCCAAGGACAGAGGTACTGAATGCAGAATGGAAACGCCTGAGAATCATTAAGTGTACAAGGTGAAATGTTGAAATATATGGGTTGGTCTTAAGTATGGGTGGAACTACGTGGACCAATCAGAATGGACCAATCAGAATGGAAGTACACACCCACTGGGTGGAAACTAACTAGTGGGTGGTGATAAACAATGGCTATAAAATTGCAATGTTTGCCAATGTATTGTTGTTGAGTAGAGGTGGAGTAGTTTGGAGATATTGTGTAGTAGTGTGTAGAGATTGTGATTTGTTGACCATATAGTATATTTATATAGAAGAATAAAGTAGGTTTTATATAAAACTACTGAGTTGCCTGAGTGAATCCTGGAGACGTTTTGGAGACACCTGGAGAAGAGTGAGAAGGCTTGGAGAGTTTGTCAGGATCTTCAGCCTATTCTCTGAAACTCTGCTGCTTTGGAGGACAGCATTAACCACTGATCTAAGCTGGTTGGCTCTGCTGCTTAACAAGGTGGTGAGTTTGAGCCAGAGGTGAAGAGCTACAACTCCCATCATCCCTGACATGGCCACCTAGGGATGAACTGGCCACAGCAAATGAGAAGACACCAACGGAATAGAAAAGTTATGATATGTATCAGTGGACTAGCCATAATTATGAACTTGCAGATCTTCAAGGTATTCAAGAGAATTTAGGGGTTAGGACATCACAGCCCTTTCAGGTAGTTTAGACAGAAAGATGATATGACTGCACAAGAACTACTGAGAGAACTTGTTGATGAACCAGAATTTTGAATTCAGGTCTCTCTCACCCCCACCCCCATGTTTGACTCAGTTGATCTTTCAGCTGTAGAGCACCAGACAGAAAAGTCACAGGGAGTGTATCTATATTACACCATTTTGAGACCCATTGGGAGGGAGTGGAGGAGAGCAGGAAGTAAATAAATAAATAAATAAATCAGCACAGTTATAGCAGCTCAATCCTACTCGAACTGCTATAACACCATCCTATAGAATCCTGGAATTCTTAGTTTGGTACTTAGGGCTTGTCTGTATGAAGCAATAAAATGTGGATTGGTGCACAATAATTCGCAGCAGCTTCTATTTGTCTTAATTTTTTAAAAAAGATTGCAGTCACGCGAAGCTATTCACTTTTGCTGTTCCAACAGGCATGCCTGTGACTTCTGTGTTGTAGTGCAGGGGAATGAACCATAGCTCTCTAGCAAAGAATTATAAGTATTTCACAAAACTACAAATCCCAGTGGTATAAAACTGTTATAAATGTGCAGTGCGGATGTATTTATTATCAAGATTATCTCCAAAATGCAAAATGACATCTTCTAACCTACCAATCTGAAGTGTTCAAAATGCCAAGCTGGAACCATTTTAAAGAAACCACCACATTGTCTAGACGTTCAAAAATGTGACTCACGTTCACATAAGGGCCTCTTGCCACTGACTCGTGTCTCAGGAGCCTCTTCTCCATTCTCAAAGACGCACCAACAGCTTTCCTGGTCCTCGC
Organism: Gambelia wislizenii; assembly: GCA_030847615.1. Taxonomy (NCBI): domain Eukaryota; kingdom Metazoa; phylum Chordata; class Lepidosauria; order Squamata; family Crotaphytidae; genus Gambelia; species Gambelia wislizenii. The sequence goes on along the minus strand of JAUMIR010000004.1, from coordinate 320,939,992 downwards.
TGCATTGCTCAGGCGAGAAGAGTCTGCTTTCATTTTCACACTGAGGGATATAACCTCTACCAGTTTCCCTCAAGAGAGTGTTGGACCTCACCACACTGCAGGAACCAGGGCCTTTAAAATAAGAAACTGGTGGTGAAGGAAAGACCTTGACCAAGGCTGCATCTGCACTGTAGAAATCATCCCATTTGATACCACTTTAACTACCGTGGCTCCATGCTACGGAATCCTGAGATTTGTAGTTTGTTCTGACACCAGAGCTCTCTGACTGAGAAAGCTAAATATCTCACAAAACTATAAATCCCAGAATTCCATAGCTAGCACTGAGGCATGGCAGTGAAACCAGTGTCAAACTGGATTATTTCTGCAGTGCAGACGCAGCCCTTGTGCGCTTTGTTTTGAACCCCAGACAGTCAAGGTTTCTTCAGAATATATTTTGAAGATATACACATTTTATGGTCTACATCCAGTTGTCAGCTCCAATTGAAGAAAACCCATGGAATCAATGGGATCTTGGTAACTCTATGTTTATGTACATTTCCTTAATTCAATGGGTCTACTGTAGTTGTGACTAAGTACTGGATTTAAGCCTTAGAAATTATATGAGGAGTGGCTTGGGGAGCTGGGTATGTTTAGCCTGGAGAAGAAAAGGTGAAGAGGTGACATGATAGCCATGTTTAAATATTTGAAGGGATGTTGTATTGAGGGTGGAGCAACCTTGTTTTCTAGGGACTAGGACATGGAACAATGGACTCAAACTACAGGAAAAGAGATTACGTCTAAACAGTAGGAAGAATTTCCAGACAATAAGAACATGCTGCCTCGGAGTGTGGTGGTTTCTTTTCTTTGGAGGTTTTGAAACCTTTCTTTGGAGGTTTTGAAACAGAGACCGAATGGCCATCTGTCAGGAGTGCTTTGATTGTGTATTCCTGCATGGCAGGCGGTTGGACTGGATGGCCCTTGTGGTCTCTTCGAGCTCTATAATTCTATGATTCTATATCCTTGCTATTTTGAAAGTTGCCCCACCACCAGAGAATGAACTATGGGTCATGCATGCATGTTGCATCACAATAAACTAATCTAAGTACTGTATATGGTACCCTGAGATGGGGAAAAGAAGGCAGTGCTTCCTGCATTATTGTTGTTGTTGTTGTTGCGTGCCCTCAAGACGTTCTGACTTACAGTGATCCTAAGGCAAATCTATCATGGGGTTTTCTTGGCAACGTTTGTTCAGAGGTGGTTTGCTTTTGCCTTCCTCTGAAGCTGTGGGAGTATGACTTGCCCAAAGTCACCCAGGGAGTTCCCATGGTTGAGCAGGGATTTGAACCCTGGTCTCCAGGGTCCTTGGCCAACACTCAAACCACTACATACCATCCAGTTAATGACTGGCACACATTGTCCCTCTTTGAGCTGGCTTTTATACCAAGAGCATAAAGAAGATGAGAGCAAATCACCTTTTCTTGGGACTACTGTTCCATTTTGTCAGTTTAGCACACACTGTTTTGTCCCACTTTTCAAACCTAACATACCACAATGGCTTTCTGTTGGTTAGTTTTTGCTCTTCTCTGTAAATGTTATTATAGCAAATAAGAGAGAAAGACAAGAGACCCAGGATCTGCTATCTGCCAGACTGAAGGGCTCTGCTTACAGGAAGTCTTTCTATCCAATTTTGGGGAATTGCCTCCACAAAGTACAATTCAGTAGGATCCCCTGACTTTTTGGTGTTGCATTTTCAGAGGCTGGGAGGAGTACCATGAGAAGAAGGCACAGGGAAATCAGCTTCTGCTAATCCAAGTTGCATGTGCCTAACTCTGTTTCCCACCCAGAGAAGGTTGTTTTTCCTTCCTCCTCCCCACCACCCCTTACTTGTAAAGAAAAGACTTGGGCTGCATTTACACAGCAGGTTTTATTACGATAAATTGCGCTTTAGCGCTTTCCCGCATCAGTGGTGGGTAGTTTACACGGTGTATGTTTACACAGCTATACTTTGTGGCTCTTTGATTTTTTCCGCTTTGAGATTCACACAGCCAAATGTTGTGGGGACATGGCCAAACATTGTGAGGAAACAAAGGGATGCCATAGGAATGTCTGCCCTGGCCCCAACTCCGTGGTTAACAGCTTAGAGGCAAAGAATGTCACCCTTTGCCTCTCCCCCCGCCCCAGCTCCCTGCCCACAAATCAAACTCCAAACGGAAGGTTTTTTCTCCTTGCTTAACAGCATTTTCATGCCAAATAAACAGACTGCCAAAATAGCAGGGGGAAAGAGAAAGGTTTCTCTCTCTCTCTCTCTCTCTCCCTCCCTCCCCCAAGCGGAGGATCACAGCTGACCAGACAGAGCTTTATGGGGAGAACAGATCTTCCCTTGACTGAAAGGACTTGGGAATCCTTTTTCTTGGCAAACTGGATTCACACAGACTTGCAAAATAGCAGAGAGGATTTTTCAAAATTTCCTAATCGCTACTGAATCTCCCTCCCTCACTCCACCTCTTTTATGCCCACCCCTTCATCATAACAACCAATCACAGTGCAGCTCTGCTGCAGCCCTTAGTGGAATGGTTGTTTACACTAGCAATAATGTGCTACTTTGCAAATAACTCGGCAAAAGTAGCGACATCCCTTGTCACACTATATTTGGGTGTTTTACCTTCCCCGCTTCTGAATGAGGCGATGCTGTGGTGCGATCCATGGGAACAATGAGCTATCTTTGCGGTATATTTAGGGGAATATTTGCCTGTGTAAATGGGCTCCTGGAGACCTCTGGTACTCCCTGGTGGTTTGACCTAGCTTAGCTTCCAAAATCAGAGAGGAACAGATGCATTTAGGATGATTCAGTCATACACATTAAAATGCAAAACAAAGACACTTCTCCCCTGTACCTAGTAAACAGTAAGAACTTACACTGAGGCCCATTGTTTGAATCAGCATTGCTTTGCTGAAGTATCTCCCCCGACATAGGGTCCACACACCAGGCCCGTGTGTCTGATTTCTGTAGTTCAGCATATTCACCGGTCTAAAAGTAAAGGGCTCTTTTATTACTGTAGAATGACAAATGTGCTGCAAGACGGCTATTAATAAGGCCCAATATTGTCTTGTTGACAGAAGATCTGTATCATTTTTAAATACCCAAACTAAGGTGCTTCCCTGATGTTGTGTGTTGATTTTTGCAAGCCATCTTGGGCTTTTCAAGAGCAACGGATACTAGAAAGGAAGACTTTTGTCACTGAGGTTTACACCATCATCCCACAGTTGTCTCTGCCTGGAATCCTACTGTTAGTCCTATCTAAAGTAGAGCCACTGAAACAATGCAATTTACCCATGTGTTAAACCACCAGTCAATAAATGATTCAATAGGTCTGCTATAGCTGGGATTAAGCAAAAGGATTTCTCTACTCTAGTCGGCTCTCTCCAAAAGTATTGTCAATCTCCAGCTACAGTCTTCTGTGTCAAAGTTTTATTCCCATAACTATTGACATGAAGGGAACACCTTTGAAAATGTGTCACAGGAATGATAAGAGAGGAATGATGCAAAGGAACTGGACCCCAACTTCCTTGAGAAGATACAGTTGTCCAGCATGACTTTTGATCATTCAGCTCAAGAAAGTCTGGTGTATATGTATATCTCTCTGTGTATATGTGTGTTGTTGGGCACATATACATGGGGGTGGTTTAGAAAAATTACCTTTTGAACTGCAACTCCCAAATCTCTAAACCAACATGGCCAGTGGCCATATTGGCTGGGGGACTATGCGAATTTAATGGCCAATGGTCACATTGGTTGGGGAAAAGCAGGCAGTCACAATCTAGAAAAGTAACTCTTGCAAGTGCTTGGTGCAATTAAAAAGTTAGGAGTCCTGCTTTGACCTGGGAGACGAGTCTGCAGAGTAGATGTTTAAATGAAACATTTGAGAGACTCTGGCCAAATCCACACTACCCACATAATCCAGTGTGAAGCTGGATTATTTGCCATGGCACCTTCTTATTGAATCCTGGGATATGTAGTTTTACAAGGCCTTTTGCTTTCTTTGCCAAAGAGTGTTGGTGCCTCACTAAACTATAAATCCCAGGGTTCTGTAGGAAGGAGCCATGGCAAATACATAATCCAGTTTGAAACTGGATTATTTGTGTAGTGAGGATTTGGCCTATGAGCTTTTAAAAAAATGGCACCCACCACCTGCTATACAGGTGGTGGCAAAGAAAGATAGGAAAGGAAAGGAAAGGAAGTAGAAAGACAATAGAGAGAAGAAGGCAAAGCTAAGTAAGCCCTGAAAGAGTTAAGTGGAATTGTGTCCTGAAAAAGTGAGAAACCTCTAAACCCTTTTCACCACTCTTTTAATGACGGGGTGACTAAAGGCGGGCACTTTGCTCCATCTCTGTAAATCTAGACCAAAACTCATTCTCTGTGATTCTCTACATGGAGACACTTCCTTCCATGTAACATCACTGTTTGGTGGTTTCGCAGCTCTTCTATTCTATCTATCTACTATCCCCCAAGGCTTAGGGGCTGTCTAAATGGTGAAAATACTCCTCACAGAATGCAAATACCTGTTTTAATGGGATCCTGCATCGTTACACCATATTCGGAAGGAGGGGGACAAAAAAACATCAAAAGCTTAGAAGGAAAAGCCTTTGTGGTTTTTCCTGGACTTTTTAAAAAACAGTGAGGGGGATGCGCATTCCTGCTTGTTTGGACAAGCAATTTGCTTTGAATCACTTCCCCACATGAGCAGAAGCACAAAGCTGATTGGCCAGACAAGCACAAGGGCGGGGCTTGCTAGCAAGGCAAGCCCCCAGAGCCGCCATGTTGGATTTTCATCTTAGCAAACGAGCACTAAGGTGATAAAACAGGGTGGTTCTTTTTCTTTTTAGTAAAGGCAAAATATTGCTCTATAGTATATAGGAAAACATTTTTTAAAAAAATTTGGCAGCAGCAAATTCAGGTAAGTTAAAAAGCAAGTAATTCACCCATGGCTGCCATCTTGACTGGTGGGCATGTGAAGCTTTTTGGGGGCCAAAACACTATTAAGACAAATTGCAGCTGCTGCGATTTGCCATTACTGTGGAACAATCTGGGGTCCCCCCCTTGTTACTAACAGCAAGAACTTTCAGTTAAAATGTACAGGCATTGGGGGGGTATCTTTTTGTCCTTGACTTCAGCCACCACTAGAGTGTGGCTCCTGAGAGCCTTGGGCTGAAAGATATTCCCTGCTCTTGCTTTAAATCAGTAAGACTGGACTTTTTAATTGCAAAGGTGTTTTGATTTTTTTTCCCTTTACCCTGATGGGCCCCAAAACATTAACGTGCTGAAATTCAGGTTCAAAATGTGCATGATTGAAATTCCAAGTATGTATTTTCCAACAAGAAAGAACTTGCCTCCAGGCAGGATGGAGTAAACAGATCTCCTGGAGTACCATTAAGCTTCAGTCCATTTGGTTTCCAGCTGGAAATCAATGCATTTGCTTGGGAGCGCTGACATGGTGTTTGACCTGCGTTAAGACAATGATCTCCCTCAGTAATGTAAGCTTCAGTCAAGGTATAACCTACATATAACCAGTCATTTTATCTCCCCTATGCTGTTTAGATGGCAGCTACCAGCATCAAGAATCCCAGACTATCAAAAAGACCAGGAAAAGGATTCAGTCTGGCCAATAGTATCTGCTGGTAGTTTCAAACCCACACATGGGTCAAGAGGTAATGGAGCAAATCCATCCCCAGAGTAACTTCAACTATTTCAGATGAGTCAGCCAAGAGGTGAATGTGTTCCATAAATCACCAACGAAACTTGGCTTCCAGAGCAATGAAAAAGGTTGCAAACGTATCTCACAGAGCTGCTCAAGAAACAAAATGACAACCAACCACATTTGTAGCAAATACATTACCCGGTTTGTAACGTTTACAGTGTGCAGTCTTTAGGCAAAAATTCAATGTTTTTTCTTCTCCTCTTTCCTTTGGCTGATGCAATTTAGAAGGGTTGTGACTGAAGCTGACATTTTATGATGAAACTTTTTATACTTTATAAAATCTGTATTGGTTGCCATACTGAAAAAGTGTACATGCGGCATGATTTATATGAAGGTTTGTTCAACAGTGTGTTGTTGTGTGCCTATCATAGGGTTTTCTGAGGCTGAGAGTTTGTGATTTGCTCAAGGTCACCCAATGTGTTTTCATGGCTGAATGGAGATTAAAAACCTGGGTGCTGTCTACACTAGTGAAAAAATCCGTACCACTCTGAATCTGGCCTGAGAAGGCCACACAACATGTGGCCTTATCCATCCCCAAATCTAATGCGATAAGACCACATGACGTACGGTCCTATCCGCAACCAAACTCAGGCTATACCACCTTAATCTGGGTTTTAAAAACTCACATTTTTCTCCAGAGTTTGTTTGAAACTCTGGAGAAAACAAAGAATCCCCCATGGATCCACCATAGTGGCGGGTGGAGGCAGGACAAGTGCTGTATGACAGGGATCACCATTTCCCCCCTCCTCAGGGTGCAGCAGGGCCGGTTTAACCTGTCTGCCAAATCAGCATTGGCAGGGGGCCCCGAGGTCAAGAGGGGGCCCCGAGGTCAAGAGAGGGCCCCGTGTTGGCCTCCTTAATATGAAAATAATGGGATTTCTGGTTTAAAATGCCATAGAGTTGCCTTGGAAGGCCTAGAAAAGGGCTAGGGAAGACACATTTTCTAGGAAGACTCTATGGTAGGTGTGCTGTTTTGTGTCCCATGGATAATGAATCCAGGGATACGGGGGTCCTACTATAATCTGAACATCCTGTACGGTGAATAGGTTAGGTTACATTGATCTGAGATAAACATATGGGGGCCCCAAAGTAAAGCATTGCAGGGGGCCCCAAAATTCCTTAAACCGGTCCTGGGGTGCAGTTGCTCACTCTGAGGTCAGAATGAGCAGCCAGCCACACAATCACTCAGAGTGAGCAACTATGCACCAGGGCTCTGCCTTCTGGGACCACCATCACTAGCTCTGAGGTCAAAACTAGCAGCCAGCAAATTCCTGAGGCAAAACAATACCCTGGAAGACAGGTGGACTCTTTCTCATTGGAGGTTTTAAGAGAAGCTCAGTGCCAATTGTTCAAAGTTACATTATCTGTGGTTTCCTGCACTGGGAGTGTGTTTGACTAGATAATCCTTGATACCTGTCTGAATTCTAAGATGGTAGACCAGCAGTAGTGGCACCGAGGAGGGGGGAAGTGGTGCCAGATGTGCCTGGGGATAACAAATCCAGATTAATCACTTGTGTAGACTAGCCTAGCAATGAGCAGTGCAGATTTGGGCTTTGGCTCTGGGCCAGAGTAATCCAAATTTCATCCAGAATTTTATTCCCAGTTTAGATAAGCCCAACACTCAAACCACTATGCCACACTGGCTACAGTACAGAACATATCTCTGTACAGATATGTGCATATGAATCTGCCTCATATTAAGCCAGACCATTGGTCCAGCTACCTCAGTTTCATCAGTTATGACTAGGAGTATCTCTCCAGTGTTTTGGATAGATGTTTTTCCAGGTCTGCTTGGAGCTGCTGGAGATTTAGCCTGTTGGGATTTTCTGCATGCAAAATATGAGCTCTTCCATTGATGAATGGAGCCATTCCTAAAGTTTTGCAAGCTTCATGCCTTTACCTTACTTTCTTTGCTTTGTCTACAAATAGACAAGGACAAAGCATAAGGAGAAGAAAGTAACTTACACTGGGGCAGCCGGGTTGAACGCGACACCAGAGAATCTTCTATATAACCTCCTCTCTCATCCACACACCAGCAGTGACCTAAGATACAGTGGGAGATATATTTAATATCTATCTCTGATAGTTCAAATCACTTTGCAAAGAGATTCCCTCGTGATATGACAATGGCTAGAAACAGACTAAAAAATCAAGTTACTAAATTAAATTGCATTGAATTTGCCCTTGAAACAAAAATTTTGGCAAACACTGAAATGTTTTCTACATCCCACATACCTGAGATACAGGAAGCTATATTTCAGGGACAAGTAACTGTAATGGACTAAATAGTTTTTTTAAAAAAATAAAATCAATTTTTGGTGTGTGGAGGCTTCAGAGGTCTCCAGGGACCAGAGCAAGCTCACCACCCACACTTTCCCCACCCACCCTGGTACACTGGTAGCTTTTTGTAAGGCCTATTCCAACATAATAAAAGATTACTGATGTTTTTTGTAACATCCATTGTTGTTGTTGTGTGCCTTGAAGTTCTTTCCAACTTCTGGTGATCCTAAGGTGAACCTATCATGGGGTTTTCTTGGCAAGATTTGTTCAGAGGGTATTTTCCTTTGCTTTCCTTTGAGGCTGAGAGTATGTGACTTGCCCAAGCTCAACCAATGAGCGGGGATTCAAACTCTGGTCTCCAGAGTTGTAGTCCAGTGCCCAAATCACTAAATCATCCAATTCACAAACCAAACTGAAAAATATAGCATAAGCAAAACATTACAGCTTCTGCCTTCTTCAGTTTCAGCTTGCTAAATCTTCAGTTGCTAAAGAAGGCAAAAGCGGAAACATTTTGCTTGTGTTACATTTTTCAGTTCTTTATCGCTTCCATGGTAGAAATATAATAGATAGATAGATAGATAGATAGATGATTAACTGTATCCTTCTGGGATGCAGAACAAACTTGGTTTGTTTTTTAAGTACACACACTCACTCATACACACAATAGGGATAAAAAAATATTAGAAACTACAGTATTCAAAAATGTTTGAAAACAGGTGTCTTGAATGCCAGGAAACTCTGATCAGGAAAATCCTAGATGGAGGAGAATCTTCACAGTTCAGGACTAATTTTACACACATACACACACAAACTTGTGGAGGGTTTTTTTTTTTACAGCAAACTGCATTTTCTGTACAGAAAACAAGTTTTCTGACCAGAAAACAGCATTTTCTGTGCAGAAAACAATGTTTCTGCACAGAAAACAAGATTCTCACTACCCATCTACAAAAGAAAAAGAACAATCTGTTTGCTGACTACCCCTCCCCCTGCATCGAAGCAGATTAATGTGAACAGTAGCTAGTAGCCACCAGCCATGGAAATCCTTCAATGGTTATTCAAGCAAGTATCTCTCACCTGAGCTCTCATAGCACTGGACAGGTTCCCAGTTCCCCAGACCATCACACTGGGGGATGTAAGGCTGAAAACCAAGTTGCACAGGCTCCCCTGCAGAATCATTGGATGCAAATAGACTCTTCCAATAGAAATGCAAGGCTAAAAAAGAAGGGGATGGAGAGAAGAAACACACACTACCTAAGCAAGGATATTGAATGCAGACATAGTGAACTAAAGGGTTCTCCTATAGTAGCAAATTCACAAATAGCTGTGGATAGCTTCTATTAAGATTCTATTAGATTTGTTAAATTGGCTGCCCTCCTAGCTGAGCATTGTCCATAGCAGCCTTTCCCAATATGGTGCCCTCCAGATGTGTCAGACTGCAACTGCCACCAGACCCAGCCAGCATGCCAAATGGTCAGAGACTATGAGAGCTGGACGCCAACATCTGGAGGCCACCAGTTTAGGGAAGGGTAGTCTACACTTATGGATAATGGTTCTTCAAGTTTTCAGGTAGAGGAATCATAGGGCTCGTCTATAGAAGGAAAAAAGAAGTAGATTGCTCCGCAGTAAAAGCAACTCACAGTAGCTGCGATTTATATTAATGTTTTTTGGGGGGAAGGATGGCAGACTTCAGGCATGCAAAGCTATACGTGTTTGCTGTGCAAATGGGCATGCCTGTGAATCAAGATGGTGACCACGAGTGAATTATTCCCGTTTTTACTTACCAATTTGCTGCCACCAAACAGTATTTTTTTTTAAAAAAACAAACAACTATTTCCAATGTGGGATAGAGCGATATTTTGCCTTAACAGAAAAGCAAACACGCACACACAACAAAACCCCATTTAATTGCATTAGCGTGCGCTCGCTCACTAAGGTGAAAAACCAACAAGGCAGATCTGGGCACTTGCCTTGTTAGCAGGCCCTGCCTCCCGTGCTCGTCCGGCCAATCAGCTTTCTGCTTCTGCTCTTATGGGATAGCGAATCTAATCAAATTGTTTGTCCCCATGAGCAGGAATGTGCATTCTCCCCCCCCCCCCCGGCCTGTTTTTAAACACTCCAGGAAAAGCAGTGAGGGCTTTTCCTTCAGAGTTTTTGAAGTTTTTGGCATCCCTCCTTCCAGATACGGCAATAGGATGTAGGATGCAGGATGCCATTAAGACAGCTCGTAAAACAACATCTCAGGCTCGGCCAAATTGATCACCAACAATGGTCTTCCCTGGCCTCACATTGGGAGGCATGGAGACGCACTATCCACAATGCTGCAGCCTTATTTAAGAACTCATGCCAAACAAGTCTTGAAGAGAAACGACAATGCAGAAAGAATCACAACCCAGAAACATCACCCAAGGAGACCTTCTGCTGTGTTTTCTTCAACCGGACTTGTTTATCTCGGATTGGCCTTTTTAGTCATCAGCGCACTTGCAGAAAGCATGGGATGAGTCCTTCCTGAATCTTTGTTTGCGAAGAAAAGCCAGAGAGAGAAAGAGAGAGAGATTCTCCTTGCGTTCTGTGAGAAATATTTTCACCATTCCGACAACCCCACAGAGTTGGAAGAGGGCCCATAGGTCATCAAATCTGACCCCCTGCTCAGTACAGGAGCTCTAGCTATAGCCCCCCCCCCCAAGCAGGTAGCTATCCAGCCTCTCACTAGGTTGCCAGCTTTTCAAAAGAGCAATAAGGGACAATCAAGGCTGATTGGGACACAGGAGGTCTATAGAAGGTGTGCCTTATGTCTTGTGAGGAAATGCCCTCTTGTGACAGTTCCAGGCTCCTGCAAGATCTCAGATCTCATGTTGTTGTTGCTGTATGCCTTCAAGTACTTTCTGACTTATGGTGACCCTATCATGGGACTTTCTTGGCAAGATTTGTTCAGAGGGAGTTTGCCATTGCCCTCCTCAGAGGTTGAGAGATTGTGACTTGCCCAAGGTCACCCAGTGGGTTTTCATGGCCAAGTGGAGATTCAAATGCTTGTCTCCAGAGTCATAGCTACAATGCTCAAACCACTACACCATGCTGGCTCTCTAACAGGAACACACAAATCCCTGGAAACCTTGCAATTCCAGGCCAGCAGCCATCCTGAGAGGAGAAATTTTACTGCCACCAGTTAGAGTGTATTGGTCAGCCTGGACAGCAAAGAGTGGGTGCTGGCCATGCTCACAACAGCCCTCTCCCCCAAATTAGGCATATAATTTGAGGGCTGCATATTTGCTCAATACTTGGAAAATACAGGGATTTTGTCATCCTATTCAATGCCTTCTGAGACAAGCTTTCTGGCCCTTAACTAAGGGACATCCCTTATAACAAGGGATATCTGGCAACCACACTCCTCGCCTACCAAGTCAAAAATGAGCGAGAGAACTGGCTTTTCTTCATGGATCACAATTACACACACAGTGAGAAAGTGAAAACTTATGTGCAACAATTTTTACACTAGCCTAGTCTCTTAACAGGATTCTGGCCATAGTTGTTTCTCAGTTCTAGCTGAAGATACCAGGTAGCTTTTGCATGATGGCTGCCCCAGCAAATGAGACAACATAACCATTTCCTACAATATCCTGCAGATCCTTGAAGCATATTTCACTCGCTTTAAAAGAGTCCAGTTGACTGTTAAGGTCTGGAATTCTGGCTCCATTCCCCAAAACATGTTTTATCAGATAAACAGAGGCCAGTTTCATTAAAAAAAAAACCAACCCACAACAACATACTTGATTGTGCTGCCAGCCGGATGGCGTAATCACTCCCAGCCAATAACTCTTCTGAAAATGTGATGCCCGGCTGGGAGAAATTATTCAGAAGCTCATTGTCTGTGAGTGTGCCCACTTTTGCCATTAAAAAACTCTGCCCAAAAGGAAAATGAGAGCTGTTTGAATCTTTGATGAGTTGTTCCACTTTGTCAACAAACTGCAGGGCTTCTTGCTTGGCTGCTTCACATTCTCCAGGACCTGCAGGGAGAGAATAGTAGTGTTAAGTGGAATTAGGTCTTCTGGTGAGAGCTTGGAAAAGTTAATTTAGGGGATGACAGCTCCCAGGAATTCCCAGCCAGCCTGGCTAGCATTTTTCATTTAGGCAAAAGTCTTCCCATTCCCTCTAGAATCATAGAAATTTTGTTATTTCTTTAAATACTTGTATACCATTTTATATCACAGGCCCTCAGGGTGGTGTTCAAACAATCAATGTAAAACAATATACAGCCTGACCACCATGTCCATGGGACTGGTATCCATGGTCTCACTTACCCACGTCCAGAAAATATGGTCTCTCCAATCATCTTTTTAGGTCCACCAGCATGATTCTACCGTATGCTTCTGCCATAATATCACCATAGAGTTGTGCTGGAGGACCTAGAAGATGCCTAGAGAGGTGTTCTCTCTAGGAATCACTAGATCCTCCAGCACAACTCTATGGTAAGCTTGGGCTGGAAGTCATTCATTTTAATAGGATTTGCTATTATCTGCAGTTTCTAGTATCCACTGAAGTCTGGGAACTTATCCCCCATGGATATGGGAGTTGTACTGTATACTTATTTAAATTGAAAGCAATGAAGAATATTTTCAGCAGTGTAGAAACGTATTAAACAGTCTAACTAATCTAACTGGTAGTACAGACTCAAATGGGTCACAACCTGCACATATTTGATCAAAAATTATTAGACACCCATAAAAAACATGCTTTGACCTAGCACTGAAAAGAAGCTAGAATTGGTGTCATCAGGGCCTCCAAAGGGAATGAATGCATTCTTCAACTGAGATGTCACACCAGCAAAGGCCCTCTCCTTTGTCCTCACACAGTATATTGGTTCCACTGATGAGACACAGAGGAAGGCCCTGTGCTGGATTTTAGAGCTGGACGAGACCTTGCGGGTCATGCAGTCCAACCCTCTACTCAATACAAGAATCTTGCAACTGTAACATCCCTAGGAGATGCTCTGCTTAAATACCAGCAGTGAAGAAGGCCCTCCACCATCTAAGACAGACTGTTCCATTGTTGAACAGCTGCTGTATCTAGGAAACTTCTCCTACCTGAAAGCTATCTCTTTCGCATTTTCACTCACTGGTTCTAGTCCTGGCCTCTGGAGCAACCAATAACAGGTCTGTTCCATTTTTATTTTTATATTTATTTATTTATTTCAGGGCAGCTGTTCAGATATTTGAAGATGTATCTCTTTTTCCCTGCTCCCACACATACCTTCTCTTCACCATGCTAAACAACCACAGCTTTTTCAACCATTCCAGCTGGATCTACCAGGGTTGTACCACAGAGTTGTCAGATCTCAAGGCCTGGCACTGAATGTCCAGTAATTATGAGTCATCCCCAGGTGGAAGATGAGGGTGCAAACTTTCCAGTTTTTTGAGGGCTCAGCTCAAGGCATGAGGAAAGGGTTGTCTGCAAATCTCCAGCTCACCTTATAAAGCAAAGCCTTCCTACAATTTACAAGGCTTAATTGATTTGGTACTGCAGCTTGCAAAGACTCTCCAAAGGGTCTATGGATTTACTTAGTTTCCTCCTTCTATCTCAGACATTGTGGAGCCGGGATTCACCCTCCACTCTGCTCTGCATCCGCCTTCTGGCTAGAAGCAAGTTAGCTAAGTTAAATGTTCCTATGTAAGTGAGAATGAATAGTATTTCACATTGATCTGGAAAGAGCCCTTTTAGCTAGGATTTCTCTTTTAATTTCCAAATAGGAAAATGTGGTGTGTATGTTTATGTTTAAATGACAAGCTGTGAGCAATTGTGTTTGTTACTTAATGCATAATACTTAATAACAGAGGCTGCCCCTAGTCTCAGGTTTCAACCCAGAAACTTCAGGGCCTGGGACAATTCTGAACTGGCAACCCTATGTACTGAGGAAACTGTTTCTGTCAGTCAGACAGGGAGAGAAGGATTCCCACCCACCCTAACACAAAGTCATTTATGGGCCCTCAAAACTCCAGGAACTGGGAAAAACACCTCACAATAGGTTTGGAGGGCACCACAGAGGGTTTTAGGACAAAAGAGTTCCATTGGGTCAGCTGCTAATGACACATTGGATTCAAACTTCCACTTCAACTATTCAAAAATGGCAAAATTTGCTGTCCTTATGAAGAAGGGAGACTCCCACATACCTGACCTTATTCTGAAATGTGAACCTTTAGAGCCACCAGTCCATGAAGCAGAGTGAGGCGGCCATCTCAGGCTGCCAGTTTGGGGGTGTCATGAAATGGCAAGCAGTAATTGTTGGTTATATACTTTGTTATTATGTTGGGATGATGAGAGATGCTTTGGGAATTTCCTGCCTCATATGACAGAGTGACTTAGCTGGCTTTAAGTACTTTGCACCTTGGTTTGGGTGAGAGGGGCCATGTCATTTGCCATTTTCCCTCTGGCAGCAAAATGTCTTGGGCCACTACCCTGCATGTCTTCTGTCAGAGTAATATGGCAAAATTTGGCGGGTGGGGGGAGCATTTATGATGTAGTATTATATATATATATATATAATTTATAATATATAATAATTTATAATATATAATTTAATATATATAATTATATGTATATATGGTTACATCATCCTCTTTTTGTATGTTGTGTTATTAATGCATAGCTCAAGCAAGTATAGGCCAAATATAACTAAGAAATAGAACCTTGACCAAATCTTATTCGTATTAGGGATGCAAAAAATCTTCCAGTTATGAATTCATTAAATTTCCCGTAACTCACCCTGTTTTCTACCCATTTGCATTTTTCATCAAGTTGTGACCCTTTGTGTTTTCTTTTTGAATGGAAATTTGCACATTTTGATGCATTTTCAGGTTTATTTGTACAGCTGATATCAATTTGTACAGCTGATATCAACTCCCCTATTGACCAAAGTGTATTTCTGCACATTTTTTTCAATGAGATGCAATTTTCACTTTTAGTGTTCTAAAATATGTGGGTTGTTTTACGTGCCCAATGAGTTTCACAAATGTGCAACTGCTCCAGGAGGGGTATACATTTTCTTGGGAGATGCAGAAATGCTACTTTTATCAAAATGTAAATTTCTTTCCCTCCCTCATCCAATAACATCAGTGTTTCTTTTTACAGTCATAAGACCTGTGAACATTTCTGAGAACATATTTGCCAAGCGAGGGGAGAATATGAATATCAGACTGTAAAATTAAGCCTGGCATTGTTTGGGGGTGTGGGTAAACTTAGGAAAATATGGGAAGGAAGAAATAAATAAATCTGCAAAAAGGAGCCTGTAAATTGGGCTGGAAGTTTTAGAAATAAGAGAATTGGAGGATTACAACAGTTCCATGTGGATTTCTTGCAAATTAGAATGACCTTGGTGTGAATTTCAGGAACTCTATGGATTTCTTTCTGTGGGCGCTTTATAGTTCATGGATTTCATTTTTAAAAATTTTTTCTCTTCTCTTCCAATTATATTTAATCTTTGCCTTTTTGCTTATGTTATTTGTATATATGCATGACATATAGTTCCAATTACATCTGTAAACATTTCACTCTGTTAATTTCAATGTACCCATGGTATGGTGAACACAAAAAGGGGTTGCACTGACGAGTTTACTTAACTGAAATCGAACCCAGCCTGATTTTTCACGCAAAGCTGACAGCAGCAGCTTGCCGTCTGGTTACACTGAGTAATATGTGTATGCCCAATATGTGTATGCACACCCAAAACACTGATGGGAGGGAACATGTAAATGAGTTGGCAGAAATGAAAGCTACAGCAAGCTGGACCCATTCCAGTTCTCTGATGACCACTGTACAGAACCTCCTTGATTTGGGAACTAATATGCCTCTGAATACCATCTGTTTCTACAGAACAGCAAGGTAAAACCTTCTATCCTGCTTAGACCAAACTGGTTGTTGTTGTTGTTGTTGTGTGACTTCAAAACATTTTGGACTTACAGCAACCCTAAGGTAAACTTATTACTGGGGGGCTGACTACACAAAAGGTAATACAGCACATAGAGGTGCATTACAGAGCATTTGAAGCAGCTCCCTGTTGTTGCCACAATTTTCTCCAAAAAAAGTTGTCTGTGAAGCGATGCGCAGCAAAGAAGTCAGGCCCCTTCCTGTGAATCAAGATGGTGGCCATGACTGCAGGTTGCTACCCCCCTCCCCAAATAATCATCACTGCTTTTTTTTTTTTTTTTTTTACTCTTTCTTTAAATGAGCAGAAGGGAGACCTTCCAGCTGCAAAAGAAAAAAAAATCCACGCCTGAGCTGCAATACAGTGCAACTCAGTCCTCTGGAAGACCAAAATGGTGCTTCCAGACCAAGTAAGAGGAAAGCCCACCCCCCACTTGAACAACGGACCAATCACCTGTCAACTTCCTCCAGGCTCAGAGTGCTGCAAATTGGCCATTCAGATGACCAGTAGTGTGCAGCACTGTGCAGTTTAAAAAAAAAATCTCAGAATACACAAAGTCCCTTAACAGTAAATGTGAATTCTTGTTCAGCCATGGAAACCGAATGAATGGCCTTTGGGCAAATCAGACTCTCTCAGCTTCAGAGGAAGGTAAAGGCACACACATCCCTCAATAAGACTTGCCAAGAAAACCCTAGGATAGGGTCAACAGAGTTGAATCATAGAACCATAAAGTTGAAAGAGACCACAAAGGCCATCCAGTCCATCTCCCTGTCCTGCAGGAATACACAATCAAAGCATTCCCGACAGATAGCCCTCCAGCCTCTGTTTAAAGACCTCCAAAGAAGGAGAATCCACCACACTCCGAGGCAGTGCATTCCACTACCAAACAGCTCTTATTGCCAGGATGTTCCTCCTAATGTTTAGGTGGAATCTCTTTTCCTGTAGTTTGAGTCCATTGCTCCATGTTCCAATCTCTGGAGCCTCAGAAAACGAGCTTGCTCCATCTTTGACTTGAAGGCCCATCACAACAACAACCATTTCCTCAATATAATGCCACTTCAAAGCTCTGTTGGAAGTTCTTTGTTGTTGTTGTTTTTTAATGTCCTCACCATGCCAAGCCCAAGCAAACTGGCAAAACTATTTGTCAGCCAGTCTGTCTGTACGGGCACCCATCCATCAAGGATCACGCTTGGCCTAACGCAGACAACCATATTGTTTTGCTGAAAAAGAACAGTTCTCACCAAAGTCAAAGTCAAAATGTGTGTGTGTCA
Source organism: Gambelia wislizenii (assembly GCA_030847615.1). Classification (NCBI taxonomy): domain Eukaryota; kingdom Metazoa; phylum Chordata; class Lepidosauria; order Squamata; family Crotaphytidae; genus Gambelia; species Gambelia wislizenii. The sequence continues at coordinate 320,922,794 of JAUMIR010000004.1, read as the reverse complement.
TGCTGTAAACCAGGGGTGCGGAACCTATGATCCCTCAGACGTTGAAGAGCTGTGACTCACATTATTGCTCATCACTGGCCAGGCTGGCTGGGGTTGATATGAGTAGGACCCTCTTACCTGCAGACTCGATATCTATGGTTTCACTAACTCACACTTCAAAAAAATATCCCCCCCCCGAAGTGTTTGTGGGCCTCTTTAGGTCCTCCAGTACTATTCTATGGTATTCTTCCAGTCCAAGTATAGCCAAAATATAGGGTTCACTATTATCTGCAGTATCAAATATCCATTTTTTAAAACATATCCCCCATGAATACAGGTGTTGTATTGTATATCATCTAGAAGCTCTCTGGCTCCCAGGCTTGCTTTATACTGTTCACCAGATATTTTTAGTTGTCTTCCTTAGGATACATTTGACTCCCCAAACCCATTCAGTTTTTCTGTCAATGGAGAGTTAAAAGGAGATATTGATACTTTTTTTTTACCAGAAAAACAACTCACTTCAAGTAGAACACAAATAATACATCAGTTAACAAAGCCTCTGACAAAGAAGCTCCTTTTTACAAAGACTTTTTATGCCTGCCCGGCCTCTACTTTTCCTCCTCGTTCCCTCTCTAGCTGGAAGGGTGTGTGTGTGGTGTTGTTGTCGTTTTCCAGCAATGACATTGGTAAAATGGAGAGGGCTGGAGAAACACAGACTTTCATTACTGGGTGTCAGCAGTGTGTCTACACTAAACAATGCAATAAACAAAAGCTGAGTTGGGAAAGAGTGAGAGTCTATTCTAGCTGAGCCTACTGTAGTTGTGCCTCCTGAATCCCTTTCTGAGCTGTGTGATCAGCAAAACAAGAGAGAAAATGGGAGAACACATAAGCATGCCTCATTAGCTACCTCTAGCATGTTAAAAAGCATAGATCTATAAGTCTGGCCAACAGGATGGAAATCACAAGAAAAGTGGAGACTAATGAAAGGGGGGGGGTGGAATCTCTAGAAGCATTTTGGAAGAAGCTTTCAAGTGGTCTGTACAGGATTAAAAATGTTTTTGTTTATTTATGCATGGCTTACCTGATCTTACTGTTTTATTTTATATGTTCATATTGCTAATACTGAATAAAAAAAATTGCTGAAACACATTGACCTGGTCTTCTTCTTTGTGGTGTAGGAACCTATCCCAATTCTTTCCATGTCATCGCTGCCTCTGGTATCCAATTTTCTGTTAAAGAAGTAATGTCCAAAAACACATCTACTTTGTTAACTGAGGTATACCTATACTGTGAAATATACTATAGATACTTCACTGGGCCACATTTTTGTCTGGATCCCACAAATATTCACAACACAAGACCTAATGTGGCATGGGTTACTTACAATCTGGAATCTGGTTCACGTCAGCTTTGTTGCCTCTCATTTGTCCCTTTTCATTCACACACCAACAACTGCGAAGGTCAAAATGCTCAAGTGGAGAACTAAAATCCCCATAAGATCCTGGATAATGGATGAGTTTTGACTGAAGAAGCTGCCAGAAACTGAATGGCTCCAGCAAAAGGTTCTGCAATGAACCCACTGTAGTCTTGCCCTCCAGAACATCTTGAGGGACTGCATCAAAGGAAGGATATTTGGAGAGCTCTGGGAAGATATTCTGGTGGCCAGCTTCATAGAGAATTTTGATGAAATCTTTAAAGCTTTGCTGGGATCTCTGTTTATAGTCAAGGAGTATGTCCACCAAGTCAGTGACTGGAAGAATTCTGCCATTATTATTCTGGGTGATCCATCTTTGATACCATTCAAAAGCTTGTTCAGGGGGGCCGTTACATTGGACCTGCCTCCATTGACCATCCTGGCTGCACTGTGGAATGTAAACACTGGACAATTGAGGGAAAGCAGTGGGATCCGATAGTAGTTGCTGCACAGTTTGCAAAAAAGCCTGGCCACCTTCTAGTTGGCAGTCGCTAGGACCTACGGGAAAAGAAACCATACAAATTGCTAGGTGGACATTGCATGAAAACATTTAAGGAACACCTTCAGTGTATCACTAAGCTGCCCAGTTTATTATTATTATTTTTTTTTTGCATGGTTGACTAACTATATATTTACAAGGATTTTTAAGCCACTTACACCAGGAGCCCTGGTGGTGCAGTGGTTAAATGTCATTACTGCAAGCCACAACATTATGAGATAACAGAGGGCTCCAAGTTTCACTCAGTGTTCCAGCATTCCGTAGGTCGGTAAAATGAATACCCAACTTGTTGGGGGCAATTAGCTAATACACTGTAAAAGTGCTTTGACACTGATAAGCAAAATATAAATATCAATGCTATTGATATTGCTACTTGTAAGGATTTCAAAGTAATACACAATAATAATAAAACATGCAATAGAAAAGAATACATAGGACTCTATCAAACACATGAAATATGGCGTCATGATGATGCCACATAAATGCAAAAGGGTGCAGATATCAGAGGACATTGCCTTTTCATGTTTATGTACTGTGCATAAGCCATTCTATTTTATTGACAGCCCAAGTTGTCAATAGATCAGCTGTGGTGATTTTTTGCTGGCATTCCCGGCACTTGAAACCTCGTGAATTTTTTTCCCTTGTCATTACAACGTGAATGGCTGGACAGGCCAGAACACTTCCAGGTGAGAGCACAACATCCAGGTAGGTGGTGCTCTTTTTATGACACTCCCCAGTTTACTTGTAAGTTTTTAAGTGTGTTTGTGTGCTTTTTGTAACTTTTTGAATGTTATTTGGGCGGGGGGGGGTTGAATTCTTGTGAATTCAAGGCATTCTCACAAGAATCCGTAATTTTCCATGGTATTTCAGACAAGGAAATGAGAACAAGGCTCCATTCACTCCTCGTTCATTGCCAGGGCTGCCTTTTGCTGGGATTACAGGTAAGTGTAGTATGGGGAGTTCTTTTGCTGGCATAAAAACAGCACAAATTATTCCGGGAAAAAGAATGCTTTGGGAGGGGAGGGGAGTATGATAAATTCCATTATGTCAGTATGGTATACAGCACCTACCTATCTGTAAGAGCAAAATACATGATAGGACTAAAGTTCCCCTGAAATCTGATGACAAAGGAATGGACTGAAGCCTAGTTGTATTTTAGAAGGTGATGGTGCACTACAACTGTCACCATCCCTGACCGTTGAGATGGTGTACTGGCAGAGGCTAATGTGAGACAGAGCCCCAGACTGTCCAGAGGGCCATAATTTTCCCATGAAACAGAAGAACTTTGCATGGCAAGAGTTCATATCCTGCTTGCCCTCTGCTTATGGTCTATTATACCTGTATATTTGTAAACTGCAAAAGCCCTACCATTAGGCAAAGCAAGGTGGTTACTTCCAGCTAGCTAATATGTTACTTGTTTTTTATTTTTATTTTTTTTTATTAAAGAGAGGGGTAGAAGTGATTGTGCGATTTTCTGCCTCATGCCAGGTCAGGGGCAAACAGTGGGTCCAGGGGAGCAGTTTCCTGGAGCAGCTTCATGCATTTCTAAGCATGCTCTAACATTAGACGGGGGAGCACAAGTTGAGAAAGGTAATATATTTAGAAGGTGAATGCAACCCCTTGAGGCTTCCGGGAAAGGCAATTCCCCCATACAGTATTTCTGCCAGAAGAAGGAAAGTCTTGGAAAGTCTGGAGCCACAAAAACAGGCTTGTGGATCCCCAGAGCTGCACTTTGTCCACCTCTCCTTTAGTTATTCTTTAACTTGACTTGAGTGGGTGGAGACATCATCTGCTGTCCCATATTAGGCTGCAAACAATACAAACTATTTAAACAATTTTAGGAAACTATATTGTATATATGTAATATTTAAAAAACTACTAGTATATCACATAAAAAGTCAAATCATTGACCTGACATATAATGTATAACATAAAAATGTTATTAAAAAAAGGTCCTGTGGGGAGACCTGTAATTCTTGAAAATACAAATGCCTTGTTGGAAGGTAGTTAGTAAAGATGAATAGTAACTTCAATTGATATGGAAGTTCTTGGGAAACAGACAACTGTGGTAAATCACTTAGTACGGAAGAATGAAGTCAGATGATATCTATGCAGTGATAGTCCACCTTTTTCCATGGTGGTGTATACCATACTAACCATCTTAACAGCCAAATGTGTTCCAAAAAAAAGTCTTCATCAGTGGCTGAAGTACTTCCTAGAGCTTCCTTATCACAAATAAATCATGCAATATATAATGAAAAATACTCCAACTGTATTCTCCTGCTTTTCTGCAGCCTCCCAAACATCTCACTCCTTCTCACCAAGTTATGACTCCAGCCATCACCAGAACCATCAGCCAACATTAGCAGCATCCCAACAAAACAAGAAGAAGGACAAACAAGGTAGGTAAAAATATGGAAAATAAAACTTACACTGCATGGGCCCTCCAGTATTGGCAGCTATTCCTGGAACAGTCCTGCCTTCTGAATTGACACAGAAACAATTTCTTCCATGGCACTGAAGTGGCATGAATAGTCCCTCTTGAGTACAAGAAGGAACAAAGAGTTCAGAGCCTGCTGGCTCACTACTTTTCAAGCGCTGTAGACTTGCCCTTTGTTTTTCACATGTGGTTAGGCACCTCAGGCCTGTACCATGCACTCTGGTCCCAGGGATCTCTTTGCCACTCGGGTCCACACACCAGCAGTCCCCTGCATAGCACTGCATTTCCTTGTATTTCCCTTTTTCCGTGCAAGCTGGGACAAACAAATCTTTGGTCTGCTCTGTGCAGTCTTTGGATTTCAGCACTAGACTTGCAACTTCACCTAAGTCTTGGGCAATACTTTCTGGAACAGAAATCACATGCCGCAGAAATGTGAAAAACTCTGGGGCTTCAAGGAGGAAAGATAGAAATTTGATGGCATTCTGATTGTCCTGCAAGTTGACTGAGCGGCCAAAACTATCTACAAGAGTCTGGTTCAGATTAAACTTCTCCTGTGGTCCTTCCAGTGAAATTCGTTGGGCCAATTCAGCAAAACCACCTCTCATCTCTATCTCCTGGAAATACTGATCCAAATTAAATTTGCCATTTGGCCCAAGGGCTCCTGTGAAGTTAAACTGGACCAAATTCTTCAAGAACTTCCCCCCAAAAAGGTTTTCTTGGATCCGCTTGGGGTTGCTGGTGAACTGAAGAGCAAGCTGAGCAAGGTCTCTTGAAGGAAACATCCCTCCGATTGCTTCACTAAGGATGGATTCAAATGTGATGAACTGAGGAGAACTTGGATTTTCTAGGATGGAAGACAGCAGGCCAGAATCCACAAATAGCTCCTTGAATGAAGGAGCACACACTCTTGAGGACACTGCTGTATTCTGTGGCTCTTGGGCAGTAGAGAATAAACTCTGCTGACTGAAGTGTCCAATGGGGCCATAAAAAAGCCTGGTCAGAGACTGTTGTCTTTCAACAACACAACTACGTTCTTCACCTAGGCAAAGACAAAAAAAGACCTGGATGTAATTATTGTTCACACAGATTGCCACATTGGTTACTTACCGTGAAGGTGCATTCTTGAGGGAGTGGGGTGATGCGGGTCCTTTACATCTGGGTTTCGTCAGTCACCGCCCAGGTGTAGCAGGAAGTTACATCAAGCCTCTTCATATTCAAATTTCTTTGTCTTCATCTCCTCCATCCTGGAGCCACGAGGCCAGTTCACTGACTAGCAAAGCCCTGTAAGGACTAAGGAAATCGTTTAAGTCAAATAACATTAAGCAGAGCTAAATAATAAGGGTACCGCCATGTAAGGAAAAACGCACGCAGTCACTGGGCGGGGAAAGGACCCGCATCACCCCACTCCCTCAAGAATGCACCTTCACGGTAAGTAACCAATGTGGCATTCTCTGAGGGAGGGGTGATGCGGTTCCTTTACATCTGGGACGTGCCCAAGCTGACTCAATAGGGCGGGAGTGACTGCGGGATTGGCGGACTCAGTCTCTGAGCACCTCCTGGAGCACCCTCCGACCGAAGTTCGCCTCGGCGGAACGGAACTTATCCACCTTATAGTGTCTAATGAAGGTGGACGGTGTGCTCCAGGTTGCTGCCCTGCAGATTTCTACCAGGGAAGCGTTAGTGGAGAAGACCGCGGATGTCGCGGCTGACCTAGTCGAATGTGCCGTGACCCCTGAAGGTCTGGGAAGCCTAGCTGAGTCATAGGCCTCGAAGATACAAGCCCTGATCCAGGAAGCAATGGTCTTCTGCGAAGCTCTGGACCCTATGGCTGTCTGAGAGAAAGAGACGAATAGGGCGTCGCAACGTCTGATGGGGGCAGTACGTCTAATGTAGATCTTCAGGGCCCTCCTGACGTCCAAGTTATGCCAGAGCTTCTCCTTCGGGTGCGAAGGGTCAGGGCAAAAGGAGGGCAGAATCAAGGGCTGCGAGACATGGAACTCGGAGGCTACCTTTGGTTTGAATGACGGGTCTGGGTGTAGGGTCACTACATCCTTGGTAAAGGAACACAGGTGTTCCCTAACTGACAGAGAGGCCAACTCCGACACTCTTCGCGCTGAGGTGATGGCCACTAGGAAGGCAACCTTGATGGTGAGAATTCTAAGGGAAACTGTGCGCAACGGTTCAAACGGGTGCTTCATGAGTTGCCTGAGGACTAGGGAGAGGTTCCACGACGGAAACCTGTGCCGCACCGGGGGTGAAACTATCGAGGCACCCCTGAGAAAACGCCTGATATGGGGATGCGATGAGAGGCGGTTTCCGTCCTGTGCTGTGAGGAAGGCCGACAGAGCGGCCACCTGTCTCTTCAGGGTATTTGGTCGTAAGCCCGCCTCGAGGCCTTTCTGTAAGAATGCCAGGATGTGTTTCACCGAAGCTTCTTCAGCGATCAATTGGCGAGGGGCACACCATCTCTTGAAGGCTCGCCATGTAGCTTCATAGATCCTCCTGGTGGACACGCGCCTAGAGGAAAGAAGGGTACTAATGACTGAATCGTCGTATCCATGTTCTCTTAGGGCTTGCCGCTCAACCTCCAAGCTGTCAGTTGTAACCAGCTTGGATCTGGGTGGAGGATCGGACCCTGATGGAGAAGGTCGGGTCTCTGAGGTAGACGCCACTGGCTCTGAACCCTCATGTCCATCAACTCGGAGAACCAGGGGCGCCTCGGCCAATGGGGCGCTATCAGGACCACTTGTGCCTTCTCCTGGTGAATCTTCCGACAGACTTTCCCTATGAGGGGAAGTGGGGGAAACAGGTATAGGAGACCGGCCGGCCAAGGGGATCGTAGGGCGTCCGTGCCTTCGGCGTTGTGGTGAAAGAACCTGGCGAAGAACCTGTCCAGCTTGGCGTTTGACCTTGTCGCGAACATGTCCACCTCCAGCTGGCCGAACCTGGCCTGGACCTGAGTGAACACGTCGTCGTTTAGCTCCCACTCTCCGGGTAGAACCGAGTATCTGCTCAGGTAGTCCGCTTGTTGATTGCGTTCCCCCTGCAGGTACTGAGCCGTAAGGGACTGCACCGTCCGTTCGGCCCAGAGGAAGATGAGATCCGCTTCCTGTTGCAGGGACCGGGATCTCGAACCTCCTTGTTTCGCTATGTACGATCGGGCTGTAGTGTTGTCCGTCATCACCATGACGTGTTGACCCCTCAGGACTGGGGTGAAGTGTTGCAGGGCCAAGCGAGCTGCTCGTAGCTCCAGCCAGTTGATGCTGTGCGTCTTTTCCTGTGGGCTCCAAATCCCTTGCGTCACTTGTCCCTGACAGTGTGCTCCCCAGCCCCGTAGGCTCGCATCGGAGGTGACCAGGATCGCCTGGGGTACTGTGAACGGAGAACCCTTGCTGACTGTTTTCATCTGAGACCACCAGGCCAGCGAATCCTTCACATGCTGTGGGAGGGGAAGGAGTGGGGACTTCCTCAATGCGATCTCCTTTTGGTAAGGCATCAGGAAGTTCTGCAGGGGTCTGGAGTGGAACCTTGCCCAAGGCACAACCCCAAAGGCTGAGATCATAAGGCCGAGGAGTCTGGCTAGTAGGGACAGTGGTACCTTCCTTAGTAAACGAACGGTGCGAACTTCCCGTAGGAGGACCTCCTGTCGCTCCTTGGACAGGGTGATCTTGGAGCGTTGTGTGTCTATTTCCACACCCAGGTGGACGATGGTGCGGGCAGGAGACAGGCTGCTCTTTTTGAAGTTCACCAGAAAACCATGGGCCTGCAGGTAGTGAATTGTGGTCTGCAGGTCTCTCCCTGCTTTGTTCAGAGAGGACGCACGCAGTAAGATGTCGTCCAAATATGGGTACAGGTGGATTCCCTGTGCCCTCAGGTTGGCGATTAGGGTGACCAGGACCTTGGTGAAGACCCTTGGTGCTGAGGCCAGACCAAATGGAAGGGCCCTGAACTGGAAGTGTTGATCCCCGAAGGCAAAGCGGAGGTATTGTCTGCTGTCCTCGTGGATCATGATGTGCATATACGCATCGGAGAGATCGAGTGAGGCTAGAAAGTCTCCTGGTTGGAGCGCCTCCCTTATGGATGTAAGCGTCTCCATCCGGAACTTTCTGTATGTGATGTGTCTGTTGGTGTATTTTAGGTCCAGGATGGACCTCTGGCTGCCATCCTTCTTTGGTACTGTGAAGAAGAAGGAGTACACGCCTAAGAAGCGCTGAGAGGGTGGTACCTCTTCTATGGCTGCTATGTGTCTTAGGTGAGATATGGCTGTCGTCAGGTCTCTCGCCTTCTTTGGGTCTTTGGGTATTGGGGCTGGGAGAAATCTGCCCCTTGGCCTTGAGTCGAACTCGATTTTGTACCCGTGGGTGATTGTTGAGACGACCCACCTGTCCGTTGTCGAGTTCGACCAAAGCTGGAGGAACAGACTGAGGCGGCCGCCCACTGGGGGCGACCCCGAGTCAGGATTGTTGTCGCGAGCCTCCACGCTGGGCGTTGGAGCCTCCCCTTCTGCTATTGTTGGGCTGCGGTCCAGTGTTCTGTCTGATGACGTAGTTTGGCTTAACCCATGGTGGGCGAAAGGAGTTGTAGTTTCGCTGCTTCCCGAATCCCCGAAAGGAACGAAAGGGACGAGAAGTCTGAAAGGGTCATCTGCCGCTCTTCTTGTCTGGCTTCTTGAGTGTGGAGGGCATGGCCAACTTTTTGTCCTTTGTCTCGACTAGGATACCTTTTAGGGCCTCTTCCCCAAACAGTTTAAGGCCCTTAAAGGCCGCTGAGGCCAATGCTGCCCTGGTAGGAGTATCCACCTGCCAGTGCTTTAGCCAGACTGATCTCCTGGCCAGCGTGAGGGCCCCGATCGCGCGGGCGGAAAAAATCATGGCGTCCTGTGCCGCGTCGGCTATGAAGAAGAAGGTACGCAGGAATCTAAGCAGAGACTTGTGCAGCACGTTTGGATCGAGCTCCTGGATCTCCATGAGCTCTTGCAGCCACACTATCGCCGCTCTGGAAAAAAGCGATATTGCCAGCGTGGATCTGACCCCGCATGCCGCGGAGTCGTGGGCCTTCTTGATGGCTGCGTCGGTTCTTTTTTCGTCTGGGTCCCGGAGAGAGCCCTCTCCTTCCTTAGGAGCCAGACAATTGGAGACGAGGGACGCGACAGGATTGTCGACCACTGGGGGCTTTAGGAGGTCCAGAAAGCGTTGAGTGGTGTTGTAATATTTCTGAGCCACAGTGGTGCCCCGCCTTCCCATTGAGGGTTTTTCCCATTCGTCGGTTACCAGGGACCAGAAGGCCTCTGGGAAGGGAAGCTCCGGCTTCTTTGGGCGTGAGGTGCGCATCACTGCAGCGACCTTCTCGTTGGACGACGATGTCGATGGAGCTTGGTCTGTGTCTGTAGGAGTAATTTCTAGTGTTGCCATCACCCTAGTAAGGAGAGGAACATACCACTCTCCTTGGAAAAGGCGATCCGATTGGTCCTGGTCTGCAAACTCGGAATCAGAGATTTCTCCTTCTTCCTTGTCGGTTAGGATTACATCGTCGTGGGTCCCAGACGCCCTGACGACGTCGGTGAGGGCGCGTTCCTCATCCGAGGGAGGTAGGGACTCTGCAGAGGAGTGGGTGGAGGGAGGATCCTTCCTCTTCTTGGCCAGGACATCTGTGCCTCTTAATGGGTCCCTAGGGCCCTTGGACGCGGACTTAGCTTTTGCCTTGCCCGGTCCTGCTGGCTGCTGGGACTGCGCGTTGTTCGCCTGGTCCTTAGGGGGAACCCCCGAGGTTGAGGCGCTCCTGCCAGGCTCTTCTGACGAATCCTCGTCTGAGAGCAATGCCTTTGAGAGTAGCTGTAGGGCTGCCTTAATGGCGCCCTTACGCTTTCTACGACCCCCCCGCTGTGTGGGTCTAGCTCCCCTGGCCTTGGGTGGTTGAGCGGCCAACCACTCGATGTCGGACTCTTCCCCACTAGAGTGATCGTAAAACACTGGGATGCCATGGTGGTTTTGGCTGGTATGGCCCGTGGGGGCCTGGAGAGGCGGGGCCTGAAGGACTGGGGCCTGGTAGGGCTGTGCCTGAAACCCCACCGCCTGCATAGGCTGAGGCTGGACCACTGGTGGGAGGAAAACCTGATTTTGGTTACCCAAGCCCAGGGTCTGGTTCACCGGCCCCTGTGGCGGCAGGGCCTGGTAAACCAACGGTTGCTGCGCCTGGATAGGTACTGCCTGCTGAGGCATTGATTGGAGCACCAAGGGCAGCTGGTGCTGCTGGGGTGGCACCTGGGCAGGCAAGGTCGGGAGGAGTGGAGGTTGGGAGGCCAGGGCCTGTGGGGGGGTGCTTGAGGAGTTGGGGCCTGTAAGGCCTGCTCCTCCATGCCCAGGCTTTGTGGTGGTTGGCTCGGTTGGGGTAGGGCCTGGCTGCTTCCTGGAGTGGGGTCAGACAGCGAATGGGGTTCCCCATGCGGTGTGCCCCCCTCCCCCGAGGCAGCTGCGGCGGTTGCTTGGGGCCCGGTGGGTGGTGAGGGCTCCGCATGGGAGCGCGAGTCCTCGCTCTCCCCTTCCCCCTCCCGCGCTCCGTTTGGCCTCCAGGGGGGTAGAATACGTGCCGTCCCCAAAAGCAGGGAGGGCACAATGCGTGGGGGAAGGGGCAGTTCGTCCCCGCTCCCCCCAAGGGCCCCTTGTACCTTCCTAGGGGCTCCTGCCCCTGGCCAGTCCTGGCAGCAGGCACCTGGCGCGTGCCAAGCACTCCATAGGGCCGGAGGTTCCATCGCGGTCCCGCTGGAGGCATCGGAGGCCAGCTTCTTCCTGGGCTGTGCTGGCCTCTTCCGTGGCTTGGCTGCTGCTTGGCCATCGGAGGCTTTCCCAGTCACGATGGCCTGGTGTGCCTTCCGGGCCACGTCCCTCTGAGGGACGCCCACATGGGAGCCGGCAGCGGCAGCAATGGCGACCGCGGCTCCCTCAGCAGCGCTCTCCGCGTCCTCGGAGTGGCCGTGGTCGAGAATCGCATCCCCGGCCACTCCGGAGTCCTTCCCCGCCTGCTGGGGAATCTCCTGGGCCTGCATGGCCTCGGTGGAAAGAAAACAGTAAGGAGAGAGGTGGGAGGGGGGAAGAGAGAGAGGAGGAGCAGGCTGGAGCCGACTGAGCAGCCGCGCGGAGAGAGGAGAGGTTTTTTTTTTTTTTAAAAAAAAATAGGCGGGAAATTCAAAAGGAGAAAGGCAAGGGCTGAAAAGCAGCAATGCCTGGAGAAGGAAAAAGGTAGGTAAAGGAACAAGAAAGGAAAAAGAATAAAGGTGGAGATAGAAATTCCAGACGGAGGAGATTTCTCAGCTACCTACTGGGCGAAGCAGGAAGTTAGAACTGGCCTCGTGGCTCCAGGATGGAGGAGATGAAGACAAAGAAATTTGAATATGAAGAGGCTTGATGTAACTTCCTGCTACACCTGGGCGGTGACTGACGAAACCCAGATGTAAAGGAACCGCATCACCCCTCCCTCAGAGAATGCCTGGGCATCTTCAAGAAATTAATGACTTTTTTTGTGGCTCTGTTAGGGCTGCAATGTCAATCTAATGGCTCCATCGATCTATAATTGGTTTTACATACCACAGGCTGGACGCTGCTCTTTACTTCTTGTTCCGGGCAGCTCCTGGCCTTCAATATCCACACACCAACACTCTCCATTCTGCTGACACTGTGTTGGCTTATAGGCTCCTGTATCATCACAGAATGGCCTATAATTCTCTTTGAAACGAATGGCAGTGAATCTCTCTGTTTCACACTTGCTCGGGCCTAGGACAGAAATATAAGGCAAGCTTTGAGATAAAGTAAACAATTTTCATACATACTTTAGTGTTGGGATTACAGCAGAATACTGTAATGCACCAGAAAAGGAACCTCTAACAACTTGGTGAAGCTCTTAGAGTTTTGCAGTGCTCAGCCCATGTACTAGTAAGGATCATGCAGGGTACAGAGTTAATTCTAGTTGGGACTAACAATTGGATTTAGTCCCTTGTGTCTGCTATATATCCTGTGTAGCCAAGTAGCAATCCTATTTGGACAATCCCTCATCATTCAGAAATTCATGCTGTGATTAATATGAGAGCAAAAGGTGGCTTCAATCTTCAACAGAACTATGCAAGGGAAGAACAACTTCCTTGTCTATTTGTCACTTCCAATTCCATTCTGTGTTGACTCATCATTCTTAGTTTAGGCCTGGGTTGTTCTATACTAGTGTACCTCTTGCTAGGTTCTACAAGGTCAACTAAAATTGAATGTTTCAAACACAGTTGCACTATATACAGCATATGTAAACAAATATAATTAAACCTGACACATATGCACTGTCCCAAAAGTCCCAAGCATCCAGTTAGGTGCCAATGCAGGACTTGATTGCAGGACTCTCCTGTCTGTGCTGCTATTACTGAAACATTTGGGTGCAACCTTAAAGCCCTATACAAGTTGAAAAGTACCTACATCTTAGCCCTGGCAATTACAGCTCATCTCCACTTCCAGTTTTCCCTTTCTCTTTCTGAACATAACCAGCAATATGGCCCCTTCCTTAGGGTTACCCCACCCATTGGGACAAACCAATATTTCATGGAGATACATGCTTTCTAACCCTCCAAGCACTGGGCTACATACATCTGAATCGGCCAGTTGTAGCCAGCTGTACTCCCAGAAAACGTCTCTGCAAGATCCTATACATGCTGGTTTCACTAAAAGTGGGAACCTGCTCCAGCGATGCAAAAACTGTGTCGTAAACGTTCTCAAGCAACATTTCCAAACCTAGAAGGGGGGAAAAACAGAACAAAATTTTAGCATCTAGTGCCATACCAAAAGACACTCCTCTCCCACTTTCTTTCTTAATTTAACAGTGATACATCTAAACAAAATTCTATGACTCCTCTCCTCTCCTGAGAATATGAATATTTCACAATGTCTCAAATTGATTCACAGGTAGTATCTTACACCTGTTCAGTTGGTTCATATTACCAAAACTACATCCTCCAACTGTTGGAGGGGCTGCAGCTTCAAGGGCACCTACCTCCAAATGTGGTTATTCTGCCCTGCAGTGGCCCAATTTTGGTCTGAAGTTCTGAAAAATCATTAGTACTATCACAAAGCAAGCAGTTGATGCTTGTCCTACTGTTCAGCTCTTTCAATATATGATTCGCAATATAAGCACCTGAACCACAAAGACCTTATAAAAATTTTCTCATAAAAAATCAAGACTAGAAATTGCTTCAAACCAGAAGATGGGTAATTTCTCAATCCAAAGATGGTGGGAAAGGACCTGGGATACATGACTAAGGAAGAAGCTCACATACAATGAGAAGATAATAAAAGGATACATCACACATGACTCTTTAGAAGATAGATTCCCTTTACTGGTCACATGCACAATGCATTGCAATACCATCAAAATTTTCAACATCCCACACAGGACCCTGATTAAGTGCTGTAATAATTAGTCAAGTTGCTAACTGATACGAAATCTGAATGGATGGACCTATTGCTGTATGTTGATTGTGTTGGATGTCTTTCTTAATTTAATAGATAAATAATAAAAGGATAGGATACTACAGGATTTGGTAGGTACCTACCTGTATCTACTAGTTCCCGCCCTAGACTGTCTGCACAGTAACAGTAGCCAGAGACTTCTGGGAAGAGACTCCTGAAGGAACTAAATGTTTGGAAGACGTCTGGGAATCTGAAAGGAAAATCAATCCATTAAGAACTGTAGTGGGGACTGCAATTAACTGGAGGCATCACCATCCTTCTCAACATTTCTGGAGGAGCCATTCTTTGTCCAGCCTTTGAACACCTCAAATGCACTGAAATAGCAGTTTTTCCCCAGGACATGGCAAGCTGTTAGGCATGAGAAAGGCACCAATAAGTTTAGTTAAGTCACTTGGTCCTAAGTATCCCCATGCAGAATGGTGTTAAGTAGAAGTGCTTGGTGATTTTGAGGGAAAACCCATGAACCAATCAGAGTGAGGAGAACATAGGCTGAATTGAATCCTAGGCCATATCTTGATTTTCCTTCCAAATGCCTGAGAAGTTATGTTGGGGTGGCCAAGCCACAGCCCATGGGCTAAATGCATCCCCCAAGGATGTGTTTGCACCCTGTCCCATGCTGCACCTACCCAATGTCCCCAACTTCCCCAATTTGTTCAATCCAAAATGTAAATGTACACTCTCAGAACCCTCAAGAAGCAGTGAGTTTTTTTTTAAAGGTTCAAAGAGCGTTAAGCTTTGATTTTGTTAGTGCAGCAACCTTAGTGTGGAGCTGGCATGGCGTAATGGTTTGAGTGTTGGACTACAACTCAGGAGACCAGGGTTCAAATCCCCACTCAACCATGAAAATCCACAGGGTGAATTTGTGCAAGTCACACACCCTCAGCCTTCAGAAAACCCTGTGATAGGTTCACCTTAGGGACTCCATAAGTCAGAAACAACTTGAAGCCACACAACAACATGCAATCTTAGCATGCCTATACTCAGTAGTTGCTATTTTGTATGCCATTCTAAGAGTTTAGGCATAATGTGTATTGATGTCATTTCCTGCTGTGTGTTTTTTGTCTTTGCCACACCCTCTCTCTTCCTGCATTAGTCAGTCTGCAGTTAATTTGCTTGTCATCCATTTTTGTTTCCTCTTTCTTTCTTCAGTGTTTGAAGAGCATGCGTTACAGGACTTTCACCACAAGATGTTATGAAAACTTTACCATTTGTAAGTAAACCTACAGCATACATGTTTACAAAGAACACTAAGCCTACTAGAACCCAAAGACATAGCCGTGTTACTCTGGAATATCAGTAAGCAAGAGGATCTTGTAGCACCTTTGAGTAACTGAAAGAAATTGTAGCATAAGCTTTCATAGATTCATCTGAGGAAGTAGACAAAAGCTTATGCTACAATTTTTTTCTCTCAGTCTCAAAGGTGCTACAAGACCTACTAGAATACATGTGGTATGATTGTGGTGGTGTGGAACTGGTTGTCATTCACCTTCTGCTTGCCAATATTAATTACTCTGCTTGTGAGATACAATCCTACCGCTCACATTTCCCAACAGTTTTGTCCTCTCCAAATGAAGCTGGAAATGGATGCACAACCACTTCCAGTTTTGATTTTTACCTTTTTCTTCCTCATAGTTTCAGAGCTAGGGTAGGCTATGGCAGGTCCTTGGGCAGAAATTTGGCTCCTGACCCCATCAAACTTGTCCATTCCTGGTCTGCTATTGTTATATCCTGGTCTATTGTTATTGTTATATCCTGTTATATCCTGGTCTTGCTACCATCTATACCTGCTTGTGCAAACTGAATTAAATGGAGACATAGGGCAGGGTGCTATCAATATGCTGATGACACCCAAATAGACTTGTCTATACCTTCAATAATAACAACAGCTAAGGATAGTGTATCTCCTTTGAATGAATGCCTAGAGGAGGCAACAAGTTGGATGAAGAAAAACTAATTAAAACTAAATCCAGACAAGATGGAGGTGCTTACTGCTAAGGGTCCTAACCTGGGGTGGGAGGTGTGTCAATCAGTCCTGGATGGGGTTACACTTCCCATGAAAGACTGAGCTTGCAGCTTAGGGGTGCCCCTGGATCCATTGCTCCACATGACAGCCCAGATAGGTGCAATGGTCAGGAGTGCTTATTATCAGCTTTGGCTGTGCCCCTTTCTAGAGCTGGAGGATCTGAAGATGGTAGTGCATATGCTGGTAACCTTAAGGCTAGACTTCTGCAACGTGCTGTACATTGGGCTATCTCTGTACCAAATTCAGAAACTTTGGTTTGTTTCAAAACATGGCAGCCAGATTGATTACTGGTGCATCTAAGAGTGATCATATTATACCTATATTAAAATCACACCAATTAGTTGGCTACCTATTAGTTTCTGGGCTAAGTACAAAGTGTTGGTTATTACCTTTAATGCCCTACATGGTTTAGGTCCAGGTTACCTACACAATCACCTTCTCTCATTTAATCCACCCATACATTCAGGTCCTCTGGGAGACATCTACTTCAATCTGCCAAAACTAGGCTTTTACCAAGATAACATTTCTTTGGCTGCCCCCAGACCGTGGAATAACCTGCCAGAAAGGATTTGTCAGCTCAAGCTCCTGTCTCGATTTAAATTAGTAGGAAATTAGTAGGCTCTTCTGGCAGGCCTATCCAGATTATTTTTAAGTTGTGGTTTTAAAAGTATTTATTGATGGATTTTAATATGTATTGGTTTTATATGCTCTTTTAGCTGATGCTATGTGTTGTGTTATTTGTCATTGTTCCCCACCTTGATACACAGGAAGAGGCAGGTAAAAAATAAATGTTGTTTCTGTTGTTGCTGCTGCTGCTATTATCGGCCCAACCTGTCTCACAAAGTTGTGAAGGTAAAATGACTGGGGAGGGAAGTGAGAATATGCATGCATGTCAGTGAAGGAAAATACTGTACAGAGCCTGTAAGTAATGTGTTACAAGTAACTGGCAGGATCTGTACCATGTTGGAAGTAGTAGTCCAAAGAAGTACCTTCCCTAAGCTCTGAGAATGAATCGTGGTTATGTTGCTGGGAATTACAATCCCGCCCCCATTTATTAACAGCTTTCAGCAAACAGTTTAAACAAAGGGATTTTTCTTTTTGCTCTGTTTGCCCCTGCCCTGTGTCCGCTTTGTGTCACTATCACTCATAATTAAGCCAGACAAGAGCTGATTAAAGCATCTTTAAACTTGTTAAGCTGCAAACAAGCAGGACTCAATGCATATAAAGAAAGAAATTACAAAACAGAGCACAACAGATCACTGCAAAGAACTGTGAAAGCTAAACACTTGCTTTATAGCCTCCATAGAAAGTATGGTTTTGTAATGTCTTTACATTGTTGTTGTTGTTGCTTTGTCTTATTTTTTGTTAGTTATGATTATAACTACTTTGGTCATTTAATTTATGTTTTATATATGTGTTTTATATATGTAGAAATATATATATCCCTCCATCCCAACTGCCATCGCCCTGCCCTTAGAGGCATAGATGAAGAGGCAGGCAGAACTCCATCAACTTCTGGGCCCAGAATCAGAGGAAAGGCCACTGCCAGTGCAGCTATATTGATGGGGAGAACCTACAGGATTCTGCCTTTCACCTTTGGGAATGGAAGAGCCATATAGATGCCATTACTTATAACCATCGGTAGACTTGTCCAAAGAGAGCCAACATGGTGTAGTAGTTTGAGCATTGGACTTCGATTCTAGAAACCAGGGTTCAAATCCCTACTTGGCCATGGAAACCCCCTGGGTATTTTTGGGCAAGTTACATTCTCTCTGGCTCAGAGGACGACAAAGGCAACCCAGGGCCACCTTATCCAAATTTTAGGGCCTACAAAACAGGATTAACAAAAAAATAAAAAAAATACAAGAATTGGGAAGGAAAACAAAATTTCAAAATAAATATAGTTCATGTTTTTATCCACAAAAAGGGTGCCTAGGGCCTACAAAAACATTAATGCAGCCGTGGGCAAACCTCCTGAGCAAATCTTCCATGATCAGGTCACCTTAGGGTCACCATAAGTCGGAAGGGACTTGAGGGCACACAACAACAACAGACTTGTCCAACTTAATTTGTGAAATCCTTTTCTGAAGATATCCTAGTGGCCATTAGTACAAATTGTAGCACAAGTATCCACTAATTCTGGCCCAAGATAATTTGTTCCCCGAGGCAAAGGAAAAGAGGGTGTGAAGTCGAAGGCTTTCACAGCCAGCATCCATAGATTTTCCTTGTTTTTTTTTTCCGGGCTGTGAGGCCGTGTTCTGGAATAGTATCTTGCTGATGTTTCGCCTGCATCTGTGGCTGGCATCCTCAGAGAACACGGCCTCACAGCCCAAAAAAAACCCCAAGGGAAATCTATAGAAAAGATGATGGTTTCGTGCATTTCAGGTTCAGAAGCTAATGGCCAGTTGAAATGGCCTGCAAAAATAGTGATGGGGTACTGCCCTGCTTGCTTAAATGAAGGGGCCAGCCCTTTTATCTACCATCACTACTAATTCCACATGCACACCCGTTTCCCACCCTGGATCCCTCTTTCCTATCTGATCATGTTTCTTTTACAGACACATGCACACACACACATCACAGTCTTACAGCAGCCAGGATCATTTGGGAGAGGGGAAGTAAAAGATGCAAGAAGAGGGGAAAGACAGCCAGCAATGATACCATCCTCCATCATCTCTGGGAAGAGGCCTGAGTGTGTTGGGTAGTGGCCCTAGAAGTGCCTTGAAGAGTGACAACTCTTAACAACTCAAACTAACCAAATGAATACAAGGCATCTTCAACAGGGCGAAGAGAGAGACATTTTATCATTTTAGTCATTCATTCAGGCATTATTGCATCAATACTATCCTGCCCTCTAGTGGCATGAATCAATACTTCCTACATTTATTCATTCTCTCCACCCCTGCTCTCTTACCCCTCCTCTGTTTCTGTGTGTGTGTGTGTGTGTGTGTGTGTGTGTGTAGAAATGGTACAGCATGGAAAAGGTAGTGTTGGGTTCATATGCCACCTAGAGCTGGTGTCTTTTAAAATTAAGTTTATACTAGCCAGATGATGGAGGTAATCTGGATAGGTAGTGTCTTCCTCAGGGTACCCAGACATTCCTCTCTAGAAAAGATGGGAAGAAATTTCATTGGACATAACAGTCTCAACAAAAATGTAAGCGCGTCACAAGATTTGTGGCAAGAAAATGGCACCTTACCTTCATATGCAAGGCTTACAGGGTATAAATATAGGAAATAGAGATAGAGTTAGAGATAAAGATAGACAGACAGACAGAAAGAGAGACAGAGACAGATTGACAGAGAGACAATGTGGCCAGTGAAAAGTTGAAGGAAGAAGACATTCAGAAATATACTTTCATCAGTAAGGGAAAATCGCATGAAATAGGTAAATTATGCAAATTAAAAGACTAATTCAGTAAAAATGTATTAAAAGATGTGTAAATTTCACTGTGGAAACACAACAGTCTCACAACCCAACATGAAAAAACAGAAAGAAAAAGCAGGTAGGATTCCAAGAAACCCAACAAAATTGGGACTTGAATGACCTTGACATACTGTCTAGTCACAGAGCATCCTATATGGATGTTGTCTCTTGATACCAATAGAATCAACCACAAATGATATATAAAGTGACATGTGAAAGCATGTACCTCTCTGTGTCACCCTATATGTCTTACCAGTGGATTTAGCCACAGTGTATTGAGGATTTTCCTTTTACCTGTTGAAATGGTGAACAAGATCAAAGACCATCCTGTCCGTTGTGTTGATAAACTTGCACTGAACAGGCAGAAATTCCCCATCAGCTGAGCACTGGGGTGGGCTCTTTTCCCCCACGCCATGCAGAATGCGGCGATCTCGGATTTCACATTTCCCAGGACCTGATGGGTAAAGGCATAACATAAGCATTTGTATCCATTTTCCTACATGGGCATGTGGGAGGAAAAGATGTCTGGGGATTTTGACATATCAGTAATGAGATAGAGTCATAGCCAGAACACTACAAGTTTTCAAACTCAAAATCTTACCTATGAATGTCCTTAACAGGCAGACTTGGCTCTTTATGCCTTAATTAGTAAAGATGCAGTTGGTAGGTACCAGGGACAGAGCCATTTATATGAAATTCTCTAATCTGGGCATTCATTCATTCAATCAATCAATTTATACTCCTCCTTCCTCCCATCAAAGGACCCAAGGTAGCTTCCAAAATTAATAAAGATTTAGCTAAAAATGTACTACTACAAAAGTTAAAAAAAATGTAATAAGAATACTATGGAGATTTTCACAAGGGGCCAAATGCCCCGTTACTGCCCTGCCACCTCATCTCCCGTTCCTGCCACGGAATAACATAAATCTTTCACACACTCACCTTAATTCCGCAGCAGGAACGGGCTCTCCCTCCCCTTGCTGGCCGGCCGTAAGTGCAGCAGTCGTAAGGCTGCTTTTACAACCGGCTGTCTGAAATGTTATCACGTTATCACGTGATAACGGCCGGGCAGTAAATTTAAAAAATAAAACTCCCCAAACATAAAATCAGTTCACCAAGTACAAAAAACACACTTTAAATCACACAATCAAATCAGGGAGGGTAAAATAAAGGCTGCCACTTACCTGGATGTCCAGATCATACCAGGAAGTGCTCGGAACAGACCTCCCCTCCACGGCTGTCATTTTGGGGCTCCTGTTCGCACACCCGTGATTGTGTGATAGCAATGGAATGGGAGGTCTATTCACAATGAAAAATCGTGATTACATTGTTCCAGAACAGTCATGGGAGTAGGATGGATGCAGGACAGAATGGAGTCAACGTTGTCTGAAAGGGAAAACTTTTCCCGACCCTGTTCTGTTCCTGCCACGGGATATATAACCCGTGTGAAAATCACCATAGTTTAAAACAGTTTAAAATATATTTCAAGCATAAGTAAAATATACAAAATGAAAACAGCAGACCACTTCAAATATCTTTCTGCCACATGATTTAAGAATCAAAAGCTTGCCTAAAGAAAACAGTCTCAGCCTGCTGGTGGAAAGAGAGCGGGGGGGGGGGGCTAAATAGACATCCTGTGGGAGGGGATGACATAGTCTAAGGACTTTATCAGACCAGGCAAATATGGCACCATAATGACGCTAATGAACGCAAAAGGGCGTGCATATCATATGACGTTGTCCTTTCATGATCATGTATTGTCAATAAGGCGTACTTTTTTATTGATGGGCCAAGCCATCAATAGCTCTCCCATTCTTTTTTGCCAGCATTGCCGACATTTGAAACTTCGTGCCATTGTGCTCAATGAATACAGCGTCAATGGGCAGAACACTTCCAAGTGAGATTGCGACAGCCAAGTAGGGGATGCTCTTTTTATGAACTTCCCCAGTGTACTTGTAATTTTCGAAGTGTGTTTCTGTGCTTGTGTGAACGTTTTGTGTGTTTCTTTTTCTTTATTTTTTAAATTTCCTGCGCTTGCGTCTTCTTGCAAGATTCACCAAGATCACGAGCACGGAAGTGAATGGAGGATCCATTCACTCTCCGGCAATGCTGGGGCTGCCTTTTACCAGGACTCAAGGTAAGTCTGATGAAGGGGGTTCTTTTGCCGGCATAAAAATGGTGCAAAATATGCCGGCAAAAGAACGATTCTAGAGGCTTGTCTGATAAAGTCCTAATTCAGGCAGGTCCAACTTCATTCCCATGTCTCTTTTCTCTTTTCTCTTTTCTCTTTTCTCTTTTCTCTTTTCTCTTTTTCAAGAGACTCTGATGAGGTAGGATTAGGTCAACCCTTCCCCATTGTTCTTCCTCCAGTATCAGGTAGAGAAAAAAATTTTATCCACACAGGCCTTTGGTGTGTAAGTTGGTCTGCAATTTATGGGAGTCTTAACTGCCCAGATGCCAACAATATCTTGATTGATGTGTTTTTAATCAAGATTTTTCACCTAAACCCAATTGTTAGCCTAAGCTAGAGCAGACCCGTTAAATCAATGGACACTTGGTATTTATTTATTTGTTTATTTGTTTATTTATTTATTGCATTTGTATGCCCCTCTCGGAATGAGACCCAAGGTGGCTCCCAAAGACAATCATAAAAAAAGTAAAACCAGATAAAACAGTGTAAAACATTTTTAAAACAGACACAAATTTTAAAAGATAGATAAAACATCCCCATAAAAACTACACTTATGCCATTTTCACTGACACAGTGGGCCTACTCTAATTAGAACTAGCAATTAGATTTATGTCTATGTTTTAAATTTCTGTTTTATTATTGCTATCTGTCCTGAGTACATTTTTTTGACAGAAAAAAAAGATGAGGTCTAAATTAAAACACTTTTCAAATACCAAGTACATTTTTATTTCTTTTTCTGTCTAGGAAGGTGTGTTTGATACTTCTCTTGTAGTTTTTATCATTTTTGTTTCCAGGTGTTATGTTTTATCGTAAGATACTTTGGAAGGTTAGTTTGAAAAGTTAGATACAGATAATGGAAAACAATAGGTTTGTGCAGGTGCTGAGGTTAGTCCCTTTGAATAAGGGATGGGAAAGAGGGAACCTTCCAAATGTCGATGAACAGCAAGTTCCAGCAGCCCTAGCCAACATGGTGAGAAATGCCAGGGGGCCATAGGCTCCCATCCCTGTTCAAACAGGAGTTCAGATTTTAGACTTCTGGAATCTACTTTGTTTTTTATTGCAGCCCTAAGATCCCTCAGCAAGAGGCTCATGCAAAAGATATATACAGCCGGACCCCCCCCCCATATCCGCAGGGGTTTGGCTCCCAGACTTACTGCAGAAACAGCAAACCATGGATAACTTCAAACCCTATTAAAATAAAGGAATTCCAGTAAAAACATACCGTAGAGTTGTGTTGGAGGACCTAAAAGATGTCTAGAGAGAATGCCTCTCTAGACATTTTCCAGCATGACTCTATGGTATGTGTCTCTATTTTGTGTCCTGCAGATATCTGAAACTGCAGATCATAGAATCATAGAGTTGGGAGAGACCATAGGGGCCATCTAGTCCAATACCCTGCCCTGCAGGCATACACAATCAAAACATTCCCAACAGATGGCCATCCAGCCTCTGTTTAAAAAAGCCCAAAGAATGAGACTCCATCACACTCAGAGGCAGTGCATTCCACTGCCAAATAGCTCTTACTGTCAGGATGTTCCTCCTAATGTGTATGTGGAATCTCTTTTCCTGTAGTTTGATATTAGTTCTGCAGATGTGGGGGTCTGACTGTACTCAAAAATTAAAGAACTCTAGCCTAAATCCAATTGAGTAGACCTATTGACTCAAGAGGAATTACTTATGTGTTGATGAGTTCCCATTGATTCAGTGGGTCTCCTCTAGCTTGGGTTAACAATTGGATTTAGGTCTCTGAATCCAGAGCCTTTTCATACTCCATAATGAAAACACTTTGATTTTAACTGCCATGGCTACATCTTACAGAATCCTGGGATTTGTAGCTGGGTGAAGCACTAAAGTTCTCTGGGTGAAAACTCTAAGTACCACTCCCTAAACTGCAAATTCCATAGGATGTTGCCACAGCAGCTTAGAAAGTGGAATCATGGTGCTATAACTGTGTAGTGTGAAAAGACTCCTGGTAGCTGTTTTTAGTACTATCGTTGGATGGATCTCATATTCCTTTAATACATTTTGTTATCATGACATTTTAGGGCCATTTCATTGCTTCCGTTGTTATACTAGATACCCTCCAACTGGCCTGCTTGGGCAGGGAAAGACCCAATTAATCCTGTTATCCCACTTTTTCAGCCGCTTTTAAAATGTCCCAGTTTCTCGTTCTTCTTTCCACTTTTCCTCTTTGTCCCTGGCTTACTTCCATTGGTGCAAACTGAGTTCAAAGTTCAAATATAGTTTGCACTCAACTCAGGGCGGGGGGGAAGGAAAGGGATGGATTCTTGCCTTGATCAGTAGGCATAGGCAAAAGGCAACTGCTGTATAGTCTCCTAGCTCAAACGTATATTCCGGCGTATAAGACGACTGGGCGTATAAGATGACCCCCCCAATTTTCAAGTAAAAATATAGATTTTGGCATATATTCGCCATATAAGACCACCACCCCAATTTGGCTGGCTGGCTGGCTGACTGGCTGGGGGAGCCTTGCCAGCCAAATTGGCAAGATCTCCTCGTGAGTTGGGAAAGCGAACAGGATCAGCTGGCAGGGCTCTCCCAGCCAGCCAGCTGCTACATTCGCCCCTCTCTTCCACCTTCGGTTGCTCCCAAAAGGGGGTGAAGTCAGAGGAGGGGACTGAATGAACACCGTTTGCCTCGGCCACTGCCAATTCCCTCTGTCTTCGTTCCCTTTGCAAAGGGAATGAAGATGGAGGGAATGGGCAGCGTCAATGGCAAACTGCAGCATTCGCCCCTCTCTTCCACCTTCCAGTCACCCTTAACTTGAAGGTGGAAGAAAGGGGCAAATATACCCGGTTTGCCTCGGCGGCTGCCCATTCCCTCCATCGTCCTTCCCTTCGTGAAGGGAATGAAGACGGAGGGAAGGGGGGCGGACGAGGCAAACCGCTAGTTGCAAACCATTGCAAACCGCTATACCTGGTTTGCCTCGTCCGCCCCCCTTCCCTCCGTCTTCATTCCCTTCGCGAAGGGAATGAAGATGGAGGGAATGAGTGGTGGCCACTGCAAACCACTGGATTCACCCCTTTCTTCCACCTTCCAGGAAGGTGGAAGAAAGGGGCGAACGTACCTGGTTTGCCTCGGCTGCCGCTCACCTTCTCCCCCTTTGGGAAATGAACACACAGGAGATCGAGTGATGGCCGCGGCAAACTGCAACGTTCGCCCCCCTCCTCTGTCTTCGGTTCCTCCCCAAAGGCGGAGAAGGCAGAGGAGGGGGACGAATGAACCGGTAAACACTTTGCTTCACCACCACCCCACCCGATCTCCTGTCTCTTCGCTCTGTTTGCAAAGGGAGCGAAGAGGCAGGAGATCAGATGGCGGGTGAAGCAAAGTGTATCCGGCGTAAAAGACAACCCCTGATTTTGGAGGATATTTTTCAGGGTTCAAAGGTTGTCTTATACACTGGAATATATGTTAATAACTTTTGCCACCTTGGCCACACTCTGATGTTGCTTCACCTCACCTGCCCTGGTTTTCATCTGTGAAATGTTAGAGGTATGTAAATATTAGAAGTCAGAAAACCTTGCTGATCTACTTCAAATCACCTAGCAAACTACCAGAACATCCCCATCTATTTATATCCCCACCCTTGCTCTACTGGCCTATAATTGAGTTTTGTTGTGGAGGCCCAGAAAGGAAGTTATCATGGTTGGATTTAGTTTCAATTTATAATTCCATTTTAACACAGCACAACTTACATCGCTTTGGCATCCCTTTCTGTCTTGTGCCATAAATCTCCATCCCGTCAACATCCACACACCAGCACTGCTCCAGGCGTAGGTCACACTGGATTGGGTCAAAGTCACCAGACTCCAGGCACTGTGGGATGTAGGCAGTAATGCTGCTATTGATGTAGCGACTGACCAGGATCCGCTGCTTTTGTAGCTGGCAGAAGGATAAACCTGTGGCAGAGAGAGACATCACTGAGCATAAGAATTTTCATGCTCTGGGAAATCAATGCCCACCTGATCATATATTGAGATTATCTGCCCTAAATCCAGCTTCTAGAATAGACCTATTGAATTAATGGGATTTATGAAAGTATTGACTGAGGGCAAACTCAATCAATGCATACCCGATCCTAACTGATATTGTTATTGCTGTTGTTGTGTGCCTTCAAGTCATTTCCAACTTAGGGCAACCCCAAGAAGAACCTAACACAGGGTTTTTTTGGCACAATTTGTTCAGAGGGGGTTAGACTTTGCCTTTCTCTGAGGCTGAGAGAGTGTAACTTGTCCAAAGTCACCCAGTGAGATCTCCAGAGCTATAGTCCAATGCTCAAACCACTACACCACACTGGCTACATTGAGATTATCTGCCCTAAATTCAGTTTCTAGTTCCAACTGGAATAGACTTATTGAATTAATGGGGGATGTATATAAATATTGATTTACCATTAAGAAATTGACTCAATGTGCCTATTATAATTGGGAGTCTCACCTGGATTTAAACCTAAAAGTTTATTTGTAGTGTACACAAACATTTCTGCTTTAGTAAACATGGAGCAACCCAAGGACTAGTGAAAAGAAATGTTTCTTAACTGATTAATCTTCTTTCATCCCAGCTTTTCAGCTGCTTTTAGAATGTCCCAGTTTCTCTCTCCTCCTACCACTCCCCCCCTTGTCCTTAGTATATTTCAGTTGCTGCAAACGGAATTAAAAGTGCAAAAGTAATTTGTACTCAGTTAACTCAGCGAGGGGAGGAGGGCAGGGGGTGGGGTGGAATCTTGCCTTTCGCAGGAAAATGAAAACTACTGCAACCTCTTTTAGCTTGTGTGTTCTTCCTCATTAAAGGCTTTTGCCATCTGGACTACACTCCTATGTTATTGGGCCACATGATTCCCAGTTTTCATTGGTGAAGTACTCAGAAAACCCAGTGATAGGTTTGCCTTAGGGTGTCCACAAGTCGGAAATGACTTGAAGGCACACAACAACAACAAAAACAACAACAACAAGGTAAATGCAGAAGAAATACAATTGGAGCAATACAATTAAATTGATACCAGGACATTTTCCCTTTCTTAGAGGGATTTTTATTTTTATTTTTTGTACTTTAAACTCCAACCTTTGGACCAGCCTTCCATCAAAGCATCCTGCTACCATGGCTGTTGGTTGCTGCAGCTGGATTTCCTTCTCTGCTGTTGACAGCAAATGCCAAAAAGAGAAAGCTAGTGGGAAAGTGAGTGAGCAGCCAGTAGCAGGAGAGGAAACAAAGAGGCAGCAACTTTGAGTAAAGTAACTGCAAGGAGACAGGGAACTGTGGATATCAAGCTGGATCATGGGCAGGATTTGGAAAAGTTGTTTCTTTGTACATTATCTCCCATAATCCCCAGGCCGTATATTAGTAAAAAAAAACAAACAAAAAACCGTTTCCAAGCTCTGGTCATGGGCCTTGGCCGGTGTCTAACTATGTCTGCCCTAATCGTGGACCTGCTTTCTTGTTTCTCCACATATCATCCATGCACACTGTGAAATGTGGCCTCGTACACCTCAGCTTGCCTGACTCAGATGGTAATGATAGCTTCACTGATATCTTATACTGGATGGTTTGTCTTTAAGAGTGGGAAAACGGTTGACTTACAGGCTGTAGGAGATCCAGGCTGCCTGGTTCCTGCTACCTCAGCTCCTTTGTCATCTACACACCAGCAAGAATCAGCATTTTTATTGCACTGTACATTCCTAGTAGACAAGACAGAGATTTTCAGCATTGTTAGGTACATACAGTATAGCTATCCATGTATGTTCTTACGCTTTGTTACTATGGACATTCCTAAGGACTATCACACATCTCCCAAAAGTTAACTATCATTCTGTTATCTAAGACAGGGGTGGGGATCCACCATCCATGAGATAATTGCAGCCCTCCTGGCATGCCAGTCTGGCCTTCTTCACTTTCCCAGATGGCCATGCCACCATTCCCCACAAATACCATCATTTGATGTCTTTCTGTGTTGACATTAATGGGAGATAACCCATTAAAACCCACCAAGTTTCCAAAGAGGCATAATCCAGGATTGAGATTCTACCATCCTTTTCTATCAGCTGTGTTGATTGGCTTCCATGTCAGTGAAGTGGTGAATCCATTTTAGGATCTGGTCTAAACCATAAAAGGACTATTCAAGATCTGTCCCCTTAGTTCCTTGAAATTTGGGGCTAAATCTGGAGTAGATTCATCATCCCACTGTCATGGGAACCATCCATGGACATGAATTCTCCTGTATGCATGGACCAGGCTGATGGATTTATCAGGTTGGGGAAAGGACATTGGTGGCTTCTGAGTATTAAGAGAACCCCATCTAAAAACTTTCAAGTGATGGACCCATTTTCAGCTCATAGAATAATATAGTTGGAAGAGACCACAAGGGACATCCAGTCCAACCCCCTGCCATGCAAGAATACACAATCAGATCATTCCTGACAGATGGCCATCTAGCCTCTGTTTAAAAACCTCCAAAGAAGGAGACTCCACCACACTCCAAGGCAATGTATTCCACTTCTGAACAGCTCTTCCTGTGAGGAAGTTCTTCCTAATAATTAGGTGGAATTTCTTTTCCTGTAGTTTGAAGCCATTGCTCTGTGTCCTAATCTCTGCAGCAGCAGAAAACAAGAAAACAGCAGAAAACCCTAGAGGGCTGGATCAAAATTCAGAATGACCTGGATAGACTGGAGAACTGGGCCAAAGCTAACAAAATGAAATTCAATACGGAGAAATGTAAAGAACTGCACTTAGGGCAGAAAAATGAAATGTATAGATATAGAATGGGAGAGACCTGGCTGAACGAGACTACATGCGAAAGGATCTAGGAGTCCTAGTAGACCACAAGTTGAACATGAGTCAACAGTGTGATGTGGCAGCTAAAAAGGCCAATGCGATTTTGGGCTGTATCAATAGAAGTATAGTGTCTAGATCAAGGGGAGTAATAGTGCCGCTCTATTCTGCCTTGGTCAGACCTCACCTAGAATACTGTGTCCAGTTCTGGGCACCACAATTCAAAAAGGATATTGACAAATTGGAGAGTGTCCAGAGAAGGGCAACTAAAATGGTGAAAGGTCTGGAAATGATGCCTTATGAGGAGAGACTTAGGGAGCTGGGTATGTTTAGCCTGGAAAAAAGACAGTTAAGAGGCGATATGATAGCCCTGTTTAAGTATTTGAAGGGGTGTCACATTGAGGATGTAGCAGGCTTGTTTTCAGCTGCTCCAGAGACTGGAACATGGAGCAATGGATGCAAGCTCCAGGAACAGAGATTCCACCTCAACATGAGGAGGAACTTTCTGACCGTAAGAGCTGTTCGGCAGTGGAACGCACTCCCTCGGAGCATGGTGGGGTCTCCTTCCTTGGGGGTCTTTAAACAGAGGCTGGATTGCCATCTGTTGGGGAAGCTTTGATCAAGATTTCCTGCATGGCAGGGGGTTGGACTGAATGGCCCTCGTGGTCTCTTCCAACTCTACAATTCTATGATGCTATGATTCTATGATCCTCAGTATGACATCCCTCATATTGAGATCATGTCCACCTCATGTTCACACTGGGAAGGGGAATATAGCCCAGTGGAAAAACACATGCTTTGCATGCAGAAGATCCCAGGTTAACTCATCTACATGAGCCAGGATATGCAGACTCCCCATCAGTATATCCTGCCCATGGATCAGGCCCATTCCTCCCCCATGACCTGGATGAAATAGACCAGAATCCAGACAGGAACACTAGCCCATCCCTGCAGTCACCACTGCCGCCTGTATCCTACTCTCCAGATCTAAGCAGGAGGCCTGCTGCATGTGAACAAGGCCCCCTGCATGTGGTCACAGGCTGGGGGATCCTTCTTGGACCTGGAAGAGCAATGCAGCTGGCAGCTACAGTAATGGGCCAGTGGGCCGGAATGAGTTCCTCCAGTCAAGTGAGGCCTGGTCCATTTTATTTTGGCTGGAATGCATTTAAACAGGTGGATTTTTAAAATGTTTTATCAGATACTATGCTATCTTCCCCCATCTTTGCATTGTGAGAACTGCCCGGGAGCAAAAGCACTGCATTGTCAGTACTACAGGGCTCCAAAATGGGGCAAATTGTCCATATAAGCAAGCCCTAAATTAAAAATATTACTGGATTAAAATATAACTTGCATCAGCTTATATTTTGAAGAAATAAAATACTGCAATGTTCTGTACAGAAACATTGGTGAACTTTCAGGCAAGGGAGAGTGACTGGAAGAATATTCGTGCCACTTAGCTATTGTCACCTCCTTGCCTAAAATCTGTCACCCTGCTACAAGAATGTTACCTGAACTGTCCATCTTCTGAGCACTGTGGGATGTAGTCTTCACCTCCTTGAAAGGCCTTCTCCCTCTGAAGTTCACAAGGCCGAAGAGGCTGGGTTTCAGCCTGGTACTCTAAATGCAAAGTAAAAGATCTCTTATTTCTGTTATTCTGTTATTTCTGGGGATCCTCCCGACTGCATATTGATCTCAGGGAATATCATTGGCTACTATTCATGACAGTATAAATTCTGCCCACTATTAGCAGAGACAATGAGCCTCAGTGTGCCAGTTCTAGGGAAGCACAAGTCAGAAGATACGGTTGTACGTACATCCTAATTTGTGGGTTTCCCATGGGATCTGTGCATGTGAACAAAATTCTGAATGAGACTTCCTATGGTTTTATTCCTTTGACTCTTGACTGCACTTGTAAGGTCTCATTGAAAAACAGCATATATAAGAACTTGGAAACTGTATCAGAGTGCTGGTTATCCTCTGGCCATGGTGGATGCAGGATTCTGGGAGTTCTTTTCCTTTTTTTAAAAAAATAATAAATTCTAAGCTGTAGGCTTAGTCCACCTAAAAATCAGGATGACTCAAACCAATTAAATGCTTATAGAATCATAGAGTTGTGAACAGACTGTTGAATTAGTCAGACATTTACTCTCATCCAATGAAATTCTGCTGATGAAATTATGTTCATCACTAAATTGGATGTCCAACCCACTGTCTTCCTCATTCCTGGATATTAGTGTGTCTCCAATGTGCCATCTCCAATTTTATTTATTTTACTTATTACTTTTATATCTCACCTTTTTCCCACTATGGGACCCAAGGCAGCTTACAATATAAGTTAAAACAGACTACAGCTAAAACATTTCATAATATAAGGTCAAAAGAATTAAATACAGTCAGAACCTCGTATCTGCAGCTGTTTGGCACTTAGATTTACTGTGGATACTGGAAACCACGGATAACAGCGAACCGTATTAAAATAATGGACTTCTGATAAAAAGATACCATAGAGTTGCATTGGATGACATATAAGATCCATATAGAGAACACCTCTATCGGCATTTTCCAACTCGACTCTATGGTACCGTATATGTCCCTATTTTGTTTCCTGCGGATAACTGAAACTATGGATATAGGTTCTGTGAATACGAAGGTGAAACTGTAAACAGTTACATTGAAATCATTAATTTACAACAGTTTTTAAAAGGAGTCAAAACCTAATAATTATGAAACATAATTAAACACATCCCAGTTGAAAGACGTTCTGCAGTGGTATGTTAACAATCAAGGGACCACTTGTCAGCGAGAGCAGAGAGGGAGCCAACCTAGCCTCATGAGGGAGGGAGTTACACAGCCTGAAAGCAACCACCTAGAAGGCTTTGTTCCATGTACTTACCAAATATGATTGTGGTGGGACCAAGAAGAAGCCTTATGCTGATTACCTTAAAATTTGGGGCAGGCTGATATAGCCTGGACCCAAACTGCATTTATACAGCTGTAGAGTGTATAGTCTGGGCCCAAACTGTATAAGGATTTATAAATCATAACCAGTAATTTGAATTCTGTCTGGAAATGAACCAATAGGCCTATGAAGACATCTCAACAGGGGAGTTATATATCTCCTGTAACCAGTCCTGGTCAACAGTATGGCCACAATATTTTGGACCCATTGCCGTTTCTGAAAAGCTTCCAAAGCCACCCCATATAGAGTGTGTTACAGTAATCAGGAGGCTAGTAAAAAACTACTCATACTTAGCTGTAGAATGAAGGGCAGCCTTCCCGCTTCACATGTAAGGAGGAGTAATTTGCCAGACACATCTGGTGACTCACCTTCCTTATAAGTGAAGGAGGAAAATCTGCCCCTCTTCCTACAACCAACAATGTATAGTTTTTATTTGCCCTCCAAATGGCATACTGGCTGCTGTTATGAAGCAGACTTTGCATTAATGCATTTTTGGCAAGGGAGATGCTGGAGAGAAACACCACGCCACAGTGGTTTGGACTGGATTTACTGTGGATACCAGAAACCGCAGATAATAGCAAACCCTATTAAAATAAAGAGCTTCGAGTACAAATGTATCATAGAGTTGCATTGGAGGATCTAAAAGATGCCCAGAGAGGATACCTCTCTAGGCATTTTCCAACACAATTCTATGGTATGTGTCCCTATTATTTTTTCATTTGTGGATGACTGAAGCCACAGGTGTTGGTTCTGTGGATATGGGGGTCCGACTATACACACAAACAAGGGCAATTACATGGAGGCCACAGGTGGTTCCTAGGACCATAGGAGTGGCTTGAATTGAGTGAGACTTGGACAAACTTCATTAGATTTCAAGCAAGGCTTCTCTGCAGCTTTGTCAATGGTCAGGGATTATGGGAGTTCTAGTCCAAAATATCAGGAAGGCCACAGATTGTTTTCTCCCCATTTCTACTCTGTGAAAATGGCACACTGTCTAATGATCCTGAATTGGCAGGGATAGTCTCAATTATTTCTCTGCTTTCCCACTTTTTCAGCTGCTATTAAAATGTCTTAGTTTCTCTCCCCTTCTCCTGCTTTCTCCTCAGCTTACTTCAGGTGCTGCAAACTGAGCTCAAATTGCAAAAGTTGTTTGCACTCAATTCAGTGGGAGAAAATAGAGGAGAGGGCAAGCTCTTGCCCTTATCAGTGGGTTTAGGCAAAAGTAAACATCCGCAGCCTCTCCTGGCTTGCATGTTCGCCTTCATTAATAACTTTTGCCATCTTGACCACACCTGATGTCACTTGACCACATGTGTTTCAATTTTCATCTGTGAAATGTGAGAGGGCAGAAAATGAATGGTGCATTTACACTTGTAGCTAGAGTGATTTTTAATGCTAATACCTTTTTCCTAATGGGAATGTTTAACCTAGCTTACTCGTTTTCTGAATTTGCAATTAAGATATGAAACCTACATTGGAAAATATATAATTAGTTTGAAATCACTGAAAGAAAAAGATACACAAACTCTGAGCTCCAAGTGTTTAGCAGTCTATAACCTAACACCTTCATCGAATACAATGGTCTATCCACTGGTATGTAAGAGTCTAGAAACGTTTCTGTTTTGACTTAAGCTCCCAGAATCCCCCAGCCAGCCTGGCTGCTAGAGGATTGTAGAAGCTATAGCCCAAAGAAGTAGAGAATGGACAGATCGGGAAGCCTGTGTATCATATATGCTTTCTATTATTCTAAACAATTCCTTCTTAAATACTGTGATTTTTAGTAGAGCTACTGTAGGTTCAATTGCTTACTGTCTGGTTTGCTGAATTGCTCATTTAACAGTGAATTATCCCCCCCCCCCAATATGGAGAAGGGTTGAAGAATCTTTGGATTTCTCTCTGACTCTCTCTTTTGATCTACAATTTTTATAAAGATGTCAACATTAGATTGGTAATTCCTATTTTCTTGAACTTCCCAAGTGGGACTTTTGAAACCTAAGTCACCTGTTTATTGACTGATACTAAAAAATCAACAATAAGAGATATTGGCCAGATTACTCTTTCTGGCTGCAAAGGCACAAAAGGGAATTTCTATCCCATAAAAGCATCTTATCTTGCTAATCTTACCTGTTTTTTTAATCCACCAATATTTGCATCCTGCATAATTAATTTGGTCATAGTTATTTTTAATTTCTACCTGTTAATGTATTATGTTCAGATATGTTTTAGATATTTTCTATATTTTACATTATATGTGTTTTAGAAATTATTTCAGTCTGATGTTCTGCTGTCTTTAAATGATTGCTTTGTTTGATTTTATTTTTTTCAGGTCTATGACTGCATCACAAAGATTGATTGATATTTCCAGATATAACCTGCATATAGTGGAACAAATAGAGATTCACTTACCAAAGATGTTGGCTGATGCTATGTTCAGAAAGCAAAGCAAAATGCTGAAAAGCAAGGGACCCATTCTGGGATGCAGGAAGATTGATCCCCTTACCAAGTAAGAGGGATGCTGACCTGCACAATCAGTGCTCCTTTCCAGCGGGTTCTTATAGCTTATAGCCACTTGAATACCTTCACTCCTGAAATGGAAGACTGGGCAATAAAGGGGATTAATGACGCAGATTTTGTTTCCAAGAAACTCACAAGGACCATCGAGCTGGATCATTCCCCACCCCCTGCTGATTTTTTCACCATTTCTCTCCTCTTTGTCCTCCAGGTGGGATGACTGTATCTAGCTACTTACGCAGTCAACATTGGAGAAGTATTGAGTGTGAAACATGTCAGAGTTCTAGGGCTCAACTAAACCAACAAAGAAATGAAAAGAGGACAATAGGAAATCAGGAAATCCAAATTTGCTGATTCATTGCCACATGCATAGATGTGTGTGTGTGTGTGCTTTCAAGTCACCTGTTGACTTATGGCAACACCATGAATTTCATAGAGTTTCCTTAGGCAAGGAATGCTCCAAGGTGGTTTGCCATTGCTTTGCTCTGAAATACATGTTGCCCACCCACCCACCCATATGTATGGGACTGATACCCGCAGTTTCAATTATCCATCATCCAAAAAAAGGGGGGAAACGGTCTCTCTCTAAGCATTTCCTAGGTCCTTCAGAGCAACTCTATGGTAACTTCCAGCAGAAGTCATGCTGCAGCTGCCTAGAGAGGAATCCTCACTAGGCACTTCCTAGGTCCTCCAGCGAAACTCTATGGTAACTTCTGCCAGAACTTACCACATAGTTACACTGTAGATGCCTAGAGAAGTTTTGGAAAATGTGGGGTATGTTAAGCAGTGTGGTGCGGGGACCTTATGGATCAAGACACTTTGCAATCAATTTAAATGAGTTGTCATTCCTGAAGACTTACAGGACAGGCAATTCACTCTTCTTTTTTTTGCCAGAGATAGTGGCCCTAAGGAGTTGTTGCTGTTGTCATCAGGCTGGCTTTAACTTTTGGTGACACAATGAATGAGAGACCTCCAAGACACCCTGTTATTAATAATCCTACAAAGCTCTTAAAGACTCAGGACCATGGCTCACTTGACTGTGTCTATCCATTCATAATGCTGGCCTATCTGCTTTCCTACTGCCTTCCACCTTACCAAGCATTACTGTTTTTCTGTCTTCTCGTGACACATCCAAAGCACAACAGCCTCATTGTAGTTACCTTAGCTTCTAGGAGAGTTCAGCCTTCATTTGCTCTCAGACCCATTTATTTGGGTTGTTTTAGGGAGGTTTTGGCAGTCCACTGTACTGTCTATCCTCCTTTATGGATCTGAAACATGGGTCACCTATCGCCACCACCTACGACTCCTCGAACGCTTTCATCAGCGCTGTCTATGCACAATCCTAAATATACACTGGACTGACTATGTGACGAATGTTGCTGTCCTTGAGCAAGCAGGGATCACCAGCATTGAGGCCATGATATTGAGAACACAGCTGCGCTGGGCAGGGCACGTTTCTAGGATGGAGGACCATCGCCTCCCAAAAATACTACTCTACGGTGAACTCGCCACGGGTCAGCGTAAGAGGGGCGCTCCGAAAAAGCGATACAAAGACTCCCTGAAACAACATCTCAGGCTCGGCCAAATTGATCACCAACAACGGTCCGCCCTGGCCTCACATCAGGAGGCATGGAAATGCACTATCCACAATGCTGCAGCCTTATTTGAGAATTCACGCCGAACAAGTCTTGAAGAGAAACGACAACGCAGAAACAATCACAACCCAAAAACATCACCCAAGGAGACCTTCTGCTGTGCTTTCTGCAACCGGACTTGTTTATCTCGGATTGGCCTTTTTAGTCATCAGCGCGCTTGCAGAAAGTGCGGGATGAGTCCTTCCTGAATCTTCGTTTGTGAAGAAAAGCCAGAGAGAGAGACAGAGAGAGAGAGAGAGAGAGAGAGAGAGAGAATCTGTAGAACTTTCTTTCAGCATATTTCAAGTGAGTTGATTCCCTTGATGTCAGCTTCCTTCACTGTCCAGTTTTCACAACCATACACAGAGACTGGATGGATAACCTTGACTTTGGTAATCAATTATCTATCTTTACACTCGAGGATGTTTTCTAGTTCCCTCATAGCAGGCCTTCCAAATCATAGGGGTTGTCTACACAATAAAAATACTTCTCTTAGAATTTGAGTATTCCCTTTGATTCCCTTCTTCCAATTTCTTGATTAGTCTTCATTTTGATTTAGGACTGAGCCAACGGAGTTGGGGGAACATGAATAACAGTCTTGGGAGCCTGCATGGTGTAGGCCGAGGCATTCTGACACACATATAGACCTTAATTCAAACATACATACCTCACTCAGGTGATAAACCTGTCAGGGCTCTATGATTTCAAAAGTAGGTGGGGACTCACAGGATTATATGCATCTCTTTTAAAAAAATCTATCTAGAAAAATAGTATCAGGGGAAAAACTAGAATCCTTCCCACCATGCCATTTCCTGTGTGCAATTTTTTTAAAAATGGAAGGAAAACGTGCTCCGACGAAGCCTCACATGCTTTCTGAAGTGACAGCCACATGCTTTAGAGGGTATTTTAATTTGAAGCATCCTCAAAGTCTGAAGCTGGTAAGAGATTAAAAAAAAATACAAATATGAGGCAAACTACTCCCAAAAATACTATGACCGAATTCCAATTTCTAGTCTTGACTTAAGCAGATCCTATGCCATGACTTATCTACATTTTACTGATTCAAAGTGGCCAACATTCATCTGAGATTTGCTGGGGGAGTGCTGATTTACCATTCTGCAGTTGACTCAATATTTCTCCTCCGATTGGGGCTAGCAATTTGGTTTAGGCTTATGAGCCATTATCTCCACAACAATAGCAGATATCAAGATTCAGCAGGTTTTTTCTCAAGGCCCTTTGGAATAGCGTCTGACATGTTTTTGCTGGAAGTCAGAAGGAAACACTTCCAAATCTCATGGGACAGATCTTTCTAGTCTCAAGATGCATGAAGTAAAGGCTATGATTATTTATTTTAAAGAAAATGCAAATGAATTCATAGGTTTTTCTTATGTAAGAAATACTCGGGTGGTTTTGCCTTCCTCTTTCTGAAATATAGCCCATGAAGGTCAGATGCTGTAGACTGTATTTCATAGGAAGGAACTGGCAAAACCACCTCTGAGTATTCATTACCTAAGAAAACCCAATGCAATCCATGGGGTTGCCATAAGTTGACAGGTGACTTGAAGGCATATACAATGACATAAGAAGCAGAGCCCAAGCTATAGAATACATACAATGGTGGAATTCATAGCAAGCACTGATGTGAGCTGTAATCCAACAAGGCCATCTATTGCCTCTCCCTCTTCTAAATTTTATGAGTCTTGCACTCTGAAGGGCATGGAAACCTCAAACTAGACCTAGAATTAACTCTTCAACCACTGTAATTACTGCAAAAGAGACAGGATTATGTTCTAATATCCTGATATTTATGGGAAGCAGGCAGCATCATCTTGCAAGAATTGAAATGGTCTTCAAAGGCAGCATCACACAGATCATTGTTAGGTACCCAATGCAACAACTCACCTTTTAAATCCTTGGTGAGATTGTTCGTCTACATCAGCCCTAGGTCTCAATTTCTGCCAAAATTCTGCTGTGGGTCCAAGGAGGACAGTGTTCCTTGCCAGAGATGTGAAAGCTTGTGTCTGGTTGAGCAATTACTCGCTACCCCTAGTCCTCGGATACACAGAATGCACTGTCATGAGTTCAGTGACCATGGTACCTTTACTGAACACACTGAGCTGACTTGTACAGAATTCAAGCACTACTCCATCAAATCAAGTATTTTCCACTCTAACCAGCAGTAACTCTTCAGCGTCTCAGATACCAGTGTTTTCCGATTCCGAGACCCTTTGAACCAGAAATATTATCAACTGAATGTGGGAACTTCTGAGTGCAAAGTAGACATCTATGATTGAGTTATGGCCCCTATCCATTATGAATAATTATTTAATGCAGGGGACAATTAGTTCCTCAGGTCACAAGGCCGCCATCAAAGGGTATAGGGCAAGGTCCTCGGAAGACAGGAAGTGTCATTCCTTGGCTACACTGAGGAAGCAAGAAGGAATGAAGCAATTTTGCAGTGGTGACAGGACTGAAACAAAGTTCTGATGAGAGCGAGGATATTCAGGAGGCAGCTGTTACTAAAGCAGTAGCAGTAATAATAGGGGAACATGGTGAGGACTGCATGTCGTCTACCTGATTTAACCAAAGGGCTATTTCTCATGGCAGATATGTAACCAATTTAAGTGGGTTTGCAACATATTGTTGAGAACTACTTAAGTGTTCTTTAGAAATTATGTGATGTAAAAGCAACATTCCCTGCGCCAGTATCATTAAAATGGAGGTTACACAGAGGAAGCCTTAACAATCGAAGTGCCCAGAAATTCTGGGCATGCAACCCTGATTTGGGACACCGTGGTTGAAAACAGAAAGCTGCCTCTGTAGCTTTCTGAATTGTAGACTCCTAAAAATTCGTGGAGGCCCTCCAGAGGTTAAACTGCAACTTTTAACATTCCTCACTATTGGTTACACTGGTTAGGGTTGTTGAGAGCTGCAGTCCAACATCTGGAGGGCTTCATGATGCCCAACCCTGTCCTAAAGTAATGTCCATTCTATCATCCTACTCCTCTACTTCAGTGTGTTGTGATTTCTTACATTTGTTGTCACAGTTCTTTGTGCGTTGGCAGTACACAAACACAAGTCAGTATGGGAATAAAAAAAAAGAGTATGACATGCAGAGAAACTAGGACATCGTTGTGCAAGTACATCCATTCACTGAGAGGTGCTGCAGAGTACCATAGTATGGCAAGCTGTGGTGAACTGAATGACTTGAGAATGATAGGCTGGTAATTCAGGGATGACCCTGACACAAAAGTCTGGATCAAAGTAACTCTTTAAATTTATGGGGTACGCAGAAACTGCTTTAAACACACACTCACAGTTCTTTATACACATTAATATTGACGTATTTTATTTCTTTTTAAATAAAGCTAGCCAAGGACTGACACATCTACAAACTATTGAGTTCAGGGGTAGAGCAACTGTCCTATACGTAGGCAATCCTAGGCTTAAATTCCTGCCAAGCACCTCAAAGCTGCAACCCTAGAGGTAGACAGTGCTGGTCTAGAGGGAGATATGGACTGATTCATAAGGCAGCTTTCACTTCAAAGTCCACAATAAAATGGTCAGAGATTCATTTTTTAACCTTCTGAAAGGCACGAGGTGATCCATAACATTTAATCCTTTAAGCAGAGAGACAAGAACAGTGAAGGAATGCAGAGTATGCAGAATACTTTAATAAACAGCTTTACATACAGTACCTTACATATAGAACAGTGTATCTGCAAATTTAAATACAATTCATAATGTACAGGGACTTGTATTCTTATCCACGGGGAGCTTCAAGTTTCCTTCCCATCACGCAGTTCTCTCTTGCTTTTGTACAGATCACAGCACTGAAACAGTCAAGGAGGCCAAGAGGTCAAGTATCGTGCTATCCTCCATTATAGCCTCTTTTGAACTTTTCATATTTTTATTTTTTTAAAAAATCTTTTTTATACAAATTTCAAAACCTATACATACATTATTTTCACACACATTCTCTCTCTTTAGAAACTGCTTGTTAAAAGGTAACATT
Organism: Gambelia wislizenii; assembly: GCA_030847615.1. Taxonomy (NCBI): domain Eukaryota; kingdom Metazoa; phylum Chordata; class Lepidosauria; order Squamata; family Crotaphytidae; genus Gambelia; species Gambelia wislizenii. The sequence continues at coordinate 320,883,360 of JAUMIR010000004.1, read as the reverse complement.
TTAAATATTTTTGTCACCAAGGTCTTAGTCAATTGTAATAAAACTAGACTTGTCAATATAAATATGTCTCTAGAATGCGTTGTGCGTGTTTCTCGTTCTCACACATACACACTCCAATGTGTAAATTGTAGCACTGGGTGCAGCAAGAATGCAGATCAACAAAAGTAAAATGTACGCCCTGGACTTGATCCAGAAACATGTTTTTTTTTGTTTTGTTTTGTTTTTTTTTAAATGACAACTAGGCTGACTTTGGTTTCACAATGCTTTGCCAACTCATAACTAAATGTCCTTAAAAGATCCTAGATTTTCATTATATCTATTCGAGGACAGCTACCTTCCCCTCTTCACACGTGAGCATACACACATACACTGATTTGGACTGATAGAAAGGGATTCCTCTCCCCATCATCCCCACCCCAGCACTCAGTGTTTCCAACAACACGGGAAAATTCATTTGGACAATTATATAGCTACTGCTGAGCCATTCCAAGATTCTTGGCATCCAACGTGTCTATGTCACAGGGAGATACCTGCAAAAAACACTCATGTTGTGATTTTTTTTCTTCCCCCCACCCAGAAAAAAGGTGTAAAAATGGCAAACATTGGAAGTGGCCTTATTGGACTGCCAGTTGCCAGCATTCTGGATATTTCTCTCATTCCTCAGTCCTGCTGAGGATGATGAGTATTTCAGATTGCTTAATGCTAACCAGAGCTATTCAGGACAAAGTCATTTAAAATGGTGCTATAGCCCTGAATACTGTCATTCAGGTAATAGAAATACTATACACAGTTCTGGGTGGTTCGCTGGTAAAATACAGAGGACTCAGGGGAGTAGGGAGTCCTCTACAGAGGACTCAGGGGAGTAGGGAGTCCTCAACCCTTTAGTTGACTCATACTTTGTTTCAGAGGTTTTTGAAAACATTATTTGGCACTTCTGACCATTATCCTTCCACTTCACTTTCTGCAAAAGGGAGCATAAGATCACCGAAAAGAAGATTTTGCATAAAAGAGGGGCCACCACTGAAAACGGTCTGTTTCCAAACGGAAGCTAGTATTTTTCATTGTCCTGGAAAATATCTGTTGCACAAGAGAAAATGGACATCTGTTCAATTTTTCCATCCTGCAAGACACCAGTGGGTACAAATCTCTTCATTCTGCTATCAACATTTAAAGACAACATTGCAAACTCATTCCTTCTTCCAATGCTTGCTTTAAACTCTCCCTCTCTCTATTAATCATCAGTTTGAGGTTTTCACCTCTGATATTGCCTGTGAAAACACATAAAAATCCTTTGCAGAGATTTCTAGGCCACTGTGTATGGAGAGGAGAAACAATTGCTGCATTCATTCCACCACTCTGCAGATCATACTGGTGTGACTCTTCCTTGATATTTTTCACTTTTCCCTTCCTTTTGATCTTCAGCATAATGGGACGATCAGCACAGAACAAGGGATGGTGTTCAAGCTGCTGCTGCTTCTTTAAAAATTACCCTCTCATCAGTTTCATGGATCGTAAGAAACTCATGGTGAGAGTCTACTTATATTTTCCTCTACCCTTCCTTTTGTCATACTGAACAAAGGGTTGCTATCTGCTGAACTTTCCCCATGTCGGAGATGAGCTGCTTGATCCGGCGCTTGAGCTGAGGGAGTCGGGCGAGGGGATCTGGTGGCTCCAATTCTCCAGTGAAATCAAGCCAGCTTTCTAAAACTACACAGATAAAAGAGACACAAGTCCTGTGAGACACAGCCACACTCAGACTCCACCTGGAAATACTATAAACTAATGTTCAGTTTGTGAACACAATCTTGGTCCCCAATCCACCCCCTTCACCTGATTTGGTAAGCACTTCTGGTTCATTTCAACCAACTATCTTGTTGTAGCTACTGTTGTTGTGTGCCTTCAAGTCTGACTTATGGCGACCCTAAAGTGAACCTATCATGGGGGTTTCTTTGAAAGATTTGTTCAGAGGAGGTTTGCTTTTGCCTTCCTCTGAGAGTGTGTGACTTGCCCAAGGTCACCCAGTGAGTTTTCATGGCTGAGTGAGGATTCAAACCCTCAACTCCAGAGTCAGTCCAACACCCAAACCACGACACCACGCTGGCTCTCTATCTTGTTATATTATTGTAATTTTATCTAAGTATTACATAGCGTTAACATCAGCAAAACTTATTAGGAAGATGAATAGTGTTATTGTTCTATGAACATAAAGAGTTGAGCCTAAAAGAAGAACACCATTCCTAAAACCACCTAGTGAGTTTCTAGCTGAAGTATGATTTAAACTGAGGATTTCCTAACTATACTTTGAACCATTATGTTGTGCTCTCCCTGGTCTGATACGGAGTTATATTTAGCACTTGTAGTATTATCTGACGCCTTATCAAATGATAGAAGCAACAAAGACAAGTCCCAGTTGCTTGGGTTTTCCAGCTAAAATAGCAGACAATGAAGACGAAGGGACACATCAATGGAAGTCTCAAATTAATGGCAATTTCCATGAATTCACAAGGACATGGAATCAACTCTCCAAGCTGGGAAAATCACTATGTAAACCTCCTCATCTTAGGCATGTTAAGCTGTTCTTTTTGTGCACCTTACATGGGCCCAGCTGACTGAAATTTATTTATATTTATTTATACCCTGGCCTATAGCAAAAAATCTTAGGGATGCTTACAAGTAGGATTAAAACAGGTTAAACAGTTCAGAACAGTCAAATAATTTAAATAAGCTAAAAACATATTAAACAACATAATGAGCTAAAAAGAGATTTAGATTTTTTTAAACTATGTACAACAGTATTTGGGATGAATTAATGAGGCCCAAAGGCCTTGATAAACAGCCACATTTTGACTTGGTGCCAAAATGATACAAATGTGGCACTAATCAGGCCCCCAAGGAGAGGGCATTCTGCAGTTGAGATGCCATGGCTGAGAGGGCTGTCTCCCATGACCCAACACAGCATGCTGACCTCACTGGTGGGACATGGAGGAGCTCTCCTGCAACAGACCTTAATCCTCAGGCACGCTTGGGCTTAGTTTTTGATTCCAAAAGCTTTACATGAATAAAGTAGAGCTCTAGAGTAACAGAGAGGAAGACTTCAAGACGCTTTAACCAGCAGGCTAAAACTGAGTGTATATTGTAAAGATTATAAAGTCAGTTGTTGTCAAACTGTGAGTGTGAGGTGCATCCCCTGCAAACTGCACGACACCACCTGGAGAGAAGTACACATGCTTAAGTAGAAATGGCATCCTGTGGCACTTCTTCTTCCACTAACCAAGATCTGAGCAGAATGAATGGGTCCTTTTAGTGGATCCTGATTAATTCTCATAGGATTTGAGAAAGTGACCACACCTTCAGTGTCCTCCCCCCCCCCCAAAAAAAAGCAATCTAGGATAAGACTTTTAGCATTGTTCTGTTCATACTTGTTTTCCTTGCATGATACCTTAGGAAGGGGTTGGGAGCGATGTTTACTTACTAACTACCCTGCCTTTGTCCCAGGGCAGGACTCAAGGCAGCTTACAACATGATTTGGGACACCGTGGAATTACTACCTTCCAATCCAGATGCATACATCAACAGGAACTGCATGCAAGGATTGCTTCCCTTTCACCTGTGAAAGAAACCTATGGCAAAGGTCTGCCATTTTATGATATAAAAATTGAACCAGTAGATCATGGTGGGTAACTTTGAAGGGTCATGTGTGTGTGTGTATGTGTGTGCACGCGTGTCAGTTTCTCCCAACACACTGGAGGGCTTCACACACCCAGCACAAGAAAATGGTCAACTGCATCCCCCCTGAAACCTCTAGGGGGCATGACTGGCCAATTTTGGATCCTCTAGGCCTTGCTTTAGACTCAGGGAAGCCCTTTATCTTCTCCAAAACCAGAAGCCACTTCTTTCTCTTCTGGGGTTGAAAATGCTCCCCCTGAGACTTAAAACTGGCTTGGGGGGCTCTAAAAATGGCCTGAAATGACCAAAATGGGGAGGGCACGGGAGCTCTGGGAAAGTTCCAAAAAGTTCTGGGGAACCTGCATCTGGCTACAGCATGTAGGCCTACCCCTGCAGCAGAAAAAGTGATTTATTATATATATATATATATATATATATATATATATATATCTTTAAAACTGACTTTGCACTTTGTGTAGATTATTTTGCACTTGTTTCTAACCATGCTACCCACCCAGAGTTTCTGGGATGGATGTGAGCAGAGGATTCAAATGGAAAACAAGTTTTTATTGACTCAAAGTTAGTTACCATCCACTTCTTTTTCAATCAGATCCATCCTACTCGTGACTTCATTCTGTACATTCTCTATGTGGGTGAGGAGATTTAGCTGCCACTGAAGACGAGAGTCCACATGTTCTTCTGCTCCTCTTTTTTCATTAAATACAAACACCGTGTTCCCTTCAGCAGAATGCCTCTGTGTGATGACCACAAAACAGAACAAAGTTACTAGAAAAGCTTAGTCACAGTTTCAGGCTGTCCTTGCGCAACTCCTGGTGATCAACAAACTCACTCAGGTAATTCTGAAGTGGCTGCAAGAGTGAGATTAAGCAGAACAGCCACTTTTGAATGACACAGCAAATTGAAGGGCAAGCAAGGTGATTTCTCTTTGCCGCTGAGGATATAAGGGAAATGTGAAGGGAAATAATTATAATGGGCATAAAGCATAGCAATGCACATCATAAACAATATCCTTGTAATATGGGTGGTGCGCTTGGAATTTATCTGCAAAATATGCTAGCAACAGAAATGTCGGGCATAACTCAGCAATGATTAATAAGCATTTCTGGTCCTCGCAGGATTAAATCTTTGTAAGGGGTAAGCACCTACTTAAAACTTGCCCATTTCAAATCAACAGAACCTTAAAGCATTATCTTTGGCAAGAGTATCTCCATAGATTATTCTTGTGCAAAATATAGCACATGAAAAGTCTGTTTGCTGGCTTTGTTAATTTAGAGAGGCAGCACTTCTCTAGCTCTTTTGTTTGTAGATATCAACACAAACATCTAGGAAGAACATTTGTAGGTCATTATAAAGGGACTAGATGCTGTCTGTTCTTGGAAGCTAAGCAAGGTCAGCCCTGGTTAATACGAGGATGAGAAACTGCCAACAAATACCAGGTGGTGTAGATTATAGTTCAGAGGAAGGAACTGGGAAAACCACCTCTGAGTATTTCTTAAGAAAACTCTATGAAATTCATGATGTCACCATAAGTCGACAGGTGTATCTAGAGACTTTCAGTGGTTTTAGTCACAGAGGGATAAAATTCTTTAACTCTATTCCAACTATTGCCATCTGCAACAATAAGTCGCCACCCTCCAATTCTTACAAAAAGAATATCCAAATAGCTGAACAATGAAGAATAGCATGCACATATATATTTATCATCACAATTCAATTGTGATTTATCATCACAACTCAATTTTTAATCAAGAAAAGTTTAAAGTTTTCTTCTCCATGTCTGAGCTATCAGTGTTATACTGATTGAGGAATTAAATAATTAATATCAAAACTAATTAAGTTTTTATTAAATGAGAAATTAGTTAACAAAGAGAGACAATTTAATTTAATGTTTCTTTTCTAACTAAAGAGTTTGCATTTTAGCATAAATGTTCCATTAGTATTTAGTGATTCAGTTATTAAATGACTCACAGTGCTAAAGAGCCAACAAATCTACCCCGTCCCCCAGTCTAGTTCCAAATGTAGTAATTTAATGGTAATTTAAACACCAACTTAAAATTAAATAACTGTTTAAAAATGTTCACCTTTCATTGTAAATGTAACTGTTTGAATTCTCCCCCCCCCCCACAATATTAACAATTAACACAATCTGTTGATCCTTTTATACTATATTTCCCATGGCTGCTTTAAAACAATTTTGTTGCTGTGTTGTTCAAGTGTTTCTGTTGTTTAAGTATTTCTGACTAAGGTGAACCTATTACGGCATTTTCTTGGCAAGATTTGTTTAGAAGTGGATTGACAATGTCTTCCTCTGTGGCTGGGAGAGTGTGACTTCCCCAAAGTCACCCAGTGGATTATCCTAGCTGAGCAGGAATTCGAACCCTGGTCTACTGGAATCCCAGTCCAACACTCAAAACACTACACCATGCTGGCTTTGCAATTTATAAACAACATTTTGCACCTATTTCTAAAGATGCGACCTCACCCAGATCCTCTGGGATGAATGGGTAGAGGGTACAGTGCTAAAATAAAAAATGCTATATATATATATATATATATATGGACATTATTGATGAATAGGGTTTTAGTTTTGCAGGTTTCTTGAAAGTAACTGCATGCAGGTGCAATGCAATGAATCACCCAGGGCCTCAAGGAGTATTTCAAATTGGTATCATTGTGCCTACTTTATACCACTTTTCCTAAGGGGAGCGGGGAGCGAGAGAGAGTGAGAGAGAGAGCAATATATATGTTGCAGTCCAGAGGTGAATTGCACGTCACGCTTTTCAAAACAGGCTTCTAAGTAGGTAGACTGTACACCCATTTACAGAAGAGCAAATGGTAAGTAACCTTCAGGTAGCTCTGGCAGCTACTGGTTTGGAAAGCCCGGATTGGAGCTCTTTGCAAATGCCTGTAGCAGTTACCAGAAAGGAGAAGCTCCAGGGGCCCTTGATCACATAGGGATGTTCATGGCTCCTCTCTCTTAGGTCTCTGTATTCACCACCGTGTGTGTTTTACTCAGACATGTGCCGGTATGTGCACCTAGGCCACAAACATTATTTATGAAGAAAATCCATGTCCAACAGATACCAGATACATGTTACAGAAAAGATACACAAGTCCAAGGCTTTGTTTACTCAGGTTACCCAATGAAGTGTAACCAATAACAATGGAAGAATTTTCAGAATGTCAAGGTTCACCAATTGTTCCCTCTCGACCTACAAAGTGCACAGAGTGAGACTTCAACTGCACAGCAACACTTGACTTCCCAAGTGGATTCTGCAGTGCACAACCAGAAATACAGCAGTCTCTGGTGAATGTAGAGACTTTTTACTTCAACATGTTAACAGGGGCAGTAGAAAGCTAACTGTGACAATTACACATCTCATGCTTGCTCCATTAGTTGAGTGGACAAGCAAAGAACCAGAGTAAAGGCTAAAGCTCTTGTGTACATGGACTACAGGAGACAGCATTGCTCCCAAGCTCTGCTTGAAAACATCTGTACAATAGATGTAGCTGTGTAGATGCAATGAAACACAAATGCAAGTGGAGATTATTTGTGCATCAGGCAAATTTAAGCAAGGAGAGAAACAAAATGGGGGAGTCTTGGAATGCTATGGCACACATCGAAAGGGGACTATATTCACATATACTTGAAAGCATTAAAACTACATCTTAACCTACATCTTAAGAAAAGGGGTAATCCTGCTATCATGGGCCTACATCTTAAGAAAAGGGGTAATCTGGCTATCATGACTGCTGTTGCCTTTAACAAGTTTTAAGAAAACCATGAACATGAGAGTGGCAAAAAATGCAATGATCCACTAAAAGGAAGAATCTCTGAAACAAATTACCCTCATCCTGGCCAGTCGCCTGAGTGGATAGACAATGTATTAGGCATGTTGTGAACTGGAAACTGTTTATAGACTTCCAGAGGGGCTCATCAGGCTTACTGATGGCCAAACTGAAGTGGGAGAAGCCAAAGTGTAGCAGGCCTGGTTATGACACACAGTCAGGGCAACAACCTACTCGTTGCCCTGTAAACTATACAGGCTTAAACAACTGAAAAGTGCACACACTGTCAAAAAGGTCCAAATGTCATGAACATCTGCTTCAGTTTGTAGCACATATGCTAACAAGTGTTGACCAGTACTGACATAGCCAGAAGGGACTCAACATATAATTTCCTTCAGCCTCCTATCTGAAAGTAACTGTACTTGGTGATTTGGAATACATCTGCTTCTAAGACAAGAAGAGGCAGCACACAGCAGTGCAGGATGGAGTCAGGCAGGCAGAAGCGAAACCTATTTGTGTCACAACCGGGACCATGCCTCTTGCTCCCAGTCCATTCCTTCTGCCACTTGTGCCTTGCTTCCAAGTCTGCCCTACTTGGAACACCAGTGCTGCATACAAACTGCTCCCAACCTCTTGAAGCCTTTAAGTCAAAAGGCCCTCCAGCTTCTGATTCAATTTCAGTACTTTTCTTATTCTTTAAGAGGCTGCAGGACATTCTGTTCTTTTTGCCTTCCTAGCTCCTAGAAGGTTACATAGATGAATGGGTATTTTTACCTGATGGCTGAAACCATCTCCTTTCGATGAATATTGTAAACAGTTTTTATCATCTAAGAGAAGCTCCTGATCATCTTCGAAACTGCTGGTGTCATCATCATCTGAGCTTACAGGGTCCATTGCTGATTTGCAATCTGGACCAAAACTCTGGGGTTTCTGGTAACTGTGCTCACTTGTAATGTATGTTTCTTCCTTCTTCAGGGGTAAAATAGGGGGTTCTTTATGGTTTTGACCATGGTACGTCCTTTCAGGGGGATTTATGGTATTTGGCACAGCCAATATCCTTCTTTCCACTCCAAGAGTTATTTGGTCTTGATCTTTCCGCACACCTGCACAAGCCCACAGATGAAGGTCAGGGTGATGTTTATTCCTGGAAAGAAAACAGAAGGCTGCAGTGTCAAACTGGCACAGAACTGAATTCAACTGAATTCATGCTCTTGACATGATGAGTGACATCCTAAAAACAGATAAAGTTTCAAAAGACATTGAAAATATTCCTGTGACAACCATGTGGACTCAATCTGTCTTACGAGGAGTTTGGAAATATTACTTCTTGGACTACAACCCTCCAAATCCCAACATATCCAAAAAAGTAACTTTTCCAGGTGCTCATATGAGTAACATAAATAAGTGACTAGGGTGCATATAAATTGTCTGAATCTTCTGTGACAGCAATATGTTGGATTCCACAGATATAGACAGCATGCCAGAAGATTACATGGTTTTAGCGAATGATCAGTGGTGTTTGTTTTCTAGAAACTAAGGGGTTGTCTACATGGAGAAAATATTCCTCACAGAATTCTCTCAGAAAAAGAGCTGTCTTAATGGGATCCCACATTGTCTCATTGTATTGTGAAGGAGGGGGGCCCAAAAGAGGAAAAACTACATGAGAAAAGCCTTCATAGTTTTCCCCCAACTTTAAAACAACAACAACAACAACAAACCTCCAGAGACATGTGCATTTTCATTCATTAAGACAAGCAATTCGACATGAATCGTTTCCCCATGCAGGGCACAGTGCAAAACTGATTGGCTGGACGAGCACACGGGGCAGGGCTGACTTACAGGGCAAACGCCCGCTGCCGCCATATTGGATTTTAGCTTTAGTGAGTGACTGCTAAGGCAATAAAACAGAGGTTTGTGCTATCTTTTTTTCTCTTTCTTTTTGGGGAAAGGTGAAATATCTCTTGTGCGCATGACAGAAATAGTTTTTTTAAAAAAAAAAATCGGTGGCAGCAGATTTAAAAACGTGAGTAATCCACTCACGCCGCTGTCTCAGCTACAGGTATGTGAAGTTTATGGGGGCTGTAAAACCATTAAGACAGGTCACAGCTGCTGTGACTTGCTATTACTGTGGAGCAGTCAAGATTTTTTTCCCTTCATGCAGACAAGCCCCAGGTCTCAGGTATTACAGACTTTTGGTCACACCTCTTTTGTGCATGAAACAAAATAATATACTGGCATACTAGCTGGCAACAGTATGTCACTTCTGCAGTTTGTACAGTGATCAGCACTTTATTCTCACTAAACAAGTATTTAAAAATGAGGATATCTAATCAAAACTTCAGAGAATGGCAAGCAACACAATGAACTCCCTGCACTAGAAATGACTGCTGTTTCCTCAAATCATGCCATCCTTGCCATATGATCGCCAAGAGTCCTTCCTAGTGAGCATTTTATAGCTCTATTGAGATAAAAGGGGGAAAAAACTCCTAATACCCAATATTACTAGAGAATGGCAGAGTGAGCAAAGGAAGATAAAGGAATCTGCAACATCAGAGCACATACTTACTTTAGGATCCCAATTTTTAGCTGTAGTCCACGTAGTATTTCTGAAACACCATATACATCAGCCAGGAGGTGGTGTGTTGACACTATCTTTTTGGCATTTAAATGAGAGTAGTTTTCTTTTAAAAATGACAGGCCACACATATGGCCATTATTCAACCAGTCTTTATCATAGAGATATTTGGCACTCCATCTCTGACCTAGAGACAAAGTGAGAATCGTATTTTATTATGCTACAATAGTCCAAAAATGACTCCTGAGGTCTATTTCTTCTGTCACAGAGTGAATAATCACACTGAGAAATGCATGTCAAACAGCTGGAACAGGAACGCAAGTGTAAATATGGCTTCAGTTATAAACACTGGGGAATCACTCCATTTGTTAAACAGGAATTTAATTCCTGTTGATCAGGAATTAAATATTTCTTACACCATTCACTCAACTGCCTAAACACCCTAAAGGCACCAGATCCCACCTGATCTTGGAAGCTAAGCAGGGTTAGTACTTATATAGGAGACTGCCAATACCAGATGCTGTAGGCTATATTTTAGAGGAAGGAGCTGACAAAACCTCCTCTGAGTACACCTTGCCTTAGAAATTAATGGGGTTGCTGTAAGGTAACAACCAACTTGAAGGCATGCATGCACCATTCACATCTGAGTTTTATTTGTAAAGAAATCATATCAGAACAACTTCACAACTGGAAGAAAATGTGCCAAGATTAATGTCTCTTTTAGTGACACAGCCAATCCTACAGCCTCAATATGTCTGCTAAAGGCACCTATTATTACAGAGGAGATTTGCCCTCTTCATCAATCTTCCCCTCAATACTGGGTTGTTCCTAAATCTTCAGCTACACCCAGAAGCCAAGTCTGTGGCACTGATTGTTTATCAACTGACAAGGCAACTATGCCCCTTTCAATAATATATAAACCCGGCAGTTGTCATTCATGCCCTCATCCCAGTAGCTGTAATAACTTCCTTTATATTCCAGGCAGAATTGAGTGTGACATTTTTGTGATTTAAGCAACACAGATGCAACATACTTTAAAGGCTATCCCTTTGTTCCACTGCTGTATGAGATCAACCAATGGCACCTTCTTGACAAACACATTTGGATGCAGAGAAAGTTGCTTATGGTGATGGACTACTTTCCTCCAGTTATAGGACTCCTCCATCTGAGTAAGTTAGTAAACCTGAGCATTTTCAGAAGCCTTGCAAATCCAGTCTGGGACATGTTAAGCTAACATAAAGAATGGCCTTTTCATTTAACCTGACTGAAATTCAATCTGTTTCAGCCTAAGTATGGATTTTAAAAATGGTCCAGAGTCTCCCAAATACAGTGGACTATAAATTATAAATAAATACAGCAAAAGAAAGCAGACATGGTTAGCAAAATTCAGACATCAGATATCCACTTGGATGAAGTGAAACAGAGCATGGGTGCACAACATTAGGTGGAGAATTCTGCAATCAAATCCAAGAAAACAACTATAAAACTAGACAGGAATTTTGAATGTGTAAACACACCCTTAGTATAAATGAAACTGCAGAGAGGTGACTGCATCAAGAGTACAGAGTTTAACACGTCAGAATTTAGTTTGAAAATTTACTCATACCAGGTGGGTCCCTGCAAATGTAACAGATGTACTGCTCTGGAATGCTGTCTTCAAACAACCCCATGCACACACTGTGCTGCCAACACAGGCACTCTTCACACTGTGATAATGATTTTAAAAAAACAGCAGAAAAGACAAGACATCTGAGATAAGGTAAACACTGTTTTAACATTTTCTTGGTGAAAACACTTTAGCACTTCAGTAAAGTGAGCTTTGATAAGGTGGTACTGTAATCCTGATAACAGGATACAGTGCCACTAAAATAGAATTAGAAACACTCTCTAATCTCAGGTCTTATGGCTGCACTGATAAAGACTGACAAAAATCAACTGGAAGAGTGATACATCTCACCTGAAAATAAAACTCATAAACCTGCTAACATGAGAATTTTGAACATCCATGAAACACAGGCCAACTGGACCATGGGGATGAAGCTATATGATCTCATATAATTACACTTGCCAACTACACCAAATGCAGGAGATATCTTTTAAGCAAGGGCAGAATAAGCCTGCTTTCCCTCTGATGGGCAGCTGTCAAATCATTGTTATAGCTTTGTTCAGGGCCAGAAAGAGGTATTTTATTTATTGTCCAAAACGTGCCCCCATTCACCAAAGTCAAGGTCTTTAGTAATCAAAGCCATCTATATTATTTTGACATAAGAGGCAGAAAATTCCTCAAGCATCTCTCCCGATATTTAACAGGAGAGAAAAAAAATACAACCACAAAATGAATAACCAACCATTTTCTGTCCTTTTATGACATCATCCCATCAGCTGCCCCACTCTGTCTAATAGTAGGGCTTGCCCTGCTAAATATATAAAACATTATTTTTCTTTCTTTCTTTGTAGGGGAAATCTACATAGATTGAATGAAGACCTGCCAGTAACATAAAGCAGCCTGTGCCATATCATTCTATACATTTTTAAAAGGAAAACTCACAAAAGCAGTTCTTAGTGAATTCTCACATAACACCTGAAGTCAAGCAATAGGTTCCTTACCTGAATCATGAAGCCATTCTCTTCATCCATTTCACAGATACACCTGACGATTTCATTTAGTGTATCTTCTTCATCCTGAGATTCTTCAAAATTGGTTGAATCAAAGTCCTGATTATACTCATCCCCGCTCAGCAGCAAACTCTCAGTAGAAGAGTCATCCAAAAACTCCATATCAGAGAGGTCTGTAATTTAAAGGGGGGACTATTATAATAAGATATTTGACAAGTGGGTAGAATAGGACTTCAACATAAGCAACAGTGTCCACTGTTCAAAACGCTATGAAAACTTGTTCTTTAGATGAGTTTCTGGATGACATTAACTTAAAATGACTGCTTATTCTGAAAAGACAATTGTCATCTTACTTTATTTATTAATAAACTGCCTTTAGTTCAGAGAATTTCCAGGACAACAAACAATAAAATGTTTTTGAACTATCTACAAAAGTACACAAAACGTCACAAAAATAATGGTACAACAGAAGATCAGCGATAAACCACTGTATAAACAGCGGCACAATCAAAACTAGTACTGGACAAACACAATTGTTGCAGGATTCAGCCAGCTTAAGGCAAGCTTCCCTGCCCCACCCCCGCTCGACTTTATCCCGTGGCAATGGGAGCATCAGGAAAAGAGGCTCTGCAGACCTTAGCAATCAGATAGGTTCATTCAAAGGACAAGTGGTTGCTGAATACTAAATGGAAAAAAAAATATTTTAAAAAAATGATTCACCAGAATCACCCCAAAACCGTCTATAAATGTTTGATGTATTTTCTTAGGAAAACACTTTATCAAACTTTCTCACAAACAAAATGCTAAAAATGACAAGTGGAGAAGAATCAGAGTTGTTATATACCAACAGGAGAAGAGCAATTTGCAAAAGAAATACTGGGAAGTGCATTGTAGTTACCCATTAAGAAACATTTCTTAACTAGTGGAGTGCAGAGCATGAGCTCAGATCAACTACGGGTTCATCAGCTGTGCTCAAACAAGACACTATCAGGAGAGTCATGGCCACTACATCACATTTTGTAGTTCTGGTAGCTTAACATGTTTTTGCCAACATCCTAATTTTCTGTCAGTAAAAATGAAGTGTATTTATAAGAAACAGAATGGCATATAGAAGAGAAAACCTACTTTCACCGCTCAGGTCAACAGAAAGAATAGCCCTTGGATACTGATATGATATATTCTTATCTGTTGTCGTGCTTCGTAATGTTAGTGAGCTGCCAGAAGACCTGGTGAATGGAGATGAGCACCTGTCCAAATACTCAAGAGAACTATCATCAAAATCCGAATAATCTGCAAAATCACAAAACATGATTACTTTGTACCATCTTCCAGTCAAGACAGCTTTTGAGAAGTGATTTCTTATACGATGACACATGAAGCTGAACAAAATACTTTGGGCAATGGACTGTACCTTAGCAGAACTAGCAAGCACATCCTGAAGCAACACTTAGTCAAGTTTTGGCATTATAAAAATCAGGGTTGTATTAAAAACCCATAAGACATGGGGAAAAAACCTTGATACGCCTGGAACTACAGACACAAAACCAGAAGGTTATGGGATGTTTTTTTGTGGGGGAGGGGACAGGGAAGGATGTTTAATCTTGTATTCTGATTATACCATGCTGTTTCGATTTCTTCTTTTTCTTTTTCTTCTTCTTCTGTTTTGACTTATGATCCTTTTCTTTCTTATCTTTTCTTTCTTTATCTTTCTCCTTCTTTTTACCTAAATTGCAAATGGGAAAGATTTTTATTAAACAAACATAGCAACTAAAATAAATTCAGCCCATTATAAGAAATGCGGCCAATTAGTTCCATTTGCCTGAAAATAGGGATGTAATTCATCACCAATTTTCTTCTTGAAGAAAGCAACAAATAATTTTAGCAATTTTCTTCCTGCTGTGAAAAAGACTTCAAAAACCATGCAGTTTTCAAAGCCTATTTGCAATTCAGTCCTGAACTGCAAAATTCACACGTGGTTACTTTGCACAGAAACCAGTTTTTTCTGTGTAGGAAAAGCTGCTTCCAGTACTGAAAATGTTGTTTTCAGTGCAAATCTTCTATGTGTGAATATTTTGTGAAATGTCGCCAACTGCAGAATTTTCTCCAATTAATATTTCTGCAAAGAAAAGGCTGTTTCCTACATAGAAATTCCATTTCCTGCGCAGAAAATAAGGCTGCACATATTCTGCACAGAATAAGTCCTAACTGCAAAGATTCTTGTCAGTCCTGGATTCTTCTCAACATGGTTTCTCAATACTTTTTCTTTTCCAATCATTTTTCAAATATTTTTAAATGTTCTTTTCATCCCTACCTACCTCAACTTTACAGTAAATTACTGAAGCAACTGAACAAACTTTGTTAATCTTTGTTAATCCTCAGGTTTTGGGAAAAGGACAGAGGTTTTTTAAAAGCAGTCTCGGGCACTTTTTTTTTTTTTTGCAATATCAGTGCAGTTTAATGACAATTACATGAAAACAACTCAAAATTGTAGTCAATATCAAAGTTTGCATTTAGAAAGAAAGATGTGAACTTCTGACAAAACCTTTCAAACATAAAGAGAAGAGCATCAGAATGCAATAACTCAATGATGTTTTTCTTGGTATCAGGACTAGCCTGCATTCTAATTTTTCTCTGATATTTTGATTTTGATAAAATAAAATACATACCAAACTGTACTGTAAACTGATTCCATACAGACACTCCAAATAAAGCGTAATTATGGTTTTCCCTATTTTTCAAGATTTTAAACCAGTGACTCTCGATCAACAGAGGAGGGTCTTCTCTTCACAAAGTCGCCGTTCATATGTTGACGGTGACAGAAATACATTAGAAGGACAGGACTGGTCTGCTTCCCACTCCACACATTTATGCTAGGCATCTTAATAAAGTCTGAAGAGGGCTACAAGGTTTTCTTAATCACACACAAGGTTGCTGCTCTTAAAACAGAAAAAGCATGCCTTTTTAAAGATGACGTAGGTTAATTCTAGCCCAAGAAGTATAAAATTTACCATAATTTACAAACCAGCGTTTAGAAAAAGAAACACAGGCAACGGTGCCTACTGATGTGGGGGGGGGGGCAGAAATGAAGACTATGGTGTTGACTCCAAAAAAGCAACATTCTTCAAGATGTCTGGTCCAGTGCCTACTCTTGTGTTACTTCAGCACCAGTGATCTTGGTATCTTCGATTACTAATTTTAATCATTTCAGTTTCTAGCTCAATCACACGAGCAAGGGGATCTTATAGCACCTTTGACACTTAACTGAGAGAAAGAAAACTGTAGCATAAGCTTTTGTACACTTAGTCTACTTCCTCAAATGCTAAGTCTACAAAAGCTTATGCTATAATTTGTTTTTCTCTCAGTCTCAAAGGTGCTACAAAATCCCCTTGTTTTCTGATATTCCAGACAAACACGGCTATAGCTTTGACTTCAATCACATGATTAGCTTTGAGAAGTTATTTTATTCTGCTTGACATTTTATCCTTCTGCAGTTTGTTTTTATATTTCATAATTCCTTTAAAAAATCAACTGCATAAGCAACTTTCCTCACCTATTTTTGTGCTCTTGGAGAATGTGTTAAGCACCAATGCTTACAAACCCTAATTTTAACATCAGCAAATAAACAGCCATCATACATGACAGGACAGTAAAACCAAGGCACTCTCTACCCCTGCTGTTCAAAACACTAGTTACCATCTTGTTCCTTAAATGTCTTTTCTCAATATGTACATTTTAGTTTCCAAAGGGGCACATTTAACACATAAAACAACCTGCCAAGTCCTAAACAGGAAAAAAAACAACAACATCCTGGTTGCCTTACAGTCATTAAGAACAGATGAACACTTACACCTAAAAGAGCATTAAACGATAAAAGGTAAGTGACAGGTTATGCTCTTGTTCTCTTGAACTTTTGCTTAATATATTTTTTTTGTTCATACCAAGCAACGATGAGCATCTCTCTTCCAATTTTATTTTTCTCTCAGTTTTCACTGTTCCTATGCAAGAAAGGAAACAGAAGCTTAGCACTGCAAAACTGGTGAGAGGGTGTTAATTATCCTGTTTGCAAACACTCTGCTTAGTCCTAAGTAGTTAGGCATCCTACTTAGCTGTTGTTGTTAAAGGATACTTTAGATATGTATGGCTTGGATCCAGACTCATATTTCTAAAATTAGAAGAATGCTTTCCATGCAGAGGCTTCTGGTGGATGGGACGGGAAGTAATTTTCTTTTACTACTCCCTGCACCTCCTCTCAAACTGGATTAGAAGATTCACTATTCGGGGGAAACTGGCATAATAATTTCCCTCCATTAGCAGTCCTAACCTATGAACAGAGTTTTGCCCAGAAGAATTTGAGACCCAAATGTATGAGGTTTCTGAAGCAAAACAAAAGAACAACCTATCCCAATCATTCATAGGAGCCCCAGTGTGTACACAGAATCAAATACAAATTTCTACTAGGTTCACTATCTAGGTCTAATTCTATACTAGAGATACATTTATGCATATGGAGGTGTCCCCAGCACTGAATTAACTATGAAATCCATTACTCATGAGAAAAACTTCAAGTGTGTACTGTAATTTAAGCTCATTCATATGGAATTGCAAAGGTAAGATCCCTGATGTGCCCCATCTCAAATATTTCCACCTGAACATTCAACTCACAGAAATTGATACCTACTCTTCAGGGCCTCAACAGCTCTTTAATTAGCCTTATTTGACAACTTTTGTTCATGGAAAATAAATGTATTGTCTTCATAACCCCTTCAGCATAGTTTTGTATAGCTCACTATACAAACTACATTTCACTGTAATATTTATGCCATTTCTCATTCTTTTTTCTTTTGGGAGGTGGAGGGAGATCACATTTATATATCTAGATTCCCAAATATCAAATAGAGACATAAATGAAACAAGAAGAGAAGCAATCCCCATCCCCATGCTCAATATTCTTTGGAGTAAGATGAAGAAGTGCTAAATTTCCGTATCTGCCCCTTTTTTTAAAAAAAAAAGTCAGCCTGAAAACACTGAGCTATAAAGTAACTAATAATCTTAGAAATAAAAAAGGCCTTTTGCTATGTTAATGAAAAGCAATGTCAGATTATGTCATCTTTTAATTACCAAATTTTAATTAAGTGTAGTTCCTGCATATGATTGTGACTAAATTTGTAAGTGATCCTCAGCACTCAGGAAGCTATGGAGATTACTAAATTAAGATTTTCTGCCTGGAAGAAAGAGGTGTTGAGGATGAAAATGGTCAGTGAGCCAAAAAGAATTCGGCAAACCAGCAAAGCAGGCAAGCTGTTCTTTTGCCAATTCTAGGTCTAAAAGTTTTGGCAGGCCTGAACTGCACTAGCAATACTAATGAGTCCTGTTTATAACAGTTTTGTTTCAAAAACTAATGTTTACTTCTCACATACTGTCTTCCTATATGTTCCCTATTGCCTATTCTTCTTTACCTAAGGGTCTTAGTGGACTACAAGCTAAACATGACTCAACAGCAACCAAAAAAAATAAAAAAATAAAAACAAAAAACCAACAACCCAAAAAACACCCAATGCAATTCTAGGCTGCATCAATAAGCACAGGTCAGGGGAAGTAGAAGTACCACTCTGTTCTGCTTTGGTCAGACCTCACCTGGAATACTGTGTCCAGTTCTAGGCACCACAGTTCAAGAATGATATTGACAATCTGGAATGTATCCACAGGAGGGTGACCAAGACAGTAAGAGGTCTGGAAGCCAAGATCTATGAGGAACAACTTAGGGAGTTGGGTATTTTTGGCATGGAGAAGACTGAAAGGTGACATGATAGCTATCTTTAAATATCTGAAGGGATATCATGTAGAAGATAAAAGCTTGTTCTCTGCAGCTCCAGAGGCTAGAATACAAAATAATGGATTCAAATTACAAGAAAAGAGATTCCACCTAAACATTAGAAATAACTTCTTTACTCTAAGAGCTATTCAACAGTGGAATAGACTACCTCAGAGGGTGATGAACTCTCCTTCTTTGGAGGTCTTTAGAGTTTGGATGGGCATCTTTCAGAAGTTTTTTAGTTGTGTATTCCAGCATGGCAGTGAATTCAACTAGATGGCCCTTGAGGCCCCTTTCTAACTCAAAGATTCTATAATTCTATGATCCTAAATGACTGTGCGTGTGGCTGGATTAATGCCAACCAAGCAAATCAACATTTGAGATTTATGGAAGTTCCAATATTGTTACTTCAAAGTTTGTCCAAATGTGTAAACAGATTCATGGATAACTACTTAATAATAACGTGTATCTCAAACACAATCACAATTATGATTACAAATTAAATTAGGACTTTTTTGGGTTGCCAGCAAGCAGACTCACGCAATCTCCGCTTCTTGATGTGTGTACCTGAATGTGTTGCAAACACAGGCTTGTCACATTCATATATTGGATCTTCTGGTTACAACATAATACAAATGTACATTCAGAAATATTACAAGTGGCCTACAGTTTTCTGCATGACTCAAAATATATTTAATGTACTCTCAAAAGGTGCTGACAAATTTTACCTGATGCCATAGGAGCTACTTTGCCATCAATTACAGCTCTAGAAGAATGACATATAACCATCTGATTATCTTCCTTCCTTTTACTGGAGAGGTCACTGTGGAAAGCAATCTCGGTGGTCAACAATGCTGAAGCATCCAAGTTACGGCTTAAGTCAAGAGGAAGAGACAGTCCACGCTTCTCAAGTGACACATGAGCAACAGTAGGAACTATGCAAAAGAAAGAACAGAATATCAACATACCATTGTGTCCTTTAGGGTTGTTGAGTTACACACACAAAATGGCACAAAACTTATCTATTGGTCAGATGTTCTTGTTAGGTGTGGAAAATCTTGTAAGAGTCTTATTTTTTTAATACTTGGGATTCTCTCTGGTTCTTTACTTAGATTGAAATACATTACCCTCCAGTAATGCGCGCGGCTGATTTGGGACATTGATGGAGAACACTTTTCCATCAGTGACTGGAGAGGGAGAAGGAACTCTTTCTAGAGAATCATGAGGCAACGAACCAGTCACAAATCGCTGCGATCTTCGTCTCCGTTGGCTATTTTTGAAGGTTCTAAGGGCATTCACTGGTTGTGATGGACCTAAAAAGAGACCTTGCAATGTTCATGAAGCAAATACAGGTCACTGACTTACTCTGTTTTTTAAAGATGGTTGTAAGACACTTGTCCTAAGTAGTTCCCATCTATCCCAGTGCCTCCTTCTTTAACTACAGACAAGTGGGGCCTATCAAAAGGCAATTGAAATTTTTTGGAAGTAAGCCAGTGAGCATAACCCCAGATCAGTCAAAATTTATTTGGAAATAAACTGTGTGAAAGTAGGTTGTTTAAAAGTAAGAAAATCTCACACAAAAAGGTACAGATAAATATTAATAAATCAAAGCTCACTGGCTGATGTTATTTCTGACTCTTAGGCCTTTTCAACTTTCTGTTAAAACTTTAGGATGCTAAGTGCTGAGTATACCATATTTTAACATGTCCAGTTCAAGGAAAGAATAAATTCTCTGTTCCCAAGTCTTTCTGTTCCCTTTTATCTAAAATGGAACTATGTCTACTGAATGCCCTTCCTGGGAGAACCATCATGAATGCTCTGTGGGATCTTTCCAGAAACTAATAAAAAGTTATTTGTTTCTGGTTATTTTAAGCAGAAATGATATCCATACTACAGTTATTTTACTGAGTTTTGTGCTATACATGAATTACAAGAGTTAAATTCTGTTCTCTGTTTCCTTAACTTTTGCATTAGTATTTATCATAATTGTAATTGCTTGTAATCTTTCTGAATTCTGTTTGGATTGAAGGAGGGGAATGTTAGGGCAAATCTTGATTTCTCTGTTTCCTACTTATGCAATCTTAGGGTTCAACTTGTCCCAACTTTTGACTTTTTAAAAGGCCTGTATATATATACATTCACATTTTTGTGCAGATGTCCTCTTTGTGACATATGAAGGTGTAACCCCTGGTTATACCAGTATGTCTTTTGAGACATATTATGGCAGGAGGTATCCTGTACATTCTTGTACAATTGCCCTTGGTCTAGGTGCCTAACAGAAGGCTCACACACATAGCTCTGCCACCTTGGCTGCCAATAAGTTTCAGGGATGTACCCAGGCCATTTCTGGCTGCCCTACCACACCCAGAGACAAACCACCCTCACTCTGGAGGTGAAGCCTGCTCCTTCTTCCCTGATGCACTAGGGCAGCTGGAACAGACCTGATTACATCCCACAACAGATTAGTGGAGAAGGGATCAGAGCCGTAATGACTGAGAGGACAGAGGTCCATATACAAGCTACATTTGCTGTTCTACCCCCGGGGAAGTAGTTAAGAAGGATAAGCCTCTGCCCCCAAATGGCATAGGTATGCTGGCAAAGAGTTATATTCTATCAGCATGGTGGATCTTGGCCATTACATGCAAGTTTTGCCTAATATAAACATTTCTGCAAAGAATTTTCCAATATAATCCATTTTAACACTATTTTTGTTAACACGCATTGAGTGTGCACGTCCTAACTTGTGTTTGTTTCCTACACATAGTGTGAATTTTCAAAAATAACTGAGCGCTGCTTTGCACATTCAAGCATGTGACAGTAGATAAGTTCATAGTAAAATGGGAACCAGAGGGTTTTCGCCCTATCTCTAATATGAGCATATGCAATGCTTTTAACAACATGCTTGAGACATAAATATGGTGTACTGGATATAAACTAAATAATCATTTTAGTCCCACTGAAATCAATGGGACTTTGTCATTGCTAATTTATTCTACCTACTTCAATGGGACTAAGGTGTAAGTAGTTGATACTGGATTCGACCTAGCATCCTCTCTAATATACCAAGCAATCACTATTATAAATCATTCTAAGATAATTATAACACTCACTCAGCAATTAGATTATTAGCTCTGAACTTTAGATTTTTGCTCTTTTTTCCTCCAAACTCTCTGATAATGCAATTTTTTATGCTTACTGGACATTCTGAAATATCATATTCATGGATATATAGGTAAGCAATGCTGGATTTGATTTAGCTACACAGATATTCATCTGGAAGTTCTATGGGACAGGAACAATCACATACCTCCTTTTTATATCATTCAAGGATTTGGGTGTTCTTATGGAAATGACTACAGTGAGACCAATCCATCTAAAGTTAAGCATTTTGAAACTGCAATAATGTATATGCTTAACTCTTCCATATAACACAATAGGACTTCAATGTTTAGCAAAGACTGTACCCAATGTAGTTCATTTCCATCTATTAACTTTTATAGAACCACTTCAAAAGCTAAAAGCAGTGATTTTTCACAGGTGAAGGGGTCTTGTGATTTAAAAATTCTCTGGGCTTAAAAAAACAAAAATGTGAGAAAGGGAAGGATGACTTCTGAGAACAGTTAAATTATCTACAAAAGGGAACCAACTTAAGCAAGCCTAGATGCACAAGATGCAGATTGTTAAATAGACTTTCATTATCCTGCTAACCTTCCAAAGGCACAAATCATCCTCAGTGAAGGTTACTTACCGACATCATGTGCTATTGCAACAAGTGTGGATGGTAACATTTAATGAGGGAAGATTTAGAAAAATTACACATGAGACGTTTTGGTGCAAATAGGAAGAACAGCTCATTTGGGTAAACCGCTTCTCCCACCCCCTCCCTCGCTCAGTTAAGAATACTAATAGCACAATTCAGCCAAACATAGATTTAAGTCCCCTTGAAATCAATGGAACTTACAACAATGTAGTTATAGCTGACTGTATGCTAAAATTATCTTCTGGTAATTGTACATTGTTGATATGGAAACAGCTTTTTTCATTCTTCCTTTGGCCACTTTAAATAAATGAAGCAAAAATATGTAGGTGGTGCTCAACAGAACCCTACATTCTCTAGTTCACTCCTCTAAACAAGAACCCCACATTCTCTAATTTCAAGGCTCAAGCCTTCTTCAAGAGAAAACTGGTATGGTCTGATACATTATGGGGAAAAGAGAATATTGTCTGCCTTTCTTTATAGGTCAAACAGGTTCACATCTAAAATGGCAGACATTTCATGGGTTGGAACTTTCTTGATGTTCTGTGAATCTCCCAGGCCTCATCTAAGCCTTGTTTGGACCCGTATTCCAGAAAGTGGCATTTTCATATTTGTTTCCTGTTGCACCAGAACTGGAAGAAAAATATGTACCAGAACTGGAAGAAAAAGATTAACACAAGAGATGTAGTTCCAGCAGGTGTGTCAGACCAGCAGAATATTTCCATGATGGGATGTGGGGGAAGAGGAGGAGAGAAGCGACAAAAACATGAGAACAAGTTGTCTTCTCTTTTTGAAGAATTTTGTCCTCCAAGCAGATCAGCCGTAGCCCTTGATGTTTCATATTATGTGAAGAGTTGTGCTCTTAGGATGAATTTTCCATCACTGTGCAAGGACAATTCTACAATGCAACTTCATGTCCCATACCATATGCTCAATATGAACAGTTAGTGCATCTTTCATAGGCCTGTCACCGGGGCAAGTAACAAAAAGGTGCCTCCAGGGCGCTTTGCAACCCTTGCAAACTGCAAGAAGGGCTGGCTGGTTTTTTGCTTCTCTCCTTTTGAGTAATTAATGTGCAAGACATTACTAAACTACGGTAGATGCTAAATTGCTCCCCATTGGGCAGCAATTCTGGTGGATTCACTCACAATATTACACCACCCCAGGTTGCAGTTTATTTGCCTTTCAATTTCTTTTCTCTAAACCCAGCTAGTTATAAGCAAGCCATATTCAGATAGACCAATAACACCCCCAATGATAATCACTTCCCCAATATGACTGTAATACGTAATTATGGTATGTTTTAAAATGTCTGTGCTCACTAGTTTTATTAATCACAGAAGAAGGAAGCTGGGAGACCAGGGTCAAATCCTCCACTCGTATTAACTCTGGGGAAATTGGTGATTTAAGGGGCTTTATACACCCTGCAGAATCTCCAGATTCTTGTTTGCATTTCTTGCTGCGAGCCTTTCCTGAAGACAAAGTTGAGGGCAACAGTGCAGATTTCTGAATGTTGGCAGAACTGCTAATATCAGCTTCATTTTTTTTCTGACTTTGAGGCTTAGGTGATATCTCCTGAATAAATAATAAGAAATTGATACTTTTATTGCAGTTTCTTCATTGCAGCTCTTGTATTCTACTTTGAGTTTTTTTTTTTTAAAAAAAAGAATAACTTTAGTATTTAACACAATAGCACAATTTTCAGGAAAAAAAATTAAAAACCCCAAATGTTTTAAAAAATAAAAAAGTCAATAATGTAAAAGGGACCCAGCCAAAGCCCATCATCTCAATCCAGCAATCTGCTTAAGACCACTGGCACAATGATGTGCCTTCATAGCTCTCTCTCTCTTCTTGAACAGATTATTGATTTGTTTCAAGAAAGAAAGACTGGTCTGAAAATGCATTCTTTTGCAAGTGCAGATGGACTCACTTGCTATGGAAAAGAGATTGCTGGATCAGGGTGCCAGGCTTTAAACAGCTCTTCAGTTCTCATACTAATTCTTTCAAGGAAAATCCTAGTCTCCTTCACAATCCAAATTTGGCCTTATGTCTATAGACAGTTTATTGTAACAACTTCACCACTTTAATAAAGTATTCTGCTCTTCTGATTTCCAGACCCCAAATCTAAAAATTAAAAATGAAATGAATACCATGCTTCCCCACAAATTTTGTTCAGTTTGAATACAAGACATGAAGAGGTCGGCAGAGTCCCTTTAATATTTAAAACCAACAATGAATAAACTGTTACGTGTTTTTCAACATAGTAATTTGGATACCACCATATGTCTTTGCATAAGAATATTACAGGTGCCAAAATTGTTAATTAAATTGTCAGCTGCACCAAAATAGAAAAGAAAATGAAAGAAAGATAAAATAGTGTTGTAGGCTTATCAAAATGGGAAAAAAATCAAAGCATAATGCATTTTAAATGTGATTGTTTCCACAGCTGTCCATACATAGGTGTGAGAGCTTTTTTTTTTTTTTGGTCCAATAGCTTATTGTATAATGACAGATCTGATTTTACAAATACTGGCTGTTTAGATTTACAGCTAGAAAAATCATTCCCTCATCATTTAAACATTGTTCCATTTAGCACGTAAGATCATTGTGCTAATAAAGCCCTTTGTTAAACCACTGGAGAAATTCAGGGACATTGTATCATTTAAAAAAAAGTTTGAAAAAACCCAAACTAAATACCACATAACAATCACATTCATAATCTGAGACTGTTCTTTAGCTTTCAAAACTCTTTATGTAAGAAACACATTTTGGGTACTGATTTCTAGCTTTCTTTTCCAGTGGTTCCAGACATTCAAAGTAATAGATCAGGAATGGACAGCTTCCAAACCAAACCATTTTATGTAGTATTCCCAAACCATACACTACACCCCTCCACAACAGTAACAGAATCACTGGCCTTGGGTAGAGAGCAAACACAAAGGACCACAAAAAAGATTTAATGTTGTGTTTGGCATCTGGGCTCCAAGAAAGGACAGAGTGGCTTTGCATCTGGTATAAAACCCTGGAAGTTGTCCACTCATGCTCTAGATACTAACAAGCCACACTTAATGTGATTCTGGAAGTACCACATAAAGTACTGGGAGTGTGGAACATTTTCCTCAATTGTTACCCACTTCTTATCACTGAACCACTTTATTCATGCATACTGAGCACAATTATTTCAAACAAACAGCTGAAGGATTGTACAATATATCTATGCTGATTAAGAAAATTACCAGAAATTCATTAGAGCCATAAATTGTAAATAAATGATTTTATTGTTTATCTTCACATGTGTGAAAGACAGCACTACAGCAACCATTACTTTCAAAGTTACAAAATTATTTAAAACAAGATTTTAAAACTTGTTCTAATAAGGTGCTTAACCTCTTAACAAGGACAAAATTAAACATTAAAAAAGACCTTAATGAACGTTATTCATTCATTTAAGCAGATGTTGTTCAAAGGTAAATACAACATGGCCCAACCCTAATACATTTAAAGAGATTACTGTACCTGCATTGTGTAACCTGAGGGTTTAGGTTTAGAACAGTTGTAAACCAGAGAGGGGGAAGACAGGAATCAGCCATTTAATATGACTGCTGACCCTGAACTTCTCTTTCACATTATAGTTTAAAAAATCTGAGACACATGTTCTAATTGTAAATGTTATAGCTTGTAGATAGCCTGGCCACTATAAAGTGATTCTAGCCCAGAATAGATGTACGGCTGGTTTCTCACAAAACATGAACTGCATGTTGGGAGCCAGATTCAATGAATGAAAACATTCGCTTGCCCAATTCCAGCATTAACCATGGTTTAGTTGTATGTGCAATGACACCAACTATGCCGAATGGCTACCA
This sequence comes from Gambelia wislizenii, assembly GCA_030847615.1. Taxonomy (NCBI): domain Eukaryota; kingdom Metazoa; phylum Chordata; class Lepidosauria; order Squamata; family Crotaphytidae; genus Gambelia; species Gambelia wislizenii. Next base: position 320,857,261 of record JAUMIR010000004.1, on the reverse strand, counting down.
GGATGTTTTATAACCATGGTTTGAAATCCCACATAGATCTATTATTATGTTCTCTGGTTTTAAAGGAAACCATGGTTTGCACCTGTACACATGTAACTTTAAGACTGGCTAACACCAGAACAGGGCAGAGATTGCTCTGAAGCATTCATTTTTAACTCCCAGTTAGCATCGCATAGTTTGCTAAAAGCCAGCGTTACATCTGCAGAGGGCCTTTGAGGTCTTTTTTACTCAGTCATTATTTGTACCAACTGGGTTAGTAATTAAGGTTTTTAAAACTTTAAAAATTGCACAAATTCATAACCTTTCCTACTCAAAATAGGAAAGCTCAAATTTGGTTTCTAGACATTTTTTAAAATTCACATAATCAAATTGTTTTCAAAGAAACTCTTTGTGGGCTGTAAATTTGCAATGTAACAACCTGATGTAGTTTTGATAACTTCCAACAGAAATAGGAACAGCAAAGTTTAGTTTAAAATGAACAGTGTGTTCTATATTATGTTGCTTACAAAAAAAAGTCTGCAAAATTGACATCATTTCAATGGTGGCTCTGCTTGGTGAGTTAAGAACTGCACTGTTTGCTGAAGCTCAGTCATTAAATCATTCCATAATGTATTTAATTATTTTGTTGCATGTCTGGAAGTAGCACACTTGGAAGGAAACTGGCTGCAATACCCCCAAACCATTTCCTAGAGTTCCATCTACAGTGATATACCACTAAAGATTGCTTTTCCATTATATGTTGGCAGGCACATTTGGTGAGAAATAGTTTGTCTCCTCTTCATTAATTCTTACACACAATGGCCTGGGTTATATAGGCTAATTTGTTTAATTCCATTCTATAATTTGTAAGGAAGGGGAAACTGGAGTTCAGAGAGGCAAAGCAATGCCTGAGAAAAATGGACTTAATGGCAGAGGTTTTACATTTTTGAGTGCCTTCCAGCACCTCTGATTTTATGAGGTCCTAAACTGAATAGGCAGGTTGCAGCCTGCAGCCTTTATCCTTAATATGTAAGAAATGTAAAGCTGAAATTACACATTATAAAATATATATGTATATGACGCTGCCACTAGAAAATACAACTCCTGTGTTCTGTTCTTTTGCACATAACATACAAGCCATCTGGAATGTACAGATCAGTTTACCACATGACCTGATGGCATGTGCAATGTTTGTTTTCCTGCCACTGCTAGCACCGAGTCAATGCTCTACAGCAGGGATAGGGAAAAAACATATTGACCTGGAACAGTAATCTTAGATATGTAGGTTATGATTGACAACAGGACCATGCTGCAGTGCCACCACCATATGCTTTTTAACATTTGTTTTGTTTTCTTTTTAAGAGAAGGGAAAAGAAAGGGGAGAAGCAGAAAGCAGACAAAGAAAGCAAAGGAAAAAGATGGGTGAGAACATTTTTTAAAAATAAAAATTGACTCCCCTCTTGCAGGATGGGACTAATGATGGTTCTTGGGTGTGAAAATTTGAAGACTACTACGCAGACGTTATACAGGTGAAAAGAACTCCTCAGTATCAGGCTGCTATTTTTGTTGGAAGCCTTGCATTCTTTGGAGTTTGTAGTACTACCCTTAGAAGCTGTGCTGTATGGCAATACACTATCAACTCTTACACAGAAATATTGTGACAATGCACTGACAATACAGTGACTCAAAGAATGGCCTTTCAGGCCCAGTCAAGACTTGTAACTGAACCCTAGTTTAGTGATCAAGAACAAGTTGTAACATCACACTGTTTGTTCCCTAAAAGAAACAACCCCCACACAGACATACAGTTTTGACAACTGCCAATCAAAGTTAAAATGAAAAGAGGGTCCTGAGAACTGAAAGGAATCTCCAATATCATTTTCACCTTGCTGGTAGTCAAAACACCTCACCAAAACCAGTTATCGGGGGCATGGGGAAATCCCCAGTCACATAGCTTAATTACTAAACCCAGGTTCAGTTGTTAAGTCTAAACCATTTGTGTAAAAGCCACACGTACCATAACAGTGTGCTCCCAGGACCAGCAAAGGGTTAATGAGGGAAAAGAAAGTATTTGTAATGATGAAGTTGCTTGTATAGATACTTTCAATCGGATTAGGTTTCACAGTGTGAAGGAAAGTTTTCAAAAAGGGTTGGCTTGAACAGAGTGGTAGAAGAAAAGCACCCTTTAAAGGGTGAATCTTTGAAAAATGCTATCCACTACAGACAACAAAAAAGCCACATTAAAAGCAATGTTAAGGCTCTGATCTGAATAAATAAACATGTCTATAAATTTAAGTCTCTTTAGCAAGCCTTTAGGGAGAATTCACCAACACATAAAAACCCTTCTGTGAGCCACTTATGCCTGAAAAGCACTGAATGGGTTGTGGGCACAGCCACATGGTTTTATGGACATGGTTCCAGTGCACACCAAAGTCCAAACACATGCATCTGTGACTTTGCTGTATGGCTGTCTGCACCATCCACACAGCAAATCAACAATGACTAGGGGACCACTGCAGGTATTTGCAGCCTATATAGCTGAAGTCAGAATTACACAAAAACAAATGCTTGTTTTTTGTTTCCTAGTGAGTGCACAACCTTCAAAACCAGATAGGAAGTCACTGCCCAGATCATGTAATAAACCTGCAAATGAGTAGTTCACATGTTCTATCCAAGCAAAGGTGTGTGTGTTTGTATGTAGGCAAGCATGCACCAGCGATTTCCCCCAGAATACTGGGAAAATATAGTGTTACTTGCACCAGTATTTGAAAATATTTATCATTGAAAGTATCATTAAAAAACAAACTATCAGGTCTTTGAATGCTTGAACAGACTGTGTGAGCTACATTGAATTTGCTGATTGGGAAGGTTCCCACCAACAAAGAGCTGAAACCTAGAAAAAGTTCCATTTTGTAAGCCAGAAAGACTTCCTTTTCCAAGTTGTAGGCCCACTGTGCTCCCTGGCAATATGTTTACTTATCAGTTAGTAGCACACGCTGCCATCTCGCATGGCATAGTCAGACTATGTATTATTGTCTATTAATCCAACTTTGTAGCTAGGAAAACTGCAAAAATCTAAACAATGGAATCTTGGTATTCTAGGAGTGGGCAGAATAGTATGTGCATGTCCATAAATCCATAATCAGCACTTTTCAGACATGGGCTCATTCCTAGAAGCCATTTCTATGTGTTAACTGTAATATAAACTGAATCTCCAAGCATGGTTAATCTAGCCCTGTTATTAGTAGGCACAGTCATGCACAAAATGTCAGATAGGAGAAAATTCAACTGAACAGAACAAGCTAGAGAGTATGTGGTTACATCCACTTTAGATGTGGACTCAAACCAGACCCCTAAGATGTTTTAATGTCTCCTTTTTCATATTTATTAAAAATATACATCCTAGCAAAAGAAGGTATGGCTCATTGAACAGTTTCATAAAACACATACAAGTTTACAACACCAATTCTTACAAAGAAAACTTCTTACAAAAGAAGTTTTGCTAGATGTCAAAAACCCTGTGTCACAAGCACAAATTTAATTTGTGTCAAGGGTCTTCTAAGCCACTTGTGGGCATAATTTCACCTATATTGAAATGGTACCTGGGGACAGACGTCTCTGATTTCCAAGATGTCTGCTTATTAAAATAAAGGTAACCATGATCTGGGATGCCAAGCTGCTCAAATCCTAAGTGCACGGGCAGAAATCAAGCCCTTACTTGAATATGAAACTGCTTCCATATTATGCAACCTTAGGATCACAGACTTACTTTCATTAGCTTTACTTTTATGCAGAAGTCTAAACATACAAATAATTCTTCAGTCTCCTATCACTTTCTGTCTGGCAGGGTAATATTAACATCACGGACCTGATATTTCCCATGGTACATTCCAGTAGGACCCTTGCAAAAGAATCAAACACTACAATTTCATACCTGCTCCAAGACTGGAGCTGCTTGTTTGGTATCTTCCTTTTTCTCAGCACCATCTGCGCTTACAGCTTTGGATGCCAACAAGCCTGCGAATGAAAAGGGAGCACAGAAACAGAATTTTGAAATAATCCTATTTATCCCTTCACTTATTTTATTGCACTTCATTATTCAGTGATTCAGATCCACTAGGGATTTTTTTAAAATGCACACTTTGCTTGCTTGTATCATATTTTCCTAGCATAGCTGGCACATAGTACCAGAACAAGAAGTTACTGAAAAACCTCACCAGCTGTTCATCAATTGTTAGATCCTTTCCTTAAGCATTAAGTACCTTGCAAATGCACAAAATATTTTCAGGTTGATCATTGCTCTGAAATGGCAGTGCTGTGACTAGATACCACAGTTGCTCCATGTTGCCCATGATACACCTGCAAGAAGCAGGATGCCAAGGTATGCCTTCAACTCAATGATATGAAGAAGCTTCCAAAATTTGACTTTAATATGAATGTTTTTGTATGCCCTGAATGAACACAATGCCTCCCTCACAGATTAGGTGGTAAAGAATTCTTTCTGTGAGGTCTGAAGGTTTCTAGCAAATTTATTTATTTATTTATTTATTTATTTATTTGGTTTGCAGCTTTCTTTGGCCCTGGGCATTTTTGTCTTTGGCTTCTGAAAGGTAAACTGCCTGTGGCTATCTATACCAGGCTCTTCCATCCCTTCCATTCTTGTCATAAGTTTATCTATTGATCTTTCCTGGACAGGATGAAGTGAGCATGCACCTTCTGACCTCCCACCTTTGAGCAGGGGGATGGTTCACTTCTCACCAGAGCTCTCACGTCAAATTATTTGAACCATGTTTTAAACTAAAAATAGCATATGACGTTTTCGTCCCAAGGCCCTATGTTGTGTGAGAGAAAAGAAAATTACCCCAGTGGCAAAATGCAATAAATTTATTGGATAATTTTTGCCCCAACTGTTGTTTATATATCAACAAAATCCTGAATGTGACAAGTAGTTGTGTGACTTCTGCATGAACAAATGTCCCATCTGTTAAAATGAGGCTTAAATGTAACTGATCAATAATTTTCTTATTAGCATGTATAACTTTACAGAAGACTTGTATTTCGATACTGTATTCTGCAAGCGCCTCTGACCTACAGAAACAGAGAGTGATTTGATCTTGATAACAAAGCAAAAACTGAGAGAAGTTTCTTTATATGCTGCCTTCCAAAAGAGCTTGAAGCCCAAGAACTACAGAGCTATAAGGAGCTACAGAATTTAAAATTAAAAGACCAAGCAAGCAAGGTATCACCTCGCCTTTTTGATAAAGAAAAACATTCTCTGAATGGCAACACAACTAAGCCATGCTTTTCTGCTGAGCTCGCTTGCTTCACTTTTTACAAGTTTCTATAGAAATCCACCCTTCTTAAATTTTTCAGACTTCTCCCATTTTGGCAAATTCTGGTATTTCAAACAACAGATGAGAGGAAAGAAGAAATATGAACTTTACATCTTCCTTTTTGTATGGCAATAGTGATTGTTGGATCTCTTGTGAGGGGGCTGTCAAAACATTTTACAAGTGAATTGGTTCAAATGTTTAATTCTTTTACCTTATTCTGACAAGTGACACTAGGAATCAACATTCAAAATGTTATTTAGCAAGTTGTTTTAGTATCTGATTTTTTTTCCCAAGAGCCAAAAGTACTTGAATGGGAAAGAAATCAACTGAATAAACTTACTGTAATTTGTATGTGCAAGCTTTATTTGGTACTTTTTAAATGAAATCCTTTCCAATATTTTAGGACACAACAACTTAATAGCATATACTTCTTTGCACTGATATTAAGAAAAAGTGAAAGCAGTGAAAACTTTTAGCATACTAATTCCAAACTCTGCTTATATACACTTGCTTCCAATGAACAGTTACCAGAAATACACATACAGGCTGTCCCCTCATATCCGCGGAACCAATATCCATGGTTTCAGTTATATATGGCTGAAAAAAAAATAGGGCCACATACAATAGAGTCATGCAGGAAAATGCCTAGAGAGGTGTCCTCTCTAGGAATTGCTAGGTCCTCCAATGCAACTCTATGGTACATTTGTATCCAAAGTTCTTTATTTTATTAGGGTTTGGTATTACCTGCAGTTTCACTTATAAACGGTGAGTGCAGGAACATGGATACGGGGGTCAACCTATACCTTTGAAACTACCTTATTTGATTAGTATTGGATGTATTCATTGGCTGCACTTGTTATGTCAACTGAAGTGTGATCAGGTCTTACACCCTCTACTTGGGTGGCACCAGCAAACTTGAGAGCCTTCAATTAACTACTATTTCCATTTTTGTCTCAACCGGGAAAATGTGGTTACTAGTGTCAGAACAACCCAAAATATTAAATCAGTTTTGAAACCGTGTTTTCATAGGCTTGCTTTTTTCCATGTTGTAAACCACAGTTTCCAGGTTTGGATCAAATGGAAAACTATAGTCTTCCTGGTTTATTTGTTTCTGGTGTAAAAGGAAAAACAAAGAAGAGGCATGCGTGCAGAAAAGGTTTATTTTTATCTTAATTTTACAAGCTAAAATATGATCACCTGAACAGACTCATTATGGTATCACTGTTGTGGAATTGCAGGTTACTAAAGATGTCAAACATATAAAATTTTGCAGAATAGTGAACTTCCATGGTGAGAGAGAGGTTCACCTACAATTAATAAAGGCAAAGGAAAGAAGATAGCTATCACCAATATGCCATGGTTTGTGACCATCTAGAGGTATGTAGTGGTCTGCTGTTCGATGCAGAATACTGAATCTGATAAAACTGATCTCATCCACTCAAACAAAAAGATGACGATCATGACAATGTGACTTTCCTATTCACAGAAGGCATCCTATTCCTCTAATTGATGTAGGCGTTATACACCTCTGCAACGTAGTGCAGGGGTCACAATATGTAAGCCCATCTGATCCCCAGCAACTCCCCAAAGTCTTGCCACTGTAAGAAAATGTTATTCAGTAAAAAAAATGTTTTGCCAAACAACATTTACCTGGGAAGATTCCACATTAGAATACTATTGGGAGAATCCCCTACCATACAACTACTCTCTCTCTCTCAACCCCCCTCCAAACAACCCCCCCAAAGCAACCAGAACTGATGCAACATCAGTTCCAGTTGCCCAAATGGTAGCCATGGCAGCATGGTGCTGTCCTCTTGACTCTCAGAGGAAATAACACTTTATAGCAGAAATATGAATATGCATAATCAACCAACAAAAGCAATCACAATTGCTCTCTTCAATGGGAGCTTACCAGTAATCTTGTTAAGACGAGCCCTCTTTGCCTGAAACGTGTTGCCTAGGTTATTTTTCCGCTTGTGTGCTAATGCATTCTCTGCTTGTACAAAGGCCATTTTTGGGACGTCCACTAGAGGGAATCCTGTATTTGTAAAAGAAGAAATCATGTACTAAGTGCATAGAGCAAAAACATGTCTAAAAGCAAATAATCTATTGTAAAGATTATACAACCAGCCTTGTCCTACATAACATCCTTCAGGTGTGTTAAACTGCAACTATCATTATTCCCAGCTAACATGGTCAATGGCAATGTTCTGGCCATGCAATGGGAATGATGGAAGTTTCAGTCCAACATATCAGAGGCCACCAGATTAAGGAAGGCTGCTATCTAGCATAGCTTTCAACATGTTCTATGTACACATATGCATATATGTTTGAGTGATGATTGTAGCCACGCTGTCATAAGAACAACACTATTACCATGTTCCCCAGAGCCCCTAAGCAATTTTTCCAGCATCTACCTCATCTTAGCCATTCTCTAGCAGGCTGGGACATGCTTCCAAGTGCAAAAATATTGGTTGCTATTTTGGGGCCACACAGACAGTAGGTAAAAATAGGTAAGAGCTTAGGGGGGGGGGGGAAATAGGAAGACCAGAAAGACTATCTTCTCCTGCACAAACCTACAAACATTTTTGAGTTTTTAAGGCCAGTTCTCTGTAATCTCTACCTTCAAAGCTGAGGTGCTGAGTAAGTGAGTGGTGAAAAAGCATTTTCTACAGTGGTACCTTGTTTATGGGAAATCCTACACATCTCCTGTCACTACTGCTAGCTTACTGGTATCAGGTCAAGTGAATTCTATCCTCCCAGGCATTTGAGCAATGATTTGTTTTATGCTCTCTCCTGGCTATTTCAGGATTTTTCTTTTAATGCTGCTGTTAAGTTTGTGTACTGCTATCATATTTGGATTGCACTTTAGATTCTGTATTGCTATTGTGAATGTTGTTGTTATTTGTTGTAATCCACTTTGAGAGTTTACAGGGAAATACAAGACTATACAGTATCTTGAAGAAAACAGAGGAAGAGGGTGGCTGATGGGTCAGAGCAAGAGTGGTGAACTCAGTTGCAAATGACTCAAGGAGATTACTGTGTAATCTCCAAGTAAGCGGCTCTTTGCGATCTTCCATCATGTCTTCCTAACAGCCCCTGGTATAGTCTCCATAACTTCTACTCCACTCCATGTCTCTAAAGGATTATGGACTAAAAATATGACTGTAACCAATTACTGCTCTCCCCAACCACCCAAAAACACATACTCATGACTTCTCAAGCTTTAAATGCAGGTTGGGTAATACCTTACAAAAAAGTTAACTGAAGCTGCTTATCATATTCTGGACTACAGTTTTGTGCTGATTCATCCAGGTATCTATCTTTCAATGATCCACAGAAAAACAGCATCTGATTAAAAGCTTTGCATCTGAACTGATTAAGTTCTTACATCCACAACTGCTGTTTTACAAATACAAACCATTCTTGAAAAATCACCTGAAGATGTTAGTAAAATGGTTTAAACAACATTTTTGGGAAGTATAAAACTCTGTTGTACCAAATGTCTCACTGGATGTAGGCTGCTCTTCCTTCTTCTGAACTTCCTGGACAATTGCCGAGGTTGATGTTTCTTCCTTCCTTGAAGGTACTTTAAACCACTTTCTCTCCTCTTTGTCTTTATTGCTATTCACACTGGTCCGTGGTTTAACTCCTGCTTTGTTTTTGGCTGCTGCCACTGCTGCAGCTTTGACCAAAGCTATCCAGTCCTTTAGAAAGAAAGGGAAAAATTTGAAGAAGATAAAACTAGATCAAAATAAAATCCACACATGAGAAAAACTCTTCTGAAGAAAAATCTTGGAAGGGAATATTTTCATATTAAACATCTTCTAAATGTGTATTTTTTGTTGCTTTCTGTTGTTCATGCAAATTGGTACTTAAAGAATAATCACATTTTCATGTAAAAGTACATAAAAACATGGCAAGCTGTTCAAAAACTGCCTAAGTGTGCATGTGCTTGCACAGATGAACACAAAAATGAGTAGCAGAGGTTGCTGTTGCAACAGCTTTCACAGATAAAGTTCAACAGTTTGCCTCTTTCACAACCAGAGAAGGAACAAAGATTTCTCAAGTGCCTATAAATGAAGACACTATAAGACCACCAAACAGAAATCTTATACCAAATGAGATTATTTCTCCATCTAGATCTGTAATACCTACTCTTGCAGCAGCTCTCTAGGAATACAGGCAGAAAATAAGATTAAATAAATAAATAATAAACTCTTTAGCATCACCTGCTATTTAATCCTTTTAAATGGAGATGCTAGGAACTGAACCAAAGGCCTTTTGGAGGCAATGCATATGCTTTATGATAGGGCTGCAATACACATCAAACTTTTCTTTATCATGGCCCTGTTATTCACTCACCTCAGTTTTTTAAGCAACCCATAAATATTACCTTGCCTCCATAGCTAGAACTAAGGAGATTTTCAGACCGCGTTTCAGTGTGCCTAGCGCGGGAGGAGCTTTCGGGAGAGGGACGGCGATCTTGCGCAGCAGGGGGGCGTTTTCAGATGCCATTGTCCCTCTCCTGAAACCATCCGTGTCACTTCCGTGAAGCTTCGGAAGCCGCAGAGCCATATTTTAATCACGGAGGTTGCCCGTGATTAAAATATGGTGCTGAGGCTTCCGAAGCTTCACGGAAGTGACACGGATGGTTTCGGGAGAGGGACAATGGCATCTGAAAACGCCCCCCTGCTGCGCAAGATCGCCGTCCCTCTCCCGAAAGTTCCTCCCGCGCTAGGCACGCTGAAACGCGGTCTGAAAATCTCCTAATGCTCAATTGTGGGAGAAATGTGTCAGCCATCTGGCTAGTTTCTCTCTCAAAGAAGAATCAACTAAGCTGTGGCATCACTAAGGCAGGTGTCACCTCTGCAGTTCGGCCTCTCTGCAAGCCCTAATGCTGCCACTGCAAATAAGACTGCTAAAAAGGACACTGCAGTGTGGAAATACGGCTTCGCTGCAGTGGTGCAACTACCACACAAGTCTGAAAATCTTTAAGGAGAAATCAAGGGTTAGCCTACTATGTGGGCCTGTCCAGATATACTCTCAATATATATGCATTCACAAACTCATACGGTACCAAGGCCAAGTCTTGATGGGGTTGCAAGCTTATTTAATGCGTAGTTTAGCCTTTGACAACCTGCCTGAATGCATCTTTCCATCAACAGAGATATTCAATTTACAAACATGCTTTAAGAATAAAATAGCATCAGAAATGCAGAAGAGGAGATACACCAATTCTAAGCTTTTCTAACAGAGCATCGAAAACCTCTTAGAAGGCAGGGTATGTACACTGATGTACTCCATATTTCGGGTTCTGTACTGGACACCTGTGCCTAGACTCTTAATAAGGAGCCACTCTTACTCAGAAAATTCCCCTAATTTTGCTTTTAGAAAAGGTTACTCTTTTGGGGAAATGACTAGAAATTATTAAAAAGTACTGAATGGCCACCTCCCTGTATGGTCAGTCCCAATTAAGAGTCATGACAACCCATTTTAATTGGCTCTCAGGCACGGGTTATTACATGATGCAGAGCTATACTAAATTTGCTTGTGTTAAAACATACAAAAGGTGAAATGTTACATCATCCTAGCCTTCTTTCAGCATTGCTTTCCCCAAGGCTATTTCAAACCTCCATGCTTGTCACCAAGAGAGAGATACAGTCAATGTGCAGAACACAGTCTATGTGTAGAACTTTTTTTTTTTTTTTGGCCACAATCACACTGTACATCTTTAGGATTACATTAAAAACATCACAAACACAATTTTGCCCATTAACACTGTGTTAAATACATCATTCAGCCACTCCTGGTTTAATTCATTTTATCTTTTTAATTAATATAAATGGTATATTTTGAATACAATTCTTATGAACATATAGTAAGTATTTAATATGTGAACTACAGTGCTATGCAAGCTCTAGTGTATTTTAGTGTTACCCTACTGATAACCTTTGCATATTTTCATTTGGTTTTATTCAGTCCTAGAATAATTAATGACTATTTACCTACAAGATGTACCATATTTTTGACAGGCAGGTTACCATCTCAAAGCTTAATACTACGCAGTCTGTAGACAAGCTATGACTTGGGTCTTTCCATGAATTTTTGAATGTGAAAATTTCCCAGTGGCCCTAATCATTGAGGACAAAATTTTATTTCTCTTTTGTACATGAAACAGCTGTGTAACATGCAACAAATTAGTATTTGGGTTACCCTTTTGAGGAAGTGACTTTTCAGTAAGTATCTAATGACTTCCTCCTCACATAGCCACCCCCGACAGAACTGATCTTGAAAGCTTTCTCACTAACTAAAAGGTTCCAGGCAAGAGGTAATAATCCACAAACTAAATGAGGATTTTTTTTAAAATATCCAATAACAGAGAGAGAGAGAGAGAGAGAGAGAGAGAGAGAGAGAGAGAGATATTTTCGGCAGAAAAATTACCAGCTGAAAAGTTTGTGGAAAATTTTCCACCCACACCCCCTATTATGAAAAGAGGCCAGCTCTTGCTCCAGTTCCACTTATGGGCTAATTCTGCTTACATAAATGGTTCTATTACATATATATAGAAATCCATACTTCAAAAGAAAGCATCTTCTCATCTGCTCATAATATAGATTCCTCCAAAGCTCCTAAGATCTGTGTTAGAGAGGGCAAATGGCTTTCCAATCCACTTCTAGGAACCACAAAGCTTTTAAAGTCAATCTTCTGATACCTTGTCTGCAACAAGTGTTTCTCATGCGTACATTACATTCTGTATGCGTACATAGCAAACACCATAATAGGCGAAGCAACCAAAATGGAGCATGAACTCACCATACTTTTTTTTTAAAGTCATGAGTACAGTACACATGTTACAAAAGACAAGAAATTACAAATCAGATTTGAGGAACCAATTTCTGTTCCACATATGCAAGTTTCTACACTTCCTGCCAAAAACATTTACAAATCTTAGACAATCTAACCAACTGAACCTGACCTTCCTCTCTGATAACCTGATTTATTTTAACCACACCTGCCATATTGCAAGACATCTTTTTATTTACACAACTGAAGATCTTTCTCCAAACTCACTTGAAATTAGAATTTCTATTAATAGCATACCATCACCATTAGGCTCCCATTAAATTATTACAGAATATTTTTAATTTTTTGCTATTCTGGACTGTCACCTTTCCACACTTCTAGAATGAATGAAACAGCTAGCCAAAGGGTTCCATGTTTGACTGAAACATCTATAGAGAGTGTCTGAAAATTGCTATCATAAGTCACAGTAATGGAAAATACAAGAGCTAAATATAGCAACTGTGAGAACTAAACCCAAATCCTCAGCAGCTATATATTCCTTTGTGCTAGTTAAAGCAATTTTGGTAGAGACATATTTCATATCTTTCATCCACATGAGTAGGAAGACAAAACAGACTTCACTACTTCCTAGGTTTCTAGTATCCTTTATTCCTATACGCCTACAACCTTCCTCAGTTCCACATTCAGATTTTTGTCCAGTACAACAAAAGCTTTCATTCTCACCTGAAACATTACCTCTACCTGAAACATTATCCATCCGCAGCTCACCCAAATCAGTATTGAACTGCTTGCTCTCACCTTCCGAGGATCTACACAGTTCTGCCCCACCTCTCTCACAGCTCTCATTTTCCAGCTATTGCCACCTCTTCTGCTGCTTCTTGCCCCATCAGGTTTTCATGGCTTCTCCTCAGCTTCTGCTTCCTGTGTGCAAGAGCCCTCCCTCTCTTCCAAATCCCTCAAAACTCACTTCACGAGGCTCGTTATCCGTCACTAATCTCAGCTCCGGTGCTATTTGCTGCCTCTCGCACGCCTAATTATATTGAAGATAAAACACAAATATGGAAATGTAAGACAAGTTATCATAAATGCCTCGCCACTAGTAGACTCCATTCTGTATTGTTTTCTACAGTATTTCACCCTCCCTCACTTATCTCAATCCTAATTCAAAAATGAAGCCCCTTTTTAAACAGAATCTTGACTTGTAAGAGCTAAAGAAAAATCAAACATGGATACTGCTATGGTTTGGTAAAAAAAAAAAATCAAAACATGTAACAGTAAGTATTTTAGTTTTAGATCAGTCTTGCAAAAAGGAACCTACCTCTGCTACATTAAGCAGAATTCATTACAAATTCAAAGATAACTAGAATAGAAAAATAACAAAAGTTTTCCTTATAGGATGTTAATTTGGTCATGTATGTGTGTACATAATACTATACCATTCATTTACATGCTTGCAAATAAATGCGGGAGGAGAATCAGATAATTGAATGGAAGAAAAAACTAAGCAAATTTAATATTAATCTGGAATTGTATAAACTTAAAATTTAAAAGGTAAAATATTTTACACACACCAGCTATATTCCAAGAAACATTTCTGGAGATACACATACTTAAAATTCTGTGACATTTCACTTCCATACTCCAGCTAAATGGAATGAGGCTGTTATCACAACACTGGAAAGCATCCTTACATTTATTTATTTATATGAAGAATTTATACCCTGCCACTTTAGGCAAAAAGCTTCCAGAGTGGCAAACAAATAGTTAATTCAACAGCTCCTGCCCTCAGGCTTACAATCTAAACCAGAGAGGACATAAAAGAGCAAATGGATGAGGAAGGGAGCAGGTAAGTCCAGTATGATGGAGGTGTGCTTGGCTGTTCTTTTCCCCCAGCTAGAACAGTGGCTGCTAGAAGGCTGAAGTGAGGGGCCTGGTTCCTCTTCTTTTCCTTCAGTGGCAGAACAGAGGGAGCTGGAGGAGGGACTCTTGAGGTCAGGCATAATGAAGGTGTGCTTGGCTGTTCTTCTTCACAGGATGAATGAGCAGCATTTCTCATCTACTGGGTGGGCTTTCTTGGTTTGTTTCTCTTGATCTGGGACCCACCTATTGGAAAAGTCTTTGCCTGAACAATGCTTTGGAGAAGCAATGAACCCCAATCTATAATGTTGAACAAATGAACAAAGAACGAGCCATGTGGCAGCCTTGCAAATATCTATTCGAGATGGGATGGTAAAAAGAAGACCTTCCTGTTCATGGAACGGGCCAGCATTACCTCTGCTAGACCAGCAAGTGCAGAGGCTTCAGAGCATGTAGAGATGTTGGCTTTGCATTTGGCCAGTGCTGGGTCTGAATGGCATAAATGGATTTCCTGAGAGAACCTTTCATCGTGCTTAACGTACAGTGTGACTACACTTCTCCTGCCTAGGATGTTGTCATGATGGAGTGACCAGCCCATCATGGTGAGTTCATTTCAAAACCTACAGCTACAACTTGGAAAATTCCACTCCCTGTTTCCATAGCAACAGGTATGGTAGAGGGTGGGACCCTCATTTCCTAAACATGACATCACATCACCTGACTGAAGAGCTAATCAAAATGGCAATGCAGAACCAATCAGATTTCACCAACGGAGTTTAGTTTTCTGAATTCCTTTGTTTGAGCAACATGGCAAGACCAGCAAGAGGGAGACATGATAACTGAGGTCTGAAGAGCAGACCCACCCTCATGGGCTTTATAACATCAAAAGAGCCCAAATGATATCTGAAGTCTGGGGCAGAGACTTCCATTTGAATGACTCTGAATTACATCACAGAGACTGAGTACTATGGACTTCATAAATGTGAGTTACTATTTTCTTAGCTTAGGGAATGTCTAGTTAGCATGCGTTAGTTTTATGATTTATTTTAACCCTATGACTGAATGTATTTCATGTAAGCCTAAGCTGAGTTCCTAGAGGAGAGATTTCCCTCCCTGCTAACTACTTAAGCGCTTGGAACTAAAAATAAAGTTTTCTCTCTTTTTCCTACAAACTTGCCTCATGCACCTTTCGGTCAGCTATCTTGAGTTTCTTCTCTGGTGGATAGAGAAGGGGGGTAGGGGATCCCAACAGAGTGAGTTGTTCACTGGTTAGCCAGAGAACTATCCCAGTTTCCTACTGAACTGGGTTTTGAGTGACAAGCAGTGGGTGGTGCTATCAACTCAGAAAGGGGTTTCTAGACTAGAGGAACCCTTGAGAGTGTGTTTTCAGATTGTACCAAAAGGCTGGGAACTCCCTTCCCTTCTCTGTGAAGTTGGATTGCACAGAGAAGAAGGAAGGAGGAGGATAGAATTCATGAGTCCTATGGAACATGGCATTTGTATTGGGAAAGAATGTCTGTCAGTACAGAGAACCATTAAGTCCTGACGGAAGGTGCAGGCAGAGTTCCTTCCAAAGGGAAAGGACTTTGGGTTCAGATTCCCTGTATGGCAACAGTCATGGTATCAGGAACATCTTCCATGATAAGAATTTGAACACTGCCATATTCAGCAGACCAAACTATGGTTTTGTACAGACTTTCAGTACCTTGAGGACAGGTGACATCAGACACATGGAGACTATGGCAGAGGAGAAAGGATGCTCTCCTAAGCATTCTCTTGATGTTACACTGTGAAGATGGGGTGTGTAGGTGGCACCTAGAATTATGGTGAAGAGTCTGACATCTGCTATTTCAGTATATTTGGTTGCAGGCCAACTTGAATGAAGAATAGGATTCCTTTGAAGTTAATCTGACTGTGGTTTACCCAGTTCTCTCTGACCTTTTAGAAAACATTCTCCACATGACCTCATGGATTCTATTTGTTGAGTTTCTGTGGAAGGTAAATACTGTATCCACCATCCTGTCCACATATGTTGTGGGGGGCGGGGTAGGTTTGGATACTCAAGAACCAGGCATGAAGTTGTAACCAGGCTGGGTCTGGACTGTCTTTACCGTGAAGATCTTCTTCTGCCCTAAGTGCCCAGGGTTTTCTGATTGGCATGGCTGTGCTTTCCAAGTACCATACTATCCTGAGCCAGTGAGTTGTTCTTAGAATCGCTGTAACTCTTTCCAGTCTGACCATACCAAGAGGCCATTCCAGTAGCGCTCTAGTTGGGACTTACCTATAACACTCCTGCTGGTGGGGGTGGGGGTCATATTCTGAGAGCTTCTGATACGAACTCAGAAAAACCTTGCCAGACTGTGATCAGCTGTATGGGTCTCCAATGCCTGCTGACTCAGAGTCCTGGCTGATGTTGTCTGCTTCTTCAGCCTGCTTCACACCAGAGCTCATCCTGCATGTCCTGTGCTGATAAGGATTCTAACTTGGGTTCTGTCTTGTCTAGTAAGCAACTTGCTTCCTGCCTGAATGAATGTACTCTAGTGCCCCTCCCGCACTAATGGGTGTGTATAGACTAGTCCTTCTTGACTATGTAGTATGTGTTGGAAAGCTTTCACAACCAGGAAGACTGCCCTCTGCTCTAGCCAGTTTATGCTCTGCTGCTCTTCTTGGGCTGACCATCATATCTGGGCTACAGCATCAGTGTTTATGAGAATCCCATGTATCATATATTGGTGATGACCTGTACACAGTGCCCTACCTCTTAGCATGGCTGAGAGCCACCAGGACTGGGCTGTATCTTAGCTCTTGTGACACTCTTACCCACAGGTGGTGCCTTTCTGCTCGTTTTTTTTTTTTTTTTAAATCAGTCATGGAAAGAAGCCACTGCAATAGTCACCAGTATCCACTTGTCCATGGGATACTCCACTGAGCCTATCATTGTCTCCTCAAAGACAGTAAGTAGTATCACGTCTGTGTGGAGGCAAGAGCTATACTTATACTTCATGAATCTTTTCTCTTCCTTCTGTGGGCAGGAGGTGTGGCCCAAACTTTGTGTCCAGTGCTGAAGCACATATATGGGGGAGTCAGCTACTCTACTGTGAATAGATGATATAGGCATGTAGTCATGCTCCTGTGGTTGTTGTAGGGAGATCTGGACTCTGAAACTCAGCAACAGGCACTGAGGCAGAATGATGTGAGATTCAAGACAAACAATTTGGGAATTGGTTGTTGCAGATTGCTTTCTCCCTTATAGACCAATTCATCCTAAAGAGCTCTCCAGCAAGCACTATGTTTACCAGCTTGTCCACCATACTCCTGAAAGCCACTCCGTAATTATTTGGAGCACAGTATTTAGCATGGTGGCACCTGCTATATGGGACATGCTTCCCTCAAAAATTTTACATGCCCCAACAATTTGTAGTTGATACATATTGAAAATGAGCCCTTTTTGCAAGACTTCTCTAAGAGGCCAAACACATCATCCATTTTCTTGGATACGTAAATGGGGTGTTTTGTGTTTGTTGCATCTTTTTTTAAAAAAAAAATGTACAGCCCTTTGGAATCCCCAAATCTAAGCAGCCTATAAATATTTTTAAAGACATAAATAAGCAGCTGCTCATAAAATACATGGTTAAATTATGCAATTCCCTTCCCCATTATTCTGATGACAGCCAACAATTTGGGCAGATTTAGAAGAGGACTAGAGAAATTCATGGAGAAGAAGATATCAATAATTACTATTAATAGTCAGTATGCAATCCTTCTAGTATATCAGCAGGATGCAGTATATTATGAGCAGGAAGGCACTACCCAATTCATGTCTTTTTTATGGCATCTGGGTGGCCATAGTGTAAAAAGAATGTAGGACTACTTGGGCTTTCAGTCTGATCCAGCAAGGCTCTACATATGCTGTTATATTTTCAGGCACAAGCACCTGATGACTCTTGTGGGAACATGACAAGAGTCTTGATAAAATTAGCAAAATGTCTTCAGGACAGGGACCTATAACTCCTTATGGCTCATTCTATACTAGATTTTAAAATTAAGCAAGAATTAAGAAACAAGAGCCTGCGGTCCAGGCACAGGCAATTTTTTGACAACACTCTACTTCATGAATAACTTGTGACCTTGCGACTGTACCCACTTCTCCCAATGCTGTTTTTGTGGCCCTTAACCCCTCTAGACTCGCTAGAGTGCCCCCCTTTCCTAGCCAATAAAGGTCAATTTGCTTACAGAAGTGGCAATTCCCCTTTTAATTACAGTTCTCTTCTTGTACAGTTCAACATTATTATTTCTTTAAAAAAAAAAACTAGAAGTGAACTTTTATTTTGGTGCACATATGACAATCTGTGTGGCCACAATAGGGCTCCAAGGGAAGAAATCTGGCCCCAAGACCTACTAGAGTTGGTTACCCTTTTGAAATGTAGTGCTGAAAAATGGGGGGAAATCTATAGTAAAACAACAGGTAGGAAGTACTAAATTCAGCTCTTTTTTTAATGCAATACAGAGCACTGTATTTAAAAAAACAAAACAGGAACTTCCTTCTCTGTCCACTGCAAGTCTCCAATGTGAGACCCAAAGGGTTGCATAGGCACAGTTCAATTACTGGTTACATGAGAGCACACAAAACAAATCTTACTGCAAAAAAATGGTTATTTTTGTCATGTGCCTTCAAATCAACTCTGACTTATGGTGACCCTATCCTAGAGTTTTCTTGGCAAAATATATTCAGAGGAGGTTTGCCATGGGCTTCCTCTGAGGCTGAAAGAGTGTGACTTGTCACCCAGTGGGTTTCGTGGCTGAGCAGGGATTCAAACGCTGGTCTCTAGAGTCATAGTCCAACACTCAAACCACTACACCACATTGGTTCTCCAAAAGCTCAGTAGCTTATGTGATTTACACAATGTGTCATTTCTCAGAACATGCACTTTACACAAAAACTGTGATGTTTCTTTGCATCCTTTTAAAAATGTCACCAAGGAAAGACAAATACCACAACCAAGAACAATAATTTCTCAATGTACAAATGGAAATACAAACTTTTAATCATTCCCTTTGAGGGAAGCTTCCCTGGAAAATAAGAAGCCACTATTATTGCCTGTTCATCTACCATGTACTATGTATCTGATATAACATGTAGAATTCTGCAAACAACTTCCACTCTTCTGTGCAAGCTTTCTACAGTACATGGAAGATATCTCACATACAGTAGGAACCCCATAGCCACCGTTTCAGTTTCAGCACAGCTACCACAGAGTCTTCCTAGAAAATGTGTCCACTGTAGCCATTTTCTAAGTCCTCCAAGGCAACTCTATTGGATTTTAAACCGGAAGTTGCATTATTTTCAATGGTGTTTGCTATTATCCACAGATTTTGCTAACCACAATGGGGCTCGGAACCAACCCCTAGTGGAAATGAGGGTCCTACTGTATAGGACTTTATCACACTACACTGTTATAGTGCTATTATTCCACTTGAACTGCTATGGCTGCCTCCTGTGGAATTCTGGGGTTTGTAGTTTAGTGAAGCCTAAGAGCTCTCTGGCTGAGAATTCTAAATGCCCCTCTCTAAACTGCAAATCCCAGGATTCCACAGGAGGCAGACAGAGCCATTAAAGTAGAATAATAGCACTGTAACAGTGGAGTGTGATAATCTCGATACATTTTGAACAGCCAATAAAAATCTAGATAGGAAAACAGAGATCTGGCTCATGCTGGGCAAGTTCAGGTGATGTGATAAATCAGGGACCCGTGTGAGCCCTGGCTTATCAGCTACCAACAGTGTACCAGTGCATGTTGCCTCATCATTCCCAGCAGTTAAGAGTGGCTAAATAAACTTCACTCCATGTTTTATCATAACATCTGAATCCAAATTCTTTCTTTTCACCTGTTTCTTTCCAAAGAAACTGGAGAAAAGAATCCAACATTTATTTTACAATTTTTCCATAAAACCCTAAGACACCAGAGAAGACAGGCACCAAAGAAGAAGGAGTGTCCATACAAGTTGTGACACAATTTGTTTAGCCACTCTCACTGAAAACACAGCAAGCTATTACTCCTGTGCTTCCCTGGTTTGCCCCGTCATGCAAACAAGTTAATCGGTGAGATCACACACTGCATACTAGCCCAGTGGTTCCCAAGTTTTGGTCCTCCAGATATTCTCAGCTTCCATTGCCCAGAACCCCTGGACTTTATCAGACGCAGCAAATATGGCATCATAATGCCCAATGAACACCAAAGGGCGCCTTTGCGCACAAGGCCATGCTTTTGCGATTTTGTGTGGTCAATAAGGTTTTCTTTTTTTATCGACGGACCAAGCCATCAATTGATCGGATGTGGCATTTTTTCCCTGCGCAATTGCATGTGTGCAAAACTGCACCCTGTTCTGCTGGTGCGATTCCAGTGTCAATAGGCAGTCCGCGCCAGAATACTTCCAAGTGAGAACGTGAAAACTAGCTACAGCACCTCCTGTTTATGAACCTCCTGTTCTGCAGGCAAGTTTTTAAGTGTGTTTCCGTGCTTGTATGTTCGTTTTGTTTTTTAATTTAGTTGTTTTTAGACTTTTAAGCACACTTGCATCTTCTTGTGAGAACCGCCGGGATCACACACACCCGCCAATGCGGAAGTACGGGGCTGCTTTTTCACGCTATTACGGCAATGTTTGATAAAAAGAGCTATTTTGCTGGCACACTAACGGTTTAGAATATGGTGGCAAAGAAGTATTTTTAGAGGTTCATCTGATAAAGCCCCCTAACTGTTGATCATAGTGACTAGAGCTTTTGGAAATGAGAGCAAAGGTTGAAAACCACTGATCTAGCTCAGTATCATCTTATCTGACTGGCAGTACATTTTCCAGGTCTCAAGCAACATTGTACATCTTTGGTAGGACCCACTGTCTTTGGGTGTTTTACTTGTAAAGCAACATCTACATCGACAGTGCTATATAAATAAATGATAATCATAATCATAATCTCAATAACATTACCTAATTGTGCACATAGTCATTAATAGTGTCTGGGTGTAAGACTTTCTTCCCATATTCCCCTTTTTGAAAGAAAGAAATATATGCATAATCATAGCAGAAAATTTCCTTCTCACCTATGTGTGAGAAGTGGCTGCCAGATGAAAATGTTGTGTCTAAGCATGAAGAAATGTATGCCAGGAATTTCCTAGTAGAAAAACACCTATCTCCCATTATCAAAACTGAGTTATCTCTCTTTCTCTCTTCTTTTAAAGCAAAAACAGCAAGAAAGGAAAGAACCCTTTTGGTACAAAGACTGGATTCCCAAGACAGCCTAATGGTGTTTAAAGAAGGGTAAGTGTTTGCTTCCTCACTATCAATGTAATCTGGGCACAGGACTGTAAATTACAATGGATGGCTGCAATTACTGTGATTATTTAGGAAAAATGAATGGATGCAGAGGTTAATACAAAAGTTAGTTGGAAGTTCACTTACCTGCCCTTTGGCATCTTCTGGCATGGATTTGATATGCATTCTTTTAAGACAACGAATCACTCCGTCATAGAACTGTACAGTGAAGGTTCCTAGAATGCAGCAAGAGCAAGGAGAGTCAAATGTCAGCATTAGATGTATTTTTGTAGAAAGCCATCTCAAAATGCAACACTTGCAGTCCTATTTCTGTCAAAATTTTGCTAATTACATTTACTAGCCTTGGACAATTTAAAAGGACCTATCTTTTATTCTCATATCCTGCTTGAAATCACATAAGAGACTGACAAGAGTTAAGATACATTTTTACAAAGATCAAATAGTCAAGAATTTACAAACTGAATAAGTACATTAAAGATCACTCCCAGTTTACATGTGTAAGTCACATTACTGTTCCCATTACATGGCCAAATAGTTTAGAATTCCCGCTACCTTCAAAACACTTCAATGCATTATTTCAATAATCTTCACAAGAAACATTACCCCACAAATACTTGTAAAGTATGGTGGTATGACCCCACCCCATAACACTAGGGTATGTGGTTAAAAAAATGTGCCTTGCCTACTGTCCCTATCTTCACAGCAGACATGAGACCTGGACTGACAGTTTCCTGCTCCATAGCTTAGTGTTACTAGTATGCTACACTTTCACATTCTGAAGATACAAACTCATTTGCCACCTGCAGATCATGACAAATCCAGTGTTTGGCTTCTCTGAAGCTTCTCAAAGATACCTGGATGCTTTTGGAAAAATAATACTACATCCTATGAAACACTGGTATGACTAAGAAGAACAGATCTTATCTACTTTCTGCTGTTATACATACCTTCTTTGTTAATTGCTTCAATCTTTGCAGGATAGTATCGACAGTCTGTCCAGCGAGCTAGAACCTCTTCTCCAGGTTTAAAATCCTGTTTTATAAGGAATTAACAATATACTGAAAGATCTTTTCATACATTGAGCTATTAAGAATATACTGAACTCTGAACATTAAGCTATTAAGAACATATTGCCAACATACAAAGAGCCAGCCTTCAAAACCTGAACACTATTAAGCAGCAGTTATGATCTATGTATCTTTAGGGATTCTGCTTCTCTGTCTGTTTATAATTATGACTCAGGACTTCCATATGAAGACATTCATACGAAGATATAGTGTGTCTGAATACTTACAATGAACTCATCATCATCTTTCAAACCCTCTTTCCTTAGAGATGGCCTTTCAAGAGGGCGCAATCGATTGCTGTCCCAGTAAATCCATTCATCATAACGATGACTCCAGCGTTCAAAGTGGACAAGCATCTTCCCCTCTTCATAGTCTATCTTTTCGATACGTGATGGATACCTTCACAAAAAGTAGAAGATGCTGTTTTGGCAGGGTTTGATTTGCAAAAAAGAAAAAAAAAAGAAACTAAAAGAAAAACCAAAGAAACTACATGGGTGTGCTCTTGGCTTTCTTGTAAACTGTTAGCATTGTTCACATTTAAGCCTCAGTTATTCAGGCATGAAGCTGTCCATCATGTATCTCAAACATACACAGTGAACTGCCTCCAGAAATATGCCTCCAGAACAGCTTGCAACATAAATATCCAGAATTTTTTTTTGTACTTCCACAAATAATATATAATTATAGGTGTACATGTCACTTGTGGAACACAAGTTAGCTAGTTTTATTGGCTCTGAAAAATTTCACATGAGAGATACAACCTAACTATCACCTCTTGTTCACCCTGCCAAACACTGCTGATAACAATGAGATACATGCAGCCCAGCCTCAAGTTTTTGCATAGGTTTAAAATCTTAGTCATAAATGGTCATAACATGAATGAGAGACAATTAGCAGAGCTCCTGCAAGAGAAAAATGTCAATGGTGACTCAGTTAGGACTTGCATACCTTGTTAATTAAGCAGAGATGTAAATGAATCTTGCATCTGTATGCTATCTTTGTTGTGCCCCTTTTTTTCAAAGTAAACTGAATGTTTTCTGGGTTAATTCATCACAACTTCCCATTATGGCTATACTAAGAGACAATTAGAATCTCAAACCACAATATGAAGTTTGTTTCAACCTACTAACCAGTTTCCTAGCTTAGGTAAAAATGGGCAACTATGACAAATTCACCAAAGAAGTCTTCTACAGTGGAATGCCAAGAAAGAAAGGGGCAACTCAAGGGTATAGACTGTCAGACACAACACAATAAATATCATAGCCAAATGAGCTAAGGCTGCAGAGCTGGAGTCCAGATCAGGGTTCTCTGTGGGGCAAACCACGTGCACAATGGCTGGCAGCACAAGCAGTCTGGCTTGCCTAGTACTCATGTGCACAGGTATCCATTGCTTCGTGGTAGAAATAATGCTATGTTTTGACACTGCCACTCTCTACTTGTGCCACAAACACAGTGATCAAGCTGAAGGATGCCAGTGGGACTTCCCACTCTACCGGCACTCAACTGGATCTTGGCCTTGGTATTTGACAGAAACAGGAACATTACAGAAAATTTGCAGACAATTAACTTTGTTGAACAATAGCAAGAGCATCAGTCATATACGAGAGGAGAGATCGTGTTTGCCATGTGATGAATATAACACTAAATGACAATCTAGCTCCAGAAACAGAACTATCATATCGTCCCTAACATACAAACTTGAATCCTACAAAATGTTTAAGGAGTTTCCCACTGCCTCCTGGACTCCTTAAAAAGCCTCTCAGAAGGTGAGGCTCTTAACAGCATAAGGTGTTCAGAAAGCTGTAGACAAAGGAAGCTTCTAAAAAAATCAGGTAGCTTTGAGCAACTAAAAAAGGCCCCAGTACTCCAACCCACACTGCTCAGGAGCCCCCAATCATCTGGGGAAGAGTATTCTGGCACAGAAGGTAAAGGAAAAAATATTTTTGTAAACTTCCTTAATTTACAAAGGATCCAAAACAATGGGTTTCAATGGAGTGCCTGTAAAACATTCAGCTGTCAATCATGAGGACAAAAATCAAGCAGGAGGCATGGGATTTTGGATTTTTTTTTTTTTTGAATTTTTTATTGGAATAAGACCATTCCACTGAAAAATACACCCGACTGCAAAAGGCCGTAACAATAATGCAAAAATAATAATTGTTTTCCTCTTTTCTTACTAATACAAAAATAAAACTATCTATCCTAACACTAATATATTTTTCCTCTTCATCTAAACACACAATAATCACATTATATTTACACATTATAAGGAGGCACGGGAGGTGAATGACTGATGTACATACATGCATGAACCAGCCCTCAGTCTATCTTCTGGAATGATGCAAACCATTCAGCATTTGGAACCCGTGGGATTCTGGCATTTTGCACACTCCTTTGTGCGTGGGAACTGGAGGAACGAAGCCAAAAGTTTGTTTTCCTTGCTGGCGAAATTGTGCCACGACATTGATCTCATTAATTTCTGGATGGGCAGCAAAAGGTAGCTTGGGGGCATTTGTGAGGGGGATGTAGATAACTGAACTGGCAAGGAGGCGATATGATAGCCCTGTTTAAGTATTTGAAGGGGTGTCACGTTGAGGATGGAGCAGGCTTGTTTTCTGCTGCTCCAGAGACTGGAACATGGAGCAATGGATGCAAGTTCCAGGAACAGAGATTCCACCTCAACATTAGGAGGAACTTTTTGACAGTAAAAGCTGTTCGGCAGTGGAACACACTCCCTCGGAGCGTGGTGGGGTCTCCTTCCTTGGAGGTCTTTAAACAGAGGCTGGATGGCCATCTGTCGAGGATCTTTGATCAAGATTTCCTGCGTGGCAGGGGGTTGGACTGGATGGCCCTCGTGGTCTCTTCCAACTCTACAATTCTATGATTCTATGATTCTATGTGTGTGCTTTGCCTATGCAACCATCTAATACACAAAGATATGCTAACATTAATCTCTTAAAATGCATACCATCTGACAAACGTCACACAAAAGCTGTTAATTCAAGGTCTTTGTTACAGTTGCAAAAACTGTGATTTCAACATTTAAGAGAAGATACAACAAAAATATATTTCTGAATCGTATTTTGATACATCCTTAAATGTTGATAACTTCCTTTTCCATTCCTCAACAAACCTGTAGAACTAAAGATTGCACTATATAAATCTATATAAGCTAGTTGTGACTCTTTTGAGCAATGAAATATGGAATAGTAGACTCTGGCAAAAGAAATCACTCACAATCATATAAAAACAGATGCATGTGCCAGAAACAAATGAATGTGTCAGGATATAGGAGTGACTAACTTGTGTTTTGTTTTGTTTTTTAAACTGGTCAACCAGCCAGAGTATCATCATTTTGGTCACATACGGCTTACAAGTATGAGGGAAAAAAATAGCAAGTTGCATTCCAATTTTTGAAAGCATCTCTGCCTTGCTACCCAGTGCTGAATCCTACCTTCTATAAGCAACCACATGAATATTTATTTACAAACCTAACCTAACACAAGAAGAAGTGATCAAACTTATCGGTACCTTTTAACCTCTACAAATACTGAGTAACCCGCATACAACTGCATACAAAATTCTCCCCCCTTTCATTCTCACATCCACTCTACTAGAACATGTATGTACATTTTAAGAACATGACCTGGACTGAATGAGTCCAAAACCCTGGTACTCATGTATACAACATTCTGTTCCCAGAGTAGGCAATCAGATTAGGGGAACTGCTAAAAGAGAAAGGACATATATTTAACATATAATTAAGTAATGTTTCATCTCAACATCATATACTATCCCCACACTTATAGCACGGAAAAGACCTTCACTACTTCTTGTTCATTGTGCAAATCACATTCATGTTTGCCAGATCTTACCCATCTACAATAAGAGGCTTCCATCCTGCTTTTGCTTACCAGCTGCTACTACATTCTTTGGGGGCTCCTGGTCTTTGGTTTTCCCCTCAAAAATTATCATTAAGAATTATACTTGCTCACATCTGTAGTTTTCAGCAGAAACACACCAATTATATCCCAAGTTCCTATACACAGATTATCATTGAATCATAGATATGAAGAGACCACAAGGGTTAGCCAGTCCAAGCCCTTGCCATGCAGGAATACACAATCAAAGCACCCCTGACAGATGGCCATCCAGCCACTACGGTATTTAAAAACTTCCAAAGATGGAGACTCCACCACACTACAAGGTAGTGTGTTCCACTGTCAAACAGCTGTTACCAACAGGAAGTTCCTCCTAATGTTTAGGTGGAATCTCTTTTCCTGTAGTTTGAATCAATTGTCCCATGTCCTAGTCTCTGGAGCAGCAGAAAGCAAGTTGGCTCGATCCTCAGTATGACATTCCTTCAAATATTTAAACATGGCTATCATATCACCTCTTAACCTTCTCTTCTCCAGCCTAAACATACCCAGCTCCCTAAACTGCTCCTCATAGGGCATGGCTTCAAG
This sequence comes from Gambelia wislizenii, assembly GCA_030847615.1. Classification (NCBI taxonomy): domain Eukaryota; kingdom Metazoa; phylum Chordata; class Lepidosauria; order Squamata; family Crotaphytidae; genus Gambelia; species Gambelia wislizenii. The sequence goes on along the minus strand of JAUMIR010000004.1, from coordinate 320,830,423 downwards.
ACCTCCCACCATCCTGGTCACCATCCTCTGGACACATTCCAGCGTCTCAATATCCTTCTGGAATTGCCGTGCCCAGAAATGGACAGAGTATTCCAGGTGAGGTCTGACCAAAGCAGAATACAGTGGCACTGTTACTTCCCTATACTCCTATTGATAAGAATCGCATTGGCTTTTCTGGCTGCCATGTCACACTGCTGACTCATGTTCAGATTGTGATCTACTAATACTCCTATATCCCTTTTGTGTGTCAGGTGTCACCCATCCTATATCTGTGCATTTATTTTTTTCAGCCTAAGTGTAGTACTCTACATTACAGATTATGTGGCTTATCACTCAAAATAATGCTCAGTGGATTCATAGATAAGCATTTCTGACCTTTGGCAAGTCACACTTTATCAGCCTCAGAGGAAAGCAAAGGCAAACCTGATCTGAACAAATCCTGACAAGAAAATCCTAGGACAGGTTCACCTTAGGGTCGCCAAAAGTCAGAAATGACCTGAAAGCACACAACAGCTGATTCTGCCCTAATCATGTTTCTTCACAGGAATTCTGTCCCAACATAGCATGAAAGACTTTCCCATCATCATTCCCGGAGATGGCACTTGCAAAAACTTTATTTAGGAACTGACTCAATCTACCATTCAGTTAATGAACCCTTCTATTTATGTGTGTATGAACCTTGCTATATACCCAGTCTCCCTGTTGTAGTCTTACGATCAGAATGTTGGACCTTCAGCAGAAGTAAAATAATTCACCTTGATCAATCACGTCGTTTTTTTCTCCCAGCTTTTGTTCATAATAAAGTTTCTGCAAGTGTTGGGGTAAGAAAATGTGGCAAGGAGAGTTATAAACTTACTTCTCTTGATATGACCAAGAATCGAGGAGCAACCTGACAAATCCTTATACAAACTGGGAGCACAGACACAAATTTGTTTTATGATCTTCATTGTAAAAACACTTTCAGAACACATCTATGAACACATGTCGGTAGCACTGTTTTAAGTGGGTATTCCTGAGGAAATGAATCTTCCAGTTTGTGTTAGTAAGTCAAATCCTGCTTCACTCTAAAAAATCAACTACTATAATGCACCAATTTACAGAGAGAGGACAATGTACAGGCTCCCTCAGTGGCAGTTCTGCAGCTCATACCTTACTTTCACTTGAGATTCGGTTAAGTCAGATTTGTTTTGTTTTTCTCAAAATAGTGTAATCATTTATTTGCTGGGATAAGTCAGTTTATTTTAATCAACTTCAGCAGAACCTACTTGTTTTCATTCCTTTTTTAAAGAATATTTGACAAGTAATTGTAATCAAATAGATAAATGAATAGGCTGTCACCCAAAGCAGATAGCAAAAAATAATACCGTATAAGACGACTGGGCGTATAAGACCACCCCCGCAATTTCCAGCCAAAAATCTAGGCTTAGGCATATATTCACCATATAAGACCAGCCCCCCAATTTGGCTGGCTGGCTGACTGGCTGGGGGAGCCTTGCCAGCTGATCCTCTTTGTTTCCCAACTCAGGAGGATCTCCTGTGAGTTGGGAAAGCAAACAGGATCAGCTAGCAGGGCAACATTTGCCCCTCTCTTCAACCTTCCAGTCAAACTGGACACGAAGGTGGAGGAAAGGGGCGAAAATGCCGTTTGCCCCAGCAGCCCCCTTCCCTCCCTCTTGGCTCTTCCAAAGGGGACCAAGGCAGGAGAAGTGGAGGTGGCTGCGGCAAACCCCAAGATTCGCCTCTCTCTACAGCCCCGAACCCTCCTTCTGGGCTCCCTTCCGAAGGAGGCCAGAAGAAGGCATTGGGGCTGCAGGGTTAAACTTGGCACCTTCGCTCGCTCTCCCCACCTTCCTGGAAGGTAGGGAGGGGGGGAGCAAATCTAGGGGTTTAACTCCACAGCCCTGCTGCCTCCTTCTGGGATCCCTTTGCAAGGGAGCCCAGAAGAAGGCATCGGGGCTGCAGGGTTAAACTTGGCATCTTTGCTTCTTCTCCCCACCTTCCTTGAAGGTGGGGAGAGGGGTCGAATCCCGGGTTTGGCAGCAAAGCCTCCGCATCATCCTCCTGGGCTCCCTTCCAGGAGGAAGCCCAAGAGGAAGATGCGGAGGCTGTGCAGCCAAACGGGGCACGTTTGCCCCCTCTCCCCACCTTCAAGGAAGGTGGGGAGAGGGGGCGAATCCCGGGTTTGGCAGCACAGCCTCTGCAAGCTCCTCCTGGGCTTCCTTCCAGGAGGAAGCCCAAGAGGAAGATGCGGAGGCTGTGCAGCCAAACGGGACACATTTGCCCCCTCTCCCCACCTTCAAGGAAGGTGGGGAGAGGGGGCGAATCCCGGGTTTGGCAGCACAGCCTCTGCAAGCTCCTCCTAGGCTTCCTTCCAGGAGGAAGCCCAAGAGGAAGATGCGGAGGCTGTGCAGCCAAACGGGGCACGTTCACCCCCTCTCCCCACCTTCAAGGAAGGTGGGGAAGGGGGGCGAATCCCGGATTTGGCAGCACAGCCTCCACATCGTCCTCCTGGGCTCCCTTCCAGGAGGGAGCCCAAGAGGAAGATGCGGAGGCTGTGCAGCCAAACGGAGCACGTTCGCCCCCTCTCCCCACCTTCAAGGAAGGTGGGGAGGGGGGGCGAATCCCGGGTTTGGCAGCACAGCCTCTGCATCGTCCTCCTGGGCTCCCTTCCAGGAGGGAGCCCAGGAGGACGATGCAGAGGCTGTGCTGCCAAACGGAGCACGTTCGCCCCCTCTCCCCACCTTCAAGGAAGGTGGGGAGAGGGGGAGAATCCCGGGTTTGGCAGCACAGCCTCCGCAACCTCCTCCTGGGCTCCCTTCCAGGAGGGAGCCCAAGAGGAAGATGCGGAGGCTGTGCAGCCAAACGGGGCACGTTCGCCCCCTCTCCCCACCTTCAAGGAAGGTGGGGGAAAAGGGCGAATCTAGAGGTTTGCCTCAGCCGCTGCAGAGGCGATCAAGCGGCGGCCGCAGCAAACCGCAACATTCGCCCCCCTCCTCTGTCTTCCGTTGGTCCCCAAAGGGGGAGAAGGCAGAGGAGGGGGGGGCGAATGAACTTCAAAAACACTTTGCTTCACCCCCCTGCCCCATCTCCTGCATCTTCGCTCCGTTTGCGAAGAGGCAGGAGATAGGCAGGCAGGCGAAGCAAAGTGTATCCGGCGTATAAGACGACTGTCGATTTTGGAGGGCACTTTTGAGTGCTCAAAAGTCGTCCTATACACCGGAATATACGGTGGTTGGTGGGGTTGTTGTTTTTCATTTCCAAGAACTGTAACTCCACTGTAGGGAAAAGCATTTTTACTTTTATTCTGTAGTAAAGCAAAATTAGTGTGAATGTTTCTTTCTGCTGTGCCTTCTCACTTAGTAGAAGTTTAAGCTGGACCTAAAGCACACACATTTCACTAGACAGGGCAGACACAACTTCTCTATATCAACCACAATATCTCTCTGGCTTTTCTTCGCAAACGAAGATTCAGGAAGGACTCATCCCGCGCCTTCTGCAAGCGCGCTGATGACTAAAAAGGCCAATCCGAGATAAACAAGTCCGGTTGCAAAAAGCGCAGCAGAAGGTCTCCTTGGGTGATGTTTTTGGGTTGTGATTCTTTCTGCGTTGTCGTTTCTCTTCAAGACTTGTTCGTCGTGAGTTCTCAAATAAGGCTGCAGCATTGTGGATATTGCGTCTCCATGCCTCCCGATGTGAGGCCAGGGCGGACCACTGTTGGTGATCAATTTGGCCAAGCCTGAGATGTTGTTTCAGGGAGTCTTTGTATCGCTTTTTTGGAGCGCCCCTCTTACGCTGACCCGTGGCGAGTTCACCGTAGAGTAGTATTTTTGGGAGGCGATGGTCCTCCATCCTAGAAACGTGCCCTGCCCAGCGCAGCTGTGTTCTCAATATCATGGCCTCAATGCTGGTGATCCCTGCTTGTTCAAGGACAGCAACATTCGTCACATAGTCAGTCCAGTGTATATTTAGGATTGTGCGTAGACAGCGCTGATGAAAGCGCTCGAGGAGTCGTAGGTGGTGGCGATAGGTAACCCATGTTTCAGATCCATAAAGGAGGATAGACAGTACGATGGCTCTATACACACTGATTTTTGTGCTTTGCCTCAGGTGTTTATTGCTCCAGACTCTTTTGTGAAGTCTTCCAAATGCACTATATGCCTTTGCTAATCTGTGATCGATCTCTTTGTCAATCTTGGCATCTGAGGAGATGATGCTTCCCAGGTAGGTGAACTGCTGAACGGACTTGAGCACTGATTTGCCGCCGGCAATGTGGGGATGGTGGTGTTTGTCCTGTGGTGCAGGCTGGTAAAGAACTTCTGTTTTCTTCAGGTTGACTTCTAGCCCAAACAGCTCTGCAGCTGTTGCAAAGCAGGACATTAGGCGCTGCAGAGCTGCTTCTGTGTGGGCAACAAGGGCAGCATCATCGGCGAAGAGCAGCTCACGGACTAGATAGTTTAGAGTCTTAGTGTGAGCCCTCAGACGGCTTAAGTTAAACAAGCTACCATCAGTACGGTAGCGTATATAGATGCCGTCGTCTTCTTCAAGCTCTGCCATAGCCCTTTGGAGCATCGTGCTAAAGAAGATTGTAAATAAAGTTGGTGCAAGAACACAACCTTGCTTCACTCCATTAGTTATTAGAAAGGGCTCTGAAAGAGCATCGCCATATCTGACTTGACCACGCTGGCCCTCGTGTAGCAAGATAATCATTTTAAGGAATTTGGGGGGACATCCTAGTTTTTCCAGGATCTGCCACAGACCTTTTCTACTTACAGTGTCAAAGGCTTTGGTGAGGTCGACAAATGTTACATAGAGACCCTTGTTCTGCTCCCTACATTTTTCTTGCAGTTGCCTAAAGGCAAATACCATGTCTGTAGTACTCCTATTGGCTCTGAAGCCACATTGGCTTTCAGGGAGAAGTTCTTCTGCAATAGCAGGAACTAATCTGTTCAGGAGTATCCTTGCAAGGATTTTTCCAGCAATAGAGAGCAGTGTTATGCCTCGATAGTTTGAGCAGTCGGATTTTGCTCCTTTTTTCTTGTACAGGGTGATGATGACTGCATCTCGGAGATCTGATGGCAGTTCCCCTTTTTCCCAGCAATTCACAAGGAATTCGTGGAATTTTTCGTGGAGTGCATGACCTCCGTGTTTCCAAACTTCAGGTGGGATTCCATCAATCCCAGCTGCCTTGCCGTTTTTCATCTGCTGTATGGCCATAAGGGTCTCTTCCAAAGTGGGAGCTATGTCCAATTCATTTTTCATTGGTTTTTGTATCATATATTGGATAGCTGAGGCTTGGACTACTCGGTTGGCGCTAAAGAGACTTTGAAAATGTTCAGCCCAACGATTTAGGATGGAGGCTTTATCAGTAATTAATGTTTGACCATCTGTACTGATAAGTAGGTCCAAACACTGCTTTAAGAGCTTCATAAAATCCTCTATGATCACCCAGATCTGCACAGCATTGTGTCTTTTCTGCTAAATTGATCCACCACTTGTTCTGCATGTCTCGGAGTTTTTGTTGTAGTTTGCTACATGTGAGGCGGAAAGCTGCTTTTCTTACATGACAGGTTGGCTGGGCGAGGTATGCCTGGTGAGCAGCTCTCTTCCTTGCCAACAGCTCCTGGATCTCTTGGTTGTTTTCATCAAACCAGTCTTGATTTTTCTTGTGGGAGAACCCGAGGGATTCTTCTGCAGACTGGAGGATACTGTTTTTGATATGTTGCCAAAGCACTGTAGGAGAAGGATCTGTAGGATGGTCTTCAAGTTTCGTTTGTAGGTCTGCCTGGAAGTTGTCTCTCATGGTAGCTTGTTGAAGATTGTTGACTTGGAGCCTCTTCTTTAAGATGCCACCCCTCTTAGGTTTGAACTTAAGATGAAGATTTAGTTTACAGCTGACGAGGCGATGATCTGTTTGGCATTCTGCACTGGGCATCACTCGGGTATGACGGACATCACGAATGTCTCTCTGACGGACTAGAACGTAGTCAATGAGGTGCCAATGTTTGGATCGGGGATGCATCCAGGTTGTCTTCAAGCTATCTTTCTGCTGAAAGATTGTGTTTGTAATAGTCAGCTGTTGTTCTGCACAGAACTCTAGCAGGAGGCGTCCGTTATCATTGCAATTTCCAACACCATGCTTGCCTAAGACACCTTTCCAGGCTTCGGAATTCTTTCCTACTCTGGCATTGAAGTCACCAAGTATAATAATTTTATCTTCTACAGGGACTTTTTGTATGAGTTGGCGTAGGTCTGTGTAGAATTTGTCTTTCTCTACAGGGTCGGCTTGCATAGTTGGGGCATATACACTAAAGAGAACAACATGTGGGAGGCGTAAGGAAATAATGCGATCAGAGTGTCCTGTTGGCAAGGTTTCGAGTTTGGAGGCAATGGAGTTTTTAATCATGAAGCCTACTCCTGAAAGATGTTTTTCGGTTTTGGGTTTGCCAGACCAGTAAAGTGTGTAGCCGGCGCCATGTTCTTTAAGGCTGCCTTCCTCATGGAAGCGAACTTCACTAAGAGCAGCGATGTCAATATTAAGCCGTGATAGTTCAAGGGCTATTAGGGCAGAACGACGCTCAGGCCGTCCACTATCTTTAGAGTCTTGCATGGTTCTGATGTTCCAGCATGCAAGTGTCAGTTTATTTACACCTTTGGAGGCCGGTGTGTGCCTTTGTTTCTTTGCCTTGGTTTGACCGCATCAGAAGATTCCCGTTGGCCGCGGCTAGCCAACCAGGTAGTTGGGGATGAGCTTTCTTTAGGCCACCTTTTCTAGGCCCCTCTCCATATGGAGCAAGCAGTGCTCTCCTTAAAAAAGGCTGCTTGGTCGTTCAGAATGCTGCCGAACAAGACTGTCATCTCCCGGGTCAGGCTTGAGCGACCAATGTCCTGAACCACCTGCATGCAGGGTTGGGGCTGCGGCTTCCAGTGCATCTTTACACCTGCCGGTTTCGTCCCTCGCCAGTCGCTACAGGGCTTTTTTGGAAATGGATTTGTCCTTCGAGCCTGTGCAATGGATTTTTCTGGTGGAGCGCAGCGTGCACAGAACTGGCCTCACCCTTTAAACCAGAGATTCATCTGCCGTGGCCTTGCAAGCATGGACGTGGCAGCGAGATCCTCGGGCCGTAGGTTTGATTAGAGTTTCCTTCTCTTAGATGGTTGACCTTACAGGGTTGGACGAGCACCATCTGCCCGGGTTTGGGATTAGAGTTTTCCTTCTCCTAGGACGGTTGCCACAAGGCTAGAGAGCCCATCCTGCCCTTTGACGCTCTTTGTCAGACCCTTCGGTTTTGACCTGTCTGGCATGGGAGACCCTACCGGTGGCTATTATGCCACCGCCAGCATAGCTCAAAACGTCATTAGGGTACGCAAGCCTCTCTCCCACGACAAGGGGGCGTCACTGGAGAGGCAACCACAATATAATATTTATCTATAATGCCCTTTTCACCAGAACCTATTTAGCTTCTGATTATGGAACGTAAATAGGGTAGGGTCTAGTTAGTATCGTACTTGCATAAGAGGTCACCAAGGAATCTCCAGGAAGGGCTAGGAAAAAGTGCTGAGAAGAAGGGACCATTCGTCTGACTCGGTATAAGGGAGTCTGCTATAACTGAAAATGAGCCAGGCCTCCAGCATTCCACAAGTGGGTTACTACAGTAGAGAAGGTCTTTCTTTGTGCCTCCATGCAATGCATTACTCCCAACAGAGGAACTCAGAGAACCCATTTGACAGATTTTAATATACACACAACTTTACACAAGGAGAGATGTTCTCACAAACAGAGGAGTTAATCAGCTTTAGATGTCAGCACTGATAATCGGAATTCAGATGGGAAGTAAATCAGCAGTCAGTCAGCTCTTTCAGAACTGGTGTTGTATAATTTTGATACAGTGTTTTTATCAACACTAGTTACAGCATTCATGTCATCTTCAAGGGCAGCCTCATCGAGAGCAGTGCTTCTTAAAGCAATCTGATGGGGGGGGGGCAGCAGGGTGTTTCTCCCACTGTGCCACAGACTGACATCACATGTGTGTCCATTGACTACAACTGTTTCTTTCTTTTCTGGGCCACCACCACTTTGAATAGCACTGATCTAGAGTACACCACAGTAATCAAAGTAATCAATCTAATAACTGCTATTGCCAGACTATCCCTGTCCAGCAAAAATCAGTTTAGCTCGACTAACTCATCAAATAGATTTTTAAAATAGCTATTTCTGTTTGGGAAACACTGTGAATTATGACAGTAGTGCATTGGATCAGTGAGAAGGAAAATATTTTTGTGATAACATAGCATCAAAAACACACCTTCACCTATATAATCTGATCATATTGGTCTTAAACTGAAATACATTAAACAACAATAGTAAAATATGCACAGCTGGGGAGAACAATTGCCCTAGATAAAACTCCACACACACACAACCACTTGAACAACTTCCCATGGTGGGGGAATGGCCTCAAACAAGGCCCTCTGATGAATGATTTACTAATATCAAGTACAATTAAAATTCAAGCATCACATATATTGCTTCCTTGGCCATCCTATTAAACAGATTCAAGAAAGAGTACTGTACTAACATGGGTACTAACTGATGACAACTTATACAGCAAGATTTCAAACTTGGCCCCCATTTACTTTTTAAGAGAAACAATGCAATTACCCAGCCCAGCTTACACTATATGATCGCTGTTGAGCCCATTTCCTTTCTGCAGTGATTACTAAGTACAGCTACAACAAGAAGAACATCTACAAACAACCAATCTGTATTGTTTCTGCATCAGCAGCCTATAAAGAGAAGTTTCACATATTTTCAAGAAAAGGGGAGTGCAAAAGAACACATGCTATTCTATATATGCTCCTTTAGAGCAGTATGATTTTTCCCCAAGGAAAAGTCAGGGAGTTGGGCTATTGAAAGGATTCCCCCGCCCCCTGTTTTTCATTTATTCAGACAGGCAAATGAAATCAGGTATGGAAAATCTCACATATGCCATCAGATTGCCCCTGCCTTCAGGCTGACAGTTGAACAAGGTGACAATGTCATCACAAGAAAAAATAATACGTAGTGGTATTTACAATGAATTCCAAATATAATAAAAATGGAGATCTCAGATGTCACTGATCGTCTTTGCCTTGTGGTGTGAATCCCAGAAGCAAGTCTTGTGTTATGCTTCCTGCCACTTTCTCTTTACAAACCAGACTTGAGACAAAACAGAGTTGCTACTAGTCAGGATACTGAAAATGAGACATAATCCAAGGGGATTAATTAATGACATAATTGAGTGCAATTGTGTTGCATTCAAAGCAAGTTACAAATTTACCAGGATCACAGTATTGAATACATAATCACAACCATGCAGTTAAAATATAACACCAAAATAGCCTTAAAAATAGTTTTCACCGTCAGTTCAACCAAAATCTATATAACTAACCTGTTATATAAGTGCTAACCAAAAAAGAAAAAAAGAAAAAAAAAGAGGAAATCTTGGAACTCTTCATAACAGCAGACAAGCAAGAAAATTCCTCAGCAGAGGCATAGATGGAGAGCATTCCCAAGCCTTGGGGCAATCACTATAAAAGCCATTTTTCATATTGGTTAACCTTGCTGCTTATAGTTAAATAAGGCCTATTCTGAAGGTTAACAAAGGGAGTTAATAAAGGGCACCTGTCCCCAAATTGCTCTCTCTGATATTTTGGACTACAGTAAGCCTCAGTCAAAACTGCCAGTAGTCTGGGAAGATGGACACTGCAGTTCAAAACATCTTGAGGGATCTGTGTTGGGAAATCTGAATATCAAAAAACCATCTCCCATGGTGAAGGATATGAAGACTATGGTCATAACTCTGTTAGAAGGCAGAAAGCACCACCAGCTGAAGCTTCCAACTCATTTTCAAGGGCAGCCTTGTGCCTTTCTCAGTGCAACCCTAACACTCCTTTTATATCAGCCTAATGATCCCAGATATAACTCTATCAAATGTCCATTCATATATAAAAAAAATTGCTTATTCTGCACAGTGACCTTGTATGAAAAGGAAATATCCTGTCTTGCTATTAATGGCATGCCCACAAAGGAGATATATTCATGGGGCACCAGAATCCATCGATGCACTCAAAATACAATCACAAGACGAGTAAACCTGACATTTATCTTCTGGACAAATCTTTCCATTACCTTAATGTCTCTTTCAGAACAGGTGACCTTGCTTTAAGTTGCTTTATGGAGAAACAGTGAATACACACAATGTCTGTTAGGGGTGTCATGTATTGCACAAAATCACTTCTGACCTAAATCACCTAGAGACATCAACTTCCATAAACTTCCATACCATTTCTGTAGATAATCTAGTGCTTCCAAGCGAGCACCGATCTCAAATGTGATCCCGGGACGATTTGGAGGCTTTCTGCTCATCTTGAGAGTGTCTATCCTTCCTCTTCTCAGCTACAGACAGAAAGAAAACATGTTACTGCCACAGAGGACTTTAGCATCAATAATCTTGCATTCATTTTTAGAACAAAAAAGATAATATGGTAACCAAACCATAACTATGCAAAGACATCAAACCAAAAAAAAAGGGGGGGGGATTATGAAGTCCTAAGAGTGAAATTTTATGCATTTTTTACAGTAGTCTCATTGAGTTCAACAGTTCAATAAAACCCATGCTAGAAATTTCTTCTTCCCAATTGGTCTCAAAGGTATTGCTGGATTCCTTTATACCTTCTTATACTAAAACAAACATGGCTATTTCTTTGGAATCAACAGCAATTAAATTCAAGTAAGTGAGTACAGGTTTGCAGTGTAGGATTTACACCCTTAACGGAAGAAATGTCACACTGATTAGGTCCAAATCAGTGACAGTTATCAGCAAGGGAACCATGCCATCTTCACTTAACCTATATATGTCTGAAAGCAAGTCACCAGCATAGATGTGAATCTACATAAAAGGAGGCAACACACCAAACTCTAAACTAAAGCATTTTTTAAAAAATCAAAACACAAAATGAAATGCAAAACATAAACCACACCTGCTTTCAAGGCAACCAATGTACACATGTATACCTATGATAAGATGCAGTTTTCCTACACATTTGCAGTATATACACCCCATACATATGAAGCCTGTTCTTCAACAGAAAGGGTTCTTATGGTTTAAGGTTGTACATATTTTGTCAGATTAAAAAAAGGTGAAATGTTTTCGTTCTGAACAAATTTCACTGAATCACTGGTACATCAGTGATGCAAGCTGAACAAGAGCAGTGATACAAGTTTTTGAACAGGTTCAAAAACAGGCAAGGTAATAAAATCCAGTGGCCCCTGGGGGGAAAAAATCACTATGAATTTAGAGATGGAGGTCTTCAATATAATGACTTTATTCAGTCTCTTCTAGTAAGCAATGAGAATCCAGTTTTGAAGGGGTCCTAACATTCTGTATTAAAGATTTATGGGGCCAACACGTTGTACCGGTTACAACACCAAGCTTGGAAGACTCAGGTTCTAGCCCTCCCCGCCCCCCGCAGCCATAAAATGTCACTAGGTGACTTTAGACCACTCTCTCTCTCTATCTCTCTCTCTCTCAGCCTCACACACCTCAGAGGGTTGTGGGGAGGGAAGTGTAGAGGAGCACTGTGTATGCCTTCTTGCGATGACTGAAATAAAGACACAATATAAACATAACTAATAAATACGTTTAAATAATAAGATTGATGGGACCCAATGATGTCCTTCCTGGCCCTGTTAAAACTATAGACAATGGCTTCTAGAAAACACAGTGAAAGTAGGAACCTCCCTCATAGTAAGACAGATCATCAATTCACTTAACTCAGTACTATATGTACTGCCTAAAAGCAGCTCTCAAGGGTTTCAGGCAGGGGTCTTTGCAAACCTGAGGGGGTTCTTCTGTAAACAGAGCTTATCTGTGGCTCTTCTCCTGAAATCATGTAGAAAGGCAAAATCACTTTGAACAGGGCACAAAATTTTCATCAGAGTACGCCTGGCTGTAACTTGCTTAACAAACCTAAGTAAATAAATCCCATCACACTAATTTGAAACCCCCAATCTACATGAAGGGGCAAAAAAGAGATACAGTTGTCCCTTCATATTCGCTGGGGTTTGGTTCCAGGACCCCCCGTGGATACCAAAATCCATGAATACTCAAGTCCCATTATATGCAATGGCATAGCAAAATGGTGTTCCTTATATAAGATGGCAAAATCAAGGTTTGCTTCTTAGATTATTATTTTTTAAAAACTATTTTCAAGCTGTGAGTACATAAATCCATGGATACGGAGGGACAACTGTACATACAAATGGCCTGGAAACCAAGCCCTGTGAGGAATGGCTTAGGGAGCTAGGTATGCTTAGCATGAAGACCGAGATGCAATATGATAGCCACCTTTAAATATCTGAAGGGGTGTCATGTAGAAGACGAAGTAAATTTATTTTCTTTTGCTCCAGAGACTACAAGACAAAGAAATAGATTCAACTTGATTCCACCTAAACATCAGAAAACTTGATTATAGCAACTGTTTGAGAGGGGAGGGGGAGGTAGAGAGGGAGAGAGAGTGTTTCAGAGGGGTGGGGATCTCTTTTGGGAGTGCTTTAGTTGTGCATCCTGGCATGGGAGGGATTGGACTAGATGACACCTGCAGTCCCTTGAATTCCTACGATGCTATATAATTCAGCCTATACAGCTATATAATTCAGCCTTAAAAAAACCCTCACAAATGAGAAGCCACCAAACAATCTTTTTAGATGTCATTTACAAAGCATACCTACTCCCGTAGCAAAATAAAATAAAGGGTTTACATCCACTGTTAGTCCTAACTGGAAGAGGCCTAGGTAATCAATGCTTAGGCTGCTGCCTCAGTGCAGAAATAATGCAGTTTGACACCACTTTAACTATCATGGATGGCTCCATCCTACGGAGTTCTCAGATTTGTAGTTTGTTGTGGCACCAGAACTCTCTCTCAGAGAAGGCTAAATATCTCACAACTACAAACCCCAGAATTCCATAGCATTGAGCCAAAGCAATTAAAGTGGAGTCAAACTGGGTTATTTCTGCAGTGTGACAGCAGCCTTAAGTAAAGTTTCATTGATTCAAGGGATCTAACCTAAGTCGGGACAAACAAATGAATTTAGGTCAAGAGGTTTCCAGCCACCTTGCTTCATTATTCACCTCTCACTCCCCCGCCCACTCTGCATCCACTCTAATTTTAGTAACTCTTCTTCACAACCTTTGTTGTGCGGCCTTACTTTCAGGGCGTCCCTAGCAGAGCACACACCTTCAATTCCAAATTTAATTGCTTAAAACCATAGGCCATCACATAACAAAATTAAATTAAAATATAAGATATAAATTTTTAAATTTCAACCACTATTTCTACTATTAACTATATTACTGGTATAAATTAAATATACAATTTGCTGGCTTTGACCTATAAAGCCCTATACGGCATGGATCCAGGTTAGTTGAAGGACCACATCTCCCTATAAGAGCCCAGTAGAGCTTTAAGATCATCTGAAGAAGCCCTTTTCTCTGACCCACCACCTTCTCAGGCATGTTTGGTATAAACAAGGGAAAGGGCTTTCTCATTGGCTGCTCTCTCTTTGGAACTCCCTCCCCAGAGAGGCCAGGATGGCCCCATTTTTGCTTTTCTTTGGGCAGCAGGTTAAGCCCAACAAGGGCTGGGCAAGTGAAGCTGTGTGGAGTGGGATTTTTTAAAAAAAATTAAGAGTTTTTAAAAAGGTATTTTAATTTTTACTGTAATGTTTTTAACTTGTAAGTTGTTTAATTCTTTTTAAAAGTTTATATTTATAATGTGATTTTAATTTGTACTGTTTTTTAGCTTGTATTGTTTTTATAATGATTTTGTTAGCTGCCTACCTTGAGTCCGATTGGGGGGAGAAAGGCAGGATAGAAATGATGACAACAACAACAACAACAACAACAATAGATGAAACCATAGGGGCATTAAAACTTCAATTTTGGGGGGAATGCAAGTTATAATAACAACTTGCACGAGCTTTAGCTAATGCCATTTTTAAAAGCTGTGGCTCTTCTCTTAATGCTAGAATCTTTACTTAAAAAGCAAAAATTCTATTGGGTGGGTGGGGGGCAGATGGAACAATGGCTTCTTAATAGATAACAACCCCATGAGGTATTTTTCTCTAATTTCCTTTGACAGGCACACACAGAGGGGAGGAAGGAAAATAAGAAGGAGGCACCTCCTCCTCTTCCTCCCTCATAGGGCCTGTCCTAGTTTAAAGCTGGAGGATGTCAAGAGGAGGGTGAGCAAAATGGTGAGAGGTCTGGAAGCCATGCCCTATGAGGAGCAGCTTAGGGAGTTGGCTATGTTTTGCCTCGAGAAGAGAAAGTTAAGAGGTGACATGATACTTGAAAAGAAGTCATACTGAAGAGAGGTCATACTGAACAGAGAAAACTGTAAGGTTTTATGCAGAAAATGCAGATATAGGATGGGTGACACCTGGCTTGACAACAGTACATGTGAAAGGGATCTAGGAATTTTAGTAAACCACAAACTGAATATGAGTGAACAGTGTGATGCAGCAGCTAAAAAAGCCAATGTGATTCTGGGCTGCATCAAGAGGAGGACAGTGTCTAGATCGAGGGATGTAATAGTGCCACTTTATTATTCTGCCACACCTGGAATACTGTGTCCAGTTCTGGGCACCACAATTCAAGAAGGATATTGACAACTGGAATGTGTCCAGAGTAGGGCGACCAAAATGGTGGGAGGTCTGGAAGCCATGCCCTATGAGGAGCGGGTTAGGGAGCTGGGTATGTTTAGCCTGGGGAAGAGAAGGTTGAGAGGGGATATGATAGCCATGTTTAAATAATTGAAGGGACTCCATTCTGAGGATAGAGCAAGCTTGTTTTCTGCTGCTTCAGAGACTAAGACACGGAGCAATGGGTTCAAACTACAGGAAAAGAGATTCCACCTAAACATTAGGAAGAACTTCCTGACAGTAAGCTGTTTGACAGTAGAATGCACTGCCTTGGGGTGTGGTGGAGTTTCCTTCTTTGGAGATTTTTAACCAGAGGCTGGATGGCCATCTGTCGAGAATGATTGGATTGTGTATCCCCTTGAGGTCTCTTCCAACTTTATGATTCTATCAAAGAAAGAAAAATGATATATTGGTATTTAGTGTTAAAAATATGAGTACTCTTCATGATAGCTGAGGGCTCATACCCACTAACGTTTCAGATAAAAACTAGATGGCTATGTGTGGCTAAGCAACATCAGAGTGTGGTCAAGATGACAAAAGTCATTAATAATGAAGAGCTCATAAGCTAGGAAGAGGCTGCAGCAATTTGATTTTGCCTGAACCTACTGGGGACAAGAAGACTCTGCCCCTTCCTCTCCTCCTTCTGAGTTAATGGAGCTTTTGCACTTTGAGTTCAGTTTGCAGCAAAGGAAAGCAGCCCAGGAGAAATGGAAACAGCTATAAGGAGTTCTGGGCACAATTCAGGAAGGATATTGAGAAGCTGGAACATGTCCAGAGGAGGGTGACCAGGATAGTGGGAGGTCTGGAAGTCATGCCATATGAGGAGCAGCTTAGGGAGCTGGGCATGTTTAGTCTGGAGAAGAGAAGGTTGAGAGGGGACAAGATAGCCAAGTTTACGTATTTGAAGGGGTGTCACATTGAGAACGGAGCAAGCTTGTTTTCTGTTGCTCCAGGTACTAGCACACAGAGCAATGGACTCAAACTACAGGAAAAGAGATTCCACCTCAACATTAGGAGGAACTTCCTGACAGTAAGAGCTGTTTGGATCTGGAATCCATTGCCTTGGAGTGGCAATGCCCCTCCTTCACAATACGTCAAATAACCCCAGGAGCGGCTTAGGGAGCTGGGCATGTTTAGTCTGGAGAAGAGAAGGTTGAGAGGGGATTTAGCCATTTTTAAATATTTGAAGGGATGTCATACTGAGGATGGAGCAAGCTTGTTTTTTGCTAGGACACGGAGCAATTGATTCAAACCACAAGAAAAGAGATTCCACCTCAACGTTAGGAGGAACTTCCTGACAGTAAGAGGTGTTTGGAAGTGGAATACACTGACTCCTAGTGTGGTGGAGTTTCCTTCTTTGGAGATTTTTAACTAGAGGCTGGATGGCCATCTGTTGGGAGTGCTTTGATTGTGTATTCTTGCAGGAAAGGGTTGGACTGGATGGCCCTTGAGGTCTTTTCCAACTCTATGATTCTATGATTTCCTCCTGCAGCAGGAAGAAAACTAATTGCCGTTTTTAAACAGAGACTTGATGGCCACTGCCAGGAGTGCTTTGGTTGGGTATTCCTCCTGCCTGGCGTGGCGGGGGGTTGGACTAGATGGCCCTTGTGGTCCCCTCCAGCTCTGGGGTTCTAGGATTATTCTCAAGGCCTGGAAGGACAGCTATGAAGGAACTAGATAAGATCCTCAAGTGTAAAGATATTTCATTGAATACTGAAGCCGTAACATCATACAGTATTTCTAGTTTCTATGAATGGTTGTGAAATCTGAACAGTTAAAAGGGCTGACAGGGGGGAAAAGATCAACTCATTTGAAATGTGGTTCTGGAGGTGAGTTCCACAGATACCATGGACTTCCAAAATGACCCGTAAATGGGTTCCAGCCAGGAGTGGCAAGGCCTGGCCGTTTCCCTGACGACCCCCAGCCTCCGGCCTTTCCTTACCCGCCGCCGCTACGAGCCTGGTGGGGACAAGGCGGGGACGGGACTCCCACCCGCTCCTCCGGGAAAGGCGGTCGCGGTCGCCGTCGTCAGCAGCAGCAGCAGCAACGGAGCCTCCTCCGCCCCGCTTCTTCCTCCTCCTCAGCGAGCCCCATCGCCGTCTCCTCCTAGCCCCGCCTCTAGCGCCCCAGCGCCGACACTAGGTCGTCATCTCCCTGCGACGCACGCCTTCAGCGTCTGTGAGCCGACCTGGGCGCTGCCATCGTCAGCAAGCTTCGGCGGATTGGCTACTCCCGCATCACGTGACGAGGGGGGAATGCAGGCGCCGGGGAGTGAAGAGTGGAAGGAAGGGAACATTGAGCCCGTTGGCACCAAGGCAGGAGGAGGCGCCTGCGCAGATGAGGAAGTTGTGGGTGGAGGGATACCCGAGGGAGCTATAGAGACCACAATGGTGGGAATGTATCAACATTTCCGGCTCCCAATGGAGTGTGCGGGGCAAGTTAAAGCAAAGGCATGTATATGATAGGAGATTAATGTAATTTTAAAGAAAAAATAGGAAAGGAGGCACAAATGTCACATGCTCCTGAGATGCAGTCTGCGGTCATTTGGAGCAGGGCATGTAGTGTGGTGGTACCTGCTAAGTGGGACGCTCCTAATAAGAGACATCCACCAATATTTTTTTTAATTTTTGGTGCATGTTGAAGACATACAAATTCCATGTTCAGCATATTTGGAATGGGAATTGAAAGCACTCTAAAACTACCAAATGTCATACTGCCCTTCCAGAAATCCATGGTGTAGCTCAGTGGCTCTTAACCTTTTCTTTTCCAGGGACCCCCTTTAAATATCTTTTGTTGCCACAAACCCCCAAGACTTAGCTCAAGATTTAAAACCATTATTATTATACCATCCATTAAACCTTCCTTCGGAAGCACTGGAGTGGGAAGGAAGACTTTTCTTCTCTTTCTTGCAAGATTGTGGCTGGACCAGATTGAATGGCAATGTACAGGCCAAGCCAGCCAGCCAGCGTTTGCCTTGGCTCCTGTCACGTGGTTGCAGGAGGAGTTGGACCAAGCAGCCCTCAAGCCTTCACGGATCCTCTGTGATGACATTGCATACCCCTGGGGCTCCCCGGACCACAGGTTAAGAACCACTGGTGTACCTGGATGTGTACAGTTCTGGTCACTGAGCCCCCCCAGAAAAGAAAAGATACTATAGAGCTGGAAAAATGTGCAGAAAGTGGCAAATAAAAATGGCCAAGAGACTAGTTTCGTCAATGGAACAACAGTCATTTGAGGAAAGATCTCAGATAAATGTTTGGAGCTGGCTGTTGCTGTTGTGTGCCTTCAAGTCAGTTCTGACTTACAACAACCCTAAGACAAACCTATCACAGGGTTTTCTTGGAAAGATTTGTTCAGAGGGGGTTTAGCTTTGCCTTCCTTTGTGGCTAAGAGAGTGTGATTTGTGACTTTTTAAAGAGACTGGATTGCCATCTGTCAGGAATGCTTTCATTATGCATTCCTGCATGGCAGGGGTTGGACTGGGTGGCCCTTGTGGTCTCTATGATGACGCACTGCAGACCCTTTGTAGTTGTGTTGAACATGCAAGAAAAACAGACCAGAATAGTGACTCCACAGAAAGCTGAGCATAGCCATCCCCAACATAATGTCATGCAAATGCACTGATCTGCATCTCCTATCTTATCTGGCGAGTGCCAGCCTGGGGAACCTGCCTGGCTTAGATAGAAATCAGAAGGGTAAGAAGCCTGATAGGAACTCCATTTCTGCCAGAACCTTGTCAGTGTCCTGAACTCACAGTGAGAAGTGCCTGAGGAGCAACAGTGAGGAATGCAGGAACAACAGAGTAAGGGGTGCAGTTCTAGTCTGTTATCAATTGTTCATAATAGAAACATGAAAAGTCCAAAGTTGGTCTGGAAGTCAGTCACCAATAATCCATACAAGATGCAAGAGTAGTCAAAAGCCAGTCCAGAGTTCAGTTACCAAGAGTCCATATCAGGTACCAGGGAAGTCAAAAGCCAGTCCAGAATTCAGTAGGGTCAGGTCCTTGGTCCAAGTCCGTGGTCAGCAAAGGATTAAAGCAGCAGTCCAGAAGTCTGTTCAAAGTAAAGGCAAGCAAGAATCCAGGAGGAGTGCAACAGCTCAAGATAAGTAGTTGTCCCCACTGGCTTGAAGGAAGAACTGCTGCCAGATTTATAGCTAGAGTTCCAAGGTTCTGCTGCCCTCTAAGAGGGAGCTGGAGCAATCTCTGCTTCTTCAGACTCAGCTGTACTTTCCCTCTCTGCCTAGTCTGCATTCTCTGCTTCCTTCTCCTAATAATAATAATAAATAATAATAAAATTTATTTATACCCCGCCCCTCTGCTAAAAACAATCGGGGCGGCTTCCAACAACTAAAACATTATAATAATGACTAAAAACACCACCCACTCCTTCTCCTCCTCTTCAGCAAGGGGGCTCATGACAGTGGGCAGGGCAAAAGCAGCCTTTTCAACTCTCTCCTTACCCTGAAAGGATTGATTTTTCCTATTGGAGAACATGCAGTGGGTGGGGGAAAGGTTGGATACACTGAGAGGCGCAGCTATACAGACACCCCCCACTTGTTTGACAGGTTGGGGACCAAAATAAGTTGTCCCTTCATATTCACTGGGGTTTGGTTCCAGGACCCCCTGTTGATACCAAAATCCATGAATACTCAAGGTTGGCTTTTTGGATTATTGTTTTTTTAAGAATATTTTCAAGCCATGAATACTTAAATCCATGGATACCAAATCTGTGGATACGGAGAGACAGCTGTATATAGTAACCCAGAAATCGTCAAAATGTGTAACCCAGTCTTTTTTTAGCTTGGAAATGCATTTTGTCCACCAAACAATGTAAATAACATTACATATCACTTGTGAATGTGTGCAAAAGCTAAACAATACAGTTGATTGAGAGAAAACGTAGCACGTGGCCACAGAAATGTGTAAAAGGTCATGGAAATGCGACAAAAGAGGTCAAAAGAGCAGACCATGTGTGGAACTTATAGGTTCTGGTTATAACTGAAAAGGGTTGAGAGAGCAGGTTGTCAAAAAGTGAGGGATGTCTGTATTTCCCTTTAACCGGAAGGAGTGGGGGGCGATGCGGTATGGTTGCAAATACTGTGGATCCAACAAAGCCACCTAGGGGATATGGCTGAGAAAGCTATGAATCCCTCTCCATTCAGAATAGTGTTCCTACCTGGTGGTGTCTGAAAATAGTGTTCCTACCTGATGGAGAAGGGTCCAGGAAGTGGGAAGAAGATCCAACATCAGATCTTCCTCTCCAAGGTCCGAGCTTCCTAAAAGACCTTAGAGGGAGAGATTTGCTCCTTCCAATATTCCTTGGGATGCAATGGCAGCTCATAGCTCCCATGTCAATGGGGCCATGAATCCACTTTGGGTTTTGAATAAGATTCAACCGAGTGGGGGATAATGTCCAACACGCTGAATAGCTCTCTTAGAGTTTGGACTAAAATTCGGAGTGGACTCACCAACCTATTGCTATGGGAGATTTCATTTAATTATAGAGCTCGAAGAGGTCTCATGAGCCATTGAGGCCAACCCTGTACAGGATCTCCAGCTAAAGTATCCCTAGCAGGTGGCTGTCCAACCTCTTTTTGAAAATGTCCAAAGATGGACTCCCCACCACTACTCTAGGCAATTGTTTTCATTGCCAAACCGCTCTTATTGTCAAGGTGCCAGCTACCACTGTTTAAATGGGGCCAAAAGACTGCAGTCAATATATCTTAGTAAGTTGCACAAAGCCTTTACAGGGCTCTTGTTATAACTCATGTCATCCATTCCACATACAAACTACTCATCTCTTTTGAGGGCTAATGTCAATCTGGGGTAGATGTTCATGGGACTAGTTTGATAGCTGGCTTTTTTTCATAGCAGGAGCACTGTGGATGATTCAGGGCAAATTAATATACAAATAATGACCTTCTCTTCCTTTAGGAACCTTCAAATTATTTCCCATCCCAGCTGTCACAGAGACACACTCCAGAGCAAAGCTTGGAAAAGTTACTTCTTTAGATGACAACTCCCAGAATATTCCAGCTGGTTTAGTCAATGGCCATACTTGGCTGGGTGATTCTAGAAGTTCATAGAATTGTAGAGTTGGAAGAGACCACGAGGGCCATCCAGTCCAACCTCCCGCCATACAGGAAATGACAATCAAAGAAGCCCTGACAGATGGCCATCCAGCCTCTGTTTAAAGACCTCCAAGGAAGGAGATCCTACCACGTTCCGAGGGAGTGTGTTCCACTGCCAAACAACTATGACTGTCTGAAAGTTCCACTGTGGTCAAAATGAACATTTCCAAACTCTGACCCAAGTGTCTAAATGGTAACGGCTCCTCATGTGCCTGCATTTGTCTTTAAGGCCTAGTCAAATCTTCATCCATTGTTTCCCATTGTTTGTGGGATTACTTACTGTACTCTGATCTGTTCCTTGCCAAAAACAATACAACACAAATGGCTCTTATATTTATAGCAGTTGGTATCTTAATAAGTTACAGCCCAGCTCTTCATTGGGCTAATCTTTAATCTTCAATAGACTCTTCAAAAGGAATGCTTGCAATGTAAGGCTAGGCTAGACCTAGCAGGAAACATGACCTCATTCTGCTTCTCTGTTTCCTATTGCACAGCCTGTTTTCAAAAAGAAACAAGCAAGCTTTTCAGCATCTCTCCTTCTGTCCCTTCAAAGACCCTTGTGCTATTCAGCTGCAGGAAGCAACGCTAATAGACGCTGGACAGTTACACTCTACTACAGTGACGGTGTCATTCTGCAGATGGATAAACCACTGGCGTACTGTTGTAGCAAGAAAGATGGCTTTACCAGGTCTGGGCAATTTGATAATGTAAAATGTTTTCTTAGCAAAGATTTGGTCAGATAGTTTAGCCAAGGGCTGTTCTGTTTACAACTAAGACTGGGACTTCTGTGTGTGTATAGGATGTCTGTAGAGCAAGAGCTTCACATCCACTCAAGCCTAAGAGACATGTGCAAACCAAATCTCTTATGGTCCTTTGAGTAAACCGGTGAAAGATGGAGGATAAATTCTCAATTAATATTAAAATGTTGACTTGGAAATAAGCCCCACTGTATCCATTGTGAATTATCTCCAGGTGTGTCTGTACAAGATTATAATAGCCCTAATGAAGTTTTATAAAGTTATTAATCTTGCCTCCTTTGTTGTTGTTGTTGTTGTTGTTGTTATAGTGATTTGTAAAAAATCTCAGCATTGCAAGATCAACTTGTATCTTTCCTGCCTTCACATATCTTAAGAAGCTGCTACTGTAAATGTAAGATGTGTAGTGAGTACAGTATACAGAAAAGAGCTGAGCTCCCAGTTTAGGGGCCTCAGTAATTTAAAAATGATTTCCTTGAATGCCAAGATCAGGATTGCCTGTGCCATAATATTTCTGTTTTCTGTGCATGGCTGTGAAAGCTAGACAGTGAAGAAAGCTGATAGGAAGAAAATCAACTCATTTGAAATGTGGTGCTGGAGAAGAGTTGTACAGATACTGTGGACTGCTGATTGGTGAATAAATGGATCTTAGAGCAAATCAAGGCTGAACTCTTCCTAGAAGCCAAGATGACTAAACTGAGATTGTTATAGTTTGGGTGTATCACCAGAAGACATGACTCACTAGAAAAGACAATAACGCTTGGGAAGGTAGAAGGCAGTAGGTAAAGAGGTTGAGCACATTCCAGATGGATAGACTCAATCAAGGAAGCCACAACCTGGGGCTCAGTTACATGACAGTTTTTATCCTGGGGAAGAGTGAGATCTGGAAATCTCGAATCTGTCCTTTACCGTTCCCACGATTGTCACGGGTAGCAGAAGTCTCTTTTTTTGGATTTGTTGTTCAGGTATCTCCATCCCGGGAAAGGGGCATACAGCAGAACTGTATTTTG
Source organism: Gambelia wislizenii (assembly GCA_030847615.1). Classification (NCBI taxonomy): domain Eukaryota; kingdom Metazoa; phylum Chordata; class Lepidosauria; order Squamata; family Crotaphytidae; genus Gambelia; species Gambelia wislizenii. The sequence goes on along the minus strand of JAUMIR010000004.1, from coordinate 320,807,786 downwards.
ATTCGTCGGACTTTGGAGGGGATGGGCTTGCAAGTGAAGCCTGGCAATTCTGGATCCGCCATTTTTGGTATGGTCAGTTTTGGAGAACCACCCCCACCCCGCCGGCCACAACTACCCTCGCCTCTAATGAGAAACCCCCTCCCCTGCCCCATGGGGCTACTGCCTCCCATCCTTGCTGCCATGTGGGGCAAGGGTGATTTCTCCATGACTGTCAGTCATGGAGAAGCCACCCCCCCATGTCATACAGTTACGAGGGAGGGAGGGAGTAGCCATGCGGGGCGGGGGAGCCTTCTCCATAGCCACTTGGGCAGGGGAGTGGAGAGACCTTGTCTGTCTCTCAGCTGGCTGCTTTGGAGCCAGCAGAGGACCCTACAGAGGGGCATACCAAAATGGTGGATGGAGAATTGCAAGGCTTCTCTTGTAAGCCTGCCCCTCCAATGTCCAACCAATCAGAAATAATCCCATTTCCTGGGATGGTTCCTGATTGTTCAGAAAACCAATAGCAGGGGTTGTCTCAGACTTTCCTAAAAAGTTCCTGAAAAATAGAAGGATGGAAAGTCACGGGTTAACTGGGCTTTTTGTTACCCCTCCTTCCGAATAGCCCGTGATGTGTGTGAACTACTAGGCTTTGACACGGATTCTTCTTGGGCTTTTTTTGTCATTTAAACATGCCCCAGGAGTCTGCAAGACCTGAGCAGGGCTGGTGAAAACAAGGTAACTTGGAGATCTCTCATTCTTAGGGTTGCTATAGGTCACAGTTGACTTTATAGTAGTTAACAACCACAACATGGAAGCTTTTTGCGGCTGCAGTCTGAAATGTGTTTCCTTGATCACAAGTCCTAATTTCATCACTATGTAGAGTCCTGATGTTGACAACTGAAACTTCAGAATTGGGCTTCCCCTCATTTTTCTTTTCATTTTTGTGAAGGGGAAGTGTGGGGGGGGGGGGAGAAGAGAAATGTACAGTTGTCCCTCTGTATCCACGGATTTAAGTATTAACGGCTTGAAATATTCTTAAAAGAGAATAATCCAAAAAGCAAACCTTGATTTTGCCATCTTATATAAGGGACACCATTTTGTTGTGCCATTGCATATAATGGGACTTGACTATTCAAGTTTTAGTTTGATTTTGATTTCCAGAGGGGGTCCTGGAACCAAACCCTAGCGAATATGAAGGGACAACTGTATATTAATTGTTGTTAGTTGCCATGAAGTTAACTTCAACTTATGATGACACTTCCAAGTCACCCTGTTATTGGCAGCTTTGCTCACGATTTACAAACTTGGGGTTGTGGTTTCCTTGATTGCATTTATCTACCTGTAATGCCATCTCCCTCTTTTTCCTACTGCCTTCTGACTTTACAAGTATTATTGTCTTTTCTAGAGAGTCATGTCTTCTCCACATTGATGGAGAATATTATATGTGGTTTTCAAAAGTTATATTCATCAGTTTTGCAAAAATAATAATTCACTAGGTTAGTCAACCCAATATGGTGGCCTGTGGACTGGTGTCTGTTCATCAGCTATTGACTGTTGGTCTATAATGAGTTTCTAAGTAAGAATGAAACAGTTTTAGCCAAGTGGCACAAATACAGTGCTGATCCCTGGTGTGTTAGGGGGCAACACACACACCCTTGCCAAACCTGGAGGTTCCCTGCTCTGGCTAGCTTATGAAGCATTGACACAGAACATAAACAGATTTTAAAATCACACTGTTCATACAAACGATAGTGTCTTGCAGAAGTTCCTTTCACCTTATTTTCAGAGATCCTGCTCTGTACTATAAGGTCCTCCATTCAGTAGAATAATAGAATCATAGAGTTGGAAGAGACCACAAGGGCCATAGAATCCAACCCTCTGCCATGCAGGAATACACAATCAAAGCATTCCCGACAGATAGCCATCCAGCCTCTGTTTAAAAACCTCCAAAGAATGAGACTCCACCACACTACGAGGCAGTGTATTCCACTTCTGAACAGCTCTTACTATCAGGAAGTTCTTCCTAATGTTTAGATGGAATTCCTTTTCCTGTAGTTTGAATCCATTGCTCTGTGTCCTAGTTTCTGGAGCAGCAGAAAACAAGCTTGCTCCATCCTCAGTATGACATCCCTTCAAATATTTAAACATGGCTATCATGTCACCTCTTAACCTTCTCTTCTCCAAGACTAAACATGCCCAGATCCCTAAGCCGCTCCTCATAGGGCATGGCTTCCAGACATCCCACCATCCTGGTCACCCTCCTCTGGACACGTTCCAGCTTCTCAATATCCTTCCTGAACTGTGGTGCCCAGAACTAGTGAGGTCTGACCAAAGCAGAATAGAGTGGCACTATTAGTTCCCTTGATCTAGATCTAGACATTATACTCCTATTAATGCAGCCTAGAATCGCATTGGCTTTTTTAGCTGCTGCATCACACTGCTGACTCATGTTCAGCTGGTGGTCCACTAAGACTCCTAGATCCCTTTTGGATGTACTCCCATCAAACCAGATGTCACCCATCCTGTATCTGTACATTTCGTTTTTACTGCCCAAGTGTAGTATCTTACATTTCTCCCTGTTGAAATTCATTTTGTTAGTTTTGGCCCAGCTTTCTAATCAGTTACAGTCATTTTGAATTCTGATCCTGTCCTCTGGAGTATTTACTACCCCTCCTCATTTGGTGTCATCTGCAGATTTGATAAGCATTCCCTTTTTCCCTCATCCAAGTCATTGATAAAGATGCTGACTCTCTGTATGACATTTTTAAGATACTGGAGGTATCTTATGTGGGGGAAAAAGTGGGTGAAAGTCCCAGTTGCTCATGGCCAGAGCTTAGATTAACAAATTACAAGTCTAATTACTTTGTAACATTTTTTTCCTGCAACTGTAGTGCAATGATGTTACATAACAAATTGGGATGCAATTACTTTATTGTTACAAAGGGCAACCTTTCTAATTATGTTTCAGTGTTACTTTTAAGAGCATTTTAAAGACATTTTGAAGGCATTCTTGCTGGATTTTCTCTAATGAGACCTAAGCCTCCCCCCTCCCCCCTGCTCTGCTTAACAAAAAGACTAGAAAAGTAATAAGAAATGCAACAATGGATGTATCAAGCTACTTTCTAAAAAACATTGGCTGGAGGAATACCAATAAATCACCTTTTGAAGCTTATAACAAGTACAGTCTCCCCTCCACATTCGTGAACCTGACATTCACGGTTTTGATTATTCGCGGTTTTGGGAGGGGCCCCCCGGCCCCCCCCAAAACCGCAACAAGGGGCCTCTGGAGGCCCCGTGAAAGCCCTGGGAGGGAGCGGGGAGGGCTGGGGAGGCTTTGGAGACCCCGCGAAGGCCTTGGAAGGGAGGGAGGAGGGCTGGGGAGGCTTCCACGGGGCCCCCGGAGACGCTCCGGAGGCCCCATGAAGGCCCGGGGAGGGGGTGGGAAGGGCTGGGGAGGCGAACATGGGGCCTCCAGAGCATCACGAAGGCCCAGGGAGGGAGGGAGGAGGGCCGGGAGAGGCCTCCGCGGGGCCTCCAGAGACGCTCCGGAGGCCCCATGAAGGCCTGGGGGAGGGCTGGGGAGGCCTCCATGGGGCCTCCGGAGACGCTCCAGAGGCCCCACGAAGGCCCAGGGAGGGAGGGGAAGGGCCAGGGAGGCCTCCATGGGGCCTCCGGAGACGCTCCGGAGGCCCCATGAAGGCCTGGGGAAGGGCCGGGGAGGGAGCGGGGAGGGCCGGGGAGGCCTCCATGGGGCCTCCGGAGATGCTCCGGAGGCCCCACGAAGGCCCGGGGAGGGAGGGGGGAGGGCTGGGAGAGGCCTCCGCGGGGCCTTGCTAGAAGGTCCGGGGAGGGAGGGGGGAGGGCCGGGAGCCCTCCGCAGGGCCCCACGAAGGCCTTGGGGGGATGTGGGGAGGGCCGGGGAGGCCTCCGCGGGGCCTCTGGAGACTCTCCGGAGGCCCCGTTGAGGGCTTGGGCGGGAGGGGGGAGGGCTGGGGACACGTCCTTGGGACCTCGGGAGGGTCTCCGGAGGCCCCTGGAAAGGCCTAGGAAGGGAGTGGGGAGGCTGGGGAAAGCGACTATGGGGCCTCCGGAGGCCCCATGGTCGCTATGTTGGGGGAGGGGGAGGGCAGTCGTTATTCGCGGATTTTTCACATTCGCGGGGGTCTGTGGAACGTAACCCCCGCGAATGTGAAGGGATAACTGTAATGGGAATTAATTATCTTTTTTTAAAAAAAAACAATAACTTGCTAAACTCTGCACATGCCTAAGGAGATTATCAGATGAGCTTCTAAAAACATTTTCCCCACTATATTTTAAACCGTTAAGTGTCCTGTCATAATACCACTTCTTATCTGCTGCTATACACTACTTTAAACACTAGAAAGCCGCCCCAGAATTATTGCAACATGACCACTAGTGCTGTTTACTTCCGCATTTTCACATGGGTGAGATTTCAGCGGTTCTTGCGAGAAGACTCGAGCATGCTTAAAAGCGTAAAAACACCTAAATTAAGAAACAAAATGAACATGCAAGCACTGAAACACACTTTAAAATTTGCCAGCAAAACAGGGAGGTTCATAAAAAGAGCATCCTGTACCTAGTTTTCACTTTGTCACCCAGAAGTGTTCTGGTAGGGATTGCTCGTTGATGCTGAAATCATGCCAGCAGAACGGGACACAGTTTCGTACACACAAAAATGGGACACAGTTTCGCACATACACACAAAAATGCCATGGGATACCAGCTAGCAGCTTGGCCTGATAATAAAAAAGAGCACCTTTTTCACAGCAGCAGAACACAAGCAGAACGATGCCGTGTGATAAGGAGCCCTTTCACAGCATCATGTCGTCGTAATCACAGGATATTTGCCATGTCCGATAATCTCCTAAATCTGGAATGCATTTACTATTTGGAAACCAAGACCATTTTCAGTATGAGGAAGCTTTTAAAATGGTAAGAAAAGAAAAAAGAATCTCCTACTGTTAAAAACCAGCACAGGAAGTTGTGACAGATCATTGTAGCAATGATTTTTGGTGCACAAGGAACTGACATCTTTACTCAACAAAAGTAGTCAGTAACTATAAGAGTGGAGCAACAATCACCGCAGAATGGTTGAAAAACAGCATTACTCTCATCTCTCGGAGTCCTAGTCTGGTGGCTCTCTACTTATCTGTATGTGTTTGATATGTTTCCCGCACTAAAATCATTATTCATTGCAGTGTGTTATTGGTTGCAGAGTATCCCGCATTAAACAAGACTGTGCCAATGCAAGAGGCATAAGAGATGAAGTCCAACCATAACACATACATAGTTTTAATGAAATATCTCTCACCATCAATCTGCATATCAGAGTTAACTATTTTTACATAAAAAGTTTAAAAATTATATTACATAATAAAATATGAATCATTTTGGGTAAAACTATGTTTGATACTTTTTTTATAAATATAATTTTTAATATTTTTGGTATTTTATGTGACATCTTTTAAATCCTATGCACAAACTAAGGGCAATCATCATTTCTTGCCTGGAGTACCTTAACTGCATGCACCGCATCACCTATATATAGTCTTAAAAAAAAAAAACAGTTTTATCCATTAGATTTGGCAGAGGAAGAACAGAACTAGCAAAGGACTTTCTCTGGCACTGTTATAATGCAAAAGTCTCTCTGTTACCTAACCCCAAGCTGCTGATGCTGACTGTGACTATGTTTAAAAAACATGAAATCTATAAGGAAGGCAGCCCCAAGCATGACAGCTTTCATTTTAATGTCAAGGTCCAGGGGAAACTGGACCACAATATCATCAGTATCTGTAAAGACTTCCTTCAAAAAGCCAGCCCACAGCTTACAGACTCTGCCAATGCTGTTTGTCTCATCCAATGGCATCACTTCAAACTGAATATCTGCAGGACAGCTGCACATGATACAGGGCCCGACAATTTTAAGCGTGTCCTCTTGGTCTTCATTTTGGAGAATAAATTTGGGCAGAAAGGGGTTCCATATTTGTTTAACATACCCAATGAGAGTGCCAGGTGGCGCGTAAACTTCAAGCTTTTGTAAACAGCAAGGAAACCAGCAGGTGGAGCACCGGAGTGGTCGCTTCAGCTCTATGATTTCATGGCCCCCATGGTCAAAGATTTTGATGGTGAACGGCCGGGCTTCTCCATAGCAAAACAGCACACAGAAGTTGCTTTCCTCGGTTGCACAGTACACATGTTGCCCAGAGTCATTTTTTATTATATATCGGTTGCATGTTTCAAATTTAGTTAATATTTCCAGGTGCTCAATTTGTTGATGAATTAACAGTTGATCAAGCTGGCTTAAATATTCCAGTCCAGGAGGACAGCGAGAAACAGGAAGTGGGGCTGGCATCCAGACTACATCTTGGGGAGGGTGAGGGAGGTTTTGAACTGAAAGAGTTCCATAAGGCTCTGGGTAGCTTCGGATTGGGTTGGTTGGCTGTCCTAGAACACCCAGGAAACGTGGTCCAGGAAAATAGACAGAGTGTCTATGTGGTGCTCGTGGCCTGGGATGCCTAGGAACCGGCTGTGACTGCATTGTTATGGGTCAGCATACAGTTGTTTCATGGGGAGTCACACTGTTCTCTCAGGATGTCTCTTCCTCCTCATTAAGCTTCGGTTGTTGTCCAACGAAGAGGAATATTTTCTTGTATTAATGACCGTTCAACCCAACGAGCCTGCACCTGCAGTCTGTGACGATACAACCACCACCCTGGTGGACCTTAGTTCTACATATCGATGGGCCTATTGTTGAGTCACAATGGTTGTAGCTTCCATTCTTCTGTACCAGCCTAGAAGCTGAAAGGGAAAGTGAGGGGAACTGTAGATATGGATCTCCATAGACAATTGTAGAGGACACTCCAGATGAGCCATCTCTATAAAGGGAAGACTTAATGCTACAGCGATGGAGGAGTCAAAGAGAAGACTATTCAAGAGAAGTGAAGCACACAAAATGTATGTGAGCCCTGACCTGGACTTCAAAGCTGCCTTGAAAGAGTTCAAGCCCATTTCAAAGGGGCTTGAACTGAGAACTACTTAAACTGGGTCTTTTGAAGACTCTCATTGCTTCCCATATCAAAAAGAAGGAAACAGTACAGGTATACCTCTGTTAATGAAGCAGATGTGTTCCTAAGCAATACTTCTTTAACAGAATACAACAAAATCTAAAATGCACAAAACAGTGATAGCTTTTGTGGGGATAGCTGAAAAGCACAAAATACACCATGCAAGCTTTTGAAGCTCCATTGGCTTCTTCATCAGGCACAAGATGTTTAAAAAGCTTACAGGAGAAGAAAAGTGATGATGGTAGAGTCACAGGCCTACATTTTGTATCAGATGTTGTTTCTGTTATAGTTGGCCCTCCATATCCATGGACTCTATCCACAGATTCAACCATCTATGGCCTGAAAATATTGCAGAAAAAAATATTCCAAAAGGAAAACCTTGATTTTGCCATTTTATTAAATGGGCACTATTTTACTATGCCATTGTATGTAATGGGACCTGAGCATCCATGGATTTTGGTATCCATGGAGGAGGGATCCTGGAACCAGACCCCACTGTATAATTAAGTTGGTCTGTAGGCAGAGGCCACTTCCCTTCTTGGCCATGTGGGGACTGAGACAAAGAGCAGTAAAAGTTAAACTCCATTAGCAGCAGTAAAGAAACTCCTCTTGGAATGCAAGGTGTCTCTGTCCCTTTGTGAAGCCACAGATGCCCTTCCCAGGCAGAGGACATTGGATTTCTCAAGAAGTCTTTGTACCACTACATCTGGAAAAACTTTAAAGTGCTATATAGGTAGAACTCAGCCAATCGTAGTCCAAGTGAAAAAGTGTTACCTTTGTTGGAGGTAGAAACCTCAAAGAGTTAAGTCCCAGTTTGTTAGCTCCCTCTTGTTTAGGATTCCTTTGCCATGCCTAATTCAGTATCTTCAAGGAAACATATTCAGGGGTAGCTGTGTTGGCCATGCAGCAAAATACAACAAAATCTATAAAACAGTGATACCTTTTTAGAGGTGTTAATTACAACAGAAACAACATCTGATATAAAATGTAGGCCTGTGACTCTAACATCATCACTTTTCTTCTCTGTAAGCTTTTTAAACATCTTGTGCCTGATCAAGAAGTCAAAGGATCTTCAAAAGCTTGTATGATGGATTTTGTGCTTTTTAGTTGGTCCCAAAAAGGTATTGCTGTTTTGTGGATTTTGGACTTTGTTGTATTTTGCTGCATGGCCAACATGGCTACCCCTGAATATGTATTCTTTAACAGAAAATTTGTACCAGAGCCAGAAATAATGTGTAAAGGACAGGAATATTTACTTAATTTAAGATATTTCTATATCATCTCCCAGCCCACAAGGACTTCTGAGGTGATGAACAAACAAAAGCAGTTAAATCAGTACAAAGATAAAACATTTTTAAAAACACATTAAAATACTCTTTTAAAACATTTAAAAACAATCTCAAAATATAATTTTAAAACAGTTAAAACTGAGCATTTCAAACATTAAACGTCACATGGAGCAACACTGTGTTGGCTGTCCACTGGAAGCTCAAAAAGATGGAGCCAGCCTAATGTCTTTGTGTAGGGAGTTCCACAGTTGGGGTGCTGCTACAGAGAAGATCTAGTTATCTGTACTGCATATCCCAACCTAATTTCATGAGATGTTGGGATACACAGCAGTGCCACCTCTCAGGATCTCAAGTTTTGGGCAGGTTCATATGAGAAGAGGTGTTCTTTCAGACATCCTAACCACAAGCCATTTAGGGCTTTCTAGGTCAAAACCAGCACCTTGAATTGAGTTTGAAAGCAAACTGGGAACCAGTGCAGTTCTTATAAGACTAGTGTTATGTGGCCTCTAAAATGTACACCTGACAACAGCCATTTTGCATGGTAATGATGACCATGGTTATTAGCATAAAAAGATGCATGTTGTGTGGCCTTATTGCCACAGATTTGGGGGGAATGTGGAATTTTAGAGGGTTTTTTAAATAGCGTAGACAAGACCCAAGACTCTGCAAACTGTCTGGATGAAACTCACTGGCTGACCTTGGACCAGTGATTCCCTATCAGACTGACCTACCTTACAGTGTTGCTGTGAGGCTGAAGTGGGAAGGAGAGCCATGTATAGCATCTTGAGCTCATTGGAGGAAAGGCAGGTTATAAATGTAACTGAAATTAGGACATCCGAAATTTAAATCTTGCTTGTTTCAGAATGTCTTTAACCACTTGATGCTATGCACAATTTGATGCCTATTCAAACTTTGCATCCATTAAACAGGGAGTAAACCTCACTGCAAACAAGAAGGCTTCTTTCTGAGTAAACTCCACAAAAACTAGCTGCACTCCAAATAGAACTATGACCTGAGACAAGTTAACTTCAGCCCACCATGGGAAGTGTGCTAATACTATTAATAATACTGACCTCCCTTGCATGGTTATTACTCTAGTTGCTGAGAAGATGTACATTAAATTCCGTGAACAAGAAAAAATACTATTACTGATAATTTGGCAAGAGGATGCACTCTCAGGTCTAGACCTTTTAAATATTTTCCTGTCCATGGATGTTAGCTCAATAAAGATTACCTGTAAATTCAGCCCAAATGTAGTCTCTTAAAGGGCAGTGTTCTGTGATTTTCACTGAATTTTCTGCTGTGCAAATGTTAATATCCATTACAAGTACTGAATAGTAAACCATGGACTTGAATAAAGCATTGCATGCAAAATTAAGGGTATCCAATTTTCCTTTGGCTTGCAAATAAATAATATTGATTTACCTCTGGCTAAGCATGGCTACAGCCATTAATCAGTAAACACTGTGTAAATGTTTGCAAAGCAGTCATTTAACATGTATTACTGATCAACAAAGTAACCCAGTGAATCATTCACCCATAATACCCCTGTTAATCTAAATTTGACATTGCTAATTAAACTGTTTGGCTTTTCTAAAGAGCAGGCCCATTGAAAACTCTGATGGAGAAAAACATAGCCTGCAGACACTCTCACAGCCTTGCAAAGACGTACTTGAGACATACAGACTGTGACTGTATATTGTTAAGGAAGCAATAATAATATATGTGAATCTAGGGTTACCATATTTTGAAAAGCAAAAAGAGGACACATTTGCCAACTGACTACTTCAAACCACCAATCACTATTACAACTCTCACTTTAAATACCCCTACTATATAAGCTACAATAATTGCTACTAACCTTTGTTAAATTTAAATAACAACAATTTTGCCTTCCCTTTCCTCCTTCTGAAACATGTCCAAGAAGGATATTGACAATCTGACCACAATTCAAGAAGAATATTGACAAGCTGGAGCATGTCCAGAGGAGGGCAACCAAAATGGTGGGAAGTCTGGAAGCCATGCCCTATGAGGAGCAGCTTAGGGAGCTGGGTATGTTTAGCCTGGAGGAGAGAAGGTGAAGAAGTGACGTGATAGCCATGTTTAAATACATGAAAGGATGCCATATTGACAAGGGAACAAGTTTGTTTTCTGCTGCTCCAGAGACTAGGACATGGAGCAATGGACTCAAACTACAGAAAAAGAAATTTCACCTTAATATTTAGATAAACTTGCTGACAGTAGAGCTGTTTGGCAGAGGAATGCACTGCCTCAGAGTGTGGTGGAATCTCCTTCTTTGGAGGTTTTTAAACAGAGGCTAGATGACCATCTGTTGGGAATGGTTTCATTGGGTACTCCTGTATGGCAGGGGGTTGGACTAGAAGACCCTTGTGGTCTCTTCTAACTCTATGATTCTATGACTTATATAAATGGCTTTCCTTTGTGCATGTCACAACACTATTTTTCCCCTTGTGCAGATAGGTTATTTCCAAGCAGGTTGGCCATTGGTTGGATTGGTTGGAACCACTTGGTTGTTTGAGGAAGGCAAGACTGCATTGGTGACATGGGGGAAGGGATCAATGAACATTTGATATGGGTGGGGTACTTGTTGCCCCTCCTTCTGCTTCACCAACACCATAATCCCACTAGTAGTGGAACCTGTATTGGAATATGATGTAGGCAATCATACATTTGGTGAACTATGTTCCCTGTGTTGAAATGTTGATTATTCCCACTTGGTTGATTATTCCCACTTGTGACAGCAAATTCTTGTCACACAGGTGGTAGACCTATTTCTGGGCTATACTAGATCATCATGCTCTGGGTGTACGTGTATGTGTGTGTGTGTGGGGGAGAGAGAGAGAGAGAGATCAGGGTGGGAGTGGGGAAAGATTTCTCAATACAGGTCAACCCTCATATCCACGGGGGATACATTACAAGACCACCCCACCCTGTGGATACCTGAAACCATGGCTAATAGGGAAACCTATTATTTTCAATGAGATAAACTCCAGACGTTGACCACAGAATCATATTGGAGGGCCTACAAATGCCTAGAGAGAATGTATTGTTTTTCCACATGTGAATAAGTGAAACTGTGGATACTGAATCAGTGGGTACACGGGGGTAGATCTGTACAAGAGTCCTTTCTTTGGAAATACATTTTGAAATGGTTTCCATTATTTCCCATGGGGAAGCCCTTCAGTCTTCAGACCAAATGCTTGTCAAGTATGGATGTCTATATTTCTATCTAACACATACCCCTTCACACTTTCTGTATGGTAGAACCTGGGAGCATGGACTAAGAAGATCATATCTCAAGTCCCCATCAAACTTTAGACTTGGTAACTGTGGGAGAGCATCACATTTTCAAAGTGTCTTCTGGGTAGCAGACAAGCAGCTGCTTTTAAAAAAAGTTTTCATGGATTAAAGTTTACTTCATCAGCTACACTGGCCTCTGCCTGTAAGCCACAATGAATCTGTTAATTAATCTTAAAGGGCCCAGAAAAACAATTTATCATTTGGCTGTGGGAGGTTAACTGGGCTCCTTTTCATCCTGTTTGCATCACCTGTTGTCTTCTACCAGTTAAAAAGATGTATGGATAACAGAATTTTTGGCTTTTTGTCATTTTAGTTATACGGATGCACTTCTGGATCATGGATGTTGCTCTATCAGTCCATGTGTGGGCTGTGCCCTTGCATGTCGTCGGAGTCCTCGGCTTCTTACTAATGGCTATTACATACTCACAGAGGACAGTTTTCTGTCTGATGAAGATGGGAATATCACACTGAGCCCATCACAAACAAGTGTTACCTATAAAGAGAAGCTAGTTAGGTAGGTGTAACCACCAAGATAAGCTCAGTTGGGAAAAAGTGTGTTCTGTACATTCTTTCCGCATGCATGTTCCACTGTATTTTTTTAAAACTTTACAACAGGGGTAGGCACTGTGGCCCTCAAGATTATTTTTTCCTACAACGCCCATCCACCCCAGGGTGCATCTACACTGTAGAAATAATGCAGTTTGACACCACTTTAACAGCCACAGCTCCATCCTACAGAATCCTGGGATTTGTAGTTTTGTGAGGCACCAGCACTCTTTGGCAGAGAAGGCTAAAGACTTTGTAATACTACAGATCCCAGGATTCTATAGGATGAAGCTATAGAACTTAAAGTGATGTCAAACTGCATTATTTCTACAGTGTATATGCACCCTTAGTCAGTATAGCCAATAGTAAGAGGCTATGGAAATTACAGTCCAAAAATATCTGGAGGACCACAGTTGCCCACACCCCTGCTATAGAAGGAAGGTAAAAGTACTCCCTATGTATTTATGTATGGAGAATCTATGAACTAGGCTTGGCTCTGTGGACCACCTCAATGGGAGCCAGACATTGGACTTTATCACACTAGTGTCTAAAAAAGCTATAATTCCACTACTGAGGATAGCAGAAACATAGCAGCATTATTACACTTATTGCACATTGCCGTAATCACAAAATACTATTGCCATGGAATTATTGCACAACCATCACTTGCACTTTAAGAATGGGATTTTATTCTTAAAAATAAATATATTTATTTATTCTTAATTTTATTCTTTTTTAATAAAATAAATAAATAAATAAAAATAATTTATTCTTAATTATTTATTTAGACAAGAATATAGAAACCATGTATTTAAGACAAAATAGATGTACATTATAGGAAGAAACATATTTGAAGTAACCAGAAAGGAAGTCAATTGTATATATATGGTATATATAATAACTTAGATAACAAGATAATATATAGAAACTGTAGATTTAGATTAGGCAAAAAGAATGACTTGCACGTTAAACACAAAAATAAGTAATGTAAGATCGTATGATATATTGTTAATGTATTTTATTTTCATATAATTCAATAAAAACAATGCAAAAAAAAAAAAAGAAAAAAGAAAGAAAGAATGGGATTTTACTTCCATGATCTAGCATGGGTAAGATTTCAGCAGTTCTCGCGAGAAGATGCGACTTCAGTTATAAACACCACAACCACTTAATTTACAAACTAAATCAATACATAAACACTTAAATATGCAAACAAAAAAAACGTGCAAACAAAACGGGACAGTTCATTAAAAGAGCATCCCGTAGATCATCTTCATGTTCTTACCTGGAAGTTTTCTTACTGGGAACAGGGAGGGGGGAAAGAGGACCGCCCATTCACACTGTAATCTCGCAATTACAGTGGGGCGTGTTTTCGCACATTCTTCAATACCATGAAAATAATGATATTGGGAGCTATTGTCAGCTTCTCCCATCAATTAAAAGGGATACATTATTAGCGGCTGGAGCATACAGTAATCACAGGACAACAATGTCATGTGATAGTGGGAACCCATTCGCACTACCATGATGTTGTAATCGTGCTATTATAGCCTCGTCTGATAAAGTCCATTCAGTACATGTATGTATCTAATATCCCACCATTCTCCCAGCACAAGACTAAGAACCAGCAGCTGCCTACTCCTGTTGCAACCACCACCACCTTTTTCATGGTTTCCCCCCTGCTGCTCAAGGCACAGGCTTTTTCATCTTGTCTCTGCCACTGATGCTTTTGCCTTGACAAGGGACACAGTTTCCAAGGAAGTCAGGAAGGGCTGGAGCTCTGGAAAGATGTTACTGTGAAATGTACAGATATAGGATGGGTGACACCTGGCCTGATGGCAGTATATGCGGAAGGGGTTTAGGAATCTTAGTGGACCACAAATTGAACATGAGTCAGCAGTGTGACACGGCAGCTAAAAAAGCCAATGTGATTCTAAGCTGCATCAACATAAGTATAGGGTCTAAATCAAGGGAAGTAATAGTGCCACTCAATTCTGCTTAGATCAAACCTCACCTGGAATACTGTGTCCAGTTCTGGGCACCACAATTCTGGAAGGATATTGACAAGCTAGAGCATGTCCAGAGGAGGGTGACCAAAATGGTTAGCGGTCTAGAAGCCATGCCCTATGAGGAACGGCTTAGGGAGCTGGGTATGTTTAGTCTGGAGAAGAGAAGGTTGAGAAGTGACATGGTAGCCATGTTTAAATATTTGAAGGGATGTCATACTGAGGATGGAGCAAGCTTGTTTTCTGCTGCTCCAGAGACTAGGACACAGAGCAATAGGTTCAAACTACAGGAAAAGAGATTCCACCTAAACATTAGGAAGACCTTCCTGACAGTAAGAGCTCTTTGTAACTGGAATCCATTGCCCTGGAGTGTGGTGGAATCTCCTTCTTTGAGGGCTTTTAAACAGAGGCTGGATGACCATCTTTTGGGAATGCTTTGATTGGGTACTCCTACATGGCAGGGGGTTGGACTGGATGGCCCTTGTGGTCCCTTCCAACTCTATGATCCTATGATTCTCTTAAGAACCAACCCCCCTACTCTCAGGGAATCTTGTTTTGTAGACAAGCACATCTCCTGATATGCTTAAACAAAGGCAGTTTCCTTGAGAGCAGGGGGAACTTTCTTACAAAAAGGCTTCTCCTCCCTGGGAGAAGCCTTCTAAAAGCAACATCTTTCCAGAGCTTTCCTTTAGTTGGGATTATTCTCGTGAACTGGAAGCATGTCTAGACTCTTGATTGAGTTGCCTTTGTCTAGGGGTACAACTTCTGGAACCCCGAGGATTTGTGGAGGCAGTCAGCTCTTCACCTTCTGTGGCTTAAATTCATCCTTGCTGAAGGATACTCTTGACAGGGCCTTGACACTGCAAAGATAGGAGTGAAGGAAACATGTGCACAGACATAAATCTTATTATATCTCAGCTTACTAAAGTGAGATGTTAGCATCCAAACCAGACCCATGTGCAAACTTAATTACTTATAGCTGGCTGTACCTGGCATATCATACACCATTAAAAAACTCCCCCTAAAATGGCTGGTAGACCTCACAACAACCCTGTAAGGTAGGCTGGTGGATTTTAAAATTTCTCCTCTCCCTTCTCAGGGTGACTCACTGTTGCCCTGCCACTGCCAGTTGACTGACTGGGTCCCAGCAGCAGGGGCGTCCCACCACCGCCACTAGTTGATTGTCTGGGTCCTGTCACAGCAGCATCAATGGCATCCCACCGCAGCCGCCAGTGGACTGCCTGGGTCCTGCTGCCACCACTACCAGTTGACTGTCTGAGTCCCAATCTGGACCACAGATTGAGTGGTAGGAGTGGATTGTGAGGTGGAGGAAGAATTTGTATGTGCATGGTGATTGGCTGAGTGTGTTTCTTGAGCAGCCAATCAGCACACTGGGAAAGGCAACATACCCAAGAGTTTTATATGTATAGATTCAGTGGGTTAAAAAAACACTTTAAACTGTTCACAAACCAACATTCTCTGGACAGTGTACAGTCTGTTAAAAATATACAATGCAACAATAAAGTACTGTAATGGCTAAAGATGGAAGACTATAAAACCAAGATATAATGAGCAACAGAGAATAGTTTATTGGAGAATAATTAGGAATTTATTTCAATCTGAGTGAAGAGAAATGGGTGAAGCAATAAAGGTTTCCTAAATCCTTGCAAAAGATCAATCTTGAACTTAAATTCTCTTTTATTTTTATTTCATTCCAGAATATTTAGGAGGAAAAGGAAAATCCGCCGATCCCTTGTTAGTATTTTCAATATCGGTGCCTCTAATTCATGGCTGAACAGCACTACTATAGAGTCACCTCATGCAGAGGACACTTGGTCTGAAGAAGGCAGAAAGATGGATGGCACTCAGTATTATGATAAGAGTGACCACTTTGATCATGGTAGCTAGTATTTATTATATTTCATACTTAAAGGCCTATAGTACTAGGTGACTTTGTATAAATATGACTGGGCTTGAAGTAAGGAGTTATGAGTAACTCTAGGGTTACCATATTTTGAAAAGCAAAAAAGAAAAAAAAATACTGACTGATTCCTTCAAACCATTGATTGCTATGGCACCTCTCACTTTAAGTACCCCTACTATATAAGAGGGGATAATTGCTATTAGAAATATTTCTAACCTTCATTGTATTTAAATCACAACAATTGTAATTGGTTATTAAGAAATATTTAATAATACCAACAATTGATCTGGTTATACAGTACAGTAATTGATTTTTTCAGTGCCTAACTTACTGTAAAAGGTTTTAGTATCAGCTTTAATGAAGTTACCAAAATGCTGAATTCCATCCCCAGAATAGTCTCACAAACATGTCATTATCATAAATCTTCTTGCATCTTTTTGTATAATTTATATTCTTTTAAGGACCTATCAGATTTTCTTTTTAGACAGTAGAGTGTTAGCATCATCATCCACATTTTAAGTGCCTACAATGAACAATTAATGTACCATTTTAAAGGTACTGCTGATGTTGCTTTGGGACACACAACTCAGAGAGCAGAAGGACATTGTATGACACTAGACAAACCCCTTCCTTTGAAAGATCGGACTTTTACAAAATCAAGACAACAACAGTATTCTTCTTGCATCTTTCCTTTGGCGGAAGAAGAGTGTTACTGTGAAAAATCTTTGAATTCTTCAGGTGAGTTTAAACCCTTTCCATGATTACTGAGCTGTTTATGCTGTACTGCACTTGCTTGCTCAAAACAAGTTCTTACCCTGGAGCAACAAAAAAAGACTACAGCATTTTAAATGGCTTCCATCTCACCCAATACTGTGTGCAGCTTTCCAATGTCTTTGGCAGAGCTTGAAGAAAGTTACTTTTTTTCGACCACAACTCCTGAACTACCCCAAGCCAGCACGACCAGTGGAGATGTAGTCCAAAAAACCCTAACTATTCTAGCCCCCAGCCTTTCCCACCATTATATCTATTACCTGATACATTTTCACATTACAAAGTATGTCCTTCTACACAGCTCTCCTCCTTTTTATTTGGCTCCCCTTTTCTTTGTGTTTATGGCCATTTCCACACTTTTTTTTTCCATGCTACCTGTCCATTGCTTTTTTGTAGCTCACGTAGGAGATTATCACACAGAAACGCAAAAAAACATTCCTGTCCTACAATCTCCACTCCCGCCCCTGTTCTGGAACAATCACCCTCCCCACCACACTTACCTCCACTCCCATTATTCTGGCAGCCCAGGAGTGAACGGAGCTCCATTCACTTCCTGGAGTGAAATCCCACAGATTCTCGCGAGAATATGCGAGTGCGGAAAATTCAAAAATAAAAATAAAAAGAACACAAAAAAGTGACAGCAAGCACAAAAACACACTTTAAAATGTACAAGTAACCCGGGGAGGTTCATAAAAAGTGTGTCACTTACCTGGATGTCCCGATCTCACCCAGAAGTAGATTTTCCTTGGTTTTTTTCCGGGCTATTAGGCCGTATTCTGGAATAGTTTCTTTCTGACGTTTCAGCTCCATCTGTGGCTGGGATCTTCAGAGAATGGTTGGGTAGGTGTGTGTGTGGGGTTTATATGCTATGAACTCCTGTTGGGGAGTATATGTAAATTTGCGTAATTGAATGGTTAGTTTCTGGGTATAGAAATGCAACACTCGTTACTGTCTGTTTGGCTAATGTGGACATCGCATACCTTGATTTCAGTAAGGCCTTTGACAAGGTTCCCCATGACATTCTTGCAAACAAGCTTGTAAAATGTGGGCTAGACAAGTTAACTGTTCAATGGATTTGTAATTGGTTGACCGGCCGAACCCAAAGGGTGCTCAGCAGTGTCTGCTTTTCGTCTTGGAAAGATGTGACCAGTGGGGTGCCACAGGGTTCTGTCCTGGGCCCAGTGCTATTCAACATCTTTATCAATGACTTGGATGAGGGAATTAGGGGCATACTTATCAAATTTGCAGATGACACCAAATTAGGAGGAGTAGCTAATACCCTAGAGGACAGGATCAAAATTCAGAATGACCTGGATAGACTGGAGAGCTGGGCCAAAGCTAACAAAATGAAATTCAATACGGAGAAATGTAAAGTATTGCATTTAGGGTGGAAAAATGAAATGCATAAATATAGGATGGGAGAGACCTGGCTTAATGAGACTACGTGCGAAAGGGATCTAGGAGTCCTAGTAGACCACAAGTTGAACATGAGCCAACAGTGTGATGCGGCAGCTAAAAAGGCCAATGCGATTTTGGGCTGTATCAATAGAAGTATAGTGTCTAGATCAAGGGAAGTAATGGTGCCACTCTATTCTGCCTTGGTCAGACCTCACTTAGAATACTGTGTCCAGTTCTGGGCACCACAATTCAAAAAGGATATTGACAAATTGGAGCGTGTCCAGAGAAGGGCAACTAAAATGGTGAAAGGTCTGGAAACGATGCCTTATGAGGAGAGACTTAGGGAGCTGGGTATGTTTAGCCTGGAAAAAAGACGGTTAAGAGGCGATATGATAGCCCTGTTTAAGTATTTGAAGGGGTGTCACGTTGAGGATGGAGCAGGCTTGTTTTCTGCTGCTCCAGAGACTGGAACACGGAGCAATGGATGCAAGCTCCAGGAACAGAGATTCCACCTCAACATGAGGAGGAACTTTTTGACAGTAAGAGCTGTTCGGCAGTGGAACACACTCCCTCAGAGCGTGGTGGGGTCTCCTTCCTTGGAGGTCTTTAAACAGAGGCTGGATTGCCATCTGTCGGGGATGCTTTGATCAAGATTTCCTGCGTGGCAGGGGGGTTGGACTGGATGGCCCTCGTGGTCTCTTCCAACTCTGCAATTCTATGATTCTATGATTCTATGTGCAATTATCTCTGGGAATCCCCCTGTCCCTCGGTTGATTCTATACCCAGAAACTAACCATTCAATTACACAAATTTACATATCCTCCCCAACTGGGGTTCACAGCATATAAACTCCACACACACACCTACCCAACCATTCTCTGAAGATGCCAGCCACAGATGCAGGTGAAACGTCAGAAAGAAACTATTCCAGGACACAGCCTCACAGCCCAGAAAAAACACAGGAAAACCTATGGATGCCGACTGTAAAAGCCTTTGACTTCACATCACCCAGAAGTGTTCTGGCAGAGACTGCCCATTGATGCTGGGATTTTGCCAGCAAAATGGGGCACTGTGTTGCACACAGGAAAATCCATCACAGAAATGGAACGTGGGATCTATTGATGGCTTCTCCCATCAATAAAAAGCAGCACCTGTGGAATGGCAGCAGAACGGGTGCATAACGATGGGGGAATGGCGTTGTCTGGTAAGGGAGCCCTTTTGTGATCTCCTGGCGCTGCTGTAACACCACTTTTGATGTGTCTGATAATCTCCTAAGAGGGGAAGCTTCCACACAGAACTTAATACAGCACTATATTATCTAGCAACACCGTTTTTCATGGCAAAGAACCTTCAATAAGTTTACATGCAAGATAATTCCATTCATTACAAATACTCTACTGTGTTAATTAGTAGCTTCCTACTCATATCTTCTGATATGCTTCCAGTGAAGTGGGAGAGGTGATGTTTCTTCTACTGAGTGCCACATTCTCTCAGGGGTAAACTATCAAAAGCCACATTCTACAAATGGGCAAGGCTGAAGCTAATAGTGTGCCTGGAGGCCAAAATATGTTAACCTATCCCTTTCCTCCATCTTTTTGACACATCCTTCTCTCCCTCCTTGTTAGATGAGGAACAAATAACATTTTCCAGAGATCTGATCACTAGCAGGCAGGTTTAAACTTAGGTTGACTGCCACATGCAATCCTAAAGCCATAGATTGTTCAGTCCTTCTGTGTAGTACATCTCAGGCATTAGGGATGAATGTCTTTTAACTAACATTTAATTTGCCTCTCCTCAATTTCCCTTTAATGTTAGTCTCTTCTCTTACTTAAAAGGGTGTTAATTACAAGTTTTATCTTATTTTTTACTTTTATAATGAAATAGCATTATTTTATGAGAAAAATGAAAATAAAGTAGTACCCGGCTTGTGGAGGCAATTAGCTAACACACATTGTAAACTGTTTAGAGAGTGCCTAGTGTGCTTTAAAAGCGGTGTAGATTGCTTACCAACCTACACTGCTTTGTATGCCTCTCTGAGAGCCTTTGTGGCTGAAGAGCAGGGTAGAAATACTTAAATAAATAAATAAATAAAACAGATAGAAATTAGTGTGCCCTGTGCTTGCCCATGTGCTCTGGAAGAAAAACTGACATTCACCCCACTGTTACTCCATGGAAAGAAGAAAAACAAGCAGAAACTTCAAAGAGGAAGGTTTTAATTAAAGGTGAAATAGATCTTAAAAGGTGTAATGGTGCTTTGCTTGTACGCATAGGATAGGCTAGTGCTACATCTGTGCCTTCTTGCAAAGCCTAACAAACACACACTAGGTTTTTTTTTAAAAAAACACACACACATAAGAGATCAACACAGAATGCATGGAAATGCAACGATTTGGTACTGAAGTTGTCTAGATTTTCCATAAAAGTGGGGTGATCTAAAGGCAACAGTTTCTGCTTATACTATTAGGGTGGAAATAATCTTATCTTTCCCCTTTGCTGTGTCTGACTTTCTGTCCTAGAAATAAAAATTTTCCAGGAAACACTGCAGCTAGACATATTGCGGTTTTCTATACAACCAGTAGGGTGATGAGCCTATCTCCTTACTCCTAAGTGCCATCCATACTGCACAGTAGCTTTAAACCACTTCAATGTGCTTCATAGGTAGTAGCTGGGATGGCAGAGGATAGTGGCCCATCCATTCTGGCTGATTCACTTGCATAGATCTAGCCCATAGTTCCACATGAGTTGTGACACAAGTTAGCACTGGTATCCTTGCTGGCAGTTTTGTGCATGTTATCTGAGGGTAACTGAAAGCTAAATCTGACCATGAGCATCATTTTCCTTGTGGGAGGAGGATACATGCAGGATAAGCACGTTTTGAGTGCAGAATCTAGGAATATAGCATGGCGATACTTCAGGAAAGCGTCGCCCATGGGCTACATGTGACTTTCACAGTTGTTGGTTTTGTTAAGATGCCCAGCATTCCACAATTGAGGGAGCTGCAAAAAAATGATTACAACACCTAGGTGGGATTTTTTTTTTTTATGTATTGGGTGAGTGGGGGCTGGCATGTTTTAAAAGGACTTTTTTTTTTCTAAGGAGGAAGTAAACCCAAATTCCTTGTGGTGGGGGAGACCTGGGCCTAAAAAAGCCCAGAGAGGCCTCAGAACATACCTCCTATAGCCCTGAAGGGACATAGGAGGCTTTTTATAGTGATACAATTAATATTTTTTTTAAAAAAAAAGGGGGTGGGTGCCACCAATCTAAAGTGCCACTGGAGGTCAGTGCAGCCCCCAATCCCTATAGATGTACACTCCAAAGTAGAGGATCCTAGGTTTTTTTAAAAAAAAATAAGTTTTTTTAGAAACATTTTTTTTTAAAAAAATAAACTTGTGTATAATTTAATTGTTAGAAGCTTCCTTGAATTTTTTTAAAAGAAATGTAGGAAAGAAAGAGGCGGTTGCGCGCTACCAGACTTACAGCTCTACTACCAGGCGTGCGTGCTAACTTGGATCGAAGATTGGATTACGCTGAGCAATAGAAGACTGTTAGCTTTGGAAGGTACAATGCTGCGGTATGGATGGCACGCGTACCTATGTTATAATAAAAAGAAAGACAATAAAGAATTTGATCTACATTGTATAAGGAAAGCTCTGCTGAATACATGGATAAATATAAAGAAAAAATTCTATAAAAATATCCCATTGTGGACCTCAACAGAAGAGGCTTTTTTTGGAAGAACTAAAGAGACGGGAGAAGCTTGGCTTAAATATAGAGATATTATAGAAAGAGATGAACACGGGTCTATACAAATAAAATCCAAAGATCAGTTAGCGGAAAAAGGTGTCAAATTAAACTGGTTCCAATATAAACAGATTTATGAAAAATTTAAGATGGATATGAAATTAGAAAACTTTGAATTAGAGACAAATAAGATAGACGAGATTATTTTCGGTCATAGTAAGAAGCATATATCCAAATACTATAATATGCTACTTGAAAGAGAACTGGAAGACGAAGTAATCAAAGATCAAATGATAAGATGGGTACAAGACATTGGACAAAACATCGAATTAGAAAAATGGGAAAAATCTTGGTTAAACACTCAAAAATTTACATCAGCCCAAAGCTTAAAAGAAAATTATATAAAAACCTTTGCAAGATGGTACTTGACACCTGTAAAGATGAATAAAATCTATAAGACATGCCCACAAACATGTTGGAAATGTGAACAAGCGAAGGGCACCTTATATCATACATGGTGGACATGCCAAAAAGCACAAGAATATTGGAAAACAATTCACACAATGATTAATGAAATCTTTGGAATTAGATTTCCAATGAGGCCCCAGCTGTACTTATTGAATATGTTGGACCCAATAGAGCCAAAGATAGTGAAGGAATACTGGAGAGTTATATTATACATGACCTCAGCTGCCAGAATTCTCTATGCGGCAAAATGGAAAAGAAAGGAAATACCCACGACAGAGGATTGGTTGATTAGAATGAGAGATATGATGGAAATGGACTGGCTCACTGCAAGGCTCAAAGATACTCCGACAGAGAAGATAGAGAAAGAATGGCTGCCGATGCAAAAATATTGGGAGATAAAATGGAAAAATCTGGTCAACTTGGACCTCTGGAATGTTTTGTAAATAATACAAACTTAGAAATGTACAGGTCCAAGTTAACACTAAGGTTCTGACTAGACTAGTAGAATTCAGATTAAATTCAAGTTAGAGGCATTCTGTAATTATTAGTTCGAAGGGAAAAGTTTGCAAGGTCTGGGAGGTATGGGTAAGGGAAAAGGAATAAAGGGTAAAGGATTTTAAAATTATGTATAAAAAAGAAGGTAAATATGAGATGTTAGAGCACTCTAAGAATACGTGTAATATGATGCGGAATCTCTTTATGTAACAAGCTAACTATTATTATTTTCATTTATATTTTATTATCCTGTAAAAAGTTACATTGAAATTCAGACTTCAGAAAGATAATGTCATATCAAAATACAAAGATAAATGTAACAGCATAAAAACTATCAATACAAAAAAAAAAGAAAAAAAGAAATGTAGTATACAAAACCATAATCTGTGGCCAAGGTGGGGCTGTATGTTCCCTTACTACTTCATGTACACAGATGTTTCTGTGGTTTCCATTTTTATTTTTGCAAACACTTTGGCATTCTGTGTGTGTGTGCATTTATACACACTTTTGAGCATTTAAAATGACATAGCATCTATCTATCTATCCAATCAGCTAATTAGCTACACCGTGCCATTTAAAATGCTCAGAGGTGCTTGCAACAATAAAAATAGAAAGAATAGCAACAGTAATGTAGAGTAAATGCTTCCTCTAACAGCTGTGCAGTTGTGTTCAATGTGGCTGAAACAAAAACAGGGGGATTAGCTTGCTTATGATTTAATTGTGCTTAAGAGGCCAATATGATTTAACCTCATTTGTGCAAACATGTGGCTTTAGTATTCATTTCCCATTAGCCTTTTTAATAAGCCTTTCCTGTGCTAGAGGATACCACCTCATCAATGCCTGTTAAGTCTTCCAGATTAACTTGGCACTGCACACTTTTGCCCTCAATAATTCAGAGTCTCAAAGCAGACAATAACAGCATAGATCAAAGATGGTGAATTTATGGCCTCCAGATATAGTAGGATGGCAATTCCCATAATTTGTCACCACTGCCTATCTTAGTGGGGCTGTTAGGTGTTACAGTACAACAGCATCCAGAAGCCAGACAAGATCAAGATCAAGATCAAGTGAGGATGGAGCAAGCTTGTTTTCTGCTGCTCCAGAGACTGGAACACGGAGCAATGGATGCAACCTCAAGGAACAGAGATTCCACCTCAACATTAGGAGGAACTTTTTTTTTTTGACAAAGAAATTTTTATTAGACATCTCATAATAACTTAACTAGAAACTAGAAACATAAGTCCTATATCATGGGTTCAGTAACATTAGGAGGAACTTTTTGACAGTCAGAGCTGTTTGGCAGTGGAACACACTCCCTCGGAGCGTGGTGGGGTCTCCTTCCTTGGAGGTCTTTAAACAGAGGCTGGATGGCCATCTGTTGGGGATGCTTTGAACGTGATTTCCTGCGTGGCAGGGGGTTGGACTGGATGGCCCTTGTGGTCTCTTCCAACTCTGCTATTCTATGATTCTATGCTTCTATGAAGTCTTGGGAAAGTTACTTTTTTTAACAGCTCCCAGAATCCCTTAGCCATCATGGCCAGGTCATACTTGCTGGGTTTTTGGGGGGACTCATTGTCCAAAAAAGTAACTTTTTCAAATCTAACCTGCTATAATGCAAGGTGCTGATGGTAATATTTAAAGCCCTAAAAGGCTTGGGACCTTGGTATTTGAGGGAGTGCCTCTCTTTATATATGCCTGCCCAAGAACTGAGATTATTGAAGGGACCGTCCTTTATGTCTCACTAGTAAGGCAAATACTTTGTAGGAGGATAGTGGCACCCTAGTTGTGGAATTTCTCCACCCTGTGGAATCATTTTGGCACCAGGCTGCACATGTCTTATGGTTGCATTATTTAAAATTATCTAGTTTTAAATTGCCTTGTTTTTACTAAACTGTTTAGTATGTTTTTAATCTTTTTTAAAGCTATTGTTATTATTTAATGTTTTAAGCTGATTTTCTTGCAAGCTACCATGAGACCTTCAGGTAGGGGCTTGCATATAAATAATTTAATAAATAAAAAATATAAGACAGCTTCCTGTTAATAGGAAGATGTTACCATTGAACATATGAAAACAATAACACCTTTAACTTTTTGTCTCTCTTTCTCTTTTCCAAATAGACTCTATTATAATAGGAAATGATCTCTACCCTATGATCATGCTGTCCATGTGTTTGATCATATCTCTCTGTGTAAGGTAAATTAAAGGACTTTATATATGGTACACCTTTCTTATGTAAATGCATACAATGGTTGGAATCCTGTTGGTGTCTTACGCATGTGTAAAATTCCCTTACAGAAGTGTGGACATTTTTGTCCGTTATCTGATGTCTGTGTTTAGTTCAAAGCTGTGGAAGTGGAGTTGTGCACGTGATGCCATTGTGCATACAGTTGTGATGTGCATGTACCATGCATGCATGTATATGTGGATATGCTTTCAGTTGTGCATCATTGCCATTCAACAGAAGAGCATGGTAACACAATCAATGAGTAACTCAGCAAGCAGAGATGGATGCTAGGCAACCTTGATATGTGATCTTGGCCCAAGAGTTTTTCAGATAAGATATTGACCCAGTCCCAAAAATTGTGTAAACAGCTACATGCACCTGGAGGGATTTTTGAATCATAGCAGCTCCTCCATACTATTCCACAGCAAACTCTGGTGACATTCAGAAGCACCTTGGGATATGACATTTGTGCCTGCTGTACTGGTGTACAAAAATAAAATAAAGTAAAAACCACATATTTCACTGAGTTGTGCAAGCCTTTGGGCATAGTTCATGTGTTCCTCTGGTTTATGGTTTACACAGACATAACACTGTGTGTGGTGGGTGTGCTTAAGCTTTCTTCATGGCCCACGTTTCTGATCAAAATGGTTCTTCTATTTGTGTGTGTGTGGGAGGAAAATGGAATAAGAAAAAATGCCCCTTCTGAATACAGGTGAGCACAGCTTCACACTATTCTAATGCTTTGTAGATTGGTGATTTCCACTACATTTCTTTGTGGATTCAAGCAAATCAAGAGCAGATACCTATTGCCATGAAACTACAGCAGGGGCCCTTTCATACTACACAGTTATAGTGCTATGATTTCATTTAACTGCCATGGTTCATTCCAGCCTATAGACTCCTGAGATTTGTAGAGCTCTTTGGCTGAGAATTCTGCATACCTCTCCCTAAATTCCAAATCCCAGGGATTCTATAGAATGCAGCCATTGCCGTTAAAGAAGAATCATAGTACTATTGCTGTGTAATGTGAAATGACCCATCAAATCTCACTCCAGCCATTCTACTAGACCAATGGTTCTTAACCTGTGGTCCAGGGACCCCCAGGAGTCTGTGATGTCCTCACAGGGGGGTCCACGAAGGCTTGAAGGCTGTTCAGCCAGCCTCTTGCCTGCAGTAGAGTGGCCATGTAGCAGGAGCCAAGGCAAAGGCTAGCTGGCTGGCTTGGCCTGCCCATTGCCATTCAATCTGCTCCAGCCACAAACTTGCAGGAAGAAGCAGAAGAAAAGTCTTCCCTCCCCTCCAGTGCCTCTGAGGGAAGGATTAAGTTTAATGGATGGTGCAATTGTATTTATTATTGTTGTTGTTGTTTTAAATCTTGAGTTAAGTTTTGGGGGTCCATGGCCACAAAAGATATTTAAAGGGCGTCCTTGGTAAAGAAAAGGTTAAGAGCCACTGTATTATATTAAAAGAGCCTTTCTGGCTTGGGCAATTGTTTCCAGGCTGTATTCAGGAGGGAAGAGATGGGACTGTGCATGGCCATTTTCTGGTTGTTTTGCTCTTGTTTGATGTGAATAGCAGTGGGCAATCAAATGGACAGTGGTGTAGTGGTATTGTGGGGCCAGAATTAACAGGGTAAAAGCACTAAGATTTTTGCATTGGGAAGAATTATAAAGTCATCTATCACCCCCTATCAAGTTACCCTATCACCTCTTTGCATAGCTGCAATCCCCACAGTAGCTGGGGGAGGAGGGATGGAAATTTCCCAACCACACAATTTTGGTGTAGCTTATCTCTACTATCATGCAAGTATTAGAGAATGACATGGTACTGAATGGGCACTTTAGGTCCATTAGCTTTACAAAAGACTGCTAGGCCTGGTTGGTTGAGGTACAGGGATGCACAACGCTGCCCACAGTTTTGGACCCTATTTTGAGGCATAGCTATGGGGACAATCATGTTAACATTTACCACTCCACTACTACAGCTGGAATTGGATCCTTGGCTTAAAAAGTGACTTAAAATTATTCTTGTGGTTTCAGATTCTTTCTGGGCAGGCTGCTTCCTGCTCTGCTGACCTGCTCACTATTGATCATCATTTTGATTTGTAAGCAAAATTTTCCTTATTCTCCTCAGATGATGACTTAGCATATTGACTTTAGGGGTCTAATTCTTCAGAGAGCGGTTTGTGTGATGTGCTCATTAAGCCATTAGTGTTATCATTGCCATTCATGTCTATAAAGCACCTAAACTGAGAAAGTGTCTAAAGTTTTAAAGTGTTATATAGAGGCGGTGGAGGAGGAAAGGGTAAGGCGATGGTTCACAGACTTACAGTCTTAGCAGAATGGGATCATTTATCCTTCACTGAATTACTACTTGGGGATTAGGAGAAGAGGTTCCAGTGGAGGGTTTAACGTCAGTGGAGTAGTGAATTCCACTCCAGGTTTTAGTCTGAACTTTAAAGGAATAATCTGAGGTGCTGAACCCTATTCATAAAATAGGTTCAGCACCTTGAATAGCTCCTTCAAAGTTTACCCTGGACAGATTCTCTACCCCATTGATATTGGAGCCAAATTACTGCTCCCTTCTCCTGCTCACTTCCACATGGCAATAAAATAAAATAATATATATTTATTTGGCTTGTTTTTTGTTCTTTAAAAAACTGTCATCATGGATTCATGTATTTATGTTTGTTTATGTATTTATATTTTGGCATCAACATCTCTCCCCCCCCTTTTCCATCAGGTTCATCAGCAGTTTTGCGCTACTCACCTGTCAATACCAGCTCCAGTCAATCCGTATATCCATCATAAGATAATAATCACTTGCCCTTCAATGTCTCATTACTTTTAACATTATTCTGGAATTTTTCGACGGAAAACCTTATTTTAAAAATGAATTCAACAAACTGTAATGTTTTAGAAGAACTTTCACAATACATACTCACTGGCAACCTTGGAGAAGCTTGTTTCTCAGAAGAAACCTACCTCACGGGAATGTTGTGAGGTTAAAAGACCACACTGAACTGGTTGAAGAACAGAATACAATTGAGAAATAATGATGCCAAGAGTACAGTCCAGCTATGCCAGAATTAACCTCCTGCCCCTGGATTATGGTGCTTTGGTGTGGAGAAGATCAAGGACTTTGTATTATTTATCCGTTGTAATACCATAACCCAAGGAACAGCAGACTTAAGGTGTGAGAAATCTATTTTTTGAAATTATTACTAGAACCCCAAGATTCATCAACCAGCACCAGGTGTGACAGACACATACAGTTAGAGTTAAAAACACTTCTGTACTCGGAAATGTATCTTGATTAGTAAAACTGAACTGAGCTTAAGAGTCCTTCCATACACAGATCCATTCCTGATTACCTCCAGCTCCTGCTTTATTCATTTCAAGGATATAAATGATTTTGGATGCCATTTTGCTGCCACCAATATTACACAACTGGAAGTAAGAAAACCTTGGCAGTATATGCAATTCACCCATCAATCTATCCATGGATAGAGGGATGAAAAATGCACCCACTGCTCCTTTTTCTATATATCCCAAGTTCCCTTTAGACCCCTAAAGCCTTGAGATTTGGGGCAAAAGTCACCCATACATCTCCTCTCAACACTACAAATACCATATTAAGCAGTGCTTCCAAACCAAACATCCCTCAAGCCTCCCCCACCAGCCCCAGAAAATCAATCCAAATTTCAGGCAGTAGAAACCAGAAGTAGAAGTCTCCTTTGGACATCTTCGAAAATAAGCTGGACAGCTACCTGCTGGAGATCCTTGAGCTGGAGATCCTGCACTGAACAGGGGGCTGGACTTGATGGCCTATGAGGCCCCTTCCAAGCTCCAACTCTATAGTCTAGACTTCCAGTGACTCCTAGCTACATTATTGGCTGAAATGTGGTAGTGCCCTCAGAGGCCTGGAACAACTGGCTACCATCCCTACCACAGTTGCCCACCCCAATATAGTCTATAGTAATAGTAGGTTGCTGCATCTAGCCAGTTCTCACCATAGACAAACCTAATCCTGAAGGCATGGCTTATATTTGTACCTGCAATATCTGTTTTACAATAAAGATATTGATTTAATATGCTATACAGCGCAAACGCAATCATTATTTATGTTGTAAAAACGCTTTGAGTTGTGGGGAAAGAGAAACTGCTTGGTTCTAAAGTGGTGGCAAAATGCATAAAATCATTTCAGTTTTATACGATACCACAACCACACTTGATGTGATGTGCAAAATTGTGATGAGTAAGATTACTCCCCCTAATAGTAAATTATTAGAGAGGCCTCTCTTTTTTCTATATATTGGTGCATGTTTCTATTCTTTTCATTATTTAAAACATCACAATGACAGCGTAACATAGTGGTAGAACGTATGTTTCACATTCATTCTTCAACAGCTGGAAACAAAAATCCACCACTGGGCAATGCCTTTCTTATGGCCAGTTGAAATGTCATAAAAGTGTGCCAGCTTTCGAGCTCTCGAAAACTCTTCACCAGGCTAGGCAATAAAACGTTAGGGGTTAGAGAAGAAACAAGAAAATCCAGAAGTTTGACCAGCTTTCATAGCCTTGAGGTTGGAAACTAAACATAATCCCCAAAATAGATCTTGAATGAGTCACTAGTAAGTGTAGAATTAGCAGATTAGGGGCTTGTCTATACGGAAAGAAATAATGTACATAGTTGCACATTATTGGCAATTCACAGCAGTGATCCTTTGTCTCCACAGCATTTTGGCAAAATCGAGTGTATTTGAAGCTCTCCTTTGCAATGTTCACACAGCTATGAATCAAGATGGTGGTCATATCAGTTTTGGCTGATATGGGGAGAGGGCGAAGAAGGCGAAGGGGCTAGCAAAGGGATGTTAGTAGCTGCTTGGCCAGCTGCTTGGAGAAGGAGGAAAGGTGGCCACCCTCATCGTCGTCTCCAGGTGCTGTGCAGCCGGGTCCCCTTTGCCTTCTGGGCGCTTGACAGCAAGCCCACACGTGCGCACATCTGACCAATCAGAGGAAGAATTCCACCCTCTCTGGAGTGCACAGGAAATGTAATTGGTGTCTGAATGAGCAGGAATGTGCATTTCCTGTGGAGCTTTTTAAAAAATACGGGAAAAGCTGTGAAGGCTTTTCCTGTGAATTATTTGGAGTTTTTGCCCCCCCCCCCTTCACAATGCGCCAAATCACCCCAGGAGCAGCTTAGGGAAATGGGCATGTTTACTCTGGAGAAGAGAAGGTTGAGAGGGGACATGATAGCTATGTTTAAATATTTGAAGGGATGTCATACTGAGGATGGAGCAAACTTGTTTTCTGCTGCTCCAGAGACTAGGACATGGAGCAATGGGTTTAAACTGCAGGAAAAGAGATTCCACCTAAACATTAGGAAGAACTTCCTGACAGTAAGAGCTGTTTGTAACTGGAATCCATTGCCCCGGAGTGTGGTGGAGTCTCCTTCTTTGGAGGTTTTTAAGCAGAGGCTGGATGGCCATCTGTCAGAGATGCTTTGATCGTGATTTCCTGTGTGGCAGGGGGTTGGACTGGATGGCCCTCGTGGTCTCTTCCAACTCTATAATTCTATGATTCTATGATAGTAGTAGTAGTAGTAGGACCATCGCCTCCCCAAAACAGTACTCTACGGTGAACTTGCCACGGGTCAGCGTAAGAGGGGCGCTCCAAAAAAGTGATACAAGGACTCCCTGAAACAACATCTCAGGCTCGGCCAAATTGATCACCAACAGTGGTCCGCCCTGGCCTCACATCAGGAGGCATGGGACACACTATCCACGATGCTGCAGCCTTATTTGAGAACTCACGCCGAACAAGTCTTGAAGAGAAACGACAACGCAGAAAGAATCACAACCTGTAAACATCACCCAAGGAAACCTTCTGCTGTGCATTCTGCAACCGGACTTGTCTATCTCGGATTGGCCTTTTTAGTCATCAGCGCGCTTGCAGAAAGCGCGGGATGAGTCCTTCCTGAATCTTTGTTTGCGAAGAAAAGCCAGAGACATGAGTGCTTGGGAGGGAAATGCTTGTGTACAGTACTTTTAAAAACATTTGGTACATTAAAAGGTGTTATTAAGAAAAGAGACTTGGTACAAAATCATGCAGGATTGACATTTTTGTTCAAAGGGAGTGCTTTGATAGTTTATTCCTACATGGCAGGAATATTTAAAAAATATTTATTTATTTATTATAAATTTTTATAATTTATTTTTTATAATTTATTATTTATAATTTTTCTATAATGTATTATTTATAAATAAAATAAATAAATAAAGGAAGATGGCCCTTGTGCCCTCTTCCAGTTCTATGATTCTTCAGGATCCCAGCCACTCCGTTGCGTTCTCTAACAGCATGACTGGGTAAAAATCCTCGATTTATGGGTCCAAAAAATTAAAATAAAATTTAGTATTTTGACGTTGAAGTTCCAAACACAGAGTTCCAACGCAGAGAGACAGACACCACTGGGAGTCCAATGTAATATCAGAACAAGCTTTCAGTTTGATACCGGAACTTGTCAGGGGCTGCCACTCACTTTTATGCCGTACCTCTTTGTGCCAAGGCCCCGCCCCTTGCCTGAAGAAGGAGGAGGAGGACAGGCGCGGCGTTGGCGAGGCCCCGCCCCCTCTGGTTGCCGTGGCGACCAGGAGCGGCGTCCGTTAATGGCGGTTGGTCCGCGGGGGAGGGGGAAGTTAACTGAGGAAAGAGGCGGTGGTGTTCTCACGACGTGGCGGCCATGGTGCGGAGTAAGTGGCCGCCTTTTCTCCTTTTCCAGTAGGCTGGCGGCGGCTGGCGCCTTTTTTTGGGGCCCAGGCGCGCTTGCGGTTTGTGAGTTTCCCTGGCTGCCCTGCAAAAAGGCCGGGATAAGCATCCGGGTAGTCCTGAAGGACCCATTTTCACGACCGTCAATTCCCCAAGTCAGACTCGCGGGTTGAGGGAGGCCTAGAATGAAGGAGCGGGGAAATACCAACTGGAACCCATATCCGCTGAACCAAATACCCGTGGTTTCAGTTATCCGCGGGGCACAAACCAGCACAGCTGCCATAGAGTCTTCCTAGGAAATGCCTAGAGGGGCGTTCTCTCTAGCCATTTGCTAGGTCCTCCAAGGCAACTATGGTATTTGTAACCAGAGGTCCTGTTATTTTCAATGGTGTTTGCTGTTATCCGCAGTTTCTAGTATCCACGGTAAGTCCAGGAACCAAATCCCTACAGATACGGGGGTCCGACTGCATTCACAAATGTTCTTAATTCATTCAGTTTTGTAAAGGAAATATATACAGTACAGTTGTCCCTCCATATTCACGGATTTAAGTATTCATGACTTGAAAATATTCTTAAAACAATCATCCAAAAAGCAAACCTTAATTTTGCCATCTTATATAAGGGACACCATTTTGCTATGCCATCACCAGCATTGAGGCCATGATATTGAGAACACAGCTACGTTGGGCAGGGCACGTTTCTAGGATGGAGGACCATCGCCTCCCAAAAATACTACTCTACGGTGAACTTGCCATGGGTCAGCGTAAGAGGGGCGCTCCAAAAAAGCAATACAAGGACTCCCTGAAACAACATCTTAGGCTCAGCCAAATTGATCACCAACAATGGTCCGCCCTGGCCTCACATCAGGAGGCATGGAGACGCACTATCCACAATGCTGCAGCCTTATTTGAGAACTCACACCAAACAAGTCTTGAAGAGAAACGACAACGCAGAAAAAAATCACAACCCGGAAACATCACCCAAGGAGACCTTCTGCTGTGCTTTCTACAACTGCACTTGTCTATCTCGGATTGGCCTTTTCAGTCATCAGCGCGCTTGCAGAAAGCGTAGGATGAGTCTTTCCTGAATCTTCGTTTGCGAAGAAAAGCCAGAGAGAGCATATAATGGGACTTGAGTATTCATGGATGGTATCCACGGGGGGTCCTGGAACCAAACCCCAGCGAATATGAAGGGACAACTGTACATACATAATAGTAAACGTTAGTGTAATTCAATATATTTATTTCATTTCCCACCCATGTTTTTCTTTATACTGGGTATGCCATTTAATCATCTGAAGTTTTCATGGAAAAAGTTGAAAAGCACAGTGAGCTAAAGGAATACAGTTGTCCCTTCATATTCGCTGGGGTTTGGTTCCAGGACCCCTGTGGATACCAAAATCTATGAATACTCAAGTCCCATTATATGCCCTCTCTCTCTCTGGCTTTTCTTCGGGGCACTCCATTATATGCAGTGGCATAGCAAAATGGTGTTCCTTATATAAGATGGCAAAATCAAGGTTTGCTTTTTGGATTATTATTTTTTAAAGAATATTTTCAAGCCGTGAATACTTATCCATGGATACAAATGAACAACTGTACATCTAATTAAATTGAAGTGACACCATGCTTGTTCAATAGAGGGTAGTGTATTGTGTTCCAATCCAAAGAAAGGAGTTTTATAGCTATTTCAGGAAGTACTATGGCTTGAGCTTTCTTGGACTCTTCATGGCTGGTATGGGGAGACCTCAGGCTTGTAGGATCAGGAGCGCTTGTTATCAGCTTCGGCTGATACGCCAGCTGTGCCCTTTCCTGGAAGTAAGGGACCTTGAGACTGTGGTGCACGCGCTGGTAACCTCTCGTCTAGATTTCTGCAATGCGCTCTACATGGGGCTACCCTCGTGCTTGGTCCGGAAACTTCAGTTGGTACAAAATATGGCAGCCAGAGTGGTCTCAGGAACATCTCGGAGAGATCATATAACTCCAATACTAAAATCTCTCCACTGGCTGCCTATCAGTTTCCGGGCCCAGTATAAGGTGTTGGTTATTACCTTTAAAGCCCTAAATGGCTTGGGTCCAACTTATCTCCGGAACCGCCTCCTCCCATACAATCCTCCCCGCATACTCCGGTCCTCTGGGAGGAATCTGCTTCAGCCACAAAAATCTAGGCTGTCTGCAACCTCCCAGAGGGCCTTTTCAGTAATCGCCCCCAAATTGTGGAATGGCCTGCCGAATGAGATCCGTCAGCTGACGAGCTTGAGTAGCTTTAAAAAAGCACTAAAGACGGATCTCTTTCGGCAGGCCTTTCCTGATTAGATCCCGGCCTCAGGAACTCAGTCTCCTGGCTTTTTATGTATATATTTGTTTTTAATGTATTTTTTTAGCTAGAAGGTTTTAATCTTATTGTGTTTAATGTCTTTTTATGTGGGAGGGTGGGGTGGGTGGTGTTTTTAGTCATTATTATAATGTTTTAATTGTTGGAAGCCGCCCCGATTGTTTTTAGCAGAGGGGCGGGGTATAAATAAATTTTATTATTATTATTATTATTATGATCTGCTTTAGTTTTTACTTGAATCCTAAGATCTACCAACCAGAACCAAGTGCAAAATATTAGTAGTATCTTAGAGGAGCGAGCGTATGGAAAAGAAACTGTATGCATATGAGTTTAGCCTAGGAATATGCTTCAATACCAGGACTGACATCATCCTTCCAAGTTGTCTTCATTTAAGAGGTAGATACTGATAATGGAAGAGATGGTGTCACAAGCTATAGTATAGTGCAGCATAGTATAGTATAGTAACAGCAAACAGTTTAACTGGAAACCATGAAAAAAAACAGGTTGAGCCTCCCATTTGCTATTATTACTTGCAATCAAGAAATGCAAATAGAGGCCAGGCAGAATGGGATGAAGGCTTTTTAGGCTTGCCTGAAGTCTCACCTTGTGACAGGGCTAGAATCCCATCCCTTGCATGAAACCTCACAATGGCCAGCACCCCATAACCATTGCAAGATCAGTTCTTAATTAACCAAGAAATATGGGACCGCCATTTTAAGCCATTATGACTTTTCTGAACTTCTGAGCAGTATTTGCCATGATTTGTCCTTCCCATGGGAGGAAGGAGCTTCACTTTTCACTTCCCATGTTGGGGAGAATTTTCATTTAAGAATCCTACTTTGTATGCTCTGTAAAGTGCTGACTGCCTCAGCAGTTCAGTTAAAGAAAGTTTTCTTGAGAGTAGAAGGTTTTGAAACAACTGTGGCAGTTACCGTAGAAAGAAACTGGTTGTGCTAGCTAGCAGACTCGTCTAATTTTTACAGTGAGAAAATACTGTACTCTAATTTGTGTTGAGAAAAGGTAGTAGCTAGCCCCACAACAGAAGTACTGTCTTGACTGAAGGATGCAGCACAAGAAATGAATAAAGTTTACATATCTCTCTCTCTGGCTTCTCTTCACAAACAAAGATTCAGGAAGGACTCATCCCACGCTTTCTGCAAGCGCGCTGATGACTAAAAAGGCCAATCCGAGATAAACAAGTCCGGTTGCAGAAAGCACAGCAGAAGGTCTCCTTGGGTGATGTTTCCGGGTTGTGATTTTTTCTGCGTTGTCATTTCTCTTCAAGACTTGTTCAGCATGAGTTCTCAAATAAGGCTGCAGCATTGTGGATAGTGCGTCTCCATGCCTCCCAATGTGAGGTCAGGGTGGATCATTGTTGGTGATCAATTTGGCAGAGCCTGAGATGTTGTTTCAGGGAGTCCTTGTATCACTTTTTTGGAGCGCCCCTCTTACGCTGACCCCTGGCGAGTTATCTATTATTCTACAAATTGATTGTTTTGAAGGATGTCCTATTTCAGACTAACAGGATGTCTTCAATGTATCATTATGTTGGTTTTATACCAATTTATGTACCATGACTCTCTTAACTCTGAGGGTCCAGGGAACTGTAGTTTGGGGAAAGAAATGAGAATATTCTGTCAGAAACATTTACCTACTTCCCTTTGGGAGCCAGAACTCCCATGATCCATTAGAAGAAGGCTTAGTTATTTAGTCATTTTAGTCTTCCACATCACATATGTTCTAACATTGCTGCTCTGCCTGTTTGCAGGTCTAAAATGTTAAGATCTGAGAATAAAGTATGACCTGCAAATTTGTTATGTGTTTTCAAGTTGATTTTGACTTATGACAACCCTATCACAGGGTTTTGGGGGCAATATTTCTTTCAGAGGAGACTTTGCCTTTTGTCTTCTTCTTAGGCTGAAAGAATGTGACATGCCCTAGGTCAGGGATGGCGAACCTATGACACACGAGTCAGCACTGGCACGCGTAGCCATCTGGGCTGACACATGGCTGTAGGCCTCCCCCCCTCCCCCGCCCACAACCTCACCACCTTCCCTAAAGTGGTGATCAGCCGCCACTTTAGGGAGGGTGGGAGGGTGGAGGAAAGTGGTGGGCGGGGCTATGAAGCCCTGATCGCCACTTTAGGGAGGTGGGGGTGGAGCCTCCCCCCACCTGGCCATCCCCCCCACAAGGCCTGCTGTGCTTCCCTGGAGCCACCTCGGAAAGGCTGGGTAAAGTGGTGAGTGGGCGGGCGGGAATCTGCCCGACCTTCCTGAAGGGGCTCCAGGGCTTTGAAGCCCCGGAGCCGCCTCGTGAAGGCCGGGGAAAGCAGCAGGTGGGCGAGAGTCTGCCCGGCCTTTCCCCAGCCTTCCTGAAGGGGCTCCAGGGCTTTGAAACCCCAGAGCCCCCTCGGGAAGGCCAGAGAAGGCAGTGCAAGGGAGTCTGCCCAGCCTCTCCCCGGCCTTCCCGAGGGGGCTCCAGGGCTTTGAAACCCTGGAGATGGGAGGGCGGGAGAGTCTGGCCGGCCTCTCCCCGGGCTTCCCAAAGGGGCTCTGGGGATTGAGAGCCCCATATAGCCTCTTCGGGAAGGTTGGAATGGGTGGAGGGAGTGTGGCGTAGAGGCTTTTCAGCCACCCCCACCCTCCCAAAGCTGCAATGAGGCTTAAAAAGCTCAATAGCGGCTTTGGGAAGGGCAGGAGGGGCCTAAAAAGCGCCTTTCCACCCAACTCCCCACTCTCCCAGGGCTTGGCTCTCCACCCCAAATGGAGCCAAGCCCCAGGAGAGTGGGGAGTTGAGCGCCTGGCTTGCTCAGCAAGCACTCTGTTTAAATCAGCTCCTGCCCCTTGAGTGGGAGGGAGAGAAGCTGATTTAAATGGGGTGCTTGCTGAGCAAACCACGAATAATCAAAACGGCGAGAGTGAAAGCTGCGAATGTGGAGGGGCAACTGTATACATTTATGTTATTTAAACAATAAATATCACGAAATAATGTTTTTTCCTCAAAGTTACATATCACCCGAGTTATGCTCAGTTTTTTGGTGAAGTTTGACACACCAAGCTCAAAAGTTGCCCATCACTGCCCTAGGTCACCCAGTAGGTTTCCATGGCTGAGTGGGGATTCAAACCCTGGTCTCCCAGAGTCCATAAAGTTCTACCAGCATACTTATGCAGATGTCTAGGTATTGGAGAGGGAGGCAGAAGGTGGCCAGTCTAGTGGTAGCATGAAGAAATTTTCTGATGCAGTCCTGTGGCCAGTCAGTGGCCATTTAGGCTGGAGGGAGTAAACTACAACCAGTTCTACTTCTACCAAACAACCATTGCACTGATAAACAGTACTGTTGATGTACATACTGGGTACCTCCTTATGCAGCACTGGGAATGCAAGAATATTCTGCACAGAACATACATATATATATATATATGTTGGTTACCCTTTAGATAATTTTATTTGCCAAAGCACAAGGGAAATAACTATTTACTCACTATTGTGCTGTGTCGCTGTTACAAGGTACTATTGTGGAAAACCATAATTCACTTTATGAAAATGATTTTTGGGGTGTATATTACTGTTAAATCCCACCCTTCTTTCAGAAGCTCAGAGTGGTATAGAGCTAGCCAATGCTATGTAATGTTGGGTAACCTTAAGGTTTTCAGGGTGGGAATATTACTGGCATTTCCCAAGCCAGTGAGATATCTTCAGAGAACTCACATACATTTGAAATTTACCTGAGCAGCGCCTATCTTTGAGTGGAGACATCTCGTTGTCACCATTGCTGGTGCCCAGTCTCTTACCCCCTCTCTTTAAGCCCAAATGCTCATAACTGCAGAAGGGGATGAAGTGTCAATTAATGCACTGCCTTCTCACTGTTGTCACTACTTAACATGCTCAGAATAGGAACTAGAAATGTGTGAACAGGAAGTATATATTTTAAAATAAAGACTGAAAAGCTCATGTGTCCCTTTCAAATGTGGTGGGAAAATATTCGCTTATGAGATCACACAGCTACACTATTTAGCCAAGGTGAAGTTCTTTGCTGTGCTGAGGTATATTTCCCAACAAACTGCTTACAATTTTTATATAACCCAATAGACAATACATATCAAAACACTCAATGAGGCATTATGTAGCAAAGCATCTCCAGATGTTTGCTGATTTTGAAACTTGTATATTTCTCATTTGAATTTGCTTTTGTAAATAGCTTGCAAAGAAGGAAGAGAGTACATAAGACTTATTTCTGTATTGTATCAGTTTCTAAGCAAATGGATGATGCAGCTTCTCTTTAGAGAATAAATTGCTTCAGTGTACTGTGATCTCCTTTTGCAGTCACAGAAGAACTAGTTAGGCAACGGGCAGAGCATAACAACTGTGAGATCTTTTCCTTGGAAGAAATTTCCTTACACCAACAGAATATAGAGAAAATAGAACATCTTGACAAATGGTGCAAGGATTTAAAAATACTCTATCTTCAAAACAACCTAATTCCTAAAATTGGTAAGCATTCTTATGAATTGAACTGATATATTTATCTTTCCACGTACTGAAAATGATCTAAGGCGGGACTGGCAACGGTAGTGGCTTTGGGAACCATTTTTCTGTCCATAGAAGCACTCTTGGGCCCACTCAAACTACCCAAATTGCTAAAAGTGGCCAGAAGTCTTTACAAATGAGTATTTTCTTTAAAAGGAAAACATACATTTCTAAATAGACTGAGGGCACTCACAACCAGATCCCACTGCTCTCAAAACCTTTTGCAAGAAATCCACAGTAACAACTCGAATCTGGGGTAATAACGTTACGGTTTCCTTGTTAATGAGGATGATATTTAGGAAGGGCTTTCTTTGTTTTGCTTTCTCTTCTCCAGTCACTTTTCCTTGTTGCCCTTTCTGGTCATTTCTTCCCAGGCATCAGCTCCTGTTAGAACTACTGAAATAAAAGGATAAGGCTGAGTTCCTGGAACTGCCTCCTGCTTGAGGCAGATAAGGGCCTGCCTGAGTTATATCTCAGTTTTGTTTTAAACTCATTGTTAGCCACCTTGAGTCCCTATACTGGGAGAATGGCGGGATATAAACAGACAAACAATAACAATTGGTTCAGTGGGGCAGATGTGCATGAGATCTAGTTTCAGGGTGACAGGGCTGATGGGAAGAGACAATTTCTCTAATCCTACTGCTGAGATCCAGTCACATTCTGAGGATAGCTATTGCTATCACAATCCCTGACTATTCTTTGGACTGAATTCAGTCTTCAATCCTCCATGTTTTAAGTAGAGGTGGATAGTTTGGTTTAGTCCACTGAAACCTTGCAATGGATAGGCACTGCCATCTCTTCACTTAGGTTTTGGAGAAGAAATTACTTCAATGAGAAGAAATGCAAATCTTTTAAAACTAGCTGGACTTGGCATACCATACATCTTTAAAAAAAACTCCCCCCCAAGATGCCTGGTAGACCTCACGCCCAGTTGCCTAGGCTCTGTCGCATTGGCAGCAGCGGCGTCCAGCCACCACCATTACCAGTTGATTGCCTGGGTCCTGTCGCAACAGCAGCAGTGGTGTCCCCCCACCACTGCCAGTTGACTGCCTGGGTCCTACTTAAATCATAAGTAGGAATTGTGCAGCCCTGAGACATTGGTGAACTGGAAAGGCCTGCAGCCTTAGTAACAATAGCCAACAATGTAGCACATTGTTTGGTTGCTCCCAGTGTACAGATTGGCCATGAGTGGCAGGAGTGGATTGTGAGGTGAAGAGGGAATTTGCATGTGGGTGGTGATTGGCTGAGGAAGTGACAGGAGCGGCCAATCAGCACCTGAAAGAGGCAACATAGTCGAACTCATTGTACATACCCAAGAGGCAACATACCTAAGGCCTTGTGCATACCCAAGAGTTTTATATATAGAGAGATTGTAGTTTGCTTTTTTTTGTAACATACACACAAGCCATAATTTTAGTGAACATAAGTATTTAATGTTTTTCTGTTTGTCTTAATTTCTGTTCAGTTAGTAATTTTTAAAAATTATTAACTGGTGTACAAAGTTTGAAATGTTAAGCCTATCCCTATGCACTGACATATATAATAATTATGTTTCAGAAAATGTTAGCAGACTGAAGAAGCTTGAATATTTAAATTTAGCTTTAAATAATGTTGAAAAAATTGAAAATTTGGAAGGTAAGATCTTTGTTTTTTAAAGAGAGCTTCTATTAGTTGTTAGTGTTGGAAGATATACATTATATGGCCTAAGTCCAGTGTAATATTACTGGAGGAAAACAATGTGTCGTTTCTTAGTTGTACAAGCAGCAGCACACTTATCCTTGCCATGCTATCTTTTGTGCAACACTTCTAAATTCCCTTGCATGGGAAAAAGAAGCAAATGTATGAATTTTGTCTTTTGAACCAATGTATTTAGAAGTGTTTCCTCTGAGTGAGACCAAATGGTTTTCAAATTTAAAAAAATGGAAAGATGTCATTGTGCTCACTCTCAGTTAATATCATCTTTGTTTATCAGGTGCCAAAAATGTTAGGAAGAACATGTGGAAGGTACTTTGTTACTGGGAAACTATGGTTTCCTGTAATGTGAATGAGCCATATTAGTCGTGGTCTCCCTCTTCCAGTTCTGCTCATCAGAAAAGGCAATCAGAAAATTTGCTTCTAGTTTTAAACTAACCACATTTCTCCGTGATGTTTCAAAGTGGGCAGCTGTGGTTTGTTTAACATGATTTCAGAACACCACCAACAAAAAATCTGAAAATGATTATTTATCCTGGCTTATTCTGACTTACCATAGTTTAGAGAACAATTTCCCAAATTGTGATACCATTCAGAAGAGTAGTTTGAAACAAGAATGGATACATTTTTTGGAGAGGGCACTTGCATTGCCCCTTGATAAATTCCTAGGGGTCATATGGGGGTGCAGCTGGTAGTGGTTTAAGTGACACTGTGAAGAGGGCCTTCCCCCTCACACAGCCATTCACACTGATGAACTTCAGTGATTATGATTGTTGTGAAGGGTAGTTTAAAGCCTCTTGTTTCCCTCCAGTGATCCTGATTAACAGTAGTAGGGTCCAAGTGATCTTGGGATGCAAGAAGTTAAATCTATTTCCAACCACTCAACTGACAGTTAATCAGCTAGGCAGTGGGGAAGAAAGAGCAGCATGTCTCACAGAGAGGGATCAAAGGCTACAGAGGTAAACCATCTGTGATTTAAAATCAGAAGCAAATCTTCTAATTCTCTCATTGCCATAAAGATGCATTGCAACAAAGAGGTACTCCTGTGTGTCATTTTGACAAAATGGAGTACCCAATGACATGATAGGAAACCATGCTTTCAGGTTGCATCTAAATTAGCTTGTTATGTCTTAGCATTAGGAAATGTTTATAAATAATCACTGAAAATATACTGTATAGGTCCACTCCATATTTTCACATTTCATGTGAACCTTATGTTCAATTAAATCTCTCTTGTTTGATGCAAGAAACAAAACAAAACAAACCTTAATTAGTCTTTCTCCTATCCCAGGAGTAAGGCAAGGTATACATTCATATATTCAATCAAAAAAATCAAATAGATGTCAGTTACTCTTTTAAACATTTGATATTTCTGTTCATAAAATAGAAGTGATTTGTGATGGTGTCCCATGATGACACTGAGGTGAATATATGTCCTCATTAAATGCAAAATTAATAATGATAGTACAGTATTTTAAGACATCTCACATTTTCCAAACAGGTTGTGAAGACTTGCAGAAACTAGACCTGACAGCTAATTTCATTGGAGAATTGTCCAGTATCAAGGACCTGAAAAATAATATCCATCTTAGAGAGCTATTCCTCATAGGCAACCCATGCACCGATTTTGATGGTTATAGACAGTTTGTGGTTGCTACTCTTCATCAACTCAGGGTATGTCAAAGTAGAAATATAGCTGGTAATAATCCCTCATTTGTGTTAAGGGTGTGGAGCTCAGAAGTAAAGATGTAATACAGTACTGCTGATGTCTTACTTTTGGGATAATGATGTTGGCAACATTGTTTCTTTTAAAGGGTAAGAAAATGATTACTACACTTTAGCAATGGGGGAGTTGGAATTTGGGGCCATTTGTACTATATATATATGTGTGTGTGTGTGTGTGTGTGTGTATTTAATATGATTAAATTTTAGATAATTTAACATAGTTAATATATTCTAATTAATATAATATAGTTAATATATATTTAATTATTAATTTTTAATTAATATATCTTTATCTGTCTATCTATGATAGCTAGAAAGTAACTCATTAGTGAGAGTGAACTAAGCTATTTTTCAATAGCAAGAAATACTAACAATTTATAGAGAATTCAAGGAGATAGCCATACTTTCAGCATACTAAGGAAGTGGGGAAGAGATGAAATCTAGCAGCATCTTTGAATCTGATTTAATTTACAGTCGTCCCTTCAAATTTGCAGGGATTATGGGTGGACCACCTCCGTGAATTTGAAAAAACTGTGAATAACGGGGGGGGGGGTACTGGTAAGCCTCCCCGCCGCTTCCCCCCCCAACTCTTCAGAAGCAGCGAGGAGGCTAGGCAAGCCTCCCTGCTCATCCACCCCACCCTTCAAAAGCAGCGGGGAGGCTAGGCAAGCCTCCCTGCCACCCACCGGTAACCCCCCCCCCACTGGCTGGGGCCTCGAGCAGCTTGGCTGGGAATTTGGCGACTTGCCTTCCTCCCCAGTCAAGCCGCTCCCAAACCCTGGTGGCTGGGGCCTTGAACGACTTGGCTGGGAAGGTGGTGACTCGCCTCCTCCCCAGTCAAGCCACTCGGTAAGCCTGCCGGCTGGGGCCTCAAGTGGCTGTTTCGTCGGTTTCCCTCCCCTGTGGCGGAAAGCTGAAAACCACCCACCCCTCCCCACGGCCTTGCTAATCCGCAAATTCTAGATCCACGAATTAGAAAGCTGCGAATTATAAGGGACAACTGTAGTGTGAAGTGGATTGAAATCTATGAAAGCTCATGCTAAAAACAGTTATTCTCAAAGATGCTGCTAAATTCCTTCTCCCTCCCTTTCTAATTTTTAGAGAGGGTGGGAGGAGAAAGGAAAGGTAATAAATACTGAATTACTTCTAAAAATATTTTTTCAGAGCTCTGGTCAAGGATCAGGAATTAATAATCTAGCCCAGTAATGCAAACTACAGATAAGCATTTTATCACATAATGCAATTAGAGTGCAACATTTAATTGATTTATCCTTTAGATTTATCCATTAAGGAACTTTTGAGCGGCAAACTTATACAGTATTTTGTTGTTAACAGCCTTTGAGTTAACATCCACTCGTGTCCTGAACTGCTCTGCTCAGGTCTTGTAGGGTCAGGGCCGTAGCTTCCTTGAATGAGTCTATCCATCTAGTGTGTGGTCTTCCTCTTTTTCTACTGCTCTCCACCTTTCCTAGCATTATTGCCTTTTCTAGTGAGTAATACCTCCACATTATGTGACCGAAATATGGCAGCCTCAATTTAGTCATCTTGGTTTCCAGGGAGAGTTCAGGCTTGATCTGTTCTAGGACCCATTTGTTTGTCTTTTTGCCTGTCCGCAGTATCCTCAACATTCTTTTCTAGCACCGCATCTCAATTGTGTTGATTTTCTTTCTATCAGCTGTCCTCAACTGTCCGACTCTCACACCCATACATGGTGATGGGAGATATGATGGTTTGGATGATCCTAACTTTAGTGTTCAGCTTTATATCTTTGCACTTTAGGATCTTGTCTACTTCTTTCATAGTTGCCCTTCCAAGTCCTAGTCCTCTTCTGATTTCTTGACTGTAATCTGTTCTGATCAATGATTGACACAAAGTATGGGAAATCTTTAACTATTTCAACTTCCTTATTGTCTATATTAAATTTATGTAAATCCTCCATGGTCATTATTTTTGTTTTCTTAATGTTCAACAGTAAGCCTGCCTTAGTACTTCTTTCTTTCTTTCTTTCTTTCTTTCTTTCTTTCTTTCTTTCTGTATTTATACCCTGCTCAACTACAAAGGCTCTCAGAGTGGCTTACAAATTGTTAAGCAATAGCAGTTTACACATCTGCACTGCATTAAGTGGTTTCCAATGCGTGTTGGCTAATGTGACTTTCTTTAGTAATTGTTTCAAGTCTTTGTTGTTTTCTGCTGGTAGTGTGGTG
The DNA here is from genome assembly GCA_030847615.1 of Gambelia wislizenii. Taxonomy (NCBI): domain Eukaryota; kingdom Metazoa; phylum Chordata; class Lepidosauria; order Squamata; family Crotaphytidae; genus Gambelia; species Gambelia wislizenii. The sequence continues at coordinate 320,763,289 of JAUMIR010000004.1, read as the reverse complement.
TTGTTTGCATATCTTAGATTATAGGTATTCCTTCCTCTGATCTTTCCTCATCCTTCCTCCAAGTCTAAACCTGCTCTGAGTATATTTTCTGCATACAAGTTGAACAATTGAATGCAGTCTTGTCTGACTTCCTTTCCGACTGGGAACCATTGTGTTTCTCCATATTCTGCTCTAATGGTAGCCTCCTGTCCTGAGTAGAGATTATGCATCAGGACAATCAAATGTAATGGTAGAATAATTTCATTAAGAGCAATCCATAGCTTTTAATGATCTATGCAGTCAAAGGTTTTGCTATAGTCCATAAAGCACATGCTGATTTTCTTCTGGAATTTCCTGGTGCTCTGCATTATCCAGCGTATATTTGCAATGTGATCTCTAGTGCTTCTTCCTTTCTTTAACCCAGCTTGCACCTCTGGAATTCTTACTCCATATATGGTAGAAGTCTTTGCTGCAGAATTCTGAGCATGACTTTGCTTACATGGAAAATTAATGCAATGATCCTGTACTTACTGCACTTGATTGTGTTTCCTTTTTTGATCCTTTCCAATCTGGGACATTGTTTCGTTTTCCATATTTGTTGGAAAGTTAAAGTCATAACTAAACTCAATTCTGTCTCTGTAGATTTTAGCAGTTCTATTAGTATGTTGCCATAGAATCATAGAATTGCAGAGTTGGAAGAGACCACGAGGGCCATCCAGTCCAACCCCCCTGCCACGCATAAATCACTATTCCTGGTGATTTATTCTTCCCAATTGCTTTGAGTGCAGCTTCCACTTCACTTTCTAAAATTTCTTCATATGTTTCTTCTCCCCATGTGTCACTCATCCTTTCATCTCATATACTGTATAACTCTCCTGTGCATTGCTTCCATTGTCTTTTATTTCATTTTGGTCGTATATTGTGTTTGTCTGCTGATGGCAGAGCACCATTACCCTTGATTTAAATTTCCCTTTGATTTCATGGATCTTGTGGAAGATGTCTCTTGTTCTTATTTTTTTGTTGTTGGCTTCTATTTCTCTGCTTTGATTATTATAGTAGTTCTCTTTATCCTTTCACACTAATGGTTGAACAGTTGCATTTGTGGTTCTGGTTCTGTTCCTGTCTCCATTTTATTTTGTTTCTTGTCTTCCTTTACTGATTGCAGCATTTAGTCTGTTATCCATTGTTTCTTCTCTTTCTTTTTGGCTACAGATAGCGTCTTTCTGCATGTCCCTGGCTTCTGTCCATAGTTCTTCTGGTTCCCTGTCAATTAATAGTGCAAATTATTTTTCACTTTATCTTTAAATTCTGCTGGGCTGTTCTTCAGATCATATTTTGGCATGTTGATTGATTTTGTGTTCTTCTTCAGCTTTATTCTATTTTTTGATATTAGTAGTTCATGGTCTGTTGGGACTAAGTCCATTAAAATCGGTGTGTGGTTTTTTTTCTCAGTAGATAACTAAAAAATATTGAAAACTGGAAAATCAGCTAGAAATATGCCTCTGATTAAGAGCAGCAGATTTATATATGTGTGTGCATATATGCACAAATGTTTATATGCATGCAGATATTGTGCACCATCCTGAAAGAGAAATTCTTCCTTGTCTGGGCTCTTTGTTGTAAATGGAACTGCTACAGTAAATGTGTGCATCATCTGAAAACAAAGAAAGTGTTTTTCTAGTCTGTGGTTTCTGTCCAAAGGAAAATTCAGTTGATTGATTAAAAGTCATATGGGTGACCTATTTTTTAATTGGAAGACAATGCTTAAATAAATTAAACTGATGTCTGCTTGGCATGATGAAGAAAGAGAACAGGCAAGAGAACCAATATTGTGATCCCCTTGTTGACAACTGGCTAACTTTTGATTTAGAAAATGTGTTTTAGAATGTGATTTAGAAAATGTGATTTAGAATGTAGCAAAAAAAAAAAAAAAGCAATCATGATGGTGAGGGATCTTGAAACCAAGTCCTGCTCAAGACATGAAGCACTAAACCATTCTGCTTTATGCATGTAAAATGGTTATTGGAAGTTTTTGCAGTTTTATAGTGAACAATCTAATACCATTACTGAATATGGGATATATTTATTGAGCTTTTACTTTTTCTTCTTCTTTTAAGGTTTTGGATGGCAAAGAAATAGTGCATTCAGAGAGGATGCAGGCTTTACAGAACTACGCTGAGGTAGAAAAACAAATCCAAAAACAAGAGCAAGCCTATCTTCTCAAAAGAAGAGATGAAAAAGAAGAGGCTGAAAGACGGATGCAAGAAAAGCAAGAGAAGAAGAAGCAAAAGAAACACAATCCAGGATTTGATGGACAATGGAAGACAGATATCAGTGCAACCAAGTATGTGCATACATCTGTTTATTTTGTATTCTCCTTTTGATATAGTTATTTTTCCTGTCTTGGAAAGAAACTGCTTGGCATATGGGTAACATAAGGTTGTATTACCTTTATGGGTATCACACATCTCTCTTAGGCTGGAAATCTGTTGGGACACTACCATAAAACTTATTGTGCAAGTGGTTGTGCTTTCCCAAAAGTTGTGTAGCTGCAGTCCCTAGTACAGCCGGTTATTCTGCAAACATGCATAAGGTCTTGCTTTTCACTTACAGTTTGATGTATGGGAAGGTGATTGACCATTCTGCAAACTGTGAGCTCAAGGCCATGGTGCTCATTATGCAGTCTTATCCCTTTCGCATGTACTGCCATCAAGCCAGGTGTCACCATCCTATATCTGTGCATTTCATTTTTACTGCCCAAGTGTAGCATCCTACATTTCTCACTGTTGAAGTTTATTTTGTTAGTTTTGGCCCTGTTTTCTAATCTGTTAATTTGTTTATGCACAGTTCTCTTAAGGTCCTAATAGAGGCTTGTAGAATCTGAGATGTACATATTTATTCCTATGTAAATTATGGTGGAAACATGAGTGAAGTGCACTCTATGATCTAGATAAATAACATTGTTTCAAGGATAATTATTTTGTGTTTGGTTTTTCAGCTGCTATTCTGTAGAAGGGAAAAAGAACCACCAGAAAGCTAGAGAAGAAAATGAATACTATGAATTGATGAAGGAAGAAGATGATGAAGAGGAGAGAGCCTTTTGGGAGGAACCTGTGCCTCATACTCCAGAGGCTAGGTTAGAAGCTCACAGATATGTAGAAGATAAAAAGAAAGCAAAAGAAAATAGGTATACTTCTCATGTATTTCCTAAATGGTAATTTCCCCAAAATATATTGTCTCTTGATTTTCCGTTACCCACAATACCGGATCTCTCTATTATTTATTTATTTATTTATTTATACCCCGCTCTTCAGCCACAAGGCTATCAGAGCGGCTTACAAATTGTTTTAAGCAATAGCAATTTACACATCTACACTGCATTACGCAGTTTCCAATGTGTGTTAGCTAATTGCCCCCACAAGCTGGGTAGTCATTTTACCGATCTATGAAAGGATGGAAGGCTGAGTCAGCCTTGGAGCCCACTGGAATCGAACTTGCAACGTGGTGACTTGCAGTACTGGCATTTAACCACTGCGCCACCAGGGCTCTTTTATTTTCTTCTCTTTCTGCCTTCCTTGGCTGCATTTTAGAAGGCCTAGTGTTTTGTAGAACAGCATTTTACAGATACTGACTGTGTCAACGTTCTTGTTTGATGCTTCAGAAGCTCACAGACTGTGGTGGTTGAAGCAATAGGGGAATTAAGCTAGCACATGGTCACAGATGAGTGTACCCAAGGTCATGTATGTCAAAAGGTGAATATTGAAAAGTGACTCTGTTGTGGCAAGCAACAGAGCATTCATTGGGGAACCTGGATGTTTCTTAAGCTGTGTGGGATCTGTTTATTCCTGGATAGCTCTTGCACAACTAGAAGAGTGTTAACATAACCCAAATGTGCAAGCAGAGCCTACCTGCATAGATCTTTCCCAAGGAATTTGTCCATGGACACACGCACATCTGCACTGTGCAGAAAATCTCTTCCAACTCTGCAACTGGAATTGCTTTTTAATCTGTTGGAGATTGAGCCTGGTATTGTCTGAGGGGACAGCAGTGTTCTGTGTCCTTAATCTCCATGAATGATTATGGTTAAATATACGACAATATCTAAATGCATGCATTACTAGCCTCAGGTGTTCACAACCTATGCAAAGGAAGTGCTTTCCAGGAGCAGAGCAACTGTCACCCTTCTACCTGTCTATTTTAGGATAAGCCTAAGTATTCATGTTTTCCGTCTTTAGTCAGGGGTCATAGCTCTGCAAGGAGCAGTAAACTAATAACTGATCTGTGGGGCTCCATGTCATTTACAGCACTAAAGTTCAACCACCACAACAAGCCTGCAAAAACACTAAGTAAAACCTATAATTATTCACTAGCAAAGAAAAATGATTGAGTAGCAGGATCTTTTTATAGATGTTCAATGGGCAGGTCAGGATGACTTATAAAACTGGTAAGATATGATTTCTGCCATCTGTTGACTCCCTAGGCTCTGCCCATGTGGTGGGTCATTTAAAAGTTCTCTCAGCCACATAGAAGTTGCTCATGGTCTTAGTCAAGCCATTATATCTGAGAATGTATTTGCAATGTAAATGGGTAATATTACTGCGTTTCTTTGAAAGGTTATTTGAGAATTATAGAGATAATGAATACAAAGTGTTTTGAATACTCTAAATGCTAAAGATAATAGATTATAGCCAATGTTAACTAAGTGGGGAAAATACAAGAGATTGCATTGTGTTTGCATAAGCATTAGCAGAACAACTAATACAACTAGCATAATATGATTCTAATGCCTATTCGTAAATCTATTGCATAAAAGATGTATCCTTTCCTTGGGAAGACGTAAGTGCTCTAGGTTGAGAAACACAGGATTGCTAAGTCTACTGGGTTGGATCCTGTCAGGCTCATCCCTGAATTCTGGGCATTAGAGTAGACTCCATAGAAGATTGTGACATGAGATTGGTAAGAGGCTTTGGCCTGTTTTCCTTGCCTGGGCCTCTAAGTCTTTGGGTAGGTGCCAGCCCGCCCTTTTGTGGGCCTGGGAACGCTGTTCTCCAAAGCAGCCCAAGGTCACAGCACCTGGAGTTGTCTTGCTGCCCCCAAATCTCCCTGCATGCCATTCTCACGCTGTAAGGGTTTATCTGGGAATTGTGTTAGGTTGTGTTTAGTCTCAGCTTTGGCTATGTTCCTGATACACATATCCTTGCTTAATAAAGGAATTCTTATTGAGTAAATGTGAGCGTGTGTTCCTGGTACATCACAGATCCAGACTTAGTCTTACTTAGATTAGATCCATTTCTGTAAATGAGACTTATCAGATTGCTCTAAGTAATTCTGGGTTGAGCCTGTTCAGTTTATTTTAACACATTACATATGGGGGAAGGCATGGGAAGGAGATTTTGCAGAGTAATTGGTTGATTAGACTAGCCAGGCAATCAGAAACCATAGTTATTTTAGTTTTAGTGCTTATAAGGAACAGTCACTACATTAAAACTCAGTGAGAGTTTAAACAGAGGCTGGATGGCCATCTGTCCGGAATGCTTTGATTGCGTATTCCTGCAGGGCAGGGGGTTGTACTAGATAGCCCTTGTGGTCTCTTCCAACTCTTATCATTCTATGATTCTATATGATAAACCTACCTGAAGTATGAGAAGAAGGTACTGTCATTCTGAATTTCCTGGTAGGCCTCTGGGTAGTCTGCAGTAGATAAGCATTGATTTCTGGTTCATAATGGGTTGAAAACTACAGGAACACTATTACTCCCCACTCAGTTCTCCTAAACATAGGGGATGGATCCTGTTAAAATGAAGCAAGGTTATGGTAATGAAGAAATGCTTTTTGCCTGGATGGACTATGATTTCTATTCCCTTTTATATTCAGAACAAATTCTTGAGGTTAAAAGTGTTCAGTGCTATGTCTTTTGCAGCAGGCTTCAGATGGTGGATCTCAGAGTTCTGATTTTTTAAAAAAATATTTCCTAGAGATTTGAATATCTCTAGGAATATCTAGAGATTTTCCTAGAGATTTGAATATCTCTAGACCTGTTTCTATCATTGCCAAATATGAGTTTGTACACAGTGGAGTCAAGCAAGAGTGTTTCTGTAATAGCACTATCTCTGAAGTGTGTCTGAAAAACAAGGACACATACACCCTGATTTTAAGTATCTCCCTTGGAATTAAGTTTCATTCAAATCACATGCTTAAGGTGAGGGTATTAGAAAAGTTTTATGTGAGGCAAGACAAGTTGACACATCAAGTATGTCCTCACAGTATTAAAGTACTGTAAATGCTTTTGTGTTTTAATGAAAAACTAAATCACACCTGACAGTCTTTCTCTTGTTTTTTTTCCATTTCTATCTGTGCTGCCTCACAAAAGGGATGAGGATACAGAAATAATCAAACCTGAAAACTTCTTTTCTTGCTTTTTTGACAGAGAACAATCAAAGAAGGAGAAGCCACCAAGGATTTTGATCACCCCTGAAGGAAAAGTTTTGAATTTAAATGAACCTAAGTATGTAAAGAAAAATTTTCATCTAGGATGGGCTCATCAGAGTGGAATTGATAAGTCATGAATTATTTTGATAATTTACAAAAAATAGATAGTTTTCTCAGATACTGACAGACTGTTACAGCCTAAATTAGAGAAATATATGTACAGTATATACCTAAAGAGGAGCATTTTCCTGTATTTCCCTGAATACAGGTCTCAGTTGTCTCTATACAAATGCACAGAGGATGGGAAATAAACAGGATGAACTTGAACTCTTAGCACAGCAAAATACATATGATATCATAGGCATCACTGAAACCTTGTGGGATGAGTCTCATGATTGGAATGTACTAATAGAGGGATATAGCCTATTTCAGAAAAATAGACCAAACAGGAGGGGTGGTAGAGTAGCATTATACGTTAAGGATGTGTACACCTGTGAACATATCCATGATTTAAATTCTGGGAGCTAGATTGAGAGCATCTGGGTAAAAATCAAGGGGGAGAGAGACAGCAGGGATATCATTCTGGGGGTCTACTACAGACCTCCAGGCCAAACTGAGGACTTGGATGATGCCTTCCTGGAACAGATAACCGCACATTCAGAAAGGAGAGATGTAGTAGTAATGGGGGATTTCAACTATCCTGACATTTGTTGGAAGTCCAACTCTGCCGAGAATTTAAGGTCCAACAAATTCCTCACTTGCCTTGCAGATAATTTCATTGTCCAGAAGGTGGAAGAGGCAACAAGGGGATCAGCTATTTTAGAGCTAATCTTAACCAATGGAGATGACCTGGTTAATGGTGTGGAATGGTGGGATCCTTAGGTGAGAGTGACCATGTTCTCCTGGAGTTTGTTATACAGAGGAAAGCAGAAGCCAAGCATAGTCGGACTTGCATTCTAGACTTTAAGAAAGCTGATTTCAGAAAACTTAGGGAATTACTGGGGGTGATCCCATGGTCAGGAATACTAAAAGATAAAGGAGTTCACAAAGGATGGGAGATTCTAAAAAGTGAGATATTGAAGGCACAACTTCAAACAGTTCTAATGAGGAGGAAAAAGGAGAAGTGTCTAAAGAAGCCAGGATGGATGTTGAAAGAACTCTCAACTGAGCTAAAACATAAAAAAGACATGTACAAGAAATGGAAAAAGGGGGAAATCACCCAAAGAAGAATTGAAACAAATAGCCAGCTCATGTAGGGGGAAAGCCAGAAAAGCCAAAGGTCAGCTGGAGCTCAGGCTTGCTAGAAAGGTTAAAAACAATAAAAAGGGTTTTTTTGGGGTATGTCCATAGCAGAAGGAAGAACAAGGAAATTGTAGGGCCGCTGCGGAGAGAAGATGGTGAAAGGCTAACAGGGGACAGAGAAAAGGCAGAACTACTTAACACCTTCTTTGCTTCAGTCTTCTCCCAAAGGGGGAACAGTGCTCAACCTGGGGAAATGGAACAGATGATGCAGTAGGGAAAATACAGCACAGAATTGGTAAAGTGGTAGTTCAGGAATACCTGGCCAGTGTAAATGAGTTCAAGTCTCCAGGGCCAGATGAACTTTATCCAAGGGTATTAAAAGAACTGGCAGAAGTAATCTCAGAACCAGTGTCAATAATCTTTGAGAATTCCTGGAGAACAAGAGAGGTCCCAATAGACTGGAGGAGGGCAAATGTTGTCCCCATCATTAAAAAGGGGGGAAAGAAGACCGAAATAATTACCGCCCAGTCAGCCTGACGTCAATACTAGGAAAGATTCTAGAGCTGATCATTAAACAGTCTGTAACCACTTAGAAAGGAATACCATGAACACAAAAAGTCAACATGGATTTCTCAAAAACAAGTTGTGTCAGACTGATCCCATCTCTTTTTTTGATAGAGTTACAAACTTGATAGATGAAGGAAACGCAGTGGATATAGTGTAGCTTGATTTCAGTAAGGCTTTTGACAAGGTCCTCCATTATATTCTTGCAAAAAAGTTAGTAACCTGTGGGCTAGACAATGCAACTGTTAGGTGGATTTGTAATTGGTTGACTGACCAAACCCTTTGAAGGGTAGTCACCAATGGATCCTCTTCATCCTGGAGAGAAGTGACCAGTTCTCTCCTGGGTCCAGTGCTATTCAACATCTTTATCAGTGACTTGGATGAGGGAATAGAGGGTATGCTTATCAAGTTTGCAGATGACACTGAATTAGGAGGGGTAGCTAATACCCTGGAGGACAGGATCAGAATCCAAAATGACCTCTACAGATTAGAAAGTTGGGCCAATATTAACAAAATGAATGTCAACAGGGAGAAATGTAGGATACTACACTTGGGAACTAAAAATGAAAGGCACAGTTACAGGATGGGTGACGCATGGCTTGAGGGCAGTACATGTGAAAAGGGTCTAGGAGTCTTAGTGGACCACAAGCTGAACATGAGTCAGCAGTGTGATGCAGCAGCTAAAAAAGCCAATGCGATTCTAGGCTTCATTCATAAGAGTATGGTGTCTAGATCAAGGGAAGTAATAGTGTCACTGTATTCTGCTTTGGTCAGACCTCATCTGGAATACTATGTCCAGTTCTGGGCACCACAATTCAGGAAGGATATTGAGAAGCTGGAACGTGTCCAGAGGAGGGAGACCAGGATGGTGGGAGGTCTGGAAGCCATGCCCTATGAGGAGCGGGTTAGGGAGCTGGGCATGTTTAGTCTGGAGAAGAGAAGGTTGAGAGGGGACATGATAGCCATGTTTAAATATTTGAAGAGATGTCATACTGAGGATGGGGCAAGCTTGTTTTCTGCTGCTCCAGAGACTAGGGCACGGAGCAATGGGTTCAACCTACAGGAAAAGAGATTCCACCTAAACATTACGAAGAACTTCTTTACAGTAAGAGCTGTTTGGAAGTGGAATACACTGCCTCGTAGTGTGGTGGAGTCTCCTTCTTTGGAGGTTTTTAAACAGAGGCTGGATGGCCATCTGTCGGAAATGATTTGATTGTGTATTCCTGCATGGCAGGGGGTTGGACTGAATGGCCCTTGAGGTCTCTTCCATCTCTATGGTTCTATAATTCTATGAATTCAGATGTTGGTTTCTCTTCTTGGAGAGTCAGAATTTTTAGAAAGACATAAGGACCCTATGCGTTGGGGTCTTTTATGTTGGTTGAGTAGAATTAATGACGATGTTTCCTTAGCTGCCTTTATATTCAGACTAGATTATTTCTTTTAAAAAAACAGCAACAGCTCTCATCACATGTAACACCATTTTATTGTTACAAAGAGAATAATGATTTCTCTGTAGCATACATGAATGCTATGAGGAGAAAGATGAATAATGGTAAGACAGAAATATTGATGTTTACCTGCATTGTCTTGCAAGAAAGGCACTGTTTTATCGATGTCCCCATTTCATTGTAAAAATGTGTTGGCAGCTGTACAAAAACAGGAGTAGCTTTCTTGCTTGAGACGACAAGTAGGCAATATCTTAAATCTGTGTTGACAGATTAGAATTATGGTTCTGGGAGTTACAGACAGATTAGAGAAAGCTTCTAGGGCCCCAGAGACTTTTTTTGTCAATAGTTACTGAATGATATACACTATTACCTTCTTTTGATGGAGTCATACTGAAGGTCTAATTTTGATAAACTGTTACAAAGATTAGGAAGAAGCATAAACCACAACCTTACTTTGTGGCTTAATTACCTCTGATGAACTGGAAATGCCAGTGACTATGAAGGTATCATGCACGTGGCAATCTAGCAGTTTTCTCCCAAATTACAATAAGCTTTATTTATTTATTAAAAATAGAATAAGTACTCTTGTACACTGGTACACAGAGGTGAAAGCTCTCACCATAGAGCTTCTTGCTTGGTGCCAACTCTGGGTCCACTTACAATCTCTCACTTAGCTTTTATTAGTCCCTGTAAAAAGTGGTGGGGGATGGGGGAGATGATGATGGAAGCTGTATGACATCGGACAATTTGGTCAATCATCATAACTCTTCAGTTCCTTTGCTCACTGTTGTACCAATTGGCTCTAGAGGTTGTGAGACCCAGTATGGGCATGCCCACTTTTAAAATGAACAGCAGTATAAAAAGCTATAGATTTTCCTTGGTTTTTTTCTGGGCTGTGAGGCTGTGTTCTGGAAGACTTTATTTCTGACATTTCGCCTGCATCTGTGGCTGGCATCTTCAGAGAATGGTTGGGTAGGAGTGTGTGTGGGGTTTACATACTGCGAACCCCTGTTGGAGAGGATATGTAAACTTGTGTATTTGAATGGCTAGTTTCTGGGTGGAGATATGCATGGAGGATTAGTGTCTGGTTGGCTAATGGTTGGCTAATGGCCCATTATTTGCTAGAAATCCCCCTGTCCCTGGGTGGAGGTCATTTGCAAGTGTTGAGTTTTGATTTTAGTGTTTTTCAGGACTAGCAGCCAGATCTTGTTTACTTTTAGGGTTTCTTCTTTCTTGTTGAAGTTGTCCAGGTGTTTGTGGATTTTAATAGCTTCTCTGTGCATTCTGACATGATAGTTGTTGGCCTCATCCAGAATTTCAGTGTTTTTAAATAACATTTTGTGTCCAGGTTGGTTTATCACATGTTATGCTACTGCTGATTTTTCTGGCTGGCCCAGTCTGCAGTGTCTCTCATGTTCCTTGATTCGTGTTTGCACACTGCGTTTAATGGTCCCTATGTAAACCTGTCCACAGCTGCATGGTATGCGATAAACTCCTGCAGCTGTGAGAGGGTCTCTTTTGTCCTTCGCTGAGCGTAGCATTTCTGTGATTCTACCTTTCAGACCAATCAGGGAGAACTGATTGTGAACTGAGTGGTGACCTTGAACATGTCTGAACCTGCATGACAAACATCAACACTCTGGGCCATTCAGTTAATTGTCAGCTGTTGTTTAAAGCAGCTGTGTTGTCTGTTGTGTGCCGAAAAAATGCTAAGTTTAAAAGTCAAGCAACAGGATATTCTGCAGCAACTTGAGGTGGACCGAAACCTTTTTCAATAAATCATCACTTGTGATGAAACCTGGATTTTCCAGTATGATCCTGAGACAAAACAACAGTCAATGCACTGGAAAACACCATCATCACCAAGAGTGAAAAAAGCAAGTCAAAGCAAGTCCACATTCAAAGCCATGCTCATTATTTGTTTTTGTTTTTGGCATTAAGGGCGTAATTTTAGCAGAATGGGTTCCAAAAGGCAGAACAATGTACCAGGATTATTATAAGGAAGTTTTGACAAAGCTGAGAGGAAGAGTTGGGGTGGGGGAAGGCCAGAACTGTGGAAAAATGGTTTCATTCTTCATCAAGACAATGCACCTGCTCACACAGCACTTTCTGTGAAGCAGTTTTTGTCCAATAAATGCATTACTACACCTGAACATCATCCATATTTGCCAGACTTGGCACCATGTGACTTTTTCCTTTTCCCTAAAGTGAAATCAGTGCTTAAAGGACTGATAGATTCAGTTAATCTATGCAGTACAAAGAAAATGGCAGATGTATTGACACAGTTGACAGAAACTGATCTGCTCCACGTCTTTGACCAGTGGCAAATAAGACTGCATCAGTGTATGAGTGTGAACAGGAAGTGTATTGAAGAGGACAAGCATTAGAATTGTAATACATATAAATAAAGATGGGTTATTGTATCAGTTCCATTATTTAATAGACAGACCCCATATATTTGTACTAACTGGATTAAATATAATTTATTTCAGTCATTCATTTTAGAGTTTTTGTCACCTGTTATTTAATTCCTCTGTCCAGTGGATCTCCACCATAAAGCATGTGATATTTGATATGTATGAACCCTCAAGAGATTAAAAACATATGATTTTTCGGAGTGTGGTGGACTCTCCTCCTTTGGAGGTTTTTAAGCAGAGGCTGAATGGACATCTGTTGGGAATGCTTTGTTTATTCCTGCATGGCAGGGAGTTGGACTGGATGGCCCTTGTGGTCTCTTCCAACTCTACAATTCTATGATTTCCTAATGTGAAATGCCTCTTGCAGTTTATTCTCATAACTATATTCATGTAGAAAGGGATGCTTAGGCTTCATATATGCAATTTGTTCTCTAACTGATGATTGGAAATCGACTATTCAGCCATGATTCTCAACTGATTCCAAAGAGTTAGCTTCCATACAAATAGAGAGCAAGTCAGGTGTTCAGATTCTGCTCCCACCAATAGCCACTCAAGGCAATTGCTTGCCAGAATCATTGCCCGTGTGAACATAAGGACCAATTAACAAAGCATTGCCCAGCTAGTTCTGCATGCTTAAAAGGGATTTGGACATGTTTCTGCAACACTCCATATTATGTAGGGTGACCTTTAAACTGAACTGTAATACGACATGAGGGTTGTGATGTTGTGGATCTGCTGTTCAATGAAAAAGAATCCCAATGGGCATGCCTGAAGTAGCTCTCTTGGTTGCCTGCCAATGTAATGTGACTTAGCAGTAATCTTTAAATATCTCTCTCCACCATTCTGATTCAAAAAGATGTTATTAAACCATGTGAAAACTGTTAAATCAGTGAGATTAATGTATTTTAAAGAAATGATAATATTAAACTTCTGTACAGTGCTCTCGAGGATTCCGGTTCTAAAAACTTCCCTGTATGTAGTTTTATTGTAGAGTAGGGGCAGAGTCCAAACAAAATTCCCAGCAGCTGCCAAGACACAAAATCACAGGTTTCCTGAGTCATTCTCTTTGTTATTCCCTGCCTTCATAGGATATTCTGTCTTTCTACAGGATAGAGAACATCTGAAGTAAAAATGAGCAAAACTGCTCTACCAGAAGAACATCTATGCATTTAAGAGGTTCTAAGTTCAGTTACTGGGTAGAATCTGATGAGAAAGAGTCCATTCCTATTCCAAATATTTGTATCGTGTCAGATTCCCATTTCCTGAATGGTTTCCTCAAAGATTTTAATCTATAGAATAATTAATCTGTCTGTAAAGTTCTTTGAAATAATGGGACACAAATAGTACTTTGCAAAAGAAAATTCTGCTTCATAATAGATAATGCAGAAATCTCATGAATTTCTACCAGCAGGTGTCTCTCTTCCAGCATGAATCTCTAGCTTGAAATTAAACGGACCTTGTGTACCTCGTCTTGCTTTGACTTAAAACCTAGCAATAAACTAGAACACTGTTCATACATTTATTCAGGATCGTGCAGATATATGGAGAGAAGGATGTCTGTCTTGTTAACTGCTAGATCATGTTGAAATGAATCTAAAACCACTATCAGTTGGAACTCAGAATACTGTACTTCATTCATTTTATTAAATTCTATTTATGTTGCTCAAATCTTTTTGCTATTTTTACCAGGCTTTCTTTTTCCTTAAAAGATGATGAGGAAAACAACCAATTCATCCTTGATCTTGCTGTATACAGGTCAGAATTATTCACTTTTCCCCCACCTCTCCCCTGGACTTACCATAAGCATGTGAAACTGTGAATAATAGTGAATCCTGTTGAAATGACTGACTTCCAGCCCAATGTCCAGTGGAAGCATACCATAGAATTGTGTTGGAGAATCTAGAATTTTTTTAGAGAGGAACCATACATATGGGGGTCGACCTGTACTACTGAATATTACAGGTTACTCAACACCTGGTTTTTCATTCACATTTTCCTTTACACCCTAGATGGGATTAAATTGGTCACATACAATAGTTGGGATGAAACTGTACAGATATGTCAGTTTATCCCTAAGATTTTTTTCCCTAATGGGACAAAATACTAGTGTTTGGAGAAAAAGGATAATCAGGAAAACTCCTTTGGAGAGTGAGTGAGCTCACATTCCACCATTGTAGCCCCTCCTGTCCTACAAGTGCTTTTTAAAAAAAGAGGGGGGGGGTAATGGGTCCAGTCTGTTTTGGCTCTTTGTGTGAGGTTACTGAACTAAAGTTCACGGCAGGGCTGACATACCAGTTCAGTTTGTTTATCTCAATACAGCAATACAGCAACATCACATATGTGGTTTCATACAAATTGCACCCCAACCCATGATGACTGATGGCTCTGTCTAAACCCAGCTATGGTCTGATTTCCTTTGTTATTGTGTCTTGAGGGTTTTTATGTTTATTTATTTGTATCACTTTGTTTCAGTTTCTGTATGTTGTCATGTAAGTTTTCTGTGTGATTACCATGAATGAAGCTCTCAATTATGCTTCTATTTAAAGGGTTTCCTGGTTTGAATCTTAAACATTCTTTTAATGAGTATTTATATGTCCTCAGTTGATAGATCATTGGTGTGAAGAGAGAGTGGGTACAGTAGTTAGGAATCTACATTAGGATGACAGTTCAGTGGGTAGGTGAGTATTTGTATATGAGAAACCGCAACTGGCAATTTTTAGTGGAAGTAAAGCAGGAAAGAGAGAAAAAGAGAGGTACAGAGAATGAATTTAGCTCTCAAGGAGGTCAGCAAAAGTTACCCCTTTGCAAATCTGAACTCTAGGCAGTATTTGCTTGCTTTTAGTATCCTCTGTCAGCATATTTATAAATTAAACCAATATCAGAGCACAGCCTGAAAACTGTAGATTTAAAAAGTAGCTTTTCCAAGCTTTGGTCCCTATTATAAAGATTTTGTAAGTTTCCAGTGCTCTCTCTCTCACTATAAAATCATTACTGTCCATCATTACAATAATTTTTTTAGTTAGTCTCTAAGGGGACTGCTCAGAACTCTTTGTTGTCATAAACATTAAGGAAGTCTAAAGACAAAGAGCATTGGCTGTTTCCACTGCATGTTCCAAAGTTCCTAAAGATAAAATGCAAAAATAACAGGTTGTCTCAGTAAACATATTCAGGGGTAGCTATGGAACAAAATATAACAAAATCCAAAATCCACAAAACAGTGATACCTTTATTAGGTCAACTAAAATGCATCATGCAAGCTTTTGAAGCTTCACTGGCTTCTTCCATCAGCCAAAGATGTACAAATCATACAAGAGAAGAAAAGCAACGATGTTAGAGTAATGGACCTACATTTGGTCTTACTGACTCAGCACTGGGAAAACAATATAGCACACAGCCTCCTGAATTGGACTAGTTGATGGGCCAAGCACCATGTCTTTTGCTAAGAGGGAAGAGAAAACACTAAACTAAATGGATTCTATCTTTTCATCCTAAAGACATCTGGACACCTCCCTCCTTGATGTTGATGTACAGCCTGCTTATGTGCGGGTAACGGTCAAAGGAAAGGTTAGTATATTTGATTGTTGGTGCTGTGAGGTTTTTTTTAAAAGTATCCATTTAATTAGACTAATTTTCAGTTTCTGTTTCTGTTTTCTCCTTTAGTGTGGACCATAACTGGTTCTACTAATGTGATGGTCCATTGAGTTGTATGACAACTTCTGGGAGGAATGGCATTATGTATAAGAGAGGGAAGTCTTCCTCTGGCATAGGGAGTGGCATAGAATCAAGCAGTGGAGAGGACATGGAAAAAAATGACAAGTGGGGATGAAGGTTGATTAATTAGGTGACATAAAATTAATGGGAGCCAGCTCAAACTTGCAGAAATAGCACATTGGTCACTGGGCTACTCTGCTTGGGAAACAGCATGACTAAATAGCCTCTAGATATTGATAGGATATCAGTGAGATGTTGCTGTTTCAAGGAAATCTCTAATGCTAGAGATGTCGCACTGGAATGCAAGTGACATGTTGGGAACAGTGCCTGTTGTCTTCCAGTGATTCGCCAGTGAGCTTACCTTGAATCCCATTCTGGGAGAAAGGCAATAATAAATGAATGAGTGAATAAATTAATAATAGGGGGAAAAAACCATGGGTTGACCAGACATTAGTTTTCTTGTTATCTTTACAGTGGGATGGCTATATGCAAATATTGTGGGTGCCCAAACAGAAAAAGGAAAGGCAGGGTAGAGGAAGTTCTCTTCTAATGCTTCAGACCACCTACTTTTGTTGTTGTTGTTGCTGCTGCTGCTGCTGCTCCTTCCAGCTCAAGGCTGGTGTCTGTAATAGACTGAACATAGCAGTTCCATAGAATCTTAAGAGTTGGAAAGGAACAAAATGTTCATCTAGTCCAATCCCCTGCCATACAGGAATACAAAACTAAAGCATTCCTGAGAGATAATAATCTAACCTCTGCTTTGAAACTGTCAAAGAAGAGTTCACCACCCTCTGTCCTCTGAGACAGTCTGTTCCACTCTTGAACAGCTCTTATAGTTAAGAAGTTCTTCCTAATATTTAGGTAGAATCTCTTTTCTTGTAATTTGAATATATAATATATAATAGGAATATACTGGTTTGTATTCTAGTCTGTGGAGCAACAGAAAGCAAGTTTGCTCCATCTTCAACATGAGATCCCTTCAGATATTTGAAGATAGCTATTCTATCATCTCAGTCTTCTCTGCTTCAAACTAAACATACCCATCTCCCTAAGTCATTCCCCATAAGGCTTGGTTTCTAAGCCTTTGATAATCTTGGCCAACCTTCTCTGTACATGTTCCAGCTTGTAAATAGCCTTCTTGAACTGTGGTGCTCAGAACTGGACACAGTATTCCAGGTGAAGTCTGACTTCAAAATAGAGTGGCATTACTATTTCCCTTGATCTGGATGCTATGCTCCTATAGATGCATTTTTTCATATTTTGTAATCACACGAACCTCTTAAAATAGGTCTGATGATATTTGTGTTAAATTACCTCAGTGCCATATAGAAGCACCTCTTATGCCATGCAGCAGCTCAGAATCTTCCACCCTATTGGCTGTCAGTTGCATAGTTTCCTTTCCTTCTGCCATTGCTTCATCTCATGTTGCCCTCAAAACAAATTGTAGCTGGAATGTAAAATTGCTTTCTGAGACAGCATACGCTTTTTGTGCAGCATCACTACACCCAGCTGGCATCCTGAACTTACTGCTGGAGTTTAAAAAAAGTTGTTTCAGGGTCAAAGGAGATTCAAAAGAGTGATTTGCTAAGGCAGAACATTCCCATTTCCCCCTCTCTCCACACTTATTTAAGGCAAGGGAGTGCTCAGTTTCTATAGACGAAGGCTGGATTGGGCTCAGTGAAAGCTTTCTCTTAGGCCACTCTCTCCCTTTCATACAGCTCAGTGGAAGGAAGGAAAATGGGCATGCAAATAAACCTTTCCCCACCTCCTTTTTCCTCTCTTCAGTTTCCTGTGTGTTCTCAGAATGCTTCTAAGTTTTATCAGGATGCACTAGTTGCCATGCCCTATGAGGAGTGGCTTAAGGAGCTGGGTATGTTTAGCTCGAGGAAGAGAAGGTTAAGAAGTGCGATGTTTAAATATTTGAAGGGTTGACATGTTGAGGATGGAGAAAGCTTGTCTTCAGCTCCAGAAACTAGGACATGGAGCAGTGAATTCAAACTACAAGTGAAGATATTCCACCTAAACATTAGGAAGAACTGCCTGGTGGCAAGAGCTGTTTGACAGAGGAATGCACAGCCTCAGAGTGTGGTGGAGTCTCCTTCATTGGAGGTTTTTATACAGAGGCTGGATGGCCATCTGTCAGGAGTGTTGTGATTGTGTATTCCTGCATGGCAGGGGGTTGGACTAGATGGCCCTTGAGGTCTCTTCCAACTCTATGATTCTGTGACATCAGCAAAAGTGAAATACTGTAAAGTTCTTTCCATAAAGACTCTGAAGTGAAAAACCGTGAAAGCTATGGGGAAAAAGTAATTGGTTTGTCATTGCCATGCACTGTCTGTATGTTTTCTAGCAAGGTTGGTTGTATGTGCTTCTTCTGACCTTCTCCTATGATGGAAGGTACTTCTACCTACCTTTAAAAAGTATGCTTGTATGTTTTCTTATTGCGCAAAAACATTTTTGGGAGTACTGTTCAAAACTGGAATCCACTTTATAAAATATTTTGTTTATTTTGTTAAAGTTAAGATATATTTAAAAAATGCCCAAACATACAGAACTATAGTACGACCTCCATATCTACAGTTCATATGTTCCTGGACTTACCGTGGAAATGCGAAACTGTGGATAATAGCAAATCCTATTGAAATAAATGACTTCTGGCCCAAGTATACCATAGAGTCACACTGGAGAACCTAGAGATTTCTAGAGACAACACCTGCCTAGGCATTTTCTAGGTCTTCCAGCACGACTGTGTAGTCAACATCCAGTGGAAGTATACCATAGAATTGTGCTGGAGGACCTAGAAAATGCTGAGAGAGAACTTTTTTTTTTTCAGACATGGGTAAGTGAAACCGCAGGTACCAGTCCCATGGATATGTGAGTCATACTGTATGTAACAGGATGACTACACATTAAAAAAAAAAACCCTCACCAACATCAACAAATATGAACCTGCTTCATATATCATAGTAGGACAGGTAGCATAGCATATGGAAAGTTCACTGTCTCATTAAATATTGGATATATAGCATTTATATAATGTGTATGTGTGCATACGTCCCAAAAATATATAAGCATTTATATGGGATTAGAATTAGAACAGATGTTTGAAGGGCTTCTATATGAACCATATATCTTCCTGTTCAAATTCATTTTATTTGAGATAACATTACGGTAAGCTTTTGTGAGAAAATGATTAGTCCCAAAAGCTGAAATTTACACTGAACAGAGAATTGCATATGCATGTTTTAATCCCCCTAGATCTTCCATTTTCTTCATATTTGGTTTTTAAAATGCCATTGCTGTTAAGCTAAAAATTAGAAGCCCTATTTGTAATCATACCCTACATGTTAATTTTAAAAATCCTTTCCATCTAAAATAGACTAGCATAATTACTTTCATTGAGTTGCAAGTTTAATTTATGAGATAACCTTCTTTAGAAATGTCACACTATGTACTGACAATACTGAAGGTGTAAACATGAACAGAGCTGTACCACTCATATCACATGCATGCACACACATATCACAGTTACTGTGTAAATGAAGACTTTTTAAGATGCAAATCAACCATTAGGATTGACATTAATATATACACCATAAGAGAGATTTAAGTGAACAAATCCATTTGGATTAAATATTTGTTATTCATATTACTATGTCTTTTCTATCTGGGTCACAAGTATTTTCTCTCCAGTTCCATACTGTATATCTCCACAGGTTCACAAAAATAACTGTGGTAAAATTATATACCGTATATTTCTGCATACAAGACTACTTTTTAACACTTGAAAATCTCCTCAAAAGTGGGGTGGTGGTCTTATACCCCCAATAGACCTTTTCCCCTGCTGTGAGAATGATTGAAGTGTAAAATGGCCTGGGCAGTTTTCCCAGCAGATCCTTCCTCCTGCTGTGAGAATGACTGCTTTGCATTTGAAGAGTTAAATGGCCCTCTATTTAGCTCAGGAGAGTCAAAATGATGTTTCTTTTCAGGATAAGTTAGCCTAAAATTAGAATTTCTGGATTCAACTTCTCATTTTGCATCAAGTTTTGTCTATGGTGAAATTCTCTTGTCTGCCAATGTGGCTCTAAAACCATTAATGTGCTCATTCATTAATGTGCTCATTCAAAAATTTGGGATTTGATAGCTTCATATTAACCAACTTATAGTATTAATGCAACCTTACTTTCCAAAGATTGAACACCACAGAGATTTTTCAAAGTATCCCATGCTTTTTTAGCTGTTCTTAGTCCTTTAATTTCACAGACTATTCCATCATCTACAGCCACTGAGCTGGCTGGCTGGTGGGGAACAGGCTTTCCAGCCAGCTGGCTGGCTGGCGGGAGGGGGGGCAAACTCTATATTTTAACTTAAAAATTGGGGGGGGTCGTCTTATGCGCCCAGTCGTCTTATACGCCGGAATATACGGTATTTAAAAAACAAATTACATAACATGTCAAATAACAAAGCTTGTTATCTGTATATGTGGGTTTTTTTTATTTTTTTTTTATTTTTAGATATTTCAACTTGTGCTTCCTGGAGAAGTAAAGCCAGATAACAGCACTGCTAGAAGATCTCAGACAACTGGACATTTGGTTATCAGTCTACCAAAGGTGGGGCAAGATATTCAACAGAAAACTAAAACACACCTCCAATGTGATTTGCTTGCCTGCATATTCTTTTTCTCTCTCTGGGTGTTCTGCCTTTTGGGCACTGCAAGGCACACAATAAAATGTCCCTTGCAGAAACTCCTATCCTATGACCATCTAGACTGTGAATGACATCATACATGAAATACTATATAAGAAACATTGCTGAAAAGACAAAACTTAAGGACCTGGATTGCAAATTTTATGAGTGGATGCCTTTTCAATATCATCTTCAGAACTCTTAATAACACCATGGTGATCAGCTTGCTTGCTAGATTATCAAGTCCTTCTCATAACATAGCCTTCAGAGACATTGTGATATTGCATTATGTCAGATGATAGATATATTATGAAACAATGATAATGTATGAAGAAGGTCTGGGGCACATAAATTTGTCTTGGACTTTTTTTAAAATAAAAACCATCTAGCTCATTATTGCCTCCTCTCACTAGCAGTTCATCAGGATCCCTTTCCTGTCACCTGCTACCTGAAATCTTTTTACCTGGACATGCTAGTGATTGAACCTTAGACTTTCTGCATTTAAAGTTTGTGCTGAACTATTGAATTGTGACCATTCCTAATTATGGTTGTTTGCTAGGATTGTATCTATCTCTCATTCCCCACCCAATGGTTTGAAATCTCTCCATTTAATTGCAGCATTTACGGTACATGCTGTTTTTCCTCCAAGACTTAACTCATAATTTAAAACCCAAACAACAACAACAATAATAATAGTAAAACAATCACACCATCCATTAACCCTTCCCTTAGAGGCAGCAGAGGGGAGGGAAGACTTTTCTCCTGCTTCTTCCTGCAAATTTGTGGGTAGAGCGGATTGAAGAGCAACGCGCAGGCCAAGCCAGCCAGTCTGCCTTGGGTCCTGTCACGTGGGCTAAGCAGCCTTTAAGCTTTTGTGGATCCCCTGTGAGGACACTGCTGTCCCCTTGGGGTCTGCAGACCACAGGTTAAGAACCACTGTTACAGAAGCCCAAATTTTTCCTTGGGATAGCAAATTTTACAGGTGTGTGTGGTATTCCCAGCTTGGAATACACACAGAGGCAAACATAGAACTGGTTGTGCAGAATTTCAGCTATTGCCATATGCAAAACAATTCCCCATTTGCCTCCAGGACATCTTTTTTCTCCACTGAACCATGATTCCTTGATAAATTGACACATCAAGATGCCAACCTCACTCCTTTCCCTGCCCCCAAGTTAATTCCTGATCTATAGAAGGCAATATCAGCAACATGCCCCCCCTTCCATTCTTTTTTACATTTGTTCTTAAAACTTTTTTTAAAAAATATCTTTTCATCTGAGATGTACATAGGCAGTCTCCTTCAAGTTCATACCATCTGTCTTGTCTTTCTAGGCCATTCATTAATTCAGATGGTGCATCTCTAATGACAAGTTTGGAGCCTCATCAGTAGCTGGAATTGTGCCTGAAATCTTATTAATTTGACCGAAATCTACTTTTCCAAAACATTCAAAATCCACTTAAAATGAGTATCTGTTAGCTTTCCAACTGGAAGTCTCTGAAACCACTTTGAACATTTAGAATCTCTGTAGGTGGATGTTTAGAAAGTTAGCATCAGCTGAAATTTATTTTAAATCTTTATATTCATTTCTATTTTTGCTTTGTACATTCAGAAAGAGGAAGGTGTTCTCTTTCTATACAAAAGTAGAAGCTGTGCCCCTCCTATTTATTTTAATGTACTTTTCTACATAATATTGTATGTAGTTTGCTACTTTTTGATTGAAGGACCATCACAACACTGACCATTCCATATAATGTACAATTGTGCAGTTGAAATATCCCAAGCTACTTGCCAAGAAATCTAGTTCCATACATAGCCAAGACATCTTTTATTTTACAATAATAACGATAATAATAACAATGATAAAAACAACAATTAGCATAGATTAACTTGTTGTAAGACATGCACTAACTCAGTAAGATTGAGTCAATGTTGTTCTGATCACATACTTACTGGACCCTTAACAGAATGTTACAGAATACTGTATCTGTTCATCTAAAGGCAATGTTCTAGTTCAGAACTGTTAGCCTTTCTCTGCAAAGAAGGCACTCCTGCTCCATTTTCTTGCTTTTGCAGCTGTCAGTCAACATTCAGGGTTACTGTGGTTGTTCTGATCTCATTTGTTCTTTGTGGGGTTGCCTCCTTTATATTAAAAAAAGCACTGTAAATATTTATATAAATCTAGGGTTTCCCCAAGAATTCTCTCTCTCTTTTATTTCTCAATAGTCTCATTTTCCCTGCAGTGTTGATGGCACACACAGCTGAATTTGCTATTAGAAGGAGTGATATTACAGATGTGAAGCAGAGGCTGAGGAGAGTGCTGCTCAGCAATGCAAGCTGATGAGTTTATGGTAGAGAAGAGATTTGAACCAGGGCTTCCTGATTTGTAGCTCAGTTTCCTAGATCCTGTTCAAAGTGCATATAAAACATGCTATTGTACTGAGGCTTATTCACAGTAGGGTCTTGGTACTAGGTCAGTACGTTAAAGGATTCACAGAAAAGGTGGATATTGAAGGTAAGAACAAGAAGCTTCTGTGGTATCCAGAAGCAGACAAGAAGGCAGTGTTGTATGAAACAATAGAAGATCAGAGAGGAAAGTACTGCAGAAGTTAAGACAAAGGATAGCCAAAGGGTAGGACCAAAAAAAAAAAAAAAAAAAGCAACATAGTTTTATGATCTTCTGGAATCAAAATGGGAAGGGAGAGAGAGCCAAAGTAAACGAAGGCTTTTATGTCTGTTCAGAATTCATAGAAATAGACTTGAGCTTCAGCTGTTACTTTAAGACAGGCCAGACTAAAACTGCTTGGATATAGGTGCTCAAGCAAGTAAGAGTTGTGGCTCAGTTTAAAAAGATATTATTTTTAAAAAATGTTTAATGCCATAGATAATAAAATAAAAGCACTACAACCTGTACCTCTGTCTCATATTTTTCTTATGCTTCTTTGGCTCTTCTGCACTCCTATTTTTCTTTGCCTCCTTCCTTTTTGAAGGCCTGTTGTTGGCAGTACTGTTGCAGAGTACATGGCCCCCCAAAAGGTGTAGGACTGTTTTCTCCAAATTGGGCTCTCAAGATGTGTTGGGCCAAAGCTTTCAGCATCCCCAGCCAGCATAGAGATGCTGACTGGGAATAGCATCAGATTGGGGGAAATTGGTGTATGATCATGACATATTTAGTCACTACACTCATCTGAGAATGTGGGATCTACAGTTGTCCAAAGCGCTCAAGCAGTGCAGGAGTAATTTCCTAGTCCTATTCTATTTGAGAGTTCTTAAATCTCTGTGTAAGTCTTTTGTTGGATTACACCCTTAATTGTGCAAAAGTCATCTTTTCAGAGCCTTCAGTTCTATTTTTTTAAATTCTTTTTTAAAAACAGCCATTTCTTGCATCCCTTCTGACCTTGTAGTAGCAAAGATCCTGGAGAGAATACATTTCTGCAGCAAGTAAATGAAAGCATTTCATGTTCCCAGAGAGACTTTTATTAAATCTGAAAATTAATGTCCTTCCTTGTCCTGAAGCATGTAATAAGGGCACGAAAGGGTTTAAGAAAAATAGAACTGGACATTTTCATTGTTTAACAAACCAAAAGTTAGGCACTTTATATTTCACAAATTCAGGGTAATGTTAGCAGACTTCCCGTTGACTTTCTTTTGGCCACTGTAGGAAGTGTATGCTGATCTAGAGAGGCCTTTGGTCTGATCTAGCAGAGACCTCCTTATGTTTGTATCTTCTATTTGGCTTTTTTGAGTGGCTACCATTGTGCTGTGCTGGTCTTGCAAGCAGTTTATCATAGATCCAAATTGGGACTTAACACATTGTGGCTCAACCCATTTTTCAAAAATAAAATAAAAATTAAGATGGTTTTCAGCCATGAAAGGAAAACTGATACATGCAGGTCCACTAGAAAAGTTGATTTCAGCAAACCATGTTTGTAAGAATTTTCCCCAAGGAAGGAGCTCCTCTTTAATGAATTGAGATTGTACCACGTTGATGAAATACACTAACATCATTCATAAACTGTACCCCAACTTTCTTCTGACTGAAAATGCTCAGCTGAAGAAAATAAACATAAGAAAGTTAAATTCACAATACTGGAATCAAAATGCTTTTGGGATTCATAGTCCACCTTTTGGGGGGAGATTCATAGTCCACCTTTTGAATGAATGATTTTCATGCTTAGATTTTCCTTTGGGTTTTTTTCAGGCTGTGAGGCTGTGTTCTGGAATAGTTTCATTCTGACGTTTCGCCTGCATCTGTGGCTGGCATCCTCAGAGAATTGTTGGGTAGGGGTGTGTGTGGAGTTTATATGCTGTGAACCCCTGTTGCGGAGTATATGTAAATTTGTGTAATTGAATTGTTAGTTTCTGGGTATAGAAATGCAAGGCTCGTTAGTGTCTGTTTGGCTGATGGTTGGTTGATGGGACATTATCTGCTGGGAATCCCCCTGTCCCTGGGTGGAATTCTTTTGTAAGTGTTGAGTTTTGATTCTATTGTATTTCAAAACTGGGAGTCAGATTTTGTTTACTTTTAAGGTTTCTTCTTTCCTGTTGAAGTTGTCCAGGTGTTTGTGGATTTTAATAGCTTCTCCGTGCATTCTGACATGATAGTTGTTTGTCTGGTCTAGAATTTCTGTGTTTTCAAATAGCATTTTGTGTCCAGGTTGGTTTATAACATATTGTGTACTTCTGATTTTTCTGACTGGCCCAGTCTGCAGTGTCTCTCATGTTCATTGATTCATGTTTGCACACTGCGTTTAGTGGTCCCTATGTCAACTTGTCCACAGCTGCATAGTATGAGGTAAACTCCTGCAGCTGTGAGAGGGTCTCTTTTGTCCTTTGCTGAGCGTAGCACTTCTTGGATTTTTTTGGTTGGTCTATAGATTGTTTGGAGGTTGTGTTTCCTCATCAGTTTCCCTATTCTGTCTGTGACTCCTTTGATGTATGGTAAAAATTCCTTCCCTTTGGGTGGCTGTTTTTCTTCTTCATTCCTGTGTTTTTTCTGGGTCTGGCTGCTCTTGTGATGTCTGATCTGGAGTAACCATTACCCTGTAGGGCCCAGTTTAGGTGCCTCAGTTTGTCCTCCAGGTAGTGGGTTTCACAGATCCTTTTTGCATGGTCTATCAATGTTTTTATTGTGCTTCTTTTTTGTCCTGGGTGATGATTGGAGTTCTTGTGTAGGTACCTGTCCGTGTGTGTGGGTTTTCTGTATACCTTGTGTTTGCGGATGACTAGGACGTCCAAGAATGGCAGTGTTCCTTCCTTCCTTTTTTTCCATCATGAATTGGATATTTGGGTGGATGCTGTTCAGGTGGTTCAGGAATGAGACCAAATCTTCTTCTCCATGGTTCCAAATGGTGAAAGTGTCATCCACATATCGGAACCATGTTGTGGGCTTTTTTGGTGCTGTTTCCAAGACTTGCTTTTCAAAATGTTTCATGTAAAAGTTTTCTATCACTGGGCTCAGAGGGCTGTCCATGGCTACCCCATCTATCTGTTCGTAGAATTTGTTATCCCACTGGAAGTAGCTTGTGGTGAGGCAGTGTTTGAATGAGGCTATGATGTCCCCAGAAAATATTTGTTGTATGAGTGCCATGGTGTCCATTGTGGGGACTTTGCTGAACAAGGAGACAACATCAAAACTGATCAGTCTGTCTCCAGGTTTCAGTTCAATGTTGTTGATTTTTTCTATGAAGTGAGCTGAGTCTTTGATGTAATGAGGGGTTTGTCCTATGTGGGTTTGTAGTTGTGTGGCCAGAAACTTGGCCAAGTCATATGTGGGGGATCCAATGGCGCTCACTATGGGTCGGAGTGGAATGGAATCCTTGTGGATCTTGGGAAGTCCATATAGTCTTGGTGGGAGAGCCTCTGATCTGCATAGATTCTGGTGTATGGATCTATTTTCATGCTGCTTTATAATACATTGCAATTATTTAAAACAAAACACATGCACACATGCATGCACACCCAGCAGCCTGCAGTCCTGTCCATTGTATGGGACCAGAGCATTCTTCTTTTTCTTTCTGCAGTCCTAGGGCAACTGAGAGCTGTGCTGTTCTTTCTGGCAGGAAGAGAAAGGCAGTTTCTTGCTGCTATGGCTTCTCTGTCCAGTAGATGGCCTTCACCTTGCCATTATGCCTTTCCTGGGAGTCATAGGATGAAACATCCTTGTGGCTCTTCCTCCCCTGTCTGATGGCAGTGGCCATTATGTGACTCTTCAGCTTTGCAGTCTCAGGGAAAAAATTGGCAGTTGGAGCTTTCCTCACAGGGAGGAAGAAAAGAAGCTCTCTGCAGTTGTCTCTCCCTGCCCCCAGCTGATGGTTTGGACCATGTTAGAGTTGCCAGGTGAAATAGGGGACAGGGCTCCTTATAGTTTGTGCAGAAGAGGACATTTCCCTTATTTCAGCTAGTCACATGGCATAGTAAAATGGTGTCCCTTATATAAAATGGCACACAGAAAAGTTTGCTTTTTGGAATTTTTTTACTGGATAGTTTCAAGCTGTGGCTTGTTGAACCTGTGGATATGGAGGGCCAACTGTATGTTATTCTATATTTCTGAGAGCTTTTTACACAAGCATAGAATAGAATCTTTATTACGGTCATAGACCAGCACAGGTAAAAAGGGGATACAGAATAAAGGTAAGAACGCAGAATAAAAACAAGCTAAAAGCAGTATTTAAAATGTTAGCTCCAGTATAACAAGACTAGGTTGACACTATTCTACTGCTGAGGACATTGTCTGACGAATTTTAACCGCAGCTGCGCAGAATCTGGCAACATTATAAGTTGTTCCTGGGTTGGTGTCTGAAAGCAACAAGTTTATGTAGAATTGTCCAGTGTGCCCTTGATATTTATGCAACAGGGGTGAAATAAGTCTGAGACGTATGTCCCTGTAGTATGAGCACTGGAGTAATACATGCTCTGTTGTTTCTATTTGGCCTGAGTTGCAGGGGCACAGTCTGTCTGAGAAGGGATCTTGTATTGGCCTTCAAGGACAGCTGAAGGGAGGGCATGACACCGTGCAAGAGTAAAGGCCCTTCGATGTTTAGGTATTTCAAGTGTTGATAAGTATGCCAAAGGTGAGGCCAGATATCTATTGGAATCACTAGCAATGAAGGTTGGAGTACTGGCTAGATCCAGTTGTCGCTCTATATCTGCTACCCGTTGTTTGATAGTAGCTTTTGCCCTATCATATCCCAGGCTTAGCAGAAGAACTGGGGAAAGGCCCAGCATTGAGATTTTAGTCACCACTGTCTGTTTCCAGCTGGATTGGAAATCATCAGTTAAGGTTAGTGGAGCAAGGCCAGTGGGAAAGAGGGATAGTCTGAGCCAGTAGTTGAGTATGGTCACCCACACTCTGGCCTCCACTTTCATAAATCCTGACTCCAGTCTCAGAGCTGCGTTAGAGACACATTTTGGAGTTTGGAAAGCTGATCTTAAGAATTTGGATTGGACAAGTTCTAATGGAGCAGGGTTGGGGAAGGGTCCCAATTGGGATCCATAAAGCAGTTGTGCTACTGGTTTGGCTTCAAAAAGTTTGAGCGCTGCAGGTAAATAGTGGCCTCCTCTTGTCTTAAGAAATTTGAGAATGGTTGTTGTGCTCCTCTGCGCATTGCAAGCAGCATACTCCCCATGCGCTTTCCTACTACCAGTGGCTTGAAAAATTACCCCCAGGTATTTGAAGCAAGAGACCTGCTCAATCTTGTGGCCATCTATATTCCAGTTGTAGTTCTTAGGCCTTTTAGCGAATGCCATGATTTTAGTTTTTTGATAGTTGAGTTCTAGCTGTTCCACTCTGCAATATTGTGTTAGTGCTCTTAGGGCTCTTTTTAGTCCAATGGGAGTTCTTGAAAGTACTGCTGCATCATCCACATAAAGCAGCGTTGACATATGCCTTCCCTTTAATTTTGGGGGGTGGAAGTTAGTGTTGTTGAGGTGATCCACCAAATCATTGATGTAGAAGTTAAACAGGAGTGGAGCTAGAATGCAACCTTGCTTGACACCCTTCTCAGTGACAATGTACACAATACACAAATACCTGTAGTTCTTCACTGATATATTATTTGATTTGGTCTCCAGATCCATTTTGCCATGAACTCACAGTAGCAAGTGCCTGAGAAGCAACAGGGGGAGGAATGCAGGAACAACAGGGTAAGGGGTGCAGTTCTAGCCTGCTGCCAATTGTCCACAATAGAAACAAGAAAAGTCCAAAGCCAATCCAGAAGTTAGTCACCAATAATCCATACAAGATGCAAGAGTAGTCAAAAGCCAGTCCAGATTTCCGTTACCAAGAGTCCATACCAAATTCCAGGAAAAACAGTAGCCAGTCCAGCTTTCAGTAGAATCAGGTCCGAGGTCCAAGTCTGTGGTCAGCAAGGGGTGACTGCAACAGTCCAGAAGTCCCTCTGAAGTCAAGATGAGCAAGAGTCCAGCTCAAGATAAGTAGTTGTCAGCACTGACTTGAAGGAATAACTGCCGCCAGATTTATAGCTAGAGTTCCAAGGCCAGGTAGAGCTGATTAGTGAGGAAATAAGTCAGCATTTAGTATTTAAACACAGCTGTCTCTTCAGCCTACAGAAAAAGGAGGCAGCATGTCTCTGTATCATCTATCACCAGCTAGCAGACTGTTTGTTCTTCAGGGCTAGGTTTGTTTTCTTTCTCTGGTTCGGCTGACCTCTCAGAGGGAGCTGGAGCAGTCTCTGCCTCTTCAGATTCAGCTATACTTTCCCCCTCTGCCTCATCTGCATTCTCTGCTTCCTCCTCCTCTTCCTCTGAGTCCTCAGCCAGGGCCTTCATGACACTGAGGCCAAAAATAAGAATAATCTAAAATTAGGTAGTTCTCATTTAAGTCTTTATCCTGTATATGACCTGGCCAAAGTGGAATACTTTAAGGTTTTACTGATTTTAATAGGAGATTGTTGAGCATGTATATAATTCTTCCATTGAAACCATTGGGCATTAGACATGCTTAACTTTGGCTGGACTGTGCTCCATTTCTTTGATAGCATACAAATTTGGCATGATAGTATGGCCTATATACGTGTCTCCATTCAAAAGTTCTTCCAGACCTCTAATTAATTTTTCTGTGCCCAGAGCTAAAATGGAAGATGCTATTTGCTGTGTAACTTGAGTGCTAGATACAATGATATCATAAATAATGATAATATGATAAACACATCTTACACGAAGCATTTGTATTTCAGTTCCTTTACTTTTTTGCAGAAAAACACAGCATAATAATGAAACCAATGTGTATTTTTTCCAGGCCAAAGAAATAATTGTGGCAAACCCCCAAACAACCACGTGTAAGAAATCCTCTGACACTGAAAAACTGCAGAGAAATCTAAGAAGGTAATTGCATGATTTTTGTTTCTTTCTATGCAGGATATCATTTGGGAAAAAAGGTTATTTGTTTGTCAGTATATTATTGCTCTGTGAATATGCAATTGTACAGTGTTGATAAAAAAGTATAATGTTGATTTGTATGAAGTAAAGATCTGCTTGGAAGCCATTGCTGAATGGTATGTCCAGTGCTTTCATAAACCTTTTCTGCTTCAATGATAAGAGTGTAAAAAGCTTTTTCAACAGCAGGAAGATGTATTTTTTGACTGAAAGCTTTAGACAACATAATGAATGAAAACTCTAAGTTCTCCACCAAGAAAATCCTTTTTCTGATCATTCATTCTTTTACCCACCCTGGCAGCCCCTATCTTGGAATATTGCACAATTGGCAATATTTAATAATCTGACTTAATGTGGCCTTCCACGTGATTGGCAAGTAAACTTTCCTATAGAAAGATAAGAAGGTATGGTATCACAGCACCTCTAAAAATTGGTTTATCCCAATCCATTTCTAATATCTCATTTACCTTTTGATAAATCTTTTGTAAGTTTACCCAGAGCTAAGCATATGCGGGTTGGTGAACCAAAGAGCCTTTAAACAAAACGCCAAATATATATTTACCAAGCTTGAGGTATATGGGATCTCCTGGTACAAGTGAACAAGAAAGCTGGAAGAATCAAGAAAATTTCAGTGAGTTTTTTAAAAAAGAAATTTCGAAACAAAATTAAACTTATGGAGATTCAAAGGTATAGAAGAATATTGTATGTGCATATGCACAACAGAAGCATGGAAGAAGACTACAAAGCCCAGTGATTGCTTCAAAGCTCTCTAAGGTGGTGCTCAAAATAAAATAATGCAGGGGATAATCTGCATCAAAAGATGTATCCCCCCTTTCTGTGACACATCTAATACGCTGTAAATCTAAAATGTCTGCAAGGAAGCAAAGTAAGATACGAAGAAAAGTCTTTGCACACACACACACACACACCACAATATTTATAGCCCTATACCATTTAAGCATTTTGTGCAATCTTATTGGTTTCCTGTTACTAGTCTTGTTAGGATTCAGGTGACCAGTATCCTAATTAAGGGCCAGTTTTATACTGTTTGATTGTTGGCTCAAAAACATTAATTATCTCTTTGTTCTGTCTTTTCTTAAGTCTGCCTGTCTTTCAAACATTCATATGAAAATACAATAACACCAGTCCTTGAGAGCTCTTGTGATACAGCTTTTGCCTCAGTGTGCACTCATGCACATCCTCTGATGTATCTGCTGCCTTTGTGAGATGCAATCTTGGGGTTCTTCTGCCTGGGAATTCCCTTAATTGTACCTCCTTTGTCTAGCTGCCACCACTCTTTGAATTCTATACCCCCTTACAACACAGTCCAAAGGGGGAAGGTGGGGTTTCCTTCTCTCCTTTCTGCCACTTGGGGAAGGCGCTGATTGAGGAATATTAAATTGCCTGGTGAAAACAGAGGTAAACCATGGAGCAAGTGTCTTTGGAGTCCATCCAAAGGTGACTAATAATAATCTGACTCAAAATTGTAACACACATTTTTGCAAATGAGCCAGGAAGGCAGCAGCTAATTACCTTTCATAAATGACCATTTGTAGAGAATAAATCCACTTTATCAAATTGTTTAATAGTAGGCAAGATCTAGAGATGCAGCTAAAAATAGGCAGCAAGCCCTAGCACTTTTTGAACTTCTGCCTGCCTCACTGTGGGCCAAACTACATCTGAGGTTAATTGCAGGAATGTAATTAGCCTGCACACTTTTATTATATAAATAATGGCCATGGGGAAGCCAGATTAGCATTTGACCCATGGTCTGTGAAGGAATTTGGGATTTAACTCTTTCTCTCCCTCTCCAAAGCTTCTGTTTACATTTTAGTAGAACGTTCCTTTGGTAAAAATGAATAAAAAGGAGGAAGGAAGGGGGAGGGGCAGAAATATAGCATAATCTTTAAAACTAACTGGTTTTTATTTTTTACATGAGGTTTCATGGATATAAACCCACTTCTTCAGATGTAATACTGAGTAGTGTTCAGGCCTCAAGCATGCAGCTTATTTATACAGTTGTCAGAGGGGGATAGAATGTAATAGGAGCCAGAAAGATGCAAATCATAACTCTTGTCCTAAATTTACAAAGGGCTGCACTTATAGTGGTCAGTTAGTATTGATGTGTGAAAGTAATAAATCTACTTACCAAAAGTCAGTCTCCCAGGATTCAAAACACTCTTTGAGAAGATACCTTTTGTTATATGTGCAGTAGTTAAGACTCGTATTAATATATGTAGTGTGCTATGAAGCCATTGTTCTTGTTATACCTCTGCTTATGGACTGGAATTTGTTAATATAATTCAGTTCTGCAGTTTCTCTTTTTAGTCTTCCTTTGTAATTTCCTTGTTCAAGGACTGCAATCTGTAAATCAGTTACTGTGTGTCCAAGAAAGCTGAAATGTTCTGCAACTGGTTTTTTGGTACTGACATTTTGAATTTCAGATTTGTGTTCATTAATTGTCTTGTGTAGAGACTATCTTGTTTGTCCAGTGGAAATTGTAGAGGGCATTGCTGGCATAGATGGCCTATATCACCTTGGAGGAAGAGCAAGTAAACGTACCTCTGATGGTGTGAGTGATGTTATTGGCCCATGTAATATTGCTCCCAGAGTAGATGTGGGGACAGAGTTGGTATCTGGGTTTGTGCCATAGTCTTGTCCTTGTATTACCATCCATGTTATGTATCCTGTTTTAAGTGAGTAGTTGTTTAAGATTTGGAGGCTATCTCTAGGCCAATAAAGGCCTGCCTCCCAGAGCTTGTGAGAGGGCTGTGTTATTCCCCAGAATTGGTTGTAGCTTGTTGATTATGCATTTTAGTGTTCTCAGCTGGGGACTGTAGCTGACCATTTGGGACATTCTGTCATTTTGTAGTTTTGGTCTGTCTCATAGTAAATGGTTTTTAGGTATTAATGTTGCCTTGTCCATTTGTTTCTTCACCTCTTTAGATGGGTATTGTAGTTTGAGAAATGCCTGTTGTAAATCCAAGAGTTTTGAATCTCTGTCTTGTGGGTCTGAACAGATGTATTTGTATTGGAGGACTTGGTTGTAAATAATAGATTTGGTAGTGTGTTCTGGGTGGAAACTGGAGGCATCTACATATGTGTAGCAATCAGTGGGTTTTCAATAGAGCATGGTGCTCGGAAGTCCATTGTATAGTTGCACAGTGGTGACAAGAAAATCATAGAATCATAGAATTGCAGAGTTGGAAGAGATCACGAGGGCCATCTAGTCCAACCCCCTGCCATGCAGGAAATCACGATCAAAGCATCCCTGACAGGTGGCCCATCCAGCCTCTGTTTAAAGACCTCCAAGGAAGGAGACCCACCACACTCCAAGGGGGTGCGTTCCACTGCCGAACAGCTCTTACTGTCAAAAAGTTCCTCCTCATGTTGAGGTGGAATCTCTGCTCCTGGAACTTGCATCCATTGCTCCGTGTTCCAGTCTCTGGAGCAGCAGAAAACAAGCCTGCTCCATCCTCAACGTGACACCCCTTCAAATACTTAAACAGGGCTATCACGGATTGTTCCAGGCTCATGTTGGTGGTAGGGTAGAAGTTGTTGAAATCCTGGTGGAACCTCTCAAGTGATTGCTTTCCATGTAGCCAAATGAGAAAGATGTCATCAAAAAATCATAGGTAGAGGAGAGGGTTCTGGATGCATGTGCTGAGGACTGTGGTGTTGGGCAGTTGTCTGTCAGCCTCATGTATGTTAGTCTGACTTGTTCATGATAACCACATGATGTCTCTGTTATAAAACGGAGAAGACATTTAAAGGGATAACATTGTGGCATCATGGCAGGGAAATAGCCAATTAGGCTGGAGTTCTGTTTGGGCACTACACTTGTGTAAAAATAGTTCTTCTTCGTGGTCTCTGTGAATGCACACAATTGGGTATTTGCACCTGCGCAAAGCACTGTTTGGAACCTTCTGGAATAGTTATATAAGGCTTTTGGGTGGTAGCCCTGCCCACCCTCTCTGACCTATATAAGGTTCCTTCCCGCCCAAATGCCTCAGTTCCTTTTTTCCCCACCACGCTAGCAGTTTCTAGGAATGTTCTGTGATCTTTCTCTTACCTCAGTGGATTTTTTTTGACTCTGTTCATCAACTATTCTTTCTCTTCAGCATTTTTTGCATTTCATAGCTTTCTGGTTTGACCTGGACTGTTTCATGATGATTCTTCTGCTTCCCTTCTGGACTGATTTTTACAGCTTTGACTTGGATTGGCTTTTTAATCCATATTGGCCTTTATCTATCCATTGCTATGGTGTCCACCGCCTTCTTTAAGAGGTGCTCTGACTGTGGGGGTAAGATGCCAATAAAGATGGGCACTCGAAGTGTCTCTTGTGTTTGGGAGAAGGGCATAATGTCCATACTTATTGTCACTGTACGGTCTTTACCCCACAAGCGAGGTGCAACCGCAAAGTTCGGCTCAAGGCTTTACTATATGAGCATGCCTTGTTAGCCATGACTCAGTAGGGGTCGGCTTGTTCTCAAACTGGTAGGCCATCCTGCTCCTCCTAACTCCCCTTGGCCTCAGTCCTGTCAACACTGAAGCCCTTAAGCTCATTCTCGACCCTGTGCACTGAAAGCTTGAAGCCCTGGGACCCATCCTCGACCCCAGGATGCACAGGTTCGAAGCTGTCACATTCATCATCAACGTTGGGAGCCAGGCATTCTAAGGTGTCGAGCTTGACCTTGACACATCTTTTGGATTCGATGGCAGGTGCACCATTAGCATTGACGCCCTTGGGTTTGGGGGCTGATCCTGTCTGGAAGAAGCATGAACAATTTGTTCTTTTAGGTAAAATTGAACTGGCGCTATCAAAAAATTAAGGAATTCCAAGCTCAAATTCCAAGTAACCTTCTGACCAGGAATCTGTTAAATTCTAACATGTGTGAATATCACTAAAAGCTTCAAAAAGTGCCTTTTTGAAATACGAAAATGATGCTTGTTTACGAGCAACTGCCACACATTGTTAGAAGGCAAAGCTGCTAATAATATTAAGTATATTTTCCTTTTCATCCCCTATTATTATGTGCCACAGTAGAGCCAAAGGGTCTAAAATGTTAAGCCATAGGTTCATTAAACAATGAATTAAACTTTTAGGTTATTAGTGTACCTACTTGTGAATCAATATCTTCTGCAGAACCCCTGCTCTTGGTGTTTTTAAATGTTGTTCTACGTGGTTACTGGAGGGTTGTTTGGATGTTTTTAGGAGTAACATTTAGTTTATAGAAAAAGCTCCCCAAGCCTATTCTTCAAATATCTACATGATGTTTTTAGACACCTAGGCCTAAACTCAGTTGCTTGTCCAAACTAGACCTTTGGTCCAGTAAGATTTGCGCAAGTGTTGACTTGCCATTCAACTTATTCAATATCTGCTTGTCTGCTTGAGTTAAGACTAGTGATTATAAACAAAAACAAAAACCTAGGGTTTTGGCACTCTTTGAATTTGTGCTGGTTATATTTCGGATTTATTGATTGCCTTTCATAGCAATCTTGTCCTTTTGTTAATTGATTGATGATGCTTTTTAATGCTGTTTTTACAAGCATTGTTTTATGATTTCATTTAGACTGTAGGCTGCATTCTAGGCCAATAATAATCTCAGAGCAGGGTACCAGTGTTCAGTAAATATGAATGACCAAGCCTTGCATCCATAAATTGAATCAGTATATCTATGTTAAACAGGTTGATAAACTGGGTTTAAGTTTTTGTAAATAGATTAGAAAGCTTGGTATTTTTGTTATTTATTATGGCAATCTATGCAAACTTTATAACAGGGAACCAATATCTGAACAAAGTACAAAACAAAAAGTATGTTGAAAAGACTGAAACACAGGGAGGAGAGAAGTGCAAGAACTAGCTTTTTCAGGTGACGGAAAGCTGTGACTGTCTTTAGTACTCTTCATGCATTATTGTATAAATGTATAATAACATTTAAAAGCCAGCAATCCCATGTATAGAGCCAAATATGAAGGCTTTTTATCATAAAACCATCTTAGCTGGACTCAGGACCAATAATTTAATAACAGTGACCTGGACAAGTGGCCTCCATCACATGGCTATAGGTCTTCAAGCATGAACAACTCAGGCATGGAAAAACAGCTCCTGCACCATGATTGTAACAAAGGGAGCAACTATCAAGACCAGCCTACTTCTGCAGCTGTAATAAGATAAGATGTCATCAGAGGAGGAGCCTACAATGAACTGCAGCATGAATCAGGGATGGTAAGAAACAAGGAACCTGGAAGGAACTCCTGAAACTTTACTTCAGGACATTGTGCTACTGAGGGTAAAAGCAGAGTTGGGGGACCTAATGAGCCCATTTACTACCACCATGTCTTCAAGAACATGGAGCCTAGATTGAAGCTTAGTTTCAACAGGATAATGCTTGATAGCAGAAGGCATCCTGTGTCAGTGTCTTACTTGGGAGGAGAAACATTAGGTGCAATCAGTAATATTCCACTAATACTCCAGAAATGATAGGAAAACCAGACTCAGTGTGTAACCAAGATCCTTTAATTTGAGTTTATCCAGCTCTTTTAGATTGCATTCCGATCATCCCTACTACTGGTCATATTGACCGGAAGTGATGGAAGTTGTAGCCCAAAACATTTGGAAAGGCCCATTCTCTGGGTTGGTGAGAGGAGTACTCCAAGCAGCCATTATCCTTGGGATGTCTCTGTCACCACCCAAAGAAGAGGCTGGAAAACCCATATTAAATCTTGTGACAGCTGGAGATTGGAAAATGCCACCCCCTCTCCATTTGTCACGACTCCAGTTCTTCTTCCTGCCTTCACCCAGAGCAGAGCTTTTTCTTCTCTCTGAAGACCCAAACCTCTCAATCCTTTATTTCTTCCTCCATTATTTCTAATTTCCAACCTCTTCTTTTCTTTCTTACACTTGGAGAAGGCTGAACTAAACCTTCATTTGTTACCTGGAACTTCCTGGTGCAACACCTTCCATGGATTTGCTTATAGCCTGAGCATTTTCTGCACAGTGCCTTTCCTGTTCAGAATTAGGTCCTTTGACCACAGGTGATGCTGGACAGCTCTGCTGCAAAACTGGAATAAGATAGTACTGAGTTGTGAGATTTAATTAGTAATTTTTTTCTATTTTCCCTAACTAGCCCTATTTTTCACAACAGGCTGTCAATCCAATGTGGGGCATGCTTCCATAAGCACCACTCTCTCTGTTTCCCAACACAGTTTTCATATTTTAAGCACACACATAGACTCTTGTTCCTTAATATCCTGTCCTCGAATCCAAAAAAGAAAAAAAGAATGTTACTTGTTGAATACTATTTCAGTTTTGTCTGAAAGCAGAATTCAAAAGATGTGAGATAATAATGTTGTCAGATAATAATACTTTTCTGTTATGCTGTTTTTAATCTCAAATGGTCATTAAATACACAAAACTAAAAAGCAAAAACTGAAATAAACATACCATTTTGTTTCAATGGCATCTAATGTTTGCCAACATACATTGCATTTTTCACCACAGCTTTTAGAGATTTGGTGTAATTGATTCATTATATTGAAAAGGAGAAATGGCTGGAATGAAACAGTTGAAATAAATCTGCAATGAAAATAATATGATGTAAAGATGTGCTATAATTTAGAACTTGTAAATTATACCTTAATGCATGCTCTTGGCACAAAGCAAATTGTTGGTTAAAAATTGTTTTGCAGAAAATCCATTTTCCATGGAAATTATTGAATCAGAAATCAAAAGTTTCTTTCCATTCTCCTAGCAGAAAACCTCACAGGCTAAGTGCAACAGAAGACTCTTAAGAAAAGGACATGGGTGCATATTTATGTGACCCTGCCTGGGAAATTGATGCACAGCCATGAGCTGCTTCGTGATGGACTCTTAAACTTACTTGCCTAGGACTACTGATTGCAATAATACTTACTTCGGTGTAGATATATGCAGTGGACCCTTCTGATCCACGGGCTCAGGATCTGCGATTTTGAGCAACCATGGATCATCATGGCGTTTACTTTAACATGGCAGCAACATGAATTCAGATGTGCTGAAGCGTCTGCATGCATGTCACCACCATTTAATAATATGGGATGCATTCATCCATGTTTTTTTTATTATCCATAGGGAGAGCCAGAACTGAACCCCCTCAGATCTGGAGGGCTCACTGTATAGGATTGTAGAGCTTCGTACAAAACTCAAATGATCATATCAATATTTACCCTTTAGGTGAATGGGAAGAAGCATTAAGAATTTACATGAAACAGGTTAACTAATGATTACAAAATATCCTTTAGATTGGGCTCCTGAATGAAACCAAATTATTTGTAACTCCTTTTGTTTAACTGGTTGCATCACAGCTATTTGTAGGAAGGGCAAAAATTAGGATGAGTATACTTTTGAGCTGATGATTATTGGTATTGTCAGCTAGTTCAAGTACCAGCAAGTTGTACTCAGGAAATATTTCCCAGACGGTATAATGTTTAGGTAAAAAGGAACACATTGTCTGGAGAATATATACAATGGTTGCCTAAAGTTCTGAAGAAGCTAGTAGGTGAGCACCTTTCTGACATGACTAAACACCACTTGAATCTACCCAACAGAGAGGAATTTTGGAAGTCCTTTTCAACTGAAGTTTCTTATGTTCCAATTTAAATTAAGCAGGGAAGTAACCATTGTTCTATTTTTATATTACAGAAATGATTGTACAGAGAAATTAGAAGTGGACCCTAGCAAGTATTCATTCCCAGATGTAACAAGTATTGTACAGGAAAAGGATGTGATTGGACAAGGGCCTTTAAGGCTTCAGCGGCAAAACATTTTGAATACCAACAATGCATCCCCAGACTTTGATGATGACCCAGATGTTCCACCTTTAATTTGACAGACTAATATGAGTAGAGCATCTTTTCATTCTGTCATACTGTAGATCTCATTTCATCTGATTGTCTTGTTCTTTTATATATAACAAATGGGTGTAGTTTTCTATAAACTTGTCTACTTTATCTGTCTGGTGGTAATTGAAATCGCTGTCAGGACTGGATTTCTTCTCCCCTAAACCAAGCATCAATCTAGAATTACATAGGCTTATTGAGAGTTTAATTTTATTGTCACGCTTTGTCAAGAATTTAGAAATAGTGTGAATTGTTTTCAGGGTCTATAGCAAATCTCCTCACACATATCAGAGATGCAAGGTTAAGCTTGCCTGAAGCACCTGGGATGGACAAAGAGCAAACCCAGCATTTCCAGAGAGAAAAAGAAGATCCAGCAATGGTTGCCAGGTATTGCAGGAAATCCAGAGTCAAGAGGGAAGTGATAACTTATGAGTCTCTTAGCAAAAATAGCTTTGCCGAACAAGTCTTGAAGAGAAACAACAATGCAGAAAGAATCAGAACCCAAAAACATCACCCAAGGAGACCTTCTGCTGTGCTTTCTACAACCGGACTTGTTTATCTCGGATTGGTCTTTTTAGTCATCAGCGCGCTTGCAGAAAGCGCGGGATGAGTCCTTCCTGAATCTTCGTTTGCGAAGAAAAGCCAGAGAGAGGGTTTCAGTAAATGGAATTGTGACCAAATATTGGAAATCAGCATAGAAATATGGCCATGTAGATGAGTTGTAGATGAGTGGGATTGAGTGAGTGCTAACCTAACCTGCTGGTCCCTGCTGTTCTAGTTAGTTTTGCCTCATTTTCTGTTTTTTGACCTCAGCTTTCTCTTCTACCTCCTCTTCCATCCCTTGACACCCCTTTTCTATCTCTGCTTCCCTAAGTCCTGCACCTTCCCCGCCCCCTGACAATTACTTTGTTAGTTGTTGGTCATCTCTACAGAAGTGTTCATTCTTAAGTCTTTGGTTTTAGATGTGTTAGGCATGGTGGGGTGGGTGTGGGTGAAGGAAGACTTATGTGCAGTTGCAACTGTCCCTGTGAAAACCCTCCCCCAAAATCTTTTCCAGATTAATTCTTACTAGACATGTCGAAACTTCAGTCTATAGGCTTCTCTTTCTGCTGCTGCCATGGCTTAAAGTGGCAGTGGCAGCATCACCAAAGAGGAAGGAAAGGGTGCATCACCCCAGTTTCTATCAACCTGAGGGCAAGCTGCTGGCATTTTTCAGGTCAGTTTCTATTAATGGGATACCAGTCCCCAGTCTCTATCTTACCATAAAATGTTGACTATAAGGGATGCTAATAGGTCTGAGGTGATGAGGATGATTGGAGTAATGCTGTAAATATCAGTATGGGACACATACCTCCATAAAGCAATGGAAAGTATTGTTATTCTTCCTCCTACCTTCCATACAATCAAACTTACTGAAATTTTGGAAAGCAGTTGCTTGTCTGCACTGAATGAAATATTGAAATGGGTGGTCTAACAGTTATGCTAAAAACAGCTTTTCTCTCTATGTATTTTCTATAAGAGTTGATGTAATTTGCATTGTGATGACAAAATTGTATTTCATGCATTCTACAAGATCTCAGGTGGGACCTCACGTGACTGATTAATCTTCTGTATCAGAGAGAAGGGTTTTATCCCAGCCTTCTACCTGCCATACCAGCTTTAGAATAGCATTCAGTCATATGAATTTCTACCTGGAGCAGAAATTCCACTCTATGGGACAGCCCAGATACAGTGAGCATGAGGAGGCCTAAGCAATAGAATTTGTGAAATACATTTACTGAAGGGTTTAATCTTAGATTCCAAATGGCTGATTATTACAGGTTTTCTAATGTATAGAAAAGGCTGGGTATACTGTGGAACAAAGTTGTGATCCCATACTCTTGGGAAATCAAGGTGCCAGGTGCAACTGCTATATAATTTTCCAGCATGCCTGAACCTATCTGTAAATAGAAGGAAAGGAAAGGAAAGGAAAGGAAAGGAAGAACTTCTGAGTTTGCAACTATCTGGTAAATTGGAGAAGGTGAGGGGAGCATGAATTCTCTTTGATGGGGGAATAGTAAAGAAAGAGAGTAAGCATGAAGGGGAAAGTAAAGAGAGATTGAATATTTTTTGCAGGGTGATCTAGGGAAACCAGGGAGAGGCTCTACTAACACCGCTGGATATGCACACACAATAACCAGATTGAGTGCAGTAGACAAATCTGATGCTTATGATAGCTCATACACCAATATCAAGTAAGTCCTGAAGATGTAATAGATCTTCTTCGTGGTCTCTGTGAATCACACAGTTGGGTTATTCCTACGCCTGCGCAGAGCATACAGAACCTTCTAGTATTGCTAGGCAGAATGTGCTTTGATACATTTTTGGCGGTAACTCCGCCCATTCTAACAGCCCCTTATAAGGGCTTCCTGCCCAAATCCCCTCAGTTCCTTTTTTTCCGCCGCGTATTGCAGCTCGAAGGAACCTTCTCTCGCTAGCGTTATTTTACTTGTTACTGACTCGGACTGATTTTTGGATTACAATATTGCTCTTCCCTTAACTTGGCTCCACGGTGATTTTGGCTTGACTCGGACTCTCGACTTCATTTTTTCGCACTCCTCTGGACTTGTCTTGGCTCTCTGATTTTGGTTTGACCCGGCCCGTCTCCGACTA
The DNA here is from genome assembly GCA_030847615.1 of Gambelia wislizenii. Lineage (NCBI taxonomy): Eukaryota > Metazoa > Chordata > Lepidosauria > Squamata > Crotaphytidae > Gambelia > Gambelia wislizenii. The sequence goes on along the minus strand of JAUMIR010000004.1, from coordinate 320,721,887 downwards.
CGTTTTCGTCTACTCCTGCTATGGCGACTAAAACTGGATTTAAAAGGTGTGGTGTGCCAGGCGAAGCTACCCAGCTCTGATGGCCATTCTCGTTGCCTAATTTGTTTGGGTGAATCCCATAATGTAGATGCCTGTGTGCATTGTCGGGCCTTCACTTCCCAGGCAAGAAAACACCGCTCATCCGCTGAAGTCCTTCCTTTATGAGAAGGCTCTGCTCCCCTCTGCAGCTTCCACACCTGCTGTTGGATCCCCTCAGAAACGAGGTAGATCCCTGTCTCCGAAGCCTTCTGTTTCCACACACCACCGATCTCGGAGCCCGTCTCGCCGCCGCTCAGTTGCCTCTGATCCAGAAGCTGTGCTCCACTCTCACAAGCATGGCTCGAGGCCGACCCCGGCTGGGGACCAAGCCTTCTCGGATTCGGCGTCTGAACCCAAAAGGAAGCACAGGGATCGCTTGGGATTGAGCAAGGACCGGGACTCGGTTTCCTCCTCCAAGCGCAAGGCTCCTAAGAAAAAGAAGGAGAAGCGCCCTCACTCTGAGGACAAGCAGAAGGAGGCGAAAAAGCATAAGGCTACCTCGGCAGTGGTGCCGGTGGCGACCGCACCGATTGTTCCACCTGCGATGGAGATTCCTCAGTCCCAGGTTCTCCCTCAGGACAGAGGTACATTGACTGAGCAGTCACACTCAAAAATATCCACCCCGACTCCCTCCCTCAAAATCGTGGAGGTTGAAGTGGGTGACCCATCGAGTGTTGAGGCTGCCTCCCCAAGATCCCCGGCGCTGGTGGTTTCCCGCTCTGAACTCTTGCGGGACCCATTGACGGATAAAGGCCAGGAGACCGAACCTCGTCCATCGACTTCCCGAATCCAGGATGACAACCAAGCGTATGGGGCCTATGATCTTGCCAGGGCGGTCTTCAGCTCACCCCTACCCACTCAACACGCCGCTGATTTGGAGGCTGAGAAGGTCTGTTACATGATGGAGGAGGCTACCACCCGTCACGTCATCTCGATGCCTCCACCTCGCATCTCCTTCCATGGATCAGGGAGGCCCCCTTCCCCACGGCCCCCACCTACACCACTGGTCAGGGATACGGGCTGCCAGGTCTCCCCTTCTCGCCCATTGCCTCCACTGCCTCCTCCCCCGCCTCCTCGTACGAGTTCGCTGGCTGGACGACATCGCAGCCCTTCTCCCTCTTCGGAGTCGTCATCCTCTTCGGAGGCCTCTGAGGAATACCTGCATTACCTTCCATCACCTCAGCCTGAGTTATTCGATGAGGACTCCTCCTCGCCAACCGACGATGTGCGCTCTTTCTCCGAGCAGGTGGTACGGATGTGTCATGCACTCGAGTTGAAGGTTGCTGAGAAGGACTCTGACCCGGTTGACCCGATTTATCACCGGATCAAATCAAAAGCTCCTCCCATGGCACGCATCCCGGTACTCCCATCACTGCTTAAATTATTGCAAACCTCCTGGGAGAACCCATCGTTGATCCCACCTACATCCAAGCGGATTGACTGGCTTTACTGGGCTGATGGCGATGGAATTGAATGGCTGCAGGAGCACCCCAAGCCTAACTCAGTTGTGGTTGAGGCAGCACAACCCCGAAGGTAACGCCGAGTGCAATCCACTCCCTCTGACCCCGAGGGCAGAAAACTTGATATCATGGGCAAGAAGCTGTACTCGGCTGCTGGCTTGAGCTTTCGCATAGCCAACTACTCGGCATGTATGGGGGCTTACCAACAGGTCCTCTGGGAGAGGATGGCCCCGCTTATACAGGACCTCCCAGAAGAAAGGAGAAGGATGGCACAGGCGATTTCGTCGGAGGCCCAGTTTCTCGCAGGGCAACAGATGAATTCCATGAGGCATGTTGCCGACTGCGCCGCCAAGACTGTGGCTGGATCGATTGCTTTACGCTGCCATGCTTGGCTTCGATCATCGGGCCTGTCCATCCAAGCAGCCGCAACCATCGAAGACATGCCGTTTGATAGCTCCGGCCTCTTCAATGGTGCGACCGATGACAAATTGGAGTTCACGCAGATGAGGACCACCGCCAGAAAGTACGGTATGCCATCGTCCTCATCTTCTGCGTACCGCCCTAGGTACCGGTCAGGCTGGCATACATCCTCCTATGGCCAAGTCCCTAGACGGGGGAACACACCACAACCATCCAGGCGCTCACGGTTCCAACAACTGATGTCTTCATCATCATCAGTGAGGAGCCAGGGATCAACCTCCAGATATCGCCTTTCTTCAAAACAGAGGCCAAGAGACCAAGGCAGGAGGAAGTTTTAAGTTGCCCCCCCTCTTATTGATGCTTTTGTGTTTTCTTTAGAAACCCCTGTTTGGAGACCGTCTGCGCTCATTCCAGCACGCTTGGTCCACGATAACATCGGACCGCTGGGTACTCCAGATTATACAGCATGGCTACTGGATCGAGTTTGAAGAACTACCTCCAACAGGACGAATCCAACTCACACTGCCCTCCCCTCCCCTCATCGAGGAGATTGAGACCTTACTTCAAAAAGGGGCCATCGAACCCGTGAGTGTCGACAGCCGTCACCAGTGCTTCTTCTCCAAATACTTCCTGGTACCGAAGAAGGACGGTGGCCTTCGCCCTATCTTAGACCTGAGAGGAGTGAATTGGTACATCATCCCGAAGAAATTCAGGATGACCACCCTTGCTGTCATGCTCCCTCTTCTTCAACACGGGGACTGGTTTGCGTCCATAGACCTGAAGGACGCCTACTTTCACATCGAGATCCACCCTTCACACAGGAGATTCTTAGCGTTCCAGGTCGGGGACGAAGCCTACCAGTTCTGCGTCCTCCCCTTCGGACTCTCCACAGCACCGAGAGTCTTCACGAAGGTTATGGTGATGGTCGCTGCCTTTCTTCGACAACACGGTGTCATCGTGTTCCCGTACATCGACGACTGGCTCCTGGTGGCGTCTTTGAGGCTCCAGCTCAAGAGGGACGTCCTCTTCACCCTAGATGTTTTGAACACCCTGGGACTTGTTGTCAACATGGAAAAGTCTCAGTTGAACCCTGCTCGGTCCATCCAATTCATCGGCGCCCGACTGGACTCGATATCGGGAGCAGCTTACCTTCCCAGCGATCGGTTCGACACACTCCAGTCCCTGATCCACGCCTGCCGTCGATCACGTCGGATTCGAGCGCACGATGTTCAGGTTCTCCTCGGACACATGGCGGCCACGACGTCGTTCACGCGTCTGGCCAAACTTCGGTTCCGTCCACTTCAGCACTGGTTCCTGAGTGTATTCGACCACCTGAACAATTCGCCAAGACAGTTCCTGACGATGCCCCAATCTGTCCACCGCTCCTTGGACTGGTGGCTCGATCCGCACAATGTTCTCTCGGGCGTTCCCTTCGACCCTTCTCAATCGGATGTTTCCCTCATGACGGATGCATCTCTGCACGGGTGGGGAGCCCACTTGGGTTGCCACACAATCCTGAACTCTTGGACCGCCGAAGAAAAACAACTGCATATCAACGTCCTGGAACTTTTAGCAGTCCAAAAAGCTCTTCGTGCCTTCGAGGTGCTGGTCCGGAACAAGACAGTTCTTCTCATTGCGGACAACACCTCGGTAATGTACTACCTAAACAAACAAGGGGGTACCAGGTCTCATCAGCTCCTCCAACTTACTCTGCAGATTTGGGATTGGTGTGTGGAGAGGAACGTCTCCCTTCAATCGATTCATCTTCCCGGAGAGGAGAATATTCTTGCAGACGAACTGAGCCATTCCAACTCAAGCATCCATGAGTGGATGCTTCACAGACATGTCGTGCGGGACCTCTTTCATCAGTGGGGTACCCCACAGATAGACCTCTTTGCAACCGCCCAGAACAGTCAGTGCCGCCAGTTCTGCTCCAGAACACCTCACAGAAACTCCAGAGGCGACGCCTTCCTGTACCAGTGGAACGGAATGTTCCTGTATCTCTTCCCCCCAATTCCTCTATTGACAAAGGTGGTGGCCAAGCTTCGTTGGGACCGATCGGACGCTATTCTCATCACACTGTGATGGCCCCGGCAACCTTGGTTTGCACCGCTGCTACTCCTGTCACGGAGGCAGTTCCTCCACCTTCCGAGCCGGCCGGATCTCTTAACCATACAGCAGGGCAAGGGCAGACACCCCGATCTCGGCACGCTTTGTCTCACAGCGTGGAGGGTCGTGCCATGAACCTGCAACCTCCCCATCCCATCCTGGTACCCTCTTTGCCTCCAGAGATTAAAACCATCATAGATGCTGCTCGGAAGCCTTCTACTTGGAAAGCTTATTTATATAAGTTGAACCGCTTTAAGAAATTTTTAGCAGAAAAGGGACTCAGCCCTGGATCCTGCTCGGTACCAACAGTCCTTCAATTCTTGCTCCACCTGTTGGACTCGGGGCTTTCAATTTCATCTTTGAGAAGCTACCTAGCAGCTATCTCGGTCGAATTCCAGGCTCTCAATCGACTGTCTCCCTTTCAGGACCCGATGGTGAAGAGGTTCCTCAAGGGGTATGTCAATCTCCATCCTCCAGTCCTTGATCCTACTCCAACCTGGAGCCTCGAACTTGTTCTCTCTCAGTTGGTGAGATGCCCTTTTGAACCAATGGCCTCGACTGACCTCCGACTTCTGACCTGGAAGACAGCCTTTTTGGTTGCCATCACTTCTGCCCGTTGAGCAGGGGAACTTTGTGCTCTTCGGTCGGACCCACCATATACCTGCTTTCATAAGCATAAAGTGGTACTGTGGCCGGATATTTCCTTTCTACCCAAAGTGGTCTCCAGTTTCCACCTGAACCAACCTATCATTTTGCCTGCCTTGATGCAAGACCCCAAAGACGAATTCGAACGCACCCTTCACTCCATGGATGTACGAAGGGCGCTCGCGTTTTATATTCAGCGGACTGCACCATTTCGACAATCCCCTCAGCTTTTTGTGTCTTATGCTGATTCGAGGAAGGGTGCATCAATTTCGTTGCAGCGCCTGTCGAAGTGGGTGACATCGACCATCTCCCTCTGTTATGAACTTGCGAAGAAGCCTTTACCGCCTCGGATTCAAGGACACTCTACAAGGGCTGTCTCCGCTTCGACTGCGTTCCTCTCGGGGGTGCCCCTAGAGGATGTCTGCCGTGCTGCGACTTAGTCTTCGCCATTGACTTTTATTTCACACGACAGACTGGACACTCACTCTAGGAATGAGGCTGCTTTTGGAAGAGCAGTTCTTTTGTCCTCCATCCAATGACTGAGTGTATTGTATATTTGGACGATTCACCTTTTCTGTATATTTGAATTGTGGACTTTTTAGGCATCATTGACTTGCCTAATGTTTAAAGAATGTGCAAAAAAAAAAAGGAAAAGTGGATGAGGTGTTAAGGAAAATGCAACATGGGACATACAGTGAAAGAAATAAAATATGTATGTGAAAGTCACAACGACTAAGCAAGAGCAATTATGGGGCTACACAGGTGAAACTGCTAATGTAATCTAGAAGGCCTGAGAGCCAAGGACAGAGGTACTATATGCAGATTGGAAACACCTGAGAATCATTAAGTGTACAAGGTGAAATGTTGAAATACATGGGTTGGTCTTAAGTATGGGTGGAACTACATGGACCAATCAGAATGGAAGTACACACCCACTGGGTGGAAACTAACTAGTGGGTGGTGATAAACAATGGCTATAAAATTGCAATGTTTGCCAATGTATTGTGGTGGAGTAGAGGTGCAGTAGTTTGGAGATATTGTGGAGTAGTGTGTAGAGATTGTGATTTGTTGACCATATAGTATATTTATATAGAAGAATAAAGTAGGTTTTATATAAGACTACTGAGTTGCCTGAGTGAATCCTGGAGACGTTTTGGAGACACCTGGAGAAGAGTGAGAAGGCTTGGAGAGTTTGTCAGGATCTTCAGCCTATTCTCTGAAACTCTGCTGCTTTGGAGAAAAGCATTAACCACTGATCTAAGCTGGTCAGCTCTGCTGCATAATAAGGTGGTGAGTTTGAGCCAGAGGTGAAGAGCTACAACTCCCATCATCCCTGACAAGGGTTATGGGCCCAGTTACTAGAGCACCCAGCATCCACAGAAGCTGAAAGTTCCAGAGAGTGGAAGAAAGCTTTGTGGACGACAGATCAGAGCAAGCTGTTTGTGCTGCACTGATAAGCCTCGTGAGTAAATCACTTTGTGTTTTGCTTAAGCCCAGACGGGTCGGCTGTGCATACTCAGAAGGACTGTGTCAAATTGAGTCACTGCACAAATCAAGATGGAAATTCTAAAGTTTAGTAAATTAAATAGAAACAACTACTCTACCTGGAAGATTTATGCCCAATCTCTACTAGTAAAGGAAGGTCTGTGGTCAACAGTTGAAACAGGGCTGGCAGCCGATGCTGATGAAGCCACTCAAGAGAGAGATAGTAAAGCAAAAGCCTGTCTTTATCTCATGCTTGAAGAAGACTTAATTAATGACGTCAGAGATAAAACGTCTGCCAAGGATGTGTGGGATACCTTGCAGAGATTACACACTCCTTCAACTGCTTTTGCAAAAATGCTATGGTCTAAAAGAATATACAGGCAAAAGATGGCTAAAGGGCAGTGTGTGATAGAACATTTAAAAATAATGCAAGATTTGTTTGTGCAAGCTGAACTGAGGGGAGTGCAAATTAGCAAAGAGCAGCAATGCTACATTTTAGTAGAATCGCTAGACTCTTCGTGGGACAACATAACGAACAGCTTGCAGAACTTGCCAGAAGCTGAGCTTAATAGAGACTTAATTGTGGCCAGAATACTGGAAGAGAACCAGAGAAGAATGTCTGAGCAGGGTGACTCAGCAAGCTTAAAGACTGTGCCAAAACAACAAACAACTCCTGACTGGCGAATGCAGGAGAAAGCAGCTTCTACAAGGGAGCAACGGAGGTGCTTTTATTGTAAGAAGATTGGTCATCTGCAGAGACATTGTAAACATTTTGCAGCTGAGAGACGCAAGCAAGCAGAGAGCAGATGGCAGCCGCGGCAGTATCAAAAACAGTCCAGACCTCCATTTTTGAGGGACAGTGGTAATAAAAAGGGGTTTGCAACCATGATTAAGGAAAAACAAAATGCAAATTCTAAATGGTTAGTTGATTCAGGAGCCTCATCTTCGATGTGTAATGATATAAATTTAATAAGTAATAGAAAATCAGCTAATGTAAATGCTGTAGTTTTGGCTGACGGGAAAGAGCTAAGTACTGTAAAACAAATGGGTACTGTGTACATTCCAGGGCTAAAAGAGCATTTTAATAATGTCTTACATGTAAAGGAGTTAGAAAATAATTTGTTATCAGTAAGCAGATTAACAGAAAGAGACTACACAGTCATCTTTGAAAAGAACATGTGTAAGATAAAACTGAATGGGGAATTGCGTGGCATAGGTTTGAAAAAGGACAAACTTTATTATTTGGAGGACAATATTGATAGCTACAGGGTTGAAGAAGCTAATAACATAGAAAATATTCCAATCCACAAAGACTGCATACACGAGCTTCACAGAAAATTCGGCCATGCAAGCTTCAAATGTTTAAAGAATTTAATCAGTATGTGTCCAGATTTAAAAGTTACTGAATGCAAAAACCACTTAGATTGTACGGTATGTCATCAGGTAAAGGTCAGAGCTTTTCCAGTAGCTAAGAAAACAAAAAGAATTGCTCAAAGACCATTTCAGTATGTACATGCAGATGTCACCCAAGCGAATTGCTTGTCCTTAGGGGGAAGCAAGTATTTCCTAGTAATTGTTGATAGGTATACAAGGTTTGCATTTGTGAGAATAATGAAAAACAAATCTGACGCTGGGCAAAGTTTAAAAGCATGGGTAAGAATGGTGGAAAGACAATTTGATAGCAGAGTAGGCACCATCATTACTGATAGAGGAGGAGAATTTTTAAATAATCAATTGTTTAACTGGTTTCAAAAGGTGGGAATAAGGCATGAAACTACAAACCCTGCTTGTCCTAGTGAGGATGGGTTAGCAGAGAAGAAAATACAAGATATAAAAAGAATTACTGCTTGTATGATGGCAGATGCAGGGGTGAAAGATAGTTTTTGGGCAGAAGCAACTTTGACTGCAATACATATCAGTAACAGATTGTATCATTCAGAAATTGAAGACATTCCCTACAGGGTATTGTATGGGAGAATGCCAAATTACAAGTACTTAAGGGTTTTTGGACAATTTGCTCATGTTTACACACCTGCTTGTTTCAGGAGGAAAGGAGAACCCAAAAGCAAAAGGCTTAGGTTTTTGGGGTATTCTGGAAATAGCTACAAGTTTCATTTGGATGGAAAACAAGTGCAGTATTCTAGGTCTGCAAATTTTGAGAGACATGCTGGTTGGGACAAACTGCATGCCAATAAAGAAGTGTTTTTGAGATTAGGGAGTTCAAATGAGCCAGAAGCACAAACTGAACCAACCTCAGGAAACGGAGGGGTTTCAGTTAAGCAGGAAGCATCACCTAGCAGCAGTGGTAGTTCTTCCGATGATGAGATAGCATCTAGGCCTACTACTACTCGAATGACTGAAGACAAGAGATTTAGTCATAGAACTACAACTCCTAGTAGAGAAAGTGAGGATGAAAGAGACAGAACAGCAGATTTTATTCCCAGGCGTAGTCATAGAGTTAGAAAGCCTCCAGATAGGTTTGTTGTGACAAAGGCAAGAGCCTGTTTAGCAGTAGAAGAGCCTGAAAGTTTTGAAGAATTGGAAAGTTATTCTAGTGAAGAACAGGAAAGATGGTTTGATGCAATGGATAATGAGTTTGGTTGCCTGGTAAATAAAGATGTTTTTGAAATTGTTGACAGACCCAAAGACAAGAAAGTAATTGGTTGTAAATGGGTATACAAAAGGAAAGAAATGCCAGATGGAAGTATCAAATATAAAGCTAGGTTAGTGGCTAAGGGTTTTGCACAACAGCAGTATGAGAACTATGATAAGACATATTCTCCAACTGCAAAGCCAGAAAGTCTGAGAATGGTTCTAGCTGTAGCAGTAAAAAGGAATTTAGTTGTAGAACATTTTGATTTTGAGACAGCTTACTTGAATGCAGTTTTGGATGAAGAAATATTTATGGAACAGCCACAAGGTTTCGAAGAAAATGGTAGTCAGAGAGTATATAAATTAAAGAAAGCGTTGTATGGTTTAAAACAAAGTGCCAGAGCATGGAATCTGTGCATCAATGATGAGCTAGTTAAGCTAGGTTACAAGAGGAGCATTGCAGATGCTTGTGTTTATACAAAAGGAGACATAGTATTAGTGATTTATGTAGATGATTTGTGCGTAGCAGCAAAGTCAAAACAGGAAATTGAGTCAGTAAAAAGAGAATTGTCTGAGAAGTTTGTTTTGAAGGACTTAGGTGTATTGAAGTCTTATTTAGGTATTTGCGTTGAATGGACAGAAGAAGGACATTGTTTGTTAAGTCAGAGAAATAAAATTGAAAGATTGATTGAAAAGTGTGGATTACAGAATGCAAAAATAGTAAGAGCTCCAATGACAACTGGTTTTGTGTCTGAGGAAACAACTAGAACGTTTGAGGACAAGATTCTCTTCAGAAGTATAATAGGATCTTTACAATTCATATCTTGCCACACCAGGCCAGACATTTCTTATGCTGTAAATGTATTGTCTAGAAGGGTTAATGATCCAAAAATTGAAGACTGGACAGCGGTAAAACATTTATTGAGATATTTGAAAGGAACCTTAGATAGGAAATTGATTATAAGAAGCAGTAGTTCAGATCTAGATTGTTATGTAGACAGTTCATTTGCATCAGAATTAGGAGACAAGAAGTCAGTTACAGGAATGATAATTAAATATAGTGAAAGTCCAATAGTTTGGAGAAGTAGAAAACAAACTAATGTAGCGTTAAGCACAGCGGAAGCAGAATTCGCTGCTTTGAATGAGATAGTAAATGAGGTACAGTGGATTAAGCAATTGCTAAATGATTTAAATGAAAGTTACAAGATACCAGTGGAAATTCTGGAAGATTCACAGTCATGCATAGCGATGGCTGAAACTGAAAGTTTGAAAAACAGAACAAAATATGTTGGTGTAAGATATCAAAATGTGCGAGACATGGTTCAGAAGGGTGAAATAGAATTGAGATATATAGAAACACAACACAACATAGCAGCTTTGTTCACAAAAGCATTGACAGCAGAAAAACATGAAAGGCTGACACAAATGGTTGGAATGACATTGTAAGACACATACAATATTTTATTTCGGAGGGGATTGTTAAGGAAAATGCAACATGGGACATACAGTGAAAGAAATAAAATATGTATGTGAAAGTCACAATGACTAAGCAAGAGCAATTATGGGGCTACACAGGTGAAACTGCTAATGTAATCTAGAAGGCCTGAGAGCCAAGGACAGAGGTACTATATGCAGATTGGAAACACCTGAGAATCATTAAGTGTACAAGGTGAAATGTTGAAATACATGGGTTGGTCTTAAGTATGGGTGGAACTACATGGACCAATCAGAATGGAAGTACACACCCACTGGGTGGAAACTAACTAGTGGGTGGTGATAAACAATGGCTATAAAATTGCAATGTTTGCCAATGTATTGTGGTGGAGTAGAGGTGCAGTAGTTTGGAGATATTGTGGAGTAGTGTGTAGAGATTGTGATTTGTTGACCATATAGTATATTTATATAGAAGAATAAAGTAGGTTTTATATAAGACTACTGAGTTGCCTGAGTGAATCCTGGAGACGTTTTGGAGACACCTGGAGAAGAGTGAGAAGGCTTGGAGAGTTTGTCAGGATCTTCAGCCTATTCTCTGAAACTCTGCTGCTTTGAAGAAAAGCATTAACCACTGATCTAAGCTGGTCAGCTCTGCTGCATAATAAGGTGGTGAGTTTGAGCCAGAGGTGAAGAGCTACAACTCCCATCATCCCTGACATGAGGAAGGGAAATGGAGATAGAGCAATCCCTGTTTAGACAAATGGGTGGGGTCCTCGTCTAATGATGCACAGGACATACCCTCCTACAGTGAGGAAGCTTGCTAGTCTACCCAACTGTGTGATTCACAGAGACCACGAAGAAGATGGACAGGTTGCTTACCTGTAACCATAGATCTTCGAGTGGTCTTCTGTGAATTCGCACAGACCCACCCATCCTCCCCTCTATGTCCTGATACTTCATACACACATGCTTAATGTTCCTGATCCTGCAAATTGCGGCGTCATTCAAGGAACTGAGGGGATTTGGGCGGGAAGCCCTTATAAGGGACCGTTAGAATGGGCGGAGTTACTGCCAAAAATGTATCAAAGCACATTCTGCCTAGCGATACTAGAAGGTTCCGTATGCTCTGCACAGGCGCAGGAATAACCCAACTGTGTGAATTCACAGAAGACCACTCGAAGATCTATGGTTACAGGTAAGCAACCTGTCCTTCTGTCATCTCAGGAAAGAGATGTATTTTTCAGGGCAAAACACTCAGAAATATTTATTTAACTGTGTTCTACAAAAAAACCCCAAAATCTCTAAATAATTTCCCACACAGAATATATCAAGTTCTTTGTGGTCATAGGAGAAGGGGTCTCTGTATTTCCTAGGAATGGAGAGTCACACATTTAAGAGGAATTCATCAGTAAGAAACAATTCTTAATGGTTAATGAATAGTAGGAAGCTGCCTGAAGATAACCTGCCAGAATACCTGCTGTTGGCCAGCTGTTAGTTGTCAATGTAAGGTAGGGATTACAAGTTCAGTTTCACTTCTGTGTTAATTTCTATTTTGAACATTATATTGCTTCAAAAATTAAATTTTGCACAATACCTTGGGTGTGATACATTGGCAAAAAAATCCTGAAAAATTAGAAATAATTGTATTCTCCTAATGGTCCAGCAGTTTACCCAGAAAGAGCCACATTACTCAGGTTGCAGCCACTAGCGACTGGCAAGTTCAGGCTGTGGCTGAGACCCATGTAGCTAATGGGGTCATGTAAGAGAGAAAGCCATTATTTGGGGATTCAGGTGAGTGGCAAGAGCTCAGAAGCAAACATGCTACCACTGTGTAGAGTACTACAATTTACTGCTCTAACTTGCTCATAAGTCTATTAAGAAGTATTAGTGGTGATGTCTGTTGTGATTCTTATGCAAGAGCATGAATATCAACTGCTGGAGAGCAAAAACAGTAGAATGCTCTTGCCTTTGTTGGCTTCCTGGAGGCTTCTGATGAGACATTTGGGCTAAAGTTTTCATGGGCCACATATTGGTGAAAGATGGGGACAGAGCCAAAACTAGGTGAGCTCACCCCCCCCCCATTTCCCTCTCTCCCTCCTCATCAAACTGACTGGGAGCTACTGTAGGTTACATGTGGGTTAAAGCTTACAGGTTGCACTCTCCTGATCTAGAACATCATTTTGGATTTGTAAACTTACAAAAGATAACTGATTTTATTCCTCCCAGAAGACCCACAAAGACATAAACTCATTGGCTTGTAACTCTCTTGAAATGTTTCTCTGCAATTCCTCATTGATTCCCCCTATGATTTTAGTCCCCTTCATACATTACTGCAGTAATAGTACTGCAGTGATTTACTCACACTTCTCTCAGCCCCAAAGCATATTGAAGGTCCAGTAAATCCCACCATGAGGGCTTGAATCCTATTGTTAGTTCCAGTTAGAGCAGACCCATTAAATCAATGGGATTTTGAACCATTGGCTCACCACTCAACAATTGATTCAGTGGGTCTGCTCTAGCTACAGTTAACTAATAGGATTCGAGCCAATAGATTACAAGTAGTCCTCACAATTTTAGCAACGTGTCTGGAATGTAGCTTTTCATTTCCTTTCAAGATCTCATGTTAACATAAATTATATTAAGCACTGAGGCTCTGTGCATGATGCAAAAGATGATTAAAATAAAATAAATAAATAAATAAATAAATCATTTTCTGAATTTGCATACACTTCAAGCTATGTCATATATCTCAATGTCTTGTGTCTTCCTTGACAAGTGTGAATAAAGGCCAACAAGAAATGATTTACTTTGTGTTCTTAGATGGTTGGTCCCTCAGTCAGAAGCTGTGTGACCACCTCCCACTGGATTTATTGCCAATGGTTTGTGAGGTGATTCAAACTCCCTGGATTTGCCCTTGAAGGGGTAATGTAGAAAGATGGCATGTCATTTTTGAAAGTGCTCTTTAGTGGAGGAAATGTAATGTGATTTTTATGTTAAAGGATATTTGTAATCACAAGATGACTTCACCTTCTAAAAATAGATCCTGTGGTAGAGCTCTACAGGGTTTGATTAATGAAGCTAAAGAGAGCAAATTGATGAAAGATACCTCCTGAATACAAGTGTCAGAGGGCTTGAGCATGACCTGGGCTTGTCTTTACAATTAGAAAATTATAACTAGCTGCCTAGGACAATACTTTCAAGGATGTCTGGAAGCTATAACTGCACCAGACTGCAGCATCCAACTGCCAAGCTGCTAGGGAATACTGTTCCCCTGGAAAACACAGAACTAATTGATATTGTATCAGACCTTTATCCTGTATCAGATCACCTATTTATTTATTATTTTAATAGTTTGTATTTATAAAACACCTCTTGCTGTTGTCTACCAAAAAGGGTACAGTAAGAGCTAACAAAAATTGAGAAGAAATCAGACATTCAGATGAAACCCAAATGAAAATGCAAAGGCCAGTGCAGTTAGATGTAATACAAGTTAAGAAATAAAACCACACAGTAGATACAGCAACTAGAGCCTACAGCATGTTCTAGGAATTAAAATAGCAAACTCTTCTCTTTTACTATCAGCAGAAGTTCTCCAAAGGATTCAGACAGATCTTATCAGCAATGCTATAGGAAACTGCTTTGTGTAGAACTGTGGAGAATTGACCCTGTGACCTTTTGCATTCAAACCATGTACTGTACCACCGAACTACAGCCTTTCTCCTCCTGTATTAACACAGAGGAATCCAAAATGCTGACAAGCACCATGTTCCTCCAATCATGCACCAAGTTTTCCCAGCTCAATTCAAAAAGCAGCTTATGAGCTCCAAAGACCTACATCATGAGTGGAGAACATGAACCCCTCAGATACTCTTGGGCTACAACTCCCATTATTCCCAATCATAAGACATGCTGGATGAAGATGATGAGAGGAGTCAAAAACAAATCTGGAGAGCCTCAGAAAATGTCCTAACTGATCTTAGGCATGATATCTTAGACAAACTCATCTTATGTGGACCTCCCTGCCCACTGAGGTTATCCTCAGAGGCATCATGATTCCCCATCACTGGAAGTATCAACAGTACATGTGTTGAAATAAGAAAGAGTTTTCAGTGCTCTTCCAGAAGACTTCAGGAGCTATTTAACTGATTAAAAAGAATGATTCAACCGTATATTGCTAGTGATGTCATATGACCTTTATAGTAAGTAACACTGGCTATTATTGGGATTAAATGTATTTGTTATATACTTTTAAAAACATGCATTGTCCCTTTGTAGGCTCCCACTTAAAAACACCCTGGGTATTAAATGTCTTAAATAAATAGAAAAATAAAAATGATATAAGACACATCACTTCGGTTGATGTTGCAGATGAAAAGCACTTGTCCTACCCAGAATACATCTTGTCAGCATGTCAAAGCTCTCCAACTTGAGTGTGTACATGCATGCAAAGTCCTGTTGCGGTTCAGTGGTTGTAATTGGTTTGATGATGAGCAATAGGCTCTGGGGGAAATGCAAGAAGCTACGCTATTTTAACATGCCTAAGGCACAAAAGTAACACCGTTCTTTCCAAACCAGATGTTGGATTCTCTGTAACCTTGGCATGTGATTCAGACTAGTCCATTTGCTGCAAGTTTCCCCAGAAGGCAAGAGAGGCAGAGCAGGTCATAAGTGTGTGAGACAAATTAGAACCCAGCATGATGAAACTTCTCGGCTCAGACCAAAGAACGGTTCATCTAGTCCAAAATCCAGAGGAAGCTGGCCAGATACTTATAAGAGGTCCACAAACAGGATGTAAAGACCACAGCCTCTTCTCCTGTTGTTTCCTAGTAACTGGTATTAAAGGCATGCTGACATCATGACCCATTAATAGCCTTCTTCTCCATGAATTTGTCTAATTCCTCTTTAAAGCCCTCTGGGTTGGTGACTGTTGTCACGTTTGTGGAAACAAATCCCATAGTTTAACAGTGCATTGTTTGAAGAAGAATTTCCTTTATTTGTCAGCTTCATTGGATGACCTGGGTTCTAGTATGATGAGAGGGAGAAAAACTTCTCTTTGAACACTTTTTCCACATCATGCACAATCTGATAAATCTGTATCCTCCCTTCATTATCTTTCATCTAAAAATTACAATGACCCAAATATTGTAATAACTGAGGCTGCATCTGAGCTGCAGAAAGAATCCAGTTTGACACCACTTTAACTGTCATGGCTCAATGCTATGGAATCCTGGGATTTGTAGTTTCTGGCACCTCTTAGAGCTTTCTGACATAGAAGGCTAAATATCTCAGAAAACTACAAATCCCAGAATTCCAAAGCATTGAACCATGGTAATTAAAGCGGTGTCAAACTGGATTATTTCTGCAGCGCAGATGTAGTCCGAGTCTCCATGGCTGAGTTGCTCCAGCCTGGTTATTATTTTGGTTTTCCATCTCTTTATCTTGTCCAATTCTGCAATATCCTTTGTGAATGTGTCCACCAGAATGGTACGCAATATTCCAAGTATGGTTGTATGATGGATTTCTATAAAGACTTTATGCTTTATGCTCTTGGCAGCTTTTATCCACAATATCTTTCCTAATGATCCCTACCATGAGATTTGTCTTTTTCAGAGTCACACAATTCCCACACATAGTGCACAGTGGTACATCTTAATTCTATTACACTGCACTAACTTTGTCCCTATAGCCCACACTGGTTGTTCCCTTTTACTAGATCAAGATGAACCTAAAGAACTGCCTGCTCCCGTATAGGAGGAACCATAGTTCTGTGATAGGGAACATGCTTTAAATGTAAAATATCTCAATTTCCATCTGTGACATTTCCATTTAAAAGAAAACCAGAGATCAGGTGATTGAAAAGACTCCTCTGACTGAGTCCACAGAGAGCTACTGCCAATCTGACTAGACAATACTGGACTAGATAAACAAAGAGTCTGACCTGCTATAACTAGCTTCCTGTGCTTATGTTTGTACATCTGTGTCACAAGAAGCCTGGGTGTTTTGCTTAAGAATGGAGATGTATCCAAGCAACTGCTGCATTTACATTTTCAAAAACTGAAAAATGGTGCTGGTTTTTCTGGCTGGCAGTATCAGCAGTAGTAGAACATGTTATAAACCAACCTGGACACAAAATGTTATTTAAAAACACCAAAATTCTGGACCAGACCAACAACTATCATGTCAGAATGCACAGAGAAGCTATTGAAATCCACAAACACCTGGACAACTTCAACAGGAAAGAAGAAACCCTAAAACTAAGCAAAATCTGACTCCGAGTTTTGAAAAACAATAGAATCAAAACTCAACACTTGCAAATGAATTCCACCCTGGGACAAGGGCATTTCCAGCAGTTAATGGGCCGGCCATCAACCAACCATTAGCCAAACAGACACTAATTCTCCTTGCATCTCTACACCCAGAAACTAACAATTCAAACACACAAATTTACATATCCTCCCCAACAGGTGTTCACAGTATATAACCTCCCCACTCCTACCCAACCATTCTCTGAAGATGCCAGCCACAGATTCAGGTGAAATGTCAGAAAGAAACTCTTCCTGAATATGGCCTCACAGCCTGGGAAAAAAACCAAGGAAAATCTTTGGATGCCGGCAGTGAAAGCCTTCGACTTCATAATGGATTCAAATTACAAGAAAAGAAATTCTACCTAAACATTAGGTAGAACATTAGGAAGAGCTGTTCAACAGAGGAATAGACTGCCTTGGAAGGTAATGGATTCTTCTTTGGAGGTCTTTAAACAGGTTGGATGGCATCTTTCAGGAGTGCTTTTGTTGTATATACCTGTATGGTAGAGAATTGAGTTAGGTCGCTCTTGTAGCTCCTTCCAACTCTATGATTCTATAATTGTAGGGAGATTTTGGACTGAAGTATTAAAGCAGAGGTAGGCAACCATGGCCTTCCAAATGTTTGTTGGACTGCAGCTCCACAAATCCCTTGCCATTGTCTAGGCTGGCTATGGCTGATGTAGGGCCACAGTTGTTCACCTCTGTATTAAAGGATTTACCCTCTGGTCTCTAGTATCAGACCAAAGCACGACTATTTCTTTTTTCCAACAGCCCTAAATGCAACCTAAAAATCTAATAGTGCTGAATACAATTAGTTCTTTCCATCTATTTTCCTGTGTAGGTTTTGGACTGAGGGGCAGACCAGAAGTGATCTCTGGTGGCTCCCATGTCAGCAGGAAGCTAACCCCACTCTTGGTTTTAGTTTGAACATTATACAAGTTATCCAAGGTGCTGAACCTATTTTGGAGAAAGACAGTTCAACAGCTTAAATAGTTTCTAAAATTTGGAATTAAACATGGAATGGACTCACCATACCACTTAACATAGTAGTTCAGACTCATTTCTGAGTACCCTCTGTATCCACAGATTCTGCATCCACAGATCCAACCAACAATGGCTGGAAACTATTTGTTGGGGGGAAATCCAAAAAAGCAAACTTTGCTGTTTGTCATTTTATATAAGGGACACCATTTTACCATGCTATTTAATTTATATAATGGGTCTTAAGCATCCACAAAGTTTGGTATCCACAGGGGGTCCTGGAATCAACCCACAGTGGATACTGAGGGCTCACTGTATCAATTTTGGTTTACTTGTTGCCTGTTTCACTATATAAATCAGGTTCTGTAAAAGCCACTTCAGTGGTAGTTCCACATATGCAGGGTCAGAGGATACATAGTTCTTTGGATTTTCTTTTAGAAGTCAGTGCCCACCACTGAAAGTGATAGTGTTTATGGAGCAAAGAGGACCAAGAGCATGATGGTTGGAGAGCAGAAGTGCATTCCTTTCCTCCTTTGATGTGATTCAGATGAAACATCCCTTCTCTGGCCACTCCATAGTGCTGTTTGCATTGGGAAGAAAGCAGCCTGTAGCGTTGTGTTTAATTTGGGTTTAAATGCAGACCTTGTGGCTTCAGCATAATGTGGAGAGTGTCCTCTCCCCCTCCCTTTCCTTTGTGCCCTTTTGCTTAACATCCAGACTGAGGAGCCCTGGGGAATTCAAAAGCTCGCTAGCTATGTTGTAACATTTTGATTGGTTTTTATTAAAGAATTGGTCCACTGTGAATATTGACCTCTATTAAAGATTGTTGGCATCCCTGTGTCAAAGGCACCAACTTTTTTTATGTGGAAGCAGAATGATAGACCTATTCAGGGTCATTGGATTGCAAACTCGCTGTTATGTTATCAGGTGCAAAATGGCAAAGTGCTAAAAAATCTGACTTCCAGGGCACAACTTGGAGGCATCATTTCTCTTGTGAAGCTGTGTTAATTGACTTGGCTTTTTCTTTTCTTTTTTCTGTATTTCCGTTCAATGTATCTGAACTCATTTATGACAAGGCTATTTTTGTTAAGCTCATCTTGTCACATCCTCTCCCTTTCCCTTCTTAGAACTTGACACTGCCTAAGTGAGTTGAAACAGGATTGGAAAGATATTTCGGAAAATTTGCATTTTCCTATTTGAGCCTATGAAAACTTGGAGCCCTCTCATCTTGCTGTTCTGGCATCTCCTTGTCACACTTGCCTGTCCCTTCCCCACCTTAGTTCTCAGAATCCTAATTCAACAATCAGAGCTGCATTTGGGGAGTGGAATTAAAAGGCATGATAGTGGTATTCTGGCTTCTTTTAATCTGCTGGCCATTTATTTATTGTATTTATTGTATTTCATTGTATTTATTGTTTTTTAAATGTGATTTTAGATCAGTTGGTTTTAATTTATAATTGTTTAATATTTTTTTATGGGGGAGGGTGGGGGTGGGGGGTGTTTGGGGATTTTATCTGTATTGTATTTTAATTTTTGTAAGCCTCCCCGATTGTTTTAACAGAGGGGCGGGGTATAAATAAATTATTATTATTATTATTATTATTATTATTATTATAAAAGGTAACCATAAATGTTCTTTATACTTCACCATCCCTCTTTCTCTTTTTCCTTCCCTTGCCTTCTTTCTAGTGTTTTTAGCCATTTTTCAGAGCTACAGCAGATAAGAGTACAGTCAGATACAAGACAAAACAGCTGCAATAGGTGGTCATTCTTACTGCTAAACCAACCATTTTAAAAAGGAACATTGGGAATTCTACCCTCTCCCCTAAAATAACCACTTTAGTGAATTGGACTTTCCCCGTCTCTGCTACCAACCATCATGTCACACCCACACATGTGGACAGAACTCCAGCTCTATGGCCGGGTGCAGCTGGTGTATCAGCTGAAGCTGATAGCACTCCTGGCTGTCATATCTACAGTATCTAGGTTGTCATTTGGAACAGTGGATCCAGAATCAGCCCCAAGCTGCAAACACAGCCTTTCAGGGGAAGTGTAACCCCATCCAGGACTGGTTGACACCTCCAATCCCAGGTTAGGATCCTTAACAGTAGGCACCTCCATCTTGTTTGGATTCAGTGTCAGTTTGCTTTCCCCCATCCAGTCCATTGCCTCATCCAGGCATTCATTCAGAGGAAACACACTGTCCTTAGCTGATGCTACTTTGCCATGGCTTCAAAAATAGCATCAGCTAAGGATAGTTTGTCTCCTCTGAATGAATGCCTGGAGGAGATAATGATGGATGAGGGAAAACAAATTAAAAATGAATCCAAACAAGATGGAGGTACTTACTGTTAAGGGTCCTAACCTGGGGCTGGAGGTGTGTCAACAAGTCCTGGATGAGGTTACACTCCCCCTGAAGGGCTGTGTTCACAGCTTGGGGGTGATTCTGCATCTGATGCTCCAGATAACAGCCTAGATAGATATGACAACCAGGAATGCTTGCTATCAGCTTCAGCTGATATGCCAACTGTGCAATTTCCATAGCTAGAGGACCTAAAGCTGGTAGTGCATGCTCTGGTATTCTCAAGAATGGACTTCTGCAATGTTCTGTACATTGGGCTATCTCTGTACCACTTGCAAAACTCTGCTTATGCAACTCTAAACTGAATATGGATGTGATACAAAGGCCAAAATAATACAACCTCATTGATAAGTGAACGTAAATGTGTCTAAAACACCAACAGGATGCCAGCCATCGGTTGTAATCCTACCTGCAGCTTATAGATCATTGACTATTGATTTGCATTAGGAGTCACCCATCTGGAAGCAGCCTTAGAAGATAATAAACCACAGAAAGTCATCCAATCCTCATCTAAAGCAGGGGTCAATAAAATATTTTGCTGATAGGCCCATGGCCTACTTCCATAGGCTGGGGAACTTGCAGTTCTCCTGAAGTTGTTGCACATCATTTCCCATCTCTCTTGACTATTGGCCATGCTGTCTCGAGCTGATAAGAATTGGAGTCCCAACAGCAGCTGGAGGGTCATGGCTTCCCATTGAGCTCCTATTGGGTGCTGGAATTATTATTTTTTATGAAGAACACTGGACTTAAGAATATTTTGATCTGAGCTAGACATGTACTTCCTATATATTTGATCAGGAACATTCAACACAGATTAGCTATACACTTAACTCCCTTTGCATCCTTGGTGACAAGACATAACAAGGGTGTAGTACCTCTGATTAGTTTCCTTTTGGAGGAAGTTGCTGGAGGCTTATGGTGTTGGCAGTATTTGTGTACAGGAGAGCATATCTGTCAAGTTCCTTTCCATGGCCTTCCCCCACCTTCAAATCCATTCTCTCACACTTATTTGCATTTTTTAAACAAGGGGGGGGAAATCCATGTATTTGTGTGTGCACTTTTGACATGTTAAACTGTGTATTAATGAATTTATACTTATGGCATGTTTGTGCTTATTTTAAAAATGTATATTCTTTTGTGTGCCCTTTTCAAATGTGGGGATGTTTTTTGAGCATAATTCCCCCCCCCATTGGAGAACCCAGGAATATATAGATTTCACACCCAGGAATATATAGATTTCAGACTGAAAATTTTTGTCAGTTTCTATCTTTGGCTTGGGAAGTGGGGATCAAGTAAATCTGTAAAAAGAAAAAAGGAGAACATCCTTGACAGAATGAATTTGCCACACATTCCTATATTTAATCCCTGTTCACAAATAGTTGGAGCATAAATGATGGAAGAATATAGGACGCTTCAACAGACATCCAAATATACAGTACTTACCATTTGCCAGTAAGCAAAATGGCTTCAGTAGATGGTTCAGCAGAAAGCCTGTCACCCATCTTAATCTCCTTATTGGATGAAGTGTGCCTCAGATATCTGCCATGGGAGGTGTGTATGTGTCATTCACTTCTTTGGAATAGATCCTGTTGGATTATGTAAAACCTGAGAGTGATGTATCTCTCCCATAGCTTTGCAATGGGTTAAGCTGTATGTCTGCTTCTCTCAGCTTTGATACACTTTTTTCATACATACTCACAGGCTGTGCATATCTATATGCACGGAATTGGTGCTGAATAAATGAGGACTCTTGAACCTCTCTCAAGTGCTAATTCGACAGTTCTTGCTACTAATGCGTCTCGTACTTGATGACAGCAGTTCAGTCTGGCTAACACCCTCAATGTATTCAGCTGGGGTCCCTGATACTATTTATGACTCCACGGATGTGAGGGAAGAAGTGTGTGCCATCTCTTTATGGTTAATTAAGAAGGCCTGTGTTCTCAAGTAGTGATCCTGTTTTGCAGACATCAATGTGCCTTCATGATGGCTGCTGGCCCTTTTACAATGATGGACTAACGTGCGGCTGGGCTTTCTCATACTGGCACTAGGGCTGCATGCTGAGGATGGCCGAGGGAAGACATTTAGAGACAGCACGGTGCTGCATGTAAGTTGCTGAGAAGAAGCTATGAGAGAAGAGTACTTCTTTCATGTCATGCTTGCTTTATTTATTCACTACCTTCATTTATATAGCACTTCAGTTGAGCATTTTGAAATACAATTGAATCCTCGTATCCACAGAATCAATATCCATGGTTTTAGTTATCCATGGAATACAAAATAGCCACACATTATTATTATTATTGTTTATTTCTAGAGCACTGTCAGTGTACACAGCGCTGTACAAAGACAATCAGGATAAAACAGAATGAAACCTGCTGAAGGCGTACAATCTACATAAAACAATAGGCCAAAAAATAAAAATCAATTAAAACAAGGATAATTACAACAATTAATAACAACATCCACAGTAAACCCAAGTGACAGAAAAATAAATAAATGTATATCAGACAAAGCCAGGGAATGCCTCCTTGAACAAGGTGTCTTTAACTCGGATTTAAAAGTGGACAAAGAAGCAATGGTCCGTATTTGAGGGGGAAGAAGGTTCCAGAAGTGAGGGGCGGCAAGCGAGAAGGGACGAATCCGAGATGGAGCAGTGGAGATCCTAGGTTGGTACAGTAGGCCTTGAGTAAACGAATGTAAGAAGAGAGAGGGTGGGAATGTAAGAAGAGAGAAAGTCAGATAAATAAAGAGGGGCTAGCCCATGCTGGGCTTTGAAAGTTAGCAACAAAAGCTTATATTGGATATGGAAAGCAAAGGGGAAACATGGTCAAAGCGGCAAGCGGAAGTAATGATGCGGGCAGCTGAATGTTGAACAGAAATTAAAGGGCGAAGATGAGAAAGGGGAAGCCCAGCTAAAAGGAGATTACAATAATCTAATCAGGAGACCACCAAAGCATGGACCAAAGTCTTGGCAGTGGAGGCTGAAAAAAAAGGATGTATTTTGGTGATATTGTAAAGGAAAAATCTGCAGGCTTTTGCTGTGGCCTGAATATGGGGAATAAAAGACAGCGAAGAATCAAAAATAAATCCGAGACTGGGCTTTCTGGACCAGATGAATAGAAATGTTGTCAACAAAAACAGAAAAAGAGGATTGAAGGGAGGACTTAGGTGGAAAGACAAGAAGCTCTGTCTTAGACATATTGAGCTTCAACCGCTGATGACACATCCAGAGAGAGACAGCTGAAAGACATGAAGAAACATATGTACTATAGAGTCACACTGGAACATACCTAGAGAGGCATCCTCTCTAGGCATCTTCTAGGTCCTTCAATGAAATCCTATAGTATGTTTTTACAAGAAGTCCATTATTTTAATAGGGTTCACTGTTATCCATGGTTTCTGGTATCCATGGTAAGTCTGGGAACCAAACCCCATGTTTACAGGGGTCTAACTGTACTGTTTAAGCATCAAATGAAAATAAGCAGTCAGAGTTCTCAAGGAAACACAAACGTTTTAGATGTGAACGGTTTTCAGTGTCTCTCTCTGAAATGCTAGAAATTTGGGGACTGAAAATTCCATTGGGGTAGAATTCTTATTTGGCACGTCTCATTTTGCTTCTGCCCTGTAGCTGCACCCTGATGGCTTACCTCCTTCCTACTTTATTCTCATAACAACCCTGTGAAGTAGGTTGTTATGGCCCCAACAGAAGATTCTGCCAGGGAGAGTGAGTTTGAGCCCCCTGGAGCTGGAGAATAGGAAGGAGGAGGTGGCCCCTGCATCCTGCAGATGCTCTATGGTACTAGAGTTTACATCCCTACACAGTGGCAACTCAGCTCTGGAGTCAGAAGAAGAAAGTGGACCCCCTTGCTATCCATGAGAAGAAAACCAAGTGGGGTCATAGGGTATGCTTTTGGTCACCAGGCCAAGTGCTTAGCAAAGACTAGCAAACAAGAGAGGTATCCTCAAGTGTAGGGATTGACTTGTTACCCAAATTTTGTGGGTCCTTGGGGATCCCACTAGTGTCCAAATTCTAATATGGGGAATTTTAATTAGCTCAAGATGGCAGCGAGAGGTCAGGTAACTGTAGGATCTTTTGACCTATATATACTGGTAATAACTAAGGAAACTCCAAGCCAGGGGAATGAAATAAAAGTGGTTTTTATTGAAAAATACTCAAGGGAACACACACATACACTCAGGCTTCAAGCAGTCACACAGGCTAATGAATAAAGTAGGAAGTATTGGGATAGAGAAATAGAATTTGGGGTGATATGCTATACTATACCTGTCCGGTGAGCAAAGATTTGTTAAAATGGAGGAGCTCAGATTATCGTTCTGAGGGTTGTGCAGCAAACCAGCAGCATGGAGATATGAAGAGGAACTGAGGACACTATGGTGGCATTTTGGGGTGATATTTATATCCGATAATTCCCCTGAAGGGATGAGTTTGAGTGGAATACAATGTCTGCCAGAGTGTCCCAGGATTAGACAACTGATTCTCCAGATGCGTTAATGATCACTAATGGTTGAAACATTAAAACTGATGGGTCTCAGACAAACTATTGTTTTAGGAAAAGGTGTGAGGAAAAACCAGTTTTGCAAGCAAAGAGTGCCCAGCTACCTTAATGGATTATTGAATGATTTATTTCCAGGGATACCCAGGAAAAAGTAGCCCATTATCTCCATAACTTATCAGTTTCAGGGGTTTTCACATAATTCTCACCTGGATGAGTCTTTTAGGAATTTTAGCTGACTACTCTCTTAGGTTTTCTGAGCGAACCTTGGTTCCTTTTGTCAGGAGTCCCTGGTCTACTGTCAACCACATAGAGTGCCAATAATAAGCCAATTTATGGAATATTGTCAATATTGAAGAATTAAAAGAGTCGGGGGGTGTCAAGGCGGGTAACATCCACAGGGGAAGGAAATGCTCAGATGCCTGCAGCTGAGCTTTGGCTAGGGCCCCAGTAGCTCAGCAATAGAAGCCTCCCTCTTGATGCTGTAAAAATTGTAAGAAACAATGTCTTTCCTGGGTGTCAGACCATGTTTGCTAGGCTTTGTATTCAGACAATTTGACCTGCCAGTGCCTGGCTTTGGACTGTGTTTGACCTTGACACTTACAGTCATTTTGTTTGTTTGTCACAGAGAACTAGACTGATTAGAACCTGAATGTCATTAGACTTTAGCTGTGGATTTGGATCTCTTCATTTGTCTTGCATTATTTTCTTGGCCCTGTTCTCTGACTTCTTTTCCAGGTTTGCCCTGCCTGGCTTATCTCTTCAGCTGTGCAGACCCTTATTGCCATCTAACTTTGGAAAATAGTCCTTGCTAGTATTCCCACCAGCCCAGAAACAAGGTCAAGCTAAAAAAGAGAGTGTGATGGGCTGAAGGCCACCAGTGAGCTACAACCTGGTCCCCTCAAGATCCCAGTCCAACACACTTAACTCCTATACCACACTGCTTTGGGGAGATACCTGGAGAGCTGTGTTTGGCTGCTCCAGGAGAGAGGATACTGTGCCATATGGAGCTTTGGCCTGATCCTACAGGGCATCTCTAATGTTATTAAAATACTGTTTCTGTGTAAAGAAACAGTAGGAGACTGTGAAGGACCAATATATCTCTCTCTTGGCTGTTGCTTTGTCCATTTGACAAATTTGTCCACTTGATAAATTGGAGTGTGTCCAGAGAAGGGCAACTAAAATGGTGAAATATCTGGAAACCATGCCTTATGAGGAGAGACTTAGAGAGCTGGGTATATTTAGCCTGGAAAAAAGACGGTTAAGAGGCAATATGATAGCCCTGGAGCAGGCTTGTTTTCCAGAGACTGGAACACAGAGCAATGCATGCAAGCTCCAGGAACAGGGATTCCACCTCAACATTAGGAGGAACTTTTTGACAGTAAGAGCTGTTTGGCAGTGGAACACACTCCCTCGGAGTGTGGTGGGGTCTCCTTCCTTGGAGGTCTTCAAACAGGCTGGATGGCCATCTGTCGGGGATGCTTTGATCAAGATTTCCTGTGTGGCAGGGGGTTGGACTGGATGGCCCTCATGGTCTATTCCAATTCTACTATTCTATGATTCTTTGATCTGGGCTGGACCATCTCTCCCACCCCGGTGCTATTAGAGCCAATTGTTCTGCGAAGAACAGCAGATGAACCAAGAGGGTTCTGGGGGAAGGTATTATTTGGTAACCTGCATCCTCAATCTGCAGTTAGAGTAGTTGTGCGTCCCACTTTAAAGAGAACAGTTATCATCTGTTTCAGAGGTGGGCAACTACATAGGGAGTGGAGGACAATTTTTGCCCCTAAATCACCAAGAAAATAATGGAGAGTTTGGTGGAAGACTTTGGAGGTTTGCCTGGAGGCTCTAGGGGCTACAAAAGTAGGGTTGGGGGCACTTTTCTGCCCCTTCCCTTCCCTATCTTTTCATCTAAACAGAAGGGGTCCTAAGACGAGAGCAGGTAGCTTGAAATTGTCCATCCGTAATGAGAACAGACTGAGCAAACTCACAGTTCACCTGGTTTCAGTTCTCCCCACTATGCTGAGATGTACTGTATTGCCAAGATGATTTACTGAGCTATGTTTCCATTTCAATGAAAGCAACTTTCTAAATTTGCATGGGTATGTACACTAGGGATGGAAAGAATATTTGAAAATACTCAATTGACAGACCAAAAAAAAAGGGGGGGTCCCAAGTATGGGGAAACCTCAATGAGGGAATACTGGATGGATGAGAAATCTGCAATTTGGGACATGTTCTTCAACAAAAAAAATGGAGGTGGTTTTTTGAGCAGAAAATGGCATTTTCTGCACAGGGGACATGATTTTCTCTCCAGAAAATGCTGGGTTTTTTTTACAGAGAAAACAGTTTTCTATGAAAAAATCCTGCACATGTTTTGTGGAGTTTTTTGGTGCACAATAAATCCTTATCTCTGAATAGCCCTTTAAAATTGAACAGAGAACAGCAAGAAAAACTATGTTAAAAGTCATCCTTCTTGCCTGCAAGAAAATGAAGATTTACATTCCTAATACTCTCTCTCTCTCTCTCTCTCTCTCTCTCACACACACACACACACGCATGCACATACACACATACACACACACGGGGTGAGGGAGGGGGGACCAGACTTGGTGTTTTATAACTAATGGGGTAAAAATTAAGATCCAGTTCATCAACTGCTTCAAGTACCTCCTTCAGCTGAACTAACTAAAAGACATAGTTATTTACCAGTGTTGACTAAACATGTTATTCAGATGTAGGCTGAGTTCACATACATTCTTATGCAAATCTTTGTCTAATAGGAGAACTTCTGCTTTTGAAACAAATTCCTGGTTTTGGTCCATTTTGCAAGGAACTTGATGTAAAGCAATTTGATACATTCTAGGTGCTATGAATTAAAGCACTGTTGGATACATTTCATAAAGGGCATATGTATATTAGCATGTGTAAATTTTCTGCTAAGATATGTCTTTATTTGTAATCAGACATTTTCTCTCTTTTGACAAGGTGTAAGTGATGGCCAGGGCCAGTGTGGTCTAGTTGTTTGAGTGCTGGACTACAGCTCTGGAGACCAGGGTTCAAATCCCTGATTGGCCATGAAAACCCACTCAGTGTACTTGGGTAACTCACACACTCTCAGCCTCAGAAAACCCCATGATAGGTTCGCCTTAGTGTTGCCATAAGTGGGAAATGACTTGAAGACACACAACAATAAGTGATGGCCACCAGTTATTTTCAGTGGTGTAGTGAAGCCAGGGCTTGTGGGGTGGAAGTGGCTTTGCTTTCTCATTTGTAGGAACAGTTACAGCACATGGACCCCCATAAAGTGTCTCTATCCCTTCTGGACTTATTTCCAATCCTTAGTGGGCAGGGAGAGAGATAGGTTTTTCTCAACAACTATGTCTTGTTATGAGCTGCCTCTGTCGCAATCTAATGGCAATTGCAGGTGCCCTGGTTCTGTGAATAGGCATATAAGACTCATTTGCTTTACAAGAGGCCTGCTCTTGATGGAGATAAAATGGTCAAAACTGCCTTAGTGAGATGAACCAACAGAGCAACATGGTAGCTGTAATATGATTAAACCTAGACTATCATACTTTGGACATGTCATGAGATGCCATGACTCATTGGAAAAGACAATAATGCTTGGTAAAATGGGAGGTAGTAGGAAAGGAGGAAGATCACACTGTAGGTGGATAGATTCCATCAAGGAAGCCACAGCCCTGAATTTGCAATTTTCAGGAGTGTTATTAATAAGGCATCATGGAGGTCTCTCATTCCTAGGGTGACCACAAATTGAAGCCAACTTGATGGCAATTAACAACAACAACACTGCTTAGTCTTATTTCTTAGGAAGCTGCTCCATAGACAGACAGACCTTTGGATCAGTCTAGCTCAGAACTGCCTACAGCATAATCTCTCCACCATTCCAGACAAGAGTCCTCCCCAGCCCTACCTGAAGACCCTGGACTCAAAACCAGAGCTTGGAAAAGTTCCTTACCTGGACTACCGTTCCCAGACCTCCACCCCAGTGTTGCTGCTAACATTTCTAAGCTCTGGTTTCAACCATGGGATCTTTTGCATGCCAAGCATGTGATCTACTGCTACGCTATGACCCTTCTCAAATCATTGAAACAGTGGCTGGCGATGAATGTATGCCAAAGGAAGAGGCAGCCCCCCCTCCATTTAAAGCATGAAATCTAAAGGAAATAGCAGAGAAGCTATTCAATGAAGCTTTGCTCATGTTCTCTGCCAAGCATCTAAATGCCACCCCATATATATATATATATATATATATATATATATATATATATATTACAGGCTGATGGTTTGGCATATGCAAGGCTTGGCAGGATTACTAATGGCAGAAAAATGAGAGATGAGAAACAAACAGCTCTTCCCATCTACTTAAAAATACTAGCTCCAGAAAGCAATTGGATGCATATGTTTCAGTGTCTTAGAGCACTTCCTGTTAATAACCATATCACTAGTCTTTAATGTGGCTTGTCTGTTTTGGCACGATTATAGGAGTCCAGCTATGAGGTTAAGAAGGACAGGCAAAAGGATTCTTGAAATCCCTTGTTATCTGCCCTGACACCCCCTCTTTTTTAATAATCCATTAATTGGCTATATTTTGTACATTGGCTTATTATTGGCACTCCACATGGTTGGTAGTAGACTAGGGACTCCCAAGTACAAGGAATCAAGGTTTGTTCAGAAAACCTAAGGAGGAATTGCTTCTGAAAGAGCAATAATAAATAAAATTCCTTTAAAAAACACCCGGATAAGGATTACGCAAATCCTCCTTGAACTGGTGAGTTAGGGAACAAATGGCCTAATTCTCCTGGATATACATCATCATCATCATTTGTATTTATACCCGCTCTTCAGCCACAAAGGCTATCAGAGCGGCTTACAAATGGTTAATTTACATAGAAATGAGTCATTCAATAATCCCATTAAGGTAGCTGGACACTCTTTGCCTGCAAAACTGGCCTTTCCTCCCACCTGTCCTAAAACAATAGACCCATCAGTTTTGTTGTTTCAGCCATTAGTGATCATTAACACATCCCGAGAATCCATTGTCTAAACCTGGGAAACTCCGGCAGACATTGTATTCCACTCATAATACCCCTTCAAGGTGGGGGGGATATCAGGTATAAATATCACCCCAAAACACCACCAAAGTGTGCTCAGTTGTCCAGAGGTCATTATTCTGTTGGTTTGCTGACTCACCTGGCCCTTCCAGCCATTCTTCTTCTCTGCACAAATTGTCGTACAGGTATACTGATTTTTGTGCTTTGCCTCAGGTGTTTATTGCTCCAGACTCTTTTGTGAAGTCTTCCAAATGCAAAATATGCCTTTGCTAATCTGTGATCGATCTCTTTGTCAATCTTGGCATCTGAGGAGATGATGCTTCCCAGGTAGGTGAACTGCTGAACGGACTTAAGCACAGATTTGCCGATGGCAATGTGGGGATGGTGGTGTTCGTCCTGTGGTGCAGGCTGGTAAAGAACTTCTGTTTTCTTCAGGTTGACTTCTAACCCAAACAGCTCTGCAGCTGTTGCAAAGCAGGACATTAGGCGCTGCAGAGCTGCTTCTGTATGGGCAACAAGGGCAGCAGCATCGGCGAAGAGCAGCTCACGGACGAGATAGTTTAGAGTCTTAGTGTGAGCCCTCAGATGGCTTAAGTTAAACAAGCTACCATCAGTACGGTAACGTATATAGATGCCGTCGTCTTCTTCAAGCTCTGCCATAGCCCTTTGGCAGAAAGAATCACAACCCAAAATCATCACCCAAGGAGACCTTCTGCTGTGCTTTTTGCAACCAGACTTGTTTATCTCAGATTGGCCTTTTTAGTCATCAGCACGCTTGCAGAAAGTGCGGGATGAGTCCTTCCTGAATCTTCGTTTGCGAAGAAAAGCCAAAGAGAGAGAGAGAGAGATAGTATAGTCCATCATCCTGAACTCTATTCCTCTATCCCAATACTTCTTACTTTTTTCAATAGCCTTGTGTGAGTGCTTAAAGCCTGAGTGTATGTATGCATGTGTTCCCCTGATTATTTTTCAATAAAAAAACATTTTTATTTAATTTATTTCCTGGCTGAGAGTCCCCTCAGTGAGTACTAGTATACATAGGTCAAAAGATCCTGCCATTACCCAGCCTCTCGTTCCCACATTTGAGCTAATTAAATTCCCCATAGAAGTATTGATTTTTGCTAGACACACATGAAATTTCCATAGACCTCAGTAATTCAGGTAACACCCTTTAGGAAGTTCTGAGTCTTCTTCCTACTCTGTTTTACCTCTTGTTGTTACAACCTCTGTGCAGTACAAGGTGATGGGGATTCATGGATCACCCCCTCCTGGAGAGCAGAGACACTTCCAGGCTGTCACACAGCCTATACTCACCTCCTCCCTTTTTAAACAGTCAGTTCCTGGCACATCCCTGGATGGCAGCAGGCACACCTTTATTCCCTTAATCTCCTTCATTCTGCCGAGATGGCAAAAGAGCCTTATGCAAAGGTCACCTCAGCCTCATGTTGCCACTTGCCAAGTCTCTTTCAGCCTCTGTTTCTAGATCAGTAAAGGCAGCATCTGAACAGCATCCTGAAGATGCTGGAAACAGTTTGGAAGCCCAGGTTCATGCCCATCTGGGTGTTTGGGCCATTTTTCTACAAAGGATATATAGAGAGAGGTTAGGACCACCCCAAGATACTTTGCTCCAAAGGACAAGATGGCACCCCTCTGCATTCCATGTTGAGAAGTGAACTAGTCTGTCAGTTGTACCTTCGTCATTGGCAAGGGAATGAGGTCCTCTGCCACACTTGAAGGTAGCACTCTACTTTTAGGTGGAGATGTAGGACAGGCTGTATGGAACACATGTTTATCCTCCAACTGAGAAGAATGGCCAAAGGCCCAGAAGAACCCATCTAGTATTTGCTATCTGAGGTGGTTGTTTTGCACTGGTTAGAGGTACAGCTGGCCCTGACACAGGAGATGTTTGAATGAAACAAGGTAACATGTTGAGTTTGTAGTACTTTAGGCTGTATGTTTGACCTGCCTTAAACCAGGTCAGATCGTTTCTCCATCTGCCTTGTACCTGTTGGCTGTTCTGGTTAGCAGAAGCTCTCTGGAGCCTTCAGCAAAACCATTTACTATCATCCATCACCTGATCCTTTAAAAAAATAATAATCATAGATGCCAAAGACTGAGCTTAAAACTTCCTGATTGCAAAATATGTTCTTTGTCCTGTGCCTATAGTCTGTAAGTGCCAAGAAAGGCAGGTAATAATAGAGAGGAGAAGTCACAAGTAAGTCAGGCCAGTCTGATCATGCACAGATAGTCAAGGGCATTTTCGAAAAGTTGAAGGGACATGCATTAGTGAGGTCTTAGCCATTCCAGGATCCAGCAGTCACAATAACTGATGTCACAAAGGAAAGATAAAGAGACACACAACCTAACCCAGTCCAGAGGTCAAGAATCCCAAATAAACCCATAAACAGGATGTGCACAAAAGCTAGGGAGAACGAACAGTTGTGAGCAACAAAAACTCCCAACAGCTGGCTGGGAGATTTATAGCTGCCTGACCTTGAGATGCCAGGAGCGTCATTGTTCAACATTTCTTATTTAAGAGGCTTTGGCTCCTCCCTTACTGTTCCTTGTCATAATGATGTTCCACAAATGATGAGGGTGTTTCTTCAGTGTCTCTCAATACTGACTGAGGCAGGGACCAACTCTGCTGAAGTTCCTCATCTGTTGCATTGGCCACTAGCTGCTCAGATTCAGGGGGGGGGCTCTCATATGGAGCTAGAGGCCTTTCTATATTTGATTCCTGTGAATTGGATTTTAGTGGTGACTTATGACATGCTTTCCCACTGGGCAATAGTCTGTCCTAAGTTAGAAAGCTTTCTGTGTGAATACTGCCCTTTGTAGAATGCAACTATCTTGGTGTTGGCAAAGGCCAGACAGGGTTGGCCCAAGACCTTTTGCTGCCTCAGTCGAAGGACAGAATAGCATTGTCCCCATTCCATTGGTGAAAGCCCAGTGGTAAGGCAGTTCAGTCGTCTTTCAATACCAGCAATGGGACAGCAGCCTTTTACTCCACTTGAGGACAGCAGGCTAATTTTGGGATGCGGGGCAGCCAGGCCACATGGCACACATACCTCTGCCCTCACATTCTGACTCATAAGATAGTTGCCCCCCTCTGCCTAGTGGCAGAGCCGCTATATACCATTTAGTACTGTCAAATAGAAAATGCCATTGACAAACTGAAGTAGGTGCAGAAAAGGGTGACTGAGGTGGTAAAGTACCTGGAAATCAAGTTCTGTGAAGAATAGTTGAAAGAACTGAGTCTATTTAATCTGGAGAAGAGAGGAAGAATGGGAGATAGGATGTTATTCCATCCAGGCTGTTGCAAAGAAGATGGTACAAGAGTGGTCATTCTTAATGATGCAGAGGGCAGGATCCAAACCAATAGGTGAAAATTGCAGGGAAGTAGTTTTCAGATAAAAAATCCAGGTGGCAAAAGTTGTTCAATAGCAGAACGGATTTCTGCAGAAGGTGTTGGGTTCTCCTTAGCTCAAGGCGTTTAACTGGAAGTTGGACAACTTTCTGTTAAGGACACTGCAGTTGCATCCTGCACTGGGCAGAGGCTTTAGTCAGTCACCTTCAATATACCTTTCCACTTTGGTTCTATTGTTTTAATATCATTTGAACCATCAAGCCAAAATAATGTTGGGTACTAAATAGCTTGATGTAGGTTGAGGGGAGGAGCTACTTGCTTCTTCATCTCAGGCAGCAAAATGTCTTGGGCTGGCTGGCAATGGACCACTGTTCCCAGAGGCAGAGGACGGTTCTGGAGAAGACAAGAGTCAGTCTCTGCACTCAGATTTCCCATAAAAGTCAGACTCAATTAATTAATACACACAAGACATACTTGTTCAACAGTGGAATGCACTGCCTCAGAGTGTGGTGGAGTCTCCTTTGGAGGTTTTTAAACAGAGGCTGGATGGCCATCTGTCGGCAATGCTTTGATTGTTTATTCCTGCATGGCAAGGGGTTGGATTGGAGGGTCCTTGTGGTCTCTTCCAACTCTATGGGGTTGTCATTGTGAAAATAATTTGAGGAGAACATGTGTTGCCTTAATGGCAACCCACAGTGATTTGCCATATTCAGAAGGAGAGGGCAAAAACTGCCATATACTGTGTTTTAAGAGAATTTGTGGTTTTCTGTGAATTTTTTTAAATACTGTGTGGAGAATGTGCATTCCCCCTCATTGGGACAAGTGATTCGATATGAATAGCTTTCCCATAGGAGAGGAAGTGCAAAGCTGATTGGTTGGAAGAGGGGGGGCTTGCTAACAAGCGCCACCATGTTGAACTTTCGCCTTAGTGAATGAATGCTGACCCCCTTTTTTTTTCAACAGACAAAATGTTGCTGAAGTGCACAATGGGAAAGAGGGTTTTTTTTAAAAAAAGTTTGTTGGCAGCAAATAAAAAATGCGAGTAAATCACTCATGGCCACCATCTTGACCAGTGGGCATGCAAAGCTTTTGGGGACCAAAACACCATTAAGACAAATCACAGCTGCTGCAATTTGCCATTGCTGCAGAATAATCCGTTCCCTGCCCCTTGTATAGACAAGCCCTATGGTTTTATGATTCTATGATTTTATAACAATATTTTTGCCTTTTTACATATAACATAAACTCAATAATATTTACATTACTGCAGCACATCATAGACCCCTTGTAAAGCCAGCATCTAATAACAGGGAAAGTAACCACCCC
This sequence comes from Gambelia wislizenii, assembly GCA_030847615.1. Classification (NCBI taxonomy): domain Eukaryota; kingdom Metazoa; phylum Chordata; class Lepidosauria; order Squamata; family Crotaphytidae; genus Gambelia; species Gambelia wislizenii. The sequence continues at coordinate 320,687,731 of JAUMIR010000004.1, read as the reverse complement.
CCCGCAATCTATGTCAAGGTGCAAAAAGTATCTCCAGAGCAACACTTAGGAGATTATCAGACGAGCATCTAAAAACGTTTCTGTCCCACAATATTTAAAAGCGTAAGTGTCCCAACACAGTAACCCTTTTTATCGCACATTGCTGTAATAACAAGAAATAGCAGCCCCAGAACGATCAGAGCACGATCACTAGTGCTGTTTACTTCCATGTTCACTGGAGTGTGTGATCTCGGTGGCTCTTGTGAGAAGATGCAAGCATGCTTAAAAGTCTAAAAACACCAAAATTAACAAAGAAATGAATGCACAAGCACTGAAACACACTTAAAAATCTACCAACAAAACAGGGAGGTTCATAAAAAGAGTGTCCCATACCTAGTTTTTGTGTTCTCACCTGGAAGTGTTCTGGGGGGGACCACCCATTGACACTGTATTCACGAGTGCATAATGGGATGCGGTTTCACATGCAGGCAATACCACACAAAAAATGCCATCGGCGATCGTTTGATGGCTTGGGCTGTTAATAAAAAAAGAACACAGGAACAGAATGCTTGGAGAATGCAAGGAGGACGGCATTGTGTGACACAGAAGCCCTTTTGCAGCATCATGTCATCATTGTCATGCCATATTTGCCACATCTGATCATCTCCTTAATCTCTGATAGTTTCTCTTGCTTTGAATGCTAGAGTTACACTGTTTGCATTTCTTCCCCTTGTTGTTTCCTTCTGCACTGGAAACAATTTCTTCCCTAATGTATTTATTTTTACTTGTCTTTCCCTAGCACTGGCTAAAATCAATAGGCATGTGCCTGTTCAAAAGGCAAAAGAATCACATCTTGCAGTGATCTAGATTTAACCCTTTGATTGTGAATCTCAGTGTCCTTAACGTTCTGCTTGGCTTCAAAGCTTTTTGGTGGTCTTGCACGAACTTGAGTGGTGTAGAGAATGTCATGTATGGAGTATATGAGAAACCATACATATGAACACTTTTGCAGGAGGTCATTGGAAGAGAGGAATAGGATGCACCTTGTATGTTGGGACTGGTCTACACTGTCAGATGTAGCACTTTGTGATCTGGACCACTGGTGGATGTGCAGCCACTCATCAGGACCCTATGTTTCCAAGTTGTTGTTTTCCTTCAAGTCCTAACATATCATGACTTGATAGCAGTGCGTATGAAGGGGATCTAGGAGTCTCAGTGGGCCACAAGCTGAATGTAAGTTAGCAGTGTGATGCGGCAGCTAAAAACCCTAATGTAATGTAATAGTGCCGCTCTATTCTGCCTTGGTCAGACCTCACCTAGAATACTGTGTCCAGTTCTGGGCACCACAATTCAAAAAGGATATTGACAAATTGGAGCATGTCCAGAGAAGGGCAACTAAAATGGTGAAAGGTCTGGAAACCATGCCTTATGAGGAGAGCCTTAGGGAGCTGGGTATGTTTAACCTGGAAAAAAGACGGTTAAGAGGCGATATGATAGCCCTGTTTAAGTATTTGAAGGGGTGTCACATTGAGGATGGCGCAGGTTTGTTTTCCAGAGACTGGAACACGGAGCAATGGATGTAAGCTCCAGGAACAGAGATTCCACCTCAACATTAAGAGGAACTTTTTGACAGTAAGAGCTGTTCGGCAGTGGAACACACTCCCTCGGAGTGTGGTGGGGTCTCCTTCCTTGGAGGTCTTTAAACAGAGACTGGATGGCCATCTGTTGGGGATGCTTTGATTGTGATTTTCTGCATTGCAGGGGCTTGGACTGGATGGCCCTTGTGGTCTCTTCCAACTCTACAATTCTATGATTCTATGATTCCAGGCTGCATCAATAGGAATATAGTGTCTAGATCAAGGGAAGTAATAGTGCCACTCTGTTCTACTTTGGCCAGATCTCACCTGGAATACTGTGACCAGTTCTGGGCACCACAATTCAAGAAGGACATTGACAAACTGGAACATGTCCAGAAGAGGACAACCGTTGCTAAAACGTCTGGAAGCCATGCCGTATGAGGAACAGTTTAGGGAGCCCGGTATATTTAGTCTGGAAAAGAGAAGGTTAAGAGGTGACATGATAGTCATGTTTAAATATTTGAAGGGATGTCATATTGAGGATGGAGGAAGCTTGTTTTATGTAGCCCCAGAGACTAGGACATGGAGCAATGGACTCAAACTACAGGAAAAGAGATTCCACAAACATTAGGAAGAACTTCCTGACAGTAAAAGCTGTTCTGCAGTGGAATGTGCTGTCTCAGAGTGTGGGGGAGTCTCCTTGTTTGGAGGTTTTAACAGAGGCTGGATGGCCATCTGTTGGGAATGCTTTGATTGTGTATTCTTGCATGGCAGGGGTTCGGGCTAGATGGTCCATGTGGTCTCTTCCCACTCTATGATTCTGTGATCCTAAGACGATCCCTAAGATGGGATTTTCTTGGCAAAATTTATTCAGAAGTGGTTTGCCTTTGCCTTCCTCCGAGACTGAAAGAGTGTGACTTGCCCAAGTTCACCCAGCTTGTTTCCATGGCTGAGCATGGATCTGAACCCTAGTCTTCTGATTCATAGCCCAGCGCTCAAACCACTACACCACACTGGCTCTCCGTGTTTCCAAGGCGAGTCCAAAATTCAGGCAGCTGGGCTGATCTGTGTCAATAAACTAGTTCCAGCAGATTTCAGCTCTACTGGAATGGGACTTTTGTAAGGCTAATTGATCTTACCTCTCTATTCAGGAACAAGCCAGCTGAAGAATACTTTGCATTGCAACAGGGATAGCTCACAATGTAATATTATTGCTGATAGAATGTCAACAGCTCCCCCACCCCCAATTCCTGTCAGGATTGTAGCTAAACTCAGAGGGAAGCCAGAGAGGGAGGAATGTGATGTTGCCATCCCTTTGGCTCTCCAAGTTCTGACTCCATTGCACGATTGTTAGGGACCAGAAGTAGGAAAAGATATAGTGCCATCACCTTTGCAGGATGATGGGATTGCCTTCATGGCAGTACTATAGACACCAGAATTCCTCCACAGGTTGTGCTGCCTGGGGAATTCCAGGATTCTCCCCCAAATCTAACTTCTGCTCTGGACATAGAGACCACAACATGGGGCAATGGCTAGGAGAGGGTCACAGTGACCTTCAGAACCACCTGTTTGGCTATAGGGACAGTTTATATTTCCACAAAGACACCCATCCCCACATAATATCTGTCTTGGTTTGCAGGAAATTATTGGTATTTATAGTAAGCCGGGTGAAGTGTAGTCCCAATGCAATATGAACTTTTGGTATAAAACAGGATAGAAATGTGTAGGATGCTCTAGTAAGGTTACAAAGCGAACCTTACGTTTATTGTGTCAGAGAATACATCTGAGATAGGAAAATAGATAGAAAAGACTTATCTTGCATACAAGAGTCCCTAAAAGCTGACTCTCACAAGTGCGTATGAAGAATCTTGTGCTGGATCAACCTCATGTTTCTGGCTTCTTGGAAGAGTTCTAAAGCAGTAAAACTTCTTGGAGGAAGGTGGGGAAGTGAACTCTACATGCAAGTAGGAAGTAAAAGCTTTGAGTACACAGGTCAATGAAGCACAGAGATGATTCAAAAGGATAGGCATGCAACTCTAAACTTTCCCTCTGTGCCCAACCACCCTAAACAAGCGTAATAATAATAATAATAATAATAATAATAATAATAATAATAATGTTTTATTTATATCCCACCTCTGCCATGAGGATCGGGGTGGCAAACATCATTTAAAACATTATCCATAATCTCTCTCTGGCTTTTCTTTGCAAACGAAGATTCAGGAAGGGCTCATCCCGCGTTTTCTGCAAGCGCGCTGATGACTGAAAAGGCCAATCCGAAATAAACATGTCCGGTTGCAGAAAGCACAGCAGAAGGTCTCCTTGGGTGATGATTCCGGGTTGTGATTCTTTCTGCGTTGTCATTTCTCTTCAAGACTTGTTTGGCGTGAGTTCTCAAATAAGGCTGCAGCATTGTGGATAGTGCGTCTCCAAGCCTCCTGATGTGAGGCCAGGGCGGACCATTGTTGGTGATCAATTTGGCCGAGCCTGAGATGTTGTTTCAGGGAATCCTTGTATCGCTTTTTGGGAGTGCCCCTCTTATGCTGACCCGTGGCGAATTCACCGTAGAGTATTATTTGGGGGAGGCAATGGTCCTCCATCCTAGAAACGTGCCCTGCCCAGCGCAGTTGTGTTCTCAATATCATGGCCTCAATGCTGCTGATCCCTGCTTGCTCAAGGACAGCAACATTCGTCACATAGTCAATCCAGTGTATATTTAGGATTGTGCGTATAGAGTACTGATGAAAGCGTTTGAGGAGTCGTAAGTGTTGGCGATAGGTGACCCATGTTTCAGTCAAGTCAGATATGGCGATGCTCTTTCAGAGCCCTTTCTAATAACTATTGGAGTGAAGCAAGGTTGTGTTCTTGCTCCAACTTTATTTACAATCTTCTTCAGCATGATGCTCCAAAGGGCTATGGCAGAGCTTGAAGAAGAAGATGGCATCTATATACGTTACCATATGGATGGTAGCTTGTTTAACTTAAGCTGTCTGAGGGCTCACACTAAGACTCTAAACTATCTAATCTGTGAGCTGCTCTTCGCTGATGATCCATAATCTACAAACATTAAAATAACATCATTAAAAGCACTATTCAAATTTTACCTATAAAAACACTATTAAAATAACTTAAAATAAGAAAAGACATAAAACAGTTTTTTAAATGACAGAATAATAAACAGGAAAGTGACAGCTGGGCATCTAATCTAATCTGGAAAGGCCTGCCAGAAGAGATCCATCTTAATAGCCCTTTTAAACATCCCCAGATTGTCAATGTGTCAGAACTTCTCTGGCAGGCCATTCCACAGTCTGGGAGCAGTAGCGGAAAAGGTCTTCTGGATGATTGTGGCCAGCCTAGTTTTAGTCACCCAAAGTAAGTTTTTCCCAGAGGACCTAAGGGTACGGGGCGGATTGTATGGGAGAAGGCGATCCCATAGGTATCCTGACCCTAAGCCATGAAGGGCTTTAAATGATGCTTCATCACCTCCAACAGACTGACTCTACATCTATTGAAACCAGTTACGTTCATACTACTGTTATGTTGTCTTATTTGTTGTTGTTCCCCGTCTTGATCCGCAGGGGGAGGAAGGCAAGAAATAAAAGTTGTTGTTGTTCCTTTATTTCATCAGGATCTTGCCTCAGAAACATTAGAAGACAATATCAGGAAGCCCACTGACAAGATTTCCAGAAGATTTCCATGGCCAGCTACAGAGACCAGTGCCATGGCAGCTGTCAGTTTCCCATCAAGGGAATTGAATACCAAAGTCAGGATTATCCTTCCCATCATATTTCCCATCTCCATGTATGGTTGTGAAATCTGAGAAGTGAAGAAACCTGACAGGAAGAGAGTCAACTCATTTGAAATGAGATGCTGGAGGAGAGTTTTGTGGATACCATGGACTTCCAAAAAGACCAAAACAAATGGGTTCTAGAGCAAATCAAGTGTAAGCTCTCCCTAGAAGCCAAGATGACTAAACTAAGACTTCGTACTTTGGACAAACCATGAGAAGACATGAGTTGCTAGAAAATATAGTAATGCGTGGTAAGGTAGAAGGCAGTAGGAAAAGAGGAGGCCTGATTTCCAAGTAGATAAACTCAGCCAAGGAAGCCATGGCACTGAGTTTGCAAGATCTTAGCAGGGCTGTTGATAACAGGGTGACCTGGAGGTCTCTCATTCATAGGGTCACCACAAATCAAAGTTGACGGGAGGGAAGTTAACAATACCACCATCAAGGAGGTATGAAAAAAAAAAAAACCCAGAGGACCAAACATCCCAAAGTTACCCAATATTCTGGGGAGGAGAATCTCCAGTCTCCAGAGTTTCTCCATCCAGATTCCCAAGAGTACCATGGAGCCCTGCCTTCTCCCTTGAAGTCCCACCTCTTCTGGCTAATTGGGAGAGAAGTCAGTGCTTTTTAAAAAAGGGATTTCTTTTTAGGTCTCTCAGATGACATCTTTCCTGACTTAGGCCCACAAAGAAACAGATGTCAAATTTTTATCTAGCCTCCAGAATTTGGGAGTGTATTCAATCCATTGGCGTTGACTTATCATTCAACAATAGATTCAGTAGGTCTACTTTAGCTGGGATGATGAGTAGGATTCATGGGCTATGACTGAATATTAAGAATACAAGTATAACAAGCACAGATGATTTATGTAAATTTAAAGTGGGAATGAAGACATTAAAATAGTAAAAAATTCCCTATACCTGGGCTCAGTTATTAATCAAAAGGGAGACTGTAGTTAAGAAATCGGAAGGAGACTTAGGACTTTATCACATGAGGATGCTAAAGCAGAATATCCGCAGGTTAGCAATGAATTTAGCCAATGCTTATCAAACGACATTGTGGCTATCCTGTTGGTGCTTCCCATTCTAGTCGTTACTGTTGTGTCCCTTTCAATTGATGGGGATTGATCAATACCTGCCAATATTGCTATTGTTCTGCTGTTGCCACTGGTATCATAGGTCCCTTTGCTTCAGTTCCAGGATGACTGCAATCATGTGGCATGAGTGGTCCTGGTTCTCCTCCTCTCTCCCTTCTATTTCAAAGCAGCATGGAGTCAACCTGCTTTAGAATAGCAAGGTGGAGAGGGGAGAGGAGGAAAATCAGGCCCCTCATACCATGTGACTGCAGTCATTTGGGAACTGAACTGAAGGGACCTATCACACCAGGTTGTTGCCAAAGGAGCACAGTCACACAAATGAAGAGAGGTGTGATAGTAAACATTTTTAAATTGTTATGTTCACATTTCCTTTAATAATGTGATTGCTGCAAGAGACAAGGCTGGCATGAGAATGTCCTAAGACTTGGAGAAGCAGACATGAAAGAACTAAATAAGATCCACAAGTGTAAAGACACATCATTAAATCAAAAAATCAGAATAATCCATGCTATTCTGATTTCTATGCATGGTTGAGAAAGCTGGACAGAAAAAGAAAGCCGACAGGAGAAAAAAATCAACTCATTTGAAATGTGGTGCTGGAGAAGAGTTCTACAGATGCCATGGATTGCTAAAAAGACAAATACAGTAAATGGGTCTTAGAGCAAATCAAGGCTGAACTCTCCCTAGAAGCCAAGAGGACTAAACTGAGACTGTCATACATACCATGAAGTTACGTGACTCATTGGAAAAGACGATGATGCTTGGTAAAGTGGAAGGCAGTAGGAAAAGAGGCAGATTGTACCTTCAAGTGGATTGATTCAATTAAGGAAACCACAGCCCTGATTTTGGAAGATCTGAGCAAAACAGTCGATGACAGGGGCTCTTGAAGATCTCTTATTCAAAGGGTCACCATAAGTCAAAGTCAACTTGATAGCAAATAACAACAAAAATGAATTGGATTCAGGACACTGTATGCTCATTGTCCTTTCTGTCTATTAAAAGGAGCTACATATGGGGGAAGTTACTTTTTTTTAAAAAAACTACGACTCACAGAATCCCCCAGCCACCAGTGTCAGAAGTTGTGGTCCACAAAGTAGCTTTCTCAAGTTCTGCAAACAGGGGGATTCTGTTCTCATGCCTTCCTTAAAAGCTCTTTGGAGTTGTAGTAACATTTCCAAGCTCTGATTTTTTTTTCCCTGCAGGCTTCCTGAATCCTGAAGATGGTCTTGAATTTTATGTTTGCCAATCTACTGTAGCTAGCTGTTTGTGTATGTACAAACCTTAGGAATGTATTTACGCAGAAATGGCTATGCTTTTTAAAATATCTGTTTGAACAAATTTACTATGGTACAAATGACTTTGGAGAGATCTCCTGGAAATGTAAATCACACTCTGTTTTTGTTCACTCTCTCTCTCTAGAGAAAGTTTGAATGTCACAGAGGATATAATTTTTGTATTTTATGCACAATTCTTGGGAAGTGTGCCATATATATAATCATTAGCAGGTCAGGCTGTGCATCCCAGTCCCACTGGGGTCAGTGGATGTCTGTGTGTTGATTCAGTGAGCTTTTGATCTACACCCCAAAGGAAGGGGGCTGGAAACAGTGGCTACATATACTATCATTGTGACATTTCCTCATAAGTTGTCTCAAACATGGTTCACAGTGCTGGTAATTTTCTAAGGAACCTCAGAGTGTGGTGGAGTCTCCTTCTTTGGAGGTTTTTAAACAGCGGCTGGATGGGAATGCTCTGATTGTGTATTCCTGCATGGTTGGAAGCCTCCGTGAATAAAAAGTGATGCCCGTAGCATGGGGGAAGGTCGGGAGGAAGATGGAGGATGGGGCTGTCTGAAACAGGGCTGTGTAAGCATGACAGCCCCATTCTTCTCCCAACCTCCTCGGGGTTTTTTTTGCTCCCGCCTGCAAAAGTCCCTACACTCAGATGATCATTTTCATGCTACAAGTGTTAAGAGTGGTTTGAAACCAGGCTGAAATGTGCTACTCAAAATGTCACCCTGAAGACATCAGATCTTGTCTGATCATGTCAGTCCCATTGCCTGCCTGTCCTCAGCTGCTGCCTCTTCCTCCCTTCCCTCCCTCCCTCTCTTCTCCATTCTCAGGCTAGGGAAGGGGGACCTCTGGCCTGCTCTGCAGCTTCTGCTGGCCAAGCTTTGGAGTGAGCAGTTCTGGGCACCACAATTAAAAAAGGATATTGACAATTGGAGCGTGTCCAGAGAAGGGCAACTAAAATGGTGAAAGGTCTGGAAACGATGCCTTATGAGGAGAGACTTGGGGAGCTGGGTATGTTTAGCCTGGAAAAAAGACGGTTAAGAGGCGATATGATAGCCCTGTTTAAGTATTTGAAGGGATGTCACGCTGAGGATGGAGCAGGCTTGTTTTCTGCTGCTCCAGAGACTGGAACACTGAGCAATGGATGGAAGCTCCAGGAACAGAGATTCCACCTCAACATGAGGAGGAACTTTTTGACAGTAAGAGCTGTTCGGCAGTGGAACACACTCCCTCGGAGCGTGGTGGGGTCTCCTTCCTTGGAGGTCTTTAAACAGAGGCTAGATTGCCATCTGTCGGGGATGCTTTGATCAAGATTTCCTGCGTGGCAAGGGGTTGGACTGGATGGCCCTCGTGGTCTCTTCCAACTTTGCAGTTCTATGATTCTATGATTCTATGAGCAGAGGGACTTACGGAGGGCCATACAAAAATGGTTGATCAAGAATTGCAAGGCTTTCCTTGCAGGTCCACCCCCTCCAATGTCTGACCCATCAAAAATCATCCCATTTCCAGGGATGGTTTCTGATTGTTCAGACAAACAATAGTGTGGGTTGTCCCAGACTTTCCAAAAAAGTCCCTGGAAAATGGAAGGATGGAAAACCATGTGTTAACTTTTTTTTTTTTTTTTTTTTTGCTACCCCTCCTTCTGAATAGGGCCAGTGATATGTGTATGAACCAATAGGGTTTGACACGAATTCTTCTTGGTTCCTCCCCCCTGTGTATACGGGCCTCCGTTTTCCATCTGTGAAATGTTGTAGGGTATGCCATTGGCTTGTGGATGGCCACTTTGGCAACCCAATGCTGGATCCATCCAAGCTTAACTTCTTTTGCAAACCTGGGTTTCTACCATGTTAGCATGACAACTCTCAGAGGCCTTTGCAATTAGGATTAGTAATTAGGATTAGCATGTTTCAAATGACTTGAAGTGATGTGAGATCATTTCCAGTTTGGCTTCTTGGCCAAATCTCAGCCATCTTTTCCACTTTTCTCAGCATCTTGGGTGGGAGAGGGGGCATATAGGAACTGCCCAAACTTTCATCTTTTTCAGTGGCTTAGTGGTGGCTTGGGTGATATGAGAGTAGTTTTTCCCCTATGTTGCCTATACCAGGAACAGGTTGTCTGTGAAGCAGTTCCAAGTATACTAACCTGCCAAGGAAGGAAGGTCAGACTCTTTTGAGGATGCAGGTGATTGCAAGAACTACAGGAATGAAGACAAAGCTGGCAGAAGACATTTCATTGCCTGAGGCAAAAGACAAGTTAGCAACCCAGACACTAATTCCATGTATTGGAAAGATGTATTGGCTGGGTTGGCAGACAAAACTGTCACAGTCACAATGGGATAATGTCCTTGATCACATCTGTGACAGAAAACTAATGTAGGGGAGCCACTTGGCAGCATGCCTCTTTCTTCCAACTGAGGCAAATGGTTGGAGGACTGAGGAGGAATCACTGGGCTGGGGGTGGGTGGGTTGCTGTCCCTGAGTATCTTGTGTCTGAGGTAGTTGCCTCATTCGGCCTAACAGGTGGGCCAGCCTTAAGCAAGTGTGACAGGTAGAGGTATACTGGGATATAAAAGCAGAGAAGTAAGGGGACAAGGAGAGACAGCAGTATCATTGTAGCCAACCCGCGTTCTGTGTATGCCGCTTTGCCATCTTGATCTATGTGAATTTATCTGTGTGGCAAATCCTGCTCTGCTGCCCAGGGTTGGCTTAGGCAGTGTCTTCACACCTCTCCTGATTCCCTGACTCATTATTATGAACTGCTGAGATGTATTTTGGAAGGCCTGTATTTGTCACCTGGGATTACTCTTGCACCTTCCTTGACAAACACTCCCTTACATTGTGAAGTCGAAGGCTTTCACGGCCGGCATCCATAGATTTTCCTTGGGTTTTTTTCTAGGTTGTGAGGCCGTGTTCTGGAATACTTTCTTTCTGACATTTCGCCTGCATCTATGGCTGGCATCTTCTCTCATCTCTCATCTTCTCTCATCTTCTCATCTTCGAAACATCAGAAAGAAACTATTCCAGAACACGGCCTCACAGCCCGGAAAAAAACCCAAGGAAAAACTCCCTTTCATTCTTTTGTCACCTAACTAATGATAAGTTCATCATGTTGGCACTGAGGCTGTGATTAGTTATTTTGATCCAGGTGGGGAAAAAATAAAGATAAAGTGAATTAAGGATTGCCTGACTACATTCAGAAAGCCTACGATGTCCTGCTCCCTTGTACTGTCTGCCATCTGGCAGCCACAAGAAGTCACTGGCAATGCGTGGACCATCCATCTCTTTGAGAGCAGCAGTTTTGACAGCTTTCCTTTCTCATTTCAGCTCCATCCTTTTGACCAATAAAAGGCATTTATTTGACACTGACATGGGTAATATACAATGATAGAGGTGGGCAAAGCAACTTTCTTTTTTCTTTTTTAAAACATTATTTTTATCAAACAAAATCAAATAACACACATTTATAAAAATAGTGAAAACAAGATTCCAAACAATAGACATCCATAATCTCTCTTGTATATTAAACAGTCTCTTGTTTCCCCCTATAATAGTATCTTTGTATTTTCACTTCTAATTGACTTACTTAGTACATTCAGTCTTGAAAATATTTCTCAGTGAGTTTGTAACTGACATTGTAAAAAATAAATTATTACCCCACTATATAAAGTATAGACCCATATTCCTTTGTATGTTATTTTGTGGTAATATCAATGTTGCTGACCTGGCAAATAACATCCTCAGTTCTTAATTATTGTCCCTTCTAAATCAGTTCTGTTCATTCCCCCCAATGTTTCTTCCCTCATTAAAATTGTAATAGTGGTTATAAAAAACTAATTTGGGTTTGGTTCAGGATGTACATCTGTTTTTACAGAATTCTATGGTAGGTTCCCATTCTTTGCCATGTTTTTGAGTATGTTTTTATTTTAATTCAAGCGTACGCTTATCCATGCAAGCCTTGTCAGCCAATTTTAATGACCACTCATCTAAAGATGGAGTTTCTTTTGTCTTCCATTTCTGGGCAATAATTAGTCCTGCTGCTGTTATGTACAGCAGTACTCTCTAGTTTTCTTTTTTGTCTTCTGTTTTTAATACATGTGTCATATTTAATAAACATAACTCTGGCTTCATATGGAATTGAACCTGTAGAATTTTCTCAATCACCATATGTATTTTTGCCCAGAACTTCTTAATTAACTCACAATTCCACCACACGTGGAAAAGCAATCCATAAGCTTTTTGACATTTCCAACAATTTCTATTTTCCAATTTAAAAATCTTCCCAATTTTTGACAGAGAGTAGTACCATCTATGGGCAATCTTAAAGTAATTTTATTTTATTTTTTGAGATGCTGTACATTTGTTTGATCTTCTTCTTGCGTTTCCCCATGCAACTTTCAAGCCTTTGCGGATCCCTTTGCAGACCCCTTCCCCAGACCCCAGGTCAAGAACCACTGCTCTACAGGATTTAGGATAAAAATGAAAATATGTCAGTTGAAACGATGACCCCAAAGTCATTCATATATATCCCCAGGTAGTCACTGCATCTTATTGGAAAACATTGATATAATTTTATTTCCACAGCTTCATCTGAACACCCCCGGCTTTCAAAGACATTCTTGCTCCAACTTTCCCCACCCTCCCTTCCCAAGCTCTCAGGTGAGATCCCTCCACCTGCGCTCAGAAATATCTATAATAATAATAATAATTCCTGAATTATTTAATTGTATTTTAAGGGGTGGGTGGGACTGAGGGTTCGGGATGTATATCTTAATTGTTGTAAGCCACCGCGATTGCGTTTCATAGGGGGCGGGATATAAATATTTTATTATTATTATTATTATTATTATTTATTTTTAAAAAACAAAATGGATTTACAGTAGGACCCCTTTATCCACTGGTTTACTATCCACTGATTCAATTATCTGTGGTTTCAGTTTTAGCACAGCTACCATAGAATCTTCCTAGAAAATGTGTCTTCTCTAGCCCTCTTCTAGGTGCACCATGGCAATTCTACAATATTTTAAACTGGAAGTTCCATTGTTTTCAATGGTGATGATCTGCAGATTATGTTATCCTCAGTGGAGCCTGGAGCCAATCCTCCACAGATACGGGGGTCCAACTGTATGGCCACATCCACACTACACAAATCGTCCAGTCTGAAACTGGATGATTTGCCTTGGCCCCTTCGTATGGAATCCTGGGATTGGTAGTTTGGCAAGGCACCAGCAACCTTTGGCAGAAAAAGCGAAGAACCTTCTAAAACTACAAATCCCAAGTTCCCATAGGAAGGAATCGTGGCAAATGACTCCGTCCCCAAGTGATTTTATTTGTGTAGCGTGGATTTGGTCTGCATAATAATACATTGACAATCATATCACCCCAGGCCCCCCTCCTTCCTAATTCTGACTCACCAATCCCCCCCCCCCCAGTTTGGGGTAGAGCCCTGTCGCACTCAGCCTTCCATCCTTTTGTAGGCTGGTAAAATGAGTACCTGGCTTGTGGGGGCAATTAGCTAACACACATTGGAATCTACTTAATACAGTGTAGATGTGTAAATTGCTATTGCTTAAAACAATTTGTAAGCCACTCTGATAGCTTTGTGGCTGAGGAGCGGGGTATAAATAAATAAATAAAATAAAATAAAATAAAGCCTCCCCTCATCCCCTTGTGGGGGTCAAAGCCCTATCCCCCACAGATTCTGTGGTGCTATTTTATCTAGGTATCTAAATAAATAAATATTTATTTATTTTTTAAAAAAACTAAATGGATTTACAACAGGACCCTCTGGTTTAAGGAATTTTGGGGGCACCTGCAACACTTTATTTTTTGGGGGGGGCATCAAAGGAGCCCACAACCAGAAGGCAGGATGAGGAAATGGGATGCTCTTCCCAGCGCGGTCAGCACTTGGAGGGTTATCTTTGCCGTATGTGGTCCAGCGAGCATTCTCCCTCTTCAGGGGCGTGGCCTCCAGGGGACTTGGGCCGGCCAATCGCCGCGGCCGGCTCCTCCCTCGGCTGCCTCCTCCTCCCCGAATGAGCCGAGGAAGAGGCAGCCGAGGGAGGAGCCGGCCGCGGCGATTGGCTGGCCGCTCCCTGGAGGCCACGCCCTACAGGGAAGGGGAGGCAAGTCCGGGCTGGGCCTTGGCGGAACGCACAAGGGAGAGATGAAGGAGCGAAGCGAGGGAAGGAAAGCAAGGAGAGAGGCGGCGACAGCAGCGGCGGGCAGGGCGCTCCTCCCTCCTCCTCCTCCCCTCCCCGGCGGCTGGGAAAAGCAACCCTGAGATGCTCGGCTCCTCCCAGCTTGGCGGGCGGCGGCTCCAGGTGCAGATACGGCCGCCTCCCGCCTCTCCTCTCCTCCTCTCCTCTCCGGAGAGCAGCAGCAGGATGACTTGACAGAGACGGAGAGGGGTTGCCTTCCTTTCCTTTGCCCTCCTCGACGGGGTTCTTCTCCTCAGGGGAGCCCCAACCTCCATCCCGGGGCTCCAGACCATGGCCTTAGGCTCCCCTCGGCTGCTGCTGCTGCTCACCCCTTGCTCACCTCCGAGGAGCAGCAGGGCAGCGGAGGAGGAAGAAGAAGAGGAGGAAGAAGAAGATGGGACTGAAATCCAGAAAGGCGGCGACGGCGGCAGCAGTTGCAGCCTCCTCGTCTTCCCCGCCGGGGGCTGGTGGTGAGGCGGCGGCGAAGACGGCCAAGCCGCCGCCGGGGTCGCTTTCCCTCGGGGGGGACCTGGAGCCAAGCGCCTTGGGGGCCGGGCCGGACAAAGACGGGGCCCTCCTTTTAGGGCGGGGAGGCGGCGGCCCCGAGGAAGAGGAGGAAGGAGGCGGCTGTCGCTCGGCGGCCCCCGGCCTGGGGCTGCTGGCCAAGACCCCCCTGAGCCGGCGGCCGGTCAAGAGGAACCACGTCCGCTACCGGCGGAGCCAGACCTTGATCTACGACGCCTTGGAGAGGCCGCGGGGCTGGGCGCTCCTCTATCACGCCTTCGTGTGAGTCCCGGCGGCGGCCGCGGGGAAGGGCGGGGGGGGGGTTGGGGTTGCCCCCCTCCTGCTCCCCACAGAGGAAGGGGCTGGTGTGCAGTGGAGGTCGGCCCCTCCCCGCCAAGGGTTGCCTTTCGTGAGGGGGTGCCATGGGGTGGCAAGGGAAGAACCCGTGTGTTCCGCACAGTGCCACCCTCCCGGCCACCGTCACCATGGTGGTGCCTGCTCCTTGCCACCTTCACTGTGGTGGTGCCACCCTCCTTGCCACCTTCACCATGGTGGTGCCTGCTCCTTGCCACCTTCACCACGGTGGTACCACCCTCCCTGCCACCTTCACCATGGTAGTGCCACTCTCCCTGCCACCTTCACCATGGCAGTGCCATGCTCTCTGCCACGTTCACTGTGGTGCTGCTGCCCTCCCTGCCACCTTTACCATGGTGGTGCCATGCTCCTTGCCGCCTTCACTGTGGACATTACCACTCTCCGTGCCACTTTCACCATGGCAGTGCCATGCTCCTTGCCACCTTCTCTGTGGTGGTGCCTCCCTCCCTGCCACCTTCACCATGGTGGTGCCTGCTCCTTGCCACCTTCACCACGGTGGTGCCACCCTCCCTGCCACCTTCACCATAGCGGTGCCATGCTCCCTGCCACCTTCACCATGGTGGTGCCTGCTCCTTGCCACCTTCACCACGGTGGTGCCACCCTCCCTGCCATCTTCATGGTGGTGCCATGCTCCCTGCCACCTTCACTGTGGTGGTTCCACCCTCCCTGACACCTTCACCATAGCAGTGCCATGCTCCTTGACTCTTCACCATGGTGGTGCCTCCCTCCCTGCCCCCTTCACTGTGGTGGTGCCGCCCTCCCTGCCACCTTCACCATGGTGGTGCCATGCTCCTTACCACCTTCACCATGGACATTACCACTCTTCGTGCTACTTTCACCATGGCAGTGCCATGCTCCTTGCCACCTTCTCTGTGGTGGTGCCTCCCTCCCTGCCACCTTCACCGTGGTAGTGCCACCCTCCCTGCCACCTTCACCACAATGGTGCCATGCTCCTTGCCGCCTTCGCTGTGGACATTGCCACCCTCCCTGCCACTTTCACCATGGCAGTGCCATGCTTCTTGCCACCTTCATTGTGGTGGTGCCTCCCTCCCTGCCATCTTCACCTTGGCACTCCACCAGCCTACATGTGCAAACCCTGGGATATCATTATTTAGGATGGTGAAAGCATCAGAAAAAAACCCACAAGCTTTTATCTTCTCCAGAATCCTTTCTTTTCCCAGAAACAATATCCAAAACATCTGACCAATTTTTTTTTCTCTCCAGAGGGAAACTGGTTTCCCTCTCTTCCCAATTTTGTCCTACGCTGCCTGAGGATTCTGATCCACAGCGATGGCTGTTGACTCCCATGTCAGTTGGGCAGTGAATCTAGTCTATGTGTGAGCCTGAACTTTGAAGGGGCAATCCAAGGTGCAGGACCCAGACTAGGCTCAGGAGTAGCCAGTGGCTCCCCTGCCAAAGGGGTGGGGAGTCTGCTCTGGGCTCGAGTCTGAACTTTAAAGGAACTCTCCAAGATGGTGAATCCAACCCCCAGAATAGCCTCATCCTCTTGGACTCACAACCAGAATGGATTCACTGCCCAGCTGGCCAAAGATGTATCAGCCACCCAATGTTCTGGGGAATGTGAAAGCTTTCTTTGTTTGGGATATTTTAGCGCTCTTAAAATAAAGGTGTTACAGATGCTGGTCTGGCACCATTTGCACATTACGGGGCTGTGTGCCATGTACAGAACAGGGAGCCGTTGTTGGTCCTGGCTCTCTGAACAAACCTGCTGGTCAGAGACACAAATCGTCAAATCCATCTTGGCTGTATTCATGCTTTACGCTGAAACATCTTCTCAGCTAGGGAATGTGCTGTTTGAGAAGGCTGTGTCAGATGTTGTGTCCTACCCACATATCTTGCCATATCGTTGTGATTGACAAGTCATGAATTCCACCCAAGGAATATTGCTTGAGCGCTGACTATTCTGAGGGCTGCTTCAAAGAAAGTGTTGCCTGTTGTAGCCTGGGAAGAGCATAGAGATGGGAAATGCATCAGGAGAGCTGAATTCTTGCAAAACCTGAAATCCTGATTTAAGAGTACACACCCCAAAAGACCCTTTTGCAAAATTAAGTGGAAAAACCTGGTAGGAATTTTCTTTGTGGGACAGAAAGCTAGAAATAATTTAGGACGTATCTTGGTGTGGTATTTAAGGCTGTAGATGATGTGCTCTTCTGGACTCTCTGTCCCCCAACGCTCCCACCCATCTCCTTTTCTTATAAAGGAAAGGTTGCCAAGATGATGGATCGATGCACTTTGTTATAGTAGAAGGTGGTTTTATTTTTATTTTTATTTTTGAAAAAATGAGTCTCTGAGAGATTTACAGGTGCAAGATGGGAAGCTTGTGATAACGTCATGTTATCTTGGTCACATGTAAGTGAACATGTTATCCTGAAAGTCTAAAAGCACTCCAGGTGTGGTGGGGAATTTGCCATAGAAATAGTTGTGTTTGATGATTCATGAACCCTGGCTTTTTCCATCTAGTGTAAGCAGGAGCCTTGTGGAAACTTTTTGTCCAAAAAAGAAAAAAAAAGAGAGAAATGTATTGAGAATTTTTGGAGGAAAAACCTTTGAAAATAATGACAGTAGTCACATCAGTTCCTCTGCTGCTGTCAGAATCAACAGTGGAAAGATGTTTTCTCCACCCTTTTAGGTTGTTTATAACATCGAATATGTTCAAAATGTTATCTTAGCTTGGCTTCCAAGATTTTTGCCTTACCTAGCTGTCAAATCTTAATATTGTATTTGTTTTTTAAATGAGGTGCTGTCCATTCAGATTTAGTTCTCCATTTAAATATGTAGATGAATGAGTTTTTAAAAACCACCAAGATAAATAACTTAAACAACAACAAAAAATATGGATGGGTGCATTTTGGCCAGTGTTCTCACAAAAGTTTACCAAATACCTGTGCAGCCAGGGCACAGAGGTGGAGCTATTTATGTCTGTTATTTATAGGTATAGTGCACCTGTATATGGAGATTCCCCTGATATTATGGCTAATTGATAATCTGCCAGTCAGTGCTATTTTCATCTGTTATTTGTACATATACTTTGTATATGGAGGTTCTCCATGCTATCATAGGTGATTGATAATCTGCCAGGTATTTACTGAAATAAGCGCTCGGTTTACAGTTACTAAAATGAAACATTTTTGTATGTTTTGCTGAAAATTTGATGCTGCAGTGTGAAGAATTTGGGGTGTAGTGACCTGAAATTAAGACTTTTCACGTGGTTAAAGAAGCCTGTGGTCTGCCACAAGTTGATTCTGGTGTCTTGTGGTCATAACAAATCAGTAGAAAGATAAATTATTGCTGTGTTACAGCAGGCTGTTTGTACCCTCAAATCAGCCTGAACTGGCTTTAAGGGAAGAGAAATGTCTGTCTCTTGAGGTGAAAAGATCAGATGCTATAGGATCAATTCTCTTGTAAATAAAGGGGAAAAGGAAAAGGAATTCACTGTGTGGAAGTTAAAGTAGGCTGAATAAAAAAATGAGAAATGATTTTGAGTACCAAAGGTGACTCATCTGTGCCACAGACAATTAAAGGGATGTGGTTGATTCCCTGTTGCTCATCTTCCCAGCAAGCCTAGGCCCTTCTTAAAGAAGCGAGTTTTAAATGAGTGCAGAATATGGTGAGAAAAAAAAGTCAGCATCCTGAAAAATCTCATTTTGAAAAAAGAACGAGAATCTAGACCTTAATGTTTCCGAAGATAGGTTTGAAAGATTTTGGCGGATGCCTGGTGAAATCTAAGAAAGCAGGTAGGCCTGTGCAAGAGTTCCAGTGAGTTTTGATGCTTTGCATAGTTTTGACTTTTTCAATAGCAGTCAGAAACAGACTACAGTATACTAAATATGCTGATTTCTGCCAGCTTTGTAAGAAATGAGTGTTGCACAATTCCGTTTTCTTGGGTGCCTGCAAGAGTTGATCTTGACCACAGAGAGATAATGTTAAAGGATCTTGATTGCTAGGGACCTCTGTGATTTGAGTTTGGCTGTGAACTTAGGGGCTGTCTACACAGTAAAAAAAATACGTACGGCATTTGGAAGATCGATCATGTGTACACACGGCTGTTCGGATGCATACGTGTCTTTCGGAAGGGGGGCTAGCGAATCCCCCATAAACTATGTGGATTTGGTGTTCGGGAGGGTTAGCGAATCTCGAGCTAAAATCCATACAGCCGTTCGTATTGTCGACTGTCTGTACACCCCATTTGCACACATAACAAACAGGCAGTGTAATCTGATTGGCTGGCCGAGCACAGGGGGTGGGGCTAGCAAAGAGGGAAATTGGGAGCGGCCACCATGTTGGATTCCTGGCTAAGCGAGAGTCTGGTAAGTCCGTGAAATAGACATTTTTACATATTTTTATTTTTATTTTACATTGTAAATAGGGAAAACCAACTGTCTGCAAAACAGTCACCTTTTAATTTTTTTTTTAAATGGTGGGAGATTGAAAACTGCTGCTTGGATCGCTGGCTCCAGCCAGCTGGGCAAGGGGGGGTCATACGGAGTTTGGGGGGGGGGGAAATCGTGTAGGCAGATTGTACATATGAATGGCTGCCTTTTCTTATTTTTTTTTTAACCCCCAAATGGATTTTTTTTCCCCATCGTGTAGATGGGGCCTTAGATTGCTAACTGGGGCTGGCTACAAGGAATACACAAAGCCCTTGCTGCAACAGCTTCACTGGTTGCTGGTCTGTTTCGGGGCACAATTCCAAGTGCTGGTTTTGATTTCTAAAGCCCTTGATGGCTCAGGTCCAAGTTATTTAAAGGACCATATTTTCCCTTACAAACCAGCCCATGCTTTCAGATCTGCTGGGGAGGCCCTTCTCTCTGTCCCACTGCATTCATGGGTACATCTAGTAGGAACATGGAAGAGGGTCTTCTCAGTGTTTGCCCCCAGGGTATGAAACTCCCTTCCAAGAGTAGTTAGACTGGCACACTCCCTACTTTCTTTTTGCAGACAAGTAAAGACTTTTCTGTTTATCAAGGCCCATACCACCAGGTAATGTGCTGGCTCTTGCTAATTGTGTAGGAGTGTGCGTGCATTTTAATGATGTATGTTTTAAACTGGTTTTAATTTTCTGATGGTTTAATCTCATTTTAACTTTTGTATCTTGTGGATTTTTTATGATTTTTTTTTAAATTTGTTGTAAGCCGCTTTGAGTCCTAAACTGGGGAAAAGGTGGGATAGAAATAAATATAACAACTTTCCAGAATGCAACCCCCCAAAAAACTTGAGAGCTGCCACTAGGTTTCCAGGGAGCTTGTTCACATGACAGGCAGTCCTGAGTGCAACTTCAGCCCACTGTGGTTGGCAGGCACTGTGCAGCCCCTGGACTGGCCAAACATGGTACCCATATTAGGAGCACAGTCTTCTGTCCTGCCTTATAGACCATGTCCTAGTGGACTCGTTTGAAGCGCTGTCATGAAGGACTGTTATGGGATTGTGTAAATGGTGAAAATACTCCTTGTAGAAGAATACCTTTTGTCCAATGGGATCCCCCATCATTTCACCATATTCAAAGGGTGGAGGCATATACTCCATATACTCCATGGGGAAAGCCTTTGCTGCTTTCCCAGAAGTTTTTAAAAAAACAGTGTGTGGCATGCTTACTCCTCATTGGGGCAAGCAATGCCGATTGATGCGCTTTCCCAATATGAGCGGAAGTGGGAAGATGATTGGTTGCATGTGTGTGTGAGGGGAGGAGCTTGCCAGCAAGGCAAGTGCCCAGAACCACCCTTTTGGATTTTCACCATCGCAATCGTGTACTATGGTGAGAAAATAGCCTGGGTTATTTGTTTGGGGTTTTTTGCTTCTTTGTTAAAGTGGAACGTACCTTTGCTCCTTGGATATGGTTTAAAAAACCCTGTTCGGCAGCAGCAACTCGAAGTAAATAAAAACACAAGTAATTCACTCACTCCCATTATCTTGACTCGAAGGCATGCCCATTGGAAAAGTGAAAGTGGATACCTTCGCATGACTGCAATCTTTAAAATAAAAAAAAACATTGGGACAAATAGAAGCTGCTGGGAATTGGCATTACTGCACACCAACCCACATTTTATTGCTCTGTGTAGACAAGCCCTATATTTCAGTCTGGCTGTCTATGGTGACAATTGGGTGCTAATCACATTTTGTGTTGTTGGGTTTTTTTTTTTAATTAGTTTTACAATTCAAGCTAGATGTCAACCCCACCTCTGAAAAATGTTCACATGGTGAATGGAGTACACACAAATATTTACAATAACTTTATTTTAATGTACAGTTGGGGGAAAATGTGCACTTTGGAAAAAGCGGGGAAAATGTGTAGCTGGGGAAAAATTGATACCATATAACAATAGATGCTTAGTTGAAAAAAAAAAGGGGGGTAATTAGATACCTTATATACTTGGAAATGAAGCAGTTAAATTGGCATGAGCATTGCAGAGCCCCTTTCAGTAGCTTTAAAATGGCATTTAAAACAACATTCAAAGCCCTAAATGGCTTAGGACCTTGATCTACGCTGTGGCACCCTGTTTATGGAATGCCCCCCAGCCCTCCGAGACTGATTGGTGCCAGAGTTGGTTTCTTCTGGGTGCCAAATTAAGACATGGCTTTTTATTAAAGACTTTGTGGTATAATCTTTTTTTTTTTAAAGCATTGTACATGTTTGCTCTTGTTATTATGCGCCTTCAAGTTGTCTGCCTCTTATGGTGACTATCATAGGGTTTCCTCAACAAAGGTTTTTCAAAGGAGTTTTGCTATTGCCATCCTCTTAAGTCTGAGACAGAATGACTTGCCCAAGGTCACCCAGTGGGTTTCTGTGGCCGAGAAGGGATTCAAACCCTGGTCTCTTGGGGTCCTACTCCAGCACACAAATCATGCTGGAACGTGTCTAGAGGAGGGAGACCAAAATGGTGGGAGGTCTGGAAGCCATGCCCTATGAGAACTGGCTTAGAGAGCTGGGTATGTTTAACCTGGAGAAGAGAAGGTTAAGAGGTGACATGATAGCCATGTTTAAATATTTGAAGGGATGTCAGGATAGAACAAGCTTGTTTTCTGCTACTCCAGAGACTAGGACACTACAGGAAAAGAGATTCCACCTAAATATTGGGAAAAAATGCCTGACAGTAGGAGCTGTTGGGCAGTGGAATGCACTGCATCAGAGCGTATTTATTTATTTATTAGATTTATTAGTGGAGGTTTTTAGTTAGTTTAAAAACCTTCTTTGGAGGTTTTCAAATAGAGGATGGATGGCCATCTGTTGGGCATGCTTTGATTGTGTGTTTCTGCAGGGCAGGGGGTTGGACTAGATGCCCCTTGTGGTCTCTTTCAACTCTATGATTCTATGCTGGCTCTAAATATACCTGTACTTGGTTTTGACTGTTTTAGCCTTTTCTCCTTATTTAAGTTGTTCGGTCTGTTTAAATACACTTTGATCCTCTTTCATCAACTTTATTATTTATAATTTGGAATTGTTTTAAATTGCTTATATTGCTTTAATTGTATACCACACTGATCTTTCATGATACAGAGTGGAACAAAAATAGCTAAATAAATAAAATAAAAGTGTCAATGGATTATTGTGAATCTAATGGCTGAGCCAGTTTTGACAGTGCAAAATTCATGAGGCAGCAGGAATGGATAGATGCTTTTGTTACTGAATGAAGGTAGATTCATAACTGAATATCTGCCTTATGGTAGACAAGGAATTACTGATTTTGATGGGGAAGCTGTCACTGTTGCAGTATATACGCAAGGTGCAAGGCATGCTGTTTCCCCCGCCAACACATGGGATGTGTGATGGGGCATATGTGCAGGTGGAAAATCTGCATTAAAAAAGCAACTCTATTCAGAATAAAGGTACAGAGGGTCTCTGAGGATACGTTTACTCAACCCAGAACTATAGTTGCAGCAATGGCAGTTATCAGTTCCTGTTTCATTGGAGCAGTGAATTTGCTGTAGGTTTTAGCCTGAACTTGAAATACACTATATACTTTGCTAACTTATCTTAGAGATATGTTCAGCACCTTGGATCTTAGAGATATGTTCAGCACCTTGGATAGCTCCTTTCATGGTTGAACTAAAACAGTGGTTGTTAAACCTTTCTTTACCAGGGACCTGTTGCCAAGGTCCCCCAACACTTAACTTAAGATTTAAAAGAACAACAACAACAACACAATTACGCCATCCATTAAACCTTCCCTCAGAGGCACTGGAGGGGAGGGAAGACTTTTCTCTTGCTTCTCCCTGCAAGTTTGTGGCTGGAGCAGATTGAATGGCAATGTGCAAGCCAAGCCAGCCAGCCAGCCTTTGCCTTGGCTCCTGTTGTGTGGCCACTCCATTGTAGGGAGGAGGTGGGCCAAGCAACTTTCAAGCCTTTGTCGACCCCCCATGAGGACATTGTAGACCTCTGGGGGTCCCTGGACCACAGGTTAAGAACCACTGAACTAAAGCACAAGGGCCATCTCAGTGCCTGCCCCTATACTTCTGACAGGTCTATGCAGATGATTTTAAATTATGCATTTTAAACTGTGTACTCATTGTTTTAAAATGTCTTAGCCTTGTTTTTTAAATTGGTAAGTTTTTACTGATATGTGTTTTTAACTAATATTATGATTATGTTGATGTGTCTTTCCCCGCCCTGATGCACAGAGAGAGGTGGGTAAGAAATAAATGTTGTTGTTGTTGTTATACTGTGGGCCTCCCTCCCATGGAAGCCCCACTGGCCCTCTCTTTGCTCTCCTTCTTCTGCTAGGCAAACATGTTTTTATTCATAGAGGCTTTTGGCTGTTAACTATGTGGAAAGGTCTTTTTATTATGGTGAATGGGTGTTTTACTCTTTTCCTCTAATTTTGTTTTTAAAGTTCAACTGTTTTGAATTAATTGTATGGTTTTATTATGATTTTTTAAATTGTTCTCTTAAATCAATAACTGATTGGTTTTAGCTGAATTTTCCTTGAACTTATGTTATAAGGCATCTTAGTTCCTATCATGGGATAAAGGTGGGGTTTTAAATACATAGATAAACCTGAAGTGAATTCCCCACTTCCACTGACTTGTAATGTTAGAAATGAGCTTGCAATCTTTTTGCATCAGTCCATCTCTGGCTTCCTTTCATCATTTGGGATTTGCAGGAAGGGCAAGATTTCTTGCAATTGTTAAACAAATGGGAGTCAGAAAGTGCCATCTGTTTCCCAGAAGCTATTTAGACATTTATTAGTAGAACTGATCTATCTTCAACCTGGCTTGGTCCTTGGTTCATCTGGTCACCTTAGCATTAACGATGGCTCCAGTCTTGTGGTGTTAGAATAATAGACATCTGAAGTCCAGGCTACCCAAAGAAACCGTATCTTCCTATATGAGCCTGCTCAGACTCTTAAGATCTTCACAGGAAGCCCTTCTCTTCGTTCCACTTCCTTCACAGGCACATCTGGAGGGAACATGGGAGAGGGCCTTTTTGGTGGTTGCTCCCAACCTGTGGAACTCCCTCCCAAAGGAGGATAGGATGCCCCCTTGTTGCTGACCTTACAATAGTAAGTGAAAACATTTCTACTCTGAGAGGCTTTTAGGAATGGACTTTTACTGTTGTGTAGTTTTACTTGCTTTTCTCTTTTCTGGATTAGGTTTAAATGGTTTTAGTTCGACAGATATTTTAATTACATTTTAACATTAAGGGTTTTTTTTGTTTTTGTTTTCCCTTTTATCTTTGTATATGCTTTTATCTATTTATCTATGCTTTTATTTTTGTTAAGCTCCCTGAGTCCCAAGTTCAGGAAAAAGAAATGATAGAAATGAATCCATGATTAGGATGGGGCTGGTTGTGATGATGATGATCACAGTGGGCCTAAATGTGGATGTATAGAATCATAGAATCATAGAAGTGGAAGGGGTCCCATGGGCCATTGTGTCCACTCTCTGCTCAATGCAGGAACTCCCGTTAGAGCATCCTTAGCAGGTAGCTGTCTAGCCTCTTTTTGGAGACCTCTAGAGAATGAGACCCCATCACCTCTCTAGATAACTGGTCCCATTGCTAAACTGTCCTTACTGTCAAGAACTTCCTTCAAATGTTCAGTTGAAATCTACCCTCCTGTAATTTCAAACCATTAGACCCTGTTCTACCTTCTGGAGTGCTAGAGAACAAGCCTGCGTCCTTAATGTGCATGTGATTATCCATTGCAGGGCATTCATGTAGGAAGAGATGGTCTGTTTCTTGTGTCTATAGGTGTTGGTACGGTCTCAAATCCTCTACTCCAGCCCTCATGGAACATTGCTGAAGCTTCCAGTCATGTAGCTGTCTTGCATTGCACAATCCTGCTGCATTAGCAAAGGTTCTTTTTGCTGGGTTTATTTAGTTGAGGTTTTAATTATTGATGCTAATACTTCGTGTTGCACTAATAAATATTTGCCAGTGTACTTTGTAAAAGTAATGAAGTCTTGGCCATTTGAGACCTCACCGCACACTTTTTGCTATTAAATCTTTGCTGCAAGGTGGCCTGTGGATTGCGGTGTGCATGTGTGTGTGTGTGATACCAGGTATTCAGCACTTGGAAAAGTTATATTTTGGACTTTATCTTTTAGAACATAGAAGACTGCTTTATATTATATCATATTACTTGTCCATTTAGCCTAGTACTGTTTGTGAACCTCAGACTTTGACATTGCATAGAGAGGTTACTATTTTGGGCCTCCATCTCCCAGAATCCCAGAAGTGAGATTCTCAGTTGTAGCCCAAAATTAGCATTTTTTTTTTTTTGGTAGCTCTGGACATTTACAAAATTTCTCCTTGTGACATCCAAGAGACACATTTAGGGGTGCTGCCAGGGTTGACAAGTTCCTAGTTGAGAGCTAAGTGAAGATTGCAGGTCTGAGGGCTTATTTTCTGCTCCTGGAATCATCTGTGGGCCACATAGACTGCCAGAAAACAAACAAAGAAATTAGAAATGCCTGGAAGTCCACTTCTGGTTTTGAAACCCAGACAACCCTGTTTTTAAATGTTAACATGCAGCAAGGTCCTGCAGTCTATTTCAAAAGTGAATTGCCAGTTCTGGAAGCTTCTAGGAGAGGCAGTTGACCTTTTGGGTAACTGTTAAAAGAGAGGACTGTAGAGTTTGGAGAGTTTCATAGAATCATAGACCTGGAAGAGACCACAAGGGGCATCTAGTCCAACCCCTGCCATGCAGGAATACCCAATCAAAACATTTCCAACAGATGGCCACCCAGCCTCTGTTTAAAACCTCCAAGGAAGGTGATACCACCACACTCCCAGGCAGTGCATTCCACTGCCAAAAAGGCCTTACCATCAGGAAGTTCTTCCTAATGCTTAGGTGGAATCTCTTCCTGTAATTTGAATCCATTTCTCCGTGTCCTAGTCTCTGGAGCAGCAGAAAACAAGCTTGCTCCACCCTCAATATGACCTGCCTTCAAATATTTAAGCATGGCTATCATATCACTTCTTAACCTTCTCTTCTCCAGGCCAAATATGTACAGATCCCTAAGTCGGTTTAGGGCCATAGAAACAGCCTAGGGTCTACCTGACTCTCACTCCCGGCCTACTGCTTATCCTCCTTGCTTAGGGGTATACATACGGTAGTTATGGGAGGGATGAGGGCATTGTCTCCCAAATCAGAATTCTACAGCCCTCCTATTAAATTTTCCTTCATTTCCACAATTTCTGGCATTGCAGTAATTTAAAACTTCAGTTGAGTATTTAGAAACATAGTTTAGGCATCCAAAGAAAAAGGACAGGCAAAGTGACCAAAGGAATGCAAACACAGCAAATATAAGATTTCTAGATATGGACCATTTTCACTGTTTCACTCTCGGGAATGATAGAAATTTGGAGACTAGAGGGAAAATGTCATGGAGGGGCAGAATTCTTATTGTGGGATGAAACAATGTCCTCATTTTGGCGGTGTTCCTTCTGTGGTGATGTTTGACTGGATGAGCTCACTGTGACAGTGAGGGAAGTGGTTTACAGTAAAATGGCCCTTAGCATTGCAAGTTTGGCTGGGACAGTGCCTCTCTTTCTAGTGTGCTGGTTTTGCCCTGTGGTGCTTCCTCTCCAATCGTTTCTTGGGGGGCTGGAAGCTCTGAGCTACCATGAATATAGGACAGGGCTCCTGTAGTTTTAATTGTTAGCAGAGCCATTGGCACAAGCCAGTGTGGCACAGTGGTTTGAGCACTGGACTATGACTCTACTAACCAGTGTTTGAATCCCTGCTTGGCCATGGAAACCCACTGGGTGATCTTGGGCAAGTCACACTCTCTTACCCTCGGAGGAAGACAAAGGCAAGCCCCCTCTGAACAAATCTTGCCAAGAAAACCTCGTGGTGGGGTCTCCTTCGGCTCACCGTAAGTTGGAAATGACTTGAAGGCACACAACAAGATCCATTGAGCAGAATTGTGGAAGGTCTCCTCCCCCCCCCCATTCACCTTATAATTGCTACAACTCCTCCTCCAAGCACAGACATTTACTGGTTGATGGGGGATTGGGGTGGAGAAGCATCCATCTCTGTTTCTGTAGCTGGAGGTGATGTTATTGCCAGTTTTTGTATCACTTCCTATCTCCATTTTGAGAAGAATTACAGAGCAAAATGGAGGTATTTGGGGATAACGGGGGTTCTGAAGTGCTTATGGAAGTCACACAGAAGCATTTTTGCATTTTTTCATGTGTTTGGGGGGCTTTCTGTGTAGTTTTGGGGCAAAAGTAGCCCCCAAATTAGGCTGAAGATATTTTAAAATTATTTAAATATTTTTTATTTTTAAAAGTTTTAAAAATGTTAATTAAGTTTTTGGGATTGGGGGCTTTTGGGGAATGATGGGGGCTTAAAGGCCACAAAAGTGGGCCCAGAGGTTCCATGTGGCTCATGGACCACACTATGACCACTCCTAAGCTACAGGACAGTACTGGATGCTTCTGCATGCCCCACACTTTCTCCCAGCCAATAGTTATCCATATGGATGTGGCTGCAGCAGCTAAAATATTGGTTTTGGGGGGTGCAAGAGGATAATAGTTATAGTTCCACCTGATGGAACTTTATGGTAACTCTTCCTAATCCAGAATCTAATAATAAGTAAAGCTACATGAAATCTGTGCCATATCCATCTTGACAACTTTAGCTGGCACTGGTTTTTGAGCTCCTCAAATTCCATTTAACACTATGCCCCTTCTGCCACACCTGTATGTGCATATGTGTATATGCATTTCTTGTTTGCTATAATGACTTTTAGAGATTGGTATCAAAATTCTTCAGTACAACAGTGGTGAGGCTATATCTATGTCCAGCACATGCATGGTCCTAGGGTCAATGAAAGTTGCCCACCCCTGCTATAAATGAATAGCATGGTGGTACACACAGTCTATTTCACTCCATTTCTGTTGTACACATGAGTGAATAGATAAACCAGGCACTGATAGCATAGATATGCTTGTGAAACCAAGATCCTGGTTTTTGTTGCTTCCAAGTAAGGTGACTAAAATGGTGAAAGGTCTGGAAACCATGCCTTATGAGGAAAGACTTAGGGAGCTGGGTATATTTAGCTTGGAAAAAAGATGGTTAAGGGGCGATATTATAACCCTGTTTAAGTATTTGAAGGGGTGTCACATTGAGGATGGAGCAAACTTGTTTTCTGCTGCTCCAGAGACTAGAACATGGAACAATGGATGCAAGCTCCAGGAACAGAGATTCCACCTCAACATTAGGAGGAACTTTCTGACAGTAAGAGCTGTTCGGCAGTGGAACACACTCCCTCGGAGTGTGGTGGGGTCTCCTTCCTTGGAGGTCTTTAAACAGAGGCTGGATGGCCATCTGTCAGGGATGCTTTGATTGTGATTTCCTGCATTGCAGGAGGTTGGACTGGATGGCCCTTGTGGTCTCTTCCAATTCTACAGTTCTAAGTTAGAGCAATGTGCATGTTGTCAGCCTAGAAATCTATTCCAGAGAGTTGAAAGAGACTAGGGTCTGTAAAAGAGAAAGACCCAGAAATTGTTTTGTAGTGGACTTTGTGTCATGTGTGTCTTTTTCTTTCTTTCCTAGTGGTTTGTCCTTATCCATTAAACAAACCATCTGGTTTGGGTTCCCTTGTGAAGTTCTTGGAGACGTACAACAACAAAGAGTCAGTGGCACAACTGATCTCTTTCCAGCTGTCTCTCCATCCTCCCAAAATATTCTAATTATCCACCTCACTATTTATAGTTCTTTAGTCCCTCTTTGGCCCCTGAGGCTCCAGGTTTTGAAATAATCTTATGACATTATGGTGAGTTCCTATCCTTTTCCCTGCTGTCTGTCTGCTCCAAGAGATACATTTGACAGTCTCTTTGTTATGCATATAGCTCTTCTAATCTACTGTGTTGTAACTGTATAAATATAGCTTATATCTTGGAATGGAGTCTGCCATTCCTCTCACAGTTACCATCTGCAAATGATTTTAAACATTTCTCCCCTATCCTCCTGCTTTCTCCATATTCAAAATGTCTGCTTGATAATTCCTGAACTGATGTCCAGATTCACCAGAGACAGCAATTATTGTCCTTCATCTGGACGTCCTCCCATTTCGTGGAAGTAAGTGTGTGTGTGTGTGTGTGTGAAGACAGGCCATATCCACAGGCAGGGTATTTTGGCAGGGAGCCGGTGTACCCTGGCCCATGTAGATGAGCCCTTTGTCTTTGATTCTGCTGTTCCCGGGATTGCCACATCTATCATTGCCACCGCCATCATCATCATCATCATCATCTGGACCTTGTTGGGCTGCACCCTCCACCAACTTCCACCATAGCTTATGTGGGTGAGGTTTGATGGAAATCACAGCTGAACAAAAGAGCCAGTTCCCATATTGAAGAGGGAGTTTATTGCAGGTTGTCCATCTTTGCAATAAACAAAGGATCCACAAAGGAGAGAAGGGAAGTGTGTTACAGTAGTGGATTCCATTTCTGGGACTACAACACAAAGGGAAGATCTTAGGGCCCATTAAAACATATGACACGCAGTGTATAAATGCCTATTAGTTTCCGCTTATAACAGCATGTACAGTGCAGGTGGACAAGATTTGGACAACACTGGGAGGTGTGTTTAACTCTTCCTCCCCCCTAGCTGCTATTAGCTGTAGGATTTTTTTTTAAAGAAGAGAATATCCACCCTGCCCCCAAAGACCCAAATAAAAGCTCTCCTTTTGTATCTCACACTAGAAGTATAGGCATACATGATTTAACAAAGCCTTTAAGAAAAAAGTTCTTTTTTAAATTCTCACCTGTCTTTTTATGCCCACTCAGCCCCCTTTTCCTCTTTATGCTCTATCCAGTTGGACACTTTTTTTTAGCCATGTTGGCAATGGAAGTTGGTTGAAGGGACATTGCAATAGCCAAGCTAAACAGCAGCTACCTCCAGAATCATTTACTGAGCATGCACAAACAGCGAAACAGAGAGAAAAGGGAAGAGAAAATCAGCCTGCTTCACTAGCTAGCTCCAGCATGTTGAATTTAAACACACACACCCACACCCACACACAGACACAGATCTATAAGTTTGGCCAGCAAAATGGAAAATGACAATTTTACTTACACAAGGCTTATCTGGTCTGGTTGTTTTGCTTCTGGCATATATTATTAAAACTAACATATATTGTTAGTTTTGAAGAAAAAGCTTACTGAAATACGTTGAACTGCTTTTCCTTCTTGTGGTGTAGGAACATATCCCTCTTTTTTCTTTGTTAATTCTGCCTCTGGTCCCAAATTTTCTGATAAAGAAGTAATGCCTGGGAATACACCTGCTTTGTTAAGAGAGGTATACCTGTAAGTGTGTGTTTGAGAGAGAGGAAGATGAATATTGGTTTTTGGTGGGGCTATGGTTGCTCTCCTAATGCACCACAGTTTCAGCACCCCTCTTCCTATAACTGATACTGTCCCCCCCCAATTATGTTTATTTATTTACATCTAAAAATAAAAGCTCACCAATACAAATAAAAATTACTACAAGTGAAGATGGCAAAAGGAAAAAAAAGTTACATTACATGCATATATATATATCTTCTTAAGTCTTAATTAGATATAATTTAGATCTCCAAAATGTCCTTAATACTAAATGCTTTGAACATCCTAAATTTCCCTATCTAAATCATTTTCCTACTAAATACCTTCCTTGATCCGATTCCTGAATAGCAGTGTAATTCTATTAATTCCTGCATTTTTCATTTCGGTGTACCACTACAGTGTATCTAACAAGAAAGTACATTATTTTGAATAACGTTTTAAACTTTCTAGTTTCTGTTATTTTACCTCTCATTTCCAAATACCTAGCCTCTGCTTCTTTCTCAGTCATTATAACTGATACTGTTAAATGGAAAGAAAGAGATACAGAGTATTTGCATACAGCTGAACATGAGTCAGCAGTGTGATGCAGCAGCTAAAAAAGCCAATGTGATTCTAGGCTGCATTAATAGGAGTATAGTGTCTAGCTCAAAGAAAGTAATAGTGCCACTGTCTTCTGCTTTGGTCAGACCTCACCTGCAATACTGTGTCCAGTTCTGGGTACCACAATTCAGGAAGGATATTGAGAAGCTGGAACGTGTCCAGAGGAGGGTGACCAGGATAGTGGGAGGTCTGGAAGCCATGCCCTATGAGGAGAGGCTTAGGGAGCTGGCCATGTTTAGTCTGGAGAAGAGAAGGTTGAGAGGGTACATAATAGCCATGTTTAAATATTTGAAGGGATGTCATACTGAGGATGGAGTAAGCTTGTTTGCTGTGGCTCCAGAGACTAGTGTAAGCACAAGCTTGCACCCCACTTCCAAGGCACCCCACTCCTGGAATGTTAGTACTGCCCTGCACCCCATTTTTACAGGCCTCAGAAACTGGCCAAGCTTGGTTCATTATTGTGGCCTTTTACAAGGGTAAAAAGACAGGATGGTCTCAAAAGGTCATTTGAGTCTGGGCCTGGGACTGAAAGGCCTGGGACTGAAGGGCCAAAAGAAGACACATTCCACATAAATGGGAAGGTAATGGATATAGAGAAACCCTTTTGTATTTGCTGATTGTGAAATTTCCTCTCCTCAACTTCCAACCTTAGAATTGCTCAAAGCTGTTAAAATCCAATCACTGGACATTATGAAACACATTTAGCATCTTTCTCACCTTTTGTCAAGACCAGGAAACTCATTTTGCAATCCATGAAGGCTCAGGCAATTCATTGTTTCCACCCATGAAGCAACCAATCTCCTCAGGTGTATTTGGAGATATAAATATCACCCCCCCCCCAAATATGCCTCATTGCACACAGTCAGTAATAGGGGGAAGCTCTGTTACTCTGTGTTAGCCACAGCCAGCTTCTCCATCCACTCTGCCAGACGGACTACAGGACTGGTTGTATTACTTCAGCAAAACCCTTTTGCAACCCTCTGTCCCAAGCTTTCCTACTGTTTCTTTCTGTAGCCTTGTGTGAATGCTTTTTCTGGGTGAATGTGTGTGTGTTTGGTGTTATTTTTAAACTCCTTAATCAAAACCATACTTAATTTTAAATGTGTATGTATTCCATCCAGACTATTACCAGTATACAATGGTTTAAAAGATTCCCTTGTTAGCCTGTCTTGCATAGCTAAAGTTGAGTTGCTGCTAATTTCCCCAACATATTAGAAACTCAAAATTTTCTTGGAATTTTCCAAGGAGCATTTTGGGTAACACTAGGACATGGAAACTGCAGGAAAAGAAATTCCACCTAAACATTAGGAAAAACTTCTTGGCAGTAAGAGCTGTTCAGAAGTGGAATATACTGCCTGGGAATGTGGTAGAGTCTGGAGGTTTTTAAATAGAGGCTGGATGGCCATCTGTTAGGAATGGTTTGATCGTGTATTCCTGCATGGTAGGGGTTTGGACTAAATGGCCCTTGTGGTCTCTTCCATCTCTATGATTCTATGATTCTATCTATGCTGACATTTAATCTGCTTCTAGACTTCCATAAAACATTTATGTCACTCACTGAAGGTTCCAGATAAAACTGAGGAGTCTTTTTATTGATTGGAAGCTGGCTAAAGGACAAGAGGAAAAAAGAGGAGGTATGTTTCGTTTATTTTTCTGATGGAGGGATGTGAGCAGTATTGGGAATCTATATTGTGAATGGTGCTCTTCAAGTTGTGCATATTTGATCGGGAGCTGAGGTAGGGTTGTTAGGAGACTGGGCAGACAAAACACAATGAAGCTGCATATGACTGAAAATACAGTCGGCCCTCTGTATCCACGGATTTGGCATCCACAGATTCTACCACCCATGGCTTGAAAATATTTTGGGGAAAAATTCCAAGAAGCAAATCTTGATTTTTCCATTTTATATAAGAGACAAAATGTTACTGAATATTAACCCATTGTTCAGCTGTTGTAATATAATAATCATAGAATCTTAGAGCTGGAAGAGGACACATGCTCCATCTAGTCCAACCCCTGCCATGCAGGAATATACAACTAAGGACTCCTGAAAGATGCCCTTCCAAACTCTGTTTAAAGACCTCCAAAGAAAGAGAGTTTCCCACTTATTGAGGCAGTCTATTCTACTGTTGAGGAGTTCTTACAGTAAAGAGATTCTTCCTGAATCTCTTTTCTTGTAATCTGAATCCTTTGGTTTGTATTCTAGTCTCTGGAGAAGCAGAAAACAAACTCACTCCATCTTCTACATGACGTCTCTTCAGATATTTAAAGAGGGCTGTCATGTCACCTCTCAGTCTTCTCCAAGCTAAACACTCCCAACTCCCTAAGTCATTCCTTATAAGGCTTGGTTTCTAGACCTTTGGCCATCTTGATTTCCATTCTCTGGACCTGTTCTGGCTTGTCCACATCCTTCTTGAATTGTGATGCCCAGAACTGAACATAGTATTCCAGGTGATCAAAGCAGAATAGAGTGGCACTATTACATCCCTTGATCTGGACACTATGCTCGTTTTGATGCAGCCTAACAATAACAACAACAACAGCGACAATGACAATAATAATATAAATAAATTCCATGTTGGTCATAAAGAAGGAACTGCCAATAAAGGTACAATAGTTCCTTCAGTACCAGAGACGATATGCCTCTATGTCTCAGCTGTTGAGGTTTATACCATAAGTGGCTGGTTAGCTCCTGTGTGAACAGAATGCTGGAGTAGATAGGGTTTTGGTCTTATCCAGCAAAGCTCTTCTTATATTTTTTTATAGAAGGACAAGAAGGAAGGAGTCACATATGTGTTCCTCAAGTCATTCCAAAACCAAAGGTATAACTGAAAATTTCCTGATCAACTTTTTTCCCCATACCTGACTTATTATTTTATTATAACAGATAAGCAAGCTACAGAAAAAAAGAGGTAACAAAGAAATAAAACATATTAAGAATAATTATCCAAGAGTAATCAACACTCTAAACAGAATTCTTATGATGACATAAAACAAAGTTAAGATCAGAGAAGAGGAAATCATGCAAATATATGCATATATGTGCATATAAATATGTCTTGAGCAAAATATATTTTAACTAGCACATAGAATTGTAGAGTTGGAAGGAAACCCCAAGGGCTATCTTGTTCATCCGCTTGCCATGCAGGGATCTACAACTAAAGCACCCTTCAGAAAAATGAAGAAAAGGATTGTTTTAAGCATGTTCTATTTTTGTTTCTCCCACCGCTCTCCATCCGTCTTATATGACTTGACAGTCTGGCCATGGGTGTGGGATGACGAACTGCTCTGTTGTGGATTGTACTACATGAAGTTGCTGATCCTTTGCATTGCTCGACCAAAATCTTATCTACACTAGCTAAGATATGCTGGTTCCCCACCGGCATATCCTGGTTGTGGAGGTGGCCCATTTCCCCCCTCCCACTATTACCTGCAAAAGATGGGCCAGAGTCCAAACAGGATGTGGGCCCATTGCTGAAGCTACCGCTGCCACCATTTTTTTTAATTTTTTTTGCTAATGCAGAAGCCAGGCAGGGGTCCCACAACATGTGACAGCAGGCCATCTGCATGTGACCAGCTAGCTGTCCAGGTACTGTCTGGGCAGCCAGCCAATGGCTGATTGCTTCACAGCTGATAGCAGAGGCACAGCACAATCATGTTAATTACAGGCAAAGGACCCAAGGCAGGGTGGAGTCAGACATTTATTTTACTAGCAAGCAAATATGAGTTCATAAACCAAAATCCAAATAGCAAGACATAGGTCCAGCAACAGTGTTCAGAGTAGTCCAGCAGAATCCAAGTCATGCAAACAGGGTTCAGAGTGACAAACACAGTCCGGGTCAAACACAGTGAGCAAGAACACAACGAGGCGTCAGGTAGGTCAAATAATCTCCCACAATGCTTGGAGGTCAGGGCTGCATATTTATAGCCTAGCAGCTAATGCAGCTGCTGCTTAACCAATTGCCACTTGTTATAAATATGCTGAGACCACCTCATACCCTCCTTTTGTTGCCTCTGTGCTGAGAAGGTAGGTATAGGTTAAGTTGTTCTCTGTATCTGAAGGAACAGGACCCTCTGCCAGAGCTAGTTCTGCACTATTGTCTGTCTCTGATGCCTGTGGCTCTTGAATATTCGCCTGCTCTCATTCAGCAAGTCCTGGCATGTCTACTGCTTCAGTCTCCGAGTCAGAGTCCATTTCCGTGTTCTGGATGCAGGACATGACACCAGCCTTGGTCACATGTTGTAGGATCCCTACCTGGCTTCCAGAAGAGCCAGGGAATTGGCAGTGGCAGCATGGAGTGGTGTGCTGGACAGGCTCCCATGGATATGCGGGGCCTGATCTGGTGGAAACTGAGTAAACAGGTTTTTTCTTACATCGTGGTAAAGGACCCTATTCCAGCTTGTGCGTGTTCCAGCCCATATTTGCTCCGGGGGTTGTTTGGACTGCTCAGGGGCAGATTGGGATAAGCACCCTGCATCATTTACACTGCAGAGCTCTGGAACAAGGACAAGCCAGGGTGTTTGGCCTGTGTAGACAAGGCCCAAGTATGCCAGTCAAATAAAATTAAATGTAATGTAATTATTAGTGCCAATGGTTTTCAGTCACACCAGCGCATTTCAACTCACTACTTAAACTCCAGATTCAAGGCCAACCTGAGACATTTTGCTGCCAAACATATAGGACCAAGTGACACCTTCATTCCCTTCTGTGTGCCAAAACTGGCTGGATCGGCAA
Organism: Gambelia wislizenii; assembly: GCA_030847615.1. NCBI lineage: Eukaryota > Metazoa > Chordata > Lepidosauria > Squamata > Crotaphytidae > Gambelia > Gambelia wislizenii. The sequence goes on along the minus strand of JAUMIR010000004.1, from coordinate 320,651,806 downwards.
TTGAATCTTCCTTCAACACTAGCAACAGGGGAGGGTCCTCTTGCATGCCAAAGAGCAGCAACCTAGTTTTGGGGATGGAAGATAGGCTGTGCAACACGTTGCTGCATGGGCAACATGACTTCTATCAACTATATATGTTCAATATCGCTGAGATTGTAAGCCAGACTTACGATCTTGTAAGTTTTAGGATTCATACTTACTGTAGTTAATGACCAAACATGACCCCTAAAACTTATGTCTTAAGTCAGGTAATGCCCCAATGGAAGGGTTTCCAAACCACTCCAAGTCAAGGTGAAATGATGACTGCTGTGCTGTCCTAGTCATGGGGCAGTTTCAGAGGAGGAGTAGGAGTAGGGGTTAGGTCATTGCCCCTAAGGGTCTCTACAACTGTCTTGTCTCAATGTGCCCTGGGACCCAGAAGAACCGCCTCCCTCTTCCTTCTTCAAATGGCTGGCTGAGGTTCCTACCATCCCTTTGCAGCCAGAATTGCAGCCACCTGCTCAGAGAAGGAAGAGGGGGGTGGTTGGGTGAAGGACGAGTGGCTTTCCTCCTCTTCCTCATGGTGTCTGCCCTCCTCCTCATCTCCAGGTGCTGTGCTGCTGGGTCCCCTTCACCTTCCCCCTCTCACAAAACAATGACATGGCTGCCATCTTGATTCATGGTTATGTGAATGTTGTAGAGGAGAGCTTCACATGCTATAGTTTTTGTCAGAAGCCGTGGAGACAAAGGAATGCTGCTGCGAATTGCCTATAATGCACTGTATGTGCATTATGTCCTCCTTTATAGATGAGGCCATTGTCAAGTTTTTATCAGTCAGAACATTTGCACTTATCACTAGACAGTGCAATAGCTTCTTGAGAGACTCACTGTGCTGTATCTATAAAGGGACTTTCTCCCTCACACAGAACAGAGATGGCCTACGTCTCAAAAGAAGGTAGTTTGTTGCTGCTGATAAAGATTGAAATTTTATTGCTTGGCCTTTACTGCCTTTGTTTTCAGTCCCTGTATAGCTAAGGAGGGGGTGTGGCTGCCACCTTCATCAGCCTTCCCTCAAGAGCATCTGAAATACCATTTTAAGCAAACATCTCAAACAAGATGCAAGTCCATGACTGATAGCATCATTTTTCTTTTCCTTCATGATTTTTTGCCTGATGAAGACAGTAGTGAACTTTGAAAGCTAGCATAATGTATTTTGTGTCTTTCGGTTGGCCTAATGACAGTATTGTCAAGATACAGAAAACCTGCCATGCAACTAGATATGAACAGAGGATGAGATGGGATTGCAGGAATGCAGGTGGACTTCAGAGAAACATAATGGAATCGAGACTTTTACATATCCATAGATAACAGGTGATCCAGATCTAATCTCTGAAAGCCAAAAAGGAAAATCTGGGAACTGGGATGTAAAGACATTTGTGTGTGTGTATGCAAAATCCATGCATTTTTACACAGAAAGCAGAGTATTTTGCATATACATTGTTTGTAGTAAAATATCTCAAAATGCAAAGAGAAAAGATTATTGTACAGAGCTCCCATAATCTTACCCAGTTGCTGCTGGTGGTGGGCATTTGAAATAATTTGTTCATGCACATCCAAATTTCTAGTGAAGACAACAAATTCTCTTATTAACCTGACTGAGTCTTAGTTTCATTTTGAATTTATTTAATATGAAATAAACTTGAAATTAATTTCTCTGAAATTGTTTAATTTGAAAGTATTTGAAATTTCTTTGTAATTATTTTCTTTGAAATAAGTCTAGCTTTTGTTGATGCGGTTAATTTTCAAATAAGTATGCTTTGGCTGCAGCCTTATTTTAAGTTCCATTTTATGATTCAATTATGATTTGTATTTGAAAAGTGGCATTCCTTCAAGTAGCTGCAGGCCAACACAATTTGCTACATAGTTGAGATGCTGCAGATAACTGTACTGCTCCCCAAGCTCATGTCCATAAATTTGAGTTCCAGTGAGTTGAGCTAAGAACCAGTGATTTGTTTTCATTTCCCTGGAGAAAGGGTGTGAGGAGTGAAAAGGAGAATACCTTTTATCTATAATGTACGCCAGTGGCACCTGATGGTTGCTGTGTCAGTAGAGCAGGGAATCTACTGACATGTTCTGCATGGTAGTCCAAACTTTAAGGGAGCTGTCCAAGGTGTTGAATCAAATTCTGGGATAGGATTCAGTGCCTTGGATAGCACTTTTAAAGTCTGGGCTAAAACCGCCAGTGTGGTGTAGTGGTTGGAGCACTGGACTGTGCCTCTGGAGACCAGGGTTTGAATCCCCACTCAGCCATGGAAACCCACTGTGTGACCTTAGGCAAGTCACATTCTCCCAGCCTCAGAGAGAGACAAAGACAACCTCCCTCCTCCGAACAAATATTGCCAAGAAAATCCCATGATAGGTTTGAGTGAGACATACAACACAACAAAACCTAGAATTGATTCACTGCCTCGTTGACATGGACTCCATGAGCTGCTACTGCTGCACACTTGGTTAACTGTTGAACTGTTCCAGTACATCAGTGTTCCTCAGTGCACAGCTTGTTTTGTATGTTAGCTGACTTACACATCTTTGTTGGCAGAAAGATGGGATATAAAACAAGCTCGCTCCATCTTCTACATGGCATTCCTTGGTGGCTGTCATACCACCTCTCCATTTTGTCTTCTCCAGGCTAAACATACACAGCTCCCTAATTTGTTCCTCATAAGACTTGGTTTCCAGACCATTGAGCATCCTGGTGCCCTCCTCTGGGCATGTTCCAGCTTGCTAATATTTTTCTTGAACTGTGGCAGAATCATAGAATCATAGAGTTGGAAGAGATCACAAGGGTCATCTAATCCAACCTCTTGCCCTGCAGGAATACACAATCAAAGCATTCCCGACAGATGGCCATCCAGGCTCTGCTTAAAATCCTCCAAAGAAGGAGACTCCATCACACTCCCAAGCAGCATCATACTTCACTGCTGAACAGCTCTTACTGTCAGGAAGTTCTTCCTAATGTTTAGGTGGAATCTCTTTTCCTGTAGTTTGTGTATTCCTGCATGGCAGGGGGTTGGACTGGATGGCCCTTATGGTCTTCTCCAACTCTGATTCTATGAGTCCATTGCTCTGTGTCCTAGTCTCTGAAGCAGCAGAAAACAAGCTTGCTCCACCCTCAGTATGACATCCCTTCAAATATTTCATAGAATCATAGAATTGTAGAGTTGGAAGAGACCACGAGGGCCATCCATGACAACACCCTGCCACACAGGAATACACAATCAAAGCATTCCTGACAGATGGCCATCCAGCCTCTGTTTAAAGACCTCCAAGGAAGGAGACCTCACCACACTCCAAGGGAGTGTGTTCCACTGCCGAACAGCTCTTACTGTCAAAAAGTTCCTCCTAATTTAAACAAGGCTATCATGTCACAGCTTAACCTTCTCTTCTGCAGGCTAAACATACCCAGCTTCCTAAGCTGTTCCTCATAGGGCATGGCTTCCAGACCTTTTACCATTTTGGTTGCCCTCCTCTGGACATTTTCCAGCTTGTCCCTAAATATGGTGCCCCAAATATGGAAGCCTTAGGCCTCAACATAGTTGAGGTGCTGTGTATCCCTCCCACAACAGAGAACCGTGGATGATTGTACACTGTCTCATCTATGCCTGTTTATTTCCCTTGTATTATGGTTGCAGTTGGGGCACATGAGGGGATGCACATGCCAGAGCATGTCTTGCTCTTCCTGGCAAGGGAATGAGAATTTGGGAGCTGTCTATGCCCGGGTCTCACCTTGACATGAAAAAAAAAAATCTCTGAGAGAAGAGAAACACAAACACCCTCCCATAAGAGCCCAGTATGGACTGAGCTTTTTCAAAAGGTATACAGCATGAAGTAGCTGTTGTAGCGGGTGGGAGTAGTGGAAAAATGAGAATGGAAGAGGAATGGGATAGGATCAAATGGAATGGAGTATCCAGGAAGAGGACATGGGTGCCTGTCTGTCTGGAACCCTGTACTGCAACCTTTTGTTCAAGATCCCATGAGTCTCTCCCCTTATTTGAAGCCAGTTGGGAGGCAGAATCTGCATTTTATCAGTTGCAAGGATGTCTGCTTGCTTTTATTCAGGGCAGTAATTGCTGAAGCAATTTTTTGTGGTTGTTACTACTATTATTACTATAATCACCATCATTTCTTTCAGCCTGATGCTGTGCCATGAGTGACATAACATTAGTATGTGGCAGGCCTACAAAAACTTAAGTGGACTATGAACTCTTGTGGCTTTATTTGTTAGGTGGTTTAGAAAAAGGCATCGAATTATAAATCTTGAAGGAGTCAAAAGGACAGTTAGGTTAACTCTATCCTGCGAGACATAAGCATCCACTCATCCTTCTGCTCTTCGTACATTTAACCGACTTCTCAGCATTCTCAGAACATGAAGTGTTCTGAAACCACCATTTACATCTTGACCTGGAATGAAACCAACCAGGCTCATTCTTATATAAGCCCATTAGCAATACATTACTAAGATGCTAAAATGATAAAGTCCAAATGCTTGTGAATAAATACTCTGGATGGCTTTTTGTTGTTCTTTCTTTTGGAACATTATGTAACATCTCTTAGAACAAGGTTGGAAATCATGTGGCCCTGCTGATGTCTACTAGCCAGCATGGCCGATGGTGAAGAATGCTGGGCTTTGCTATCCATCAGTAGGAGGAGGGCTCCATGATTCCATGCCCATTGAGAAGATCCCATTCCCACAAAACATGTAGGGTTGTCTTTGTTTTGTTGCAAAGGATTAGTTGAGGTTTGTCCAACAGCCAGTCACCTGGGACAAGGAGGTATCACATCTTGTCAACAGTGTAGAAACACAGACCACCACTTCTCATCTACTTCCTCCCTTAAAAAAATACAGCTGGGATCCTACATCACACATGTAGATTTGAATGCATACAGGTCGACCCCCGTATCCACAGGGGATATGTTTCAAGACCCCCTGTGGATATCTGAAGCCATGGATAATAGGGAACCCTATTATTTCCTATGAGACAAACACCAGAAGTTGACCATAGAGTTGCACTGGAGGACCTAAAAATGCCTAGAGAGAACATATTTTTCTGGATGTGGATGCGTAAAACCGTTGATACTGAATACGTGAATAAAGGGGTTGGCCTGTAATTCTTATAATCTCCTGACACAACTCCCTAAAAACCAGTAAGCAACAGAGGTTTGTTCTACTGGTTCTTGAGGTGTTGTAAGATGATGTGTTCAGCCCCCTCCCTCCATGGATATCTGGTGTGATGACAGGGATCCAGCTTCTATTGTCACACTGCAGATCACTGCTGCGGGAGGGTCTGGACAGCTCATCCTGCAGTGATTGTTTGATTGTTGGCAGAACAGACCTCTTTCACTCAGTGTGGTTGCCTGCTATTATGATAGGGTGGTTTTTTTTGTTTTGTTTTTTGTGGTGTGTGTGTATTTACAATCTTAGCTATAGTGCCACAATTGTAAACATGAATACCGAATATTGGACTAGATGGCCCTTGTGGTCTCTTCCAACTCTATGATTATGAATGCAAAGGTCTAGTTCATGCATTCATAACTGCACAATGGAATACCAGACTACAGTTGTATCTCAGCTTTTCTCCAGGTAGCTCAAGGCAGCATACGTGGTTCTCTTTCTCTCCATTTTAACTTTGCAACATTTCTGTGAGGCTACATTTTCTTATTGTTCACCAGCTTTAGCACTATTTATTATTATTATTATTATTATTATTATTATTTCTTGCCTGCCTCTCCCCATGGATTGAGGCGGGGAACAACAGATTTATACAAAACAACTAATAGCAATTAAAATACATATTGGTTAAAAGTACATAAGCCCGTTAAAACACATAATAGCAATTAAAAGAATAAAACCACTATATATTAAAATAGTTTAAAATTCACAGTTTAAAAATTGTCTGGATAGGCTTGCCTGAAGAGACTAGTCTTTATTTGTGGAAAGGCAAAGTATGCAAGTATATGGTTAATATAGTCGGCCCTCTATGTCCACGGTTTGGTATCCACAAATTCCACCATCCATGGCTTGAAAATACCCCCCCCCCCAATAAATAAATACATACATACATAAATTCCAAGAAGCAAACCTTAATTTTGCCATTTTATATAAGGGACACTATTCTACTACACCATTGTTCATAATGGGACTGAAGCATCAACAGGGGGTCCTGGAACCAAACCCCAGCAGATACCAAGGGCCCACTGTACATTGAATAACTAAACAAATAATACACACCAGATACTGTGTGTGCAATGGTAATGGTGGAACGGGGCATGAGTGCCTCCATCATAGTTGTTCCTTCTTTGTGAGCATCTGTCTTGTCCATTTTTGAAAGGGTTTTCTGGGCTTCCATGAATTTTAAAAACTATTACTCCTCCCTGTCCCAAGTAGTTCATACATTTTTCCCCTCTGAGCTTGGAGAAGTTTCTTTTCGGGACCATAACTGCCATAATCCGAAACAATAGCGTAATCCAAAAAAAAAAAAAAACACCTTTCCCACGCTCATTTTTTAATTATTGCGCTGGCCTTGGTCTAGTATATTGCTAGCAAAGCAATGGGTGCACAACTGTAAATTGCTTCTGGCATGAAAGAAAATTAAAAGGGAGAGCATAGAATATTAATAACTTTAAATAGAGGAGGTGCAAAGGACCATTAAATGTGTGTCACCTTCAATCTGATTTGAAACTATCTGTGTAAAACTGGTCAGCATGTGCCTGGAAGAGGATACAGCCAGAATTCCTTCTGCCTGTTATGCACTTTTGTCCTCCTTTCCTTCACTGGATGGCAGCATTTTGTATTCTGAATTTTGAAAGCTGCGGGGGAACGGGATAATGGAAGTGAATGAGGGAGGAGAGATAGGAAACCAGGTAAGGTGAAGGTCCTTTTTCAGAGTCACTTTGGTTTTCAGGTTGCAGTTAATCCTAGGTCCCCACTGAGCTCCCTGATATATGGTCGCCCTACCTTAACCATGGATTCTTTATCTATGGATTCAACCAACCATGAATTTTTTTTTTAAAAGAATATTCCAAACAGCAAACCTTGCTGTTAACCATTTTATATATGGGACACCATTTTACCATATCATTGTATGTAATGGAACTTGAGCATCCATGGATTTTAGTATCCACAGGGGATTTTGGAACCAAACCCCAGTAGATACCAAGGGCCTACTGTATCTGAGTAAGCTTTTGAGCTAGGTCAATAGGGCTGCTCCCATTTTGGCTCCGGCTGTGGAAGTGGCTGAGAAAATATGCAAGTATTCTTTCAGTTCCTACTTGGAAAAGTAGGTCCCTGATTGGTTCGAGGTCCAAAGGATGCTGCGACTTTCCTCCTCCTTCAGAAAGTATCTGAAGACTCTCCAGCTATGAGTCTTGCAGGATGTGGCTAGAGGTGGGTAACTGCATAGGTGTCATGGCCAACTTTCTCCCAGCCCTCCTTCCCCCACAGGCTGCACCTCACCAGAGAAGCTCAAATACCTCAATTTTCCTCTGCAGTCTCTCTCAAAGTGATGACAGGAAGTGACAGGGCATCACTTCCTACCACAATTTTGAGAAGGACTAAAGAAGAAAATGGAAGTGTTTGGGGGTGGTGTTTCAACAGCCAGATGCAAACCAATGGCATCATCGGTTCAGACCTAAAAAAGCCAATACAATTCTAAGCTGCATCAATAGCAGTATAGTGTTTAGATCAAGGGGAGTAATAGTGCCACTCTGTTCTGCTTTGGTCAGACCTCACCTGGAATACTGTGTCCAGTTCTGGGCACCACAATTCAAGAAGGATGTTGTGAAGCTGGAGCACGTCTAGAGGAGGGAGGCCAAAATGGTAAAAGGTCCAGAAGCCATGCCCTGTGAGGAGTGGCTTAGGGAGCTGGGTATGTTTAGCCTGGAGAAGAGAAGGTTAAGTGTTGACATGATAGCCTTATTTAAATATTTGAAGGGATGTCATATTGAGGGTGGAGCAAGCTTGTTTTCTGCTACTCCAGAGAGTAGGACATGGAGCATTGGATTCAAACTACAGGAAAACAGATTTCGCCTGAACATTAAGAACCTCCTGATGGTAATAGCTGTTTGACAGTGGAATGCACTGCCTCAGACTGTGGCGGGGTGTCCTTCTTTGGAGGTTTTCAAAGAGAGGCTGGATGTCCATCTGTTGGGAGTGCTTTAATTGGGTATTCCTGCATGGCAGGGGGTTGGACTAGATGGCCCTTGTGGTCTCTTCCAATTCTATGATTCTGTGACCCCAGCAGATCTTGGCAGATGTCGTCAGTATGTGTTGGGCTATACAAACATAAACCAGATGCTTTTGCAATCTCCCCTGCTTTCCACTAGCAATGGAATGGCTATGGTGGGGAGGGGGCTATCAGCACGGTTTTTGGGGTGGTGACAGGGTAGCCATACTTGAGTTTCGGGGGGGGGGACCCTTATACTAATCTTGACCTTGTAGGCTCTTGGCCAAAGTGCTATAACAGTAGTGTGAAAGGGTCCCTGGGTGAACCTGGGCATTCTCGTGATTCAAGCAACAATTTTGTGATGTACAAGCCCAGTGACAAAGCGTTGTGAAAACAAACAACTCAAAACCTCCCTCCAGTTTCTTGACAAAAACTCTTTGAGCCTCGTTTCCAAAACAGCTGTGAAATCCACTTGACAGTTTTGTCATCTTTTCCGTAATTAACTGGTTTGCTAAAATACCATTTGTTAGGATGCTAGAGTCAAAATAAATCCATAGCATTCTGACAATCCAATGAGCAAGGAACTGGAATTTAAGAGAGAACTAGAGAGAGAGATAAGATTAATCTTGCCTGATTTATTCTTGACAAATCCATGCTGGTTTTTCTACTAATCACTGTTGTGTTATCAACATGTTTATGGACTGAATGTTTTAGCAGCGGTTCTGAACATCTTGCCTGATATTGCTGTCAGACTAATCAGACGGTAGTTTTTCAAATCCTCCCCTCTCCTTCTTTTTGGCTTGCCTCAGACTTATGAGTAGCCAAAGTTGTCTGGTAAGGTGTCCCTTTCCCCTTCCATACTATCCCTTTTGTGCATGTTGTTGGCAGCAGTGTCCTTAAAGCCCATCAGCTCTTACCTCCTTGCTAATACACCCTTATAGAAACAGAGAGTTGGAAGGGGCCTCATTGGCAATCGGGTCCAACCCCTGGCTCAGTGCAGGATCTCCAGCTAGAGCATCCCCAGCAGATATGTCCAGCTTCTTTTTGAAGATGTCCAGAGAAGGAGACCCCCATCACCTCTTTAGGCAGTTGGTTCCATTGCTAAAGTGCCCTTACTTTCAAGAGTTCCTTCTAATGTTCAATTGATATCTACTCTCGTGTAACGTCAAACCATTCGACCTGGTCCTACCCTCTGGAGCAGCAGAGAACAAGCCTTTTTGCGGTAGACCTTGAGGTATTTAACGAGGGCAATCATGTCCCCCCACCCCAAGTCTTCTCTTCACCAGGTTGAACATACCCAGTTCCTTCAATCTTTCTGCATATGTTTTGTCTTCTGTATCTCTTACCTTTGTTGCCCGTCTCTGAACCTGTTCCAGCTTCTCTATATCCTTTTTAAAATGAGTGATCCAGAACCTAACACAGTACTCCAGACGAGACCTGACCAGTGCAGAATATAGTGGGACTGTTACTTCCTTCTACTTGGAAAATATGCTTCTATTAATGCAGGCTAAAATAGCATCATGTTCTTTGCTGCAGCATCACACTGCTGGCTCATGTTCAACAAGGAGTATGGGGAGAGAACCTCTTGCCCATCCACCAAATCTGGCCCATTCAAGGGGGAACAGTAACTTCCTAATCTTGAATCCCTTTCCCTCCTAGCTAATGGAGAGAGAGGCCGAGTCAGCTGTGTGATGCAGCAGCTAGAAAAGCCAAACCCGATTCTAGGCTGTATCAATAGGAGTACTGTATAGTGTCTAGATCAAGGGAAGTAATAGCACCCACTCTATTCTGCTTTGGTGAGACCTCACCTGGAATACTGTGTCCAGTTCTGGGCACCACAATTCAAGAAGGATATTGACAAGGTGGAGCATGTCCAGAGGAGGGAGGCCAAAATGGTGATATAGGTCTGGAAACCATGCTCTATGAGGAGCTGCTTAGGGAGGTGCATATGTTTAGCCTGGAGAAGAGAAGGTTAAGAGGTGACAAGATAGCCATGTTTAAATATATGAAGAGGTATCATATTGATGATGGAACAAGCTTGTTTTTTGCTGCTCCAGAGACTAGAACACAGAGCAATGGATTCAAACTACAGGAAAAGAGATTTAACCTAAACATTAGGAAGAACTTCCTGACAGTAAGAGCTGTTTGGCAGTAGAATGCACTGCCTGGGAGTGTGGTAGAGTCTCCTTCTTTGGAGGTTTTTAAACAGAGGCCGGATGGCCATCTGTCAGGCATGCTTTGATTGTGTTTTCCCTCATGGCAGGGGGTTGGACTGGATGGTCTTGTGGTCTCTTCCAACCCTATGATTCTATGATTCTACTGTTTTGTTCTGGAACTGGGTATAGTTCCAAGCCTCTCCGAGAGTAGTTTCATTGCCTTTACTCTGACACATATTCCTACTATAGGATAAGCTTTATTGGTGGTAAATGATGCAGTAAATGGTAAACAGCAGAGAATTATTCCAGTCCTTCTACTAATGGTTTCCAGCATCCCCTCATAGCAAATGATAGAATTGGGTCCCTAAACTAATTCTACCCAGACTATTCCCAATCAGCGATTCAATTCCCTGTCACTGACTATTTGGGGCCCCAGGGCTGGTGTGCCTTCCCTTCCATTCCCTCCAATGGAAAATGGATTCCCAAGGAATCTATAGTGCAGAAGCAAACAAAGACATTTGAATTGCACAAGGGCGACTCATCTCCCCTCATAGCTATGAGAACTGTACAGGCAGGTTAGCAACAGAAAAACAATCACTCCCCCAGTACATTCTCAGCCTTCATATCTTTTCCCAGCCTCAAACTGACAAGTTAAAGCAAAAAATATCAAAGTTATTAATATAAAATAACTCTTTCAGGCCACTGGACAACAGTTAACATTTGACCAGGATGCCAACCAGGTCTCCAAAAGCCATCTGTCTTCTGGCAGAGGTCCAACTCACTACCCCTGCTCTCTCCAGTTATGGGTTGGAGTTAGTGGAGATTTACTTTCATACTCTCAGACCATACTTCCAGGAGTCATATAAGCCCTGCATGGGAAAAGTAATTCCCAAGTAATTCCTCACCCCTCCCCTACTTCACCATGCTTATTGACAAGTGGGACTCAAAGGCTGGAATCCCATTGGTGTCTTATGCATGCATAAGTTCCCCTACGGAATCAGGTGGACATTTCTGCCAAATGTACAGTGTCCAAGATGGCAGAAGCAGAGTTGAGCATACAGTTTGACTGTACATGTGGCTGATATGCATTCTCAGCTAATGTGGATATCTGCCACTGTGGAAACTGGATGATGGAATAGAAGGCATGCTTATCAAATTTACAGATGATGCCAAATTAGGAGTTGAAGCGAATACCCCAGAAGACAGGATCAGAAATGACCTTAACAGATTAGAAAGCTGGGCCAAAACTAACAAAATGAATTTCAACAGAGAGAAATGTAAGGTACTACACTTAGGTAGTAAAAACGAAATGCAGAGAGATAGGATGGGTAACACCTGGCTAGACAACAGTACATGCAAAAGGGATCTAGGAGTCTTAGACCACAAGCTGAACATGAATCAACAGTGTGATGCAGCAGCTAAAAATACAATGTGATTATACCACTCTATTCTGCTTTGGTCAGACCTCACCTGGAATACTGCTTTGGTTTTTTTAATTTAAATGTTTATTAATTTTTTGGGATTGTTAACCAACATTATTTTTACATGCATACATATAATATACCCCAAACTTAACACAAAACCATTAGTGCTAACAGATAGTGCTAATGGGTATCTATCAAGTTGATTATTCCAAAAACCCAAATAGTAATATTTCTTCCATTATAGCCCTTTCCTCCCTCCCACTCCCTCCCCCCAAGGGAACCTCCTTCTTTGGAGGTTTTTCAACAAAGGCTGGATGGCCATCTGTTGGGAATGCTTTGATTGTGTATTCCTGCATGACAGAGGGGTTGGGCTAGATAGTCCTTGTGGTCTCTTCCAGTTCTGTAATTCTGTGAAATGATGGCAGTACTCTTTCGGTTGTGCATTCATTGGTGGTTCAATTTTGCTATTCAACACAAGGGTCACGTAGCAGAATGAACACATAATTCTCTATGTGAAGATATATACTACGTAACCCTGATATAGGATCACAGTCAAAATGTGTGGCTCTGATTGATAAAACAGAGGGCAGTGACAGCTTTTCTTAAACCTCATGAATTTGTCCTCCCCACCCCCGAGCAGTTTCCAACCTACATTCTACTCTCCTGATGGAGGCATCCAGAAGAAATGCGGTGCCGTGTTCTTGCACAGCTCAACTGTGTAACTTAACACCTTCATTTATGAAATCCCCAGCTCCCTAACTATATTTTGCTGTCACATTACATTATCAACTCCTGCCATGTTTGCTGAATCTGAGTATTTGTTGCTTTTTTGAGTGGGGCTGCATTTTTGTTTGTTTGTTTCCTAGTTCTGCTGTTTTCAAGGTTACCCTTTCTTCCCCACTTGGGAAAGAGAAGGAGTGTCTTGCATCCCCAGTGGAATCATTCTGTGTGGCTTGATCTTGCAGGGCTTGCTTACAGCCAGGGCTTGTGTCTATGACATTCTGCCATGGAAAGCAGATAGCCAGAATCACTTCTAATTCCTAGTTTCTTTGTTGTTGTGTGACTTCAAGTCATTTCCAACTTACGGTGACCCTAAGGCAGGGTTTTCTTGGCAAGATTTGCTCAGTGGGAGGTTGCCATTGCCTTCTTCTGAGGCTGAGAGGTTGTGACTTGCCCAAGATCACCCAGTGGGTTTCCATGGTCAAGCAGAGATTAGAATCCAGCTGGTCTCCTGGAGTCCTCCTCCAGCACTCAAATCACTACACTGTGCTGTCTCTTCTTAGTTCCTAGAACCATGTTGTTGCATGCCTTCAAGTCGTTTCCGACTTATGGCGACTATAAGGAAATTCTATCATGGGGTTTTCTTGGCAAGATTTGTTCAGAGGGGGTTTACCTTTGCCTCCCTTTGAGGCTTAGAGAGTGTGACTTGCCCAAGGTCACCCAGTGGGTTTATATGGCTGAGTGGGAATGCGAACCCTGGTCTCCAGAGTCATCAGCCAAATCCACACTACACAAATATCCAGGTTAAAACTGGATTGTCTGCCATGGCTCCTTCATATGGAATCCTGGGATTTGTAGTTCAGTGAACCACCAGCACGCTTCATCAGAGAAGGCTAAAGAACCTGTAAAACTACAAATCCCAGGATTCGATAGGAAGGAGCCATGGTAAATAATCCAGTTTCAAATTGTGCAGTGTGGATTTGGCCATAGTCCAACACTCAAACACCATACTGGCTCTATTTAGAACCACCCTAGAACCATAGAGTCACATTGGGGAGGGGCATGGGCTATCTGGTAAGAAGGTGCTGGTTTAATGATTTTTCTCCTTTCAGTGCTGTTATAATTGGCAGGTTTGGCTTATTTTTCAGAGCTGAAATTGAAAGTCAGACACTTTGCTGATAGAAGCCTACTGAATGGCAGGGGGATTTTCTATGAGATCATAGAATAATAGAGTTGGAAGAGATTCCAGGGCTTTCTAGTCCATCCTTTTACTAGTATGTCTGTGTTTCTGTCTCCCCCCCCTAACTTCCACTTGCAATACAGCTTTCAAAATAAAGTTACAAAATCCAAAAATCTGCCGTTCAGCCAAGGACGAGAAGACAAGAGCACATATCAGGCATCAGCAATGCTCATTCTTCCTCTTTACTTATAGGTGAACACACATACATTGTATATTACAGAATCATAGAACGGGGAGGACAGAGCTCTGTATGGCACATGGTCTGTCCTCCCTCACTTCTAACTAACCTTCCTACCTCAGGTATGGTACAGGATGCTAGCTAGTGGTTAGTGTTTAAGTAAGGTTCACTTGTGTATCCAGTTGGCTTCTCTATTTGGAATAGGGAATGGCATCAACTTTGGATGATATCTGGATTGATAGTAGGAAAGGTGTGAAGGATGTAAGGGTGTTGGTAAACCACAAGGTCAAGATGAGTCAACAGTGTTACATATTTTGGAACAGTTACTCAAACAGGATCTGGATGTAAGGTGTAGGTTGGGTTGAATGTGTATTTCTCAGCCTACCTTTTCCTCCTGCAGAATGGGTGAATCAGCGACTTGATAACTTCCATGAGTGATGCTGAAACCATCTCCTGAAATTAGGCTCCATGAGTTTGGGAAAAAAAATAACATGGGAAAGGAGCTGTACATGTTGGCCATATCTCAAATCCCACCAATCAATACAATTGACTACTGGCTTGACCCTGAATCTCTGCATTCTATAGATGTGTGGTTTAGGGTGCTATTTGGTGATTAGTGTTGAAGTAAAAGTTCAGTTGCCTGTCCAGTTGGCTTCTCTATTTGGAATGGAGGGTAGCATTCTTTTTGGTAGCTGGCTTGACAGTAGTATAGGTAGAAAGGATCTAAGAGTCTTATATAGTAAACCAACAGGTTGAGTCAACACTGTGATGCAGTGGCAAAGAAGTTCAATGCAGTTTTAGGAAATATCAGAAGAATTGTCATGTTCACTTAAGGGAAGCATCATTATTATTTATTTATTTGATTTCTTCTACTGCCAGTTGATTCTGCTTTGGTCAAAGTTCACCTGGAGTTAATGTGTCTAGTTCTCGACACACCATATATTAGAAAGCTGGAATGGGTCCAGACTAGGGAGATCAAGATGGCAAAGTCTTTGTCAACCAACATCTATGAGGAACATTAGCCTGGAGAGGAGACATTTGAGAAGTAGTTATGATAGTCCCCAAAATGAACTTGCTTTTTTTAGACCATGGCTCCAGAATTCTCAAGCCAGCATGGACAATGGTGATGCTGTTTGTGGAATTCTGGGAACACTAGTCTAAAAAGTTACTTTTTGCAAGCTCTATTCTGGTGAGCAGTACACAAGTTCTGTACAACATTCACATTATTCATGGAATACATCCACCCTTTGTCATTTGTACAAAGCTTGTACAATGATTTTATGCTGTTCTGTAATATATCAGAGAGCCAGTGTGGTGTAGTGGTTTGAGTGTTGGACTATGACTCTGGAGACCAGGGTTCGAATCCCCACTTCGCCATGAAAACCCACTGGATGATCTTGGGCAGGTCACACTCTCAGCCCCCCAAAAGCCCTGTGATAGGTTTGCCTTAGGGTTGACACAAGTCAGAAATGACTTGAAGGCACGCAACAACAGCAACAAATATATCAGACAGAATTAATATGAACAAGCATGCTGCTAATGTCAACATGCTGCTAAAGATGTACATTTTCTCAGGAAAACTAACTACTTTTTAAAAACCATAAATAAAATATAGATAGAGCATGAATACTGGCAGTAGAATACAGATACCACCATCTTCTGTAAGAGATGTTAGGGCAGTGGAATTAAACACAGTTAAACTTGATTAGCATTAGGTTTGGGCTTTATTCCCAATTCCCATGGAAACAGATACTGCTTGTTACATCATCAGCTTCTGAAGTGGTTTGAGTAAACAAGAGACCAAAATATAACAGACACTTCTCAGAGATTCAGAGTAATCTAATTATGTGAGTCTTTCCCATTCAGTCATTGCCCACCTTTGATGGAAGGCCACCATGTGGTTAAAAGGACCCCAAGTTTGGCATTTACAGTAATTTAATCTATTATGTTTACACAGTTCATTAACTATAATTTTAAAGCCATTATTTAAAGTATATCATGCCAATGAGTAAAGATTATAATTTCACCTCTCCTTAGTAATGCTTAGAGGCTTCGAAAGGACAGTGGATGGGGTATAGATTTTCAAGGAGCTATCTGACGTGCTGAACCTGGTCACCAAAGCAGGTTCAGAACCCTGGATAGCTGATTTAAATTTCAGACTATAAAATCCAGCACACACATAGGAGCCATAAGACCTGGATGCCCCTCCTTGCCCCAGTGCTTCCAAGAACAAAGGAGGCTGAGACTCTTTTGTCCTGGAAATGACTGCTTTGGTGGGAGAGGGCACATCATTGTCTGGATGCTTGCACTGAGTTCAGGAAGCCAAGTGGGTGTAGAGGTGCAGCACCAAACGTTTGTGCTGTCTAAGTGGCTGTATAAGGTAAAAACAAACAAACAATATTAGTAAAACTGTCATGGTAAATTACGTTATAGAGGATATGACTTTAGTATGTTTCCAAAATGTACAGGTAATGTCAGACAGGAAGTCAAAGTGTATGAATGGCTAGAATGGTAAGAATGTTAAAATGTGGGTGAAGATATTTATAATTAGGTATGTAAGAAAGCTGATGAGATGCTTCCTTTTCTGTGAAGAAATGAAGAGATTGCAAGAGTTTAAGGTGTTAAGGAAGAAATGCAAGAAAGAGATATAAGAATGAAGACATAAAAGATTAATAGAATGGGAAATAAGATAAGAATGGAATGAGTTGCGAGAAAAGAAGAATGGGAAAGAGAAAATTTAGAATGAGATAGATAATATATAAATGAATTTGTATTTGGAAACTGAATTGAATAAAACCTATTGGATTAAGTTACTATAATATGAATGCATTGATAAGCTCGGCTTCCTTTTTTCAGTGTAATTTTTTATACTTGCATTGCAATAAAAGTATTTTAAAAAAGAAACTAGTTTCACATTCCTGCTATGTGTTGTTTAGTGGGGAAAAGGAGATGACGTGATGGCAGAGGAAGAGAAAACTAGGTGAATGTCAGTCAGCAGGCAGAAAGATTCTGAGGGGACCAGAAGTATGGCCATGAAGTTCTGCAACTGTCAGGATTGGCCCATTTTGTTCCTGCTCCTGCCATATTGATTAGTTTCTCTGGGTTGTTGTTGTAGCATGTGCATAGCAGTTTGCGTGGGGCTGAAATGATGTATGCATAAATGTCTGGGGCTCAGTTACATGGCAGTTTTTATTGCGATAGTTTGCACTTTAGTGTTTTTTGCACCAATGCTGGATAGTTTACACAATTTACTGCAAAATTGGGTCATCTGTTTATTTTTCCACTTTGCCATTCACATAGGCAAAGGTGGGGGGCGTGGCCTCCCAAGCACATCTGGGGGAAGATACCAGGAAAATGAGAGGGAGGGAGGGAAAGAGAGAGAGAGAAAGTGCTGGCATGTTTCCTTCCTCTGATTACCAGAAGAATGCCTGCTAGTTTTAATCCCTTAGCAGGGAGTGCTCCCTCTTCTTCCCAAAGCAAGAAGGGTGGGAGGAAGGAGGTAGCCTTTCAGCCACCGAGGAGCCATCCCCTCCCCCGTCAAGCCCCCCTCGCCTTACCTACTCTCTCTCTCTCTCTGACACACACACACACACACACACATACACGGGATCAGAGGAATGCGAGGGAGCGAACAGCCAGAGAAGCAGATTGCTACTCAATCTTACTTGGCAGCAGCCAAGCAAGCCAGGAGGCAGACAGCTGGGTGATTGGGATCTTTTCCGTGGCTGGAAACAACAGTCACTGCATCTTGTCATTTCAGGCTCCTCCATCCCCTCCCTGGACAGTCCAACCCCCTCAGCTCTGCTGTTGATGTTTCAGGAAGATTGCTGGTAATTCACACAGACTTTTTCTACAACTATCGATTGTAGTTCACACAATTGATAGTGCACTAAGTTGCACTACTTTTCAAAAAAAGTCAGGAAAAGTAATGAAAGCCCTTATTATGCTACTTTTGAGTTTTTGAGCTCCCCCCCCCTTCTGAATGAGGCGATATTGTGGCACAATGTGTGTGAACTATTAGGAATCTTAGCGAATTCTTCACAGACCTATTTTGGCATGTAAATGGGGCCTGGGCTTTGCTTGGGAAAGCAGATAAAGCATTTGGAATTAAAGGTTCTATTTTCAAGGCTAGAGATGCTGGGAAAATGTTAACTTCCAATTTAAGGAATGCCTGTGTTAGTGGATGATGGACAACCAATAGTTATGCAGCCCAGCAGATTAAAGGCATTTTACAATCAACAAAATCTGGTGAGCTGCATAACTATTGGTTGCCCATCATCCACTAACACAGGCATTCCTTAAATCGAAAGCTAACATTTTCTCTGCATCTCTAGCCTAGAACCTTTAATTGCAGATGCCTTATCTGCCCCATTTCAAACATCCTCCACCAAGACACTACGAAGTTTAGAAACTTTACTTTTTTGGATGAGAAATTCCAGAATCCCCCAACCAGCATACCCCTTGGCAAGAGAGTCAGTAAGGTGTAGTGGTTTGAGTGTTGGACTAGAACTTTGGGAAAACAGAATTCAGCTCCCCACTAGGCTATGAAAACCTACTGGGTGGCCTTGCACAACTCATACTTTCCCAGCCTTAGAGAAAGGCAATGGAAAGTCCCCTCTGAATAAATCTTGCCAAGATAACCCTAGGATAGGGTCACCATAAGTCAAAGTTGACTTGAAGGCAGGTAACAACTAGTCTAAAAAGGCGACACTTCCAAGCTCTGATTTGTGGGTGTCAGATGGGGATGCTCAAGTAAGGACAGGATGGTGGCAGTGGAGCCTACAAGTGCTGCCCTACGCTTCCTTAGAGCAGGAAATATATGTGTAGGAATCCCTGAGAATGGGCTAAAATGGAGAGCTGTCATGGTGGAAGGCCTTGAGATGCTTTTGTGGGCTCTCTCACTAAAAATCGCTTTGACTCCATGTGCCAAAGTCTGGCCCACAGTTCTGGGTTGCTTAAAAAGTAATTACAGTATTGTCACTGGCATAAAACTGTCAGCTGTGTCTAGGGAGGTGCATTTTTCAAATAATTGATTATATTGGCATTTTCCCCACAAGTCCTTTGGCTCTGGGTCTCTGGCCATGCCAGAAAGCAACTAGCTGACTACCTGTGCTGGCTTAAGACAAAAGCAGCAGTCATCACATTTTTCCTTAAGAGCAGAGAAACATAAGGCCAATATTCTTTTACAATAAGATAAAGACAAGGAAAGGGAAAACGTCTCAGTCTCAGTTTTGTTGGGTTTTGTCCAGACTCACCTTTGTTTTCATCCCATCCTCTGTTCATATCTGGATGTGAGTCTTAGTTTGTTACCCAAATTGCATGGGGGTCACTGGGGATTCCACTAATGTCTGGATTCTAATATGAGGATTTTTAATTAGCTCAAGGTGGCAGCGAGAGGTTGGGTAACTACGAGATCTTTTGACCTATGTACTGTATACTGGTAGTAACTGAGGAGACTCCAAGCCAGGGTATGAAATAAAAATAGTTTTTATTACAACCTAATCAAGGGAACACACATACGCATATACTCAGGCTTCAGGCAGTCACACAAGGCTAACGAAGAAAGTAGGAAATATTGGGATAGAAGCCTAGATTGAGGGTATGGTGGGTAATACGGTACTGATCCAAAGAGCAGATCACGCAGGAACTGGCAGCATGGAGTCTGGGAGGAAAGAGTGGTGACACAGACTGACGTCAAGATAAAAAAGTAGTTTGCACTCAACACAGGAAAAGGAAGAGGAAGTAGGGTGTTTTGTCCCTTCCCAATAGGTTCAGGAAAAAGCAAACTGCTCCAGCATATCTGAGCTGGTCTGTTTTTCCTCATTAATAACTTTGACCAATTTGGCCACACTCTGATGTTGGTTGGCGCTACATGTGTCAGTTTCCATCTGTGAATTATCGGAGGCTATGCCACCTTCAAATGGGACCTCAGTGGGTATGCTTAATCCTGTATCAAGATAGGTCATACTTAGTTTGATCCATACTGGTCTCCCAGTCACATTGGCTATCCTTGCCCTAGCTTGTAGAATGAGTTCATGTGAAGTTCCTGCCCTGTTATACTCGCTGTTCACCTGTAGTATTGATTTCTTTCATTTACCTGCCTTTCCATCATAAAAGGTGGCTAACAAAAGTATAAGAATGGAAATAAAATCTTGATTAGGAACGTAACAATAAAATAATAAGAGAACCACTAACACCATAGCCAGCTATTTAAACCCCCTCCAACAGGAGTTCCAGAGCCTGGGAGCAGCCGTTGAGAAGAATGTGCATGACCTGGACATGGCTGTGTAGTTGCCTGCCTGAGGTTTGAGGCTTGTTATGGAGGGGCTATCTTATCTGTCTCATCAACAGGAGTATAGTGTCTAGATCAAGAGAAGTAATAGTGTCACTCTGTTCTGCTTTGGTCAGACTTCACCTGGAATACTGTGTCCAGTTCTGGGCACCACAATTCAAGAAGGATATTGACAAGCTGGAGCGTGTCCAGAGGAGGGAGACCAAATTGGTGGGAGGTCTGGAAGCCATGCCCTGTGAGGAGTGGCTTAGGGAGCTGGGTATGTTTAGCCTGGAGAAGAGAAGGTTGAGAGGTGATGTGATAGCCATGTTTAAATATTTGAAGGGATGTCATCTTGAGTATGGAGCAAGCTTGTTTTCTGCTGCTCCAGAGACTAGGACACAGAGCAGTGGAGACCACAAGGGCCATCTAGTCCAGCCCCTGCCATGAAGGAATACACAATCAAAGTACTCCGGGCAGATGGCCATCCAGCCTTTGTTTAAAAACCTCCAAAGAAGGAGACTCCAGCACATGCCGAGGCAGTGCATTCCACTGCTGAACAGCTCTTACTGTCAGGAATTTCTTCCTAATGCTTAGGTGGAATCTCTTTTCCTGTAGTCTGAGTTCATTGGTCCATGTCCTAGTCTCTGGACACATTCCAGATTGTCATGGGGAGCAAAAGCTCACCTCCCTTTCCCAGTTTCTCAAGTAAGGCCTGATAAGGGCCTCTTGGATCAAAGGGTGAAATCACACAATTCCTAAGAGTTGTATTTGTGGATTTCCCAAGGGTCTGAAATCTGTAGCCAAGGAATATTTTTTTCCCTGTTATGAAGCAAAACTGGTTCATGGTTATCTGTGGCCGAAGGGAAAAGAGTTGGCCATAGCTGGCCATGATTGGTTTGTAGGGGGTTTCATTTTTAATGGAATGTATGCAGCAATGTAAATAACTTTTAATTGAAAACAGATTGGGACATTTCGTTTTCCCTCTGCCCTTTCAAAACAAAGATGAGGGTTTCATCATTATTCTATCTCTACTGTTATTTTCACTGGTAATTGTGCTTTTGGTTTTCAGAGGGTTGAAATTGAAAGTCAGGCACTTTGTTGATAAAACCTCACTGATTGACCGATAGTGCTTTCACTGAATCATAAAGTTGTAGAGTTGGAAGTGACCATGTCAAGGGCCATCTAGTCCCAAAACTTTGCCACTTGGGGAGTGCATCTACACTGTAGAACTAATGTAGTTTGACACCACTTTAACTGCCATCGCGCCATCCTATGGAATCATGGGATTTGTAGTTTTGTGAGGCACTACCACTCTTTGGCGGAGAAGGCTAAAGACCTTGTAAAACTATAAATTCCAGGATTCCATAGGATGGAGCTACAGCACTTAAAGTGGTGTCAAACTACCTTATTTCTATAGTGTAGATGCATCCTAGGAATCTTCAGTTGAAGCATCCTTAAGAAGTGGCCTTCCAACTTTTCTTTAAAAACCTACAAGGGAGATCCACCCACCCTCTGAGTCAACCTGCCCTACTGTTAAGCAGTGCTCACTATCAGAAAGTCTTTCCTAGTGTTTATTGTATTTTGAATCCATTAATTTTAATTCCATCCTCTAAAACAGCAGAAAACAGTTTATTCCATCTTCCACATGATAGCCCTTTACTTATTTAAGGATGGCTTTTTCATACCCTCCAACATTTTACAGATGCAAACTGTGGCCTAGTGATATCAGAATGTGGTCAAGATGGCATTTAATGAGGAAGAACACACAAACTAGGTCAGGCTTCAGCAGTTTGCTTTTGCCTGAGCCTACTGGGAAGGGCAAGATTCTGCAGCTTCCTCCTGTCTCCTCTTTGCTGAATTGAGGGCAAACTACTTTTGCACTTTGACCTCAGTTAGCAACAGTTGATGTAAGGATGAAGGGTAAAAGGAAAAGGTGGAGAGAGAAACTGGGATATTTTCAAAGCAGCTGAAAAAGAGGTATGACAGAGGATTAATTGGGACTGTAGGAGTGTGTGAGTGTGTGCTTTCTCTCTGGGTTGGTCAAGATGGTGAAATGAATCCTCTCAAAATTTGGGTAGAATCTCATGTGTCCAAATGGGATCCCTTAGCGTTCTGTCATTTTTAGAGGGATGGGGACAAAAATTCTGAAAAACGACGCGGGTAAAGCCTCCGCAGCTTTTCCCGAGTTTTTAAAAAACTGCTAGGGAAATGCACACTCTCGCTTGTTAGGACAACCAAATTGCAGCACAGCGCATTCATGAAGCCCATAGCTGATTGGCTGGAAATGTGCAGGGGCAGAGTTTGCTAACAAGGCAGGGGGCCGGAACCGCTAGGTTGGATTTTCACAGTATGACAACGCAGACTTTCTTTTTTTTCTTTTTTCTTTATTTATTTAAGCAGAAAATCACTCTTCTGCACCTTGGATTTAGTTTTTTATTTAAAACATACTGTTTGGAGGGGGCAAGTTGGGGAGAATAAAACCATGAGTAATTCTCTCACACCCACCATTTTGATTTGCTGACATGCCTCCGTGTGAACAGCAAACAATGAAAGCTATTGCAAATTGGCATTGCTGCACACAAATCCACATTTATTCCCTTGAAGACTTCAGAACTGAAGACTTCAGTTTTCTTTGGAGGTTGAACATACCCAGCTCCCTTATAGGGCTTAATTTCCAAACCTTTACCATCTTGCTTGCTCTCCTTTGGACAAACTTTCTAGTACTGATTCCTTTCTTAAACTGTGATACCCAGAACTGGACACACCAAATGAGATTTGAGCAAAACAGAATGGAATGGTCACTATTATATCCCTTGATCTGCACACTGTAGTTTTGATGATGCAGCCCAGAAATGGATTGGGTTTTTCTTTTTCTTTTTCTTCTTTTGCTGCCACAACACTCCATTGACTCAGTTTTAGATGTGATGCTGAAAGGAGGGTGGGGGGAAGCTGACTTGTCAAAAGAAAATAATTTTCAATTGAACCTGGAAACATTTGGTTGTCTGTTTACAGCTATGCTTCTGTTGTTACCAATGAAAGGGGTCTTGGTCCCTTCCAGGTATGTTGGACTACAGCGCATATCATCCTAGCCAGCATCTCCCAACAGCTCTTGAGGAAAGATAGGTGGGATGTAAAAGAAATACAGAAAAGAGAAATCAGGGAGATTTCAGAAGGGTGAGAGGTTCTTCAAATGGATTAGCAAAGAGGCGTCGGGTGGGGGACATGCAGGGGAGTAGCTATAGGAGCAGGGAGGGCAAATGAGAGCATTACAACCCCAAACAAGAATTCTGCCCCCCCCATAAACTTTTCCTTCAACCCCAAGGCTTTTTTATTTAATTTATATAAATTATATATTTTTATAAAGCTTATTTGTTTAATTTATATGCTACCTTTCCCCCAGAGTGGGACCCAAGACAGCTCACAAATGACATCAATTAAAATCTAATACAATTTTTTAAACAATTACAATTAAAACAATTAAAAATTATTCAAAATATACAAAAGTTTAAATAAATTTTAAAATTTTATTTAAAAAATAAAACACCCCCCCCCAATAAAAAAGCCTTTGTGGGTGCAGTTACATATTCAAAGCTTGCTTATACAAAAAGGTTTTTGCCTGCTGGCAAAAGGAAAACAGGGAAGATGGCCAGGCGAGTCTCCCGTGGAAGGGAGTCCCAGAGGGTGGGAGCAGCCACTGAGAAGGCTCTTGCGCGCGTCCTCACCAAGCGAGCCCATGATGGTGGCGGGACTGAGAAAAAACCTTCCCCTGAAGATCTTAAAGTTCTGGCAGGTTCATAGCGGAGGGACGGTCTTTCTAGGATGGCGGTAACTGCAACCGTCAGCTGACAATTGAGAAACAGAGTCCAGGCAGGCCAAGCAAAGGGCGGAAGGCCAAAGGGAAGGCGGAGGCAGCAGGCGGCGTGCGGGAGGATTTTCAAGGCCTCACTCTCTGGGGTGGTGCTGGAAATTTGGGGAATGAAGGAAATTTTCATTGAAGGAGGCGTGACAGGGTGTTGGACTGGATGGCCCTCGTGGTCTCTTCCAACTCTACAATTCTATGATTCTATGATTCTGTTATAATGTTGTTGAGCGGACAACTGACAGCAACATTGAGCAGAATACAAGGGGCTACTCCTGCATATGTAGGTTTCAAATGACATCTGAATCTCTCTCTATGCATACAGTTGTGTACAGTCCGACCCACATATCCACGAAACCAATATCTGTGGGTTTCCATTATCCAAGGGACACAAAATAGGGATACATATCATAAAGTCACACTGGAAAATACCTAGAGAGGTCAACCGGAAGTTGACCATAGAATCGCATTGGAGGACCTAGAACATGCCTGGAGAGAACATATTTTTTTGGGACGCAGGTAAGTGAAACCACAGGTCCTGGTCCTATGGATACTGGGGTCATACTCTACATAAATTCCAAAGTTTCACTGCTTAAAATAGTTCTAGTTTTGTGTGTTCTTCCTCATTAATAATTTTTGTTCTCTTGGCTATGTCATTTTCATCACACTCTGATGTTGCTTTGCCACATTGATGAAATGTTGGAGGGTATGCTCCTTGTGGATGGTTGCTGATCCAAATCTGGAAAGTGAGTAGCTGAGTAATTGAAACAGGAAGACAGCCATACATGAGATATCGGGTATTTGCAGATATTTATCTGCATTCCCCTTCCTACCAATCTCCAGTCTCCTTTCTCTAAGGGGAGGGTGTGGCAGAGGGCAAGACATAGTAGGCCAGGGGTGGGCATCTCTCTGTGGCATCTGTGCATCATTCCCTGTGGGATCACAGGGTTTGGGTTAACTTAGCAGGGCTGTAAAAATTACTTCAGAGTTTGTGAAGTCGAAGGCTTTCATGGCTGGCACCCATAGATTTTCCTTGTTTTTTTCCCGGGCTGTGAGACTGTGTTCTGGAAGAGTTTATTTCTGACGTTTCACCTGCATCTGTGGCTGGCACCTTAAGACGAAATGTCAGAAATAAGCTCTTCCAGAACATGGTCTCATAGCCTGGAAAAAAACCAAGAAAAACCTACTTCAGAGTTATTTTTCCAGCTGTATCATATCATATTTAAATTGGCTGTAAGCTGCCTGTGATAGGGTCGCCTTAAGGTAACCATAAGTCGGCAATGACTTGAAGGCACACAACAACAAGCTGTCTTAGGTCCCATGTTGAGAGAAAGGAGATATAAAAAGATTAACATCTATCTATGTAGCTAGCTAACTAAATAGCTTAAAGGTTCCATGGTCACGTACAGGAAATGATGTGTGTTATACACACTTTTATGCTAAGAGAAGGCAGGACTTGGAAAAGTTAGCTTTTTTGGATGACAACTACTGGAATCCTATAGCCAGCATAGGCAGTGCCCATGCTGGTTCAAGAATTATGGGATTTGTAATGCAAAACACCCCACAGATTTCTCAGGCTCACAAGAGGGGGGCCCTTATACGTTGTGAGCCACCTTGGGTCCTATTTTGGGAGAAAGGTGGCATATACATTAAAGAAATAAATCAAATAAATAAACCAAATAAATATTACTCTTGCTTGCCCTCTGCATCCTCTTTCTTCATATCAAGGATTTTTTTTTAATCTTTAGAAGCAAGGGTTGGGTTTTCCATTAAGTGTTGAGGAGCAAAGGAGGGAAGGAGGCTGAGAAAAGGAGAGAGAAATAAATTTTTGACTTTTCATCTTGAACAGTCTTGAGCAGCTCAATTGCTTTTGCAGCCAAGCAATCTACAGCTCAGTCATTCCTCCTGCCCTGTGATACTCTTTCTACTCAACTCTTCATTTTCCAATATGCCAGGCTGCATATCCTGAACAGAATTTTATTCAAACCTCCAATGGCACAACCTGCTTTCCTTGCTGTAGCTACTTTAAATTATTTTCATGATTTCAGTCCCACGTTTGTTTGTTTGTTTTATTTTTTTTTCTAAGGGACACTGTGCTCCAAAGAGGTTGAAGCAACAATGTTGTTAAGCTTGGCTCTAGCACTTTACCGAGTACAAAAATGCCTTCACAAACATACTGGTCAACATCTTGCTCAGATGGAGATCTTGCTAAGATGGAGCTGTGAGACATAGCAGTGATAGCCTCCCATCCACTGCCACCCTAAATCCACACTTTTCTCTGTGGTAGCCCTTTTCCTGGTCAGTTGGTAGCAAGTATATTTTCCTGTAGGTGGGCACACAGTGACCATCATCCACAGTGACCTTTGAGGGTCCTCCAGAGAACCTTGTAGATTATGTCATTGCTCTGCGTCCAGATATAAGAAATTAGCTGGACAGGTCTCTGTTGCCCACACCCTACCCTGTTCTCCACTGACCAGGAAATAGCTGGGTTTTAGAGGTTGCCACAGAGAAAAGGCGGATTTGGGGACATTTTGGTCATTGTGTAATTGGTTATGAATTCCAGTGTCTGCGATGACCAAAAAAGTGAGTTGCAATAGCATGAGGCTGACTGAAGGCATTATAATTCACTGTCAAGATGCCAGCCCTTGTCTTATTCCTTTCCCTTCTATTGCCTCCTCCCTATCCTATTAGGCTTGTAAAGAGTACATGCCAGATTTCTTGTCTGTGATGAGAAGGGGTGTTTCTGCACATGGGGATGGAAATGGTCAATTGCCATAATTTGTTGTTTGTGGGGGTTGCATATGGGGACTTTTTTTGGTTGCAAAAATGTCACTTGTGCAAAAAACACCAGTTTTTCGTGAAAAAGCAGATTAAAAAGTGTCTTTGCTCTTAAGACAGCATTCTGAGCAAAAATAGGTTTTGGGGTGGAGAATCAATGTTTTTTGTGCAAATGATTTATTTTTGGAAAAAGTCTTTTTTTAAAAAATTGAAAAAATGCAGAAAAACATTTTAATTTTTTTTTAAATGCACGAAAAGTCTTTTTAAATGGGGAGAAAACTTTTGAAGTTCATTCTTCTTGCATGTGAGAATAATTAAGTAGGGATTTATATTCCTAGCATGCGTACACACACACACACGCACGCACGCACACACACACTTCTCTGTATTTTGAGATCTTCTGGGTTAGGGCACAGCATCAACTCTCTCCCACCATGATCTCAGGTATATCTGGTGTGAAGACAACAGAGGGCCTTCTCGGTGGCTCCTCCCAGGCTCTGAAATTCCCTTCCCAGAGAGGCCTGGCTGGCACCTTCCTTGCAATGTTTCCCCGGGCAGGTAGCCCTTGTTTTGGTAGGCCTTAGAAGAATGATTGCTCAAGCTGAAAGGGCCCTGCATAACGTGCTGGATTTTCTATTTGTTGTTTTCTGTTTAATTGTGTATGTTTTTTAACAGGTTTTAATGTTTTGAAAGTTTAATTACATTTTTAATGTTTAATTAAAAATTTAATTAATTAATTTTTAATTAATTTAATTAATTTTTAATGTCATTCAAGTCATAGAAAATTATCTTAATCCCTCACAGCAGTCTCATACTATTGCTGCTGGAGCAATGTATATTCTGGTTTTGTTTTTTAAAAGAGAGGCTCCATATAAAGATAAGCCAGTTTCTTTTCCAAGGACAGCTGATTTATGCAACCTGTGTAAATGATGCCACTAATTGTGTTTGCTGCAAAAAAACAAAAACAAACAAACAAACAAAACCTGTGTGTGCTTATTCTGAATTAAGTCTCATTATGTGCAATGGGCCATACTGCTAATAAGTGTGATGTGCATTTCTGTGTTGATCATGGCCA
Source organism: Gambelia wislizenii (assembly GCA_030847615.1). Classification (NCBI taxonomy): domain Eukaryota; kingdom Metazoa; phylum Chordata; class Lepidosauria; order Squamata; family Crotaphytidae; genus Gambelia; species Gambelia wislizenii. The sequence goes on along the minus strand of JAUMIR010000004.1, from coordinate 320,623,901 downwards.
AGGAAGAAAGTGCATAGCAGGGTGCTGAAGTTCCACCCCTTGTTGACCTTGGCTGAAACTAGCATAGATGGCTCTGTAATGCCCAAGGCTGGCCCTAACGTTAGGCAGAGTGAAGCAGTTTCTTGAGATGCCATGTCTGGGACGTGACAACTAAGCATGGGGCTTGGCCTCTGTTCCCTTTGCTGGCCTGTTGCCTTCAGGTGTGGTAGAAGATGCTGTCCTTTTCTCCTGTCATCAGTAGTGAAGAAAGATACAAGGGCTGGCTCAGTTGGATCTTGTACAGCAGACCCTTGGTATCTGCTGGCGTTTATTCCAGGACCCCTTGTGGAATCCATGGAAGCTCAAGTCCCATTATATACAAAGGCCTATTAAAATGGTGTCCCTTATATAAAATGGTAAAATCAAAGGTTGCTTTTTGGAATTTTATTTATTTACTTTTTAATATTTTCAAGCCATGGATGGTTGAATCCATGAATGCAGAATCCGTGGATATGGAGAGCTGACTGCACAAGAAGTGGGAGGTAGCAAATATATTGGGCTACTGTTGGAAATAAAAAGTCTCGATAGCAATTGGTAGCAAGAATTGGATACATTCTTGATGGAACCATGTCTGGAATAACTAACTGAGGTCTATACCTGGTAGAGGGTTAAGCCCTGCCTGCATTACTACATTGGGTGTCTATGCACTCCAGCTGTTCAAAGCAGCTTGAGAGTGCCAGTATCTGCATGGTATTAGGGGTTGATCGGCAGAGAGGCACCTGGGTACCACCTGGCTTCAGCTGGGCATCCAGGAAAAAGGAAGAGCCATAGATCACATGGAACTTTTGTGTTAGGCTATATGTATTACAATAGAGGTTCAGAAAGGGAACAGCTCCCCACTTTTCCTGGCTACCGAAATTCATCTGGATGGCGCTCAGGGAAATCCCTACCTTTGATTGAGCTTCTTTGTGCTCTGGGGAGGGGCTTGTTGCACAAGGAGTCAGTGGATCCCTCTGTTGACCAAGGTGTGTGTCACTGCGGGAAAACCTTTCTGTTCCAATTGGGAATTAAGTGCAAGTGTTTTTAATTGCAAAGGCTTTTAATGGTATACTGTTTTAATAGTGTTCTGCTTTTCTGCTTTTTGTTTTTAAATAGATTTGTCGTAAAGTTTTAATTCTGTGGATTGTTTAATTGTATTTTATTGTTTGTTTGTTGGATCTATATCCTGCTTTTCTCCCAAGATGGGATTTAAGACAGGTTATAATTTTTTAAAAAAATACAATTTTAGTAATAATTTTTTATATGCATCCACTTATGCTTATAACTGTGTTTGATGTAATGTTTGTAAGGTAGGGTGAGTCCCAGTATTGGGGGAAAGGTGAGATATTAATTAATTAATTAATTAATTATGATAACAATAGTAGGGATTTGTGGTGGATAGAAGCAGAGAGAAAAAGCATCCAAAATAATCAAAGGATGAAACCAAGAAGAAAGGTGTGTGTGTGTGTGTGTGTGTGTGTGTGGAAATATGGGACGAAAAGCATTCTCTCATGTAATCTTCCCCATATACACACACATACAGTACAGATTGAAAGGGTATGAACCAGATATAAATACACCACTAGGGCATGTATGGAATCATACAGCCCATAGGTTGCATGTTAGGGGGTCCAATATGGCCCTTGCGATTCCCCCTGTCCCTCCCCTGAGGGCTGCAACACCCCCCCCCCATTTTTGGCCAAAATCATTTTACAGGGCAAAACAATACTTCTGCAAAACCATAGTAAGCTGTTTTGGTGGGCTCCTTACAGTGAAATGGCCAACAGTCCAGGAAGTGGCTGAAAATGACATGGCATTGCTTCAGGTCATGCAAAATGGCAGCCAGAATGCTGCCCTGTGGCTTTCCAGGCTGCAAAGCATCCAAACCCCTGCACTAAGGCAAAATTTTAAAAGTCTTTGAGTTTTGCAGGGATGACATTTCTAGAGGACAAAAAGAGTTGGTGGGAGTGGTGTTACCCGCCTCCTTCTGTTTTGCACGATGAGTTCTGAAAAATATTGCAGAAATTCTCTTCCAAGTTGGAAGTTCAAGAAGGGATATTTCCTCCATGGCTCTTCTAAAATTTCATCCCTGAGTGGGAGGTTGGCAGAGCGAGGTGATAGCATTGGCACCTCATGCCCTCACCACTTCCCCTTTGGTTTGTACTGCTGTTCCTTTCCACTGCAATCTGGGCACCGGCTACCCTTGTTGGTCTTGAATTATGTTGAATCATCACCATTCCAGTGACACATTGTGTGAGTGAGTTGGCAAGAGAATAAATTGAGGCTCAGACTGTCATGCTGAGCAGAGACGGCAACATATGTTGAGTAATTGCCAGGGTTCTCCAGGATGACAGTTCTCTTACTGCCCTATGCAAGATAGGCAGCAGATAGATGTGTGATTAGGCTTGGACACTGAAAATCTACTGGAGCCCCTTAGATATTTAAGTGGTGGTGAAGAATAATTTGCTTGAGTGCTTACATTGTGGTTGAGTGGTGTAAATTTCTGCATGCAGAGTTAGGTATTCACTGTGCCATGCAGGTCTTGTGCTGAATGACAGTGTTGAGCAACTGAAACAAGATACAAAATGTGAACCAAATGAGCACACACATCCTTGCACAGTGCACCTCCATGCAGAGTTCATATTTGCATGAACAGTACACATCCATGCTCAGTGGCACCACGTGCACAAACTCTGTTTCACCAACTTTGTACTGAATGCAGCAATTCTACATCAGGCAAAAAAGTCCAACTGCTTCAGTAGGAGAAATTGAGCATGCATGAGATAGCAACCAGTGTTGGTCTTCTTAGTATCTTCTGTCCCAATTCCTATTCTTCCCTCAAATGTTCCCTCTCCGCTTTGTTTTGATGTGGAGCTGGGTGTAGTTCCAGGCTCCTCTAAGGGTCCTTTTGGTGCCAAATACTGATACACTGTGATAGCATCAGCTTTACTGATGGAAAATGATGCAGCAGATAGTACACAGCAGAGAGGCCTTACAGCCCTTTCACTGATGAGGTCCAGCACCCTTCACAGCCAATGGTAGAATTGGGCCCCTGCACAAATTCTACCCAGACTTATCCCTTTAGCCGACAATCCAAATCAAATCCCTATTGCTGGATGTACAGAGCACCTGGGTCTGTTTGCACTCCCAGGCAAATGGAAGATGGATTCTCAAAGGTTATACAGTACTGTATAGAAGCAAACAATGAAAATCAGAGTGTGCAACTGTAACCGATTCCCTCCCCCCCCCCAATAATAATGAGAATGGTACAAGCAGGTTAGCAACAGAGAAAAGTTAGGTCTTCCTACCTTTTCCCAGCCTCAAACTGCAAAGCAAGTTCAAAAAGCACCCAACCAGTTCACAAATACAAATGAACTCTTTCATGCCACTGGACAGCTGTTCACATTTAGCCATGATGCCAACAAGGACTCTCAAACCCAGTTGCCTAGTGGCAGAGGCCCAGCCCACTACACCCCTTTTCTAGAAACCCTGAATGGAATTCTGTTTCTGAGCAGAATAGCCAAACTTTCATCAGTTCAAACCATTGCACTGTTTTGGTCTCCCTGTTTCCCCAAACAATAGGAAGAGGGTAACGGTTAGAGTGTTGAGCTAGCATTTGATATATTCTTGTCTCCACTAATATCTTGTGGTAGTGAGTTTCCTAGGGTCATTTGGGGTAGGGCACAGAAGGACTTCCATTTGGTTGTCCTGAAATCTGCCAAACAGTTTCGGTTATTTTCTCCAGATTATTATACTATGAGAGATGGAAAGATTTTGCACCATTTTTAAAACCTCTTTTTCACTGGTGTCATGAAAGGATGACACAGTCATGTCAATATCAGACCAGATACTATCAATATGAAAACAGTTTTTAAAAGTTGGATTGGGTCTTCTCTTGCTCTACCCCTAATGCAAACCAAGCTATGTCATGTGAGTCAGCTGACGACATAGCCTACACTACCTCAGTACTTACAAGGAAAGGTAAAAATCTTTGAAGCTGTTTAACTTAGGAGGGAAAAAAGGTGAAAAGGAGAGGTATGTTAGAGGTGCATTAAATTGGACATGGTGTGGAGAAAGGAGATGGGGAACAGCTTTCCCCCCCTTGCATATAATGCCAGAACTAATGGGCACCCACTCAAGCTAAATGGTGAGGGGTGCAGGAGAGATGAAAGTAAGAACTTGTTCATGCAGCACATAGCTAAACTGTGAAACTCTGTGCCACTGGATGTAGTGTTGGCTGCCAATGTGTGTGGATTTAAAAGAGGATTAGACAAATTAGTGGAGGATGGGCCCGTGAATGGCTGCTAGTCAGGATGGCTATATATATCAGATCCAATAGCAGAGGTAGTGTCCCTCTGTCATGTCATCTTTGGGGGAAATATTGGAGGGAAGGTGCAGTTGCACTGTTATGTCCTACTTAGGGACTCCTGGCAACTGAGTGGCCAGTGTGGGAACAGAACGTTGGACTAGATAGGCCTTTGGTCTGATCCAGCATAGTTCTTCCAGTGTTCTTAGGTTCTCTCATCCCTCAACTGAACACAGTTACTAATTCAGCCTAACATCTTGGTGACTGACTTTTGGTACCAGGAGGGCGCACAACTGCAGCATGTTGCTCTGCAGGCACAAAAACCCTGCTGCCTTTCACTCCATCCCTCATGCAAAGAGCACCTTCTATCTTGTATGACTGCAGAGCCTAATTTAATTGTCAGTTCTGTCAGTCTCCTAAACCAGGGGCCAGCCTGGCCCATGAAAAAGTTTCAAGGGCATTTTTCACAGCAGCTGGCAGCTGCATTGGCCCCTGTGTTTCCTGCCTGCCTACCGAGGCATTTCCTGCCTCCCAGCACTTCTCTTCCAATTATCTGAGCTATTGATTATATGTTTCAGTCTGGGGTGCTTTGTTCTTGGTCCCCCTTTTCCCCCTCAAGTGCAAACACAGCAGTAAATTACAGCTACCTGCCAGCTCTGGAGAATGAGAGCGGGGAGACACATCCTGTTGGAGACTTGGGGGAGACTCAATTACACTGTGCATGATTAACAACTGCCCAGGTAAACATTGATTCAGAGAGTGATTTTTGGCAACCGACACCTTTCCCCCACGTGGCTCTGTGAGAGAAATCGATGGCATTTTCTTGACAGACACCAAGCTCAACATGCTGAGTCTGAAGAGGAGGGCATCGACTGGGACACCAAAATGACTTGGGAAAGAGAAACAAACACTGAGAAGGAAATATGAGGCAAAACATGCAGGCAGCACTGGTGGCTGGTGGTTTCCATGTCAGTGGGGCGGTAAATCCACTCCAGGTTTTAGTTCAGATTTTAAAGAGCTATCCAAAGTGTTGAACCCTATCCTCCAAATAGGTTCCTTGCATATAGGCATGGCCTCCACATCAGCCATGGAGAAATGGCCCCTCAACTTTAAATGAGCTATCCAAAGTTCTGAATGAAGTGAACCTCAGACCTCTCACTCCTGTATGGCAGGGGTTAGATGGCCCTTGTGGTCTCTTCCAACTCTTATGATTCTGTGAATTGGAGGCCCATGGGTTAGAAACCACAGAGAGAGAGAGAAACGATTTGGTTAGCTAATGACTATAGTGGGATTTGTTTGCAAATCTGCCTGGATGTATCTACATTAGCCAAGGGCATGAGGAGTTTTGGAAAAGACTAGCACAGCAGATGCCGGGGGATTTCTGTGTGTTGAAAGTGAATGCAACTTCTTAATTCTGCCTTGTGATTAATTAGATCCATAGCAAGCTCCAAAGAACATACGGGCTGTGCAGAATTTCTTCTGCCATCATCAGTAAATAGCAGGCACCCATGCCTAGATCTGCATTCAGCTGAGAAATTCATGTGCTTATAAATATACTTGATTGCATCCTGTATTTAGCTGATCATGAGATAACTATTTACATAACACCCAGGAGAGTCAATTATGTGTCTTCCATAGCTTTCCCTTAAAAAAACCACACACACAACAACAACACTCAAAACTAGTCATGATGATATTTTGCTCTCTGGCCAAGATTCTATTTCAGGGTTGCATAGTGTAAATTGTGCCAGGCAGCCTTTATGTTGAATGATAATGCACAACTGAACCAAGACACCAAATGCACAAGTGAGAATGACACCAAATGTGCATGCCCATCCATACACAATGCACATCTGTGCACACTCGGTTCCACAAGCTTGAAAATGCAACCATTCTACATCAGATTAAAATGCCCAGGTGCTCCCATAGGCATGCTTATGCATGCATAAGACACCAGTAGGACTCCGGCCTCTTTTTCAACTTGATCTGAAGGACTGATGTGAGATAACAACAAAGCTCAGGTCCACAGGCAACATATTTCTTTAGTGGGCTACTGGAAAATAATCCTGCTTTCTTTGGGCTTGCAGCACAATAAGGCATGGTTCAGATGCTCATGAGGGGGAAGTGGGCATGGGCTGGAGTGGCCAGCACATTGCAGGGTGTGTTCACACCATTTCTAAGACTGTGGCTATGTCCACCATACCACATTGAACATACTCAATTTCTTCTGATTTTGGAAGCTTAGCAGAGTTAGGTCAAGGAACCATGGCTTCTCCCAGGCAGAGATAGGAAAGAATCCATCTGAAACCCTAGACAGCTGCTGCCAGTCAGTGTTGACAGGACCAGACTGTAAAGACCAATGGGCTGAGTCAGTATAAGACAGCTTCCTGTAACGTCATCCTATTTTCTTGTTCATTATACTACTATGTAGCAGTGATCTCATCTAAATAGAGTGATGCCTGGTTAGTACTTGGTATTTTCTTCAGGGAATACAGATGTCCCCCACTTATTCGACAGGTTAGGGAGAACAGAGCACTGCCCCAAAGCATAAAATGTCAAAATGTGGAACCATTGTTCATTTTATTTATTTAGGTATTTATATCCTGCTCTTCAGCCACAAAGGCTCTCAGAGTAGTTTACAAATTGTTAAGCAACAGCACTCTACACATCTACACCATATTAAGAGGTTTTCAGTGTGTGTTATCTAGTTGCCCCCACAAACCGGATACTCATTTTACCGACCTATGAAAGGATGGAAGGCTGAATGAACCTTGGGTCCTTTGGGATCAAACTTGCAACGTTGTGGCTGCAGTACTGGCATTTAACCACTGTGCCACCAGGGCTCCCTCTATGGTCTCTAACCTGTTGAATAAGTGGGGGATGACAGTATTCCTCCTCTTCCCCTTGATTCCTCTGGAGCACTGAAGCGGAGGCTGGGCGCCTGCAGGGTTCCCCAGCCTGGATCCAGTAGCCAGCCCTTCCACTGTCCTGCACCCAGCCAAGCCTTGTGGCATCCCCACCACTAACCAGACCACCGCTCTGCTCCTCCAGAGCCTCATCTTCCTCACAGGGAGGTGCCCAAGTCCGACCGCCACTGCAGCTGTGTCCTGATCTCACTATCCTAGGTGAAAGTCTACCTATCTTAAAGGCACCAGATCCCATCTGACCTTGGAAGCTAAGCAGGGTCAGCCCTGGTTAGTATTTGGATGGGAGGCTGTCAATGAATACCAGGTGCTGTAGGCTATATTTAGAGGAAGGAACTGGTAAAACCACCTGTAATCCTTGCCTAAGAAAACCCTATGAAATTCATGGGGTTGCCAGAAGATTATTTTTATTTATTTATTTATTTATTTATACCCCGCTCTTCAACCACAAGGCTATCAGAGCGGCTTACAAATTGTTTTAAGCAATAGCTATTTACACATCTACACTGCATTAAACAGTTTCCAATGTGTGTTAGCTAATTGCCCCCCACAAGCTGGGTACTCAATTTACCGACCAACGAAAGGATGGAAGGCTGAGTGAACCTTGGAGCCGGCTGGAATCGAACTTGTGACGTGGTGGCTTGCAGTACTGGCATTTAACCACTGCGCCACCAGGGCTCCCTACAGGGATTACAGGTGGGTCAAAGGTGCGTGCGCACACATGCAAGGCTAAGTAAGCATTCTGCTTGAAATTGTAGAAAGCTATTCCTGCCATCCAGAGTTGACACTGCTGGTCTAGGTGGACCAGTGGTCTGAGTCAGTAAAAGGCATCTTCCTGTGATCCTGCATTGAACAGCTGCAGCAAAAGCCATATGGAACATTAAGGGCCAGAAAGTTTTATCTGGCATACATTTTCATAGCCTCTCACCCACTTCATCAAATACATAAATTGTTGCCTTAAACAACACTGGAGATTATCACACGAGCCCTTAAAAACCATCCCTGTATTGGTACCACCCCACCCCACTCCCACCCCTGTAACAGAAGAAAACTTTTCACACACTTACCTTGTCATGTGATCAAGAGTCCTCCCCCTTCCCTGGAAAGCAAATCCTGGCTGTTCTCATGAGAGAAGGATCGCATGGGAAATTTAAAAATCAAAACGTCAAAACTAAAAACCACGTACCAGAACACACTTTAAACTCAACAAGTAATCTGGGGAGGGTAAAAAAAAAAAGAGTGTCACTTAACCTCAGTGTCCCGATCGAACCTGGAAGTGTTTGGCACAGATCTCCCTGTGACGATGGCATTGCGCCAGCAGAACAGGGCTCCTTTTCAGATTCCCATGATTCCGTGACAGAAATGGAACAGGCGATTTATTAACAGTTTAAGTTGTTAATAAGAGGGAGTAGGGGGGGGGATAGAAGAGGCATGGAGGCATATTGCCACAGGGACAATGTCATCTGAAAAAGAAGCCTTTTAGCGATCTGTTGTCCTTGTGGTGGGATACTTGGCATGTGTGATAATCTCCACTGTCAATGACAGCAAGTTTGTTGAACCTTTGGGATCTTTTTTGTAGCATCCTGCTGTTGAAAAAAAATGGTCTATTAATGTTTCTCCATGCTTCATCTCTTGGCCGGGCACTGCAAATTTTCAAACAATAAGAACACTGGCCCAACCAAATGAAATCTCCACCTCATAGTACAATTACATAACATGCTTAGCAAGCAGCATTTCTGGTCTGCCAGACAAATGGAAGATTTCTTACAACACCCTTACAGGAACAAGATACAGCCAGCTGAGAAACAAGGGGAGAGATGTGTTAAAGGAAAACTGCAAGCCAGGTAACTCAATTAGAGCAGTAACAGCATGGCTGCTGCATAGTTCTTGCCCTCCATCATATTATGAAATGTTTCCAGGCTCAACAAAATCAGATACATTGTTAGAATTATAACTAACAAGCCACTAACAAATGTTAATAGAAAGTCTCCTGGCAGTTTCCATACATTTGGGTTAATCCCACCCATTGTGTATGTGTGTATGTTAACTATATTTACTGCAAGTGTATATTATTTAATTGGTTTTCTTTGTTGCATCAGCAAACCACACAACAACATCAGTGGGGAATGTGTATTAGTTACAGCCATTTGATCTCATATGTGTGCCAATGCTGAATATTTTCCACTATCAACAACCATTGTTCTTTTCTTTCCACAACAAACTACAGTAGTACAAAATTATATCCTGAAGATAACACAAATTCACTAATGCAAGTAACCCTCAACTGATACAGATCACAATTGTTCCATGCATGGTTGCACAGTTAGTCTATGGATGGCCACTTGCTGGCCAGCCTTTTGGAGATGATCCTTTCCATACTCAGATGGCAGATGTGAAGTTCATCACCTAGGCCTTACCAGCTTGGCAGAGATTGTCAAAAGTTTTGCTCCACTAGCACAGCTTTCAAGAACCTGGGTGTCATAACCCACCTCCTGGACGACTCAGACGAGGAGGAGGAGAAGGCAGAGTACCAGGAAGCTGAACCCCCTGATAGTGGAACTCTCTCTGAGTCTGAAGAGATGTTCCCAGCAGGAGTTGGCAGATGCTGCAGATGCTGCCGATGACACGTCCCTGTCCTTCATTGAGAAAAAGAGGGAGAAATGCCAAGCCCATCACCAGTTAAGTCATAGATGCTGACCACAGGTGCCTAAGCACTCACTAGCTTCCTGTGGCCTTGAAGGAGCTGCCCATAAATCTCCCAGCAGTTCTCTCTCAGTCTTAGTGCTGACAACTCTCTCATCTGTACTCTCTTGATTCTGTTTTTTCATGATCTTGGAATGGCTATGTTTTAGACTACACTGTTAACTCCTTGCTGGTTCATGTACCTGGACTTCTTACCGGTTGATATGACTTCTGGACTGGCTAATGACAACCATTGTGCTTCTCCCTTTACTTGCTCAGATAACCCGTAACTGACTCAGACTGGACTGACTACTCGACAGTTCCTACGCACCAACCATCTGATTCCTTGGGCACTTGCTGACCCTTGTTCAGGTTCACTTCCATGCCACAGCATCACAACAGAGTTGGACTCTGAGGAGGAAAAAATTTAGTGGCTGGTATTCTATATTAGAATTATAGATTCTTAACTTAGAGTTACAGATCCAGAACTGCTCCATATTCACTAACACTAAGTAGTCAGGATTGTGGCACTATTGCCGTGGTTGTAAATGCCCTCTCAAACCTACCGTACTTTACCAGGCAGCAGCTGCACAAAGAGATGGAGGTCTGTTCAGCTGGTTATCAGGGTACATGAGGATGACATTTCCACCCCCCCTCCTGCCTGCAAATGAGGCTGAGACAAGGAATTGCAACAAGGGTCTTGCATTTGATTGTTGCAACCTCAGTTGCTTGTGGGAGTGGGTGGAGACATCATCCAGCTTTACCTTGATTGCCATCTGAACAAACCTCCATCTGTTGATGTGGCTGCTGCCTGAGAAAGTTGGTTGGTGGGGGTCAGGCCAGGAGACATTGCTTAGCTATGCATTCAAAACTAAGGAGGCAACATGGCAAAATTCCATGTGGGTGACTTAGGGTAAATAAGCATAGCATACTTATGCCAGATTACACCATTTGATGGCAGAGGCTCCTCATGATTTTATTCAGAGGTCTTATCTGTATGCTGCTACCTCATCCTTCTAACTGGAGACACCAGGGGTTGAACTTGGGACCTTTTGTGTGCAGGGGAATTCTGGGAATGGTATTCCAAAAAAGGAACTTTTACAAACTCTGATTCTCAACAAGCAGAGGCCGTACAGCAAACTGTCCACCTCATTCCTGTTTTCCAGCATTCAAGAAGGGGTATTCATTTTTTTGCTAGAACATCTGCTCAGTTGCTTGTGATATTCGCATGTATGTTCTGAACCTACTCTTGTTCAGTTTCAACGGATGGGGGTGGACAATTTCATTTCCAGAAATTATGAGATGGGTGGAAAAATCGTTGTCCATCCTCACCATTCCAGTTATGATTTTTATAGACAGCACCAAGTACATATTTTGCTATTTAAACCAAAATTGGTGTGGCATTCCAGATGTTGTTGAACTCCAGCCCCCCATCAAGCCAAGCCTGCTCGCCAGTGTTGAGTAGAGTTCCAAGATCTTAGAGATGGGCTTGGAGATCCAAGGTCTAGACGCTTTTCTCCTGTCCTTAGGGCTAGGGAGAAGAATCTCAGGGTGAGAACGCTATTTTGTTTTTTAAAATATTTTTTATTAATTTTATAATCATACATTATAATATACCATCAATACTTATTTACTAAAGCACATAATATTACCATAAACATAACAATATTTCTATTAACTAATTTCAAAAAATTAACATAAGTTCATTACTATGATTCTTTTCAAGGATGTTATTTCCCCTACCCCTCTCCCGGCATAGTGTTCCCCATCACCGGAGCCATCATCCCTTACCTAATCATTCCAGGATCTCATTTCTTCTCGTGGAGATAACCTCCTAGCCTTTGTCTGTAATACTTTTTTAACAAATACTTTCCATATTTTATCAAAATCACTTTCTTTCCATATTCCTTTTCTTACTTTAATTCTACATGTTAACTTATCATTTATTGCACTCTTCCAAACTTCTTTATACCACTTCTCCACTTGTACATTTATTTGAATTTTCCAGTATCATGCTATAATTAATCTTGTTGCCGTTAATAAATTTGTTATTAATTCTTTTTCTGCTTGATTCTCATTCTCTCCATTATAAATTGACATCAATGCTATACTCAGTTTCGTTTCTATATTTATGTTCAAAATATTCTCTATTTCTATAAAGACCATTTCCCAAAACTGCTATACATATTTACATTTCCACCACATATGCATATATGTACCTATTTCTTGACAACCTCTCCAATAATATTTAGAATCCTAAATGTTTAGAATCCTGTGTAAACATATTCTGCTCATTTGTTAGATTTCGCATTTTCTTATTTGAATAGTTTACTCTGTGCAACTGTGGTTGAGGCTTAGTCATGACATCACCAGGCAGGGGGCTAATGACATTACAAGGGTTTGCCTGTTGTAACATCTCTGGCTTTTCTTCCCAAATGAAGATTCAGGCAGGACTCATCCCGTGCTTTCTGCAAGTGCGCTGATGACTGAAAAGGCCAATCTGAGATAAACAAGTCCAGTTGCTGAAAGCACAGCAGAAGGTCTCCTTGGGTGATGTTTTTGGGTTGTGATTCTTTCTGTGTTGTCATTTCCCTTCAAGACTTGTTTGGCACGAGTTCTCAAATAAAGCTGCAGCATTGTGGATAGTGCATCTCCATGCCTCCCAATAGTGCGTCTCCATGCCTCCTCTGGAGGCCCCGTTGCTACTTTCCCCCCACCACCCTGTCAGGCTCCCGAAAGTGGCGACGGGGCCTCCAGAGGCCCTGTTTCTACTTCCCACCCACCCACCCCGGCCTACCAAAAGTAGCGATGGGACCTTCGGAGGCCCCTTTGTTACTTTCTGCCACCTCCCATGGCCTCCGTCTAAACCATGGGTATATTTTGGGGGGGATACCTCACCCACAAGTGAAGTAGGGAAAGATATAAAAGAGGTGGACTTACCTGCTAGAGGCAGAGGAAGGCTGGGGGGTACGGCAGCGAGTGTGCGAGCAAGGTGGAGTTGGAGACAAGGAGGCAGCCTGAGTTAGTCATGGAGCTGAGCATGTGTTGCTTGCTAGCCTAGGAGTGATTACTCAGGCAGCCCCTCGGCTCCTAGACCCTCGGTTTCTTCCCTTCACAGCACATACTCCCCCTCCCCACAATGCCATGCTCACAAACACACACACACACATGTGCATTCTCCCCCCTCCCTCTTTTGGCAACTCCCCTGCGTGGAACTATTTAGGAGGGCTCCATTGTGCATGGTGCATTGTGCATGGTGCCCTGGGCTCAAACAAGAGGCCCACCTGCCCGCTGCCTTCCCCGGCCTTTCCAAGGCGGCTCCGAGGCTTTGAAGCCTCGGAGCCCCCTCGGTAAGGCCGGGAAGAGTCCCTCCCTCCCACCCACTACTTTCCCCGGCCTTTCCGAGGTGGCTGCAAGAATTTGAAGCCTCAGAGCCCCCACGGGAAGGCCGGGGAGAGGCCAGGCAGAGACCCTCCCTCCCATCTGCCACCTTCCTTGGCCTCCCCGAGGCGGCTCTATGGCTTCAAAGCCATGGAGCCCCCTCGGGAAGGCCGGTGGCCACCCTCCCGCTCACCCGCCATCTTCCCCAGCCTTTCCGAGGTGACTCTGAGGCTTTGAAGCCTCAGAGCCACCTTGGGAAGGCCTGGGAGAGGCTGGGCAGCCATCCTCCCACTTGCCCGCCATCTTCCCTGGCCTTTCCAAGGTGGCTCCAAGGCTTCAGAGCCACCTTGGGAAGGCCGGGGAGAGGATGCGCGGCCACCCTTCCGCACACCTGCCATCTTCCCCAGCCTTTGTAAGGCAGCTCCGAGACTTTGGAGCCACCTCGGGAAGGCCGGGGAGAGGCCAGATGGCCACCATACCACTCACCCACCATTTTCCCCGGCCTCCCTGAGGGTGCTCCATGGCTTCAAAGGCTGGGGAGAGGCCAGGCGGCCACCCTCCTGCTCACCCGCCATCTACCCTGGCCTTTCCAAGGCGGCTCTGAAACTTCGGAGCCACCTCTGGATGGCCGGGGAGAGGCCGGGCAGCCACCCTCCTGCTTGCCCACCATCTTCCCTGGACTTTCTGAGGCAGCTCCGAGGCTTCGGACCACCTGAGGAAGGCCGGGCGTCCACCCTTCCGCTCGCCCGCCACCTTACCTGACAGAGTCCCGCCTGCTGGCCACCTTACCCTGCTTTTCCGAGGTGGCTCTGCATAAGTACAGCAGGCCTTGGGGATGGGTGGCCAGGTGGGGGGGAGGCTCCACCCCCCGCCTCCCTAAAGTGGCAATCGGGGCTTCATAGCTCCACCTGCCACTTTCTTCCACCCCTCCCTAAAGTGAGGCTTTGAAGCCCAGATCGCCACTTAGGGAGGGTGGTGAGGTTGCGGGCGGTGGCGTGGGGGAGGAGGCCTACTCTTGCATCGACACTTTGATTTGGCTTGTGTTTTGCTTCTCCAGTACTGTCTGCCAACCAGAATATTGGTTTCAGTTTATTGAACACATAGAGTTTTCCCTTCTCTCTCCTTTTCTCTTACCAAGGGGGAAAAAAAAAGGAAAAAAAGAAAAGAAAAAGGTGTTAATAAAATGGAAACAATATGTATCTTAAATGCACAACACATTTTGGTAAATTCAACATGTTTGAGGGCAGATGTGACTGTCAGGAAATGTAAAATAAAAAAACTGCATGAATAGCAACATAGGTCATTAAAATATTAAAATCATTCACAGAAAATTACCAAAATTCAAAGTAAATCTAATAGCATTACATACCACATTCTGACCCTAAGGAAAGGGCTGTAGCTCCATTTTGGGACACAATAGAGCTTTGCAAAGCAGAAGGTCTTTAGTTTATTCTGTGGCATTGTCAGGTAAGGTTGGAGAAAACCTTAAGTGTGAAACCAAGGTGGGGGTGTGATGAATGGGGTAATGGGCTGAACTAGTATAATGCAACCCCATAAGACGTTTTGGCCAGCAGCTTTCATCAATCCCAGACAGCATGGCTGAAGGTCAGGAGTTCTGGGAATGGTTCTCCAAACATCTGGAAGGCACCAAATGGCTTGGAGAAGGCAACTTCCTAGGCAACATGGCTATACTGTATTATTGAGAGAGATCTGGCACTATAGAAGGCCATGAGAGTTATAATTTGGGTGGCAATAGCAGTGCTGCAGCAACAAATTTGACAGTGGCATCCACAATTCAGTGGTGGTAAAGCCTTGGCTATGCCAGGGCTAGCATGGTGTGTGTGTATGTGTGTGTGTGTATGTGTGTAGGTTCCAATATGACACTGCAACTCTGGAAACATGTGTAGGGATGATTATAAGGTACGGATGATGTAGACAATGTGGTTCCATGTGCACACTTCACGTGGGGTATAGGACATTTCAGTGCAGCCAGTTCAGTGTGGCCAGTTTAGAGTGAGGTTTTGCTTGCATATCAATTGATAAATGATAATAACCCTAACCCTTATCTTAAGCCTAACCCTTACCCAAATGGTTTTGCAAGACAGTCGCAACCAAATAGAAATAGTTTTGATTGCATGATGAAATGATCAGTTATCAATTGATACTGCAAGCAGATCCACACCACACTGAAATGGCCGCTCTGAACTGGCCATTCTGAACTGGCCACACTGAAACATCCTGTTCCACTTGAGGTGTAGGTCTTTAGTCCTCTAATGTGTTTATCAACAGCGTTGATAAATACTGTGAGCATATACATTTTCCTTGTTAGGATGACCAGTTCAGGATGTGACCCAGATAGTTCGGCTAGCTTCTATAGATCAGGTGGTGTGAAAGGCAAATACATACTAAAAATGGGTATGTTTAGCCTAGAGACGAGAAGGTTAAGGGGTAACATGATAGGCAAATACCCTGTTCTTGGATTTACACAGTCTGCAACCTATTCCTATAAAACCTAGTTTAAACCATTAAGTGTTCCTCTAAAAAACCTGTCCTTTTAAAATATTTTAGAATCATAAAGCTATTATCACCATCATTTAAACCTATTACATTTTCAATATAGTGAATTGCCCATTTCCACCATCTATTACATCCTCACATTTTGAAAATCTGTATTCCAGAAAGCAATTATTAGAACCAGTCCTAACTGATTTGGCCCTACAAGGTTTGCCATCCTTTTCAAATAGGTTCTGTGCACTTCTAATTATAGATGTATGATGCATGTGGTTGGTTCCAAATTCAGAGGAGCAGCAGCATTTACATAATGAAACAGGCATAGCAGTCTGTATGCTTTGATGTATGTAGATATATCTTTTCATGTGTGTCCATTTAAGCCTTGTATTTAATATGGAAATAATGGGAGGGATTCTGGAATGTGTGTATCAGTCCACTGATGAAACTGTAGGTGCAGGAGGGATTCCTTTCCACTCTGTTACAGTCTCCCTCCCCCCAATGAACCCCAAAAGATCACACCAGAAGGCTGACACCTGAAGCAGGTTTTTGGGTATATGGTGAGCTGGGGAAGGGGGAGAAAAAGTTCTGTTACACTTGCAGATACTCAACAGAGTGGTGTTTGATTTTTTTTTTAAAAGATAACAGAATATAACGTCTGCTTTTAGGTAGGAGGAATCAGTTGCCAAAACACAGGATGGGTGGAACGTGCCTTTTACAGTAGTATGAGTTAAAAAGACTTAGGAGACTGCAAGCTAAATTTGAGTCAGCAGTGTCATATTGCAGCTAAAAAGGCTAATGTAGTTCTAGGCTGCCTGAAGTAACAAGTAATGTGCCCAGTTGCAAGAACTAGTGGTGCAACTCTATTCTGCTTTGGTCACACCATGTCTGGTCTACCAGTTTCTGATCATTATAGCTGAGAAGGATATCGACAAACTGAAATATGTCCAGAGGAGGGTAGCCAAGGTGGTAAAGATCAATCTCTGAGGAAAGGTTAAAGGAGTTGGGTATGGTTAGGTTGGAGAAGAGAGGATTTAATATACTATAGTACCCATCTTCAGATATTTGAAGGGAAGTCACATAAATGATGCTTTTCTGTTGATTTCTCTTGCAGCAGTGAGAGAAAAATAGCAGTGAGAGAAAAATAGAAAAATAGAAAAAAAACCCTATTTTTTTCTCACTGCTGCAAGAGAAAATATATTCCTCTGAAAATTCTCCCCTATTGGAATGTCCTGAAGCATTGTGGAAGAATTACTCTATGGGGGAAAAATTCATGTAGTTTTCAGTGCATGAAACCCATTTTCTGTGCAGAAAACATGGTTTTTGCACCAAAAAAATAAAAAATAAAAAATGGGTGGCATCCTGCATGGCAGTAACAGATGTGTAATATAGAGTTACGGATCCGTAACTGTTCAGTATTCACCTATGCTACATATTCACAATTGTAGCACTATTGCCAAGCTGGAACATGTCCAGAGGAGCGCAACCAAAATGGTGGGAGGTCTGGAAGCCATGCCCTATGAGGAGCGGCTTAGGGAGCTGGGTATGTTTAGCCTGGAGAAGATAAAGATGTGACATATCCATGTTTAAATATTTGAAGGGAGGTCATACTGAGGATGGAGCAAGCTTGTTTTCTGCTGCTGCAGAGATTAGGACACAGAGCAATGGATTCAAATTGCAGGGAAAGAAATTCCACCTCAACATTAGGAAGAACTTCCTGATGGTAAGAGATGTCTGGGAGTGGAATGCACTACCTTGGAGTGTGGTGGAGTCTCTTTCTTGGGGGTTTTTAAACACGGGGTGGATGGCCATCTATTGGGAGCACTTTGATTGTGTATTCCTGCATGGGAGGGGGTTGGACTAGATGGCCCTTGTGGTCTCTTTCAACTTCTATGATTGTATGCTACAATCGTAAATACTCCCCTCTAAAATCCACCTTAAACTTCAGAGATCCACTCTGTGTGATGGAGGCCTAGGATGCAGTCAAGTCCTAGGGCACTTCAGAATGATGTTGCTAGCCTGCTCCAACCCTAATCTATAGCATGAGGTTGCCCTGCAGCTCAGGGTGAGAGTGGGCTAACATCATTCTGAAGTACCTCACTGGCCTACGCTGCAGACCTCTGTTGCTCGGAGCAGCTCCTCAAAATTAAAGTGGGTTCCGGGGGTCATGTCATTTACACCTACCTTAGGTTCTTTGTTAGTGTCTCAGTGCACTGATAGCCTCTGACCATGTCAAGAGGGTCAGGCAGCAAAAAAGTTGTAGCAGAGTTTTCATCCTCCAGGCAAGTGAATACATACAGACACAGGCTTGTGTCTCCAAACTACTTCTCTTTACTACAGCATAATGAATATACTGTATTTACAATGTTATAGAGAATCCTCTCTGAGAACTATATGTTACAGCATTCAGCAGAAAAATATCTTCATACTGTAAAGCTCATAACAAAACTAAAACACAGTTTAGGCTCCAAATTTCCTAGGCTGCGTTCTGAGGCCATTAATCTTGTTATACAGGCTAGCTGCAGCAAGCTGCTGTTATCTCTCACTGCTGCACCCTGTAGGGTATTATGTTACACTTCAGCTCTTTACAGCATAAATCTGTTAAACTGCATGTCCCAGTATCCTGATAGTTAGGTCTTAACTATGTTAGGTTCCTTAGGTCTTCTATAAATGTAGTTAATACAATGAAGAATCTTGGCCCATATATTTTTCTTTGCAGAATAATTCCCTCATAACTGTGGATTCTCTGTGGATGACCACTCACTGCCTTAACCTGAATATGGATAAAGCAGAGATCCTGGGGTTTCAACCTGACCACGCAGTAGCTCCACTTTCATGCCCTCCACTGTGTTTACAAGGTTACACACTGGCCCCTGTCTCAGTTGCCAGGAACCTTGGAGTCCTGCTGGATGATCGTTAGTCCCTTCACCCCTATGTAACTTCCAGCTTTTAAACATCTTAGGATCTGTAGGTTTTTGACTGTTGAGATTATGCATTTGCTTGTCTAGCCCTTGGTTATTTCACACCTGGACTATTGTAATAGCCTACTGGCAGCTTTACCTTCCTGCTCTCTTACTCCTCTGGTTTTAATCCAAAACAGTGCTGTTCAGGTTGTTTTAATTCTCCCTAAATGCTCACATGTCTCTTCCCCTTGTAGGTCCCTCCACTGGCTACCAGTTCAGGCTAGGGCTCATTCTAAGCTTTTGGTCCTGGTATTTAAGCCCTGCCCTTTAACATCCCCCAGTATCTGGCAGCTCGGTTAGCATGGTATGTACCATCTAGGAATTTAAATTCTACAGAGAAAGGATTATTGGTGGTTCCACCAATGTGTACGGCTCTATGAAGGCTGTGAGCCTTTTGGGATATGGCTTTGCATTTGTAGAACAGTCTTCCTTTGCACCTCTGGCTGGAAGAGGATCTTACCTGCTTTTTGTAAAGGGTTGAAGACCTTCCTCTTCAATTTGCTGGATTAAGCTGCTGAGTTTGCTTGAGATGGTTAAGATGGGTAGTGACTGATGAGGATTTTGTTTTTAGTATATTTGTATAATGACTATATATGTTTAATGTTCCACCCTTTGGTGAAAAGGGTGTTCTAAATAAACATTATTGGTGTTGTTGTTATTGTTATTATTACATTTGAACATATTCAAATATTGGGAGAAAATAGCCCCAAATCCTCACCACCCCATTATTATTATGGTGTGTTCCAATTGAATAGTTCTAAATATCCTTTTTATCCCTATCATATTTACAATTTAACTATCCATGTAGTGAACAGCTTTATCTCAAAACGGATTGGATGTTTGAACATTCTTTCTCATTTGCTGACAGTGTGAACCTTCGCTGGTTCAGACTTTTTCAGCAATTCTGAGTTCTGACTTCCTTTTTTCTTCTGATTCTAAAAGCCAGTCAGGTGGGCAGCTCTGGAAGATGTAGGCAAAGCAGATGTCTGGTGTAACCTTGAAATGGCCTTATGCATCGAGGGGAACTTCCAGTTGTTAGTGGTGTGATTTTGTTCCCTGCATTCCCAGCCTTCAGAATGGCCAGGATGAGTGTATAATGATGAATTATTCAGAGCTTGCCATTCCAGCTCTATAAGCATAGTTGAAGATGAATTAACTTTTCATGGGTAATCATAAATCCAGAAGTAATGGTGGGGATACCCCTTCCGTAAGGAGCTATATATAGCTCATGCCTGCAGTAATGTAAATAAAAGAAAACCTCAGAACAGAGGGATTTTCAGGAGAGAAAAAAAGTATGGCAAGGTTATAAATCAGCCACGGGAACCCACCTTTTTGATTATTCTCTGTACTCATCCTCATGATCTTGTGCAACCACAATGAATAGCAGCAATTGAAACTGCAATACTTTAACACTTAGACAGGAGTAGATTCCACTGGGGCAGCCTAAATACCTTGAAGGCAGTAGATCCCACCTGATCTTGGAAGCTAAGCAGGATCAGGCCTGGTTAGTACTTGAATTGAGGATCACTAAGAAATACCAGGTGCTGTAGGCAATATTTTACAGGAAGGCAACGGCAAATCCCCTCCAAATATTCCTTGACTGAAAAACACTGAAATTTATGGGGTCACCATAAGTTGACAGGTGACTTGAAGGCACATTTGGGCAAACCCCCTCTGAACAAATTTTGCCAAGAAAACCTCATAATATGTTTACTTTGGGGTATGTTCACACTGTCAGTAAATCAGAAACAACTTGAACACATACAACAACAGATACACATAAGACTGCATTGTCTGTGTCCATTCCATAAGTATTCTCCCCATAGCATCCTGACAATAATATCAAACCCAGAATCCCCATTTATTTGAGGGCAGTTTTCCATGCTTTTACTGGTGAGTAGGGTTTTTTTTTTTTTTTTTGGGCAGAGGAGAGAATCTTAAATAGCTCTAAAGAAAAGCAAAAATAAGTAAGCCAGACAATGTACAGTACAGTATTTCAATGCAGCAAAACTACTTCATTTCTACTGCTGTGTTCTCTAAACAAGACAGCTGCCCACAATGTCTCCAAAGAAAGAAATGAGGAAAATAATAAATGCATACTATTTAGGTGATGTAGATTAGAATCTGACACTACTAGAGAAAGGTTAAGCTACCTGTTTACCATCTAGATAAAACTGGAGTTTTTCATGGGTGCTGCTCATTAAAAAAAAGAGGTGGTGGTGGATTATTACCCAGTCAAAAAGAGAACTCAATGGTTGATTACATCCATCACTTCAGACTGTCCCCCATTTGATTAGGGAGCCCTGGTGGCACAGTGGTTAAATGCTAGCACTGCAGCTGCAACATTGTAAGTTCACCCCTACAGGGCTCCAAGGATCACTCAGCCTCCCATCCTTCCGTAGGTCGGTAAAATGAGTACCTAGCTTGTTGGGGGCAGTTAGCTGACATGTTGTAAACCACTTAGGGAGTGTTTTGGCACTGATATGCAGTATAGAAATAAAAGTGCTATTGCTATCTTGGTGAATCTATTACATTTTAAATTAGATGGATTTATTTATTTTTTAAAATCCTGTAGTTGGTGCTGCTTTGGGCAATTGCAAATGACTGGCTTGCGAAGTGACATGTACAGGAGGGAAACTCTGAAGTTCCTTCCCTTCTATCAGCCTTTGAAGCTGTTTGTAGGTTTCATCCATTCTGAAATGCAATTAATCTTTGACCTCTGCTTGTAAATAAGTCTATATTTAGTGCAGTAGGAAAGGAGGGAAGCTCTATTAAAGTGTAGGTAAGGATTTGCTGATTTGCAGAAGGGAACCATTTCCAAGTGGTTTTGAAGGATATAAGAGACAAGCAAAAAGACACCCATGAGGCCAATGCAGGTTCATTCTACAGCTGGCGGGGGGGGGGGGGAACGACTTGCAGACTTGTAACTGTTGGGGAGACCTGGTTTCTCACTTCAGCAGAAAATACCCTCTTTTACACCCCATTCAAAATAGGGCATACAGATAAATATGTTACTGACAGTATTCTGGCCTTCATGTATTGTTATGTACCACTTTGCCTAGAATATAATAATAATAATATAATAATAATAATAATAATAATAATAATAATATTTATTTTTACTCCACCCCTCTGTTAAAAACAATTGGGGCGGCTTACAACAGTTAAAATACAGCAATACAGACTAAAACCCCTAAGCCCCACCAACCCCGACCCTCCCCCATAAAAAGATATTGGATGAAAATTTCTCTAACATAAGCATTTTCAGGTGAGAGGATGGTAGAATCCCATCCTGAAGGATCCTATATGTTCAGAGGAAGAGGCAGGGCCTCCATCTAGCTCAAGGGAACAGAGCAGAATATAGGCACAAGTGAGGCTGAAGGTGACTCTACAGAGTGTTTCTCTGGAGGAAAGGACTTCTTGGAAATAGAGGCCTCCTCAGGAGTAGGGGGGTCTCCTTGAGAGGATGGCCTCTCTCCTTGGGAGATCATATGCTGAAGTGTCTACAGCTGGCTCAGGCCAGCTGTGCTACTTAAGCCTACTTAAAGAATTGCTAACATTTGCTATATTTGTCATTTCTTGCAAACCAGTGTTACCTGAATTGCGTGGAGTCTGTGGGGCTCCCACTAGTGTCTGGATTTTAACATGGGGAATTTTAAATAGCTCACAATGGCAGCAAGAGAAAAGGTAATGGTGGGATCTTTTGACCTCATTGAAGAGACTCACAGCCATGAGTAAACTAAAAATGTTTTTATTGAAAAATAATCAGGGGATCACACACACGCATACACTCAGACTTCAGGCAATCACAGAAGGCTAGCGAATAAAGTAGGAAGCATTTGGATAGAGGAATAGAGTTTGGGATGATGGGTTATACTATACCTGTCCTGAAGAGCAGAGATTTGTGCACAGAAGAAGAATGGCTGGATGCTGCGGGTGACCAGCAAACCAGCAGACTGATGGCCTCTGGTTAACAGCAAAATTTGGCTGTATTTTTTTTTGGGGGGGGGAAATATTTGATATTTTCCCTGAAGTGATGAGTTTGAGTGGAAGACAATGTCTGCTGGAATTTCCCAAGGTTATACAATGGATTCTCCGGATGTGTTAATGATAGCTAATGGTCTAAACATTGAACTTGAGTGGTCTCACACAAACCTCTATTGTTTTTGGGAAAGGGGAAAGGAAGAACTAGTTTTGGAAGCAAAGAGTGCTGAGCTACTTTTGATTAGATCAGAGAATGACTCACTTCCAGAGCTGCCCAGGAAAAATTAGCCCATTATCTCCCTAACTTATCAGTTCCAGGGGTTTTCACCCAATTCTCACCTGGGTGTGTCTTTGAGGAATTTGAGCTGACTGCTGCCTTAGGTTTTCCAAGCAAACTTTGGCTCCTTGTTTGGGAGGTCCCTGATCTACTTTTAACCACATGGAGTGCCAGTAATTTAGCCAATTGATGAGATATTATAAGAATGGGAGGGAGTGACAGGGCAAGAAACATCAGCCCCTTCTTGCAACTGATGGTCTTGTGCCTGACCTTTAGCTTGTGTCTGGTTTTCATCATGGTGGATCTCCTTGCTCCTTATCTTCTTTGCCCCATTGATACTTTGACTTTAGAGTGCCTGACCTTGCCTCTGTGTCTACTGATGGTCTGGACTGATTTGTTCTCTTGTAAGATGTGGCTGTTTGACCTTGGCTTGACTCCTGACCTGGTTTTAGATTTTTTTTATTACCTTCATCTTAATTGTCTGTTGTTGTCCTAGTATTGACCTTCAGACTTGGCTGTTGGACCTGACTACTAGGGCCTGCCTGAACATGGTAGAAAGCATGCCCAAGTCACCTTTCTCTGTCCGTCCTGTAATCTTCCTCCAGAGATAACTGTATTGTACTGGTTCACTACTCACTAGCTTTCTGTTATTCCCACAGTACCTACATTGCCCTTTAAAGCTAAGCATTCCAGTGATGGGAGTTGCAGTCCAAAATATACAGAAGATGCTAATTTGGGGAAGGATAGCATGGAAACTTATATGTAGCATCATTACCAAATGCCTCTGCATGTGTATTTCTTCCCTGTGGTGCATTGACCTATGGATTATTGTTATGTTCTGCTATATGCCTGTGTTCTATTTTTATGCCATCCCCATTTGGATGATCAAAACATTTTCATGCTTGTCTTGTAGGAATGGTTCATCCTGAACTAGAAGCTTCCTGAGTGGTTTGTTTAAAAGCTGCTCGACTACATTTTGATGATAAAATCGTAGCAGCCCAGTTCCATTCTGATTCAATTGGCACCTTAGTGAGAAGCCTTCTGCATTCAGGGGCCATGTGTTCATATTCTGGAAACAGTGCTTCAGGGTCAAAAGCCTATCTTGCCAAACCTTGTGGTAATGCAAAGTATTTTGGCACAAACAGATCATAACATGGGCAATTGATACTTATTTGATTTACTTAAAACTTAATCCAGATTAAATTTATTTTGTTAAAGTGTTGGATCCAGGTTTGGTTTTGGTTTTAATTTTAACACAAATCTATGTAATTCATACTTTGGTGCTGTCCTGTGCCTCCAAATTAACTCTGGCATATGGTGACCTTATCTTAGAGTTTCCTTGGCAAGGGCTGCTGTCACACTGCAGGAATTATGACGTTTAACACAACTTTAACTGCCATGGCTCAATGCTGTGGAATTCTGGGTTTTGTAGTTTTATGAGATATTTGGCCTTCTCTGTTAGAAGGCTCTGATGCCACAACAAACTACAAATCCCAGGATTCCAGAGGATGGAGCCATAATAGTTAAAGCAGTGTCAAACTGCATTATTTCTACAGTGTGTCAGCAGCCAAGGTTTATTCCCAAGAGGTTTGCCATTGCCTTCCTCTGAGAATGAGAATGTGACTTACCTAAGGTCACTGAATGGGTTTCCACAGCAGAGTAGGGATCGTAACCCTGGTCTCCTTGGAGTCCTAGTCTCAACCACTGAAACCACTAAGCTGGCCCCCTTACCATTACTTCTAGATTTATGATCACCCAAGTCACACTCTCTCTGCCTCACTGAGTGATCTTGTCAAGACAACCCCATGTTAGGTTTGTTGTAGGGTTGCCACAAGTCAGAAACTACTTGATGGCACAAACCAACAAATCTTTACTGAAATAATATGCAAACCACAATATTTCAATATTTGCACTTTTCTAAATCTCCTGCTTATCTGCCATCTTCTTACCTCTTATCCTAAGGGTCCAGGGTCTTCAGGGACTGTTTCTTCCTTTCTCTAGTCTAGCTGTAAAGACTCTGGACCCACTACAAGGAGTATCCCCCCCCCCATGGGGGAATTATCCTGTCAACCTGAATGTCAAAGAGAACATAGTGAAAAAAGTTCCCTTAAGTTCAGGTTCCAAAAAGTAGTAGATTCTGACAAGGACTGACAAAGGGGTTAGTAAAAGGGAAGAAAGCACTCTGCAGTCCAAGGAGGAAGATTGAGGGTTGGTAATAACCTGATTGTTTAGGTCCAAAATACTCTAAAGGCACCAGATTTTGGGAGCTAAGCAAAATCAGCCATGGTTAGTACTTGGATTGGAGACCACTAACAAATACCAGGTGCTGTAGGCTACAGTTTAAAGGAAGGAACTGGCAAAACCATCTCTTGGATATTTCTTGCCTTAGAAAACCCTATGAAATTCATGGGGTCACCATAAGTCGACAGCTTTTTTTGTTTGTTTGTTTGTTAAATTCATCTTCTGAATGGTGCTTTCAAAATTTTATTTTATGACATTTATCTCTCATCATTCTAATATGCAAATTAAAGTGGTGAGCATATAGTTCCCAGGGCTCCCCTCTAGACATTCATACAGCTTCAGACCACGCCTCAGGACCACAAAATGCATCCTGTGGCTTTGAGTTCCACAGTTTAATATTTTATTTGGAAAAAAACAACTCCCTTGTTGATTCATCATTAAAATAGATGCTGTGCTGGCTGAATCGTATTGGGAGCATTACAGTGTTCCCTTAAAATTAACTGCAGACACAGCACTGATAATTTCTCATTGATGTTTGTTAAAATGGCTCCATCTGAGCAGATCTCATTCTCCTCGCCTGAATGCTGTTTCAGTAATAATTTTGTTCTTTAAAAAGAACACTACAATATCTTCATGTCTTTCCATAGCTGGAACAGCTGGTGTTCTCTGGCTGGTGGCTGCATTCATTATCATTTCATGTCATATTCCAGCATCAGTTCCTAGAAGAAATATCCTGGGATTTGTGCAAAAGCAGAATTAGATTCCCACTCCTTCAGAGTTATTTTGTTACTGGTGTTTCTTTTATATACATATGGAAATGTCCAAAGTTTATACTTCTGGGGGATGATAGGAGTTATAATCCAAAAAGTAACATTTGCAACTTCTAGGAAGTCCTTACTTATGAGAGGAGAAATTTGGATAGCCTTCTATTCCAGAACTGATGCTATTGCAGACATTTTCTTGTTGCCTGGCTCCTTTTGCTGATGAAACACATTTAAGAAACAACCCAAAATGTATATCCCAACCAATACCTATATAGCTGCCACAAAGAATTGGGATTGAAGACACATCAGAATTGCATCCTGATATAAAAATATTGTTGTTGTGTGCCTTGGAATTGTTTTCAACTTATGGAGACCTATAGTGAACCTACCATGGAGTTTTCCTGGTAAGAGTTTGCCTTTGCCTTCCTCTGAGGCTGAGAAAGTGTGACTTGCCCATGGTCACCCAGTGGGCTTCCATGGCTGTGCAGGGTTTTGAATTCTAGTCTCCAGAGTCATAGTCCATTGTTCAAACCACTAGACCATGCTGGTTCATAAAAATATACAACACTGTAATCTTGAAGAAATTGATGCAATGAATATATAAATATAACACAGCCTCTTATATAAACTAAAACAGTAACAAAACATGACCAAACACATGGTAGCAAAGTCTTCCCCGTCACGTACTGAGTTCTAACCATTCAGAAAACCCAGGCTTTCAGTATTAATACAACAAAGATTTATGACAGAAACTGTAGCAAATGTCATCCACTGACTTTTATTGTCAGGACTGGCCATTCCTCATTAGTGAAATATATTTAAGGCAAAGCAATTAAAAAAAAATGTCAGCCTATAAACTCGTTAATTCAGCAAAACATTCTACTGTCTCAGGCTAACATACTTCCATTTCTACCACCTTTTCCCCACCATGCTGACCTTGAGTTTTCCTGAGCTAGACAATCAAGCAGGAATGTGATAACAAGCAGGTTGGATATCTGTTCCCCAAGACAAAATATACTACTACACATTCCATCCGTACAATCTCATGGCAGGCAAGCTGGTTGTACTGGCACCTGACATCCTTGGTGGTACAGAACAGTAGTTCTGATGTGGAGGCTGACAATTTTTCTCCATAATGTGTAGCAACTACTATATTTGTGCCTATTGTCCACAGCTATTTCTTTCTTTCCTGGAAATTTGCCATGGATGGTAACCAATGATTATCAGCACTAGTCCATGGACCACCAAAACTGTGAATATATATATATATATATATATATATATATATATATAGTAATTGATATTTTTTATTACAGTTACATTTGATAAGCTTAATCCAATATATGGAATATATACATTCACTTGTATTCTCTCATATTGTCTATAGGAAAACCAATTCAGTCTAAATCCTTTCATTTCTAATTTTTCCCTTGTAAATATTTGAATTTGTCCCTTAGGTTCCTTATTCAACAGATCTAGATATTTTATCCATGGTTCTTTATTGGGTTTAGTTCTTCCAAAAAAGGCTTCTTCGGGTGAAATCCACATAGGTATTTCTCTATAGTATTGCTTTTTTATATTTGCCCATATTCTATATAGTGCTTTTCTTAATATATGATTATCAAATCCTTTGTGATCCTTTTTCTTTTCATACCTTAGATACGCATGCCACCCGAATCGAAGGTCAGATCCTTCTAGAGATAACAATCTGTCATTTCTTAGGGTGATCCAGTCTTCTATCCAGGAAAACGCACACGCCTGAAAATATATTCTTAACTCAGGGAGTGCACAGCCATCTCTGTCTTTTTTATCAGTTAGAAGTTTCCATTTTATTCTTTGTCTCTTCCCACTCCATAGAAATTTTGAAATTTCAGCTCGCCAAATGTTAAAGCATTTAGTATTGTATATAATGGGCAGGTTTTGAAAAAGGTACATAAATTTAGGTAAAATGTTTGTTTTAACTGCTTCTATCCTTCCTAAAAATGATAGATTTAATTTAGCCCATTTGCTTAGTTCAGCTTTGATTTCTTTCCATAGCTGGTTATAATTATTTTCAAACAGGTCCATATTTCTTTTTGTGATCCATATCCCGAGATACTTTATTTTTCTTTCAATTCTGAACCCTGTCTCCTTAGATAGTTGTTCCTCATGTAATTTAGAGATGTTTTTAGTCAGGATCATCGTTTTGTCTTTGTTTACCTTAAAACCTGCTATCTTTGAAAATTGCTCCAATGTTTTTCCAAGCTCTTTAAGCTGATTTATAGGGTCCTCTAAGAACACACACACACACACACACACACACACACAGAGGGAAATTGCTTCTGGAGCAGTGATTCACCTTTGAAGTAGATCATTTTCCCCTAACTGATAGCAATCAATCAACCAAGATTTCTCAGACTACTTTTGTTGGATGGAGTTGGAGTGTGTTACATTTTTTGGCAGTTTGTGTAGTCCACAGTTGGCAACTGGCCCCTGACACTATCAAACTTGCCTACCCCTGTCCTGAAACAGCCACAAAGCTTGGACCAAAGGCTCCAACCTGAGGGTGAATGTTGTTTGAATACATTTTCAAAAGCCCATTTCAGTCTGCTTAATGCATTTTACCAGCTTGTCTTCCTCCCAGTATCCCACAGGCAGCTTCACTCTTCATGCTATCTTTATTTGTTTAGAGAACAATAGAAGTGTTGGGGCATAGAAAGACACGTTGTGTCCACCACGACCACCTGCAGAGTTGTTCCACGTTGACAGGGCGCCAAGGAGAAGCTTTCTGGAGAGACTTCTGCAAAAGACTTCAGCCTGAGAAGTAAAAATTCCTTCACCCCAGCACACTGCCTTGAGCTCTGGCTTGCCAAATAAAGATAGCAACAAGGCCAGCCTTCACTCAACTTGAGGGCTTTAATCTTAGTTCACAGTACATTTACTATATATATATATATATATATATATAGTATAGGACAGCCATCTCTAATACTCATAAATCTCTCAAACCAACAAACTGCTTCACCAACCACCATCCACAACAAACCCACACTGGAGACAATTCCCATCTCCTTTTTATAGGCAGTTAAACAATGCCTGTTACATTAGGCATCTCAAGTGTGCATACTCTCAAATGCTAACTCACACACACACACCTGCCACTGGAACTCAACCACTTTCATTTCTAAGCTTACAGCTCCATCTTGTGGTCACATCCATGCCATTTCCTGACAAGAAGGAACTTTTTGACAGTGAGAGGAGTTTGGCAATGGAACCAGTTGCTTAGAGAGGTGGTGGGGTCTCCTTCTTTGGATGTCTTCAGAAAGAAACTGGGCAGCTACCTGCTGGGGATGCTTTAGCTGGAGATCCTGCATTGAGCAGGGCTTGGACCTGATGGCCCATAGGCCCCTTCCAACTATGATTCTGTGATAATGTATCAAAACGTGCTTGGCTGTTAGATATTTGTGGTATTTGTGTCTATAAGATTAAATTATTGTACATTTTATAAGAGGCACATTCATTACAACCACCACACAGCAAAGGCACCAATTTTGGTGGGTTGGGGGTTAGGTGGGTGGGAGGAGCATGGAATGAAGTAGTTGAGTAAAACAGAGGCGCTTTTCTGGATTGTTTAACCTGAAGGCATTAACAAAATGGATGAGATGGTGTTCGGACTATACCACTCTACAGTGCAGGTAGGGACCATCCTGTCCCTTCATGGCCTGTAGCTCTGTCTGGGGATACTGATTGTGTCAGAAGCACCTACTGCTAAGACAGATTCATGTTCAGGGAAAGCTGGGACTCAGCTAGACAGGAGAATTAATTGTGGAAAATAGCGCATTAACTCACCATCGCAGCAGCATTCATTTGTCTCCATGATACGTTTGCAAGATCGCTGGTATGGGAAGCAGTCCATGTTTGAAGTTCACATGGAGCATGCCCATGAGTGAAGATGGTGGCCTTGAGTGAATTACGTGCGTTATTATTCCCCCAAAGCTCCCTCAGTCCCCACCCCCCATTAAATCAGAGACATGGAAGAGCGATCTGCTGCTTAAAAAAAAAATTATTATTTTGCTCTGCCGCTTGAAAATAGTGCATGATTGCTTCTGTGAAAATCAACAATGGTGGCTCGCTACTTTGTCGCTGGCAAGCCCACCCCCATGCATGTCTGTCTGGCCAATCACATTTTGACTTCCGGGATGTGCCCCAATTTGAATTGGTTGTTCAAATGGGTTGGAATGAGCATTTCCGCATATTTAAAAAAAACTTCAAGAGAAACAGCGAAGGCTGTTATCGCAAAGTACTTGGAGTTTTTGGCTCCCTTCCTTTTGAATATGGTGAATCCTGGTGGGACCTCGTCTGGACAAAAGATATTCCCCTTGCATTCTGAGAGGATTTTTTTCACAATTTAGATAACAGCCTGGTTTGTCAGGGTCTGTATCATTCCCTGTTGAAGAAAGAACTATGCCCTCAGTGACATGATGGAGAGACCTTGATGTCTGCCCAGAAGAGCTCCCTACATTCTCCGTTTATTCGTCTATTTTATGTATTTAATTTATATCCTGCCTTTCAAACTGTGTGGGAGCCAAAACAGTTTACAATAGGTTAACACAAAATAGCTTAAGATGATGTGTAGTACAAAAGTTTAAAAAGCATTTAAAAGCTAATCCAATTAAAACATTTATATAAAACAATTAAAAATGCATCCACCATGTATTACATATAAAAAATACAGCGCATCCATTGAATATTCTTCAGTTTAAGGCAGACAGCCTGTTTAAAAAGAGATCTTTGCTTGATGGCAAGAAGAAAGCAGAGGAGGGGCCAACTGAGCCTGCCTTGGGAGGGAGTTCCACAGCCTAGGAGCAACCACCAAGAAGGCTCTCCCCTGTGTTGTCGCCAGTTAAGCCTGGCAGGATGGTGGGTCTGAGAGAAAACCATTCCCTGAAGATCTTAAGACTCAAGCAGGCTTCTATGCATTTTTGAGTGTAAGTTACAAAAGGACAGCATACCAAAATTCTGTGATGGGGAAAAAGACATGATGATGATGATGATGTGGTGGTGGTGGTGGTGGTGTCCAGTTCTGGACACTGCAATTCAAGAATGTTGACAACCTGGAACGTGTTCAGAGTAGGGCAACCAAAATGATGAAAAGTCTGGAAGCTATGCCCTATGAGGAGCAGATTAGGGAGCTGGGTATGTTTAGCCTGGAAAAGAGAAGAATAAGAGTGACATGATAGTCATATTCAAATATTTGAAAGGATCTCATATTGAAGATGGAGCAAGCTTGTTTTCTGCTGCTCCAACAAGGATGCGGAGCAATGGACTCAAACTACAGGAAAAGAGATTCCACCTAAACATTAGGAAGATCCTGCTGATGGTAAGAGCTGTTCAACCATGAAATGCACAGTCTCGGAGTGTGGTGGAATCTCCTTTAGAGGTTTTCAAACAGAGGCTGGATGGCCATCTGTTGGGAATGCTTTGATTGTGTCTTCCTGCATGGCAGGGGGTTGGACTGGATGGCCCTTGTGGTCTCTTCCAGCTCTAAGGTTCTAATATTGTATAAAGAAACACACAGGGGACCAGAGGAAGGGAGGTCTACCTCTTTGGCTATGTGATGATTCCCTGACTTAACAGCACTGGCAGCTGATGGCTTCAATGTTAGTGCAGAGACGAATCTGCGGTTTTGTCTGTAATTGAAAGGATTTATCCAAGCTGTGGTCTCCTATCCCTCCCAAAGTTTTAGTACTTTAAATAGCTCTGTTAAGGTTCAGACTAAAAACCAGAGTGGATTCACCACCCCTGTGAGATTAGATCCACCACTTGCCATTGCTTGAAACAATCACCCATACATGCCGTTGGGTAGTTATGGTTACCTATAGATTCTCCCTACATGGCTAATACCATGGGTGCAACAATTTTGTAGGAGGGCAAGAGAGACCGCCCCCATTTTTAACATGCATTGAAGGCCTCTCTGCGAGCTAAAATGGCCTGCCTCACCCTCTAAATGTGGCAAATTTCTCCTCCCACAGCCCTTAGTTTGAGCACTGGGAGCATTTGGGGGACAAAAATGATTCCCCCACCAACATTATTTTGAAATGTTTTGTGCTGAAGGGCACAATTCTCTCTCTGTGTGTGTGTGTTTATGATGTGTCCTACAGGCCACACTTTCCTCAACCCTGATTTGAAGATATTTAATGTCTATGGACACTGTTGGTCAAGTTGTGAGGTCCCATAATGTCTGCTCTCATCCTTCACTGGAATGCGGAGTTTTGTAACTGGATAGAAATGCTGTGTTTCTAAACTGTCCACACCAGTCCAGGCCAGAAACTGTTGAATCAGAGAGAAGCCATTTCCCTGAGGATTCTTGTGGTGGCTGTGATCTCTGCTCTTTGGCCCAAAGTTACTGAGCCAGTTGAAGGAATTACTATGTTATTAGTATATAAATAGGAGTTGCTGAATTAGGACATGCAAAACAGATAGGTATTTATTTCTTCATGTAATTTCATAGCATCTCTCTGCAGCCTCTAGGGATCATTCCCGGAGGACTCTTTAAGTAATTTGAGCTAATGATCCAGTAGGAGGAAATTCTAACCTGAGTGACAGAGATGGCTAGGTCTCTGGGGTATCTGCGCGAACAACAGGAGTAGCAAGCATGGAAACTGAATGTACATTGTTGCTTCTTTGATGGCTACAAGATGCAAAGTTTGCTTTGTTTCCCTCTTTCCCCAATTGCTAAAATATGTGTTTGATAAAACACCATGGCTGTTTCATAAGGGACCAATTTATCCCAGTGTTTGGGAGTAACTAGTTACAGGTACGGTAACAGATTACTTGGAATGCATTCCCTTTCCAATAACAAAGGTTTAAGTAAGATAAAGTATTATTGCAGTGAAGGTTTCCTTCATTCCTTTTCTGTTATAATTGTAACATTTTTCTTACTTTTCATAGAACGTAGAGCTGGAAGAGACCACAAGGGCCATCTAGTCCAACCACCTGCCCTGCAGGAATACAAAATCAAAGCACTCCTGACAGATGGCCATCCAGCATCTGTTTAAAAACCTTCAAAGAAGGAGACTCCACCACACTCTGAGGCAGTGTATTCCACTTCTGAACAGCTCTTACTGTCAGGAAGTTCTTCCTAATGTTTTGGCGGAATCTCTTTGCCTGTAGTTTGAGTCCATTGCTCTGTGTCCTAGTTTCTTTTACCATTTATTTAGATCAAGTAATGTCAGTGGGACTTACTCCCAAGTAATTATACGAAGGATTGTGGCGCATTCAACTCAGTGGTACATGTGTATACACAAATGTGCATTCACACATATGCATTGTATATGTGCACACACACGTCATACTCAATGGAATTTTGGATGTATTTGTATCTTTCTGGTTTTGGGATTACCTGTTTTATGAATGTAAATCTTTGCCAAGTTTCTAATTGTGTTTACAATATTCATCTGAAAAGGTAGTCTCAAGACACCCAGAAAATGGTAGCGATAGTAGTTAAGATCCTACATTCTGCCTCATGACCCGAACCTCCCAATCCTACTTTATCAGACATCAGCCACTGGGAGCTATGGAGGTCTGTTCTGTTGATCGGGGTGCAGCAGACTGACATTTCCTCCCTCTCCCTCTGGCAATCTCCAGTGTGACAATCAGAAGCAGGATCTCTGTCACAATTCCTCCATGCACTAGAGCAGTGATGGTCAACCTTTTGAGCTTGGTATGTCAAACGTCACCAAAAAACTGAGCATAATTCGGGTGGCGTGTCACTTTGAGGAAAAAACATTATTTTGCAATATTTATTGTTTAATCAACAATATTATTAATTGTTTATTAATAATTAATGAGCTGTCACAACTCATGTGACAACTGAGTAATCAAAATGTACAGTCGTCCCTTCACATTCATGAGGGTTAGGTTCCGAAAACCCCTGCGAATGTGAAAAATCCGCAAATAATAACAGCCCCCCCCCCGGCCTCCTGAAAGTGGCGACAGGGCCTTTCCCCATCACTACTTTTCCCCACATCCCACCCCAGCTTACAAAAAGTGGTGACAGGGCCTTTGGAGGCCCCATTGCTACTTTCCCCCCACCTCCCCCAGCCTCCCTCTGACCCATGGATTTATTTGGGGGGGGATACCACACCCACAAGTGAAGCAGGGAAAGATATAAAAGAGGTGGACTTACCTGCTGGAGGTAGAGGAAGGCTGGGGGGCACGGTAGCGAGTGTGGGAGCAAGACGGAGTTGGAGACGAGGAGGCAGCCTGAGTTAGCCATGGAGCAGAGCATGTGTTGCCGGCTAGCCTAGGAGCGATTACGCGGGCAGCTCCTCAGCTCCCAGACCCTTGGCTTCTTCCCTTCACAGCACTTACTCCCTCTCCCCACAATGCCACACACACATGCACATTCTCCCCCCTCCCTCGTTTGGCAGCTCCCCTGTGCAGAGCTATTTAGGAGGGCTCCATTGGAGAAGCTGCGCAAGGTGCCCTGGGCTCAAACAAGAGGCCCACCTGCCCGCCGCCTTCCTTGGTCTTTCCGAGGCGGCTCTGAGGCTTTGAAGCCTCGGAGCCCCCTTGGTAAGGCCAGGGAGAGGCCAGACAGAGTCCCTCCCTGTCACCCGCTGCCTTTCCTGGCCTTTCCAAGGTGGCTCTGAGGCTTCGAAGCCTCGGAGCCCCCTCGGGAAGGCCGGGGAGAGGCCAGGCAGAGTCCCTCCCTCCCATCTGCTGCCTCCCCCAGCCTCCCCGAGGGGGCTCCGTGGCTTCAAAGCCACAGATCCCCTCGGGAAGGCTGGGGAGAGGCTGGGCGGCCACCCTCCCACTCACCCGCCATGTTCCCTGGCCTTTTGGAGGTGGCTTTGAAGCCTCGGAGCCACCTCGTGAAGGCCAGGGAGAGGCCGGGCAGTCACCCTCCCTCTCGCCCGCCATCTTCCCTGGCCTTTCTGAGGAGGCTCTGAGGCTTCAAAGCCACAGAGCCCCCTTGGGAACGCCGGGGAGAGGCTGGGCAGCCACCCTCCTGCTCACCTGCCATCTTCCCCGACTTTTCTGAGGCAGCTCTGAGGCTTCGTAACCTCGGAGCCACCTCGAGAAGGATGGGGAGAGGCTGGGCAGCCACCCTCCTGCTTGCCTGCCATCTTCCCCAGCATTTGCGAGGTGGCTCCGAGGCTTTGGAGCCCCCTCGGGAAGGCTGGGGAGAGGCCGGGTGGCCACCCTCCCTCTCACCCGCCATCTTTTTCGGCCTTTCTGAGGCAGCTCCGAGGCTTCGGAGCCACCTTGGGAAGGTCGGGGAGAGGCCAGATGGCCACCCTCCCACTCTCCTGCCATCTTCCCCGGCCTGTCCCTTGACACTATACTCCTGTTGACACAGCCTAGAATCTCATTGGCTTTTTAAGGTGTCACATCACACTGCTGACTCATGTTCAGCTTGTGGTCCACTAAGACTCCTAGATCAATTTCGTATGTACTGCCATCAAGCCAGGTGTTGACGATGATGCTCTTATGTGGCCCATAATGGGGGCAGCTATGTTCGTTTATTTACATCCACCCTTACCCTCGCAGTCTAAGCAGGATGGAGACAGAGATGCTCCTTACCAAAAAAGGTGCATTCAAAGGAGACTTCTCCTGTGATGTTGCTACTTCATTCAAACATGGCAGGAAAGTTGTACCTATATCAAGGACTTTAAAGCAGAAGTAAATCAGGCTGAGAATGAGCATACCTCCAGCAACTTGAATTTGAGAAGACAAAGTAGGGTGGGTTCAGCTCTCTCTCCTAAGTCTTACTTTTGACTCAAAAGCCCTGGTAGACTGGAGTCTCTTTATTGAATTATGGGATAATTATAATAGGCCTCCCACTGCTGAGAAATATAATAATGGTTCTGTTATGAGCTAAGCCAACTATTTGCTCATGAATCTGCCCCATTTAAATTGGAAAAGGACAGGCTCATGGATGTATTTATTTAGTTACGTTTTGTCTATCTCTTTCTCCAAGGAGCTCTCTTGATCCCCATTTTATCCCCCTGCAAGGTCTGTTAGGCTGAAGGAGAACAACTTGCTACTCAGTGAACCTAACTGATGAATGGAAATTTGAAACTAGATCTCCCTGGTCCTTGTTGAACAATCTGACCACTGCACCTTGCTGTCCTTATTTCACCCAGTTGATCCTCAGTTCATGCAGGGATGGGAGGAAGCACTGATTTAGCCTGACAGACCTCAACAATTCTATTTGTGCTAGTATGTGTAACTTAACATTTGTGGTTGTTGAGTCTCTTCAAAGTAATTTCTGACTTACGGCAATCCTAAAATGAGCCTATCATGGGGTTTTCTTGGCAAGATTTGTTTAGAGGTTTGCCATTGCCTTCCTCTAAAACACTGAGGGAGTGTGACTTCTCTGAGGTCACCCAGTGGATTTCCATGGCCAACTGACGTTTTGAACTCTGGTCTCCCAGATTCCTAGTCCAACACTCAAACCACTACATCACACTGGCTTTCACAGAACTTAACATACTCTGCAGAGTTCTGTGCAATCTGCAGTGGTGATGTGGCAATAGAATTTTTGTAGAAAGGTTTCTCAAAGGTAGAAGTTTTATAACCTTCCTTTTTGGAGCAATAGATTCAGAAATCTATCTATAGATACAATTCTCTTGGGTATGTTGATGTTTTCAGTGTGCTGATTGGGTGCTTAGATGCCAGGATCTGCCTCTCCTCACAGGACTAGGCCCCTGGCTGCAGCAGCTGGTACAGCCTCTTTGCAGACTCAGGCCCTGGCTTGGAAGAACCAGGTTATCAGATGCAGCTGGCTGCAATCATTCAGCACACCTGAAGCAGCCAGAGGGGAACTGCTATTTAAGAGCAGCATTCGGCCCTCAGTCTTGGCCACCATGATACGGTTTTCTGTGGTGTCTGTAGCTGGGTGTGGGTATCTGGTGTATATTCTGACCTTGGACTGTTTTTGGACTTTTGCTTTATCTTTGACCCTGCCTGCACTTTAGACTCTGTCTCTTGTGTTTCTGAACTGGCCCCAGTGTCTCTGCTCCTAGAATCTGCTGACCCATGCCCTGGACCCTGACAGCAGGAAACTTCCCAACCAATCAAAGCTTCCTGTTGGGCAGCCACTCAGCACACTGGGGGAGGAAACATGTAGAAAGCTTCAAGTCCTTTCTAAACCCAACAATGGAGGGGCTCTTGTGTCCGGTGTGTGCGGGGTGTGTGTGAAGCATGGGGGATGTAGTGTGTGTGTGTGTGTGGTTGCATGGCAGTGGTGGAGGGGTGCTTGCACCCTGGCACATGTGGTGTGTGTGCGTACATGTGGTTCTATGGCAGTGGAGGGGCTCTTGCGTTCTGGAGCATGTGGTGTGTCTATGTGTCTGTGTGTACATATGGTTGCATGGCAGCGGTGGTGGGGCTCTTGGCATGAAACTAGCCATTATAGTTGATTTGAAAGGTTATATATTAATGTGTCAAATGATTGTACTCTTGACATTTTTCCTAAGTGGCCAGTCAGCAGAGTGGGAACAGAAACATACCGAAGTGTTTTATATATGTAGGTAATAGTGTATGTTACACCAGGTATAGCTAGTATATTTATAGTTATTAAAACACAGTGTAACTCTCCATGGATAACAACTATATGCAATTTAATACTTTGCAGTGCCCACACACATTTTGTCATTTCTACTCTTTACCTAGGAAATGTTGCAAGATATTTCAGTCTTTTCTTTTCTTTTTTAACTATGATAAAAGCCAACTCTATATTTGGTTGTGTCAACAAACACCATGTGGCACTAATCTTGAAGCATGAAGAATGGAGGCTGAGATCCCAAAAGCTAGTATGCTGTTTTGTAACAGAGTATCAGCTTTGATCTAGTAGGAAAGGCAAAGCCTACTTCTCAGTTGTGAGAAAAAGGTAGACAACATTTGGCAGTATTCATTCTTTAGCTGCTGAACTAGCTGGATGTAGAACATGATGGAAAAAAATGGAATTCATATTCAGTGTGTGCTTAATATGACAGAGACATTTCCATCTATGGTAACTTTTCCCTCAACAGGATGGTGCAGGCACTCCATAACTGTTTCCACTTCTAGGCACCACAATTCAAGAAGGATATTGAGAAGCTGGAACATGTCAAGAGGGGGGTGATCAGGATGGTGGGAGGTCTGGAAGCCATGCCCTGTGAGGAGTGGCTTAGGGAGCTGGGCATGTTTAGCCTGGAGAAGAGAAGGTTGAAAGGTGACATGATTGCCATGTTTAAATGTTAAATGAAAGGATGTCATACTGAGCATGGAGCAAGCTTGTTTTCTGTGGTGCTGGAAACTAGGACACAGAGCAATGGACTTAAGCTATAGCAAAAGAGATTCCACCTAAGCATTAGGAAGAACTTTCTAACAGTAAGAGCTGTTTGGCTGTGGAATGCACTGCCTTGGAGTATGGTAGGATTTCTTTCTTTGGAGTTTTTTTTAAACAGAGACTGGATGGTCATCAGTTGGGAATGATTTGGTGGTGAATTCCTGCATGGCAGGGGGTTGGACTAGATGGCCCTTGTGGTCTCTTCCAACTCTACAATTCTATGTAAAAGTATGACCATAACATGAATTTTAGAATTTGCCATATGGCTAACAGAGCTACCTTTAGATTTTTCATCTCCCCCCCCCCCAGGCTGTGTTCTTGAAGAGTTTATTCCTGACGTTTCATGTGCAGGGAATAAACTCTTCCAGAACATGGCCTCACAGCCCAGAAAAACCCCAGGAAAAAACTATGGATGCCCGCCATGAAAGCCTTCAACTTCACAAAGCTACCTTTGCTTTTTGTTTTTTCTTCAAAACGAAAGTTACATTCAAGAGCTTAATTTCCAATGAGGGTTTTTGTGGGGGCGGGGGTCTTCATCAGCTACAAATGTGGAGTCCAAGGCCTCTGGGCTACAATTTGCCCATCCCTGTTCTACTGTGTTCTCCATGTGGTCTCATACCTTTTCCTCCTACAAGTGGAGCAGGGTCCTGACAAGAATATAGGAGCTGGCTACCATTGTGCTAGATCCACCTTTATCATGACACACCTAGCCATTGTTCACAATGGGAGGCCTGTTGGTTCTTCCATCATGAGATCCAGAGATGCCTCAGATTTTCCAGTGTTTGGCGATTGGTGCTGCGTTAGCTCACCTGCAGCACCCCTCAAAAAAGAGTTGTAGTTTTGGAACCTCACTGTGAAATAACAATTGGGCTGTCTATTATGAGTAACAGTGAGCTATAATGCAGTGTGGT
Source organism: Gambelia wislizenii (assembly GCA_030847615.1). Lineage (NCBI taxonomy): Eukaryota > Metazoa > Chordata > Lepidosauria > Squamata > Crotaphytidae > Gambelia > Gambelia wislizenii. The sequence goes on along the minus strand of JAUMIR010000004.1, from coordinate 320,584,623 downwards.
GTTGCTATTAATATCTAGGCCAAAGGATGGAGTGAGAAGGGGTATTAATGGGCTTCTTGCTTGGGGATGTTGATAGCTTTTCTTGGCACTTATATTGGCTTCTGATGGGACCTTGGTCTGTACATGCAGGAAGGAATGGATCACACTATATGGTTTCTGCTGATCAACTTAATTTTAGTTTGAGCTGAAAACTCAGAAGCCTGAAGGTTCTGGGCTGTGATGTGTATCTAGAGGTATTTGACATTTGCACAGCAGTAATTCTTGAAGTGTTTCCGCACTACATAGTTGTATCAGTTTGATACTACTTTAACTGCCATGGCTTCATCCTATGGAATCTTCAGATTAAAAGTTTATTGAGGTACTTCTCTTCTAGAAAGCTCTAGTTCTTTCCCCCTGAATTAAAGTTTCTAGGGTATCCTGATTTAATCCTCAGTATCTTAAGAAATATAGTTCAGGAGAGGGCAGTAGGGCTATGTAGCAGAGAATTCCAAGTACCTCACTAAATTACAAATCCTATTATTTTTTAGGATATAGCCATGACAATGCAAGTAATTGCATGTAATTATAGTGCAGATGAGAGATGTAGTTCTTCATTAATTTTCTTCTTCAGGACAGCAGCAAGTAATTTTAGCAATTTTCTTCCTGCTGAGAGAAAGTTTGAAAACCATGCAGTTTTTGAAACCTATTCATATTTAGGGGCTTATTCTGTGCAAAATTCACACAAAATTCAACGTGGTTTTGTATGGAATGTCCCCAATGATAGTATTTTTCTGTGTGGGAAACAACTTTTTCTGCACAGAAAATATTTTTGGGTAGAAATATTACTTCTGCAGAAACATTATTTTTTTTGTGCCAAAATTGCTGTTTTCTGTGCAAAACAACATGTGTGAATTTTGTATCTAGTAAATTCAGAACTGTTAAAGATTCTTATAAATCCAGGATTCTTCTCATCCAGATTTCTTGACACTTGAAACCAAGTGGTGTGGTGGTCTGATTATTTTTCAAATATTTTTGAATATTCTTTAGTGCCAATTTAGTTATCAATCCAATTTTTGTTTGCAGCTTTGAGTAAGAACCAAAAATACCCAAGTACATATTCAGGAGCTGGTTGTATAATATGGGTATGAAAAGAGGTACAGTGGCATAACACAATAAAACCTAAGAGGCCTCACTTATTGATCAGGGTTGAGGAGAAGCTCCACTGTTTATAAAAAAAAAGGAGATTAAATAAATTCATGGAGAATCAGGCTATCAACAGTTGTTTATCATGATGGCTCAATGACCTACATGCCCTTGAATAGCAGCTGTTGGAGAATGCTTATCATGATGGCTCAATGTTACCTCCAGGATGAAGATGCCCTTGAATAGCAGCTGTTGGAGAATATTAGTATAGAGGTTAACAAAACCTCCTGACAAAGGACATTTTCAGACGGGGCCAAATACCCCGTTCCTGCCCTGCCACCTCCATTCCCGTTCCTGCCATGGAATAGAAGAAAAATGTTTGCACACTTACCTTCATTCTGTGGCAGGCACGTCCTCCCCCTGCTCTCACTGGCTGGTCGTAAATGCAGCCATCTTAAGGCTACATTTGTGACCGGCAAATGAAATCGTGCCCATTCTTGTGAGAGAATGATTGTGATTGCGTGGGAGATTTAAAAATTAAAAGAAAAACCCAAATCTCAAAGCTGAAAACAAAGCACAAAAACACATAACAAAAAATACAAGTAACCAGGGTGGCGGGGGTAAGGTGACACTTACCTGTATGTCCCAGTTGTGCCTGGAAGTGTGGGGAATGGACCTCCCACTGTGGCTGTCATCTTGCAAGAGGAAAGGCACTCCTTTTCCCACACCCATGATTCTGTGCCAGACATGGAATGGGTATTCTATTCACGATGTTTCGTTGTGAATACTTTATTCCGGGGGCAGCACAGATGCAGGACAGAACAGGGTCAACGCCGCCTGAAAGAACAATCCTTTCTTGACCCTGTTCCATGCCTGCCATGGAATATTGAGCCCATCTGAAAATCTCCAAAGAAGAATCAGATTCACCTCTAGATGATCTTATTGTAGCTGAGTGTGTTTATGTACAATAGGTGAGGTAAACAGCTGCCTCCAGAATCACTTACTGAGCATGTGTGAAGAGCAAAACAGAAAGAAAAAGGGAAAGCAGATTAGCCTGCCTCACCAGCTACCCTGGCCTGTTGAAAAAGCATAGAGCTGTAAGTTTCGTCACCAAAATGGAAATCTTAAGAAAAGTGGAGGCTGTTGAAAGAAAATAATAATCCTGGGATATGTTTTGGAAGAAGCTTTCATGTGGTCTCTAGAAGATTCAAATTGGTTTTGTTTACTTATGCAAGGCTTACCTGACCTGGTTGTTTCATTTCACATACCTTCAGTTGGGATGGGAGGCAAAACTGAGAATCTAGGGGCAGGTAAGACCATAGCAAATAGGAGTTCCATGTCCAAACCTAGTCTTTCTTTCCTCTCCTCTCCAAACTTTCTGTTAGACACCTACTTTGATGGAAAGTCAAAAGGTTTCCCCTTTCTTGTTTTTTTCCTGTCACCAAATCAAGTTTGCCTCTGTAACAGGACATGATTAGATTTTGGAAAACACATGAGATTCTGTATCCAAGTTACAGTTCACAATGTTCTAATTCAATTTTTGTGATATTAAATCTGACAAGATGAATTCAAGCTGTGCAATCATTAAATAAGCATCTTGCGAAGATGGATTGGGAAAGTTTGGATGAATGCATCATGGAGTGACAGCTTTTCCCTGCCCTGCCCTACCCTTCCCAGCACCCATGACATGCATGAAGGGGATAATAACCTTTGATGTAATGTGCATGTAGAATAAGATTTCACTATAGTATGAATCAGGGATGGGCACAGTGCCATCCATGGGCCTTGTGTGACCCCTGAATCCCACCTTTGTGGTCCCTGAAGGTCCCCATCAGCCCCACAAAGCTCTCCCAGCCAGCTCCAGCCAGCTCCAGGCAGAAAGCCCCCAAAACACATGAAAGTGCATCTACTCCACTCCACCAACACCCCATCAGCCTATACAGCTCCCAAATACCTATGTTTTCCACTGCAGTCCCTCTTAAAATAGTGACAGGAAGTGATGTGATGCCACTTTCTGTCATCATTTCAAAAGGGACTGCAGAAAAAAATTGAAGGTATTTGCTCTTGCTGTGGGTGGATGCAGCCCACAGGGGGGCCTGGAAGGGAAAATTGCCCCTGGACTCCATGCAGTTGCCTACCCTGGTGTAAATGTTGCATTGTATTTTTGTGGTTCACCTAATTGTGTTAAACACATGGGAAATATTCTGTAGATTTGGACTCACCTGAGCTTTGTTGGGGAACAATGGACTCCGATGGGTCATTTGTCTACTCTTTATCTGTAGCCATTTATACATGTACATGAATCATACGTACTTGTAGGACCGGGTCTACCATTAGGCAGAGTGACATAGCCACGTCAGGTGTTAAATGTTAGGGGGTGGCATAAAGCAGTGGCAAGGTACTAGAGAACAGCTATTTTCAGAGATGGGGTAGGATGATGTCCTGCCGCTATTGTTGAAGTAATAGTCATCTGCCTGCTTAGTCAATGTGGAATGGAGATTCTGTCTTATCCTTTACATTAGACAGCAATATGTTTTGGGCTGGCTCTGTATGCTTGCAGTGAGAGGGGGGGAATTATCTTAATAGTGGTGAGTACCGTATATTCCGGCGTATAAGACGACTTTTGAGCACTCAAAAGTGCCCTTCAAAATTGACAGTCGTCCTATACGCTGGATACACTTTGCTTCGCCCACCTGCCTATCTCCTGCCTCTTCGCAAACGGAGCGAAGAGGCAGGAGATGGGGCAGGGGGGTGAAGCAAAGTGTTTTGAAGATCATTCGCCCCCCTCCTCTGCCTTCTCCCCCTTTGGGGAGCAACGGAAGACAGAGGAGGGGGGCGAACATTGCGGTTTGCCGCAGCCGCCGCTGGATCGCTTCTGCAGCGGCCGAGGCAAACCCGCGATTCTCCCCCTCTCCCCACCTTCCAGGAAGGTGGGGAGAAGGGGCAAACGTGCCCGGTTTGGCCGCACAGCCTGTGGATCCCCCTCCTGCGCTCCCTCCTGGAAGGGAGCGCAGGAGGGGCATGCGGAGGCTGCGCGGCCAAACTCGCGATTATCCCCCTCTCCCCACCTTCCACCGCACAGCCTGTGGATCCCCCTCCTGCGCTCCCTCCTGGAAGGGAGCGCAGGAGGGGCATGCGGAGGCTGCGCGGACAAACCCGCGATTCGCCCCCTCTCCCCACCTTCCAGGAAGGTGGGGAGAAGGGGCGAACGTGCCCCGTTTGGCCGCACAGCCTGTGGATCCCCCTCCTGCGCTCCCTCCTGGAAGGGAGCGCAGGAGGGGCATGTGGAGGCTGCGCGGCCAAACCCGCGATTCGCCCCTTCTCCCCACCTTCCAGGAAGGTGAGGAGAAGGGGCGAACGTGCCCCGTTTGGGCGCACAGCCTGCGGATCCCCCTCCTGCGCTCCCTCCTCGAAGGGAGCGCAGGAGGGGCATGCGGAGGCTATGCGGCCAATCCTGCGATTCGCCCCTTCTCCCCATCTTCCAGGAAGGTGGGGAGAAGGGGCAAACATGCCCCTTTTGGGCGCACAGCCTCCGCATCCTCCTCGTGCGCTCCCTCCTGGAAGGGAGTGCAGGAGGGGCACGCGGGGGCTATGCGTTGGAAGAGGGGGATCGTCTTATAGGGCGAATATATCACAAACTCTGCATTTTACCTTAAAAATTGGGGGGGGGTCTTATACGCCGGGTCGTCTTATACGCCGGAATATACGGTACTATACTCAGTGTATTTCCAAATGTGCAAAAGATTTAGCCCTAAAGTGAGTGTCCCAGCCTGAATGTGCACAGAATAATATGAGAAGAACTGAACAACAGTTATTAGTTTGAGGATGGCTGGGACTAAAATAAAAAGCAACTTTTTCACGGTTTGATTATTCCTGCATGGAAGGTAACCCCATTGTTGAGATTCAATCCAGTGAGGTTATATGTTTTTTAGCTATATGTCTTTAGACACCGAAATACAGTTTTCTCTTCCTTTTTAATAGCCATGACTTATTATGGAGAATGGCTTTTCTATAGTTCCTTGTGCAATGATGTTTAATTATTGGTTTTAATTTGCATTTTCTACTGCTTCCTCTTAATCATCTAGAAAACCCTGGACAGAATAAAGTGCTTAAAATAACATCTTCACACTTCTGGAGAAGTTCAATTCATGTTCACATTAATGACAACACTAAAATACTTCATAAAATGCCTTGGCTAGATAGAAACCACTATGGAAACATAGCTCCATTTTCCTTTTCTTCTACAGTGCTTAGAAAAGAAAGTTGCCGTGCAGTTATGGAAAAGAGGGGAGATGTTCATCTGACATGGTGGATTCTTGTTAATTCCTTTGAAATGAACGAGGTTTGATTTTATGTTGTTAGCATCCCATAGAATGCCACCTCCTATATACAGTCATCCCTTCACATTCGCGGGGGTTAGGTTCCCCAGACCCCCGTGAATGTGAAAAATCCGCGAATAACAATTGCCCTCCCCCTTCCCCGCCAAAGAGACCACAGGGCCTCCAGAGGCCCTATAGTCGCTTTTCCCCGCTTCCGCCTCCCTCCCCAGGCCATTCTGGGGCCTCCGGAGCTCTCCGGAGGCCCCAGGATCGCCTCCCCAGCCCTCCCCACCCCGTCCCCAAGCCTTCCTGGGGCCTCCGGAGACGCTCCGGAGGCCCCAGGATCGCCTTCCCAGCCCTCCCCACCCCGTCCCCAGGCCTTCCTGGGGCCTCCGCAGCGTCTCCGGAGGCCCCAGGATCGCCTCCCCAGCCCTCCCCACCCCGTCCCCAGGCCTTTCTGGGGCCTCCGGAGCGTCTCCGGAGGCCCCAGGTTCACCTCCCCAGCCCTCCCCACCCCGTCCCCAAGCATTCCTGGGGCCTCTGGAGATGCTCTGGAGGCCCCAAGATCGCCTCCCCAGCCCTCCCCACCCCGTCCTCAGGCCTTCCTGGGGCCTCCGGAGCGTCTCCGGAGGCCCCAGGATCGCCTCCCCAGCCCTCCCCACCCCGTCCCCAAGCCTTCCTGGGGCCTCCGGAGCGTCTCCGGATGCCCCAGGATCGCCTCCCCAGCCCTCCCCATCCCGTCACCAAGCCTTCCTGGGGCCTCCGGAGACGCTCCGGAGGCCCCAGGATCGCCTCCCCAGCCCTCCCCAGGCCTTCGTGGAGCCTCCGGAGCGTCTCCGGAGGCCCCAGGATCGCCTCCCCAGCCCTCCCCACCCCGTCCCCAGGCCTTCGTGGGGCCTCCGGAGCGTCTCCGGAGGCCCCATGATCGCCTCCCCAGCCCTCCCCACCCCGTCCCCAGGCCTTCGTGGGGCCTCCGGAGCGTCTCCAGAGGCCCCAGGATCGCCTCCCCAGCCCTCCCCAGGCCTTCCTGGGGCCTCCGGAGCGTCTCCGGAGGCCCCAGGATTGCGTCCCCAGCCCTCCCCACCCCGTCCCCAGGCCTTCCGGGGGCCTCCGGAGCATCTCCGGAGGCCCCAGGATCGCCTCCCCAGCCCTCCCCAACCCGTCCCCAGGCCTTCGTGGGGCCTCCGGAGCGTCTCCGGAGGCCCCAGGATCGCCTCCCCAGCCCTCCCCAGGCCTTCGTGGGGCCTCCGGAGCGTCTCCGGAGGCCCCAGGATCGCCTCCCCAGCCCTCCCCACCCCGTCCCCAGGCCTTCCTGGGGCCTCCGGAGCGTCTCCGGAGGCCCCAGGATCGCCTCCCCAGCCCTCCCCACCCCGTCCCCAGGCCTTTCTGGGGCCTCCGGAGCGTCTCCGGAGGCCCCAAGATTGCCTCCCCAGACCTCCCCACCCCGTCCCCAGACCTTCGTGGGGCCTCCAGAGCGTCTCCGGGGGCCCCGTGAAGGCCTCCCTGGCCCTCCCCCTCCCTCCCAAGGCCTTCACGGGGTCTCCGGAGGGTCTCCGAAGGCCCCGCGGAGGCCTCCCCAGTCCTCCCCCTCCCTTCCAAGGCCTTCGCGGGGCCTCCGGAGGGTCTCCGAAGGCCCCGTGGAGGTCTCCCCGGCCCTCCCCGCTCCCTCCCAGGGCTTTCATGGGGCCTCCGGTGGCCCCGTGTCGCGGTTTTGTGGGGGCCCGGGGGGGGCCTCCCAAAACCGCGAATAATCAAAACCGCGAATCTCAAGTCCGCGAATGTGGAGGGACAACTGTATATTCTTTGTGGACCCAGACCGTACAGTCCCTCTGCTCTCCTGAATAACACACTTACACACATTAACTTTGAATATGTATTGGTACATCTTCAGAAAACATGGTTAAGTACAGGTTAGTAAATGAAGGGTAATACATTGTGGAGTAAATACAGTTGCCCCTCGACATTCGCGGCTTTCACACTCGCAGTTTTGATTATTTGCAGTTTAGCCCCAGCAACTTAGGGAAGGCTGCTGAGAGGCGGGGCAACCTCCTGCCTGCACCTTCTCCGGCCTTCCAGAGGTGGCTCCGGGGCTTCAAAGCCCCGGAGTCTGCTCAGGAAGGCCGGGGAGGTGTGTGTGGAGAGGGCAGCCTCCTTCCCTCCACTTTTCCCGGCCTTCCTAAAGGGACTCCGAGGCTTCTAAGACCCGGAGTCCCCTCAGGAAGGCCAGGGAGAGGCAGTGCAGCCTCCTCCACACCCGCCTGCCTGCCTGCTCATCAGCCCGCCCGCTGCCATCCCCGGCCTTCCGAAGCGGGCGCCGGGGCTCCAAAGCCCTGGCGCCTGCTTTGGAAGGCCGGGGGGGGGGTGAGCAGCGCAGCCTCCTCCCCACCCGCCTGCCTGCTGCCGTCCCCGGGCTTCCGAAGCAGGCACCAGGGCTCCAAAGCCCCGGCGCCTGCTTCGGAAGGCCGGGGGGAGGCAGTGCAGCCTCCTCCCCACCCGCCTGCCCGCTCACCCACTTGCCCGCTGCTGTCCCTGGCCTTCCGACGTGGGCGCCGGGGCTCCAAAGCCCCGGTGCTCACTTTGGAAGGCCGGGGGGGGAGGCAGCGCAGCCTCCTCCCCACCTGCCCGCTCACCCACCTGCCCTCTGCTGTCCCCGGCCTTCCGAAGCGGGCGCCGGGGCTCCAAAGCCCCGGCGCTCACTTCAGAAGGCCGGGGGAAGGCAGGGCAGCCTCCTCCCCACCTGCCTGCCCGCCCGCTGGGGGCCAATCTTGAACAACAGAATCCCATACTGTAACATTTTGTCCAAAATCCTATATTGGGACCTCTGTATGTGGAGTTACGCATTCATTGCAACCTTTGTATTCAATACCAATGTTGCATAACTGAACCAAGACACTCAATGTGCATTGAAGGCACAATCATATGCACATACACAACCAAACTGGATCCCATATAATGAGCAAAGTAGGTTATTGAATGAATGAATGAATGAATCAGTCAGTGTACCTGCACATCCACACACAAGCACAATGCAATCCTTGTGCAATGCACTGCCATGTGAAATGATACCACATGCATAACTCTACATTTGCAGCCTTGAATCATAGAATCATAGAATTGCAGAGTTGGAAGAGACCACGAGGGCCATCCAGTCCAACCCCCCTGCCACGCAGGAAATCTTGATCAAAGCATCCCCGATAGATGGCAATCCAGCCTCTGTTTAAAGACCTCCAAGGAAGGAGACCCCACCACGCTCCGAGGGAGTGTGTTCCACTGCCGAACAGCTCTTACTGTCAACTCATGTTGAATTAACTCCAGGTGTTCTGCACCAGGCAAAAATATCCAACTGTTTCTGTAGGAAGTCTCATGCGTGCATAAGACATCAAAAGGGTTCTGGCCTTTGTTGTGGGTACTTTCTCTCTCTCTCTCTCTCTCTCTCTCTGTGTGTGTGTGTATGTATATGAAGGGCTTCCACCAGATCTCATCTGCTTTTTGAAACTCAGCAAGGTCAAGCCTAGTTAGTGCTTGGAAGGAAGCCCACTGGGGAATACCAAGTGATGTAGGCTGTACAATGGGACCTTGGTATTTTCTAGGTTTGGTCCAGGACCCCCCCCCCCCGGCAAAAATGCTGAAAGGTCTGGAAACCATGCCTTATGAGGAAAGACTTAGGGAGCTGGGTACGTTTAGCCTGGAAAAAAGACAGTTAAGGGGTGATATGATAGCCTTGTTTAAGTATTTGAAGGGGTGTCACATTGAGGATGGAGCAAGCTTGTTTTCTGCTGCTCCAGAGACTAGAATGTGGAGCAATGGATGCAGGCTCCAGGAACAGAGATTCCACCTCAGCATTAGGAGGAACTTTTTTATAGTAAGAGCTGTTCGGCAGTGGGGCACACTCCCTCGGAGTGTGGTGGGTCTCCTTCCTTGGAGGTCTTTAAACAGAGGCTTTGATCAAGATTGCCTGTGTGGCAGGGGGTTGGACTGGATGGCCCTCGTGGTCTCTTCCAACTCTACAATTCTATGATTCTATGTCCCCTTATATTCAGTGGTATAGTAAAATGGTGTCTCTTATATAAAATGGCAAAAAGCAAGGTTTGCTTCTTGGATTTAAAAAAAATATTTTCAAGCTGTAGATGGTGCAATCTGTGGATAAAAAGTCCGTGGATATGGAGGGATGGCTGTATTTACTGGAAGGCATTGGCAAACCTCTGTGGAATAAATCTTGCCAAGAAAACTCTGTGATTGGTTCTCTATAAGTTGGAGTCAACTTGAAAGCACAAAACAGTGGCTTGAGTCACATGTCCTTAAATTACTGACTACTTCTTTTAAACAGATTTTAGGTATTTGCTGTAGCATGCATCTTTTTCACCAGGATTTTGAGTGATCCTTCATTCCTATCAGCTTGTGCCTCACTTTAATTGGCTTGTTTTGTTTGACCTCTAGTTCTTTTTTTTATTGGTTATTTATACCCTGCTCTTCAGCCACAAGGCTATCAACTTGTTATAATTCTTATAACAAGTTCTCATTGGGTTTGTTTTTATGCTGCAAAATTCAGTAAGAGCTGTTTGGCAGTGGAATGCACTGCCTCGGAGTGTGGTGGAGTCTCCTTCCTTGGAGGTTTTTAAACAGAGGCTGGATGGCCATCTTTCAGGAATACTTTGATTGTGTATTCCTGCATGGTGGGGGTTGGACTAGATGGCCCTTGTGGTCTCTTCCAACTCTGTGGCCTAATCTACGTTACATAAATAATCCAGTTTGAAGCTGGATTATTTGACATGGCTTCTTCCTATTGACTCCTGGGGTTTGTAATTTTACAAGGTCTTTAACCTTGTCTGTCAGAGTGTTGGTGCCTCACCAAACTACAAATCCCAAGATTCCATAGGAAGGGGTCATGGCAAATAATGCAGTTTCAAATTGGATTATTTATGTAGTGTGGATGCACCCTATGATTCTATATCATGGGGAGGTCCCTTATGAAGGGTCAAATGGTAACAGATAAATTATTTGAATAGATCCAAGAAATACATTGTATTTAGTTTTGTTTTGCTGTATTTTATTTAATAGATTTAACATTGATAGTGTAATGGTCGATGTGCCAGCAAGCTTCATGGTTTCTTAACAACTAGCTATGCTTTGTGCTTTATGTTTAAATTTTTGTTATATAATGATTGACTATTTACAATTCTGCTCATGAGTGGTTTATTGGAGATTATCAGATGCGGCTCCCCTACTGCACAACATCATGTTCCAGCGTTTTGCAAACCTTCTGCTGTTGTCAAGAATGCTTTCTTTTGTATTAGCGGGCAGAAGCCGCCAATTCATATCCCATGGTGTTTTCTTTGCGGTACTGCTTGTGTGCGAAACTGTGACCCGTCCTTCTGGTGTGATTCCAGTGACAATGGGCAGTCCCCGCCAGAACACTTCTGAGTGAAAATGTGAGAACTAAGTATGGGATGCTCTTTTTATGACTCCCCCCATTTTGCTGACAAGTTTCCAAGTGTATTTCAGTGCTTGTGTGTTTGTTTTGTTTGTTAATTTAGGTGTTTTTAGACTTTTAAGCATGCTTGTGTCTTCTCACAAGAAACGCCGAAATCTCACCCATGCAAAAACATAGTAGTAAGCTGCATGAGTAGTTGTGTTGTAATAATTCAGGGGCATCTCTGTCTCGTGATTATGGTGATGTGTGATAAGTGTTATTATGCCAAGATACTTATACTGTAAAATATAGTGCCAAAAGAAAGTCTTTAGATGCTCGTCTGATAATCTCCATTATTATTAAGTTTCCATTGCTCCCTGAAGAGGAAAAACTTACATTTCTAATATGCATGGGGCTATAATGAAATCCAGGCACTTCTGCAAACTTAATTTTCTCTTGTCTTCCTGCTATATGTAGGGTGTCACCTTCCTTCTTTGTTTCTCATTCTTGCTAACTTGAAATTATTTCATCTTCCTGTGTCCCTAAACAGAATGCTGGACCTGGAAAACTAATTCTTATAAATGAATCTAATCAATGTCCTTGGTCATTTTTTTGGGTACCATGTAATTTTGGACATGATGTGCAGACACACACACACACACACACCCAACCAGGCACACTCCTGATGTATCACAGAATGACCTTCATCTTCTCAGACAGCGGTGTTGGCTTGGGATGATGAGTGCTGCATTGAGGGGAGCTTTATTTAGCATTCCCTCTTTCCTTCTTTCTGTGTTTTCCTTGTGTTTTTTATAACAGAAAATAGTTTTTTGAAAAAGTATATGCAGAGAAATGCTCAGCAGAAGTATACTTTTGCCCTACAACTTTCAAATTCTCCAGCTGGTATTGCCAGTGGTCATACTGGCCAAGAGCTTCTGAGACCTGTAGTCCAAAATGATAACTTTTCCAAGCTTTGATCCCAGGTCATCAGAAAATGAGGAGTAATGCTAACCTTGGTTGACAGATAGGATTGCCAGGGTGAAAACTGGAGAGGGCTCCTGTACCTTTAATACTTGTATAGAAGAGGAAATTTCAGCAGGTGTTGCTTGTTATCTAGTTGCATGACAGGTGACACATGGTGAAATTCCCTCTTCCACCCTAGTATTAAAAGTATAGGAGCCCTCTCTAGTTTTCACTCTGGAAACCATATGACAGATGTATTTGTGCACAATCTAGAAGAATCCTTCTGCATGAGATTTCTCTGTTTTTCATGTGCTAATGAGGAACAGTAAATGCATCAAGTGTCCCATTGCACACTCAAGACAAACAAATTGATTGAGGTGGGTGCTTTTATTTAGACCTCCTTCTCCAGGTGCATTAGCATATTTTGATTAAAAAGGTGAGAAGTATTCAGTGCAAGAGATCTTTTGGAAGAAATGCTACATTGCTCAATTGTGAAGAGAGGCGTGAAAGATTTGCATTGGGCAAATGCAGTATCTGGTATTTTGGGATGCTCTGTCTGAGCAGAATCTGAATGCTAATGGTTGCAATTAAATGAAATTGCTTATGTAGATATACCCACACCCCCGGTACATGTGCAATATGCTGTTGATAAGAAAGGCTTTGAATTTGATATCCCACCTTTACTATAAAATTCAACCAAGTCTAGGTAAGAGGGCCTTGCTTGTGACTGGTAGCTTCCATTTGAGTGGAGCAGATTATCTGCTCCAGAATTTAGTCTGAACTTTAAAGGTGCTATCCAAGATGCTGAACACTAGCCTTGAGTTCAGCATGTTGTATAGCTCCTATAAAGTTCACACTAAAAGCTGGAATAGATTCACTGTCATGCTGACATGGAAGGCACTGGTCTCTACTAGGCAGAATGGATTTTTTCACTGAAAGTGAGTTGGACTAGAAGGCCCTTGGGTTCCTTTCCATTTCTATGAATTTCGGTTTCAGCATTGTTTTTTTAAAAAGCCTTATTATTTGTTAGTTTCATTTACACTGTTCTACCATTGTGTTATGACCCTTTCCCTACCTGTACCCCCCTCTCCCTGGCTTGCTTGAATGGGGAGCATTTATTTATTTATTTGGTTTATATCCCACCTTTCTCCCAAAATGGGATCCAAACTGGTTTACAGTATGTAACTAACAAAATGAATTTCAACAGAGAGAAATGTAGGATACTACACTTGGGCAGTAAAAATGAAATGCACAGATATAGGATAGGTGACACCTATTTGATGGCAGTACATGCGAAAGGGACCGAGGAGCCTTAGTGGACCACAAACTGAACATGAGTCATCAGTGTGATGTAGCACAGCTAAAAAAGCCAATACAGTTCTAGGCTTCATTAATAGGAGTATAGTGTGTAGATCAAGGGAAGTAATAGTGCCACTGTATTCTGCTTTGGTCAGACCTCACCTGGAATACTGTGTCCAGTTCTGGGCACCACAATTCAGGAAGGATATTGAGAAACTGGAATGTGTCCAGAGGAGGGCAACCAGGATGGTGGGAGTTCTGGAAGCCATGCCCTATGAGGAGCAGCTTAGGGAGCTGGTCATGTTTAGTCTGGAGAAGAGAAGGTTAAGAGATGACATGATAGACATGTTTAAATGTTTGAAGGGATGTCATACTGAGGATAGAGCAAGCTTTTTTCTGCTGCTCCAGAAACTAGGACATGGAGCAATGGGTTCAAACTACAGGAAAAGAGATTTCACCTAAACATTAGGAGGAACTTCCTGATAGTAAGAGCTGCTCAGAAGTGGAATGCACTGCCTTGGAGTGTGATGGAATCTCCTTCTTTGAAGGTTTTTAAAAAGAGGCTGGATGGCCATCTGTCCAGAATACTTTGATTGTGTATTCCTGCATGCTGGGGGGGGGGGGTTTGGACTGGATGGCCCTTGTGGTCTCTTCCTACTCTATGATTCAATTATTCTATGTTAAAACAAAATAATTAAAGCAATATGTAGTCAATGCATTAAACAATCAATCCAATTAGAATATTACTTTTAAAACATTCATTTGAAACAAGAAAAAGCAGTTAGAACCCATATTGCATATTAAAAGCAAAACAAAACAACACACCTATTGCACGTCTTTCTACCCCAAGCAGTTAAAGGCTGAAAGCTGGTTAAAATGGGAAGGTCTTTGCCTGTTGGCAAAAAGAGAGCAGAGAGAGTCCCTGCTGAGTCTCTCTTGGGACGCACTTCCATAGCCTCAGAGCAGCCACCGAGAAGGCTCTGTCCTCACCTGGCAGACCTGGGTGAGTTGTAGGATTAAGAGAAAGCCCTCTACCAGCTCAATCAAAAATCAATTTCTAACCCCAGAGATTTATACTATCCAACATCTATATAAGATCTCAGACAGTAGTTTCTAGTTTTAGCCAGCCCTCTTGGCTGTTTTTGGTTGGAACAGACCATGATTCTGAACTGAAGTTACAAACCTAGATCCCCAGTTCATATTCTGATTTACAACCGAGGAGAATCTTTTACTAAAAAACAATTAATTAATTTACTTGTAACTCATTACTTCCAACCTCTGCTTCAAGGCCAATACTCTAACCAGGGCCTCCAAATGTGTTAGTCTACATTCCACAATCAGCACAGGATGGGAGTTACAGGTATTACCTACCCTGATAGTCCCCATCTTGGAATATCAAATAACTGGCAATATTTAATAATTTGGCTTACACAGGCTAACACATCTGGACAGTTCCAGGGTGGGAAAGGCTGCTGTAACTGCTACACAACTCTGGCACATATTCACAATACATTCATTTTATACCTTGAAATCTCCAGAAGGAGTTCCATAGACTCAGAGCAGCTACCATGAAGGCTATCTCCCATGTCATTCATCAGACAAGCCTGTGAAGGTAGTGGGACCAAGATAATCCCTCCCTTGAAGACTAAGACTTATGCAGGTTCATAGAGGGATATATGGGTCCATAAGCCATATAGGGCTCTATATATCATAACCAGCACTTTGAATTTTGCCCAGAAATGAACCAGTGGCCAGTGAACAATAGTGCATAATGAAGCCAAATTATCATGCACTTACATAAATTACATATTTGTTTTTTGTGACCAGGTTTTCTAAACTTCTGGCTAAGTATCCCAAACTCCTAGCCTGTGAAGCAGCGGAGAGCAACCCCAAAGAATAAATCAGGCTTTATACGTCCCTAGTTGCTCTGACATCAGCACCAGCCTAGTGAATTGCTTTGCCTCCCATGCTATGCTAACAATTTTTCATGCCTGGAACACTATTGCTTGGCTGTCTTCTATTAAGCAGATTAGAAAAACATTTTAAAGTAATTCTCCAATGTTTGAACACTGTGGTTTGCTCTGTGATCGTGTGCTTAATGTTTACTGAATGAGGTCTCATTATTTGATTCGTGCTCTTCTGAGACCCATATCTAGCCATCTACATTTAAACAGATCAAGAGAATTATTTTAATATAAGCAGTTTTGTTTTTTTAAAAAGAAAACATGAAAAACATGTTCTAAACAATGAAAAAGAACATTGTTTGGTAGTTTGCTGTCAAGTGAAACTTTGTCTTGTATCTATCCCACATGCATTCTTTCCAGGGACTGGAAATGCATTCTTCATTCAGGTAAAGGGTGCCTTTAATCTGCTCTGAGTCTAATTTGCTCCAGACATTAAAGAAAGTATTCCAGATATTTTCCTGTTTTGACGGTAAGGTTTACTTCATAGCATCATAGAGCTGAAATGGACCACAAGGGCCATCTATCCCAACCCCCTGCCATGTAGAAATATGCAGTGTAGACTCACAGAATCATTGAGTTTGAAAGGACTGCAAGCCTCCTTAGGTAGCTGCTTTAAAGTCTTGAACAAACCCTAGAGTGGCGTCATCTTACTACAAATGTGATTTAGTGCACATTTTATTTCTC
The DNA here is from genome assembly GCA_030847615.1 of Gambelia wislizenii. NCBI lineage: Eukaryota > Metazoa > Chordata > Lepidosauria > Squamata > Crotaphytidae > Gambelia > Gambelia wislizenii. The sequence continues at coordinate 320,568,862 of JAUMIR010000004.1, read as the reverse complement.
TAGAGTGTCCCACAAAGCCTCACAAACATGCAGAATTCCAAGTCTTAGGTGGGCTTTGTCCTGCAGCCAGGCTTAGGATTTGTGAAAACTACTTCCATCAAGAATCTTAACACCTACAAAATGCTTTACCATCCCTGCTTCCAACTAAATACAGTTGGACTGCTGTATCAGCAGTCGTTTGGTTCCCAGATTTACCGTGGATACTGGAAACTGGAAAAGAGTGAACCCTATTAAAATAAAGGACTTCTAGTAAAAACATACCATAGAGTTTTGTTGGAGGACCTAGAAGATGCCTAGGGAGGATACCCCTCTAGGCATTTTCCAGTGCAACTCTATGGTATGTGTCCCTGATTTTGTGTCCCATAGATAACTGAAACTGTGGATATTGGTTCTGTGGATACAGGGGTCTGGCTGAATTTGGGTATTATCTCTGTATGCAGACCACCCCTCCAGACATCTATCTCAGCCTAAAATCATCTAAATTAGTGACCATATTGGGGCAGAGCATTTTCTAGTGGAATAAGTGTGGTGGTTGCTGGGGCTTCTGTGCTGATGAAGTGAAATCTGCTTGGACTGTAGTCTGAACTTTAAAGGAGCTATAGGTTTTTTGTGGGTTTTTCCCGGGCTGTGAGGCCTGTTCTAGAAGAGTTTATTCCTGACGTTTTGCTTGCATCTGTGGCTAGCATCTTCAGAGAATGGTGGCGTGCGGGGTTTATATACTGTGAGTCCCTGTTGAAGAGGATTAGTATGTACATTTGTGTATTCAGTTGTAGGGTGTTCGGTTCTTAGGGTGGGAGGATATGCGAGGGGGATTAGTGTCTTTTTAGATAATGGTCCATTATCTGCTTGGAAGCCGTTTGCATGTGTTGAGTTTTTATTTTGGTGTTTCTCACGACTGGTAGCCAAACGTTGCTTACTTTTAGTAAACTTTGTTTACTTTTATTTTGTTTACTAAAAGTAAACAAAGTTTGGCTACCAGTCCTGAAAAACACCAAAATAAAAACTCAACACATGCAAATGAACTTCCCCCAGGGATAGGGAGCTTCCCTGCAGAAAATGGACCATGAGCTAAATAGACGCTAATCCCCCTCACATATCCTCCCACCCTAAGAACTGAACATCCTACAACTAAATGCACAAATTCACATGCTAATCTTCTTCAACAGGGACTCACAGTATGTAAACCCCACACACCACCATCCTCTGAAGATGCCAGCCACAAATGCAGGCGAAATGTCAGGGATAAACTCTTCTAGAACATGGCCTTGTAGCCTGGAAAACCCCCACAAAAGCCTATGGATGCCAGCCGTGAAAGCCTTTGACTGCACTTTAAAGGAGCTGTCTAACATGTTGGAGCGATATAGAGGATAGGGATTAGCACCTTTCATAGCTCCTTCAAAGTTCGTACTAAAAGCTTGAATGGATCCAGTGCTCCACCGACATGGGAGCCAACATCCAACACTGGTTCTCACATTTGCATCATATGAAACTTCCCAGGCTGTAGGATAACAGTGTCTCTAAATAATCTTTATTCCTTGCTGACCAACAGTGATTGGTGGCTCCCATGTCAGAGGGGCCATGGTTCCACTCCAGCTTTTGGTATGAACATTAAAGGAGCTATCCAAGGTGTTGAAATATTTTCGGAATAGGGCTCAGCCACTTAAATAGCTTGTGTGAAGTTCAGACTTAAACCTGGAATGCATTCATTGTGCCACTCATATAGAGTGAGTACCCAGCTTGTGGGGGCAATTAGCTAACACACATTGGAAACTGCTCAATGCAGTGTAGATGTGTAAATTGCTATTGCTTAAAAGAATTTGTAAACCACTCTGATAGCCTTGTGGCTGAAGAGCAGGGAATGAATGAATGAATGAATAAATAAATAAATAAAAGCCCTCAGATGCAACTGCTACTCACCAGGATGCTGTTGATGATATACATAGGCTTAACTAGGGATTAACATAGGTTATTTATATGTCATTTGGGTGATGCTGTGGAAAGAGGTATTCAACATGTCAAAGAAGCATTTAGTATGTTCTTCAGCAATGCTTGCACCCTCGCCATGGAAGGGTTCCTGGGGTAGGGTGTGGACATTTCTGCAACTGGAAGAAAAGACATCACCAGGAGAGCAGATGTGCCATCTCTAGAAGCCAATGTATGCAATGTCTGTGGGCCCCCTGAATTTTTCTTTCTTTCTTTCTTGCCTGCCTGCCTGCCTGCATTTCTTCTAATAATGGGACTCAAGGCAACTTACAACATATTTTAAAAGCTATACAGATTAAAAAGTATACAAAAACCTCAATAAAAATATGAATACAGTGGGCCCTCCATATATGTGGGGGTTTGGTTCCAGAACCTGTGGCTAGGAAAAACCACAGAGGGAGCAGTCCCATATTAATCAACAGGAGAGGGCAGTTTAAGTATGGGCACCACCATTTTAGGTATGGGTAGCTCCATTTTAGGTATGGGTAGCGCCATTTTAGGTATAGGTGCTGCCATTTTCGGTATGCAGTGATGGTCCATGGATGCTCAAATCTATGGATATTCACCCCATGGATATGAAGGGCCCACTGTATATTGTTATATACAGTGTTACTTAAAAGACTATTAAACATTTTATGTAGTTAAAAACATTAAAAATTTATTGAAAGACAGTATATAAACCATAAAACAATACATCATTAAAAGGCTATCCCAGTCAGTTTCAAAAAGCCTGATAGCATAAGCATATTTTAACTTGTTGGTGGGAGGAGAACTTGGATGGGGCCAACCTGGCCTCCCTAGGGAGGGAATTCCAAAGTCTGGGAGCAACCACCAAGAAGGCCTTCTCCCTTGTTCCTACCAAGTGAGCCTGAGGAGATGGTGGGACTGAGAGAAGGGCATCTTGAGGAGATTTTAGAGCTCTAATGGGCTCAGAAAGGAAGATATGGTCCTTCAAATAGCCTAACCAAAGTTGTATAGGACTTTATAGGTCATCACCAGCACTTTGTTTTTTTTGTTTTTTTACTATATTATTAACTAAAAAGCAACCACAGCATCCACATATACACCAACATATCATGCACATATATATGCGGCATACAACATATAACATACATACATTTCTAATAATCTAACACTTTCATACACAAAACACTTTCTTACAGAACCATTCTAAAATGACTGAAAGTCTCCATCCGGTTTGGATAATGTTGTCCATTTTATATTCCCATCCCTTTTTATCTTTCTGTCCCTCTCTCTGGATTTTCTTCACAAATGAAGATTCAGGAAGGACTCATCCCACGCTTTCTGCAAGCATGCTGATGACTACAAAGGCCAATCTGAGATAAACATGTCCAGTTGCAGAAAGCACAGCAGAAGGTCTCCTTGGGTGATGTTTCCGGGTTGTGATGTTTTCTGCGTTGTCATTTCTCTTCAAGACTTGTTAGGTGTGAGCTCTCAAATAAGGCTGCAGCATCGTGGATAGTGCATCTCCATACCTTCCGATGTGAGGCCATGGCGGACCATTGTTGGTGATCAATTTGGCAGAGTCTGAGGACTCCCTGAAACAACATCCAGGCTCAGCCAAATTGATCACCTTTTTTATATATACTTTTGAATATAGACTAACCCAAGCAGTATAGGTCTTTATAAGTACTCTCCAGCACTTTGAATTGTGCCTGGAAACAAACTGGCAGCCAGTGAAGTTGTTGCAATAAGGGAGCTGTGTGCTCCCTGTAGGCAGCCCCCACTTAACAATCTGGCTGCAGCTCTTTGGACCAACTGAAGGTTCTAAATTCAAAGGCAGCCTCATGTAGTCTGGATTTTAATAATCCAAATGGGATGTAACCAAGGTATGTGTTACCATGGCTAGATCTGACTTCTGCAGGAATGGGTGCAGTAGGAAGTTCCAGAATTGCAACCAGATGCTGTTGTCCCAGTGTGATCTTTCCCCGCTAGAGACTGGATGCTCCCTGCATGCCCCAACCCTTCCCAAGTCATTAAACGGTCATGAAGATGCTCACCCACAGTGAGAAGGGCAGGGAAGTCCCTTGGAAAGAAGCCCCACAGAGATCATGAGCATGAGGTCAGAATGCAAAATGCATGTAGACATCCTCCCTTTGTCTTGCCTAAGGATACTGAGCCAATTAATAAAAAACAGAAGCCCTGCATTTGAGAACCAACTGTTCTTTGGTTCCTTGGATGCATTAAAATTAAGGCTTCCTTCTCTCTTTGGCAAACCAGCCTAGCCCCCTCCCTTCCACTCCCTGTAAACACAATCCGTGGATATTGTGCATTGCTCCCAAGAGGGAAGAAAACGTGACTGTGAAGAGCAGCAGCTCTGAGTGTCTTCAGCAAGCAGTTTCCAGGGCAGCTACTGATATTCATTGTTCAGCTGTGTAGCCATGTGATGATTCTGCATCCCAGAGCACCAAAGAAGATGCAACAGGGCCACACTCAGTGAGGCATCAGTGACGTGAGTGGGAATCACGTCATGTGTTTTTAATAATTAAATGCCAGCCTGGAGGGGATGGTGGGGGGTGGGGAGACCAATAGTTACCAAGAAAACAACACAAATGGAAGGGAATTTTCAGCTTTTCCTCTCCAGCTGCTGTCTCTGTGAAATTCATGTTCACGCGTGCTCTCCCTCCCTACCCCACTCTTTTCTCTCACACACACTCCAGTTAGCATGGCAGGGAAGACTATGCAGTGGAGAAGAATTTCATAAGAGACTGTAGCTGGAAAGAAAGAGCTGGATACATTGGTACTGAGAGCAGTCTTATATTTTAAAAAATAAATGTGATAATCATATTGTTAACATTTTAGCTGAAATCCTACATTCGGGTGGCATAGCCTTTGCATGCAGAGTTTAACATTAATTCTGGTACACAACCCTTGTGTTGAATGGCAATATTCTTCAGTTGAACCAAGACACTAAAAGTACATCTGAGTGTGCAACCAAATGTTCGGTACATGCACAGCCATGTGCAGTGTGCGTGCAGCTCCATGTGCAATGTGAATCTGGGTGCAATGGCACCCAAGGGCTACTCTGCTTCTGCAGCCTTGAGCTAAATGAAGCTGTTCTTCATTGGACAAAAATCTCCAACTGCTTCCATAGAGGGATTCACACATGTATAAGGGATCAATATTGGTTCCACAGATACATGAGTTCATGGAAGCCACATGTCCACATGCATTAAGGCAACAACAGGATTCCAGCCTTTAAATACTTATATGAGCTTAACTGCTTGAAATTTGCAGTTCTTCAAGGCTTGTAGCATATTTCAAAGAAATAATAAATATCACAAGCCATGTGAACAATGATGTACCAGCCTGAATGCATCCAATGACATCTGATTTTAGAAGCTAAATGGGTTTAGATGTGGTTAGTGCTTGGATGGAAAGCCCCAGGGGATACTGGGTGCTGTATTGATGAGATACTGTAGACAGAGGTGTTCCTGGTCAGTCGAAAGGGAAATCAGGGAATAGGGATTCAGACTGCGCTGGATGGAGTGACGCTCCCCCTGAAATCTCAGCTTGGGTGTGCTCCTGGACTTGGATTTGAGTCTGAGGGCTTATGTTTTGGCTGTGGCCAGGAATGTATTTGCACAGTTAAAACTAGTGCGCCAGCTGCGCCCGTTCCTTAACAAGTCAGATCTGGCTACAGTGACACATGATTATATCCCGTCTGGACTACTGTAACATGGTCTATGTGGGGCTGCCTTTGGAAACTATTTGGAAGCTTCAGCGGGTCCGAAGTGCTGCAGCCAGGCTCTTGAGTGGGGCTGGCTAAAGGGATCATGTGACCTCCCCTTGAAACAACTGCATTGGCTACCAGTCTGTTTCCAGGCAGAATTCAAAGTGCTGTTTTTGACCTTTAAAGCCCTAAACATCTTGGGTCCAGATTGTCTGAAAGACCATACCTCCCTATACAAGCTGCACTGAGTATTAAGATTGGCAGGGGAGGGCTTTTTCTCAGTCCCACCACCTTCATAGGCACAGTTGGTGAGGACTCAGGAGAGAGCCTTCTTCATGGCTGTTCCCATACTGTGGAACTCCCTTCCACAGGAGGTCTGGTTGGCTCCCTCCCAACTCTCTTTTCATTGGCAGGAGAAGACATTTTTATTTAGACAGGCTTTTGGCTTTTGAATTTTAATTGGTGTGCTGCTTTTAATGTTATATTTTTATTGATTTTATGTTTTTAATCCATGTTGTGTTTTTAACTATCATATCAATAAATCAATAAATAAATAAAGTGGTAAATCACATGTTTTAGATATTGAACATCAGGTTTAGTGATCAGCATCACCAGGCAGGGCTAGGAAAGAAACCTGGATGAAACTCTGGAGGACTATTGCTGACAATCAGAGTTCACAGGCCTGGGCTCAATGGATCAATGGTCTGATTCAATCATGTAGATACCAATGATCCTATGATTTGACTCTGTAAAGTTGGTCCCCTCTTGTTGATAATATTCCAGCAGTGTTCTGGCTTTTGGTTTGAGCTTTAAAAGAGCAATCCAAGAGGATCAACCCTTTCTGGAAAATACATAGAAAGGAGCTATCCAAAGTGCTGAATGTATTTTGAGAATAGAGTTCAGCACCTTGGATACCTACTTTGCAGGATGGTCTGAAACTCAGGGTGCATTCACCACCACCCTGATATGGGAGCCGCCAGGTTTGACGGATTCCTTGAGAATATCTCCCTGGCCCTTTGTACATGGAAAAATGGCAAGAGCAGATTCTTTGGGAGGGGTTTCCCCCCACATTAATTTTGAGTTGCAGGTTAGCACTCTTTGGAGCAGCCTATAGGTGGGATGAGTTTCCAGTTTTGGATACTGTGAATATCTCTATGGCTGAATCCAAACTCCACAAATAATCAATCCATTTTGAAACAGGATTATTTGCTATGGCTCCTTCCTATGGAATCCTGGTATTTGTAGTTTGTTGAAGCTCCAGCCCTCTTTAGCAGAGTAGGCTAAAGACTTTGTAAAACTACAAGCCCCAGGATTCCATAGGAAGGTGCCATGGCAAATAATCCAGTTTGAAACTAGATTATTGGTGTAATGTGTATTCAGCCACTGTCTACAGTGAAAGTGGCTGTTCAGCAGCAGCCAAGCAACATGACGAAGAAGCAGGTTATGAAGAGGCTTTGTCAATCCATTTCTGATTTTTTTGGGGGTAGAGGGGCAAAGATTGGATGTGCAAGGTCAGAGCTTGAATGTAACTACTTACAAAACTAGTAACTTATAATTAATTACCTTTCCCTATAACACAATGGATGTAACATCAATGAATTGGTTGTCTCTCTACCTGTAATAGATATTATTTGTTTTCTGCTCTGGTTATTTGTATTCCAGAGGACACAGATCACCCTCCATATCTGATTTTCTCTACTCAATGGACTAATTTCTCAAATAAAAAGAAATGAGCTATCTATTGTATCTGTACACCAAGTGAATCAGAAAATGAACTCCAGGGGTTATGATTTTATCTTTCTTACAGATACTACAATGCTGTTTTTGTATGAGTCAGAGCTTGGAAGAAACTAGTGACTAATAACTAAAATCTTTAATTAATCATGTCCCCCTAGAAGTACATTATTTTATAGTTGTAACTTAATGAGGGATAGCATCCCTTCTTTTACAAGGTAACATTTCCATTACTTTTATAATACTAGGGAACATGGTCTCACTAAATGGTGCAGGAGGAATATCACATGGTGCAAATGCTGGTTCATGCTGTGCCTTTGTGCTGTGTTGTGGCTGTTTAGGTGAAAACAAGGGGTACAAGAGGAGAGTGTGTTTGGTACCACAGGCTAGAGGTTCACAGCGTTTTGATTGTGTTTTTTTTAAATAATAAAAAGTAACTGCTATGGAAAATGGTAAAGTAGTTATTTCTGGAAAATAGGGAAATACAACTTATCTTCGGAACCGCCTCCTCCCATACAATCCTCCCCGCGCACTCCGGTCCTCTGGGAGGAATTGCTTCAGCCACAAAAATCTAGGCTGTCTGCAACCTCCCAGAGGGCCTTTTCGGTAATCGCCCCCAGATTATGGAATGGCCTGCCGAATGAGATCCGTCAGATGATGAGCTTAAGTAGCTTTAAAAAAGCACTAAAGACAGATCTCTTTCGGCAGGCCTTTCCTGATTAGATCCCGGCCTCAGGAGCTGTGTCTCCTGGCCTCTTTTATTTAGTCTTTTACCCTGACTCGCTGGCTGTTGATTTTTGTATTGGTTTATTTATGTGATTTTAAGTTTATGTGGATTTTAATTTGATACTAGTTTAATATCTTTTTATGGGTGAGGGTGGAGTGGGTGGGGCTTAGGGATTTTAGTCTGTATTGTCGTATTTTAACTGTTGTAAGCTGCCCTGATTGTTTTTAACAGAGGGGCGGGGTAATAATAATAATTATTATTATAATTATAATACAGCCACACATCTGTAGGGAGCAGACAACTCCTTTGTTGCAACAGCTCCATTGGTTGCCTGTATCTTTCCAGGCAGAATGCAGAGTGCCAATCATGGCACTATATGGTTCTGTATGGTCCTATATGGTTCAGCTCCAGTTCTTTGAAGGACTGTACTGTCCTGTACAAACCTGCCCATATTTTGAGAGCTTCTGGGGAGGTCTTGCTCTCTGTTCCACCACACTCACAGGTACATTTGATGGGAACACAGAAGAGGGCCTTCTCAGTGGCTGCCCCCAGGCTCTGAAATATCCCTTCCCAGGGATGTGTCAGGATAGGCCCATAAAAGTGGCCTCCCTGCCAGCATACTTGTATATGTTAAGTTACTGTATGCGGTCATGATGGAGACTGTTTGATGTTTGCATTGATTTTCCTTGGTTTTTTTCCGGGCTGTGAGGCTGTGTTCTAGAATAGTTTCTTCCTGACGTTTCACTAGCATCTGTGGCTGCCATCTTCAGAGAAGTTTCTCTGAAGATGCCAGCCACAGATAAAGGTGAAACATCAGAAAGAAACTATTCCAAAACACGGCCTCACAGCCTGGAAAAAAATAAGGAAAATCTATGAATGACGGCCGTGAAAGCCTTCGACTGCACATTGATGTTTGCATTCTTTGCAGTTGAAACAATATATAGGAGTGGCTGAGATGTAGAGTTTGTCTGGTAATGGCAAAGATGGCCTTGTACCTGCAGGTGTTATGAGAATCAATAGGTGGCACTACAACTGGGTGAGAATGGGATGTGTGGATGATGGGTAACCAATGGGCAGAGTGCCTACCAGATTTTGATTGATTGTGAATACTTTTTATTTTACTGCATTTCCTATGAGCCTCATTTGATGCTACAATTTTGTATACTTAGCTCTTTAGTTTACTGTGACAATAAAGTTTACTGTTTAATCCTGAATTTACTATTCAGGATTTACTATTCAGGATTTACTATTCTAGGTCAGACCTCACTTAGAATACTGTGTCCAGTTCTGGGCACCACAATTCAGAAAGGATATTGACAAATTGGAGCGTGTCCAGAGAAGGGCAACTAAAATGGTGAAAGGTCTGGAAACAATGCCTTATGAGGAGAGACTTAGGGAGCTGGGTATGTTTAGCCTGGAAAAAAGACGGTTTAGAGGCGATATGATAGCCCTGTTTAAGTATTTGAAGGGATGTCACGCTGAGGATGGAGCAGGCTTGTTTTCTGCTGCTCCAGAGACTGGAACACGGAGCAATGGGTGCAAGCTCCAGGAACAGAGATTCCACCTCAACATTAGGAGGAACTTTTTGACAGTAAGAGCTGTTCGGCAGTGGAACGCACTCCCTCAGAGCGTGGTGGGGTCTCCTTCCTTGGAGGTCTTTAAACAGAGGCTGGATGGCCATCTGTCGGGGATGCTTTGATTGTGATTTCCTGCGTGGCAGGGGGGTTGGACTGGATGGCCCTCGTGGTCTCTTCCAACTCTGCAATTCTATGATTCTATGATTCTATGATACTGTCCATGGACTCTAACGAAATAGTTAAATGACACAAGGCTAGACTGGTCCCCTCCTTACTGTCTTTTCACAAGCAGGTAAACCCTTTTTATTCTGGCAGGCCTTTGAGAACTGATTTTTTTTGGGGGGGGGAAATGCCTTGTATAATGTGCTAGACTTCTATTTCTTTTTGTTTTAATTTGTTTTAACTGGTTGCAACATTGTAATGGCTTAATTGCTTCTTAACTTTTGCATGCTGTAAACTTCTAATTATATTTGTAACTTTTGAAAGTTGCCCTGAGTCCCATAATGGGAAAAAGGTAGGATATAGTTAAATATAACAATAACGAGAAGAAAAATAGCCTTCCTGCTCGGTTCCAGGTTTCTGTAAACTATTAGAGATTCAACTCTCCCTGTCAACCCTATTTTCTTCTCCCTTGCAACTGACAACCTTGACAGTTATTTGTCTATTTATAGTATTTGTACCCCACTCTTTGCCAAAAGGACTCTTGGGGGGCTTACAAAGAAAATGGGATGGTGATGAAGGAGGAGTACAATTCAATCCAATTCTTATATATAATGACCTGCTGGATGAAAGGGTTCTGGAATAGCTCCTGCTGGTTGACAGTTGAAGGAGAAAGGCAGAGATATCTTCCTGTACTGTTGCTTGCTCTACTGTCCCAACTGGACTGTCTCCAAGCAGTCAAATGGTAAAATGCCTTCCCAAGCAGAGGTGCCAGCAAAAAGTGGGTGCTTTGGTATGCCCTCCTATGACATGTAAGGCCCTGGACCTGTAGCTGCCTTTGTCTGGCCATCCACCAGGTGCTCTGCTCAGCTGAGAATGGCAGGAAAAGAGCCTTTGTGCAGTTGCAATGGATAGTCAGTAGCAGCAGAGAGCAACAGCAGCAATATCCAGGTACAGTGGAGGTGTGTCTATCTGCTGTCCTTCTTCCTATGTGACTAGAGCAGTGGTAGTTGCAAGGCAGAAGAAGAGTGTCTTGATGAAAGAGGCATATGGGTACTGAAGTCCTTGCCAGAATCATGAGCAAATGTTAATATCTGTCCAGTGACACAGAAAGAATCATAGAGCTGGAAGAGACCACGAGGGCCATCTGGTCCAACCCCCTGCCATACAGGAACACACAATCAAAGCATTCCCGACAGATGGCCATCCACCCTCTGTTGAAAAACCTCCAAAGAAGGAGACTCCACCACACTCTGAGGAAGTGTGTTGCACTGCCAAACAGCTCATACTGTCAGGAGTTTCTTCCTAAAGTTTAGGTGGAATCTCTTTTCCTGTAGTTTGAATCCATGGCTCCATATCCTTCTAGTCTCTGGAGCTGCAGAAAACAAGCTTGCTCCATCTTCAATATGACATCCCTTCAAATATTTAAACATGGCTATCATGTCACCTCCTAACCTCTGCTTCTCCAGGCTAAACACACCCAGCTCCCTAAATCACTCCTCATAAGGCACAGCTTCCAAAGTGAAATTGTATTTAGTAGCTTTACTAGGTATTTTGTTGTAGCTTGGTGGCTCAAGGCAGGGACAGAGTGTGTGTGTGGGGGTAACTGCTTGCATAGTTCTCATAGCTTTGGGATAGGAAATGGGCTGTGCCTGTACACTTCAATTTACTTCGTTTATGCACTGTATAACCCTTGGGAATCTATCTTTCATTGGCATCACCTCGGAATTGCAATTTATCTATTTATTTATTTCACATTCTTTATGCAAAGATCTCAGGGCAGGATATAATAAAACCAATCTAACCCATTCTAAATAATATAAATTATTAAACTAATTTTAAAATAAAAAGTAATAATAAAAACTTAACAAATTAAAAGAGAGTAAAAAAAGGCTAAAGTAGTTGAAAATGAAATAAAATCATATGCAGGGAAGAATTTTGTAAACTCAATTAGGCCTCGAAAGCTTTCATATGCAGCAGCAATGTCAGTGCCAATTGCGAGGGTGTTCCATAATTGGGGGTACCACAACAGAGAAGGCCCTTCCCCATGTTACTCTGACTGATGGGACACAGGGAGGGCCCCTCTGGCAGACCTTAAAATTCTAGCCCAGGGGCCCTACTAAGCCAGCCATGGAGAATTGGATTGCTGGCCATGGGACAGTCTGGGTAGATGCTTTGTTTAGAGGCCCAGTTCTGCCATAGGCTTTGTGGGGATGCTGGGGATTTTTAGGGCAGATGATCACACCCTGAGAAGGGATATTTATAAAACTTTAAAAGTGTTTTTTGTCCAAACAGTCCCCAGGCAATCAGCCAAAGGCTCGCTGATAAGCAAAGGCACAGCACGGTCAGACTAATTACTAGGCAAAGCAATCAAGGCAGTGTGAAGTCTGTCACTTAATTTACTAGCGAGAAAAAACACAAGTCCAGAAGCAAAGTCCAATCATGCAGAGCTTGGAAGGTCCCTGGGGACCTGGATTAACCCTTCGAAGCCCCCAGCAAATCCCACACTCCCCCCCCTTTTGGCTAAAAGTGTTGTGCCCTGCTTCCAGACTGAAGCAGTGAACATACTAGGACCTGCTGAACCAGAGCAGGAGGATCTTCCATAGCCGCAGGCCTCAGATACAGACAATAGTGCAGGTTTATCAGTACCAGCTCTGGCAGAGGGTCTTGCATATTCAGAGACAGAGGACAACTTACCTATACCTACCTTCACAGCACAGAGGCAACAAAAGGAGTGCTTGAGGAAGTCTCAGCGTATTTATAGGAAGCAGCATTTAGTTAAGCAGCAGCTGTGTTAACTGCTGATCTATAAATATGCAGCACTGCTCTCCAGGGGTTCAGGAGATTATCTGACCTACTTAATTACTTGTCGCATTCCTGATCTCTGTGTTGGACCTGGACTGTGTTTGTTTACTTTGGACTCTATTTGCCTGACCTGAATTCTGCTGGAGTGCCCTGGACTCTGTTTGCTGGCCTTAACCTTGTATATTGGACTTCCAGTTGCCCAAAATAGTGGCTGTGACAACATGGCCAAGGCCCTCTGGAACTCCAGATTAACTCAAAAGTCAAAATTTGGCTTCTTTGGTCCTCCAGGTTCTGGAGTAGTTCTACCTCTGCTCTACTTATGGCTTGTTGGGGGGCTGTTTTCTCAGCAGTCAGCTCTCATCACCTGAGACAATGTGCATAACACAGAACATCAGAACCTTCTACCCATCCATACTCGCCAGCATTTCATAGATGAAAAACATGATACATGTGGCTAAGCAACGTCAGATTGTGGCCAAAATGGCAGAAGATTTTAATGGGGAAAACCTACAACCTAGGAGAGGCTGAACAGTTTGCTTTTGCCTGAGCCTACTGGGAAGGGCAAGATTCCAGCCCTTCTTCTCTCCTTCCTGAGAGAATTGAGAGAAGAAACTGATTTTAAAATAGCAAAGCCCAGTGACTTGGAACAGAGGTATTACAACTAAATGTAGTTATCTGTAACTAGTTTTATTTGAAGGCAATGAGGATGTAATAAAGCCAGATTTCTAAACTAATGTAACAAATAAGAGTAACATTACTTTATTAGTGAGATGAGTAATAGCTTTTATTTGTTTTTGAAAGTTACATTTCAGGAAAGGGGTGAGGAAAGTTTGCCTGCTGTCTCCATGCAGTTCCTGGATCCACGTTTATGACCCCCAAAGCTTCCCACTAGTCCCCCAAAGCCCCCTTCCATACTTTTTTTTTTTAATGGCATCAATTTTTTCCTGAAAGCCACACAGAAAGCCCACCTCCCCAAATGCATGGAAACACTCAACTCAACCCCCAGAGCTCTCAAGAACCTTTTCCCCAGTACCTCAAGATTCTGCCTGGTCCTCTCCTCTCCCCAATGCTGAGTTAATTTTAGTGCAAACTACTTTTGCACTTTGAACAAAGCTTGCAGCACTTGAAGTAAGCTGAGGGCAAAAGGGGGGAACATGGGAGGTGGGGCGGGAAACTAGGTTAATATAAAAGCAGTCGAAAAATGGGATCATAGAATCATAGAGTTGGAAGAGACCACAAGGGCCATCCAATCCAACCCCCTGCTCTGAAGGAATACACAATCAAAGCATTCCCGACAGATGATCATCCAACCTCTGTTTAAAAACTCCCAAAGAAGGAGATTCCACCACACCCTAAGGCAGTGTATTCCACTGCCAAACAGCTCTTACCACCAGGAAGTTATTCCTAACTGGTTCTCTTTTTCCTGTAGTTTGAGTCCATTGCTCCATGTCCTAGTCTCTAGAGCAACAGAAAACAAGCTTGCTTCACCCTCAATATGACATCCCTTGAAATATTTAAACATGGCTATCATGTCACCTCTTAACCTTCTCTTCTCCATGCTAAACATGCCCAGCTCCCTAAGCTGCTCCTCATAGGGCATGGCTTCCAGACCTTTTACCATTTTGGTTGCCCTCCTCTAGACATGCTCCAGCTTGTCCATATCCTCCTTGAATTGTAGTGCCCAGCACTGAACACATGCCAGAAGATTAACCAGGATTGTCTCTGCCAAGTTGGGACAGTTGGAGGACACATACAACCCTGCCTTGCCCACCCCAATTTAATTTTCAGGCTGGCTGAAGAGGAGCAGTGTCCTTCCTGGTGTTGGGACGCTTTACCTGGGATGCTATTGGAGCTACACACTCAGCTATCTGAGATGGAAATTTTAGGCTGTGATGGGAAAAGACCTGGGTGCCAAGCCATCACTAGGCTTGTTCTGCCCTCCCACACACTCCAGTATAGAACTCAGCAATTTATATCTTCTTGGCATCAATTTGCATTCCGTGAAGAGGCCAATGACCTTTTGGATCTCCTCACTTGTGATAACTACTTTTTTTTGGCTGGATTTGTTTGACATCTCAAGAAATTTAATAATCCCATAGCATGACTAGGGGAAGAGGGGGGGAATAAAAATCTGATAAAGAGCCATACATTCATTGCGGTTTCTCTTGTACATTAATGGATTATTGACTGAAATAGGTCAGCTTTGGCTGGAATGAGGCGTTTTGCTGTGCTTGTGAAAACAGAACCTCTTCTGCAACTGTTAAGCTACGTAGTAACCTGATGATTTTCTGAAAGGCATTCAAAGTCAGTTTTTGCCCAGTGTGGGTGGACTGCCTTTCCCTATAGATTTTTATCAGGAACTTGATTATTGCAAGAACATTATCAACCTGACCATGCTGAGATCTTTATCCTTTTCTTATGACCTATTTTTGTTTTTTCCAACTTGGATTCTGGTAAATTATTTGTTCTTTTGCAGCAAAATTCATTGACTGTTGACAAAAAAGTAAACATATTCCCTGCAGCATATTCCCACGCAGTAGAGACACTCATCACAACATTCCCAATCACCATGACCCCAATGAAAGTCAAAAAGTCAGGCAGCTGTGTTGTTTCATATCCACAATCCAGCCCTGGCAGATTCCATCTCCACCAAGATCTGGTCATTTCCATCAGGGTCTTTATTTGAAGTCTCAAAGCTACTGCCACCTTGAGTCTCATATCTGGGAGAAAGGTGTGATCAGTCATTCAATCAATTAAAACAATTCACCATTCAGTCATACCTCTCCATTAGCTTTACAGCAGGTTATGACCCATAAAGCCCTATATGGCTCTGGTCCATGTTATCTGGGAGACTGGGCCTGTCTACAGGAAGGGAAAAAATGGATTGCTCATGGTAATAGCAAGTAGCAGCAGCTGCAACCTGTCTTAATGGTTTTACAGCCCTCATAAACTTTGATGCCTGTAGCCAAGATGGCGGTGGGTGAATTACTCTCATTTTAAAATCTGCCACTGCTGAATTTTTTTAAAAAAAATATTTCTGTGCATTAGAACATCAAGTTATTCTGCCACTACAAAACTTACTAAATAATATAAAAGATAAAGGAATGCCAATGTCTTGGAAGCAAGCTCAAATTATACTGATCCATAAGGAAGGAAGAGATCCTTATGATGTGACAAATTATAGACCCATATCTTTATTAAATCAAGATGATAAGGTATTCACAGACATATTGGCCAATAGACTAAAAACAGTGCTATCAAGCAGCTAGGAGTGAGTTTGCAGCCTTTGAAGGGCCTTCAACCACTGTCTTTTCCTCCAGCAGCAGCCAGGAGTGAGTTTGGACGCCTGTGGCTTTTAAAAAAAGCTTCAGGCACCACTTTTTCCCCCAGGAGCAGCTAAAAGCCAGCCTCATCCACAGCTGCAGCAGCAGTACTACCTGAGGTGGAGGAGCCCTGGAGAGCCAGGGAGGTGGCGGCGACGGTGTCAAAGGCCACCTGCCCCCATCACTAGCCCCAGCTGCAGCTGTTTGCTACTGTCCCACTTTGTGCTTAAGCTTTGGTGTCTTGTGTAAGGAAATGATAGCTTACCTCACAGTTGTTTATAATTATTATTCCAGTTAGCCTTGTGTTTTGTTCTGTTTCCTTTCTTTTTTGCTCAAAGTCACTCAGAGGTTGCTGTAAAAGGTTTAATGCTCAATTTGCTACAGTAGCCTCTGTTTACAGGTTGTTTTAATAATAATAATAATAATAATAATAATAAAATTTATTTATATCCCACCCCTCTGCAAGCAATCGGGGCGGCTTACAACAATAAAATAGTACACAGTATAAAACAACTCAAAATCCCTCCCCCCCTTAAAACATTATTAAATTAATACAAATTAAAATCAATATATAATACAATTTATTAAAAACCCTTTCAAGCAAGCAGCATCAGTTTGGAGGTCCAGAAGCAACCTCCAGAGGGGGTTCCTGAAGCCGGGGTTAGCTATTCCGGAAAAGCCTGCCTGAAGAGAACCATCTTGACAGCCTTTTTAAAGCTGTCTAATGATGTCAATAGGCGGATCTCATCCGGCAGCTCAGATTTTACTATATACAGTTACTAATATAGCTCAGATTTTACTATATATAGTTATTGACATTTTTTCTATTTTATATATAATAATATATTTTACATGATCATACAGTCAATAGATTTTTGCTTTATTATACTTGTGATATTTTATTTATTCTATAGTGTGGATTTGTTGTCCCCCCACCTTTTTTTTTTTTTGCTGGCTTGGGCTAACCATGGTAGTAACCAGGAGTCAATCTGACCTCTCAAATAAACCTAGAAAATCCTCTAAAATTAACAAAAATACTCATTTCAGCTCAGTCTGGCCCTTTGTTAAAATCACAAGAGGGAACAGAGGTAAAGTGGCCAAGTACTCAAATGGTACTCACAGGGAAGAATCTTATAACTCGAAAGGTAAACATATTAGTACTGTTAAAACTGACCCTTCTGAGGATGCAACCTCTGATATACCTGGCAACACCCCTGGTCTCAATCCTCAACCATCTCTATCAGAATATAGTCCAACTAATGATATGAAAATGGGCCTTAACTTGAATAGGAGTCTGACTCTTGATCATGAGCACCCAGAATTAAATCTAGATAATAATATCATAAACTTAGATCAGACAAGTGACCCAAAGAACAATAAAGATGATATTTTGTCTTTTTTTGAGGACATGCCTCCTTTGGAAATCTTATTGGAGAATGAAAAAAGAACATTAGAAGAATACAATAAGCGTAGGGAAACAATTAACCAACAGTTAAGTGCTCTAGATGCAGAATCCCCCAAATATGAAGAAAGTTTGCATCCCTTAGCAGATTCTGATGAGAAATTAAATAAGTTAATAGTGAATGAAAATCCTCATTTCTCAGTGTTATTTGAATCATAGAATAATAGAATTGCAGAGTTGGAAGAGACCACAAGGGCCATCCAGTCCAACCCCCTGCCATGCAGGAAATCACAATCAAAGCATCCCAGACAGATGGCCATCCAGCCTCTGTTTAAAGACCTCCAAGGAAGGAGACTTCACCACGCTCTGAGGGAGTGCGTTCCACTGCTGAACAGCTCTTACTGTCAAAAAGTTCCTCCTCATGTTGAGGTGGAATCTCTGTTCCTGGAGCTTGCATCCATTGCTCCATATTCCAATCTCTGGAGCAGCAGAAAACAAGCTTGCTCCATCTTCAACGTGACACCCCTTCAAATACTTAAACAGGGCTATCATATCGCCTCTTAACCATCTTTTTTCCAGGCTAAACATACCCAGCTCCCTAAGTCTCTCCTCATAAGGCATGGTTTCCAGACCTTTCACCATTTTAGTCGCCCTTCTCTGGACACGCTCCAATTTGTCAATATCCTTTTTGAATTGTGGTGCCCAGAACTGGACACATTTGCCATGTTAAAAAAACAACAACATGATCTATTAACCACTATCAAAAATAACATAGATATAATATCCTGGACTATTAGTGAAGGGATCTTACAGGCTGCACCCCCCAAAACTGTAGGGCTTTTAAATACAGATGTAGATCGTTTAGGTAAATTCTCACCTTGTAATGATATTAGTTTGAGCCAAGTTACTCCTCAGTCAGATAATAAATCTAAAAAGCGATCTAATAAAAAGAAGAGCAAAAAGAGGAGGGGGACTATAAGTAATGCTCCTAGCCGAAATTTGGAGAAACAAATAGTCAGAGCTAGGAAGGCTGTAAACTTTAACTTCAAGGGACTATTTAGTCTCTTAGACAATCCCTCAAAATCTCCTACAAATTTAGGCTTAACAAGGGAGGTTATAGGCTCCATTAAGAATAAAAGAAAGGAAACAAAGCTGGCTGCAAAACCAAATGAACCTTCTCCATTAGCAAACTCTTCTCAGATGGATTCCAGCAACTCAATAAGACTTCGGACAAAAAAACAGATACTAGAGGGGAAAGATGAGGGCAGTAACAATAATAGTACAACCCAGTTAAAAAAAGAGTACAGCATTTATCTGCTCATCAAACAAGATCTAATACACCATCTTTAGTTCTAAAAAGATCACAACTAGCATTCGTTAACTACCCTAAGCCACATGGTTTCGTCTTCCAATCCAGCAGGAAATCCCACTTTTTGCAACAGCTTACAGCCCTTGGAATAACTTTTATGAAAGAAGGGGATATAGAAAATCTCCAATACTTATTTTATAATTATTTGACGGTGAGAGCCCTTATAACGTTTAGGTGTGCTGATATAGCAGCAAGGCTATACAAATTGAAGAAATTAATCTCTCGATCAAATATTGAAGTAAAAAGAGTCTTTTGCTACTCAGCACCATACCCTTTAATTGCTAATATTTCATCCTCTATAAATGATCTGTCATTGATGGACCTTGATTATCCTCGATAGATGGATGAGGATTTGATTTGTTCGGACGATACATGTCCCAACCTTGAAATTCCCCATGCCTCTCAGGACATCCCAAACAACATACTAATGTATGATATGAATGAAGCCGGTCTTATAGATTCATTTACCAGACTCCCCCTTTTGGATAAGTTGCTTATCACAGGTAGACTGAATTCACTTCAAGCTAGATTAAATAAAATATGTGAATCAGAGTATACAGCTGCCAACAGGGTCACACAAATGATGGAATTAGCTGGGGCCCCTACTGATGGCTTTATGTCTGGCAACGGAATTGATTCACACAATCTCTCAGGCATAAACATTAATGTTAATAATCACGATATGGAGAGTATTGGGAACTGCTTCAAAGGAACGGATACTACCAGAGCAGGTGATGGACATGCTCAATTCACTCTGCCTTCTATAGGAAAATCTTGACTTGTTGCAGATTCAATCCAAATCATGTCCTGGAACATAGCAGGATGGCTAATAAGATACAGGATGAGGATTTCTTAAAATTCTTACAATCATATGATATCATCCTTCTCCAAGAAACATGGGTACCCAACAGATGTGTTATAAACCTTCAAGGTTATACTTCTTACACTATTCCAGCTATAAAAATTAGGAAGTTTGGGAGACCTTCGGGAGGTCTTGCTGTTCTAATTTCAACCACACTTAATGCTGTTATCTCCCAATTACATTCATTAAATATCTCTAATTCCTAGTGTTAGCAATCTTTAATATTGCCCCTGAACCATTACACATCATCTATATGTACATTCCTCCAGCAAGATCTGGTGTTAAGAAATGTTTGCTCTGGGACAGATTGAACTACATTCTGGAGGAATTAGACATTCAATCTCCTAACCCATGGGTGATTATTGGAGGCGACTTCAATGCCAGGATCGGCACTGTTTCCCTCAATAACACAATTTTTGGATTTTACATAGAAAATGTCCTAGAACTTTCCCTTAGGCAACTCTGGATAAGACAGCTAATGCTGCTGGGAAACATTTATGTGAGTTAGTAATCAAGTACAATCTTCAACTCTGTAATGGCCACGGTCTTGGAGATCTAAATGGATATTATACATTTATTTCTCCCAAAGGCCATGCCAGCACTGTCGATTACTTTATGGCCACTAGCTCTGTTCCAGTACTTTGTGACTCATTTAAAATAATCCCTCGGGCTGAGAGTGATCATAACCCCTTACAGTTGCATATTTTAACATCTGGCTTTTTGACTGTTCCTCGTAATGTTGATCGCTCCAATTATTTAATCCTTGGTGGCAAACGACTAAGGTGGAACGAACAGCTCCAAGACAGAATTATTAACATCTTGGAATCATCAGATTTTGTTAAATTAAGAGAAAATATTCTGTATGAATCTGACAGTATCATTGGGTCATATGAAATCCTTTTGTCTGATTTAAAACCATTTCTCATATCATCTTCTAACTCTAAAATACTTAGATTTAAATCTCAGACCTGGTTTGATGAGGAATGTTGCAAGACCAAAAAAATGTTAGTGAAAGCACTAAGAGTTCTAAAACTAACGGCCAAAAAGGAAGACATGGAAACACACTCATATATAGCTCGGTTGAGGAATGATTATAAAATGTCTTAATGAAAAGAGACATAATTATTATATATCTCAGTGGAAAGAACGGGTTATGCTGCTATGCAAAAGGATTCACAAAAATTCTGGCATATTATCGCATGAGCGACCAGAACAATAGATCATTTTTTGGAAGCAGTAATTCAAAGTAATGTATGGGAGGAATATTTTGCAAACACATATAGTTGCAAACTAACTCCATATCCTCATTTATATCTTCCTCAAATTGCCACCTTACCACAATGGCCAGAGGTTACCTCTGAACAGGTTAAAAAAAATATGGCCAAACAATCAATTAACAAAGCTCCTGGGGAAGACATGATTCCCATGGAATTATTTAATGTAAAATCAGATTATTGGGCACCCATTTTGGCTAAGCTGTATACCTATATAAATAAATCGGGATGTATCCCTGAAGGATGGAGATCAAACATTGTCGCCACCATACATAAAAAGGGAGATAAAAAAAATCCTGCCAATTATAGGCTGATTAGTCTTTTGAATATCTCTTCTAAACTGTATGCGCGTACCTTATTAGAACACTTAGAAGATTGGTCTGAGAGACATGATTTAATATCTGAAGTCCAAGCTGGTTTTCAGAAGGGGAAATCTACTATTGACTCATGTTTTGTATTAAATTTTTTGATCTGCAAATATACTCAAAACATGAAGCAAAAACTTTATGCTTGCTTCATTGACTTAAAGTCAGCTTTTGACTCAGTCCCTAGGGACCTGTTGTGGCAAAAGCTAGAGGAAGCAGATATTGACCTCCGCTTATTATATCTAGTTAGGGCTTTACATACTAATACCTCGATACAGGTCAAAGTTATTTGCCTGGCCATCTTACCCCCAAAATAAATACCTATACTGGTGTTAAACAGGGCTGTATTTTAGCCCCTTTCTTATTTAACTTTTTCATTAATGATATTGTTAAGGAGTTAGAAGGTTTACAGTATGCCCCAGTTACCATTCTGAATCAAAAGCTTTCTCTGCTAATGTATGCTGATGATATTATCCTCCTATCTAGAACTCAGGTGGGCCTAAGACGTTTGCTTACCAGATCTTCATCATACTGTAAAAAAAATATATCCTGACAATAAATTATGATAAAACTCAGGTTATGGTTTTTGGTAGGCACCCCAAAATACATTCCTGGCATTTAGATGAGCATATAATAAAACAAGTTAAATCCTTTAAATATCTGGGAATTTTCTTTTTCTGAATTAGTCTCCTGGAAACAATATATGACAAATATTAAAATTCAAGCCTATAGATCGGCTAAAGCAACATTGAGCTTGGCTGCTAACAAGGGAGGCAATTTAGTAAAGCCTGCTCTAATGGTCTTCAAAGCTAAAACTTTGGCACAAATCCTTTATGGGGAAGAAATCTGGGGCATACCTAAGGTCCTAGGTTTAGAAGTGTCTCAAAATTATTTTTTAAGGGCATTACTAGGACTT
This sequence comes from Gambelia wislizenii, assembly GCA_030847615.1. NCBI lineage: Eukaryota > Metazoa > Chordata > Lepidosauria > Squamata > Crotaphytidae > Gambelia > Gambelia wislizenii. Next base: position 320,546,672 of record JAUMIR010000004.1, on the reverse strand, counting down.
CCTAGGGATACCCCAACTGCTATGCTTCGTCTCGAAACTTTTGTTCCAACCTTAGAAAGCCAAATAGACAAAAGGATCTTGTATTATTGGTTTAAGATCCAGGAGATGCCAATTTCTAGACTACAAAAAAATGCCTTTTGGAACTTAATAATGGATTACCTATTAAGAACTGGGTTCATGGGGCAGCTCAATTAATTTCTAAGTATGGGCTTTCAATGAGCGAACTGGCAGGGTTAGATTATCCTGCAAGGAAGGCGAAAATAAACAGTATGATATTAGAAGTCACTACACTTGCAGATTTACATACTGTCCATGATTCTTCGTGTGCCCCCTTATATTATGGCCTCAGGCAATTCTGTGATTACCTGGATTATTTTGATAACTTGATTTTACCCAGTTGCATCGAGCTTTCACAGAACTGCGACTTAATATGTTTGAATCGGCCAAAAAAGATGGAAGGTTTAAAAAAGTTCCAAAAAATGAACAGAGATGTATTGTTGGATGCCCTCATTCAGAGGACTTGGTACATTACTTAATCTGTTGTCCTTTATATAAAGATCTTGGGGAGCATTTTATTTTACCTTTAACTGACAATAAAGTCTTTCTACATTCTGAAGAAAAACGACTTTATCTCCTTATGGACACAGATAAATATGTAACCTGACGAGTAGCCTTGTTTGCCCTTGCTGCTAAAAAGACCAGGAAGAAAAATACAGCAGAGATAGCTATTCCTTGTAACGGGGATAATTTGATCTAAAAGGCTTTAAATGTGAATTTTAATATATTTATGTTATATAAGTTACCTATGGAAATTTTATGTGTATTGTTTTTTTGGCTCTTGCAATAGCCATTGGCCAAAAGCAATAAAGATTGAAGGCCTTATATTATATTATTAATACTATCAAGTTGGATTAAAGTGGAACAAAATGGCTTTCTCCCCTATAGACATATAAAAGATAATATGAGGATTGTATTGAATTTAATAGAATGTTATAGGAAACATCCAGATAAGAAGGTAGCAATGATATTTTTAGATATTGAGAAAGCCTTTGATAGTGTAAGCTGGTCCCTGATAATAAAGATTTCGGAAAAAATGGAATGTGGAAAAGAATTCATAAATTGGATTAAAGCCATATATACTAATCAAAATGCAACAATAAACATCAATGGGGAACAAACTAAAAGTATCATCATCTCTAGAGGCACAAGACAAGACTGTCCAATATCCCCTATATTATTTTTATTGGTTATAGAATTGTTAATTAATAATATAAGAATTCTAAAATAAGAGGGATAAAAATTAAAGATAGAGAAATAAAAATCAGAGCTTATGCAGATGATGTAATGTTGATAGTGGATAATCCAAAGGAGAATATTGTTGAAATGGTTAAAATAATGAAGGACTTTGAAAAGCTTTCGGGCCTAAAGATAAACAAGAATAAAATCAATGCTACCATTTAACAGAAGAGGAAAAGGAATGGATCACAGCAAGATCAGGGTTTACCTGGGCAAATAAAATAAAATATTTGGGTATTATTTATCACAAAAAACAGTGATTTGATAAGAAATAATTATGAAAAAATGTGGAAGACTGTTAAAGGTGATATTTTAAAATGGACAAGAATGAGATTATCCCTATTGGGAAGAATCTCTAAAATAAAAATGAATATACTACCTAAATTTTTATTTCTTTTTCAAGTAATACCTATTATTAATAACGATAGTATAATTTATAATTGGAAAAAAGAAATAAGTAAGTTTATGTGATTAGGAAGAAAACCTAGGATAAAATGAAAAGACCTACAAGATATAAAGGACAGAGGCGGTTTAGGATTACCTTAAGTTATACTTCCACGCTAGCTGCCTTGAGTGGATAAAATGTTAGATAAACCTAGAAAATGATGATTTATTAGCTTTAGAGGGAGAAGATCTAAGATATGGCTGGCATGCCTATGTGTGGTTTAACAAAGAAAAGGTTAATAACGATTTCAGTGACCATTACATTAGAAGACCATTACTTCGAGTGTGGAAAAAATATAAAATATGAACATTATCTAATACTCCTAATTGGATATCACCTCATGAAGCCTTCTATAGATGTGAACAAATCCCAGGTCTTAAATGGTTAAAATATCAAGACTTGATGACATGGAATAATGATCAACCAATAATAGAAACTCAAGAACAACTAAATTTACAAGGAATAAAATGCCGTTGGTGGTTATATAGGCAGATCCTGGAAAAATTAAGAGTGGATATTAAATTTTGTGGCATTAAACAAAAAAAAATCAAGAATGGAAGACATACTGACCTCAGAAAGATATAAAGACTTATCTAAAATTTATAAAACACTGTTGGAATGGGAATGTGAAGAAGAGATCATTAAAGAACCCATGATAAAGTAGGCCCAAAACATTAAAAAAACAATAATGTTAGAATCTTGGGAGAAGCTATGGGAAAAAAAAACCATGAAGATCACAGCCTCCCAAGATTTAAAGGAAAACTGCTGGAAGATGGTATATAGATGGTACTTAACACCAGATAAGATATCACAAATTTATAAACATATGAAAAATAAGTGTTGGAAATGTAAAATAGAGGTCGGTACCTTCTTCCACTGTTGGTGGAAGAACATATAAATATTGTGTAAAATAACATATAAATATTGTTCCGAAATACATAAAGAAATTGAGAAAATATTGAAAATTCATTTTCAGATGCGACCAGAAATTTATCTATTGTGTCTATTCGATGGTAGTTTTGTGAAGTCCCAAGAGAGAATACTTTTCAATTTGATTCTTGCAGCTAGAATATTATACGCAAGACACAGGAAAAGGGAAAGTGTACCAACAAAAGATGAATGGTTTCATAAGGTAATTGAGTTAATATATTTGGACAAACTTACGCAAGTAATAAGAGAAAATAATACAGAAAAATTCAAAGAAGAATGGAAGGCAATAAAAGAATATTTGACAGAGATATGGGGCAAATGGATCACAGGGGGACTACTCATTTAAAGATAAATTTAAATTAAGAGTAAACCTGTCTTTTTCTATTCTACTCAATTAAAACGATGTTGATTCGATTTATCATATGGTTTAGAAAGACAAAAATGAGAAAGAAATAGAGGGGTAGGTTAAACTTAATGGGAAGTAACGAATGAGAGAGAATGGAAAAAGTGTTTGTATGAAGATGAGAAAGGATGGAGAATATGTAATCTGGAAGAAAGTTGATGAGTGTGTTTTAGTATTATAATATATTATAATGTTTAAAGATATGATTGTAAATGTGAGTTAAGGATTTGTATGATATGTGAATTGATTTGAAATGGTATGGTATGATGTTAATTTTATGTTATGTCAATAAAAATGAACGATTAAAAAAACTATTTCTATGGTGTGCACAAGTGATATTTCACTTTTCTGAAAAAAAGAGAGAAAAAGATAACACAAAATCCAACATGGCGGCAGTGGTCATGATTCTGGCTATTAGCTATATAGTTAGGTATTGTCTGCTGCTGTATTAGTTAGATATTGTTAGGCCTGCTTGTTAGCCAGAGTCTTGACGTGAGTAGATGCATTGTGGGAAAGGTTGGTTGGAGCTGGAATGTGATGGGCACTATCGGCAGACAGCTCAAGGAGGTTTACAGCCTGGAAAAGGAATTAGTTAAACCATGGAACAGACAGACTCCAATTAGCCAGGTGGATGGGGGAGAACAAAACCTAAGTTAGATATTAGTGCTGTGCTTTTGGTGGGCATGCCTCAGATCGATCAATGACCTGATGGAGTTCACTTTGATTCCTTGCAATACAGCATTTGAACTAATGCCTGTTGTTTGAGTGACTGAAGTTTGACTGGGTTCATCACAGCCCTTGCCCCTGTGCTTGTCCGGCCAATCCGGTTTGCATTTCCTCTTGTATGGGGAAGCGATACATGTTGAATTGCTTGTCTTAACAAGTGAGAATGCGCATACCAAACAGGGCATTTTTTTAAAAGTCTGGAAAAGCCACAAATGCTTTTCTCGTGTACTTTTTGCTGTGTTTGGCCCCCCCTCCTTCAGTATGTCAATATGGTGAGACAATGTGGGATCCCATTAAGACAGCTTGTATTCCAAGCGAATTCTGTGAGGAGTATTTTCACCATATAGACAACCCCTATATCTCCCAGTATGAGCCAGGGAGAGTTGTACTCCCCCAAGGTTCCTTTTCCCAGTAATAATGCTTAATACTGTAGTCATGAGGGGTAAACATTTACTTGAACTACTGATATGCCATCTTCCTAATGAATTCCTCCAAGCAGTCAGTATAGCTACACTCTGCAGCATCAAAACTGTCTACAAAGGCCAAATGTAGCAGAAACCATGAGTTGGCATCTAGGGATATTTGCTTCCTAAGATAGCACTTATAGAGAATGAGTCCCTGGATGCAAGATGGACTAGACTTTAAATGAGCTGCCTGATAGGGATGGAAAATATATTTGAAAAATATTTGAAATGCGTTTCTAAAGAAATCCCTGACAAGGAGAATACTAGTCTTATGAGAATCTTCACAGTTCAGAACTTATTCTGAGCAAAACTCATACCATTAGGCAAAAATGCCCAACCACTTCCATAGGAGAATTCAGAGGGTTTGGGCCTCTGTGTCTCAGGATGTCTTTGAAAGTGCAGCTTGAAGGCACTCAGCTTTGGTCCCTCTCACTTTCCCTGTATGGAGAAGGTGGGAGGGCGATACCATCAGAGCTATGTACACTCCTTTGTATCCTTTTTATTCTTAGTAAATTAAACAGCATTCTCTTTCTGGTAAGTGGGTTTTATATTACACCATCGTTCTACCTTGCTAAGGGAGGGACCCAGAGAAATGGGTGAAGCTGCCACCACTAGCTACAGCAAAAGCTTACTGGGCCCGTCAGTAGTAAAATCACTGCACTGTGCCCACGTGTTTTCCATAAAAGAAGCAAATTAAAACCAAGCTTCTCAGCATGCTGAGTACAGCATCCTCGCAAAAGCTTGAAATGTATACACCTTGGGGGATTGTCTGAAGTAAAAAATCTGAAAACCTGAGAGTGATGCCAAAGCAATATGATTGACCCGGCTTGTTCGAGTATGGGATAGAAAGCTTTATATCGAAACCTGTGTTTTGATGGATGGGAGGTTTTTCTGGCAGCTGGGCTTGTGCTCAAAAGGATACTTTGAGAGCAGGCTGCTAATGCATTCAGCAACACAAACAAGCACTCCCAGGCTATCCCAGGTGTGAGACAGAATGTCACAGGCAGAATGACTTGGCTTGGGAGCAAAGCTGTCTGGTGAGAAGATCTCTGCAATTAACATTTCTTTGTGTAAAGAAGGGAGTTGTGGCTCAGTGAGAACAGAAGCTTGGAGTTTAGATCCTTAAATGATCTCAGAAGCAGGGCCTATAAGAGGGGGTTTCAGGTGGTACATTGGTCTGAGGCCCAAAGAGCCAAGGCAGGACCAGTTAATTTTTGGGGGCTACCCCCCTAAAAAACCCAAACCTTATGGCCTCTTTCCATTACATTATTTTACAAAAGTTAGTAAACATGTACCTCTTCAGGTATTTTCTTGGCCTTTTACCAGGACTTACTTCAGAGGAGGCCTACTTCAGAAGAACAGCATATTTTAGAAAATGTGCATTTTATATTTTGACTGAGAATGTCATTGCAGGATTAACTGGACACTTTAATGCTGTTAAGCATTTGGACCTTAAATCCTCAATTTTGAGAGGATCCCCCCATCCTGAGAAGCCTGCAAGCAGTCTTGTTCCACCATGCAAAATTTCTCTTGGAGGGCCTGCTCACAAGCACAAGGGTCCTACAGAGAAGAGGTTGGTTGTTATCCAAGTCTAGGCACAATGATCATTTAAGGGGCTCCAGATTGGGGCATACCTGTTTGCTAGTGTCTTTTGGGTGTCTTCAGTAGACGTGTGTTTCGTTACAGAAGTGATTGGATACTTTGCTTAGTGCGGTGCATCCACATGCAGTTCAAGTTTGCAGAAGCTGAGTTGCACACACCGCGCCATGCATGGACGTTCATGCTCATTGCACATTTGGTTGTTCAGGTACACATTTGGTGTCTTGGTTCTGTTGAACAATATTGCCATTCAGTCCAAAGTCTGCATCTCTCTGCATGCTCCAGGTTTGCATCACTCTGCTTGCTCACATCTCAATCATCAAAAAACACATCAGGGACATAGGAAACTGTCTTATACTGACCCAGACTACTGGTCCAACCAGCTGGGTATTGCCAGCTCTGGCTGGCAAGAGTAGCTCTCCAGGGTTTCAAGCAAGACTCTTTCCTAGCTCTTCTTGAAGATCACTGTTACTTGCCCAGTGAACCAGTTCTGACCATGGGTCATTTCACACTACACAGTTATAGAGATTCCATTTTAACTGCCCTGGCTTCATCAAAAGGAGTTTGGTGAGGCACTAGAAAATAAACACCAAAGAAAGAAAGAAAGAAAGAAAGAAAGAAAGAAAGATCAGCAAAAATAAGAATTTGGAAGTGGTCAGATACCCCTCTCTAGTTTTGATAGTTTTTTTTAAGGGGTTGAGGGCTGGGGACTCTTTAAGGTAAAAACTGCAACTTCTGGAGACTTCTAGGAGCTGAAGAAAAAAAAATATTTGGTTTTTAAAAATCACCAGGAAGGGATGGTGTGGGGAAGTCTGAGGAGGCAGGAGTACACAAACAGCTGGGAGGAGTCTGCATGCTGCCTATGGAGATGCACTTTACACACCCCAGCATATGTCTTCCAATACAGAACTGTCCTATGATAGCCCTTCAGCTAATAGATTGACCTCTGTAAAATAGGACACATGAACAGAAGGGATGTGGAATGTGGAAGAGAAGATTAAGAGATGACCTAAGAGGACGGTGCAGGCTTGTTCTCTGCTACCTCAGAGGGTTGAAACAAGTCTAGTGGTTTTCAGTTACAGGAAAGTCAATTTTAATTGAACATAAGGAACTTCCTTGGAGTGCTGCCTCAGAGTGTGGTGGAGTCTCCTTCTTTGGAGGTTTTTAAATAGAGGCTGGATGGCCATCTGTCAGGAATGCTTTGATTGTGTATTCCTGCATGCAGGGGGTTGGACTAGATGGCCCATGTGATCTCTTCCAGTTCTCTGATTCTACTATGAATCTCATTCCGATCACGTTGGGACACATCGTATTCTCTGCGAATTCTATGAGGAGCATTTTTGTTGTCTTGACAACCCATGAGTTTAAAGTGCAAAAGGAGTCTGCACTCAATTAACTGTGGAGACCTACTAGGTACCCTTGGGCAACTCACACTCTCTTAGCCCCAGAAGAAGGCAAAGGCAAAGTGACTTGAAGGTGGTATATAGAATCATAGAATCATCGAATTGTAGAGTTGGAAGAGACCACAAGGGCCATCTAGTCCAACCCCCTGCCATGCAGGAAATCACGATCAAAGCATCCCTTACAAATGGCCATCCAGCCTCTGTTTAAAGACCTCCAGGGAAGGAGACCCCACCACACTCTAAGGGAGTGTGTTCGACTGCTGAACAGCTCTTACTGTCAGAAAGTTCCTTCTAATGTTGAGGTGGAATCTCTGTTCCTGGAGCTTGCATCCATTGTTCCGTGTTCTAGTCTCTGGAGCAGCAGAAAACAAGCTTGCTCTATCCTCAATGTGACATCCCTTCAAATACTTAAACAGGGCTATCATATCGCCCCTTAACTGTCTTTTCCAGGCTAAACATACCCAGCTCCCTAAGTCTTTCCTCATAAGGCATGGTTTCCAGACCTTTCACCATTTTAGTTGCTCTCCTCTGGACACGTTCCAATTTGTCAATATCATTTTTGAATTGTGGTGCCCAGAACTGGACACAGTATTATGACAACGTATTTTCTACAGCTGGGTCTGACTGTTCCATTAAAGAATTGATAAGGAGACAAGTCACCACACTTGTCCATAATAGGGATCAACTGAAGCCCTGGTACAAGATCCAGGGAGGGATCTTGAGGGGGAAAGGGCACGGTGAGTGACATGATCCTAAGGGCTGGAACTGCAGGCCAACCTGGATGGGAGTTCTGTCACAGAAGGATTCTCAGGGCTTGTCTGTAGAGTGAAAATAATCCTAATGGGATGCGAATGGAAGCTGATCTGTACAAATGGACATTCGTATACATATGTGTCATTCTGAAGGGGGGGGCAGCCAAATCTACCTTAAATTCCACGTGGGAAGCCTCCGGGGCTAATCCTGGATCTATCTATCTATCTATCTATCTATCTATCTACGCTCCATACGACATGTGAATGTGCTATCGTTTAGACATCTGCATTTGCATAGATGCAAACAGGCAGTGTAATCTGATTGGCTGGATGAGCAGGGGGGTGGCCTAGCAAATGGGGAAAACCTGCTTCCCCTCATGTTGGATTTTCAGCTAAGCAAGGGTCCAATAAGTCAATGAAATGACAATCTTATTCTTTTATTTTCTTTCCTTTTTGTAAATACGAACTATTGCATGTGTGCACCATGGTAAATTGTTTTTTAAAACTTTTTTTTTTTTTTGGCAGCAGCAGATTTAAAAGCACGAGTAAATCACTCATGGCTGCCATCTTGGCTAGGGGTCATGCAAAGTTTAGGGGGGCTCTTTTGACCATTAAGACAGGTCGAAGCAGTGTGAATAGCTGATTTTTCAGATGCATTTGTATCCCCCCCCCCTTGTATAGACAGGACTGCAGATCTCCGGGTGTGGGTCCTCCTCTTGGCAAGAGGAAGGAATCTCAGAATGAGAGCAGTGCCTTAGAAAGAGTATGTGTCAATGAAACCACTAGGGCCTGCCTCCTGCGATGTCACCAGGGCCTGCCCCTTGTGACATCACTCGGGCTTATCCCTAGGACTCAGATTTTAGTTATAGAATCACAGGGCCTGGGATGCTCCTGACCTGGCAACCTTCCATATCCAAGTGGCTTCGCTCTTCTATCATTTTTTTTTTTTAAAAAACAGGGCAGTCAAACTGAGTTACTCTCAGATAAGGATGTTCAGGGCTTCTGCGTACTGGGGAGGGGGGGGGACTCCCAAGACATGCAGTGAAATAGTAAACTGTAAGGGCTTTGTGTAATAAAAAAATTAAAACAAATGTAGTAACTTCAAAACATATCAGTGAAAACTCAATGCCCTCTAGGATACACAGAACGTTGGGGGCATCTCTCTAGCTATTGCACTAGGTCAGTGTTTATTCTCTTCCTTCCATGATTCTTTTGCAGTTCTGAAAATGCAAAAAATGATATCAGCATCTGATAAAACCTGGTTATATCTCTTTGTCTCCCAAAGGAGCATGTTACAGCAATGGATCTCTGTTGGTGATTTAAAGTTCCCAAGAGTCTTCCATGTGTGGATGTCTGCTGCCCCCCCTCCTTTTCTGGCAACCTATTTTATGGGATTTGCAATAAAACACTTTAAATGGCTTACTTAACAGGTCTACTTTTTTTTAAATAGCCCAAACTGCCATTCCCAGCACATTTCAATACACCAAGAGGGAAAGCTAGAAATTTACAGCTAATGAAATATTGAGGAGACCAATTACCCAATCTTTTCCTCAGAACTTGGCAGTCATGCACACAGTTGTCAAGCATTGTGCTGTCCCTGGCTTTTTCAGGTTATAAAGTGAACACAGAGTGGAAGTGTTCCAGTGTTGTGCAATGGTTACAGCAGCCTTCCTCATCCTGGAACTGTCCAAATATGTTAGACTGCAACTCCCACTCTGTGCTGGTAGGAGATGATGGGGATTGTAGCCTATCACAATTGGAAGCCCTGAGCTGGAGAATGCTTTTTTCAGATCATTGGTCTTGTTCCAGAGCTTGGAAGTAATGAATTACAAGCAATGTAACTCCAGATATACCTGTTAACAAAGTACAGTAGATGTTTTCCTGGGTTTTACTTCTTTAACAGAAACTTTGGTATCAGAGGTAGACATAGGTCTTGTCTATATGAGCCTGAAAAAAATGGATTGCTCTGCAGTAATAGCAAGTCACAGCCGCTGCGACTTGTCTTAATGACTGTACAGCCCCCATAAACTTTGCATGCTTCCTAGCCAAGATGGTGGCCACGAGAGAATTACTCGTGTTTTTAAATCTGCCGCTGCTGACTTAAAAAACAAACAAACATATTTCCATGGTGTGTACAAGCAATATTTCACCTTTACAAAAAAAAAAGGGAGAAAAAAAAGATAATACAACCCCCTTTTTATCACGATCCAACATGGTGGCAGTGGGCACTTGTCCTGTTAGCAAGCCTTGCCCCCTGTGCTCATCCAGGCAAACAGGTTTGTGCTTCCTCTCATATGGGAAAGTGATTCATATTGAATTGCTTGCCCCAACAAGCGGGAATGCACATTCCCCACAGAGCTTTTTTAAAACTCCAGGAAAAGCCATAAAGCCAGCATAGTTTTTGGAGTTTTATGCTGCCTCCCTTCTGAATATGGCTCATCGATGTAGGTTCCCATTAAGACAGATCATATTCCCAGTGAATTCCATTAGGATTATTTTGATTATTTAGATAACCCCATAATATGGAAAGAACAGGGATAGGTTCCTACACCACAAAAAAGAAGAGCAGTTCAACATGTTTCATCAAACCTTTTATTCAAAACTAACATTATGCATATCTGAAATGAAACAACCAGGTCAAGTAACTCTGCATAAGTAAACAAAAGCATTTTTAATTTTCTAGAGACCATTTGACACTTTCTTCCAAAATGAATTCTGCGATGATTTTTTTTTTCGTTCAACAACCTCCATTTTTCTTACGACTTTAATTTTAGTGACCAAATTTATAGATTACGTTTTTTCAATATGCCAGGGTAGTTGGTGAGGCAGGCTGATCTGCTTTCTCCTTTTCTTTCTGTTTTGCTCTCCACACATGTTCACTAAGTGATTCTAGAGGCAACTGTTTACCTTGCCTGTTGTATGTAAACACGCACAGCTACAGCAGGATCACCTGGAGGAGAATCCCATTCCTTCCCAGGACAAGCTTTATTGCATTGTTCACTACAGAAATGCTGCTGCAACCCAACACATAAAGTCTGTCTTTCCCCAGTCCTCCTTCACCATCCTCCCAAAGCTGACACTGCCAAAAGACTTCTAGCCAGACAAAAGACAAGAATGTAGGGGGACACTGTAAAAAAGACTTTGTACAAATAGTCCAGGGGTTAATGTGTAATCTAATTGTATATTAATAAACTTCTAATTGTTTATTCTTTTTTAAATAATTGGTTCCTGGCTATTTTTAAGTTCTTAAGTTAGGTTTGGATAGAGAGTCTGGCCACTCTTACCAGAGTGAATCACTGGACAACATATCCACTTATCCATATAGGGATCACTTTGAGCCCCAAGTATTTTATCCAGGGAGGTATCGTGAGGGCAAAAGGGGCAAGTTGAGTGACAGGAGCCCAAGGGATTGGGACTGCAAGGCCAGCCTGGAGAGGGGATCCCTCACAACTCCATTAAAAGATACTTCTGTCATGGTAAGCTAAGCGCTTCCCAGGGGAAGGAATACTACAACTTGGGAGCAACCAGCCAAGTGATCTTATAACAGTGATTTGAGTCTGTTTTAGTACCAAACCAAGTCTTAAGGAGGCCTGGAATTCCAGCACATTCCAGTTCAAAATGCACAGTTTGAATTAGAATGGAAGGAATTTAAAGAATATATGACTGAAATATGGGGTAGTTGGATTAAAGCAGGTTTTCTTATGTGAAAAGAAAACAGAGGATTCCTGGTGTTAAAATAGAAAAAGTATAAAGGGAAATGCTGTTACTGTAATAAATAAGGTTCAGAAAGGCATAGATAGGATATGTAAAGAAAATGAGGTGATAATTTCTTAGTGGGAAGCAGTGCATGATACAAGATTGAATGTATGGATAGATTAGCATGGATATATATATGTGGATATACATATACGAAAGTATAGATGGATATATGCGTATAGCTGATTACCTGGAAGAGGTATGGGAAGGAACGAGTATGATGAAAATGGTTGTAATAAGGAGAGATTGAAGGTAGTGTAATATGTTTTTAGTTTATAGAAGAAAAACAGAGAAGTACAAGAGAGATTTAGAAGTGATAACAGAATGATTTGGATGGTTTAAGAGTGTATGTATTATGTAAATGGATGTATGAGGAATAAAAAATGTATAAGCGTTGGACTGAATATGGGGTGGACTGATTGCTTACAGTGTGTAATTTGGAGAAACGACAATAACAATATATACTAAAAAAAATGCACAGTTTGCCCACCCCACCCCCCCAATCCACATGGAATACATTTCTGGACTTGCCGTGTATAAGTAAAGCTGCAGATAATATCAAATCATATTAAAATAAAGAACTTTCTGTACAAACACACTATAGAGTTACATTGGAGGACCTAGAAGATGCCTAGAGAGGATGCCTCTCTAGGCATTTTCTAGGACAACTCTATGGTATGTGTCCCTACTTTGTGTCCCACAGATAACTGAAACCACAGATATTGGTTTCACGGATATGAGAAGGGGGGAACCTACAGTTTGCTTGTTTATGTAGAAAGTGGTGCAAGAGTTAGCACTATGACCCTTGTCTCAGGCAGCAAAATGAATTGAGTCAGGTTGGCACATAGTGTAGGGGAAAATACACTGGAAGGGCTTTGTACGAGGAGGATTAGGATGACGTGTCAATTGTTCTGTCACTCTGACTACTTTGGCTATTTTTCCCAGAAGCCTATGCAGTATTGATCATGACCAATAATAAGCTCATGTAATCTTGGCTCTGGTTTATGTTCATCTTTGGTGTATGGCTGGTACAGCTTTGAAAAGAAGGGAGGTATCAATACCAATTGTTTGCTGAGATCCTTGTCCAGTTAAATGTAAACATAGAGCTCTTAGCTGGCATCTTGTTGAGCAGTTACGAATGCCTAAGCTAGACTTACACATTTGTAACAGTTTGGTTAGCATGTTTACGATTGTGGCACTATTGCCACAATCACAAATGCTCCCCTTCAAAATTACCTTAACAATCAGCATCCACATTGAGCAATGGAGGTCTGTTCTACTGGTGATCAGGGCACAGCAGGATGACCTTTCCAGCCTCCTTCCACCAGGGATCTGCAGTGTGATAATCAGAAGCCAGACCCCTCCCATGACTCCTTATCCCACAGATCGCTGGTGAGAGGGGACTGCCAACATCATCCTGCTGCTCCTTGATCACCAGCAGAACAGATTTCTATTGCTTAGTACGGCTGCTGGCTGTTAAGGCAGGTTTGGGCTGTTAGGTCTAGAGACGATACACAGTTACATATTCATAACTACATTGGTGATGTAGTATCTCATGTAGGATCTCAGTCTTGGTGATTAGAGTAGCTGCCATGAATTAGCTCCTTAGAGTTTATCAGTTAAAAACAACTGTGAGTCATTGGAGGCTTATGTCCAATGGAGCCCAGGTGTGATAGATCAAAGGAGAAGAGAGATATACAGGAGATTATCGGACAGGAATGAAAAAAGGGTTCTTGTCCCACAATTTCCACTTCCACCCCTGTCATGCCCTGTCATACCACAATCACTCTCCCCACCGCACTTACCTCCTCTCCTGTCATTCCAGCAGCCCAGGAGTGAACGGAACTCTAATGGAGCTCCATTCATTTCCTGGAGTGAAATCCCGTGGATTCTCATGAGAAGACGGGAGCACAGGAAATTGAAAAAGAAAAAGAAACACAAAAAAATTACAGCAAGGAGAAAAACACACTTTAAAAGGTAGAAGTAACCCAGGGAGGGTCATAAAAAGTGTGTCATTTACCTGGATGTCCTGATCTCACCCGGAAGTGTTCTGGCAGGGACCACACAATGACACTTGCGGTTAAATGTAAACATAGAGCTTGCGGGGAACCTTGTTGCATGCAGGAACATCCATGACAGGAATGGAACAGGAGGATCTATTGACAACTTCTCCCATCAATAAAAATCAGCACTGGTGGAACAGCAGCAGAACAGGTGCATAACGAGGGGGAACATGAAAAGGGAGCCCTTTTGTGATCTCCTGGCATTCCTGTAACACCACTTTTAAAGCGTCTGATAATCTTCACAGACCTGGGGGCTATATCCTATAAAAAGCCCTACTGACTTGCCATGAGTAAGCTCAGGGCAGATCAGGAAGGATGGAAAGGTGGTAGATATGTAGCTTGGGGTATCTTGGCTGTTGTTTTCCAGGGCTTCCAACAGAAGAAATGAGATGTGACTGCTCTGTGAGACTTGTTTGCTTTAGGTATGAGGAACTGCTTTCCCAACATCTAGAAGGTTGCCTTCTAAGTTAATACATCTGTTAAGCCTTCTATCCACTAGTGTGTTCACTGTCTCCATACTCCAAAGAACTTGATTTTGGCCAAAGAAACAGTCAGCAGTCAGTCAGAGTTCTGTGGGTGCAGGGTGGAAATCAAATGATAATGATGATGATGATGTTCTGTGGTCACCAGGCTTTTTTCAATGGGTATGGGAGAAATTCCTCTGCATCTTGGAGATTCAGAGCTGTTTCACAATTGCATGCAAGGCTGAAGCACCAAAACAAATACTGTAGTGTGCATGAGTTGCAATATCTCTTTTTCCAGTTTCTGTAAATAACTGGTGTTGTGTGTTTCTCTTATAGATATGCAGTATGGGCAGCCAATGCATTTTGTATCCTCTCTAGTATTTGCCCATTATTCCAGGATTGTGAAATTAGGAAACAAAGCCATCTGCCCCCACTACACACACACACACACACACTTCCTATTCCACCACACAAAGACAGAATGACACTGGGCACCATTCACTGGTTAAGGATTAAGAACATTTCTGTTTGGCTCTTTTTGAGGCAGAGAGAGATTGCAAGACCACTGGGCTGCACAGGTTGATCGCTAGTTTTCCATTATTGTAGGAAGAATGAAGGGGAATTACAATTGCAGGCTAAGCTTACACCAGGCAATCCCATCATGCTGTGTTTCTCCACTGTGAAACAGATTTTTAAATGAAGGTGCCAGAGAGCTAAAAGACTCACAAAACAACTCTATTTAGAGCAGGTAGCAAAGGACAGAGAGCAGCATGGGAGGTCTGGAGCTCCAGGCAGTTTGGGTCCGGAGCTGGGGATGAGGAAGAAAGCTGGACATCTATCCCTTTGGACTACAAACAAGTGTAGTATCCAAAACTAGGCAGCTGGGGTCATGTTCCAGTACAATTTAACAGTGTCTTGATGCTACAGGCAAGTTGTTTAAGCTAAAGTCCTCAGGCTTCATATAAGCTGGTGGCTTCCATGCTAGGGGCTAAGGTGGTGATAAATCTGCTCTGGGTTTTCGTCTTAACTTAACTTTGGGGAACTACCCAGGATGTTGAATTCTATCCACAAAATAGCACCAGTCATCTATCTGAGGTGGAAAAATGGATTGTTCCTCAGTAACAGCAATTCGCAGCAGCTGCAACATGGCAGCAGCAGGCGCTTGCCCTGTTAGCAAGCTCCACCCCTGCGCTTGTCCAGCCAATCAGGTTGTTCTTCCTCTTATACAGAAAAGCACAGTAGTGCAAATGTGATTGTCTTGACAAGCAAGAATGCACATTCCCTACAGAGCTTTTTTAAAACTCCAGGAAAAGGTACAAAGGGTCTCTGAGTGTAGTTTTTTGCTGCCCCCATTCCAAACAACGCATCAATGTGGGTTCCCATTAAGACAGATCATATTCCCAGTAAATTCCATGAGGATTATTTTGACCATTTAGACAGGACCTTAGATTTCTTCCAGTGAACTCAAAGCAGTATGCATGGCTGTTCGCTGCCCCTCTTCATCTTCACTACTCCCTAGTATGTGAAGCCAGGTTGAGAAGGAGTGACTAGCCAAAGAGCTTTCATGACTCAGGGGGCCCTTGAACTTGGATCTCCAAAATTCTATTTTAACACTCTAAACCTTTAAGGTCTTGGGGAAGGGATGGTATCTGGGAGGTGTGGAACAGTCAGTAGGCTTCAATTCATCATACCAGAAACTGGAGCAGTCAATAGTCTGTTATTCGTAATACCAGAACTTTGTGTAGCACATTGCTCACTCAGATCTCTCCAAGGTTCTGTGATGACTTGCTTAGTTCTCCATGGTAGACTGTTGTGCTTGCCAAGAAGAAGACATGATTTTAATTCTGTTCCTTGAGAATGCTGCCTGTCATTGTAGCTGATGAAGAGTAATTAGGAACTTCCTGGTTATCCAGGCACGTCAAGGAGGATAGACCCAATGTCTCCTCCCCTTGTAGGGTTGCCAGATAAGGACTATTCCAGGCCCTGAGATTTTAGGACCAAAACCTGAGGTGTAGGGACAACCCCCTTGTGATGTCATAGCAGCCATGCCCCACTGATGTTACAAGAGGCAGCCCCAGGTGATATATTTAAGCATCAACCAGAGATGTGCAAAGTACACCATTCAAATGAAAAACACCAGGTCTACTCGATGAGGAAAACACATACAACTCTGAAGACAGCATTCTCACCCTGAGATTTCTCCCCTTCCCACTGAAATCTGACAACCCTATTGCCCTATAATCTTTTCTATGGGGAGCTGGCTAATGTGGTCCACACCCAAACATGATTCCCCACCTGCTACTGTACAGCAAGAGCAGAGAGAAGGTAGGTGAGGACCTACTGGGTGTTAAGATCAGCAAACGTTTCCAGGCTCCTGGATTGTTGTTGTAGAGTAATGGGAGGAGGAATGATGTGCTCTCCATTGGTACCTGCAGGTGCCAGCTGAGTCCTACCATCAAACCTCTTCTGACATTGGCATGCACTGGTTTTGCTTTTCTTCTCTTTGCCTTGCTCAGAGATGAGGGGCAGAGGAACTTAGCAAGATCTGCCATCACTTACCAGCTGTAGCTGGGAGCATCAACTTCATTGGTCCTCCCTTGGATGCTGGAGCTTGCAGGCACCGGCTGGGTCCAAAGGTACCTGCATGTACAGTTTGAGAGCAGCTGGCTTTGTGTGTCATTCTAATGAGGAGAGCTGTGTGCAAGGGTAATCCCTTATTTCTGATCACTGAGAGGTAGTCCAGATGGTGAAAAAAACACCCTTAGAATCCATGGGGAATCCCATTTGTCCAAATGGGATCCTGCAGCGTTCTGTCCTTTTCGGAAGGAGGGGGAGCAAGAGTTGGGGAAAGTCTGCAGCAAAAGCCCCGGGACCTTTCTCAAGTTTTTTAAAAAACCCCGATGGAAATGCACACCCTTGCTTGTTAGGACAACTGAATTGCATTGCATAGTATTGCTGAAGAGGACAGCTTATTGGTTGGATGTGTGCAGGGGGTGGAGCTTGGTAAGACATCAGGTTGTGGAACTGCCATGTTGGATTGTCACTGTAGTGATAGTGCACTCAGGTGATGAAACAGGCTTTCTTTCCTTCCTTTTTTCATTATTTAAGCAGATGATTGCTCTTCCGCATGCACCTTGGATTTAAATTTTTAAAAAAATACTGTTTGGTGGGGGCAAGTTGGAGCGTACAAAACCATGAGTAATTCACTTGTGGCTGCCATCTTGATTTTCTGGCATGCTTCCGTGTGAACAGTAAACATGGAGAGCTTCGCACACCAGCGATCTTGCAAAAAATAATTGAGACAAATGCCAGCTGCTGCAAATTGGCATTTCTGTACCCCAATTCATCTTTTATTCCTTTGTCTAGACAGCCCTGAGAAAATGGATCAGAAATAACAGCTTAGATAATGGGAGAAACTCATCTATGCTATCCCCTGTAGCCACAGTTGTGGTAGAAGGGAATAAAGTTTAGAATCCTGTTGCTGTGCTGCTATGCCTGTCTTTCTACTGAAGCATTTTGTCATTTTCATCTGGTGTACAATATCTACATTCAGTTCAAGGACATGGAAGCAAAGGTGCGCCTGTGGTTCCATTCTGTATCTGGATGCACAATCTCAGCTGGTCCATATCCATATGTTTCTGCCAATATGGTTAGTAGTCCTTCTTTGGTTGCACATTCTGTGGGTCATTCCATTGTGCAATTGGGTGTGTATTCTGTTTCACATTCCCTTGTGCAGTCTGTGGTGCAATGTTGTCATTCAACAGAATGACTGTGTACCACAATTAGTGTGTAAGCCTGGGGCCCTTTCACAGTACACAATTATAGTGCTATGATTCCTCTTTAACTGCCATGGCTTCATAGTGTGGAATCTTGGGACTTGTAGTTTGGTGAGGCACTAGAGCTGCTCTCTGGCTGAGAATTCTAAATGCCCCTCCCTAAACTGCAGATCCCAGGATTCCATAAGATGTTGCCATGACAGTTAAAGTGGAACCAGAGTGCTATAACTGTATAGTGTGAAAAGGCCCCTAATGTAGCATCTCAGCCAATGGATTTCTGTATGACAGGTTCTGGCCCACTTCTGACTGGATTTGGTTCATAGGATGGAGAGTCTATTGTGCACTGCAATAGAACCCCCAAAACAGTACATAGAGTTTTTCTAGAAAATGTGTCCTCAGTAGCCATTTTCTAGGTCCTCCAAGGCAACTCTATGGTATTTTAAACTGGAAGCCCCATTATTTTCAATGTTGTTCGCTAATATCCATGGTTTCCGGTATTCATGGCGGCCCCCAGAACCAATCCCCAGTGGACACGGGGGTCCTACTGTATTCCAAATGCAGTTGCACAATATATTTGAATGAATGTTGTGTGTCTGGCATCTTTATTTTTTGACTGGTAATGACAGAACTGAATTTTCTCCAAGAATTTAGATGATGGATTGAAAAGTTCCATTTCCTTTGTCTTTGAACAACAGATTTTTCTTCTTCTATGAAAGACCCTAATCAATAAATGTGGCCATGAATGTATTGTACAAATTTCTTGTGCACCTCACGCAACAGACAAAATGTAAGAAATTGGGTTGGGACCAGTCCTCACCCAAGGTTTTATGAAACTCCACATTCAGAATTTAAATTGCTTCATTTTTCCAAGGGTGATGCCCTTGTCGAACAGGAGCTTAGGAATATATATATAAAATCTCAGAAGCACATTTCACCACATAAAAGTTCAGAGAATGCTTGGTCTGGGAACTGACTGGCAGAGTTTATAATTAGGCCAAGTTTATTACTAGTAATTGCTTGCTACCTGAAAAACATTCCAACTGAGAGCTAAGTTTAGCATTTTTCTTCCTTTTTGGAATTTGCTACTATTTTCAGAAGCTTTTTCACTGTAAATGTTTTTACAATCCCCAAAGCAACTCACTCACTGAGATTTGCAAGTGTAAAGAGACAATCTTGTGGGTTTTATGACTGCGGCAGATTATTTTTGGAGCCAGGTCAAGTTGGCTCAATGCGGACCAGTCTCTAAGGTCAGTCTTTCAAAACCTTAGGCAAGCTTTTTTCTCAGCTCAGAACTGTACCTATGCAACATGGAGGATAATGCTGGTCTACCTTAGAAGAATCCTAGACTCATAGAATTGGAAGCGATCGTAAGGGCCATCTAGTCCAACCCCCTGCAATGTAAGAATACCCAATCAAAGCATTCCCAACAGATGGCCATCCAGCCTCTGCTTAAAAACCTCCAAAGAAGGAGACTCTACTATATTCCAAGGCAGTGCATTCCACTGTCAAACAGCTCTTACTGTCAGGAAATTCTTCCCAATGTTGAGGGAGGATCTCTTTTCGTGTGGTTTGAGTCCATTGCTCTGTGCCCTAGTCTCTAGAGCAGCAGAAAACAAGCTTGTTCCCTTTTCGATATGACATCCTTTCAAGTATACAAACATGGTTATCATGACACTTCTTAAACTCCTCTTCTCCATGCTAAACATACCCAGCTCCCTAAACCGCTCCTCATAGGGCATGGCTTCAAGAACTCCCACTGTTTTGGTCACCCTCCTCTGGACACGTTCCAGCTTGTCCATATCCTTCTTGAATTGTGGTGCCCAGAACTGGACACAGTATTCCAGGTGAGGTCTGACCAAAGCAGAATAGAGTGACACTATTACTTCCCTTGATCTAGGCACTATACTCCTATTGATGCAGCCTAGAATCACATTAGCTGCCACGTCAAACTGCTGAGTCGTGTTCAGCTTGTGGTCCACTAAGATTCTTAGATCCCTTTTGCATGTACTGCCATCAAGCCAGGTGTCTCCCATCCTATATTTGTGCATTGCATTTAATGAAATGAGCCTCGGAGACCCAGTGTGGTGTAGTGGTTTGAGTATTGGACTAGGACTTTGGGAGACCAGGGTTCAAATCCCCACTTGACCAAGAAACCCATTGGATGACCTTTGGCAGGTCACACTCTATCAGTCTCAGAGGTGGGCAATGTCAAACCTCATCTGAACCAATCTTTCCAGAAAATCCTGTGATAAGCATAGGGTCACCATAAGTTGGAAACGACTTGAAAGCACACAACAACTCACTTACAAGGCTGTTGGAACAGTACCCTGATGAATGAGGGGGTCTGGATACACCAGCAGTGAGCAGAGCCAAAACTATACTGTGTGGTTATCCCCCCCCCCCCCCGATACTGTCACATATTCACAGATGAATACCGGGACATGTATGGCCAAGCAACATCAGTGTGGCCAGGATGGCAAAAGTGGTTAATGAGGAAGAACACAAAAGCTAGGAGAGGCTGTAGCAGTTGCTTTTGCCTAAGCCTACCAGCAAAGGCAAGATTCTGCTCTGTTCTCTACTCTCCTCCACCCTGCTGAGTTACATGAGTGCAAACTGCTTTTGCACTTTCATCTCAGTTTATAATAGTAAGGTGATGGAGTAAGTAAGTTGTAGGGAAAAGGGGGGAGGTGGGAGGAGATGGGGGCATTTTCAAAGCAGATGAAAAAGTGGGAATACTGTATACACACACGCTGGTGAGACTGTTCTTGCTGAAATGGGACAACTGGATGGCATGCAACCATTTACATATCCTTCTGTTCTTCCTAAATAAGTCCTATCTTGGAGGAATACTACACCACCTGTTGTTGCACTATGCTCTGGTAACAGTATCAGAAGTGAAACTATTCTGATCAGATTACGTCACCCCCCCTTCGATGCCTGGACTGTTTGTGCTGAGTCCCAGAAGTGTTTTTTTTTTTTAATTCATGGGCACTTGGCATCAATAAAAGTAATTCTGATGTAAAACTGACATGATTTTCTGTGCAGTAGTAACTTTCTGCAATTGTAACGAGATGATGTAAGCAGACGCAACAGGAGTGGGCATGCCTGCTCTGCCCACAGTTCCCCATCTGTTGTTCCTCTGCTTTCCTGGCATTCAACTTCTGCTGGACTCAGAGGCTAATAACTTCATTCCTGAGTTATCCAGTAACTTTTTAACCACAAATTTGTGAAATTCCATGGCTGCTTAATTTCCCAATACTTGCATTTACCAATACTTCCATTTAATGCATATAATATAATGTTTCCTTACCATTAAAAATAAATGTATTCCTCCCCTGCTGCTTTGAAACCTTTGTGCCTTTCCTGTCCCCAGTCTGCTATCAACCCACTGTTTCCCCTGACCTGTCAAATCTGCTGAACTATGCAAATTGGGAGGCTTTGAGCATTTAAATGTAACAAAGTGGAGCATCACTCCTCAAATCCTTCATTCAGCTCACATGTTGTTCTGCTCCCTCACCCTGTATAAGCCTTGTTGGCAAAGCAAGTAGCGTGTTGGTCTCATAATCAGGAGGTTGTGAGTTCGAGGCTCACATGGGGCAAACTTTTCTTTCTTCATTTATCATTTTTAGCATTTTAATAATAATAATAAATAATAAAACTTATTTATACCCCGCCCCTCTGTTAAAACAGTTGGGGCGGCTTACAAAAATTAAAATACAATACAGATAAAAATCCCTAAACACCCCCACCCACCCCCTAAAAATATTAAACAAATATAAATTAAAAAACAATTGATCTAAAATCACATTTAAAAACAATAAATACAATAAATAGCCAGGGGACTAAATGAGGCCAGGATCCCCTGAGGCCAGGATCTAATTAGAAAAGGCCTGCCGAAAGAGATCCGTCTTTAGTGCTTTTTTAAAGCTACTCAGGCTTGTCATCTGACGGATCTCATTCGGCAGGTCATTCCACACTTTGTGGGCGATTACCGAAAAGTCCCTCTGGGAGGTTGCAGACAGCCTAGATTTTTGTGGCTGAAGCAAATTCCTCCCAGAGGACCAGAGTGCGTGGGGGGGGTTGTATGGGAGGAGGTGGTTCCAGAGATAAGTTGGACCCAAGCCATTTAAGGCTTTAAAGGTAATAACCAACACCTTATACTGGACCCGGAAACTAGGCATCCAGTGGAGAGATTTTAATACTGGGGTTATATGGTCTCTCCAAGAAGTTCCTGAGACCACTCTGGCTGCCATATTTTGTACCAACTGAAGTTTCCGGACCAAGCATGAGGGCAGCCCCATGTAGAGCGCATTGCAGAAATCTAGACGAGAGGTTACCAGCGCGTGCACCACAGTCTCGAGGTCCCTTACTTCCAGGAAATGGCGCAGCTGGCGTATCAGCCGAAGCTGATAACAGGCGCTCCTGACTGTCGAATTCACCTGACTAGTCATCTGAAGTGATGAATCAAGGAACACCCCCAGACTGCGAACACAATCCTTAACGGAGAGCGTGACCCCGTCCAGGATTGGGGGTTGCAACCCAACTCCTGGTTTTGGGGCCGCTACCATGAGCACCTCCGTTTTGTCTGGATTTGATCTCAGTCTGTTTTTCCTCATCCAGACCATTACTGCTTTTAGCATTTTAGCATTTCCTCCCCCTTCTCTTCTTCCTTCGCTCTGATCTTTATGAGGCAAGGAAAAAATAGGTAAGCCACTAATGGTCACTTGGATGCAATGCTCACCTTGAAACAGAAAGCAGACTTTTAAAAAGTATTGTGAATTCATTATTCACAATCGTGCTCATGCAAAAAAAGTAGCATGTTGCATTCATTATTACATTGCTTTCAGGGAAGGATAGTGGCTGCCAATGTTAAACCACTCTGGGTTTTAGTCAGAACTTTGAAAGGAGCTACTCAAGGTGCTGAACCTATTTGTGGGAATGGGTTCCCACAATTTGGGTAGTCCATTTAACCACTTATTTAACAAATAATCACTTGTTAAATTACTTTTTCATTACTTCTTATTTTTTTCTCTCTCTTTGTTTTTTCTCAAATACTTTTTCATTACTTTTTTCACTGCTTAAAAAATTAAACCTGAGGCGTGTCAGAAACTCTGGAATATTCCACTCAGATACCCCAAAAAGTAACTAGAGACTGTTACTCATTACATATGGACAAATACTGAGCCATTCTGACTCATTATCACTTTGAAATGATGCTGTTATTATGACCTTGTGGTGCCCTCATTGCCCCCAAACAATACATTGTTCCAAGTTGCTGTATTTATAGTCAGATTCTAACGTTCTTGGAAGACAAGCTGTTGGCTGAATTTTTTAAAAAGTTCTTAGAAAATCAAATACAGTCTCTAAATTATTGGCATCGCCACCTCCTCTGAGCTCCAGCAGGTGTGCAGGCTGGCTGCTGGCCAGTCAGATGGCTGCTGAATCCTTCTGCCACTCTTGGTCCAAAGCAGCTCTGCATGACAAGTTATGTCATTGGACAGATTCCAAAGCAAACCTAGGGTTGCACAGCTGCATCCCCTCCCCTTAAAGTGGAGTTGGCTCAGAGATAACTGATCATTCAATGGAGGACTCAGCAGGACTCAGCATTTCACATCTGCTCACACCTTGCAAAACCTTATTTTTAACTTGACTTTTCATTCCTAGCTTTTGTCTACAATGATGAGAGATTCAAAACACCCCTGGAATCTCTAGATGGATGGAAACAGCTAGCGTTCTATGACTCAAGCAGAGTGGCAGCAATTCAGGGCTTTCTAGAACTGTTTTAATTTTGGAATGTCTGGGGCATTCTTATGCAATTCTATACCTAAGGGCTTGTCTACACTGAGTTGGTCTGCAGCAACCACGGGCTTGTCCACACAATCGCCACACACACACTGAGGCGAGTTTGGGAGTACTGTCCACACAGTTCTCCCTTCCTAGCTCACCCTGGTCCAAAAAATGGCAGTATGCGCAGCCACACAGCTGTGGCTACTCTGTTTTTTTACCCTCTCCCCCCCCCCGCATGTGAATGTACATATGTCCGCATCACCTCTGCCTCTTTTTCCATGGCTCAGAGGGGCTTCGAACATCCTATTAAATGGAGGTATGTATGGCTAATGTGGAGGTATGCATGGGTATGCTGGTATGTGCTTCTCTGAACAAATGCTACATGTGCCCGAAAAAAGAAAAAATGCTAAAAAGTGAAATGAAACAGGGAAAGAGGGTTTTCTGGTGGGAAAGGTCAGCTCATTGCCTGGCCCAGGGAGCCTCCACCTGACCTCTTCTGCCCACCTCCCAAAATTCTTCCCCAACCTCACCCTGACTTTGCTATGGAGCTATCACATACAGGCCTCCCTCTTTTCGCTGTGCATTCTAGACCACACAGAGTTGGGAAGAAAGGCCCATGGGTTTCTACAATCTGAGCCCTACTCTTAGCAATTCTTCTAGCCTTGAAATCCCACACAGTCCACACACATGCAAATATCTGGATTTTCTGCTCAAATCTGTAGTAAATACCTCATATCTTCATCCAAGCTCTTCCCAAAATAGCAACCAGAAGTGGTGTAGTGTCACTTCTGGTCACCATGTTGAGAAGGAAAATAGAGGTATTTGGGGGTTCTAAGCGTTTTCTGTGTCAGGCTGGGGGTGTTTTGCATGTTTTGTGGGCCAAAAAAAAATCTGTTTTTTTGGGGGGGTGGTGGAATTTTTGAGGGACTGGCAGGGATCTTCAGGGGCTGCAAAAGTGGGATCCAGGGGTGACATGAGGTCTACCCCTGCTTTATGTGCTTTTATGCTAAAAACAGACCAGGGGTCTTATAGTACCCCAAACAAAAGTGACAAGGGAGAAGGAACGTTCCGTTTTCCATGCTGCCTTACCGCATGCCATCATCGTCCTTCCAGCATTCTTTCATTCATAAAACCACATCTTTTTGCTAATGGGCTTTTCTGGTTAGCAAAAAGGTGTGGTTTTTCCTCGGTCCTCCACATGACGAAAAAAAATGATGTCATGCAGTAAAGCATCAGGAAAGATAGAATGTTCCTGCTCCCTTGCCGCTTTTCTTCGGAGTGTGAAGGCTCTAATCGGCTGTCTCTTTGAATAGTACTTGCTGTGCTGAGGCATAGTTATGAGAAAATCGTCAACAACTATGAGGTATGTATGTATGTATGGATGGATTTAGCATTTTCGGACCATTTTTGAGGAAAAAAAGTATTAGTGCAAAAACATTTTGTCATTGGTCATGCTGACTGGAGGACTCAAAGCTCTTGTCCCCAAAAAGTATTTTTCCCAAGCTCTACTAAACATTACTCTAGAGTTGGAACAGATTCCTGCAAACCACCTCAAGAACCAGCCTGAGGGAAGGGCAGGATATAAATAAAGTGATGGATGGATGGCATACAGGCCTGGCAAGCCCCTATCCTCTAACATTTCACAGATGAAAACCAGGACACAAGAAACCTAGCAACAGCTCGGTATGGCCAAGATGGAAAAAAAATATTAATGCAGAACACATATGCTAGGAGAGGCTGTGCAGTTTGCTTTTGCCTGAGCCTAAGGGCAAGATTCCACCACCTCCTCTCCTTTCCCAACTGCTGAGTTAATTTAGTAGAAGCTGCTTCAGCACGTTGAACTTGTTCGTAGCAATTGAAGTAACGTGAGGACAAAGGGGGAAGGTGAGAGGTCATTTTAAAAGCAGCTGAAAAAAAGTGAGATGACAGTATTAATCAGGACCACACCTGTAAAACTGAGAAATTTGGAGGGTTTGTGAACCCATATTTGATGGTAGCATAGATATTGTTGAGAAAACAACAAGAGGTTTCCCAGCCCTGACAACCAGTTAAATCTTGTGGCTGTTTATACAAGGAGAAGTTACAAACCACAGCTGTCAAGCATAAAGGCCAGGGCTTTTCTCAGCGGGCTCTGTTGGGAACCCTGAGGTGAGACCTTTGGCAAGCTTTCAACATTTTACAGTTGTTATTGAACCAAGTTGAAAGATGGAGGCAGCTGTACTTTGTAGGCTACTGTATGTCATAACTAGAGCTAAGAAAACATACATTCTTAGGACTACAGCTCCTGAATTCCTCAACCAATACGACCAATTCACATCCTCCTCCTTGCTCCCTCTAAACCAGGCTGGATGAAATGGTATGGTGGACTACAGTATACCGCTTCAGAATGCAGATAGGGAACTCACATTTTAATTTTTTTTTCTACATGAACATTTAGAAAACAAGAATGTTGGTGAATGTTCCACTTCTGTAAGTGGAAATTCAGATTTATAAGTAGGGCTTGAAATCGACTAAGTGGCCTGGCATTGTGTTGCATGGGTCATTAATTGATCCTGAGGAGACTGCTGACACTACAAAACCTTTGAGTATTCAACTTTCACTCAACAGCTCCAAAGAGAGTGGTAGCCATATCGGTTCCCAACGATCGAAAATACAAAGTAGATGAAAAGATATCTCTTACAAGGGTGTGTAAGATTTGAGTCCTGCAGGGTTCTTCAGTAGGCTGATGCATTCTGTCAAAGAGGAATAAATAAGAACTAGCTGGACCCAGCGTACATATGACATTAACCCCACCCCAAATGCCCAGGAGACCTCATGACAAACCTTTGAGGTAGGCTGGTGGGTTTAACTCACCCACCTGCTGCTCATTCTTCCCCTTGCCACCCCACACTCATTCCTCCCCCTGCTGCCCCCACTGCTCATTCTGCCCCTCCCACTTTTTCTGCCCCCACTCATTCTGCCCCCCACTCGTTGTCCCTCCCCCATTTGTTCTGCCCCTCCACTCATTCTGCCCCTCCCCCTCTCGTTCTCCCCTCCCCCCACTCGTTCTGCCCCTCCCCCACTCATTCTGCCCCTCCCATCCCACCCCCTGCACTCCAGAACACACACGCACTCACTCTCTGGCTCCAGCCGCCATGTTTGAGATCTACATGGTCCTGCCCCCAGTGTGCTGATTGGCTGCCCAACAGACCTGTGATTGGTTGGTCAGTTCCCTAAGCAGCCAATCAGCACACTGGAAACAGCAACGTACCCAAGAGAATTATATAGATAGATTGCCTATTCCTAGCTCTGGTTCAGTTAATAAAATATTACCCCCATGTATCTTCCAACTTTCATTTCTAAATTTAAGATCTTTGTTTGCCTTTACATCTCTTCTGAATATATCAGTAGGGGTTTAATGAAATTCCTGTGCAGAGACAGGCTTTTTTACTTAAAAAAAATACCCAGTCCAGAGATTAACCATCATCTTCACCTTGCCTTATGACTGTACTCATTATTTTCTGTCTCCTGCTGTTATCTCCAGCAGTCAGATCTGAGAAAATTATCTGATGCCGTATTTACATCAGGACAATACTTCAGGGAGGGTGTATACTCACTTTCTATCAATAGCTTTGAAAAAGCATATTTTATTTCTATACCTTTATTTGCCCAAAGAGAAATGTGGCTTCACCAGTTTACCACCTTATTGTTCAATGGCAATCCAGGGGAAGACCTCTTGGTGTCTTCCAGATACTTTGGGTTACCACTCTTCTCAGCTCCAGACAGCATCACCAGTGGTTGGAGATCATGGGAGCTGTAGTCCAAAATATATGGAAGACACCAGCCTATTGGTTCCTGACTGCATCTATTTTATGCTTCTGTTTGGAGGGCTGATATGTGGAGGGGAGCAGTAGGCTGTGAATCTGTTCAGAGTTTCAGTCCAAACTTGAAAGGAACTCTCCAGGTTCCCAAATGTGTTTTGATGATAAGTTTCAATACCTTGTTCTTTTAAAGTTTGGATTAAACCCTGGATCAGATTTATCCCACTTAAAGCAGAGCCACCAGACTCTACTGAAAGAAGACTAGAGACATAATTCTTAACCAAGTTTCTTCTCGCAGGAAGTCATCTTAGTATTTTTTAGCAATTTTTTTCCCACTGCGAGAAAGTGTTCAAAACCACATAGTTTTTGAAGACTGTTCACAAACTGCCATGTTGGATTTTCACTGTAGCAATCGTGCACTGAGGTGATGAAACAGCTTTTTTTCTCTTTTATTTATTTAAGCAGAATATTGCACTTTCATACCTTGGATATGCTTTTAAAAAAATATTGTTCAGTGGTGGCAACTGGTGACAATAAAAATGCAATTAATTCACTCATGCTCACCATCTTTATTCTCAGGCATACCCATTTGAACAATGAATGAGGATAGCTTCACATGCCTGCGATTGTGCCAAAAAATCATTGCGACAAATGAAAGCTGCTGTGAATTGACATTAGTGTGCATCAATCCACATTTTGTAGCCTCCTATAGACAAGCCCTTAGCTCTTTCCATTATTCTTGCATGAACCAAGCTTGCATTTGTGAATGGGCTACTGTGGGAAATGTAACATTCTTCTTGCACCCCTGCTTACTAAGTTTAGGAAATTCCTTCCTTGCTTAAGTTCCTATCTCCCTTCTCATCTCAGGCTATCTTAGCCATTTGGAGCTATGGGGTGACCATGGAGTCATTCATCACATGCCCTCCTAATTTAAATACTTTATGATGCTTTGTTTCTCCTAGGGGTTTTACAGCTTCTCCATGAGGCTTCTTCTTCCCTTTTCTCCCCTTCCTACCATGCATCTGACTTCCAAACATGAAGAAAAGAGATGAGCTCTTGTTTACTTACAAACACCTCTATTTCTTAGGAAATATGGATATTACTGCTGTAATACTTAGAAACGTCTGATTTGATTATCCTAACCTGAAATTCCCAAGACTGGTTGAGTTTTCTTCCCTGAACTGTAATCCTCTTAGTTAGTTAAGGACTTAGATTTGTTTTGAATATGTAGATTAAGATTGCTATACCTTCAGTAAACATATATGCATTTTTAAGCAAACGTCTTTATTGTCCTTAATTTATCTACTTGACTTTAATGCTGGGTGATTTAGAACATATACAAATGCAAATTGATGAGCTTGGTCAGTCTTCCCTACATTAACTCTGCTTACTTTAAAAGAAACTTTTCTTAATAAGATATTCCTAAAAGGCTTACTCCCTGGAATCTTTAATAAATTTTTAATTTTTATACTCATACACACCAACAGCTATTGGTGATATAATGAAATAGTCACATGGCTGTCCTTTTCACTAGACAGGGTAATGCCCATCTCAGGCTGTATGGTATGAGGGGCAGCAAATCAATGCACACATACACACACCATGTTGTCCCTCACTTCAGTTTATGCTCCCAACATTTCACAGATGAAAACTGGCACACAGACAACATCAGAGGGTGGTCAAAATGGCAAAAGTTATTAGTGAGGAAAAATACACAAGCTAGGAGAAGCTGCAGCTGTTTCCTTTTGCCAGAGCCCACTGGGAAGAGCAAGATTCCTCCTCCGCCTCCTCTCCTCCCTGCTGAGTTAACTGATGCAAACTGCTTTTGCACTTTGAACTCAGTTTGCAGCAACTGGAGTAGACTGAAGACAAAGAGGAAAAGTGGGAGGAAGAGAGAGAAACTGGGACATATTTATTAAAAGTAGCTGAAAATGTGGGACAGCAGAGGATTAGTCAGGACTGCCCCAAGCAAATTGGGGATGTTAACGGGTATGAACCAGTGTTTATTCATCTTGCTCTGAGGAGTCCTCACAGCTATTATAGCTTGCTGGGGGAGATTTTCGTAGCAAGACATTGTGGGTGGATGATTACTCTAGGCAGCTCATGCAGGGAGATTATCAGACGTGCAAAATATCCCAGGACAGGGACGAGGGGAGATCGCTGTCTCCGTTTTCAGACGATGTCGTCCCTGTCCTGGGATGCTCCTGTCCTGCTCCTGTCCCTCCCCCCCCCCGCTTGATCTTATTCATGGCTTAAGCCATGAATAAGAAGCCCGTTCCGTTATCATAACGGACTCACGGGCGATTGAAAAGCTGCCCCATTGTGCTGGCACGATGCCAGTGGCACATGACATCACCAGGAGGGCCATGCCGAAGACTTCCTGGTTCGATCGGGACACCCAGGTAAGTGTCACTCTTTCCCCCCTCCCCGGGTTACTTGGGGTGTGTACTGTGTGTTTTTGGGCTTGCTTTTCTGTTTTGACATTTTGTTTTGTTTTTATTTTCAAATTTCCCATGAGAACGAGTGGGATTTGGCTTCACTGCAGTAAAAGCAGCTTTAAGACAGCTGCCTTTACTTCAGTGAAGCCAAGGGGAGGGGGAGCAGTTCCTATAATGGAATAAGGTAAATGTCTGAAAAAAAATTCATCCTGTTACAGGGACGGGAGTGGGGCGGGTGGGGCAGGTAGCAGGACAGAAACAGTTTCCAGGGACATGTGTCATAATCTCCCAGCTCTCTACAGATCCAATGTTAGAAACCAGTTTTTCCTGACTGGTGGCCTCAGTTGTTGAATAGGGAAAAAAGTACCAAGTCATGCTTCACATTTGTGTCTAATTATCCCTGTTCAAGGAGTGCTCATCTCACTTTCTTCAACACAGGAACAGGGAATACCTAGTTCTACCCCTTCCACTGTCACTTTCCTCATGTGGAAAGGAACATATCTGAAGAGATGTCCCTATGGTCAAGCTTGCTTTCTACACAGTAAGTGTTGGAAATGCAACAGCATTCACCACTTCAAAAGTTAAGATGTCTTGGAGAGAGCAAGGGAACATTTACACAACAACAACAACAACAACAACAACAACAACAAAAAAGCCTGAGAAAAATTCCTGTGGATCCCTTGTAGTTCACACACATCACAAGCTATTCAGAAGGAGGGGGTAGCAAAAAAAGCCCAGTTAACCCATGACTTTCCACCCCTCTATTTTTCAGGACCTTTTAAAGAAAGTCTGAGACAACCCGTGCTATTGGTTGTCTGAACAATCAGGAACCATCCCGGGACATGGGCTGAATATTGATTGGTCAGACTTTGGAGGGGGCGGGCTTGCAAGGGAAGCCTTGCAATTCTTGATGCCCGGCTAGCAGAAGCTGCAGCCAGCTGAGAGCCACCGGCTCCTCCCTCCTTCCTCCTCTGGGCTGTGGGTCAGCCTCCTTAAAGCATTGCTTTCTATCGGAAGGAAAAGAAGTGAGGGGGAAGAGTGGGGGGGGGACAGAAATCACTTAAAACATTGCTTTCTATTGAAAGGAAAAGAAGTGGGAGGACAAAGAACTTAAAGCATAGCTTTCTATTGGAAGGAAAAGAAGTGGGGGGAGAAGTGAGGGAACAGACAGAACTTAAAGCATTGCTTTCTATTGGAAGGAAAAACTGAGGGGAGAAGTGGGAGGACAGACAGAACTTAAAGCATTGCTTTCTATTGGAAGGAAAAGAAGTGGGGGAAGGGGATGGGGGTTCTCTTTAGAGGCGAGGGTAGCTGTGGCCAGCAGGGCTGGGGGTGGTTCTCTGAGACTGACCATTCCAAAAATGGTGGATCCAGAATTGCCAGGCTTCCCTCGCAAGCCTATCCCTTCCAAAGTCCAACCAATCAAAATACTGCTCTGCTGTGTGCCCCTATCCCAGGATGGAGGCACTCAGAACAACAAATCCCCAAAACTGAGACTTATGCTACCCATGAAAAATCATGTAAACAATAGGAGATGAACTCGGGATGAAGCTATCTCTCTTCTCCCCGGGATAAAAACTGCCATGTAAAAGAGCCCCAGGAGTGTCAGGGTTAAGTAGTTTTCAGGGGGCTTGTCTATATGGGCACAGTTGCCACACAATGTTTTCAACAATTCTCATCTTCACTGGGGTTTCTGCAGGAAACTCTGGGTCTGAAAGAGTTGTGGTTTGCTCTGCATTTGAGGGGGAGACCTGGAGTATTGGCCATGTGATGGCCACAGACTGGCTTCAGTGCAAATCTTGGGGTGGGACCTCTGGTGGAGGTGACTCTGTTCTGGTGCTTTAAATATTTTTAAAAATTTCAATTGTGTGCCTATCTGGATAAGTGTATCTCTGTGTAGTATGTGGGGAAATAATCATTGTAATGTAAAAGCAATCTTGTGTACCTCATTCACATCCTAAGATAAGTCCCTGCATGCATTTTGTTCTCCCAAAATTCCCTTCTCTTACTTCACTGGGCACTTCTAGCCAACTAGAAGTGCTGGGTGATTCACACATGACCTAATTTGAATTTTATTGCTTTTGTGTAACTTGTTCCTTCTGAATCTGACTTTTCATGAGAATGGAGGTATCTTTGCCATCTTAAGCTTTCCTGTAACCATGCCATGATGCATCGGAACATAGCCACGGCTGTAGGCTGGTGAGTCTTTCCTACCCTATTCTTAGTCAGTTAAGGACCTTTTCTTAAGTTTTGTTTTAGTATGTAGACTGAGATTGATAAACCTTCAGTAAACTTTGTTTTGCATTTTAAACTGACTCCTTTGTTTTGTAATGAGTCTAATTTAACTGGGGGATCCCAGACCTCTAATGATAATTGAGCTTACAAGTCTGCATCTTAAGCGCACTCTGCATGAAAGCATGAAGTCAAAAGTGACTGAATGATTTTTAACTTGTTTTAAAGAAATAATTCTTGTCAAGGACTAGATCCTGGAATTTTTTAATACAATTTTATTTTTAGACTCATTACCTTCCCACACTCTGCTTATCCAATAATACAATACTTGGTGACAATGTATATTTGCATATTTGCGTGCTCAAGTGAACAGGGAAAAAAACCTGAGTAGCCTGGCTGTGTGGCCAGAAATAGCACACATAGGACACATGATCAGTGTAGGACATCCCTTTTACTCTGACATGGATTACAGTGTGACGGGATACTCTGGTCTACAATCAGATAAGCCCCTGTGAGTATGGCATTTACGGGGCTGCTGTGGATCAAAAACATCCGCCATGGCTACGAAGTATGTGTGGAGTTTCCCACCAGTGTAGTCAAGTCCAGGGGTGCTAACTTTCCTCATTTCTTATGCACCTATCCTAACACCTCTGAGATATGAACTGACACTTTTAGGAATCATTCCATCTCTTTTCTTCCTGCCCCCTCATTCTCCCATTTCTACCAAAAGTGAATTTAACTTAGTGTTCAGTGCTAGGAAAGGTATATAAAGGTGTTATTCTATCTTTAATCGAGATATGCTATTTTCCAATAAAGCCTTACTTTGTTTCTGTACCCATTAGTGTCTTTACTATTGAATTAAACATGCTAGCTAGTGCACACACACTCTCTTGGTCATTAAGATCCCTGATATTCCAAATGCCTTGTTCATGTCCTGAGCCCCCAGACCAGGGGTGGGCAACTACAGTAGTTGTGGGGCCCTTAGGACATTCTAGGCACTGCATGGACTTTCAAAAATGTTAAAGCAGCAACCAAAAAAAAAGTATACTTCTACTTCTGAAAAGGGGGTTATGTTTTGATGTTTGCAGCTCCCTCAACCTATTTAAAAGACAAATTATCACTCATGAAGTGTTCCAGTGACCCTTTCACACTACCAAATTATAACACTATTATTCTGCTTTAACTGCCATGGCTGTATCCTGTTGAATCCTGGGGTTTGTAGTTAGGTGAAGCACTAGAGCTCTCTGTCTGAGTATTCTAAATATCACTCCTTAAAAAGCAAAAAACATCTTTGTTTGCCAACCTCTGCTCCATGAGTTTGCCTGAACTCACAGTGGCAAGTGCCTGAGGAACAACAGGGGAGAAATGCAGGAACAAGAGGGTAGGCGGTGCAGTTCTAGCCTATTGTCAGTTGTCCACAATAGAAGCAGGAGAAGTCAAGAGCCATTCCAGAAGTCAGTCACCAATAGCCCATACAGTATGCAAGAGTAGTCAAAAGCCAGTTCAGAGTTCGATTACCAATTGTCCATACCAGGTGCCTGGGAAGTCAAAAGCTAGTCCCAGAATTCACTAGAGTCAGGTCTTTGATCCAGTTCCATGGTCAGCATAGTGTTAAAGTAGCAGTCCAGAAGTCTGTTCAAGGCAAGGCAAGCAAGAATCCAGGAAGAGTGCAATAAGCAGTTGCCACCACTGGGTTGAAGGAAGAACTGCTTCCAGATTTATAGCTAGAGTTCCAAGGTCAGGTGGAGTTGATTAGCAAGGTCAGCATTTGATATTTAAATGCAGCTGGGCATGGTGTTTGTCTCTTTGGCCTACAGAGAAGGGAGGTGGCATGTGGTCTTTATCACGGCTGGTAGTCCGTTTGTTCTTCAGAGGAAGGTTTGTTTTCTTTCTGTGGTCCGGCAGGCCTCTAGGAGGTAGCTGGAACAGCTCTGCTTCTTCAGACTCAGCTATACTTTCCCTCTCTGCCTTGTATACGTTCTCTGCTTCCTTCTCTTCCTCCTCCTCTGAGTCTTCAGCCGGGGTTGGGGGTGTTCATGACAAGGACCCTCTTTGCTGAGGAAGGCAGTGATGGAGGGGGACATGGCTAGGTGTTCACCTGCACACATATTGAAGAAAATGAACTGTGTAATACCTGAAGACAGGCATTCTTTAGTGTCAGTCTAGTGATTCTAGTTCTGAGGAACTCAAGAGGTCAATGGATCTGCCTTTTATGCTCTCCCTCCCTTCCTGGCCATGTTTGGATGTACTCTAATAACCTTATTTCTCCTGTCTCCAGCCACCAATGGATTGTGGGTGAAGATCCCTTCCAAATTTGGAAGGGAGTCAAAGTAACAATTAACATGTCATAGCTAGTCATAAAATTCCCCTGCTGGTATGAAAAGTTTCATTTTGCCAAAGCAAATTCCTTTCTTGAATACTTCTCCAGGTTGGAGACCATCATGTTCTATTCAGAGCTTTTATTTTTTGAAAGGTACAACCCTGTCCTTTGGGATCAAATGTTTTCTTAGGTACCCATTTACATTTCTCCAGTAAATTTCCACTCATGCCCTCTGAATCCTCCCCCTCCCACAACCTATAGGTAGAATGAAGGTGATGAACTACTCAAGTTTCCAAGGAGTAGCTCTCTCTTTACTCTCCCCACTTGGTGCCAGGTCCTGTGGTTAGTCGAGGATAGGGCACTTTTCACATGGTAGAGCTGGCTTGCCCATGTTTATTCCTTACAATGACTGTTCTGTTAATTTCACTGCCATAAGAGGTAATTATGTACAAAGGACTTTATCAGACCATGCAAATACGGTGTCGTAAGGATGCCTAATGATTATGAAAGGGCATGTGTACCAGATAATGTCGCCCTTTTGCGATCATATCCATTCCAAAACCATCCTATTTTATTGATGGCCCAAGCCGTCAATTGATCCCCCGTGTTGCTTTTGTGCCAGCATTGCTGGTGTTTGAATCCGTGCACCATTGTACTCACATGAATGCAGCATCAATGGCTGGTCCAGCCAGGACACCTCCAGGTCAGATTATGACATCCAGGTAGGTGACACACTTTTTATGACCCTCCTCAGTTTACTTGGGACTTCTATAGTGTGTTTATGTGCTTTTGTGAACTTTTATTTTGTTATTTTTGTTTTTATTTTTGATACATGCTGTGTATTATTTTTGACACATGCTATGTATTATTGTGAGAATCCATGGGATAACATAGAGAAAATGCTCTGTTTGCTCCTCATTCATTGCCGGGGAAGGCTTTTCCCATGGATAGGAGGTAAGTGTAGCACGGCGAGTTCTTTTGCCAGCATAAAAATGGCAGAGGTTATGCTGGCAAAAGAACAGGTTTAGGGGGGGTGGTCTGATAAATTCCAAAGATTTGTATGCAGAGCTGCCCCTCCATTAAAATGAATGGGGAAATCATTATGAATAGGGTGTGTCATAGAATCATAGAGTTGGAAGAGACCATGAGGGCCATCCAGTCCAACCTGCTGCCTTGCAGGAATACACAATCAAAGCACTTCTGACAGATGGATATCCAGCCTCTATTTACAAATCTCCAAAGACAGAGACTCTACCATACTCCAAGGCAGAGTACAGTACTCCACTGTCGAACAGCTCTTACCATCAGAATGTCTTTCCTAATGTTTAAGTGGAATCTCTTTTCTTGTAGTTTGAAGCCATTGCTCTGTGACCTAGTCTCGAGCAACAGAAAACAGGCTTGCTCCTTGTTTAATATGATATCCTTTCAAATATTTAAACATGGCTATCATGTCAGCTCTTAAACTCCTCTTCTCCAGGCTAAACATACCCATCTCCCTAAGCTGCTCCTCATAGGGCATGGATTCCAAACCTTTCACCATTTTGTTCACCCTTTTCTGGACACGTTCGAGCTTCTCAATATCCTTCTGGAATTGTGGTGCCCAGAACTGGACACAGTATTCCAGGTGAATTCTGACTAAAGCAGAATAGAGTTGGCACGATTACTTCCCTTGATCTAGACACTATACTCCTATTAATGCAGCCTAGAACTGCACTGGCTTTTTTAGCTGCCGCGTCACACTGCTGACTCATGTTCAGTTTGTGGTCCATTAAGAGTCCTAAGATCCCTTTCATGTACTGTCATCAAACCAGGTGTCACCCATCCTATTTCTGTGCATTTCATTTTTATTGCCCAAGTGTAGTATCCTACATTTCTCTCTGTTGAAATTCATTTTGTTAGTTTTGGCCCAGCTCTCTAATTTGTTATGATAATTTTGAATTCTTATCCTGTCCTCTGGAGTATTTTCTACCCCTCTTGATTTGGTGTCATCTGCAAATTTGATAAGCATGTCCTCTATTCCCTCATCCAAGTCATTGATAAAGATGTTGAATAGCACTGGGCCCAGGACAGACCTCTGTGGCATCCCACTAGTCATCCTTTGGGTTCTGTTGGTCCTATTTACAAAGAATCATCCTGTGTTTATAAGGCTGCCACAGGACATTTCTCTATCTGAAAAGCTGTCTAGCCCTGGTCTGCCTGAATAATATGAAACCTAAGAATGAAAGCAGGAGACTTGCTCGTCTATAGTTATGACTACCTGATCAACAGGCACATTGGTCACCTCGTCAGTCTTTCCTTTTATATGCGATATATTATGTTAGTGCTTAAATTAAAGTAATTATCTCTAAATTTGTATCTATACATGCAAATATGTTCAGATCTGTTTAATCTTCCTTTTGATACTGCACGTGTAGTATGCAGGACCTGACTCCTAAAGAGACAGGCTTAGATTACAACAGCAACTCTTTCTTTTCAAATGGGTGTGATTTTCCATAGAGATCCAACAAGAAGTGTTTGTGAGAAATAAGTCTGTTTGCAAGTCTAAGTTGTTATGTTTCTCTAGAGGGTTGGTTATATTTTAAAAATGTCTTTGAAGGCCATCTTTATTACTCAACCCTGGCCTTAAGGCAGGTTAGTTTCTATCAGATAAGTCTCTAAAAACACTTTTGGCACCATATTTTATGCTGTTTTTGTGCCGGCAAATGAACCCAAAATATGAAACGTTGCCATGATCACATGAAAAAGAAGCCCTGTACTTCCATGTTTGCTGCTGAGCATGATCTTGGCAGTTCTCGTGAGAGGATGTGAGCATGCTTAAAAGTGTAAAAACAGCGAAATTAAAAAACAAAATGTACACACAAGCACAGAAACACACTTAACAACTTGACTGCAACATGGGGCGGTTTATAAAAATATCGTCCCATGGCTAGTTTTCGCATTCCCACCCGGAGGTGTTCTGGTGCAGATCGCCCATTGATGCTGGAATTGTACCAGCAGAATGGGGTGCAGTTTCACATCCTCGCAATCACAGCAAAAACCACCACAGCCGATCTATTGATGGCTTGGCTTGACAATAAAAAAGGACACCTTATTTACAATACATCATTGTGAAAGCACAACATCATCTAGTATTGGTACCCTTTTGCGTTTACTAGGTGTTGTTATGGTGCCGTATTTGCCGCATCTGATAAAGTCCTCTGTCTCTTGTATGTGTATCTTACTCAACATGAACAAAAAGGTGGGGAAGTAAACTCTACACATTTCCTCTCTCTCTCTCTCTCTCTCTCTCTGTGTGTGTGTGTGTGTAAGTGTAAGCTAGCACCTTAAATGATGCCACTGAAATGAGCCCAGCACATGAGTTCTTAAGATATCATTGGATTGGGATGTTTCATCTCTTATGTAAGCTGTTCCTTTTAGAGGCAAGCACAAAAAGTCTCAGCACTAGGAGACCTTGTGTAAGGAATTAGAATGTTTTCATTTTGGGACAGAAGCTAATAGGAGCACTTGTGAGTCAACACCACCTCTGCAGAGACCAGGACAAGATGTATGCTTTCTTAAAGCTTGATGTAGCTCTGTGTTCCATGAGACAAATAAATTATGGTTAGGGAAGACCTTTGTGCATTGTGCTGTTCCCCATGTTCAATAATCTCCATGAAGTACCTGGTGGCTTCATTTACAGATGTGGCCAGAATCCCATCGGTAGCTTATGCATGTGTAAATTCCCCTATAGAAGTGGTTGGACATTTTTGTGTGATATGGAACGTCCATATTTGGTTCAAGGTTGCAGTTGTGTATGTGGTGTATGGAGGTACTCCTTGCACATGGTTGCACGTGGAGGCATATGCACAATTGGTTGCACATTTGGTGTCTTGATTCAGTTGTGCAATGTTGCCTTTCAGTGCTAGGGTTTTGTGGCATGCTTGTTTTCTGCTGCTCCAGAGACTAGAACACAGAACAATGGATTCAAACTACAGGAAAAGAGATTCCACCTAAACATTAGGAAGAACTTCCTGACCATAAGAGCTGTTTGGAAGTGGAATGCACTGCCTTGGTGTGTGGCGGACTCTCCTTCTTTGGAGGTTTTTAAACAGAGGCTGGATGGCCATCTGTCGGGAATGCTTTGATTGTTTTTTCCTGCAGGGCAGGGGGTTGCACTAGATGGCCCTTGTGATCTCTTCCAACTCTATGATTCTAAAATCCCATTGCAGTTAGTTCCTAAAATCCTGTTAGAACAGGAAAGTTGTCTCTTGCCAGCAAAAAGAGATCAAGGAAGGAACTGCCATCCTTGCTTTCCGAGGGAGATCCAAAATCTGGGAACCGCCACCTAGAAGGCCAACTCCTTTATATCCCCCAAACATGGCTGGGAAGGTAGTGGGACTTAGACAAGTTGTTGTGTACCTTCAAGTTGTTTCTGACTTCTGGCAATCCTAAGTTGAATTCATCACATGGTTTTCTTGATAAGATTTGTTCAGAGGGGGTTTGCCTTCGCCTTCCTTGGAGGTAGAGAGAATCTGACTTGCTCAAGGTCACCTAGTGGGTCTCCATGGGTATTCCTGCATGGCAGGGGGCTGGACTAGATGGCCCTTATGGTCTCTTCCAACTCTGTGATTTTATGATTCTATGAATAATGTGTAAATCTTCATGTGGACATTTCTGCTATGTGATCCCAGTGTAGATCAGTCTCTTTCTGTGCAAACCCATTGAAATCTATGATACTACTTTAGAGTAAGTAGCGTAATATCAGTTCTGATTAGCCAAACTGGTGGTAGCATACTAGGATTAAATCTCTTGTACGGCAATTTTAAGTTGTTTTGCTAGTTTGCAAAAGAAAAAACAAAAACTAATGTTCCTTGACTCTGTGATAAAAAAAGGAATGATTTCTGCCTGCCTTAATGTTTCAAATCTCCTTTAAGTTGTGCACAAAGCTACGGCTCATCTGTTTATGTCTGCAGAAAACATAGCATCTTACAGGTCCCCAGAAAGAAATCTCCATTGATAAATGAGGCCTAAATGGAATAATGGTAATGGTTTGTGGACTGTGCACATAGGCCTAATATTACTTAGTCAAATCTCCCCGGATGTCTTAGGAAAGGACTGATTGTAAAGCATCTTACCAGTCTTCTAGCAGCATAGTAAGGAATCAAGATAGAGAGATGTCACTGAAATGAGCCCAGCACATTTCAGTGGTAAAACATGCCCATCAGCAGGGATATCTTTCTTGGCAGTTATGTTCCAGTGCACACAGCCGCTCAGAGGCAAGTTGAGGAATGGAAAAGACAACTATGGTCAGCTAATCCAAACCCCTGCCGGTAGAAGAATCCACAATGGAGGCATTGCAACCTGTTTAAAAACTGCATTTTTAAAACCTGCATTTAAAAAATCTCCATTATCTTAATGTGCATACCCTCCAACATTACCTGCAGCATTTCCCCCCCTAAATGTATTGGGAAGGGAAAGAACATCCCCCTCGTCTCATACCCCCCCCCACACCTCTGCTGAGTTATTTGAGGCTTGCACATTAAGCTCAGTTTGCAGCAGTTGAAGTAAGTGTGGACAAAGCTGGCACTATGAGGAGGAAAGAGAAACTTGGGACATTTTAAAAGCGGCTGAAAAAGTGGGTTGACAAAAGGTTCATCAAGATTCTCCCTGCCAAATCAAGACAGTTGGGGGATCCGAGTGTATAGCAGCTTTCCCTAAGGTAATGCCCTCCAGATGTTTTGAACCGCAACTTCTATTTTCCCCAGACATGGGCCATGCTTCCTTGGAATTATGGGGGCCATAGTCCAACACATCTGGAGAGTTACAACTGCTGAAGGCAAGAATAGGGACAGGTTTAACCTTTTCTCAGAGTGGTTGGCCTACTGTTAATCTCAACAAGAGCAGACCAGTCAAATTGATGAGATTTACCAAAGTGCTGATTCATCATTCAGTCACCAATTTAGTGGGTCTACTCTACTTGGAAGAGTAGGATCAGCTGTTTTAGATCTGATCCTAACCAACAGGGATGACCTGGTTAATGGGGTGTAAGTGGTGGGATCCTTAGGTGAGACTGAACATGTTCTCCTGGAGTTTGTTATACAATGGAATGGAGAAGCCAGGCATAGTCAGACACGCATTCTTGACATTAGGAGAGCTGATTTCAATAAACTCAGGGAAATACTGGGGGTGATCCCATGGTCAGGAATACTAAAAGAGAAGAGATCTCAAGACGGATGGGACTTTCTCAAAAGGGAGATACTGAAAGCACAATTTCAAACAGTACCATTGAGGAAGAAAAATGGGAGATGTCTCAAGAAACCAGGATGGGTGACTAAAGAACTTTCAACAGAGCTAAGTTTTAAACGGAACATGCATAGGAAATGGAAAAAGGGGGAAATCACCAAAGAAGAATTCAAACAGATAGCAAACACGTGTAGGAGTAAAGTCAGAAAAGCTAAAGTGCAGAATGAGCTCAGGCTTGCTAGAGAGGTTAAGAACAATAAAAAGGGTTTTTTGGGGGTATGTCCAAAGCAAAAGGAGGAAGAAGGAAATGGTAGGGCCACTACGTGGAAAAGATGTCAAAATGCTAGTAGGGGACAGAGAAAAGGCAGAATTACTCAACACCTTCTTTGCCTCAGTGTTTTCAGAAAAGGAAAAGGGTGATCAACCTGAGGATAATGGAACAGAGGACACAATAGGGGAAATCCAGCACAGAATAAGCAAAGAGGTAGTAGAGGAATACCTTCTTAATCTAAATGAATTTAAATCTCCAGGACCAGATGAACTACATCCATGAGTATTAAAAGAGCTGGCAAATGTAATCTCAGAGCCATTGGCAATAATCTTTGAGAACTCTTGGAGAACAGGAGAAGTCCCAGCAGACTGGAGCAAACGTTGTCCCCATCTTCAAAAAGGGGAAAAAAGAGGATCCCAACAATTATCGTCCAGTTAGTCTGACATCAATACCAGGGAAGATTCTAGAGCAGATCATTAAACAGAGAGTCTGTGAACATTTAGAAGGCAATGGCATAATCACAAAAAGTCAACACAGGTTTCAGAGAAACAAGTCATGCCAGACTAATCTGATCTTTTTTTTTTTTTTTTGATAAAATTACCAGCTTGGTCACGTTTCTAAGATGGAGGACAATCACCTCCCAAAAATACTACTCTACGGTGAACTTGCCACGGGTCAGCATAAGAGGGGCACTCCAAAAAAGCGATACAAAGACTCCCTGAAACAACATCTCAGGCTCGGCCAAATTAATCACCAACAGTGGTCCGCCCTGGCCTCAAATCAGGAGGCATGTAGACACACAATCCACAATGCTGCTGCCTTATTTGAGAACTCCCGCCGAACAAGTCTTGAAGAGAAATGACAACGCAGAAAGAATCACAACCCAAAAACATCACTCAAGGAGACCTTCTGCTTTGCTTTCTGCAACCGGACTTGTTTATCTCGGATTGGCCTCTTTAGTCATCAGCGCGCTTGCAGAAAGCGTGGGATGAGTCCTTCCTGAATCTTCGTTTGCGAAGAAAAGCCAGAGAAACAGACCAGCTTGGTAGATGAAGGGAACGCTGTGGATATCACATACCTTGATTTCAGTAAGGCCTTTATAATATAATAATAATAAAATTTTACTTCTATTCCCGCCCCTCTGCAACGCAATCGGGGCGGCTTACAGTATAAAAACTCCATAGTCCCAGTACCCTAGCCCACCCCCCCCTTAAAATAATATTAAACTATAAAAGATTAAAAACATACAGTAAATTAAAAATATATAAATTAGAAAAAGATTAAAACATACAATAGTTTTTTTTTTTTTTAAAAAAAAAATCTGATTACAGCTCAGGGAGGACAGCCGAGTCTTGGGCCGGGATAGTTATTCAGGAAAGGCCTGCCGGAAAAGATCCGTCTTGACAGCTTTTTTAAAGCTGTCTAAGGTGTTAATAAGACGGATCTCGTCCGGCAGGCCATTCCATAATCTGGGAGCAGCAGCGGAGAAGGCCCTCTGGGGCGTCACCGACAGCCTTGTTTTCAAAGGCTATAACAGATTCCTCCCAGAG
Source organism: Gambelia wislizenii (assembly GCA_030847615.1). NCBI lineage: Eukaryota > Metazoa > Chordata > Lepidosauria > Squamata > Crotaphytidae > Gambelia > Gambelia wislizenii. The sequence goes on along the minus strand of JAUMIR010000004.1, from coordinate 320,503,975 downwards.
GACCGAAGTGCGCGGGGAGGGTCGTACGGAAGGAGGCAGTCCCGGAGATAAGTTGGACCCAAACCATGCAGGGCTTTAAAGGTTATAACCAACACCTTGTACTGTGCCCAGAAACGAATAGGCAGCCAGTGGAGAGCTTTTAGCACAGGTGTTATATGCTCCCTTCTGGAAACACCAGAAATCAACCCGGCTGCCATGTTCTGAACTAGTTGAAGTTTCCGAGTTAAGCACAAGGGTAGCCCCATGTAGAGCGCATTACAGAAATCCAGACGGGAGGTTACCAGTGCATGTACCACAGTTTCGAGGTCTCTAGTTTCCAGGCAAGGGCGCAGCTGGCGTATCAGCCGAAGTTGATAACAGGCACTCCTGACCGTCGCATTTACCTGATTAGACATCTGGAGCGTCGGGTCCAGGAGCACCCCCAGACTGCGAACACAGTCTTTGGAGGAGAGTGTAGTTCCATCCAGGACTGGAAGTTGTATTCCCAGACCTGGTTTCGGGCCTGTAACTGTTAGTACCTCCGTTTTGTCTTGATTCAGTCCCCATGACATTCTTGCAAACAAGCTTGTAAAATGTGGGCTAGACAAGATAACTGTTAAATCGATTTGTAATTGGTTGACCGGCTGAACCCAAAGGGTGCTTAGCAGTGGCTCCTCTTCGACTTGGAAAGATGTGACCAGTGGGGTGCCACAGGGTTCTGTCCTGGGCCCAGTGCTATTCAACATCTTTATCAATGACTTGGATGAGGGAATTAGGGGCATACTTATCAAATTTGCAGATGACACCAAATTAGGAGGAGTAGCTAATACCCTAGAGGACAGGATCAGAATTCAAAATGACCTGGATAGACTGGAGAGCTGGGCCAAAGCTAACAAAATGAAATTCAATACGGAGAAATGTAAAGTACTGCATTTAGGGCGGAAAAATGAAATGCATAAATATAGGATGGGAGAGACCTGGCTGAATGAGACTACGTGCGAAAGGGATCTAGGAGTCCTAGTACACCACGAGTTGAACATGAGTCAACAATGTGATGCGGCAGCTAAAAAGGCCAATGCGATTTTGGGCTGCATCAATAGAAGTATAGTGTCTAGATCAAGGAAAGTAATAGTGCCACTCTATTCTGCCTTGGTCAGACCTCACCTAGAATACTGTGTCCAGTTCTGGGCACCACAATTCAAAAAGGATATTGACAAATTGGAGCGTGTCCAGAGAAGGGTGACTAAAATCGTGAAAGGTCTAGAAACGATGCCTTATGAGGAGAGACGTAGGGAGCTGGGTATGTTTAGCCTGAAAAAAAGACGATTAAGGGGCGATATGATCTCCCTGTTTAAGTATTTGACGGGGTGTCACATTGAGGATGGAGCAGGCTTGTTTTCTGCTGCTCCAGAGACTGGAACACGGAGTAATGGATGCAAGCTCCAGGAACAGAGATTCCACCTCAGTATTAGGAGGAACGTTTTGACAGTAAGAGCTGTTCGGCAGTGGAACACACTCCCTCGGAGTGTGGTGGGGTCTCCTTCCTTGGAGGTCTTTAAACAGAGGCTGTCGGGGATGCTTTGATCATGATTTCCTGCGTGGCGGGGGGCTGGACTGGATGGCCCTCGTGGTCTCTTCCAACTCTACAATTCTATGATTGGGAAACTAGTAGCATTTCTTGTGGGACTCTCCTAGACTCAGTAGGGATCAATGCAAAAAAAAAAAAAAAAAAAAGGTTTTTCCTGGCTCCTACAAAGCTCCCATTCGTCTGCTTTGATGGTTCTGGCCCTGCCTTCTGTTTTGTTTCCTTCTACAATTAGCACAGAGAGCACCAGTTATTGAGACATTGCTCCCTCTGGAAATCATAGAATTATAGAGTCTTATAATCTCCATAGAATCATAGAGCTGGAAGAGATCACAAGGGCCATCTAGTCCAACCCCCTACCCTGCAGGAATATACAATCAAAGCATTCCCAACAATCATTGAGTCCTTATATCAGGAATTTGCTGATAGGAGGTTGCTGATTTTATATTATTTATTCATTTATTTGATTTATATCCATCCTTTCTCCACAAATGGGACCCAATGTGGTTTAACTGTGTAAGTTAAAACAAAATAGCAAAAACAATACAACTTGAGTATTCCTTATCTGGAAATCTGAAATTCTCCAAAATGCAAAACTGTCCACAAAGTTGGCTGAGATAGTGACACCTTTGCTTTCTGATAGTTCAAACTTTGATTCGTCTGGAAAATAATTAAAAATATTGTGTATGAAGTTACCTTCAGGTTATGTGTATAAGGTGTATATGAAACATAAATGAATTTAATGTTTTGACTTCAGTCCCATATCCAAGATATTTAATTATGTATATGCAAATATTCCAAAATCCAAAACACTTCTGGTCCCAAGTGTTTCAGATAAGGGAGACTCAATCTGTATGTGGTACAAAAGTTTTTAAAAAGTCAGTCCATTCTCAAGAAGATCAAAGAAAGCAACCCCCAGCTTCTCATGGACATATATGAACAGGCATCTTGCATAGTCTTAGCATTCACCTTCTTAGTTGTTATATATAGATTTCTATAACTATCTTCTTGGTATCTTTTATGACTCTGCAACATTTTCTGTCATCCCTGTTTTGAAAGTGGAGATGTAGCTTCCTTGATTAAGTGAATCCATCTGTAATGTGGTCTCCCTATTGTGCTCCACTTTACCAAGCATTATCATATTTTCTAATGAGTTGTGTCGTTTCATTATATGTCCAAAGTACAACAGCCTCAGTTTAGTCATCTACACTTCTAGCAAGGGTAAATGCTTGATTTGTTCTAAGACCCATTCATTTGTCTTTTTAGCAGTCTATGGTATTCATAGAACTGTTTCCCCCAGCACCACATTTCAAATGAGTTGATTTATTTTCCCACTTAGGTTTCTTTCTTCAGCTTTCATAACTTAACTAGAAACTGGAAATACTATGAACTGGATGATTCTGCCTTGGGTGTCTAAAGATACGTCTTTCCACTTGAGGGTCTTATCTGGTTCCTTTGTGGCTGTCTTTCCAAGTCTTAGCCTTCTTCTGATTTCTTGACTACAATCTCCGTACAAACACACACACACACACAATTCTTTTGGGTATGTTGCTGTTCCCAGTGTCCTGATTTGCCACTCAGGAAGCACACCCAACCCACACCCAACCAATCACCACCCACATGCAAATTACCTCTCCACATCACAATCCACTCAATCTGTGTCACCACCACACAAGGGCCCCTCCCTCCTCTCACTCCCTCAGCCACTCATCAGTCATGGGCTGCAATGGGATTCAAGCAGTCAACTGATGCCACTGTTGCCATTGGGCCAGAGCCAGGCAGTTAACTGGTAGCGGCTGTGGCAGGGTAACAGAGTGAGTCACCCTCAGCAATTCCAGGAAAAGTGTGGAACACTGAGAAGGGGGAGGAGGAATTTAAATCTCCATCCTAAATTACAGGGTTTTTGTGAGGTCTACCAGGAGTTTTTTCGAGAGATTTTAATGGTGTATGTCACACCAGGTCCAGCTAGTTTTGATTAATGGCAGTGTCAAGGCAATAATCTAACTACAGGTTGCCCTCACCCCCATATCCGTTTATAAGTGAAACTACAGATAATAGCAAACCCTATTAAAATAAAGGTCTTCCAGTACAGGCATACCATAGGGTTGTGTTGAAGTACCTAGAGATTCCTAAAGAGGATACCTCTCTAAATATTTTCCAGCATGACTCTATGGTATGTGTCCCTATTTTTTTCCAGCCATGGTTAGCTGAAACCGTAGATATTAATTCTGTGGATATGGGCACAACCTGTATTTCAGTGTCTTTGTTCCCCACATTGATGTTATATAAATAATCTGTCCTCATTATTTTTGTCTTCTTAATATTCAGCTGTAAACTCTGCTTTTGTACTTCCTTAAATTTCATCAGTAGTGATTCCAAGACATCCCCCCACATTGTCACATCTTCTTCCTCTGAGTTTAATCTTGCTTTCCTTTGACATGTTCTGCATATAAATTAAACAGATGTGGTGATAAAATTCTGCCTTGTTTATTCCCCTTGCTGGTAGGAAACCATTCTGTTCCTCCATATTATGTCATGACTGTTGCCTCTTCTCCAGAGTATAGGTTATGCATCTGGACAATCATATGTTGTGGCACTCCCATTTCTTTCCGAGTGCACCATAATTTCTCATGATTTAAATTCAAAGGCTTTGCTGTAATATATAAAGCACAGGTTGATATTCTTTGGCTTTACATACACTGGTCAAAGAGCTGGATTCAAATATCCTAGAATAGCTATGCCATGTAGAAAGAAGTGAGTGTCAGTGGGTAACATTTGGGCTCTGATTAGGACATCAAAATAGTAACAAACAACAGGCATGCTACATGTGCTTATTGTATTTCCTGCATTTAGACCACTCTTGGTCAATACTTAAATACACTTTATGTTATCCTTCCTCCCAGATTTCTATTGTTTTAGTTTTATATCACTTTGCAAGGTAGGCTACAGAGAGAAGCAGTGTTCAGCTGACCAAGTGAGCATCATGGTTGAGAAAGGTCTTGAACCCATACCCATCTCCAGCACTTTAGACATAATATCATGCTTACTATAGTCATAGCTAGTTATAGTTCTCATCTTTGTTTCTATTTTAATGATCATTGCAGTACGAGGTCTGTCTATTAAATAATGATAGTGTGTTTCTACCTTTCAGACAAATCAGGGAGAACTAACTGTGAACGCTTGAGTGCTGGCTTTGAACATGTCTGAACCTGCATGACAAACATCAACACTCTCAGCCGTTCAGTTGTCGTTTAAAGTAGCTGTGTTGTCTGTTGTGTTTCGGGAAAATGCTAAATTTAAAAATAAAGCAATGTGTCAATTTGAAATTATTAGTAAAATTGAACAGAACACCAATGGAATCTTTTCAAAAGCTTGCTGAGGCCTATGGGGAAGACTGCATGTCTTGTGTGCATATGTTTGAGTGGCACAAAAGATTCAGAGAAGAATGTGAGAATGTGGAAGACAATGAACACCCTGGATGACTTTCCATTTCAAGAACTGAAGAAATTGTGGAAAAAATCAGCCAGATTGTTTGAGGAGACCACTGACTTAGTGTCTGAATTACAGCTGAAGCCATGAACGTTGCCAAAGACACTGCATGGAAAATTTTGCATGAGGATCTCAATATGAGAAAAGTTTATGCCAAGATGGACCCTAGGGTTCTCACACCAGAACAAAATGAGTGCTGCAAGGAAATTTGCACTGACATTCTGCAGCAACTTCTGGAGCACCCAAACTTTTTTTTTTTTTTTTTTTTAAATCATCACTTGTGATGAAACCTGGATTTTCCAGTATGATCCTGACAATAGTGCACTGGAAAACACCATCATCACCAAGAATGAAAAAAGCATGTCAAAGCAAGTCCACATTCAAAGCCATGCTCATTAGTGGCTTTTTTGTTTTTGTTTTTGTTTTTTTAACATCAAGGGTGTAATTTTGGCAGAATGGGTTCCAGAAGGCAGAATAGTGAACCAACATTATTATAAGGAAGTTTTGACCAAGCTGAGAGAGTTAGGGGAAAAAAGGCCAGAATGCCTTTGAGTAGTGGAAAACAAGACTGCATTGGTGTGTGAGTGTGAATGAGGAGTATATTGAGAGGGACAAGCATTAGACTTGTAATACATATAAATAAAGATGGGTTATTGTATCAGTCTCGTTATATGATAGAGTTTGTACACACAGTAATTTGTAATAATCAACAGATGCCCAAAGCTGATCGTTATCTTGTCTAAACATGATTAATTTGAAGGAAAATACAGTCTGGAAGACCTCGAGAAGAGAGAGAGAGAGACAACAGAAAGTGGCACACCTAAGAATTTTTGCCCTTGTGGAAAAACTGACCCACTTAGCAGAACCTCATAGCTCTCTTGTTTCCTGAATTGTTAGTTGTTATAATCCTTCCTATGTATTCTTTCTCTTTTAGTGCCTCCTTTGGGAGTGATTTAATCCTAAACTACTGTTGATGAAGTGCAAATCTGCAGTAAGCTGCCTTCAGTGTTGTTGTTTTTTCCACAGAGTAAAACAACATTTGATCATTGGCATTTGTTGGACTGTTTTTACAAGCAATTTTTTTTTTAGGTCAAGGCGTTTCTTAAATTTAAGCCTTCAGTGTTCTTGACTGCAGACAGCTTTACTTTCAAATAAGAAATGCCTAGGATGCATCATTGTTTTCATGTCAGAGGCATCGCATTGGCCACTATGGGAAACAGGATGCTTAATGAGGTAGAACTCTTGAACCCATAGCCCTTTTCCTATGATCACTTAGAGTCTTGTCACACTACGCTGTTATAGTGCTATCATTCCTCTTTAACTGCTATGGCTGCCTCCTGTGGAATTCTGGAGTTTGTAGTTTAGTGAGGCCTAAGAGCTCTCTGGGTGAGAATGGTAAATACCTGTCCCTAAACTGCAAATCCCAGGATTACACAGGTGGCAGCCTTAGCTCTTAAACTGGAATAACAGTGTTATAACAGTGCAGTGTGAGAAGGCCTTGTTACCAAAATTACAGGGGGTTTGTGGGAACCCCACCCGGGTCCAGATATTAATATGGGGAATTGTAATTAGCTCAATATGGCAGCGAGATGCCAGGTAACAACAGGATCTTTTGACCTATGTATACTGGTACTAACTGAAGAGACTTACAGCCAGGAAATAAAATAAAAATGTTTTTTTATTGAAATATAATCACAGGAACATTAACACCAACACTCAGGCTTCAAGCACTCACACAAGGCTATCAAAGAAAGTAGAAAGTATTGGGATAGAGGATCAGAATTTGAGATGATGGGCTATACTACACCTATCTGATGAGTAGAGGTTTGTGTAGCAAAAGATACTCAGACTGTGTTCTGAGGGTTGCACAGCTGATGGACAGAGTGACAGGATACAGGGAGATGCGAATGTGGTGACACAGACTGACAGAGTGATGAGATGAAGGAAGATGTGCACACCTTGATTTTGTTTTGGGGGGATATTTCTACTCAATATTCCCCCTGAAGGGGTGTTGTGAGTGGAATACCATGCTTGCTGGAGTTTCCCACAGTTAGACAATGGAAGCTCCAACTAAGCTGGGTATGTTTAGCCTAGAGAAGAGAAGGTTAAGAAGTGACAAGATAGGTATGTATAAATATTTGAAGGGATACTGAGGATGGAGCAAGCTTGTTCTCTGCTGCTCCAGAGACTAGGACATGGAGCAATAGACTCAAAGTACAGGAAAAGAGATTCCACCTAAACATTGGGAAAAACTTCCTGATGGTAAGAGCTGTTTGGCAGTGGAATGCACTGCCTCATAGTGTGGTGGAATCTCTTTCTTTGGAGGTGTGGTGGAATCTCTTTCTGCCAGGAATGCTTTGATTGTGTATTCCTGCAGGGCAGGGGGTTGGACTAGATGACCCTTGTGGTCTCTTCCAACTCTGTGATTCTGTGTTAACAATCACTAATGGCTGAAACATTAAGACTGATGGGTGTCAGACAACCTTCTATTGTTCTAGAAGAGGTGGAAAGTTTTGCTGAGCAAAGAGTGTCTGGCTACCTTGATTGAATTAGTGAATGACTCACTTCCAGTTACATCCAGGAGAATTAGCATCTTTCCACCCTAACTACCAGTCCAGGGGGGGGGGTCCACAAAATTACTACCTGGGTGTGTCTTTTGGGAATTTGGGATGACCTCTTAGGTTTTCTGAGCCCTTGCATTTGGGAAGCCCTGGGCTACTGCCAACCATGTGGAAGTCCAATAAATAAGCCAATTTGTGAAATAGTGTATAGCCAAGTGATGAATTGTTGGAAGGGAGCGGGTATCAGGGCAGGTAAGAACCTTTAGATCCTTGAGTTTATTTGTTTAGAGTATTTCTACCTTGCTCTTCAGCCACAAAGGTTCTTAGAGCAGTTACATGCCCTCAGGTGCACAATTTACATAAGACACGACACACAAGGAAAAGTGCGAGAGGGGATTAAGTCCTGTTTTTCTCTCTCTCCATGGCCAGGGCAGTGGCATTTGGAATGGAGGAAAGGCCTTTAATCTGTTTTGGGCCTAGGCATGGTGGAACTGTGCCTGCCTCTTCTTCTCACCCCACAAGGCCAGGGCAGTGGCAATTGGGATGGAGGGAGGGTTATTCATCTGCTTCTGGGCTGAGGCATGATGGAATTGGGATCTGTTTGGTTTGGGAAGAGAGCCCAAGGTGGTGAAAGAATAAAACTTTGGCCTAGAGCATGGGAGATCTTGGTTCAAACCACAAAACTCACTGGATGACTTTGAGCCAGCAGCTATTCTTTCTCACCCTCATGAACCTCACAGGGTTTTTGTGACAAGGAGGAGAACCGTGTAAGCTGCCGGCAGCACACTAGAAGAAAGGTGGGTGTAAATTTAACAAATTACAACAATAATGAAGCATCCAATCACACACGCAAATACTGCAGTAATGTGTGAAGCAAGAATGATGGAAAGTGTCTAAGAACCCAAACTGAGGTAGGCAGGCCTTGCATTGATTCTTTCCTCAGACTTTTTCATTAAAGTCATTATCTCCCAACCACATTTGCAGAATGGAGATGATAACGCTGGCCTTCTGGAAGAAATCAATTGCTGCTTTATTGATATTCATAAACCAGAATGACACAGAGATAAAATAATAGATCAGCGTGAGAATCATGAAATCTCCCACATGTTGTTGGACTGCAACTCCCAGAAACTCTAGTTAGCATAACCAGTGGTGAGGAATGCTGGGAGTTACAGCCCAACAATATCTTAAGGGCCACATGATTCCCATCTAGTGTTGCCAGGTTTTCAAAATAGCAATAAGACCGTCAAAATTCATGACATGGAGGGTTGATGATCAGGAAGTAACTATTGATAAGTTTGTGCACTACCGAAATACCAAATGAAAGTATTGATTTCAGGTTACCCTGTAAAATTAACACATTGTCCACATTCATAAATTACATGATGCACACAGTTTTGTTTTAATAAAGCCCCCCCCCCAAATGGGATTTTTTGATCAGTGTATATCAGTGGTTCCCAAACTATGGTCCTCCAGGTGTTTTGGACTTCAGCTCTCAGAATTCCTGACTATTGATCAAGCTGGCTGGCACTTCTGGAAGTTGAAGTCCAAAACATCTGGAGGACCAAAGTTTGGGAACCACTGGTCTATATATAAGGAGAAGCTTTCCAATCCTTAAATAGGGAACATCCCTTATAACAACGGACATCTGCCTGTACTATAAGGAACAAATTTTCCAGCCCGCAAGTAAGGGGCATCCCTTATAATAAGGGACACCTAGGGCTAGTCTAGGCAAGAAGATATAATGCCCATTCCTACGCATTATTGCAAATTCACAGCAGCATCCTTTTGTCTCCAGGGTCTTTCAGCAAAAATGATACACTGAGAAGCTATCTGCATTTGAAGTTCACATTCCTGTGAATCAAGATGGTGGCCATAAATTATAATTTTATATGCTGCTTCCATTGCACATTATTTTTTTTAATATGAAAGCAAAACTGTACATGTGCAACCTTCTGCTTAAAAAATTATTTGGGTGCCTCAGCTGAGGAAAAAAGCACATGATCGCTAATGCGAAAATTCAGCAGAGGGTTTCTTGGAACTTTCTTGCTGGGAAGGTTGCCCCTGCACATGTCCGGGCAATCCAGTCTCTAGTTCTGCCCTCTCCAAGAATGCAAGCAAATCAAATCAGTTGTCCTAATGAATGCTAATGCACATTTCCTCACATTATTTAGAAAAAAAATGGGAAAAGCTGCTAAGGCTTTTCTCATGCAGGAAATGGAGTTTTTCGCCCCCCTCCTTCAGAATAAGGTGAATCACGGTGGGATCCCTTTGGGACAAAAGGGCATTCTCCTCAAATTCTGTGAGGAGTATTTTCATTGTCTAGACAAGCTGCTGGTAATCTTATTCTTATCCCTGTACTAGACTATCATCTCATTTGTAGATTAAGAACTGAATTTGCTATGCATGGATAGAAGTTGAATCCCAGTTCATTTTCATAGCTTCATTCTTTTGTAAAGGCATGCACTTTTTTTGGGACATTATGCATCAAACAGTTGCTATGGTATCTTTTCCTTTTCAGTCACACATATTTTCAGGAATCCCTCCTTTCTTTCCTAACAGATTAAATATAAGCCACTAGGGTAATTGGTAAATGTAATTAGATTGTCTCAAAGCTAAGGGGAGTCATTCATGTGTCATTGCAGAGTTGTTGTTTTCCTCTGGAGTTCATTAGACCCTCTTTTACCCTCTGCCTCTCATTTGCCTCTGGTTGTCATAAGATGCTACATAGATAGAGAAAATAAAGAAGAGGGAGATAAATAGCCCAGACCTTTGGAACAGTGAGGAAAGCACATAAAATGCTTATGATAAAAGGGACTTTGAAATGATAAGTGAGCTATCCAGGAAAAAAATTAAATCATCAGCAAAGGACTTATATTTATATTCAAATTTTTGAAGTTTTGGTCCCTTGATTTCCATATCCGCATTGATTTTCCTAGTCAATATTTCTAATGTTATAGTAAAGAGAAGGGGAGAGAGTGGACACCCCTGTCTCGTACCTCTTGCTATTCTACAATCTTTGGTCTTTTCTCCATTCACAATTATCTGTGCCACTTGTTCTTTATATATACTTTGAATCCATTTCAAAAACACATCTCCTATATTCATCTTTCTTAAAACTGCAAATAAAAACTCCCATCTCACATTGTCGAAGGCTTTCTCCGCATCCATAAGAAGTATAACCAGCTTCTTTTCAATATGTTTATCATATAATTCAATTATATTCGGTAGAGATCTAATATTATTTTTTGCCTGTCTATTTGGGAGAAAGCCATTTTGATCTTCTTGAATCCACTTAACTAGGACTTTCTTTAATCTCTCTGCTAAAATACTAACAAAAATTTTATAATCAACATTAAGTAGCGAGATAGGTCTGTAATTCGCTGGAGAGGTAGGATCCTTCCCCTCCTTCAAAATCAAAGTAGTATTTGCTTTATTCCATGTCAATGGGCACCTATTGTTATTGATCTCATTATACAATTTAAACAGAGGTAGTAATAGTTCTTCTTCAAAGACTTTATGATATAGTGATGGAAATCCATCTGGACCCGGAGTTTTCCCTAATTTCAGTCTTTTAATTGCATCTTTTATTTCTTGTAGTGTAATTTGTCTATTTAACTCTGTTTTTTGTTGCTATGTTATCTGAGGAATATTTTCTTTTGCTAAATACTCATCTATTTTACCTAATGTTTCCTTTTTTGTTTTATACCCTTCATAAAGTTTTGAATAGTACTCGTAAAATATATTCATTATATCCTTTTGCTTTAGATATCTCTTTTCTTTTAATCTGATTTCAGTTATTATTATTTTTTTCAGTTTCTTTCCTTAGCTTATATGCCAACCATTTGCCCGCCTTGTTGGAGTGTTCAAAGAAATTTTGTCTTGCAGATTTTAATTTTAATGCTATTTCGTTTATCATCTCTGAATTTAATTGTATTTTCAAAATATTTATTTCAGCCCTAATTTTTTTCATTTTTTGGATTCATCTTCAATACCTTCTCTCTCACTGCTATTTCCTCTAGGAGTTTTACTTCTTTCTCTTTCTTTTGTTTCTTCAATTCATATACTTTTTTCATTAAGTGACCTCTAACAACTGCTTTCCCTGCATTCCATACCACATCCATCATCAAGCTCTTTCCCATATTATCCTTAAAATAATGTTTTAATTCTGTTCTAATTTCTTCTATAACAAAATTATTCTTTAATAACATTTCTTTAAGTCTCCAGTTAAATTATTTAGTGTAAGTTACAAATTCTAACTTAATTGGGCAATGAATTAATTTTTTGCTGAAATTATTTTTTGCTGTATTGTTACTTCTTTGATATCCTTAGTGAGATTCATAGAAGTGAGATAAAAATCTATTCTTGACCAAGTTTTATGCTTATCAGAGTAGCATGTATAATCCCTTTCACTCCCATGCCTTTGTCTCCAAATATCTATTAATGAGAATTGTTCCATCATCTCCTCTATTGCCCTGGGGAGCTTCCCATGTTTCTGTTTCTTCGTCTGAATTGCAGTCCTGTCCATATCCACATCCAATACACCATTCCAGTCTCCCATCCATATCTGATAATTATAATCACATTCACTTACTTTTTGTATTAGTTCTTGAAAAAAAATGTACCTTATTATTCTGGGGCCCATAAATGCCTATTATCAATTCCCCCCCCCTGTATCTGTACTTCAATTCCAAGATATCACCCTTTGTCATCTTTAAATATTTCCTTTGAGTTAAATTTTGATTTAACATAAATAGCTATCCCAGCTTTCTTTTTCTCAAATTCCGTTACAAATAATTTTCCCAGTTTATTATTTTTCAACAATTTTATATCTTTATCTTTTATATGGGTCTCCTGGAGGCAAATAACATCCACTTGCTGTTTTTCCAAATAATGAAAGGCAAGCCTCCTTTTATGGGGGAGTTCATCCCCCTTACATTCCATGCCAAAATTCTATTAAGCATTTATTCCTAAGCAATAGCCTTTCTTTAGATCCCTCCTACTGCACCTTCTATCTCTTCTTCTTGTTCCTTAATTCCTTCTCCTTCACTATCCTCTCCTTCTTCCTCTTGACTATCCAACCCCACTCCAGTTTCTTCCGATCTCCCCTCTAACTGTATCAACTCTCCTAACTGTTCACTTGCTCTTATTGTTATCTTATTTTCATACTCTGAATGCTTTTCACGTATTACTCTTGATAGTTTGTTTTTATAGCTTGTGTCCTTGCCTACTTGTGCTTCACTTTGTAACAGATTTATATCCTCTTGCCTCTCTCGTGTTTCTTCACTGGATCTTGGATCCTGTTCTTTAGCTTTATTTTGAACTTTAAATTCTTTTTTGTCAGATTGTAGTTTAGTCAAAAACTCTTTAGCTTTCACTGGTGTATTAAGCCAGTATTTTTTGAAATTATAGGTTAACGTAACACCTTCAACTTTATTCCATCTATATGGAATATTTCTCTCAATATTGATGTTAAAAAATTGTATTGTCTTCTTTTCTTAATTACTTGTGTTGGGAATATCCTTGAAAATCTTCACTTCAAATCCTTCTATATCCAAATTTCCTTTAAAGCTCTTCTGAATAATAATATCCTTAACCCTCTCTCTCACAAAATATATCACTATGTCCCTGGGGATTTTTTTTTGGGGGGGGAGGGCTATCCAGGAATCTATATGATACAGTTTGTCCACCTCTAAATCAAGTTGTTCCACGTCCCATCCTATATAATTTGCCAATTCCAGTATTATTCTAGATGCCAGATCCTCACCAGGTAGCTCTCCCAGTCCTCTAATTTTTAAGCATTTAGATCTGGATCTTACTTCTCGTAGAACTTTCTGGTTACACTCCTGTTCCCATAGCACTTCTAAATTTTTTGTCCTTTTTTTTTAAGCCTTGTGTTGTATTCTGCAAGACCTTTAGTTCATTACTAATTTTTGTTATGTCCTTAGTTGCAGCTTCTAAATGTTGACCAAAAATATCTAGTTGTTTTTGGATATCGGACCTTATCTCTCCTTTCAAATCTTTCATTTCTGATTTCAACTCTGAGCATAACTTTTTAAATTCATTTAATAATAATTGATTAATATCTGCAATTTTTGTTGTCACATCTAAAGAAGATCATCTACCAGACTGTAACTGAGTTTGTTGTTGTGCCAGAGCTTTCCTTGTGGTAGGCATACTTTGCATCGCCTTGAATACCTATATTATCCTTCACTATCTTCAGTTAACCTATTTCTAATTTCCTCTATTATTCTTTTTGTCTTTACTGTCTATTTATGTTATTTTTATTATTGTTACAATTGTTATAATATCTTACTATACTCCAAATCAAGTAGTCTTTGTCAATACAATTTTGACTTAAAAGACTTCTCATATTATCTATTTCTTGTAGTCAAAACCTTACACAAAATCTCACCCCAAAATAATAATACCCATTAATACTAATCTGGACTACATATATATGCTCTCTATAGAAATTCACTAACTAGTATATACATAGGCATACATATACATTATTCATACAGTAATCAACGATCACATACATACAAAATCCATCCACTGATCAGTATTTTCAAAAGTTGTATATTGTTCTCTCACTGATCCCTTCTCAGATTGGTGGAGATAATTGAGGAATATGGATCAGTGGCAGGTCTAATTATTAATAAAGAAAAGACCATTATATTAACAAAGAATATGAGTATTAAAGAAGAACAGGAACTGGTGAATTTATCAAAATTTAAAATAGAAAAAAAATCAAAATATTTGGGAATAAATATAACAACTAAGAATTTAAATTTATATAAGAATAATTATGGAAGACTATGGATTAAGATTAAGGAAGATTTGAAAAGGTGGAAAAACTTACACTTATCTTTACTAGGGAGAATAAATACAGTGAAAATGAATATCTTACCAAGATTAATGTATCTCTTTCAAAACCTTCCAATAATATATAATTCTACACCATTTAATGATTGGACTAAAGAGCTGGCCAAATTTATATGGGTGAGAAAAAGGCCGAGGATTCGAAGAAAAACGCTTTGTGATACAAAAGAAAGAGGTGGATTAGGACTGCCAGATCTTGAGGTTTTTTATAACGCAAGTTGTTTAATAAGGGTGCTGGATTGGATACATTTGGAAAACCCAAGGTTGGTTCAATTAGAAGGTTTCAACCTTAGATTTGGAATTCATGCATATATGTGGCATAATAAAATGGCAGTACACAAAGAATTTAAACATCATTTCATAAGAAGAGCATTAATTAGAGTTTGGGAGAAATATAAAGGAGTGTTATATTCAAAAATGCCATTATGGGTGTCCAATCATGAGGCATTTTACAGGAGAGAGAGTCTTTTCCAAGAACGATAGTTGACATACGAAAAGATTCTGAAAAATAAGGAAACACTCTTGGAAATGAAAACGCAAGAAGAGTTAAAGATAGAGGGAATCAATTGTCATTGGTTCCTTTATAGGCAATTGCAGGAAAAATTTAGAATAGATATGAAGTTGTCAGGCATCTCATCAGAAAAAACAGAATTTGATAAAATAATACAAGGCAACAAAAAGAAAATGATATCCAAAATATATAAATTTCTACTGAAATTAAAATTAGAACAAGAGGTAATTAAACCATACATGGTAAAGTGGGCACAGTATATAGGCCATGAAATCCAACTAGAGAACTGGGAAACAACTTGGATCAAGAATATAAAATTTACTAAGAGTCTTACATTAAGAGAAAATTTCTATAAAATAATGAACTTATGGTACTTAACACCTGAAAAGCTGGCAAAAATTTATAAAAATATCCCTGACAATTGTTGGAAGTGCAGAAAAACTAAGGGCACATATTTCCATGTGGGGTGGAACTGTCAAGAAATCCGTATTACATAACTTGATAACAGGAACATTGGAAATAAATTATCCGATGGAATCAGAGATCTGTTTATTAAATATGTTGCATAATGTAGATACAGAGAGTAGAAGGAAATATGGGAGAATTATTCTTTATGCTGTATTGGCAGCCAGACTCATTTTGGCTAAAAACTGGAAAAAAGACAAAATACCTTCAGTGAGTGAATGGTGTGTAAGACTATGGTATTTGAAATGCAAAAAATGGATAAATTGTCTGTAATATTAGATGACAGAAGTCCAAAGAGGAGTATTGAGGTATGGCAGGATATGACTCCTTTATGGAGAGAGAACTGGGGTGATGAGTTATTAAAGAATTTAGATATTGGAATATAACGAAGATGTTGGAGGAAATATTAAACAGATCATATGTTGTTGGGAGTTGAGAGGTGTAGTAAGTAAACCAGTAGTTATAAATCATCAAAAAGAAAAAGAGACATCTGAAGTCACGGGGGTGGGTGGGTGGGTCAGGTTTTAGTGGATATATGGTGTCTGTGCCCTAGTCTTTGTAAATCGATGTTTTATATGTTGTCTGTGAGGTGTGTATTACTTAATAAAGATTATCCTAAAAAAATAAATAAATAAGAAATGATAAGTGGGCTACAAGCTTGGCAGTTGTTGTTGGGACTTGGAAGTTTCAGAACTGAAAGAATTTAAGGGGAAACTCTCGAGCTAACCTTCTTAACTATACTTGGCTTGAAAAAAAATTAAATACAGGTTCTTTTGACTACAATATTGTTAACAATTAGTAGGGGAAAATACATTCTCCCAATTTCTATTTTGTTGGCTTTCCCCTGTAGTCTGTTCTGCCAAGGTCTCTTGATTTAATGTGGAGAACAGCTAAACTTTCTATTGGAAATAGTGTGTGCACAGTTGCCTACAGTTTTAAATTCTTCCCTCATTTTGTTTCTCCCTGTTCCCTGCCTTCCATGTTACTCATGTGCATGAGTGATGGTGTGAACTGATGAAGTACACTGCCAAAAGGTATCTTGATAGAAGGAACATAGATCATAAGCATGTGTGTGTGTATATAAGCAAATAGAAGAGGGTTTTCCTTGGTTTTTTTCCGGGCTGCGAGGCTGTGTTCTGGAATAGTTTCTTTCTGACGTTTCGCCTGCATCTGTGGCTGGCATCCTCAGAGAATGGTTGTGTAGGTGTGTATGTGGAGTTTATATGCTGTGAACCCCTGTAGGGGAGTATATGTAAATTTGTGTAATTGAATGGTTAGTTTCTAGGTATAGAAATGCAAGGCTCATTAGTGTCTGTTTGGCTAATGGTTGGTTGATGGGCCATTATCTGAAGAGCGTTTCTCAATCAGGTTTCCCTGGAACCCTAGAGTTCTGTGTAAAGTGCTAGGGGTTCCATAAGAGAGCATGACTTGGGGGGCAGGATCATTTTTTAAAAAAATGTTGCTATAGTAATTTTTATGCAGGGGTTCACCAAGACCTGAAAATTATTTCAATGGTTCCTCCAGAATAAAAAAGATTGAGAAAGACTGAAATAGAATAATGGAATGCTACTATACAACTGTGGATACATAAAGTCCATGAAACAAACAAAGAGACAATGGTAGACAACTAAGGCATTGGTACTAACCTGTAAGCAAGATGAGGTCATTTGGAACCCCCAGATCTGGATGTAAACTCAATGGAGCAAGTAGCAAAAGAGTACCAAGAAAGTTCCTAAGGTTAGTTTGAGTTCAAGAATAATTGGCAGCACTTCTAAAGGGCCTACTCATGGCAAAGCTATTAGCTCTAAGCAGGAAGATTTTTGACCAGACCCAGTAACTTGTGGTTCCTTGAGGATGGAGCAAGCTTGTTTTCTGCTGCTCCAAAGATTAGGACATGGAGCGATGGATTCAAACTACAGGAAAAGAGATTCCGCCTAAACGTTAGGAAGAACATCCTGACAGCAAAAGCTGTGTGACAGTGGAATCCACTGCCTCACAGTGTGGTGGAGTCTCTTTCTTTGGAGGTTTTAAAACAGAGGCTGTATGGTCATCTGTCAGGAATTATTTGATTGTGTATTCCTGCACGGCAGGGGTTGGACTGGATGACTGTTGTGGTATCTTCCAACTCTATGATACTTTGATTCTATGAACTCTGAAGTGATTATTACCTGGGAGGGGAAGGTTCCAATTAGAGCCTTTGCAATCTTTGGAATGATTTGGCAGGACCAAGAAGACCCAATAAGAGGAATCAATGAGCCTCATCATAAACAGTCTGTAATTAATGGAGTCAATTAACTTAGACATGTGGCTGTATGTATGCCACATGGGATGAGTTGCAGGCTTTTCTTCCGCATGTTAATAATTCATTTCTACCACCTCTTAGCTTAGTTCTCTCTGAGCAATTGCCACCCATTAATTAGTAAAGCCCCATGACACACAGGCAAGCTGGCTCACTGTAATGGTATGAAGAAAAAGCAGGGCCTAGGATTAACCCGGAATCGCAAAGAACCTCCTGACATCATGCTGCAAATGTAAACCTGGGGAGCATCTATACGATGAACAAACATCTGGCAAGAATGTGGGCAGAATACCTTTAGTTTACATGAGCTCCTGCTGGGATTTGGCATATTCAGAAGGAGGGGGACTGAAAACTCCAAATAGACCACAATAACAGCTTTCGCTGTTTCTCCCAATCTTTTTTTAAAAAAGTGTGCAAAAATGCACATAACATGTCGTCTGTACAAGCAATTCGAAAAGGGAGCACAACAGAGCTGAAGGGGCAGGCTTGCAAGGGAGGGCTTGCAGTGCTGGAGCCACCATTGTTTTTGTTTTTGCCAGCAGGATCGTTCAGCCGACAAAGCAGCAGAGCAAAAGTATGCAGTTTTATTTAAGCAGAAAACAGCTCTTCCGCATCTGTCAGTTTAAGGGGGGAAAGGGGGGTGAATGGAGGGAGTTTTCCAGACTCAGATCACTCGCAACTACCTTTTTTTGGGGGGGGGATGTAAACTGCAAAATATTCCCTTCAAAGCTTGTGAATGTGCTATGGGC
The DNA here is from genome assembly GCA_030847615.1 of Gambelia wislizenii. Lineage (NCBI taxonomy): Eukaryota > Metazoa > Chordata > Lepidosauria > Squamata > Crotaphytidae > Gambelia > Gambelia wislizenii. The sequence goes on along the minus strand of JAUMIR010000004.1, from coordinate 320,485,452 downwards.
GCAAATAGCTACTGCAGCGAAAGGGAGGGAAGTTGCTGTTTTTCACTACAAATTCTCCCATGTAGCTGCTCCCCAGGAGTCCTGGCCTTCCATATAGGAGAACCATCTCCAGAGCACTTTATTAACTCTATTTTGGGAACAAATCAGCAAATTTGGCACTGAAGCACTGAATTGGAAGAAGCAGCAAGAGAAGGCAAATCAAAATGACTAGAATAGGAAGAGAGTCAAAACATTAGTACTTTGGACAAATCATAAAACCATGTGACTCATTGGAAAAGATGATAATACTTTATAAAGTAGAAGGCAGTAGGAAAAGAAGAAGGTCCCATTACAGATAAATTGATTCAGTCAGAGAAGCCACACCTCTGAACCTGAGCAGGGCTCTTGATGACCAAAGCTCTAGTAAGTTTCTCATTCATTATTTTTGGTTGTTGCTTATTGCTCTAAAGTTGGCTTCAATTTATGGCGACCCTGTGAGTGAGAGACTTCCAAGTCACTCTGTTATTAACAGACCTGCTCAGGTCTAGCAGACTCAGAGTTGTGGCTTCCTTGATTGAGTCTATCCATCTGTAATGCCATCTTCCTCTTTGTCTACTGACCCTATCCATAGGATTTCCATCAACTGACATCGACTTCACGGCAAATAACAACAGTGCTAGGACTGTGTTTGGTCACAGTTGGTCATGCTGGCTGGAGAATTTGGGGAAGTGTAGTGCAGAAAGTAACTTTTACAAACTCTAGTCTATTCTGATGGGCAGTGAGTCTTTAGAGTCTGTGGCACAGAATCGTAGAATCATAGAGCTGGAAGAGACCACAAGGGCCATCCAGTCCAACCTCCTGCCATGCAGGAATACACAATCAAATCATTCCAGACAGATAGCCATCCAGCCTCTGCTTAAAAACCTCCAAAGAAGGAGACTCCACCACACTCCAAGGCAGTGCATTCCACTTCTGAACAGCTCGTATGGTCACGAAGTTCTTCCTAATGTTTAGGTGGAATCTCTTTTCCTATAGTTTGAGTACATTGCTAAGTGTCCTAGTCTCTAGAGCAGCAGAAAATGAGCTTGCTCCATCCTCAGTATGACAGCCCTTCAAATATTTAAACATGGCTATCATGTCCCCTCTTAACCTTCTCTTCCCCAGGGTAAACATATCCAGCTCCCTAAGCCACTCCTCATAGGGTATGTCTTCCAGACTTCCTACCTTTTTGGTCACCCTCCTCTGGACACGTTCGAGCTTCTCAATATCCTTCTGGAATTGTGGTGCCCAGAACTGGACACAGTATTCCAGGTGAGTTCTGACTAAAGCAGAATAGAGTGGCACTATTACTTCCCTTGATCTAGACACTATACTCCTATTAATGCAGCCTAGAACTGCATTGGCTTTTTTAGCTGCCGCATCACACTGCTGACTCATGTTCAGTTTGTGGTCCATTAAGAGTCCTAGATCCCTTTCATGTACTGCCATCAAACCAGGTGTCACCTATCCTATATCTGTGCATTTCATTTTTACTGCCCAAGTGTAGTGTCCTACATTTCTCCCTGTTGAAATTCATTTTGTTAGTTTTGGCCCAGCTTTCTAATCTGTTGAGGTCATTTTGGATTCTGATCCTGTCCTCTGGGGTATTAGCTACCCCTTCTAATTTGGTGTCATCTGCAAACTTGATAAGCATGCCCTGTATTCCCTCATCCAAGTCTTTGATAAAGATGTTGACTAGCACTGGGCCCAGGACAGAACCCTGTGGCACCCCACTAGTCACTTCTCTCCAGGATGAAGAGGAGCCACTGGTGACTACCCTTTGAGTTCAGTCAGTCAACCAATTACAAATCCACCTAACAATTGCATTGTCTAGCCCACAGGTTACTAACTTTTTTGCAAGAATATGATGGGGGACCTTGTCAAAGCCTTACTGAAATCAAGATACACCACATCCACAACATTCCCTTCATCTACCAAGTATGTAACTCTATATATATAAAAAGAGAGAGATAAGATTAGTCTGTCTGGCATGACTTGTTTTTCAAAAACCCATGTTAACTTCTAGTGAACCACAGCATTCCTTTCTAAGTTCTTGCAGACTGTTTAATGATCTGCTCCAGAATCTTTAGTAATATTAATGTCAGGCTGTCTGGGCAATAATTATTTGGGTCTTCTTTCCCCCGCCCCTTTTAAAAGATGGGGACATTTGCCCTCCTCCAGTCTTCTGAAACGCCTCCTGTTCTCCAAGATTTCTCAAAGATTATTGACAGTGGTTCTGAGATTACTTCTGCCCGTTCTTTTAGTATCCTTGGATGTAGTTCATCTGGCCCTGGAGACTTGAATTCATTTCACCTGGCCAGGTAGTCCTGTACAAACTCTTTACCTATTCTGTGCTGCATTTCCCATACTGCATCATCTGCTCCATTTTCTCCAGGTTGAGCACTGTTCTCCTTTTGGGAGAAGACCGAGGCAAAGAACATGTTGAGTAGCTCTTCCTTTTTTCTTTGTCCCCTATTGGCATTTCACCATCTTCTCCCTGCAGAGGTCCTACCATTTCCTTGTTCTTCCTTTTGCTACGGACATAACAAAACATACACACACACACACACACACACACAGAAACAAAACAAAACAAAAAACCCACAAAAACCCCAACAACCCCTTTTATTGTTTTTAACCCCTCTAACAAGCCTGAGCTCCAACTGTGCTTTTGCTTTTCTGATTTTCCCCCTACACGAGCTGGCTATTTGTTTGAATTCTACTTTGATGATTTCTCCCTTTTCCCATTTCTTGTACATGTCCCTTTTAAGTCTTATCTCAGTTGAAAGTTCTTTATACATCCATCCAGGTTTCTTTAGACACCTGCCATTTTTTCATCCTCATTGGAACTGTTTGCAGTTGTGCCTTCAATATCTCACTTTTTAGAAACTCCCATCTATCGGGTGTTCCCTTCACTTTTAGTATTCCTGGCCATGGGATCACCACCAATAATTCCCTAAGTTTTCTGAAATCAGCTTTCTTAAAGTCTAGAAGGCATGTCTGACTACACTTGGCCTCCTCTGACTACACTTGGCCTCCCCTTCCCTGTGTATAACAAACTCCAGGAGAACATGGTCACTCCCCCCTAGGGATCCCACCATTCCACACCATTAACCAGGTCATCCCCATTAGTTAGACTTAGATCTAAAATAGCTGTTCCCCTTGTTGCTTCTTCCACCTTCTGGACTATGAAATTATCTTCAAGGCAAGTGAGGAATTTGTTGGACATTTATTTTTTTTTATTTTTTTTGGCAGAGCTGGACTTCCAAGAAATATCAGGATAGTTAAAATCCCCTACCTTTGCTACTGAGGTCCTCTGAAGTAGAGATGCCAAAGGTTAAACCTGGAACTTCTGGCTTCCAGGGCATGCAGTAAGATTCATGTGTGAAAACATTTCTGTCTTACCCTGTATTTGGTAATCTTCAGATACTTTGCCCTGAGCTAAAAGAGGGATAAAACAAGTCAAGCAATTCTAAAACAGTTTCAGCATAAGCAATGCAGAAAACAAAACCCATTTGTTGGAACAACCATGATTACTGGAACCCAAAAGCTTGTGTGAGCCTCTGAGCTTTAACGTGGCACCTAAATGAGACAATGGTCAGCACCAACTGGACCATAAATGGGAAGCCATTCCACTTCTAGGGTACCACATCCAAGAAGAGCCTCTTCCATATCTTCACTCAGTGAATTGCTCCCAGTGATGAGATATGGAAGAGAACTCTCTTGGCATATCTCAGGTATCACCCAGTAGGGATGTAAATTTCCTGGGATGTTCTCACATGCAAGGATGAATATTTTTTTTTCATGCTCTGTGAAAATACAAGGGATTTTGTGCAACGGTGTGTGCTATTCATACTTTGGGGCTTTGTTAGGGAAAATTCACTTGCACAAAAATATACATGTTCTTCCTGTACAGGAAACATATTTGAGGATAGAAAGCTGTCCATGGTGCTGAAATGATTTTAAGGTAGGTTTCAGCCCTTTGGATAAACCCTTTAAAGCATGGACTAAACCCCAGGGCAGTTTGACCACCCCATTGACATGGAAGCTACCAGCTGCCATAGACTGCTAAAATCTGTTTCCTTCCCAAATATGCTGTAACTGGTGATGGCAGTTCTGACCCATTATCTTAATGATCCAACCAATTGCTTAAGCGTTGATAGAATATTCCCAGTCAAGCTCTGTTGACTGGGCTGATTCTTTATCACTGTCACCTCTGTTGACAATACACATTAAACTGACCAATGATAGAGATCTCTTCAAAAGAGATTAAGTGGGAGGTGGGAGAATGGGAAGGCTCTTATTGTTGCTCTAGTTTGGCATAATTGTGCCCCAGTCCAAATGTTTATTCTCAGGCCATTAAGAATCTATGTTTCCCAAGTTCTTTTTGAGAGGTAAGTCAACAAGATAGATTATTTCAAGTTCTGTGCCATAGCACATTCCATTTTTGCAGCAAGAAAAAGCAAGAGTCTTGTGGGTTTTAATGATGAACAAATTTTATTTGGAATAAGTCTTTATCAACAGCAGCCCACATCATTCGACACCTTGATGCACCAAGACTCCTTGTTGGTTTTCCTGCAACAGATTAAGACTCCTACCACTCAGAAATGTTTACAACCCTTAAAAACCCCCAATGATGCTTACTAGCACAATTTCCATTATATTTTCATAGCCTAGTCTTCCATTTTTACTATTTTGCATAGTAATGCAAAATGTTGTTGTGGTTATGTCCCTGGAAGTTGACTCTGGTCTATGGCACTTCTGTCATAGAGGGGTTTTTTTGGGAGGGAGGGCAAGATTTATTCAGGGGAGGCTTGCCATTGCCTTTTTTGGAGGCTGAAAGAGCATGACTTGCTTGAGGCCACCCAGTGGCTTTCAGTGGCTGAGTGAGGCTTTGAACCCTGGTCTCTGAGTACTGTAGTCCTACTTCAACACTCAAACCACTACACCATGTTGGTTCACCAAAATATCCCAGCCTATATCAAAATATCTCAGGGTAGTGTACAATAAAATTGAATTTTGAGCAACTTAAAGCTATTTAAAAATTTGAAACAGTAAAAAACATGTTCAATGATCTAAAAGCATATTAAATAATATAATCTGAAACAAGTCAAACCGCTTTAAAACCATGTATATGTATACATTGGATACAATCATTAGACCCTAAGGCTTCAATAAATAGCTGTGTTTTCCCCTAGCACCAAAAGGAAGCCAACATAAGTGCCAGTCAGGCCTCCAAGAAGAGAGTATTTCATAACTGGGTGGCACAGTAGAAAAGACTTGCTCCCATGTCCTCACACAGTGTATTGTCAAGGGAGAGGGGGAAAGGCTGTCAGGCAATGGAAGAATCTTCATTGTTGACCATATTGGTGGCCACGATTTTTTCTTAGAGCATTATGGGGGAAAATATGGTGACTGACAACCAGTCAAAGCTAGGTACAAGTTTTGATGACTTTTATCCCTTTCTCAAAGCACCACAAGCCTCTACCTGGGAAGCATCATCTCCTCAGATGCCAAGATTGACAAAGAGATCGATCACAGATTAGCAAAGGCATATAGTGCATTTGGAAGACTTCACAAAAGAGTCTGGAGCAATAAACACCTGAGGCAAAGCACAAAAATCAGTGTGTATAGAGCCATTGTACTGTCTATCCTCCTTTATGGATCTGAAACATGGGTCACCTATCGCCACCACCTACGACTACTCGAGCGCTTTCATCAGCGCTGTCTACGCAAAATCCTAAATATACACTGGACTGACTATGTGACGAATGTTGCTGTCCTTGAGCAAGCAGGGATCACCAGCATTGAGGCCATGATATTGAGAACACAGCTGCGCTGGGCAGGGCACATTTCTAGGATGGAGGACCATCGCCTCCCAAAAATACTACTCTACGGTGAACTCGCCACGGGTCAGCGTAAGAGGGGTGCTCCAAAAAAGCGATACAAAGACTCCCTGAAACAACATCTCAGGCTCGGCCAAATTGATCACCAACAGTGGTCCGCCCTGGCCTCACATCGGGAGGCATGGAGACGCACTATCCACAATGCTGCAGCCTTATTTGAGAACTCACGACAAACAAGTCTTGAAGAGAAACAACAACACAGAAAGAATCACAACCCAAAAACATCACCCAAGGAGACCTTCTGCTGTGCTTTTTGCAACCGGACTTGTTTATCTCGGATTGGCCTTTTTAGTCATCAGCGCGCTTGCAGAAAGCGCAGGATGAGTCCTTCCTGAATCTTCGTTTGCGAAGAAAAGCCAGAGAGAGAGAAGCCTCAAAAGAGCTGAAATGTCCTAATCTGTATAAATTGTGGCCAGTGAAATGGTGGTCTTTCCATGTTAACTGGCTTCCATCTTTCTTTTACCACATATTATCTTCCTTCAATTTCTGGGGAAAGAATATTCTTTTGGTTCTTTCAGGAAGCCACTTTATAGACTCCCAGGCTGTTTTCTGATTGACTGATTGTAAAAAAAGAAAAATGAAATTTCATAAAGGGATAGTGCTAACTTAAAAAGCACTCACAAAAAGAATTTGAATTCCTGTACTGCAGTGGATTACAATTATTAATTCATGCAAAGGGCCTTAATGAACTCTACACTGTTGGTTTTTAACTGGAAATCAAATATCAAAGCACAGCAATGTATTTTCCCCACCCCAGGTTAGCCAGGGATCGATTAGATACTGTAACAGAAAGAAGCAAGATAGCTTCAGTCTGTATGGCCTGAATTTCACATTATCTTGCCAGACAGTTTTAAAATATACATCATGCTGTCAGAATCAAAATGAATCAATCTGACCCACTTAGGAGCTTTAGGTGAGCAAGAACAGAACTTTGGCCTGTATGGCCTTTGCTCTTCGGTACATCTTTAAAATAGCTATTTTTTTATTTAAAAAGTTTCAGGGCTTGTGTGTGTGCTTGGAAAACTGTTTAGTATTCAGCCTGCTTGTGGAAGAAAGGAACATCATCATAAAGAGACTTGTATGTGATGAAAGAGCTGTGTGAGAGTAAAAAACTACATAGTAGTTAGATATTGCTTAACACATAATATTTTTATATGGCATCAAATTGCACAAGATTCCTACTAAGCCAACGTGTCCCAGAGGACAGAAGGGAAGGCAGTTTTGCCAAACCAATTCAATCAGCAGAACTGGAAGAAAGAAAAGAAAAACACCTGCCATGCACCGGTTAATTTTTTTAAATAAATTTGGAAATAGCTGGAGGGATTGTTGGATCCTTGGTGTGATCCCTAATAAGCTAGATTGGGCCTCTGGATGCTAAAAGAAAATTTTGCCCTATTCTACTGGGGTTCATTTGCTCTTGATATCAGCACATAGCAACATTTGACGATGCTGTAATGCGGACCCCCTCTGAGGACATTGCAGCCCCTGGGGGGTCCCTGGACCACAGGTTAAGAAAACCACTGGTCTAGGATGGAGGAGGACCATCGCCTCCCAAAAATACTACTCTACAGTGAACTCGCCACGGGTCAGCGTAAGAGGGGCGCTCCAAAAAAGCGATACAAAGACTCCCTGAAACAACATCTCAGGCTTGGCCAAATTGATCACCAACAGTGGTCCGCCCTGGCCTCACATCAGGAGGCATGGAGACGCACTATCCACAATGCTGCAGCCTTATTTGAGAACTCACGCCGAACAAATCTTGAAGAGAAACGACAACGCAGAAAGGATCACAACCCAAAAACATCACCCAAGGAGACCTTCTGCTGTGCTTTCTGCAACCGGACTTGTTTATCTCGGATTGGCCTTTTTAGTCATCAGCGTGCTTGCAGAAAGCGCAGGATGAGTCCTTCCTGAATCTTCGTTTGCGAAGAAAAGCCAGAGAGAGAGGGTCTAGGGATCATGAATGCCATCAATAGGAATTAATCACAAGAGGGTGTGATTGATAGCAGAACAGCAGCAGAGGGCAGAGAAGTGGAGAAATATCAGAGCATGCAAAAGTTACTTCAGGGATTAAAACTCCTAGAATCACCAAGCCATTGGCCATTCTGGCCAGGGGGTTCTATGATAATTTTTCCAAGCTCTTTGAACCTGTGAATTGTGATGAGATGCAGAAATGGTCAAATTTATGCTCATAAAATCTGGGATGTTGAACCCCAGTTTTTCTCAAAGCAAAATGTTGAGATAAATTTGGGGACTTATATATAGTTCAGGAGGAACACCTGATGACTACTTCTTTCCAAACTAAATGCCCCTCTTGCTGAACTTCCATCGTAAGGAAAATAAACCATGTTTACTGAATGATAGATACATGCTTATTGTACTGGGTGGTATTTGGAAGTGACAGATAGTTTGTGAGTGCCCTGAATATGTGTCATGTTTTCTACACAAGTCACATCTGGGCATAGCCCACAACTAGTAGCCTTGAACAGCCTGACCCATAAATTTAGGCTGGAGGACTGGTGGAAGACATCCGTGCCAAAGGGCAGTTTAATTACAAGTGTTTCTCAAAGGAATAAGCATTTATAAAATGTGACCCAGAGGGCTTGATAGAACATATTGCTACATTTTAGTATGTCTTCAATACCAAAATCCTTACTTGTAGGCAAAGAGCAAGTGATTCGGGTGCTGCTTTTATGCATGTAAAAAATAGCCACTACATTTGAAAGCAAAGTATGGGAACGCTGTTTCAGGCTAAGTTCCAAATCCAATTTTAGATAAGGCCTTGTAATGGTGGGTGAGACCAAAGGCAAAAGGGTGAGGTCAGAAATACCAGCCTACGTGAGCTTAAAGCTCTTGCTGCCAGTCACTAAGCCTCAGGGGAACATTTTGACTGTTGAGAATGGGGAAAACCCCCCACAAAAGCTATGACACCACCCAATAATGGTGTTAGGCAGGAGAGACTGTGACCGTCTTTGGCTCTCCAGATGGGTGAACTGAGTTTCCTAATGTTCCTCACCCATGTTTCAAAACATTAGAGGAACAATTTCAGAAATGAAGATGGAATCAATTGGAGCCAGGGAGGCTTTAGACTGTGATCCTGTACACAGATGTATTTTTAGGGGTTAGTCTAGATGACTAAACTGAGGCTGACATACTTTGGACATACCAAAGACAACCTGACAAAAACCTGGAAAAGGTTTCTCATGCTCAGTAAAGTGGAAGACAGTAGGAAAAGAGGGAGACTGCATTACAGGTAGATTGATTCAAGCAAGGAAGTCACGGTCCTGAGTGCAAGGCCAGTCTTCTGATAAGTCCTGAACAGGCAAGATTCTGATCAGTCTAGGATTCTCCCCATTGAACTATCTGGACACTTGGGAAATGTGATTTTCAGCCATTTTCCAAAATATTTTCAAATATTCTTTCTATCCTTATTTTGCCAATTGCCAATTGCCAATTTTGCTAATTGATAGGTGTTCTTAGCAAAGGGTGAACAACTACCCCAAGTCCACATCCAGCTCCAGGACTGCACATACTGCTGCCGGAACAGGAAGCCACATCTCACCTTATCACACATCCTACCCCTCTCCAAAAATTAATTCCAGGGGCTGTGGGGGCAATCTAGCCACATTGTAAGGGTCCCCTTGGCCTGTTTTAGGCACAAGAGAGACCTTTTTCCAACCAGGAAGTGACCAGAAAACGTGGGGTGGGGTAATAATAATAATAATAATAATAATAATAATAAAATTTATTTATACCCCGCCCCTCTGTCAAAACAATCGGGGCGGCTTACAAAAATTAAAATACAATACAGATAAAATCCCCAAACACCCCCCACCCCACCCTCCCCCATAAAAAAATATTAAACAATTATAAATTAAAACCAACTGATCTAAAATCACATTTAAAAACGATAAATACAATAAAATACAATAAATGGCCAGTGGACTAAAAGAGGCCAGGATCCCCTGAGGCCGGGATCTAATTAGGAAAGGCCTGCCAAAAGAGATCCGTCTTTAGTGCTTTTTTAAAGCTACTCAGGCTTGTTATCTGACGGATCTCATTTGGCAGGTCATTCCACAATTTGGGGCGATTACCGAAAAGGCCCTCTGGGAGGTTGTAGACAGCCTAGATTTTTGTGGCTGAAGCAAATTCTTCCCAGAGGACCGGGGAGGATTGTATGGGAGGAGGCGGTTCCGGAGATAAGTTGGACCCAAGCCAACTTGGGTATTTGGTGTCCATACCAGGGTTCCTGCCTACAGTAGCCAGAGCAAAAAAATCAAGATGCTTTCAGTGCCTTTAATGATTGGATAAGAAAGGGAATTCTAGCAGGTGTTGCTTGTTACCTGGTTTTGTGATGAGCAATACCTGCTGAAATTCCCTTTTCTATATGACCATCAAAGGGAGAGGAGGCATCTCCAGTTTTCACTCTGGCAACCTTAATGTGGCCTGTGGGGGATCACTTTACCCACCCTGCCTGGAACTAAAGCTGTTTTAAGGGTCACCGGTGAAAACATCCCTTGTTATTGGCAATTTAACAGCCATGTAGAAATCAGACTCTCTCCACACACACACACATCCCCCTCCCCCAGCCAGGGAAATAAAAACCCATATGAAATCAAACCCAATATAATGCCTGACGTCTGTCCACAGACCACAAGGGTGAGCCACAGTTCATTTCCTGTGTGGAGTCCCTGCATGTAAATGAAAATCAACTCTCTTTTGGATGTTTAAATGCTTGTACTCTGGAGCCAGTCTGCAAAGTGGCAGCCTCGAATGTTCCCCATCAGTCTTGTTGCCTTGCTGGGCTTTGCTCTGCTAATGCCACAGAAGGCCAATAATATCTGCAATGCTCTGTGTTTCAGAACCACTTCTCCTACTTGAAGTTGTGGCTAATGGGTTCACAGTGCTGTTGTCTTTAGAGTTCCTCTGTTTGCCAAAACGCTCTTTGAGTTCCCTTCATCCAGAATCTCTGAACGATGCTGAGACCAGAGAGGACAATCCAGACAGATGGACTCTGATTTTCTCATTCAGAAAATCGAAAACTTAACTTTAGAAGAAGAAGAAGCCATCATGGCAAATGAGATGAAATCATTTTTTCTTAACCTGGCAGTGTCTTTTGGGACCTTGTTTACAAATAGTAAGAGACTTGGAATGTTTTTTTAAAAAATTTGTTATTGGGCTTTTTAAAAATTGGTATTGTGTGATTACAAAGAAAGGAGGGGGAGGAAAAAGGAAGAATTGAGCACATACATAGGATATGAGTGGGGACTAGTGGTAGACATTAATATAAGCTGGGCATATTTCCAAAAACATGTTTTCTTGGAGCTGGAATCAATAAAATTTGATGATGTTAATTGCCATTAAGTTGACTTTAAATTATGGCAGCCCTTTGAATGAGAGTTCCAAGAGCCCTCAGTCTTCAATAGCTTTGTTCAGATCTTGCAAACTCAGGGCTGTGGCTTTCTTGATTGAATCAATCCACCTGTTTACCTCTTTTCCTACTGCCTTCTACCTTACCAAGCATTATCATCTTTTCCAGTGAGTCACATCATCTCATGATATGTCCAAAGTATGGCAGCCTCAATTCAGCCATCTTCACTTCTAGGTAGAGTTCAGACTCTATTTGCTCTTGGACCCATTTATTTCTTTTGGCTGTCCATGGAATTTAGAGCAGTGAGTTCTTCAGACCTTTGAACAATAGAGCGGGAATGTTAATCTTTCCAGTCTTGGGAGTACAAGTCTTTTGGCAATAGTAAGAACAGACAGGATCCAACCATGTTGACCATTAGTCAGATTCCATGCCTGAGCTTGTTAGCTTATTTTGGCTGCAACTGCACATACTTGCGAGTAAGCCCCATTCAACTCAGTTGGATTAGTAGAGATCTGGTGATCAGTGGAGCCAGGGTTCACTGGGTTAAAGTACCTGGACTGCTTGATTAGCAAGGATGAGAGTGCCATTGGCCACCCACCAGCTTCTGTCAAGTTTACCTGCAATCCTCAGAGTACCAGGGGCTGGGGTGGTGGTTTAGGATAAGCTATCCCTGTTCTTATGTAGAGCATTTTGAAGAAGCTTGGCCCTAAATGGGCAGTTAAGACTCATGAGTTTTACAAAAGACATTCTCAATACCTACAAACTATTAGAACTAGTTATAAATATTATAGCTCAGTACTAATTCTGTGCAAAAATTGCACCTGATTTTGCACAGATTTTTTTCTCTACAGAAAATATTGTTTTTACAGCACAGAAAACAATGTTAGAACCAAGGTATCTGAATTTTTGCACTCTCCTTATTAGCACAGCTATGTAGACTAACCCATGATATGTGCTTGCACTTGAACATTTACCCATTCCACCACTGTTGAGATGCATAGGATTGCTCTGTTAGCAGACATAAATTGTAGATAACCTCAGCTCTGTGAATTGTGCAGGGACTCGTGAAGTACAAATTAGATTGTTGTGCCTCAATGGATGCTTGCAAGCTTATTGCCATCAATCACGTCACACTGACCCAAAGGAAAAGCTGATTTAACTTGTCCGTCCTCTAAAAGAGTGACATCACAGTATGGCCCACAGCCTGGAGAAACAGGGCTGAGTAATTGGCATTAATCATAGCCTTAGATGTCGTCTCCTGCCCAGACTCTGGGAAAAGAAAGTGGAGCTGTTTTAGGAGCAGTGGCTGAAGCTATTGCAGGGAAGGGGTGATGTGGGGGTGGAGGAAGAGAGATTAATGGTGTTGTTTATTCCTCCTGTGAAGATTTCTGGGTGTGCTTTGTTTGATGCACTGTGAAGGACAATGCCTTAAAATATAGCAGAAAAATAATTTTCTTCACTTGTGCTCTTGAAAAGCAATGCAGGATTCATGACTTGAAGAGCAACATATGCAAACTTGGGAAAACCTGCATGTACTGAAAGACAGCCTTTGGGAAGGCAATATGTGGACCTGAGTAGCATTCTATATTTCAAACATGCCACAGAGAAATTGAGCTTCCCAAAGAGGAAGACAGTAATAATAAAACCTCCCAGCCAAACTCCACCATTCTTCAAACTCCTTTGGGTGCAAGTGATAATAAACTCCCCCTCAGCAAAGTTCAGACATTGATAATGATGAGTATTTATTGAACAAGCCAAAATCATTAGAGTCTCCTCTTCTCTGAGAGTTCTTACTTTATTTATTTAGTTGGTTGGTCTGTATCAGAATGGTTTGAAATTTCATTTGTTTTTATCCAAACTGGGAATAAAGAGCAGCCCATGCACTGAACACTGAGGCGTTAGGATGGAACTTCCTTTCATCTCAGGAGATGCTGAATTGTTTCAGGACCTCAGGCTGAAACAATAGGCTAGGGAGTAAACTAGCAGTTCCTGTGATAAAAGCATTTGCATGTGCCATTTGCTAACTGGTTTTGAAACTGGGATGCAATTCTTCACTAATTTCATTCTCAAAGGATGCAGTGAGTAATTTTAGCAATTTCCCCCTGCTGTGTGAAGGTCTTTGAAAACTGCACAGTCTTTGAAGATTATTGACAAAATGTGTGTGTGCATATGTGAGTGCAGGAAACACCATTTTCTGCAACGGGAAAAGCATTTTCTACACAGAAACATTATTTTCTGTACAAAAAATGCTGTTTTCTTTACAGAAAATGTTATAGCTTAGCTCTTATTCTGTGCAAAATTTGCACATGGTTTTTGCATGGAATTTTTTTTCTGTGCAGAAAATGTTGTTTTCAGCACAGAAGATAATGTTTTCTGCACTGAAAAAAATGTGCAAATTTTGCAGAAAGTCCCAAATTGTGAAGAATCTTGTTAGTCTAGGATTCTTCTTGTCAGGGTTTTCCAAAACTCAAGAAACACAGTTCTTGACCATTTTTTGAACATTTTTGAATATTCATTCCATCTCTAGTTTGAAGTTTCCTAGAACTTGTTCAGACAAATCCAAGGTTTCATGGGACATGTTCTCCTCAAGCCCTGAGAAAGAGCCTTGTCCTGCAAAAATTTGCTTTCAGAATACGATTAGTTCTGCATAGTTCTCCCTGATCTGTGCCCACAACTTGATTTTCAAATTTTTTAGATTTGAAAAGTACTCTCTGCCCAGGTATAGAAACACTTTTCTAGTCCAAGCTGGTAATGATGACCTCTTTATTGGAAATAATCAGTACAAATTTCTGAGGTTCATATTGCCAGGTTTTGTGGTGCGACTGCATGTCCTCTATTTCTAGAGCTATCTAGGCCAAATCTGACTCAAAGAGAAAGACCTAGAAGAATAGTTGAGGCTGGTGATTTGTTTTGTCAAAGGGGGAAGTAAAACTGATGCGGCTTTTAGTCTAGAATTTAAACAAACTATCCAAAGTGCTTAACCCTGTTCTCAAGTTAGGTTCAGAAGCTTGGATAGGCCCTTTAAGTCTGGACTACAAGCCAGAATTGATTCGCATTGTTCTACTGATATGGAACACAGCAGCCACTAGTAGGTAGAATAGAATTTCAGATTCAACAAACCCTTTAAAATTATTTATTAATTATATTTAGATCTCTTGTGTGTTGTTACCACTGTGTTATGGCCCCTTAGAATCATAGAATCATAGAGTTGGAAGAGACTACAAGGGATATCTAGTCCAATCCCCTGCCATGCAGAAACACACAATCAAAGCACCCCCAACAGATGGCCATCCAGCCTCTGCTTAAAAACCTCCAAAGAAGGAGACTCCTCCACACTCTGAGGCAGTGCATTCCACTGCTGAACAGCTCTTACCATCAGGAAGTTCTTCCTAATGTTTAGGTGGAATCTCTTTTCCTGTAGTTTGAATCCATTTCTCCATGTCCATGGACTTTATCAGACCACCCTTCTAAACCCGGTTCTTTTGCTGGCGTAACTTTGCCATTTTTATGGTGGCAAAAGAACTCCCCATGCCACACTTACCTTCTTTCCCGGGAAAAGGCTTCCCAGGCACTAATGGGGAGGAAATGGAGCTGTGTTTACTTCCTGGTTTAAGATCTCACCTAATCTTGCGAGAAGACCCTTGCATAGGAAATTCAAAAGAACAAACAAAATAAACACACAAACAGTTTTAAAAAGCACATAAGCACACTGAAAAAGTCCCAGGTAAACTGGGAGGGTTATAGAAAGTGTGTCACCTACCTAGATGTCGCGATCTCACCTGGAAGTGGCCTTTGATGCTGCATTCACATGAGTATAACAGCATGCAGATTCAATGCCGGCACAAAAGCGCCACGGGGAATCAATTGATGGCTTGAGCCGTCAATGAAATACAACGTGTTTTTACCAGTACATAAATGTGAAAGGGTGACGTCTGATATGTAATGTCATCTGGTATGCATGCCATTTCACGTTCATGTGGCATCATGATGCCGTATTTGATGTGACTCATAACATCCCTGGTCTCTGGAGCAGTAGAAAGCAAGCCTGCTCCCTCCTCAATACGACATCACTTCCCAAACTATGGTCCTTCTCTGGTCCGGTTTACTGGCCAACAGGATGCACATCGACTACATAAATTGTATATCTACATATGGATTCACCACCCATTGGTATTCTACCAGGGTTGAGTGCAGGAAGAAGCAGGGTCCCAGGGACCTTGAAGTGTCCCATGTACAATTAGCACCCTAGTCACTGAGTCAGTCTTCCTCACTATAACAAGCTATATTGTATTTCTCTTTAAAGTTTGGTATTTATTTCCATTAATTGTTTAGGAAATTATTTCCGAGTTTGTTTTTCTACAGACAAAATGTGCACATTTTATGCAGATCTCTCTACTCTTTGATCCTTTTTGTGGGGTGATTCATATCTTTTCCTTTCTGATCACTCTAGACTTTTGCTTTTGAATGGCAAAAAATCTCCTCTGATTTTTCAAGCTGTTTGTGAATTGCTCTATGTGTTGGCAGATACTATGCGACCATCCATATAGCAAGAGCAGTTTGGCAGCAGCTACCTAGACCAGGGATGGGGGAATTTTGGCCTCAAGATCTTTTGGACTACAGCTCCCATCATCCCTTGCTCCAGACATGTTGGTTAGGGGTGCAGGGGTAGAAAGTATATTACAAAATATTCAAGAATCCTGATGAGAAAAATCCTGGACTTACGAGTTTTGCAGTTCAGGATTTATTCTATGAAAAAATCTTCAAGTAATGTTTTGTGCAGAAAACAGCATTTTCTGCAAAGAAAACAGCTTTCTGGTAATGATTCTCTATGGAAATAATATTTTAAGCACTAAAAATTCTGTTTTCTATGTAGAAAATGGTGTAGCTGGGGTTTCCTCTACACACACACACACAATTGCAAGTCATTAATTTGCACAGGAAACAGCAAATTAAACACCAAACAACCATGTGCAAATTTTACTCAGAGTAAGTCCTGAGCTGTGAATAGTCTTTAAAAACTGTAGTTTTCCAAGACTTCCTCACAGCAGGAAGTAAATTACTAAAATTACTTGATGCTTCCTTTGAGAAGAAATTTAGCAGAGTTACATTCCTAGTTGTAACTTTGGGGACCTGAAGTTCTAAACATCTAGCTGGTAGAAATTTCTCCACTTAGAGGGATAATGGACTCTTACTGGAGATTTTTTTTTATTACCATGGCTTTCAAAATTTGGTCCTTTGGGCACTTTAAATTGCAAATCCCAGAAATTTCAGCCAGCATGGACAATGGTCAGAGTTTCTGGGAGTTAAAGGCCAAGACATCTGGAGAACCAAAGGTTAAGAATAACTGCTCTAGCATACCCTCAATGCTCTGCCCAGGCCGATCTGTGGAGGCTGTGTGAGGAGATGGTAGATGGTTGGTACCTAATACTAACTGCGGCAGCTATCAGAGAATCCTACGTTGGGGATACATACCCCTTTTAGTCTTTCTGTGTCTACAGGCCTCTTTCACAGTAAAAAAAATCTCTCTCTCTCTCTCTCTCTCTCTCTCTCTCTCTCTCGTTTGGCTAAGAGACTTAGAAAGGAGAACTTTACACTCCCTATTTTTGAGGTGATAGTGCTATATGGAATGCATGACAGAAGCATGCTTGAGCAACTGTTTTTTCCCTCAAGAAAAGTCCTGACAGATTGGGCTAAACTGAGCAGCAGAGAAACACCCACTGCAATGTCTCAAGCTTAGTACATCCTGTTCTTCTTGAAGATCTGTCAGCCTCTTCCAAAGAACTCGTCTCTAACCAATATCTGGTGAGCAGAGGCAACAGAGCCATCAACTCCTACATGAACTCAGTGGGAGTAGGGATGGTTTGGGATGATTTTAAGGCAGCCTTTACCAACCCTGGATCTCCAGATGTTGCCGGCTGAGATTTTTATATTACCTCATTGAACAGGCTGACTGTGGTGGTGGGAGTTAAAGTCTAAGACCATCTGGAACACAGATGTGGAGAAATCCTTTAAGGAAAGGATGGTGAAAGTGTGGTCCATGGGCCACATGCAATTCACAATCCTCACCTCTGTGGCTCCTGAACACCAGAGCTCCGCAAAGTCCCCAGGCCCCCTTTTCATTTTTTCATGCAATGTTTAGGTGATTTCCCCCACCCTCAGTAATCCATCCCAAACACAAAAACATGCATCAACACACTCTTAAACCCCAGATCTCCACCCACCAATGCCTCCTTTCCTGGCTATATCTCAGAAAAAATGACCACCAGAAATGTTGAGACATGACCTGGAGGTTTGATTTGGGCTGTGATAAGACAAAGGAGGCATTTTGGGGTGCTGCATGGGGTGTGAAGCCTTTATTAGAGTCAGGGAGGAAATTGGCCCCCAACCTTCACACAGTTGTCTACCCTTGATCTCAGGCAGCAGATGAACAACTGTGGAAGGCATGGGGCTGGGTTTTATCCCTACAGCAGACTGTACTCACCCCACAATCAAGTAAAATGAAATATAATTCATCTTTCTTTCTTTCTTTCTTGGGAGTATTTTTGCCTGCTATTTTTCTATGTGTGGGGGATTGAAGTTTTATGTTTTGTTTACTTTTTTTGATTTTTTACCACTGGGGGGGGATACCTCCAGTAATGACGCTACATTCCTTTTCACTCTTTTTTTTTTGTGGGGGGGTGGGTTGGATGGGAGCATGGGGACATTGTGAAACCTTGAGGTGGTGCTTAGTAGGGTACTGTAGGTTGAAAAAATGAAGATAGCAAGATAATACTCGAGTATTACATCCTCACAAGTCTCTCTCTGGCTTTTCTTCGCAAACGAAGATTCAGGAAGGACTTGGTAAGGACAAATAATTTCCACAGTTTTCTCCCTACTGCAGAGCAAACAATTATATCTGCAAAGTTCTTGCCTGGTATTCACACATCCTGAAGTATATCAATAAATTACAGTTGGCCCTCTGTATCCACGGATTTGGTATTCATGGATTCTACCATCTATGGCTTCAAAATATATTTTTTTTAAAAAAAGCCAAGATGCAGACCTTGATTTTGCCATTTTATATAAGGGGCACCACTTTACTATGCCATTATATATAGTGGGGCTTAAGCATCCATGGATTTTGATATTCACAGGGGTTCCTAGAACCCAAACTCTGTGGATGCTAAGGGCCCACTGTATTCTTCATGGAAATTTATGGATTTTTGCATGAGAATTGTGTTTTTGCACAACCCCCCCACTGTTTCCAGACAGCCACATGTAGTGCTTTCTGGTGCAAGATTGCTGTTTTCTACACAAAAACAGCAATATTGCACAACAACAGTCTTGCACAAAAATATTACACAAAAAAGTCTTGTGCTGAAAACAGCAACTTATACAGCAAAACCATGGGGCTACATTTTTGTGCTAGATTAGCTGGATTTTTCACATAGGAAATAGGAATCTTGTGCAAAACACATGGATCTCTGAAAACAGTGGTTTTGGCACAAACCTCCATACAATTCTAATGCCAAAAAAACACAAACCCCCCAAAAAACAAAAAAACAAAACACCACCTATGTGTATTTCTGAAAAATTTCCTACAACACTTCAGGATGTGCAAATACTATGTGAAAACAGTACAGATTTACCCCACTGTATTATTCTTCCCAGACAGGTTTCCTGTGTGTCAGGAAACCCATTTTCAGACAGGAAACAAATAATGGCAAATATTAGTTCCAGCTCTACTGCAGGCCACAATTTCCCCACCTCGATCTGAGGCCTGCTTAAGTCATCATGATTTTCCTGTCCAGTGTTTATTTCATTGCAAGGAAAAATATGAAAAGTGCTCAAGAAAAATATGAAAAGCGCTCAGTAATTTCTACTTCATATTTGGCTTACAGTTGATTCCCCTTCCCAATCCAACCCAGTAGTTTTGAAAAGTAAAAGGCCTCTAGAGAATTCTTTCAATTTACTCTCATCAACAAAGGAATCATGTGCATCTACTATGGAAACCCAGCGTGATGCAGAAGAATCCAGGGACATGTTGTAGGTCACATATAGTAGGACACTGCGATGTATGTTCCAACTGTCAGTATTTATCAAGGATAATCTTGTTTCTTAATCCTGCCTTGGATAATCACTTCTACCATTTTTTGCTTTTGAGAGCTGCCTTATTAAAATATCATTAGTTTGAGTTCTTTGAGTTATAGAATAATTCTAACTTCTTAGGGTTGAAAAGGAGTTTGATGTTACCTTGCCCAACTGCCTGCTTTTTGTAGGAATCTTCTAACTAAATATGGCAGGCTTCTCCAAGCTTTTTTTGGCCAATAGACACATTTGGAAAATCTGAGAAGCTGTTGCAAGGACCATGGCCATTCATAGGGCCCTGGCTAGTCATAATGGATCAGTAATTTCTGAAGAAAATTCTCAGCAAAGTGCTCATACAAACCCACCCTGAAAGATGTGATGCACACAATGCCCCCTCTCAAACAAAACATATCTACACACACAGGGCAGAGGAAAAAAATCATGAAAGCAAAGTATCCCTCAACAGGTATGTGTATCTATTTATACTTAAGTAACTATATATTCCTCTGAACACACAAACACAAAACACAAAATAAACTTTGTGCACCTTGAAATCTTACCTATACATACCTTGTTTGTATTAACTCTTTGGAGAAAAAAATACTGGACAGTTTATTTCCCATGCTTGCCGAACAGCCTTGAGAACTGGCAGCTTCATTTCCTGCTTTGCATTAAGTATGGAAATCTTAAGAGATCTCCACAATCAGTCAAGAGTTAGAACAGCAGCTCTTAGCCACTATTTGCAAGGCACCAGCTGATTTTCAAGGCCAGGGCTCTAATGGCACTTGAAAGCACTAGCTGAGTATTTGACTCCTCTTGATCACTGATCAGAAATAATACAAGGATTCTTCCCCCACCCCATCCTCACAGCCTGTAGAGAGTTAGCACCAGCAGGTGGAAAAAAGCTGACCACTCTCATCATTTATAGACACTGGCTGAGCCTTGAGGCTGGGGTTTATCCAGTACCAGTTGCATGTGCCTTGCTCCTCCTTCTCCTTTGTCACACAGCAAAAAGGGAAGAGGAGTGCAACCAAGCTCTTTGCTGAAGCTCTGGGTGGAGAAGGCTGAATTGGTGCTTTGATGAGGGACCCAATCAGATCAGGAGGTGTGGCCAAGATCGCTGATACTCTATATTAGTTTCAAAGGTGCTACAAGATCCCCTTGCTGCCTGATATTCCAGGCTAACACATCTATGTCTTTCAATTCTATGCCCCATGGGAAGTTATGTAAGCAGAAAACTCCCCCCACCCAACTAAAATGGTTCCTCAGCCCTGTGGTAGAAAATCCTAAAGTAGATGGATGGATGTTCTGCTTTAGTACTGTAGAATGGTAGAATTGAGAGGTTCCCAAACTGGGAGAAAGACAGGCATTACTAAAATAAAATAAAATACCTCAAGGACCATCTGGTCCAACCCCCTGCCCTGCAGGAATCCACTGCTAAAGTACCCTTGAGAGGTGGTTGTTCATTTAAAAACCTCCAATGTTGGAATGTCAACCATCTTCTGGTGCAGACTACTCCACTGTTAATCAGCTCTTACCAACTGTTACCTAATGTTTAGTTGGAACCTATGTTGTTGCACTTTTGGATGCATTGGTTGAGGTACTAACCCCCCCACACACACACACACTGCCCTGGAGCAACAGAAAAGAAGCTTGCTCCATGATCTTCTGCATGACAGCCCAACATTTAAAGATAACATTCTATGCCTCAAGGAGGGCAAATGTCTCCGTTATCAAGAAGGGGAAAAAAGAGGGCCCGTATAACTGCCAACCAGTTAGTCTGTTGTTAATACCAGGAAAGTTTTAGAACAGATCATTAAACAGTTAGTCTGTGAGTACTTAGAAAGGAATGCTGTGATCATTCAGACCCAGCATGGGTTTCTTACAAACAAGTCATGCCAGACTGATCTTACCTCTTTTCTAATAGAGTTACAAGCTTTCTAATAGAGTTGGTATATCAAGGAAATGTGGCATATCTTGATTTTTAGCAAGGTTTTTGGCAAAAATCCCCATGATATTCAACAGGGATAAATGTAAGTTACTACATTTAGGCAGGAAAAATGAAATGCACAAATACAGGATGGGTGACACCTGGTTGAACAACAGTACAGATGAGATGGATCTAGGTGTTAGTAGAGTTAAGCTAACCATGAGTCAACAGTGTAATGTGGCAGTCAAAAAATCCCAAAGCAATTCTAGACTTCATCAACAGATATATAGTGTCCAGACTGATGGAAGTAACAATATCACTATCTTCTGCTTTAGTCAGACCTCATCTAGAATACAGTGTCCAGTTCTGGGTACCACAGTTCAAGAAGGATATTGACAATCTGGAAAGTGTCCAGGAAAGCCAGCATGGTATAGTGATTTGAGTGTTGCACTAGGATTCTGGAGACCACGCTATGAATCCCTGATCAACCATGGAAACTCACTGGGTGACCTTGGGCAAGTCATACTCTTTCAGCCTTAGAGGAAGGCAAAGGCAACACCCTCCAAACAAATCTTGCCCACAAAAACTTTGTAGTAGGTTCACCTTAGGGTTTCCATAAGTTGGAAATGACTTAAAGGCACACAACAATGATGTGTCCAGAGGACGGTGCCCAAGATGGTAAAAGGTCTAGAAACCACACCCTATGAGGAATGGCTTTGGGAGCTGGGTATGCTTAGCTTGGAGAAGAAAAGAGCGAGAGGTGATATGATAGCCATCTTTAAATATCTGAAGAGATGTCATGTAGAAGATGGAACAAGCTTATTTTCTGCTGCTCCAGAGAATTGACTATGAACCAATGGATTCAAATTAGAAGAAAAGTGATTCTACCTAATCATTAGGAAGAACTCAATGGTGAGAGCCGGACAGTAGAATAGACTGCCTTGAGGGCAGTGGACTCTCCTTCTTTGGAGGTCTTTAAACAGAGTTTAGATGGTCATCTCCCAGGAATGCTTTAATTGTATATTCCTGCATAGTGGAGGTTGGACTAAGCGTTCCTTGCAGTTCTTTCTGTCTCTCTGATTTTAGCTGGGGGCATCTGTCAGATGTCATCTTATGTTTTTTATTGAACTTATTTGTCTGTTAATGACACTGTGCCATCTATGTACAGGGTGCTTTACATAGAATAGATTTATGGCCCAAGTAGCCACAGTGGTAAGTTCATACCCTAAGTGCCTTACTTACAGACTATGGCATCTTGCACGTCTGAGACCTCATCACCATTTTGATGTGTGACTCTAGTGCAGTGTGGTAGAGATCCTGATATCAGAAGACTCCAGTATAGCAAGCTGGCAGTGACTATAGTGTTCCTGCCCCATTCCAAGACTCTTTGGACATGCTTGCAATGGATTCTGCAATCCAGAAAAGTACATCTGAAGAAGAAGAATCCATTTGTAATTGGTTGACCGGCCAAACCCAAAGGGTGCTCAGCAATGGCTCCTCTTCATCTTGGAAAGATGTAACCATTGGGGTGCCACAGGGTTCTGTCCTGGGCCCAGTGCTATTCAACATCTTTATCAATGACTTGGATGAAGGAATTAGGGGCATACTTACCAAATTTGCAGATGACACCAAATTGGGAGGAGTAGCTAATACCCCGGAGGACAGGATCAAAATTCAAGATGACCTGGATAAACTGGAGAGCTGGGTCAAAGCTAACAAAATGAAATTCAATACAGAGAAATGTAAGGTACTGCACTTAGGGCGAAAAAATGAAATGCATAGATATAGGATGGGGGAGACCTGGCTGAATGAGACTACATGCGAAAGGGATCTAGGAGTCATAGTAGACCACAAGTTGAACATGAGTCAACAGTGTGATGCGGCAGCTAAAAAGGCCAATGCGATTTTGGGCTGCATCAATAGAAGTATAGTGTCCAGATCAAGGGAAGTAATAGTGCCGCTCTATTCTGCCTTGGTCAGACCTCACCTAGAATACTGTGTCCAGTTCTGGGCACCACAATTAAAAAAGGATATTGACAAATTGGAGTGTGTCCAGGGGAGGGCAACTAAAATGGTGAAAGGTTTGGAAACCATGCCTTATGAGGAGAGACTTAGGGAGCTGGGTATGTTTAGCCTGGAAAAAAGACGGTTAAGAGGCGATATGATAGCCTTGTTTAAGTATTTGAAGGGTTGAGGATGGAGCAAGCTTGTTTTCTGCTGCTCCAGAGATTGGAACACGGAGCAATGGATGCAAGCTCCAGGAACAGAGATTCCACCTCAACATTAGGAGAAACTTTTTGACAGTAAGAGCTGTTCGGCAGTGGAACGCACTCCCTCGGAGCGTGGTGGGGTCTCCTTCCTTGGAGGTCTTTAAACAGAGGTTGGATGGCCATCTGTCGGGGATGCTTTGATTGTGATTTCCTGCATGGCAGGAGGTTGGACTGGATGGCCCTCGTGGTCTCTTCCAACTCTGCAATTCTATGATTCTATTATTCATTCCACACTCTGAGAGCAAGAGATCTTTGTACAAATATATTTGCTGTCTAGTAGGGCAGTACAGATGCCTGACTTACCAAGTAATTGCATTCAGAATGTGGCAAGTTACCCTTTGGAACCCTATTTTCATCTTAACATTCCCAACTCCATGTCCCATTGTGGGTGACAAACTTGATTTAGTGAGAATTTAGAGTATAAAATTAATAAAGCAGCCTAGCGTGCTGCAGTAATACTCACTGCTAGAAGTTTGATAAAACAGTCTACATTTGTGAATGTCAAGTTAAACAGGAAGAATGCTGCTTGAGATATTAACATGTCACTTGAGTGAATGGAAGCATTGTATATTCTGTCGAAACTCATTGTTGCCGATTCCAGCAAAACGTTTCAGGCATATCATCAAAGCAGCTCTGGAAAACACTGATAGTCTCCTACAAAGATTTCAGTTTTCAGGTTCCTCTAAAATATAGCTTGTTTATGGATGGCTGTTCTGACTTCTTTGGTGCTGATTAATTGCTTGCAGAAGTATAGAACGGGAGACGTTTCTACATAGGTATAATACGGTGTTATGGTGCGGAAGTATAAATCAGAGTTCCAATGACGGGAAGACCATCATATTTTTAATCCAAAGTTCACCTTCAGGAAGGGTGTGAATCATCTGCTTTGCATCTGCCACTTGTAATTCACATTCAGAAATGAATAATTAGTGAGTGCATGGTACACAGCTCCAAATCAGGAAATATCCCTAGGTTTAAACTAGAGTTCCCAGTCTTTTTCTTCATGTGAGCCTTCCACATTGTCATCAAAAGCTTTTGTGGCCCACCATGGCCAAATCCACACTACAGAAATAATCCAGTTTGAAACTGGATTATTTGCCATGGCTTCTTCCTATGGAGTCCTGGGATTTGTAGTTTCACAAGCCTTCTCTGCCAAAGAGTGCTGGTGCCTAATCAAACTACAGATTCCAGGATTCTACAGGAAGGAGCCATAGTTTCAAACTGGTTTATTTGTGTAGTATGGATTTGTCCCATGTTAGTAGTCCACTTAAACATATGTCATATAGCCCATGGTTGCTGGGAATTAAATTTATATATCAAGGGGTATTCAAAATACAGTTAATTTTAATTTATTATGAGTCGTATTGCACTCATACAGAACAGTGCAGGAAACACAATGAAGGGGTACATCACTGTGACTTTTCCTCTGCTTTCTTTCAGTCATTGGTTCATCTATTTTGCTCCCATTGCAGATCAGTCAATGTGCTTTCTCAAAGACCACCTACAACAATGCTCCTTGGGCTATCTGATGCAGAGGACTGGCATTTCCCCCCTAATGTGCCAGGGACCATGTTTGTACCCATTAGCTACAACTGTTAGTTTCTTTCCTGAACAATCACTGCAGAGGACTGGCATTTCCCCCCTAATGTGCCAGGGACCATGTTTGTACCCATTAGCTACAACTGTTAGTTTCTTTCCTGAACAATCACTGCAGACCATCAGCCAAGAGCTAATGGAGCAGCAGAAGTCTGGGGACTACAATTTTTGAGTAGCATGAACCTACTGTATACCTATGGATTACCAGTGGTCCTTGGCCCATAGACTAGTAACCAGTAATATTTTATACCTTGGCCCTGCCATGCATCCATGAGGCCTTCTTTAAGTCACACTCTTCTTCAGAATCCCTCAAAGCACTCCCCCAAAGGCACACAGTAAACAGATGGCTGACTGCAAGAAGACGTAGTGAAAGAAGTCCTTTCATGCTAGTCTTATGTAAGTAATGGGTTCAGACAACCTGATCCCCCCCCTCCACACACACACACTGCTCTTATAAACATGCATTAGTGAGCTGGGAGGCATGTGGCAGAGCTTGGAAGTAACAAGTTATAAGTAACACAGTTACCTGGAATGAGTTAACTTTTCTTTTCTTTTTTTTTGGAATGGAAGTATAACAAAGCTAAGTTTCAAAAGTAACATAATGAATGAGATGAAAACATTAGGGGTGGTGGTGTAACAAATAACTTTTTTCTCATTATTTCTAACTGCTGTTAAGGGGCACTTGTAAAGCAGTTTAAATTGAATTTTTCAAGATTATGCCATTATGTTAGCAATCTTAGGATTCCTTTTAAAAAGTCATTAAAATGATCAAAAAGTAGAAAGCAATGGAATGAGTGATGCAACCACTTACTTCTTAAAGCATTGTGACAGGCAATGTAAGTGGGGTGGTGAACTTTAAAGTAGCTGTCCAAGACAGGCTCAGCAACTTGGATCACATCTTTAAAGTTCAGACTAAAGGCTGGGTATATTTAGCCTGGAGAAGGGAAGGTTAAGAGGTGACATGATAGTCATGTTTAAATATTTGAAGGGATGTCACGGAGCAAACTTGTTTTCTGCTTGGCCAAATTCCCCCTTTATCATTACTTTGTTTACAACCTTTACCATTTGCATTATCAATCCTCTCATTTCTTTAAAAACTCCTTCTTCAAATCTTCTTTCAAGCCTTCTTTCAATTTTTACCATGTCACTCCTCAAAGATCTGAATCATTCCTCAAAGATCTGATCTCATCCAGCAATTTCTGTAGAATTACTGGCGAAGGACACTGCTCCATCTTCCATAGATGCAAAGTAAGAGTCCAGCAGTTACAGGGTTAAAACAGTAAGTCACTCTCTCAACTTCCTTGTAGTTCTGTAGTTATTCCCTTTATCCACTAGACGTATGATTATACCATAAAGCTCTGCCAATTTTTTCTTTCACAGTGCGGTCTCTTTGTTTTATCTCCTTGTAAAGCAAAGCAATCTAATTTTCCCATAAGACTCCAGCTTTCTACTCAACAAAATTCAAATTTCTCAAAGCTCACTCATCAAAATCAAAGTAAGAAATCTTGAATCTTTTAGAGTTGTTTTCTCCTTAATCCATTTAGAAAATTTTGTTAAGTCAAATGCTTATTAAGCTTTTAAGCCAAATCTTATACAACAGCCTTTATGTTCTCAGTTCTTATTTACTAAAGGAGGCAACTCACTGAGGTTTTTACTCTCACTTTTGAACTGGAGAACTCTCTTCAGTTGCAAATCAAGTGCTTAAAGATAATTAGGAAAGTGAGGTTTTTGCAGGTCCAGTGTCCATTAAGGCTAACTTTTAGGCAGATGAGCCTGATGTCAATTCTTAGCCCCCCTTTGCTCAACCCACCTTCCGACTGCTGAAGTTTCCATTGTCCCCTGGTGAGGAGCAGCATTTTAGAGCACACATGGGTGATCTCACACTCCCTCCTTGTCTGGAGAGAGTTTTCACCAGCTAGAACTTGCCTCCTAGCCAGCAATTTTGTCACCTAAACTTTCCCTGCTGTGGAGCATCTCACAGGGATGTCAATTTGCCACTTTACCCCCTCAATTTACCATCTTACCTCCTGGAATGTTAAGTACTTTATTACTGATTTGAGTACTATTTTTACTACAGGACCTGGACCATGAGCATTTTTTATGGCTCACAGAACTAAGGCTGTCTGTTTTCTTAAAAATCACTAGAGATAGCTTCACAGATGATGAACATCAAATGCTCATCCTTTGATTTCTCATCAATTGAGGATGGGGATCGAAATGCATGAACCAGTTGTCTTGAGAACTAATGTGTCCGAGGTGATACACAACCTCTGTCTGGGTTATTTTGATTCCCACTGGCTCACCTAGAGCTGCCAGTCATTGCTGGATGTTGCAGTCATCAGGGATGAACACAGACAAGTGTGAGCTTGCTTGCTGATAAGCCACCT
Organism: Gambelia wislizenii; assembly: GCA_030847615.1. Taxonomy (NCBI): domain Eukaryota; kingdom Metazoa; phylum Chordata; class Lepidosauria; order Squamata; family Crotaphytidae; genus Gambelia; species Gambelia wislizenii. Next base: position 320,457,907 of record JAUMIR010000004.1, on the reverse strand, counting down.
TCTGCAAAGAAGGAGATGAAACAGTTCTGGACTTGGGTTTCAGAGCAGACAAAGAGGATGTTTGAATTTAATAAGGAAAGGGCAGGTGCTTTTTTGGTCTGGCCAGTCAAAACCATCCAGCTCACAGGCATGGCAAAACTCCTACTTGGAGACTGGCTCTTCCTGAGAGCTTGGAAAAGCTACTTTTTTAAAAACCACAGCTCCCAGAATACCACAGCCAGCCAGCATGGCTACTTACTGTGCTGGCTGGGAGATTCTGTGGATTGTAGTTCAGAAAGTACATTTCCAAGCACTGCCCAAGGCTAGTTTTGCCCATCAGCTTCCAACCTGCACTATCTGTTTTATTTATGGAGAAACCACTGCTACAAAACACCAGTAATATCCAGTATTCTGTCCTGGGTATGGGATGGGAATACATGAAGTTGGAGACTTCATGTATGTTTAGCCTGGGGAAGAGGAGGTTAAGAAGGGACATGATAGCCATGTTTAAATATTTGAGGGGATGTCATACTGAGGATGGAGCAAGCTTATTTTCTGCTGGTCCAGAGACTAGGACATGGAACAGTAGACTCAAACTACAGGAAAAGAGATTCCATCTGAACATTAGGAAGATGTTCCTGACAGTAGGAGATTTTTTGGCAATGGATTGTGCTGCCTCAGTGTGGTGGAGTCTCCTCCTTTGGAGGTTTTAAAACAGGCTGGATGGCCATCTGTCGGGAATGCTTTGATTGTTTATTCCTGCATGGACTGGGGGTTGGACTGGATGGCCCTTGTGGTCTCTTTCAACTCTATGATTCTGTGACTGGGGGTAGTTTTTCATTCTGTAGTGAAGCCAGTTTTGCTTGAGCTGTACACACACATCCCACACACTTCCCAAAGTGTTTCCAAAAATGTATTTCCCAATATGTGTTAGTGCAGTTAAAATTCTGGCAAAACCTGTATGAACAGAAATATGGACACCATAGGCAGCTTTCTCAGATGCCTTACTGACAGCTCTCTCAGATACCTTACACCACCTTTTAGTGATTAAAATTTAGTCTCATGGTTGGCAGCAGCATCCAAAAGCAAAAAAGGCAAGGACTTGAAAACAAGGAAAAGAAACTTGACTCTTCTCCAAATCTTAAAAGATAAGAAGTATAATTCAGATATGGGGCATATAAAGCATTAAAAATATAGAAACAATCAATAAAGGTAAATGCACTAAACTCAGGAATCTGTGCTGAAATATATAATGAACAAGCCATCCAAGTGAACAGTCCAGATTTCCAAGGGGGGAAAAACCCAATTGTTTTCAAGAGAAAAGTCCAAATTTCTGAAATTTTGGAAGCAATTCAGGAATATGTTATCATTTCTGTTGTTGTTGTTGTTGTTGTTGTTGTTGTTGTTGTGTGCCTTCAAATGGACTCCTGGCAACACTATTGCAGGGTTTTCTTGGCAATATTTCTTCCACGTGGTGGAAGTTTACCACTGTCTTCCTCTAAAGCTGAGAGTGTGTGACTTGCCCAGTGTCATTTAATGAGTTTCCATGGCCAAATGGGGATTTGAACCATGGCCTGCCAGATTCCTAGCCCATTATGCAAGCTACTCTTTTATCTTTTAAGTACTTCCTCAAAATGTTCTTGGATAAACAGCAGCCAAACTTACTTAGCTTCAGCTATTTTCCCATGGAGTGTTAGGATCAGTCTCTTTTGCTCCTGCCATATTCATTAGTTGCCCTGGGGCTTTGATGTAGAATGTGCATAGCAGTTTGTGTAGGGGTGAAATTAGATATGCTTGACTGTTTGGGCTTGGCTTGGGAAAGGAGCTAACAAGGCAGCTGTGATTAATGGTTATAGTTTCAAGGCTAGAGATGCTAGGAAAATGTTAACTTTTGATTTAAGAAATCCTGTGTCAGTGGATGATGGACAACCAATAGTTATGCAGCCTGCCAGATTTTGTTGATTTTAAAATGCTTTTAACATACAGTGTATACATTAGTTTCTCAATCTCAGCAGCAACTTTGTATTATATGCTTCCTGATGAAATCTGAAGCTTGTGCTCTATGAGTCTGGGAACCCTGATACCTGACACTGAGTTATGATCACATAGGAGAGTAAGGTTTGTGTTGGAGAATCAAGTCTAGTACTTTGAATATGTCACTTGAAGAACAGTTGGGTTTTCTACTTGGTGATTTGTGACTTTTGTTTGTACAAGACTTTGGTTTTCTGGCCCTTGCTTTTTGTGTTTGTGGTTCTTTTGAAAGACTCCTCCTCTTTTTCTCTGCCATCAACATCCAGCAACTTTGGGTTGTTGTCAAGGGTCCAGCACCCTGGTAGGGTCCAAGAACACTGATGTTTGTCCTGTGTTGACCTTCTCATATCCTCCAGGTTGGATTGATTAAGCAGAAGTGGTCAGTGGTTGCAAATTTGCCATTTTTTCACCACCACCCCACAGCTTCCCAGTGCAACTCAACAGGTCCAAAATGCTGCGGCCAGGCTGTCATGTGACCCCCTCCTCCCATTGAAACAGCTGCATTGTCTTTCAGTCTGTTTCCGGGCAGAATTCAAAGTGATAGTTTTTACCTTTAAAGCCCTAAACAGCTTGGGTCCAGACTGTCTGAAAGACCGTATCTCCCCATATAAACCAACCCGAGTGTTAAGATTGGCAGGGGAGGGTGTTCTCTCAGTCCCACCACCTTCACAGGCATGGTTGGTGAGGACTTGGGAGAGAGCCTTCTCTGTGGCTGCTCCCAGCCTGTGGAATCCCTTCCACAGGAGGTCCGGTTGGCCCCACACCCTGCTCTCTTTTCATTGGCAGGTGAAGACGCTTTTATTTAGGCAGGCATTTAGAATATGAATTTTAATTGGTGTGCTGCTTTTAATTTTACATTTTTATCAGCATTATATTTTGAATCCATGCTGTGCTTTTACCTATCATATTTTAATAATAGTAATAATTTAATTCTTTTTATACTTTTGTTGACTTGTAATGTTTTAGTTGTATCTTTCTTTAATTATTGTAAGCCACCTTGAATCCCATCTTGGGAGAAAAGCAGGATATAAATCTCTAATAAACAAACAAACAAACGAACTCTACCACTTGGAAATGTTATGAAGGTCAAAATTAGGGATGGACATAGATTTCATTTCTGTTGGGTTGTCACACAGCTGTATTAAAAAAAATCTTCACTAGAAGGGCACCAGAATTGTTGACCTCATTGCTGTTCATTCCCGATAAGAGCAGAAGTGGGAAGCTGATTGTTTGGATGTGCACAGGGGGTGGAATTTGCTAACAAGGCAAGTGCCCAAATCTGCCATGTTGGATTTTCACCATAACAATCGTGTGCTGAGGCGATGAAACAGCCTTTTTCTCCCCCCCCCTATTTATTTAAGCAGAATATCATACTTCTGCACCTTAAATATGCTTTAAAAAAATACTGTTCAGTGGCAGCAACTGGTGACACTAAAAACATGAGTAATTCACTCGTGCCCACCATCTTGATTTGCAGGCTTGCCCATTTGAACATCAAATACATATGGCTTTGCATGCCTGCAATCTTGAAAAAAACCTGGAGGAGACAAATGGAAGCTGCTGAAAATTGGCGTTAGTGTGCATTTGTCCACATTTTATTGCCTGTATAGACAAGCCCTTAGTAAGTCTGAACTGGAGTGAAGATGGGCCCCACTAACAGGGCACATAAGTTACTCAAACTTAATTTATTCATTTATTTCATTCTTATATTATAATATTTACATCCCATCATGTATCTAAAGATCTCAGGGTGGTGCACAATAAAAGCAAATTGACCAATGTTTGTTAAAAATTACAGATTAAAAGCATATCAGACGGACTGAAACTAGCTAAAACAGTTCAAAACCATGCATGTGTGTGGGTTTATATAAAATCATTTAGGCACCAGAGGTTTTAGTTAAAAACCCACATTAGTGCTTGGGACCGGAATGACACAGCATTTGGTCTAACTGGACCTCTAAGGGGAGGGTTTTACAACTGGGGTGCCAACGCAGAGAAGGCTTCCTCACCTCTTGTATCCTCCTCATGATCTTCCCAGGAGATGGTCTTAGGACAATAAGTGCCCTAATGTTAGCTACAGAATTTGAGCATGAGCTTTGCCCACAGCCCATGGGTGACTCAGGAAGGTGAAGTTTGGGTAAGGGTAGAGAGTGAACTGGAAATAAACAGGCAGGGTTTAATCTCAGATCAGACCTACTGGAAACTGGGGAAACAGAGGGAGGTATTTCAGAGCCATGAGAGCAGATGATTTGGACCACCACCAAGAACTCAGACGCTGTTCAGCACTTCTGCACTCTCTGGATCTGGATCCAAAATTCTGCTTCCTTCCTAGGGAGTATACAGAGTAAAGGGGCTGCTCTCTGGTCATCCTGGAACATGGCACTCCACCACATCTCCATTGTTTCCCACCAGTTCCATTTCTTGCTATTTTAAGATGGGTTCAGTAGCATGAAGGGTTTTGAAGTAAAGGTCAGTTTTGGTTCTGGGTTTGAGTCTGAACTTTAAAAAGGAGCTCTCCTGGGTACTGAATGCTATTCCCAAAACAGTTTTGTCATACCTGGAGAGCATCATGTTAAGGATGTGTGATACAGATAGATTGTAAGCATGTGAAAACAATTATGATTCCTTGCTTTAACAAAACAAAAAGAATAGCACAAACAGTTGGTGACCAGGTGAACAGGGAGCCAGTGTGGTGTAATGGTTTGAGTGTTGGACTACAACTTTGGAGACCAGGGTTCGAATTCCAGCTTGGCCATGAAAACTCACTGGGTGATCTTGAGCAAATCACACACAGCCTCAGAAAACCTCATGGTAGGTTCTCCTTAGGGTTGGCATAAGTTGGAAATGACTTGAAGGCACACAACAACAAACAGGTGGACAGAGCACAAAACCCACATTGTCCCTTAAGTGCATAGGTATTTGCTGCCTCCTTGTGGCCAAAGCAAAGTACTCTTCCTTCAATGGACTGGACACAGAAAGACTACACATATGTACACAGGACAATCAAAATAGGAATAAATTTAGTTTCATTGGATAACCCTATTGACACAATTCCTCAGTGGGTGATAGATCAAAATCCCACCTTTATTTATTTGTTATATTTTTAAACTGTGATACCTGTGGTTCCCTGAGCAGTATATAGTAAAAACCCTAAAATGCAATAGAAATATCTTGAAGCCATTGGGCCTGTTCAGAAATGTCTTCCGGGGTTATACAAATACATGGTGAATGGGGGCAGACCTGGTTTCTCTGGCCCCATCCCCATCTGGGAACATTCAGCTCCTATTTCACAACCATGGGTGTTTGCAAAATCAGTGTGCAGTGTATGGATATTGTGGTGAGCCTATGTGACATGCAGCATCAGCAGTTGCAACAAGAGAAATTGCTTTCTTCTGCAGTCCAAGGGAAGAAGAGAATGCACAAAAAAGGCATATTTTGCATCCTCACAAAGACGCAAAGGTGTCTTTGGCATATAAATGCTATTGCTATCCTCTCTTCCATTGTATATATTTATGCCCACCACAGCCATTCTAGTTTTCAATATGTAACACCCTCCCAGCACCCTTGCAGTTGAAAGGTGCCAGCAAGTCAATGTTTTCTGCTGATTATATAAACCAGGTCAGGGTGAGTGTTTTCTGTTGTTATGGTGAGTCATGGAAAAACATGATTCAATTGTAAATATGACCGCAAGAGGCATTCAGCCCATCTTCAGTCCCTGTTCTCCCATGTATGCCTAATTACATAATTTGTTGCATCCTGTGACCTAAAAAATGTGTTGAGGAAACACTTTCTTCCACTTTATAAAAACCTTGCCCACACTGGTTGCCACATGGTTGCTGTTACCTTCCACAGACAAGTGAAGGACTAGATACTTCCTTTATTGTTGTTATGTGTCTCAAGTTGACCCTGATTGAAGGTGACCGTGTCCTGGGGTTTTCTTGGCAAGATTTATTCAGAGGAGATTTGTCCTGTGGGTGAGTCCCCTCAATTGCCAGGGCATCCACAGTATAAGCCATCCTGTTTGTTTGTTTAGTATGGGGGGGCATGGCAAAATGGCATGGAGAAGGAACATCTACTGAAGTTTTGTTTTCTTCCTTATCAATTCTTCTAGGTTTCTGATTGTTCTGGGGTGCTTGATTTTAGCTGTCCTGACCACATTCAAAGACTATGAAAAGGCATCAGAAAAGTGGCTGTTGCTTTTGGTAAGTACATATGGATGAGGTGGAGGAAGAGGTAGATGGAGGGAGGGAGGGACAGGTGGAAGTGGAGGAAGAAGAGTAAAGTCCCATTAGTGCAAACTACAGGAGCCTGTCTTCAGGGAACTTATAATACATAATAAACCAAAGGAAGAGATACCTCAACCTCTGGGTGTAATCCGGCCCATCTATGAGGGCCCTCGGGAAACCCCTGCCCTCCCTTGAGACCCTCAGGTGAGGGGAGGGAGGCAAGCAGAGTCACCCACATGCCACTGGTGAGAGTTAGGCATTGGAAATTTTGCTATTCTCCATGCCTTTGTCCTCTAAGGCTTCTCTCCAGTCCAGTCAGGAAGTCAAGTAATACACAGAAGAATCCTTGCTATTATCACTGATCACTGATTAGAGATGACAGTTTGGATATGTTTCATCTGCCTCGTGTCCTTCCCAGGGAGGTGGTGGGCAAAACCACCCTGACTCAGGTATTGGCATTGCAGCCAGCACCTAGGTGGGGGATCTGGCTTCCCTGCAGTGTTAACTTTCCCAAGCCAGGGAAAGCCCATATGCATTGAACCCATCTCCCCAGGGATCAATGGCATCAAGTAGCCCCTGATAATACCCTTGCAATCACCTATTCCATGCAGGGGTTGACAAGTCATCCTTCTCTCCCCATGTTAAATTCCACACCCTTGAAATTCACACTGGAAAACAACAACGGTCCATTCTAAGCAAAAGACTGTATCTCCCTATATGAACCTGCCCATATTTTAAATTCCTCTAGTGAGGCCTTTCTCTCAGTCCCACCACTGTCTCAGGTACATTTGGAAAGGACCAGAGCCTTCCAGGCTTGCAAATTCTCTTCCACAAGGGGTCACTCTGGCCCCCTCTCTGCTCTCCTTTTGTTGGCAGTTAAAGACCTTTTTATTTAAAATAGGTTTTTGGTGGTTAACTGGTTGCACAGAGGGGTTTTTTGATGATATGTGTGTATACTATATTTTATTCTCATAGTGATGTTTTTTTTAAATGCCTTTGGTACTGTTGGTGTCAAATACTGTTGAACTAATGGTGTTTAAATATGATAGCTGATATAAAAATCATCATTTTTAAGATGTACTCTATGCTATGAGTCATTTTGGTTCCTATTTTGGGAGAAAGGTCAGATATAAATTAAATAAATATATAAAGAAGAATAAAATAAAGGGAGTACAGGAAAAGAGAGGAATGAATGGAGGAAGCAATGAATGAAGAATGATTGGGAAATCAACCAGAGCAAGGTGTAGTCCTCTCTTTCAAAAAAGCCCAAACTGGTCTTTTTCATTTAGAGCAATGCAGCTGCCGGCATTTTTGGACTCTTCTTGGAAGTATGGCTATGGGGATTGGCATCATGAGATGCTACACTTTGAAATTTTCTGCTGTACTACTGTAGAGCAGTGTATCTTGCTGAGGCACCATAGGAATCCTCCTCAACTGACAGGTTTTTCCATCAGTGTACATGGTGCTTTACAAAGTAAACAAAAAATAGCCAGCCCTGCCAGAGGCATACAAACTAATACAAACACACACAAAGAGGGAAGAAGGCAGGAGTAATGCAAATATAAAAGTAATGCAACACAATTGTAGAACAAATTATCCAGACAGAAATACGAAAATGAATGCAATGTAGTATAAAGAAAACTGACAAATATATACAGTATATGTGTGTCTGTAATCAAAATACAGGTTGACCCCCGTATCTGTGGGGGATACATTTCAAGACCCCCCCCATGGATACCTGAAACCATGGATAATAGGGAACCCTAATGTTAGTGCCCCTGAAAAGCCCCACCCTCAGGAACCCCCAAAATAAGCTTATTAATAATTTGGCATATTAATACAGTCATCTTTGTGAGAGGACAGTTAAACCCAGGGATTCACTGTAATGACCCCAAAGGCAAGTACTAAGCCATGGATCACCCAAGGGAAGGACTATTGACAAATTCCCAACAGAAGGAAACATAATGAGGTCAAGCTAAACCTGAGGACATTGCCTACACACACCTTGGTGACAGACAATTGATCCCATCATTGGTAGTTGGAGTATTCCTTTGTCTAAAGGGATCACTCTTCCCTTAGTCTCCAGACACAGCCATCAAGAAGCAACTCATGCTTTGTAAATGTAATCACCAGAACATTTAGGGTGATTGCAACATGTTAACATCTTTGGAAGCCCATTGTTCAAACTCACGGGCTTCAGGAAAGGCATTGTTCAAACTCAGGAGTTTCATGAAACCCATTGTTTGAACACACAAAATCCCATCACCTGAGAGCACGTTTTTGGGTATAACTACTGGCCCAAATCCTTGCCTCAGCACGCACAGACTCCATTTTTGAGGACCCTACACCTGACTGTTAGCCACTCCTGCTTCATCCATCCACGCTACTCTATGACTTCAGACTACAGGACAGGTGTCGTATTACCCCAGAAAAGCGCCGTATCACAAGACCTAGTGGTCTTGTGTGAATGCTCTGTTGTATGAATGTGTGCGTGATTGGTGTTACTATTCTCAAGTTCTTAATAAATATCATTGTTAACTTTCCGTCATGTATTTGTGTGTATGTCAGTTCAGAGTTAGTAGGGGTTAAAAGTAGGTGTAAAGATCCCCTTGTTGCCCCCTTTCACATTACTGAGTTGAGTTGCTGCTAATTTCCCCCAAAATATTAGAAACCTGATACTGTGTGGGATATCCACAAGCTATTTGGGTAACACTATTATTTTCAATGAGACAGACACTGGAAGTTGACCACAAAATCACATTGGAGGACCTAGAAATGCCTAGAGAGAACATATTTTTTCAGGCATGGATAAGTGAAACCATCAATACTGACTCTATGGATGCAGAGATCAACCAGTATACAACATTCTAAAACAATATTAAACTATAATTCTCATTTTTTTGGAAAACAAAGAGTCTTTAATTGAGATTTAAAAACAATGAGTGAAGGAGCAGTCTGCAAATGTTCAGAGAGCAGTTCCAGAAGCATGGAGCAGAGCATGAACAAGGATGAAGATGAGCCAAGGAAGAAGAAACCCTTGGTTGAATGAGAAGCCTAGAGTTCCTAGAGAACAGATCCCAAGCAGGCTGGTAAAAAGAAACCAGGGCTCATTGGAGGCTTTAATAAGAGGAGTGCTTAGAGACTGAACATGACCTTTAGAGTATTGCTTTTTGCAAATGTTCTTCTTCCAAGACAGTCTTTCAAACCCTTACGATTTCCACCACCTGTTAATAGATCTCTTCCTGCTTCCCATCCCATTTTCTGTGTAGGAAACATTTGCCATTTTCATCTTTGGAGCAGAGTTTGCCTTAAGGATCTGGGCTGCTGGCTGCTGCTGCCGATACAAAGGCTGGAGAGGGAGGCTGAAGTTTGCCAGGAAACCACTGTGTATGTTGGGTAAGCAGAAACCCATCCATCACCCCTTCCCCTAACACTGAGATCCTCAACATCCCTACTGTCTGGTACCATGCTTCCCATGGTGTCAGAGCTTGGGATAGTTACTTTTTTTTGGATGACACCTCTCTGAATCACCTAGTTAGCTGGCTGGGCACATTGGGGTTGTAGTCTAATTATACACAGGAGATTCTGGGATTTGTAGTTAATTGTAACCAGTTGCCATGCTGAGTGGGAAATTCTAGGAGTCATCTTTAAAAAGGTCTACTTGATGCCCACAAAGATTCCCTGATTTCTTTCATAGTCAAATATTTCTTCCCTCCTTCCTTCCCCACTTTCTTACACACACACACACACACACACACCCATAGAACAGTGTCTTCTTTTCCCAATACTGTCTGCCTTGAGGAATGTGGCCAGTGTAGATGTCTGTGTGTGTGTGTGTGTGTGTTGGGGGGAAGATTAAAATTATAGTCTTGAAAGAGAAAGAGAGTATGCTGTTGAGTGAAGGAGGGTGTACCAAGCTGTTTGATCCAGAAAGACAGAATATGTGTATTCTCCCTCCCCTCACATTTTTTAAAAAAAGGCCTTTACACCATGGATGTTGAATTAATGTACTACTAAAAGTAGAAACAAAGCATTTAAAGAGAGAGAAGAGAAGTAACAATGTTGAGTACAAGGACAGGAACATCAAGAACAGAACAAGAATGGGACTGTTTGTGATGTAGCATTCTTGTGTGTGATTTAAGGTGATTTTCATATTGGAGAGGTACATTTGGTGGAATGAATGACATTTAGATTTGTTTTGGGGAAATCAATTGCCTTCCTTTTCTGAGAAATGGCTCCTTGGTTGGAACAGAGAACAGTATGTCCAAAAGTATATGTTCTGGGGGTTTGACTTGTAGCCTCACCTATTTCCATTCCTGAGAGGTGGCTGTTTTATGACTGGCTGCATCAGCCACAGCAGCTATTTTGGACATAGACAATTCAAAGTGTAGTAGCAATTTGGGATGGTGCTCTAGACTTGTCCTCAAAAATCCACATGTGCCCACAGCGTGGGGCTGGGGGACAAGGAAGCAAGTGGCTTTGAGTCACTATTCATAGAATCACAGAATCATAGAGCTGGAAGAGACCACAAGGGCCATCCAGTCCAGCACCCTGCCCTGCATGAATACACAATCAAAGCACTCCTGACAGAGGGCCACCCAGCCTCTGTTTAAAAACCTCCAAAGAAGGAGAGTCTACCACACTCTGAGGCAGTGTGTTCCACTGCTGAACAGCTCTTACTGTCAGGAAGTTCTTCCCAATGTTTAGATGGAATCTCTTTTCCTGTAGTTTGAACATACCTTCTTCTACTTTCATATTTAGCAATACAATCAAAAGTCCTGAAATGTGAAAAATCTTGCTGCAGTTGACCACTTTTCCAACATTGTGTCTCATTTTATCAAAACATACTTTCTCTTCAAGGATGAGAGAAAGTGCAAATAATCTTTACATCTGTTCTCAGCTGGGGTTCTTAGAAACTTCCTGAGAACTTTTCAGAGGTGTAGCCACTGAGGGAATTGCCTCCAAGTAAGAATTCTTCCCCCTTATGAAATGTTCCTTAGAAGAAAGATTGTAAAAGATTGATTGAGCTTGTTTTCTGCTGCTCCAGAGATTAGGACAGAAACTAAATGGATCAAAATGACAAGAAAGGAGATTCCAGATGTTAGGAAGAACTTTTTTTTTTTACTATAAGAGCTGTTCAGTGGTGAAATAGATTGTCCTGAAGGGTAGTGTACTCTCAATCTTTGGAGGTCTTTAAAGGAGGTTGGATGGACAGCTTTCAGGAATACTTTAGTTGTGTATTCCTGCATGGCAGGGGTTGGACTAGATGGCCCTTATGGTCCCTTCCAACTCTAAGATTTGATTATTCTGTTTTTCTAGAGAGGGATCCCCCAGAAGTCTGAATTCTAACCCTTCATATTGTGGATTGGCCCACAGGGTGAAGCTTCCCCTCTCCTATTTTAGAAAACATGAGTCAATGCCAATGTTCCACCTCTTTTGTCAGGACTTGTTCTTTGGGGTTTCTTTGGATCCACAGATATCTTTGTACTGATTGCCTCTGTGCCTGTGGTGGCTGTTGGAAACCAAGGCAATGTCTTGGCTACTTCGCTGAGAAGCCTCCGTTTCCTTCAGATCCTGCGGATGCTGCGGATGGACAGGAGAGGCGGCACCTGGAAACTTTTGGGATCGGCCATTTGCGCTCACAGCAAAGTAAGTGAGACCCAAAGGGCTAGGGAAGGACAATGGAATGGAGAGCAGTGTAATGGAAGGGGCATCCCCTCCACAGAAGTGTCATTGCTGGCTCAGATCCATATATAAAGAAACAATGCTGGATTGAATGAAGCCAGGATTAGAGCTCCAGTGGTCTGGGATTGTGAGTAGGAATTGTATAGCTTTAGGCTAAAATCTATAGCACGGTGTAGTGGTTTGAGTGTTGGAATAGATAGCTTTCCTTTTGCCCGCAGGCAGAGATAGTTTTATGCAAGCAGGCTTTTTAATACGCAGCTGGGCTTATGGAGGATTTTGTTGGGGTACGTTTTTTATTTTTATTTTCTTTATTTTTTAATCTTTTAATTTTTTTACACATTTTAGGTAATTTCAGATTTTTATATTGTGATGTTTTTAATGGTTTTAAACTGTATTTTATGTGGTATTTTATGAGCCAACTTGGGTCCCTTCTATGAGAAAGTGGCCTATAAATTAAACACATACATACATAAATACGACTCTGGGAGGCCAGGGTTCAAATCCTTGTTCAGCCACGGAAACCCACTATGTGACCCTGGGCAAGTCACATTCTCTCGGCCTCAGAGGAACGCAGTAGCAAACTCCTTCTGAACAAATCTTGTTAAGAAAAACCTGTGATAGGTTCACCTTAGGGTCACTGTTAAGTTAGAGATGAATTGAAGACACATAGTAACAACAAAGCTGAAAACTGACCAGGTTGGGGACTTGCGTTTTATTTACGCTAGCGTGTTTCACTCCTAGGAACTCATCACTGCTTGGTACATTGGCTTCCTGACCCTTATCCTCTCCTCCTTCCTGGTTTACCTGGTGGAAAAAGATGTGGCTGAAACAAACGAACAGGGACAAGAGACGAAAGATTTTGAAACCTATGCGGACGCACTGTGGTGGGGGCTGGTCAGTATCCAGAGTGATTGTACTGACTATGATTGGTATTAGTGGTTCCTCTGAGCATGCTAGATTCTTTCAAGGGGGTAATTGTTTTCCACTTTTAATTGTAGCTGTTATTTACCTTGGGCTGCTTGGTGGAGTGAGGTGGATTGAACAAGAAAGAGAGTAGAAAGAACAAAAAGTTGGAAGATGTGGCATTCAGTTTCACCTTCTTAAATTATTTCTTGGAATGTCTTCCAAATGAACTGATTATATTATTAAGCAAGTACAAATACTTAGAGGCTTACCACATGCTGAAGTAAAACGGCAGTGCAGCCGAAGGTTCCTTCTTCCATGCTACCTTACTGCACAACCTCGTCGTTCTTCTGGTCCTGTGGAAGAACGGGGTAAAACTGTATCTTTTTGTTAACTGGAAAAATATGTTAGCAAAAGATGTGGTTTTACCTCGGTCTCCCACAGGACCGGAATTGCAGATCACCGGAAGAATGATGACGTCATGTGGTAAGGCAGCCCGGAAAGTGGAACCTTTCGGCTGCCCTGCCGCTTTACTTTGGTGTGCAGTAAGCTTCTAAGTGGCTGGTGTACAAAAGGTTATGTTGCTACAAGCTCAGAGCTTGGAAAAGTTCCTCTCTTTTTTTGGACTACAGCTCCCAGAATCCTCCATCCAGCATGACCAATTTTGGGAGCTGTAGTCCCAAACTATAACTTTCCTGAACTTGTGAATAAGTTGAGATCTAAAATGAAAACAAATGGAATAGACTGAGAGTGGAATCATGGAGATGAATGAGTTGTCCAAGAAATCATCCTTCTTGCCCATTTGCTTTGTCTTTCTTACAGACTGTCCCAACCATTCTCCCCACAGATTACACTAGCAACCATTGGCTACGGTGACAAGACACCCAAAACATGGGAGGGACGTCTGATAGCAGCAACCTTCTCTCTTGTTGGAGTGTCATTTTTTGCCCTTCCAGCTGTAAGTTCTGAGAGACAATGTGGTGGAGTGAATGAAATGAGAAATGTCTAGTTGCCCCTTGGTTTATCCTGAAGGAATTTCTGAATTTCTAAATGTTTCAGTCAAACACCTCAGAAAGGCCCACAGAGGACCTGCCTCCTCCCCAAGGCTAGAGGAATCTTAGTACACTCCCTTGAACAACAGCTCCCAAGGTACCCTGACTTAATCCTCAGTCCCTTTTCTCCCAGGCGATCTTTGGGCCTGTAATTAAGGGGAGTGAATTAGACCTTTCTAGCAGTGAAAATCTAAGTACCTCAGCAAACTACAAATTCCAGGATAACATAGGATCAAGCTATGACAGTCAAAGTGCTATCAAGCTGCTGTATGGTAACTGTACAGTGTAGATACAATCTGCGTTCTGATGGTTATATATTACATCCAGTGCCTGCGGCAGTATCCCTCTCAGGGCCTGTCTACACTGCAGAAATACAGGAGTTTGACACCACTTTATCCACCAAAAAGCTATCCTATGGAATCTGGCATTTGTAGTTTGGTGTGGTGTTTAGCCTTTTCTATCAGAGAACTCTGATGCCTCACCAAACTACAAATACCAGGATTCCATAGGATAGAACTGTGGTGAATAAAGTGATGTCAAACTGCTATATATTTGTAGTGTAGACAGGCCCCCAATACCAGTTGCTGGGGAGTATGGACACAAGGATGTGCAGTACGTCTTACTGGCAGGCCCCTTATAGGCAACTGATTGACCACTGATTAAGTAGAAACTTCAATTAGATGGGCCTTGGTTCTCATCCAGTAGGCTTTTTTCTTATATTTGTAGGTCCATTATTTTCCATGGCTCCTTCCTATGCAATCCTGGGATTTGTAGTTTGGTGAGGCACCAGCACTCTTTAGCAAAGAAGCCTAAAGACCTTATAAAACTACAAATCCCAGGATTCCATAAGAAGGCGCCATAGCAAATAGTCCAGTTTAAAACTGGATTATTTCTGTAGTGTGTAGTAGGCCAGAATCTAGGGATCAAACAACCATAGAGTTGGAAGAGGCATCATAGGCTACCAACTCCCTGCTCAATGGAGAAAATCAAGCTAGAGCACCCCCAGCAGGTAGCTGCCCAGCCTCTTTTTGAAGACATCTGGAGAAGGAGACCCTATCACCTCTCTAGGGAATTGTATCCATTGCCAAACTGCTCTTACCATCAAGAAGTTCCTTCTAATGTTGAATCAAAATCTACCCTCCTGTAACTTAAAACCATTAGACTTGGTCCTACTGTCCAGGGCAGCAAATCTGCACCCTCCTCTCTGTGTGAAGTGGAAAAGGGCCCATTAACACCTTTACTAGTAAGCTTTATTGACACCGTGTGTAGTGGGAAAGGGACCTTGAGGCTTTTAGGAACAGCAATTCACATTTTTTTGCCATCGCTATGGTGGAGGTTTTGGGGGCAATGCCTTGGGGCCATATGTGGTCCTCAGGTCACGCTTTGCTCTCTCCTGATTAACCTGAATCTGCCACGGTTTGGGAACTGTGGAGTAAATACTATTCCTGTTGGCACTGGTTCTAATGTTTGTTTGTTTGTTTGTTTGTTTGTTTGTTTGTTTTAATGGAAGAAATATTTGAGACATTTTGTGCTCCATTTTGCTTTCAGGGCATTTTGGGTTCTGGATTGGCTCTGAAAGTGCAAGAGCAACATCGCCAGAAGCACTTTGAGAAAAGAAGAAAGCCAGCGGCAGAACTCATACAGGTTTGAATTCCCTGCTTGCTCATCATCATCACATGGAGTTTGAAGCGTGATTTCCAACTCTTTGAGAACCATGGTGCCACCTGCTTTCAGATCTCTCTGTGGAGAAACTGCTGCCATTTCTGATGTTTCTTTCCATTAAATGCTGCGCTCTGCCATAAGACCTTCTAATTAAAAACAAAATAACACAAGAACAACAACAAAAAAATCATTAGCAAAAATAAGGCTGAGCTAGAGGCTCTCTGCTGGGAACTTGGATAAATGGGAAAGAAGGGGTTGGAGGTAAAGATGGTTAGAAATTGCTTTTTTTCTGGGGGTTTTAAGGGACTGAATTCTATAGCCAGGGACAAAAATCTCCTGTGTTCCTCCCTGTCCTTGTTTCTCCCCACCCTGAATGCCATGGAGTGGGGCTACATCATGACATAGGGCTTATCTACACCAGCCAGGATACGCTGGCTCCCAGCTGGCATATCCTGGCTACGGAAGTGGCCCATTCTGCCCATTACTGAATGAAAACAGTCTGGAATCCACACAGGAACACTGTCCTGTCCCTGCAGCCACCGCCACCACCATTTTCCTTGCTCTGCCGGGTCCAGGGGAAGCCAGCCGCACCGTGTGGCAAGCCCCCTGCATGTGACCAGCCCTGGTCACATACCGTGGTGCTGTTGATCGGACCCAGAAGAGTAAGGGTGACCGGCAGCAACAGTGAGGGCTGTCACGCTGGATGGGCTCTTGCGGACATGCGGGGCCCAATCAAGTTTGGGCTGCTGCTACCGGATTAAACTGGGTATTTTCTTACAGCAGTTTATTGGGCCCTGCCCTGGCTTGTCTCCCATCTCAGCCCTGTATCTGCCCCAGAAGCAGAACAAGGCAAATGCCTTGTGCAGGGCTCTGAGATGGGGACAAGCTGAGGTATTTAGCCTGTGTAGATAAGCCCATAGTGTGTTTCCGAGGAGCATTCTGGAAAGGTCTTATTTTATACCACCACTTTATTTATTTGATTTATTTAGAGCATTTATACCATACCCTTCAGCCAAAAAGGTTTCCAGAGCGTCTTAGAAATTGTTAATTTGACCATTTCCTGTCCTCAGATTTACAATCTAATAAAACAGGAGACACATGGAAAAGGAGAATGCAGTGGTGGTGGGGATTAAGCCTAGCAGATGCTGGCCACTCATCTCTCCCTCAGACGTTTCACAAGTGGCAGTTGAAACAGAGAAAGGTCTTCTCACCAGCTGCTGGGGCCAAGGCACAATGGAGCTGTGCCTGGCTGTACTTTATCCCTAAGGACGCAAGAAGCTTATGCATAGACAGTTTAATTGGCATCATGTTAATGATGAGTTAGGCTGGGCCATGCAGCCCAAAAATGTACCGTATCTAGTTTTTCTGGGGCCATTCTGACAACCAGTCATCTAGTGGAGCCAATGCACACAGAATAAAAGCACCAGGCCTTTTTTGATTAGTAGGGACAATGTTATCATTTGCCACCTCCTACTGTTTCTCTGTGTGGCTGGATTTTTCAGCCATCACCAAAATGTTATCACAAACTCTCTTTGTTGTCATGCAAACTATTTTAGTGCAGCTCAGTCTGGACTGGGCAATTAAGACCAATTAGCTTTATAAAAGACCTGTTCCTGATGGAGATGAGAAGTGCAAGGACTGGTTCACTTGGAATGGATCAATCGGGTGACCAACTTTTGGCCATGAATTTAAGGAAGATTCAGTCGTGACAAATGTTGTGCATTTTTAGCAGTGTGGAGTCACTCCAGCAAATGTTCAGTGGTATTTTTAATATCTTTAATGGCCAGGCCATATTGTTTAATATTTTGATTGGCTTGCATGTTTCTGTATGTATGCACTATCCAGGGAACTTAAACAGCAACAACAAGAACAACAACAAAAACTATTCTAAAAAGATCCCAAGCACTGCTACTAACTTTAAAGAAAACTGAAAGAACCGTTACAGATGCTTTATCAAAACAGACACACAAAGACACACACTCACCTCCACACAAATAAAAAAGCTTCTTTTATATACAGAGATGCAAAAGCACACACAAACCCCATTCCCCCCTCTTACAGGGATATGCAAACATTCACTTCCCTTTCTTACATGCACGCAGATGCAACAAGACACACATATATCTGTCTCTCCCTCTCCCTCCCTCACACACTCACACATACACACACACACACACACACACACACACACACTCCTTCTCTGACATAAATGCAAACACACATCTTAAGTTGGCAGGAGTTTCCTGGCTTGTTTTTTGATGATCTACACACACACACACTCATCCAGCCTTCAGGGGTTCCCTCTATGTGCCAACTTGCTTGCCCTTGGCATCTGAATGTCAGACCTCTGTAAATATACAGGAGAAATAGAAGGTCAATTAGAGTCGGGAGGATCCAATTTTTTTATAGATTTTCCTTGGGTTTTTTCCAGGCTGTGTTCTGGAATAGAAAGAAACTATTCCAGTACATGGCATCACAGCCTGGAAGAAACCCAAGGAAAATCTATGGATGCCCGCCATGAAAGCCTTAGACTTCACAAATTTTTTAGCTCAAATAAGGAAGATCACAGGAAATGAAGGGAAGTTGGTCAGTCTATGGATCGACACAGCTGTCTGCACTGTTGGTCTCCATTTGGGATTGTAGCCATGAGGACTATTAATATGAACACTATACTCCACATTTTACCACTGAACTACTGCTGACGAATGTTGCTGTCCTTGAGCAAGCAGGGATAACCAGCATTGAGGCCATGATATTGAGAACACAGCTGTGCTGGGCAGGGCACGTTTCTATGATGGAGGACCATCACCTCCCAAAAATAGTACTCTACGGTGAACTTGCCACAGGTCAGCATAAGAGGGGTGTGCCAAAAAAGCGATACAAGGACTCCCTGAAACAACATCTCAGGCTTGGCCAAATTGATCACCAACAATGCTCTGCTCTGGCCTCACATCGGGAGGCATGGAGACGCACTATCCACAATAGCTGCAGCCTTATTTGAGAACTCATGCCGAGCAAGTCTTGAAGAGAAACGACAACGCAGAAAGAATCACAACCCGGAAACATCACCCAAGGAGGCCTTCTGCTGTGCTTTCTGCAACCAGACTTGTTTATCTCGGATTGGCCTTTTTAGTCATCAGCGCGTTTGCAGAAAGTGCAGGATGAGTCCTTCCTGAATCTTCATTTCCAAAGAAAAGCCAGAGACTGCTGACAGCTCTTAGGGTGCAGGACAGGGTGTTGTTGGCAGCATCCTACTCTGCCTCTTTCCTTCATCTAAAGCATCTCTTGCATTTTGTCTTGCTATTCAGCTTTCTGATAGAAATCTACCAAAGCGTTAATTCATTGTGTTTACTTGTGGGCAGGACATATACATGTGCCATATGTACACACCCTTACCTATATTTCTCCTCTCTGCTTAATCATGTCTCCCCTCTTATGTTCCTTAGGCTGCCTGGAGATACTATGCTACTAATCCTAATAGGATGGACCTCGTGGCCACTTGGAGGTTTTATGAATCTGTTGTATCATTCCCATATTTCAGGCAAGTTTTTTTTTTCTCCCTTCGAGAAGTCATTAGTTCACCACACAGTCCATTTTAAAGTTTGTTATGTCAGCTCATCTAGATCAGAGCTTGAATATTTATTATTCAGAAGAGTGAATATCATGTCATGCTGAGGCACTAGGGATTGAAAGAATATTCAGAAATATTTGGGAAAAAATCCCCACAACTGAATAAAATATTTCGTGAGTGCTAGGAAACCCTGATGAGTAGAATCATGAACAGAAAAAAAAAATCTTTGCAATTCAGGACTTGTTCTGCACAAAATTCATATATGGAGGAAGGGATTGTACAAAAAAACCCAGCATTTTCTGCAAGGAAAACAGGCATTTCGGCAAAGAAAAGAATAATGCAGAGAACCTGCTGTTTTCTGCACAAAAAGATCATGTGTAAATTTTTGAAGAGTAATTCCTAAACTGCAAATAGTCTTTGTTAACTGTTTATTGAAATGGGTCTTTTCTTTTTAACAATGCAACGTATAGACATAGGCATATAGGCAGGAGGCAGGGACTGATCTGGACTGAGCACAGAGGCTTAAACTCTCCTACCTTCAATATGTGTTCAGTGGTGGCCATTGGTAAATAAAATAAAAGGCCAGCAAAGGGAGCAGGTGGTTTGATCCTAAGAATGCCACTGCATGCTCAACAGGCTGGATCTTGTTTGTGACTAACACTGGGCACTGTCCTTTTGAATTTAACACTTCCTTCCTTCCTCCCTTCCTCTTTGCTTTTCTCCTTTTGCTTTCTTTTTTCAACTCTCCAAAAGGAAAGAGCAGGTGGATGGCACTAGGTAAGTAATGAACATTCTCAACTTCTTCATGCCATTCATTCATTCAGTGAGAAGTGCACAGATCTATTCTGCATATTGTGACTTTTATAACTGCTTAGTATATGGAGCTAATTCCCCCTACCCATTGTCTTAATTTATTTGCTGTGTTGTTCTTGTTGTTCATATTTAACGATGAGAGAAAATGGACTCTTTGCATAGGATAATCAGGGATTAGCATTTGACTGGTTGAAAATGCAGTAATGATGATATTAAATCAAAGATACAACAATTCCTTTAATGTCAGAGTGAACTTAATTTGCTACATGCACAGGCTCTAATCTATTAGCTTACACTAATAACATTGAAAATGAATGACACTGCACAAAGTTTAATTGATTTGCCATTGGTAGTAGTATTTATAGTGAGAAAATTCAATAATAAAGGGCATGTATTAGTATAAATTAAGTATGATTTAATTTCCCTTCTGACCTGTTGTAGACAAACTGCTCATTCTATAGTACAATGGTTCTGGATAGTGCCAGGACTCAAGCCCCCCAAATCCCTTGCTAACATGGCCAGTAGCCACGTGGCTGGGGGATTCTGGGTACTATAGTCCAAAAGTATGTCCCCAAAGCTCTAGACAGTGCTATTTTGGATCCCTGGTGCAGGTCACAGGTTTGAAAGCTCATTAAAAAAAAATACTCTCTATACATAAGACAACCAGCACCTTGGGATAAAAGCTACCTAGAAACCTTATATTTGATATAGATTTCTACATGCAAGGAATGTTTTTTCTGTCCATGACTGAGCATTTGTTCTATCACACAATGTCTGAACAGCAGTCTGGAGTTGTAGAACCCAGGAAAAGTTTTACCATCTGATGATTTGGTTCCTAGATTTAGTTCCTTGATCTCCAAATATGTCTGGGCTCAAAACTGGTTCTTTGAGGGCTCAACCTGGGTTTCTTTGTTTCTTTGTTTGTTTTATGTCCCATCTTCATAGAATCATAGGGTTGGAAGAGACCACAAGGGCCATCCAGTCCAACCCCCTGCCATGCAGGAATACACAATGAAAGCATTCCCCGACAGATGGCCATCCAGCCTCGGCTTTAAAACTTCCAAAGAAGAAGAGTCCACCACACTCTGAGGCAGCATATTCCACTGTCAAACAGCTCTTACCATCAGGAAGTTCTTCCTAATGTTTAGGTGGAATCTTCTCCTGTAGTTTGAATTAAGGACTTTATCACACTACATGGTTACAGTGCTATTATTCACTTTAACTGCTGTGGCTGCCTCCTGTGGAATGCTGGTGTTTGTAGTTTAGTGAAGCCTAAGGGCTCTCTGGCTGAGAATGCTTAATGCTCTTCCCTAAACTACAAATCTCAGGGTCCCACGGGAGGCAGCCATACATACCCTTCAACACTTCAGAAAGGAAAACTGTGACACGTGTGGCCAAACAATGTCAAGAATGTGGTTAAGATGTGGTTATTAATGAGAGAGAACACACATGCCTTTGCTTGAGCTTACTGGGAGGGTAGTAGCTGAGTTAACTGAGTCAAGCTACTTTTCCACTTTGAACTCAGTTTGCAGCAATGGAAGCAAGCTGAGGATAAAAGGGGGAAGAAGGAGGAGGAGAGGAAAAATTGTACCATTTTAAATGCAGTTGCAAAAGTGGGATGACAGAATTAATTGGGATTGTCCCTGCTGAGTCTGGGCAGTTGGAGGGCATGCCTTTAAGCCCTTCTTCATGGGGCTATATAAATGATCACAAAAGATTTGAAGAAAGGCCTCTGCATATCTACAAGTGGAAACATGTTAGGCTTTTTAGCTAATAAAAGACCATATTTCCAGGATCTTAAGATGCATCTCATTTTACTCTTGAGGAATACAGGGGAAATCTCTATGCTTACTTTGCATGTCTTCTTTTTTTACTGTGTATTGTTTTGTTTTTTTGAGAATACAGATCACCCCCCCCCCATTTATGCAGAATCACTTGGAGAGGGGGAAGGTCTCTCTAGACATCTGCAGAACCACAGAGTCACACTGGAGGTGATCACTGTAGACATCGGGAGAAACTGCAGTGCAGCTCTATGGTAAACGTCTGCCAGAAGTTGACCAAAGAGTTGCACTAGATGGTATTCCCCATGGATACAGGGGGGTGACCTGTAGTAAATTGTAATAGCAGCCAAAGGCAATCAGGGCTAGAATCCTGCTGGGGCATTACAGCAGCTTTACTCTGGATTATGCCAGAGGTTGTCCTTAGATCATCCTGTGGGTCCCCAGATGTTGTTGGACTACAGTTCCCGGGAGCCCTCTGAGATCTTACCTTGACAGCCAAGTGGTCCTCCCAGTCATTCAGTCCTCCAGGTCATGTAGGATTGAATTACTGGGAGGACTGAATGACTGGGAGGACCACCTGGCTGTCAAGGTGAGATTTCAGAGGGCTCCTGGGAAATGTAGTCCAACAACATCTGGAGAACCACAGGTTGAGAACCACTGCCTTAGATGCTTGCCTAAAGACATAAAGAATCCACTGCCTTCTTAATCAAGCAGTGCCCTTTTGCCCTACAGTCCAAGGAGGTAGCTAAGAGCACAGCTTTGCTCCCTACTCCAGAATAGCAACTGGAGTGGCAGGGAATGGCCACTGCCATTCTGGTTTGTTTGCATAAGTCTGCCAACTTTACAAACTCTCAGTTTTTGCTACCTTGTTTATTAAAATATTTATATCCTGCCCTATATCGAAAGACCTCAGGGTAGCCTGCAATAAACTCTATCCAAACTGTTTAAAATGTAAAGCACTAGAAGATCATTTACAGACAAAAACATATTTAATTCATGTTTGATATTAGTCACATTAAAGCCCCCTCTTTGCCCCATCTTTTCTCCAGGGGTCATGAGGACTGCCTGGGGGCAAAACAGGGCAAAAGCCCTGCATTGTATGGACTGCAGGCCTCTAAGATGTGGGCAAGACAGGGTAAATAGTCCATCTTGACAAGACCAGGGTGAATCTATACTACACAGTTACAGCAGTTTGACACCATTTTTAACTGTCACAGCTTCATGCGATGGAATCCTAGGATTTGCAAGCATATAAGAAAAGCCCTGGTCAATTAGACTTATGGCATCATAGATTAAAGTACTCAGCACATGGATCAGCTCAGTGGCAGGGGAGAGTGCCATAAGAATTGTGCACATTTCTAGTAGTGGCATGAAAACACAAGTGTGATACATATGGTGATTAGTAATTCTACAAGTTATAGTTTCATGGAAGTATTTCTGTGTAGTCACAAATGGTAGCTAGATGTAAGGATTACTGCTCTGTGATTACTGGTTTAGTTGCATCTCCAATGTTTACTTGTTTGTTTATTTGTTTTTGTTTTTTTAAATCTAATATAACCTAGGGCAGTATGCTTGACTAATTTTAATTCTGGTTGTGATAATACTGAACCAATTCATTTATTTTTATTTTATTTTTTATTTAGTTATATATACCCCACTCTTCAGCCACGCTATCAGAGCGGCTTACAAATTGTTTTAAGCAATAGCTATTTACACATCTATACTGCATTAAACAGTTTCCAATGTGTGTTAGCTAATTGCCCCCACAAGCTGGGTACTCAGTTTACCGACCTACAAAAGGATTAAAGGCTGAGTGAACCTTGGAGCCTGCTGGAATCGAACTGGCAACGTGGTGACATGCAGCACTGGCATTTAACCACTGTGCCACCAGGACATTCATACATGTAGGTTTACATGTACAGTTAAACCCAGTATCCACAGGGGTTTGGTTCGTGGACTTACTAAGGATACCAATAACTGCAGGTAACAGTGAACCCTATTAAAATAAAGGACATCTGGTACAAATATACCATAGAATTGTGTTGGAGGAGCTAGAAGATGCCTAGAAAGGACACCTCTCTAGGCATTTTCTAGCATGACTCTATGTTATGTGTCCTTATTTTTTTCAGCTGTGGATAACTGAAACTGCAACTATTAGTTCCATGGATATGGGGGTCCTACTGTAGTTGAACAAACCATTTACAGTGCAATCCTATATATGACTACTCAGAAGAAATCTCCGTTAAATTTCATGGAGCTCACTCCTGGCTACCTATGTATAGGATTGTAGCCTCTTCCCATCAGTGGCATGGAGTTAGATCCAAAGGTTTCTTTCCACCATGAAAAGAGTTCCTACATCAAAGAAAGATATCTTCCACTGTATGGAGATGCCTTCCACTGATAGACCTTTCATTAAAGAAAGAGTACTTCTCTTGAAGGAAGATTCCTTCCTTCTGCTTAAAGAAAGTAACCTTTGGATCCAGTCCACACTTTATAAAACACATGTCCAGATCCTAACTGGCGACAAATGGAGAGGGTTGTTTGTTTGTTTTTAATGGCGTTGAACAAGAATCTGATGAGCTATATTAGAAGACCATTTGGTACAATATCATGACCAGTTGTCAAACTGGATAAGGTAATTCAAATTAGTGTCAATGTGCCACTTTTTAAACTGATCTTGAGACCCATCCTCTTGCTTCTTTCATCCTGTTTAGCTGTGTTGTATTGTGATTGTTTCTCTGGCACTGATGGAAGAAAGATGTTCCCATTTGAAGTAGTTGTTATAGCTGGTGCTTATTTCAGATGTCAAATGAAGTGATAGTTACCTAAAACGTTATATGCCATTGTAAGACTTTGTGTTTTTTTTTGGTTTTGTTTTGTTTTTAGATCAGGATGGTAGCCCTTCCGATGTTACTGGACTGCAGTTCTCATCATCCCTCAGCACCACAGCTAATGCTGAGGAACAATGAGAGTTGCAGACCAACAACATCTGAAAGCCCACAAGTTGCTCACACAACATTAGATGATGTTACAAACAACTGGAATTCTAATATTATATCACTTCCATATATTTTAGGTATATATTCTATAAGAACTGCCCTTGTATTTCAGATGTACAACAAATAACAATGCAAGTGTAACTATGTTACCATGTTTAGCCTTCCATCTGAAGGAAAAAAACTAGGGTAGGATAGCATTGAGTCTCCAATTATCTTGTTTCCATATATTTCTTTTAATTAATTCAATATAGATTCTCATAAACGAACATTAACCATTCATGTTGACATCTTTTTCACTTTACAGTAATGTCATGTTTAGTAGGGATGCATTCTTTGGATCAAGCGTCACCCGAAAACTTAGGTACCTGCATCTGAGTAACAAGTGAATCTTTTGTATATCTCTATCTATCTACTGCATGTCATTCTTGCTTGCAATAGCTATCTCTTTATTTTATTTAAGTAATTTTTACTACAGTAGTTTATTAAACTCAAAATTTCAGGGATGGGAATGGGATGGTTTGGCCCCAAATCTGAATGTTCTATTTTCAGCAGAGACTTCAGGTCAAGCTGTGACCCACCAAGCTGAATGCAGTCCACTATCTTTGTATGGGGACTACTGCTGAGCTATACTTCAGAGGAAAATGGAGGAGGAGAAGTTTGGAGTGGACAATGCTCTTCCTTCTCCAAAGTTCAACTCTGTCCTTCAGTCAGCTTTTACTGAAGAAGTAAATTGCAACTTGGGGAGTAAAAGATAGTTATAAATGTTCTTGTCCTTAATAAGAAAGGGTGTCTCAGTATACGAGTGTTGAGACCTGCTGTTGAAGAGAAATCATTAAATGCTGTGAGCTCCCCCCTCCCCGCCTCCATTTACGGCCTTTTTGATAATTTGTGTGTGTTGTTCTGGGGACAACAGTCAACATTTTGGGCAGAAACCAGTGTATTTTATACCAGAATGATTTTCTGCACAAAACAGTATGGATTTTTGTGTATGTATGTGTAAAACCCAAGTTTTTGTGATTTTTTTTCTTTTTTTGCAGAAATGAAATGTGAAAAATCATTTTTAAAATGTGTAAAAACTCTCGTCATCTTACCCAGTGGAGAGAAAAGTTTCTGTATTCCTTATTCTTACAAAGAAGAATGAAACAGAACACTGCCCCCCTATGTTGCAATACATTCTCCCTAAGAAGGGAGAAAGAGCATTAGTGAATTGCCTAGGCAAACTAACCCTACTCAGCAGTTATCGGTTGTGGATTAAAGTAAGACAGGGGAAGGGAGAGTGCATTTGTCTATGTGCATTTGTAGATGCTCTTCTTTTGAGATTGTCCCCAGAAGCTGTGATATGGGGTACTGGAGTAGTGTGCTGTCCTTCTCATATGTTTGCTTATTCCACATAGATAACACATGAATAGGGCTACTCCCGACTCCCCTCCTCCTCCTCTACCCTGGTGATTAAAAGCAAAGATTTCCCACACTATGCTGCAAGTGATGGCACACCTAGGACAGAAGGGATCACTGGAATCTATGTTCACAACTTGTATTCTGACCAGTAGTGATGGAGAAGTTTTCAATTGCCTCTCTCCTAGCCCACACTCCTCTGTAAATTGTAGGCAACATTCAGGATGGACATGAAAGGAAATGGTGTGCTCCTTTCCATCCATCTCAGCAATACAGCTAAATTGAAGGAGCCCTTTTTCATGATGATTGTGTTTAATCATGAAATAGTCTGCTCAGGGGGCAGTATTTGGAAGAGAAGTACTGTATTTGGCTTATTTTCAACAAGTATTTAGGAGGTACAGAGTATAGAAGTACTGTCATTCCACGGATGCAAGCGATGGATGGGAAATTAGACATACACATCAGTTCCATGTCTAGGGATCAGAAGGGCCTGGGATCAGCCCATACCCAGGGACTGCTTTTTCAACCCATTTTTCTCCTACTTCAACATCAGAGCTCTTACATAAGAGGGCTCAAGGCTACATTTGATTTAGTGGGGCCTGAGGGCAGATTTCCAAGGTAGGATCTCTCCCACTGAAACTGGACTTTTCTCTCCATCCCAAGAGATGGCTGCCCTCTAAGAGATCAGAGGATTGAACCACAAATCTTTTATTCATCATAGGTTGGTTATTAAGGGGAATTAATTAATGTTGGTGAGTGCTGCAGTGAGGCCAGACTTCTATGTGGTTAATGTAATGATATAAATTAGTCACTAGGTGGCACTGGATTTGTGTGCAGTTGGAGACACAATACAATACGTGTCTGGCTCTCCTGAATGGTGTGAGAACTGTATTCTCTAAGCATTCTGTGACAAGAATCTCCAACTTCATAGAATCATAGAGTTGGAAGAGACCACAAGGGCCATCCAGTCCAACACCCTGCCATGCAGGAATATACAATCAAATCATTCCAGACAGATGGCCATCCAGCCTCTGGTTAAAAACCTCCTAAGAAAGAGACTCCACCACACTCCAAGGCAGTGCATTCCACTGCCAAACAGCTCTTACTGTCAAGAAGTTCTTCCTAATGTTTAGGTGGAATCTCTTTCCCTGTAGTTTGAGTGCATTGCTCTGTGTCCTTGTCTCTAGAGCAGCAGAAAACAAGCTTGCTCCATCCTCAGTGTGACACCCCTTCAAATATTTAAACATGGCTATCATGTCACTTCTTAATCTCCTCTTCTCCAGGCTAAACATGCCCAACTCCTTAAGCATGGCTTCCAGACCTCTCACCATTTTGGTCTCCCTCCTCTGGACACGTTCCAGCTTGTCATCTCTTTCATCTTATGTTTAAAAGAATATCAGAAGCAGGGGTTGGAAAGACCTCTGCAAGAAATCACAGAGACCTTCAGCCAGTGAGCATGGGATCCTATTTCCTTTCTTAGGCAAGCAATTTACTTTTCTATGCCTGTCGAATAGCAAAGAAGGGTATTCAGCTAGATGGACTACCTGGCTTTAAATTCTGGCTTTAAATTCTGATGTATTGTAGGGTAGATAAGGAAAAGGAGAGATTGACAGCTCAAATAAATAAGGAAAATGTAGAGTCAGAAACAGATCACTTTTTCTTAAGGCAAAGTCCTTTGTGTACAAGTCACCTCCATAGCTGCATTGCTAGAGAACCAACTTTGCCCTTTTGCAGTCAGAATAACCTGCTGGAAGGATTACCTTTGTGACATCTTATCATGCAGTATTTAACAGAGTAGCTCTGTATCTTCTTGCAGTAGGGGTGTAGTTTTTAAAATAATTTTCTTCTTAAAGGAAGCAACAAGTCATTTTAACAATTTTCTTCCCGCTGCAAGAAACTCTTCAAAAACTATTGGCTCATCTACATGAGCCAGGATACACCAGCTCCCTGCTGGCATATCCCAGCTACAGATCTGGCCTGTTGTTCTCCTGTTCCCTGAACATAACAGGACGAAGTCCTGATGAGCACGCCAGCCTGACACTGCAGCCGCCACCCCTGCCGCAGCCATGTTCTTTGCTGACTCAGAAGGCAGGAAGGACGTCTGCAACATGTAACCAAGGCCTCCTGCATTTGACCAGCATTGGTCACATGCTGAGGGATTCCTTCTGAGGGAGACTGCAGCAGAGATGAGGGCCAGCCTGCACAGACAGGCTCCATGGACACATGGGGCCCAATCCATTGTTTGCCGCCTATAATGGAGTAAACCAGGTATTATTATAAAATGGTCTATAGGGCCCTACCCCATCTTCCCCTCATGTTATCCCTGTATCTGCCCAAGGGGTGGTAAGGACTGCCTGGGGGCAGAATAAGGCAAATGCCCTGCATCATATGGACTACAGGGCTCAGAGACAGGGGCAAGATAGGGTATTTAGCCCATGTAGACAAACAATTTCTGCACATAAAATAATAAAAAAATCTGTTTCCTGTGTAGAAAATGATGTTTTCTATGCAATTCAACAATGTGTGAATTTTATATAAAACAAGTCCTCAACTACAGCAATTTCTGCACAGAAAATAATGTCTGCATAGAAATATTATTTTCTGTACAGAATATGCTGTTCCCTGTGTATGTTTTTTTTACCAGTTTTTGAATATTTTTTGAATATTTGAATATTCTTTCCATCCCCAGCCTGTGCCCATTATTTAAAGGATTAAAAGACAGTCATTCTGATCGATGAACCTAAATAGCAGTGTGTGGTAAAATACCAATGGTAAACAAGGGCACAATGTCCAAATATGGGAAACTGCTTAATGCAGTGTAGATGTGTAAATTGCTATTGCTTAAAAAAACAAACAAACAAAAAACCAGTTTGTAAGCCGCTCTGATAGCCTTGTGGCTAAAGAGCGGGGTATAAATAAATAAATAAATAAATAATAAAAAATAAAAATATTCTGCAGATAGCAAAGTGAACTCTGCTTCAAACACATTATTGTGTGTTCTTTTGCCACCTCTGTGTGCATACCTTTTTCACCTTCATAGTGTGTCCCTCCCCTCCAATGCTGCCTTTCCCCCCAAGTCATTTTTGTCAAATTCATTATCTTTCCATCCATGTATAAACACTGAGTGCATTTATAAGCCTTTAGGCTCAAGACATATGAGATGCATGACCTGTACCATCTGGAGATGCAGCTATACCATGTTGATAAGAGTCGGGATGAGCTGCATTGTTTCCCATGATTCTGGCACACATTAAGGCAGTGAGAGTGAGTGGTGGTTTTGTTTAAAAGCTAGGAAGACATCAGGTGTTAGAAATAGTGTGAATACTCCCACTTTGCTTATATGTGCATTTCCTGTGTAATATAAAGTAACTGAGTGCAAATAATTTTGCACTTTGAACTCAGTTTGCAGTAACTGAAGATAACTAAGAGGAACTTGGGAGGAGCAGGCAGGAGCTGGGACATTTTAAAAACAGCTAAATAAGTAGGATGATAAAGGATTCATTGGATTTTTCCTACCAAACCAGGATAGTTGATGTCTGGAAAAGCAGTTCAAAATGCCAGCAGGATAAACAAAGGCTGGGAAAGCAGCCAAGCCCCAGTGATAGTTAATTAGGGCAAGCCAGATAAAGTTCAGAACAAGCAAGGTTCCATTTCTCAGAGAAGAAGCAATACAGGCAAGAAGGCACGCAGAAAAGAGTCCAGAATACAGTCCAAAGGTCAAGGCTTACAGAAGGCAGTGTTGTTCAGAAGTCGGTCTGTGGGTCCGCAGGATCAGGCAACAGGGTGGTCAGGAACAGTCCAAGGTCAAGGCGTGAGTCAAGGCAGCAAGGATTCAGGCACCGAAGTCAGCAGGAAGCTTTCTCCAGGGAGATCAGTTGATCTCTGACAAAGCCTCCATTGCCTCTTCCAGCCTATATAAAGCAATTAAGGCTTTGCCAGATGATTCTTAAAGAGCAAGTTCTTCTCATAAATTCTCAGAGACCTCGGTTGAGCCTCCTTTTGTGCTCGCTGCTGGGTATACAATGGTGGAGGTAAGTCCCTCTCCTCTTCTTCGTCCTTATCTGAGTGGGCAGGACTCTCTTCTGGAACTGATGCCAACCCACTCAGACCAGGCTCTTCCTCTGCTTGAGCCTCTAGGTTGGCAGGGTTCTCTGCTGGCACAGGTGTAGATAAACCTGTGCCAGGGTCCCTAGGGGCATTCCCTGCCATGTTCTCCTCTTCTGATTCTATAGCCTCATCAGGCTCACGGGGCATGACAGTTGAAGGGTATGCACAACATTTTATCACTACAAAGGAGAATAATGCCCAGTAAGGTAGAAGTCAGTAGGGAAAGAGGAAGATCGCATTGCAGATGGATAGACTTGATCAAGGAAGCCATGGTTCTGAGTTGGCAAGACCTGAGCAAGGTTGTTAATGATAGGGCGACTGGGAGGTCTCTCATTCATGGGGTCATCATAAGTTGAAGTCAACTTGAAGGCAGTTAACAAGAACAATGAATATAGGATCTCAGCTGCTGTGTTGTGTTACTTTAGTATGTAATCTATTTTGAGCAAGGACAGGCAAAGTGCAGCCCATGGGTCTTATATGGAATCCCAAGGCCATTTTTGTGGCTACTGAACCCCTAGAAGGATTCAAAGGATGCAATAAGATAATGTCACCTACTACTTCCGGAAGTCTCCTTGAAAGGCAATTTTGTGATAAAACAGGGTATGAACTCCCCTCCCCCTTCACTCTAAACCGGAAACTGCTGCCCAAAGAAAATTAGAAGTACGTACTTTTCTGACTATTCCTCTGTTTTTTAGTTTTAGAACTTTTTGCATGCTTTCTGAACTGGTGCAGCCCACAGTAGTCTCTTGGGTTGGGAAATAGGTGTCTGGACTGTCCAAAGCTATCCAACCCTGATTTAGAAGCTATCCTGAGCTCCCAGAGAATTATGTGAATCTGTCTAGTATGTTTTCATAAGCCAAGCTCATTATAGGTCTACGTGCAACTCACTGGGGTTGATCTCAGCCAATGTTGCAAAATGTAGCTCTTGCTAATGTAGTAAAAATCAGAGAAAGCATGGTTGTTTTGTGCTTCCAGTTTTAAGGCTGCCAAATAAAGCTAAGAAGTTTAATTGCTATATTTTTGTTCAGTTATTATCCTTTATCTTGCCTCTCCCAAAAAGGCGGTGTGATACACTGGGAGAAGAGGCATGCTTTGCTTTGCCATTTGGCTTAAAATTTTGGCTTTTCTTTCTTTCTTTCTTTCTTTCTTTCTTTCTTTCTTTGTCTGACTGAACTGTGATTTTTTTAAAATGATCTTCAGAATTAGAAATGAAAGGGAAACATCTGGTTTGCATGCTGAGAAAGAATTGTGTTTGGTTGCTGCATGAATGATTGCAAAAGCTTCTTCAAGTTCAGTTGTGCCTAAACATGGGAGGCAAGTGCTGAGGGCCTCCCATCCCCATCCCCATTAACTCTCAGATATTCAATAATATTCAAATATTCTGTGGGAAATACCCATTGGCAGTTATGTAGTGTTTATTATGCAGAACTAGATTACTTAAAGACTGGGTTCATGCTTAACCAAAAAACATAGCTTGTCATTTTTATGAAAGGGATCTGGCAAAGGTCTTGGGTTCACATGCTTTCCCTTCCTCCTTTGTGCACAGAGAGGGGGGATTTTGGCCTGAATAGTCCCAGCTAGAGTAGAGCGATTGAATCTACCCATGTCTTGACTCTCTATTCACCCTTGATTCAGTGGATCCACTCTACTTGGGCTTAACTAATAGGTTTCAGATCAGAAAGTTTCTGAACTAACCACAGTTCCCTAAAGTCAGGAAGTCATTGTTTTGCTGCAGTAAAAGCAAACCAGAATCAAACTATTTTGATGTCCTGGTTTGTTTTAACTAAGAACAGTTTGAACAAACCATGGTCCGTCAAGATGAGGCACAAGAGTTGTGGTTAGTTCAAAGTGGGTAACTTGGCCACAGCAGTTCATGTACTGATAACTTCCCATTTGGACTTATGTGGGGCTGCCCTTGAAGATGGCAGAGGCTACAGTTGGTGCAATATGTGACAGCTAGATTGCTGGCAGGAACGCTTTCTAGAAACCACATGATCGTGGCTCTAAAGGAATTGGATAAGCTGTTAATATGCTTCAAGTTCAAGGTGCTTGATATCTGACCTTGATACTTGAAGGACCTTTTCTTTCTATATGTCTCTGACCAAGTATTGAAGTCTTCCTCCATGTCCCACCAACAGAAGCTATCCAAAATTTGGAACCAACCTTCTCTGCTGTGGTGTCGTATTGTGGAGGGCCCGCTCCTTAGAGGACTGATTGACATCCATGCAAGA
Source organism: Gambelia wislizenii (assembly GCA_030847615.1). Classification (NCBI taxonomy): domain Eukaryota; kingdom Metazoa; phylum Chordata; class Lepidosauria; order Squamata; family Crotaphytidae; genus Gambelia; species Gambelia wislizenii. Next base: position 320,425,472 of record JAUMIR010000004.1, on the reverse strand, counting down.
TGTGATGTAATATCATTATGATGAGCATGGAGCTACTGGTGCAAATGGTAGCCCTCACCGTTAAGTTCTCCTACTTTCATCATAACATACAGTAAAATATACCCATTTTAGTGCATGTTACAGAGGACAGCTTAGCAAACACTGCTGTTGTCAGCACATCTGTGTTTGTCTTGATGTGATGTTCAGCTGTCAAAATGGGAGGTGGGAAGACCTAGGCTTCAGATTTCTCATCTTAACTGCAACCTCCCTAAGTGGAAAAAGCCACCATCCTCTCACCTTGCCCTCAGCTCCCCACCTGCAATATACAGAGGTAACAGTACTATCTTATAGGTTTGTTATATAGATTATTGCAAGTAAAGTATGTGAAGCGTTTTGCATATTCTGAGTGCAATATGACTCATAAGTATTATTATTGAAATATCTGAAATTGTTAATACAGATCACCCTTCATACAGATCATTGTGTGGCTACTTTTGGTTACCTGCCCATTAAAAAGTGAGTGAATCTAGCTCTGAAACATCATAGAAATTGGTAATGCTTTACACTGTTTGAACAATTTATTTGAATTGTAAATGGGTAGGTTTCTGTTCTGTACAATTATGCAGTGTTTATGTTTTGCTTTTTTGGCTACATTGTCTTTCTGACAAGCTGGAGTATTGATACTGTTAAAAACCCTATTTTGTTATGTTTTCTATCTTTTGGGGCCAGGCTGTTTTTCATATTAACCTTCCAGTTACCACATCATCTGAACTGAATGAAGTGATCCAAATATGTCTAAAAACCATTATTGACTGCAACACTGCCATGCTCTAAAAATCAAGTTTGCTGAAAACATGGTGAAATTATATCCATAGTGTGATGAAACCCTTTGACAATCTCGATGGCCACACAAAAATCTCATTATGTGGTGACCTTCAAAAATTCCCCAATGGTGCTTATTGATGACCAGCCATGGAATAATGAGATCAGACACAGAAAGTTGGGTTAAATAAGGGCCACTTTGTTTGACATATATCCTATTTAAGTTAATAGAACCTGAAAGGAGCAAAAGAGGGGAGCAACCTGCAAGTCCAGATCAGGCCAGGTGTCTACTCCAGACTACCTCCTCAGCTTTCCCTTGGGCAAAGCACCTGAACCCCAAGGGCAGTCCAATAGTTGGGTTGCTCCCTGGCTGGCCACTTACTGGAAAGCAAACTCAGGGTACTCCCACCTAACTCCCAGGATCTTATAAGTGAGAGCAAAACCCTTATGTCTCAAGAGAGGACTCCTTCCCCACCCCAGTCCCAGGATCTTTAGAGGCCGTTCCAGAGCACTACACTTCACCAAAAGGGTGCCAAGGTGTACATTGAAGTCTTAATTTCTCCCACGGCTACCTGGTACAAGGGGCAGGTGTCTGCTTAGACCCTTTTCCTCACTAGGCTAGCTAATAAGGCACTCACCCCCATGTTGCAAGTCCCCCAGGAAGATCAGATTGTCTTCTTCTGACAATTGAACATCATCAGCCCTGTAGCGCTGTGGCCAATGAAATGCAAAAGGCGACCCAACCCTTTGTGTGTGTACCATTAGAGGTGTGCAGAACCACTGTCCTCTAGCCAGGAACATGTTTGATGAAAAACCTTTCCATCGAATTGAGCCAGTTTCAGTAAACCTTCTATGCTGCATTGCAGAATCCAGTCTGGACCTTACTGTAGATACGTGGCAATATTGTTTTTTACTTACAGAAATTCCTTAGATCACAGAAGGTCTCTATGAAGACACCTGGTGTATGGGGATATAATTATAGAGTGTGATGTGCTCTGGAAGCATCAGGTGATATGTGCGAGGGCTTGATTAGTTTTACGGCTTATGTACACCAGCCAGGTATGCCAGCTCCTTGCTGGCATATCCTGGCTGCGGAGCTAGACCATCCTTCCCCCATTATTTTGATGAAACAGGCCAGAATCCACACAGGGAGACTGACCCATTGCTACAGCTGCCACCACCACCATTTTCTCTGCTGTCCTGAAGCCAGGAAGGGAGCCTAAAACATGAGACTAAAGGCCTCCTGCATGTGACCAGCCTTGGTCACATGCTGAAGGACCCCTGCCTGGGAGGGCCAGGGAAATGGTGGCAACAGCAAGGGCTGGCATGGTGGACAGGCATCTGTGGACACATGGGGCCTGATCTGGGTTTTGGCTAGTGGGAATGGATTGAACTGGGTATTATTGATGTAACAGTTTTTCAGGCCCTACTCTGGCTTGTGCCTGTCTCAGCCCCATATCTGCGCTGGGGGTGGTGAGAACTGCCCAGAGGCAGAATGGGGTAAATGCCCTGCATCATATGGACTGCAGGGCTCTGGAAGAGGGACAAGCTGGGGTATTTAGCCTGTGTAGATAGTCTTAGAGAGCTATTGGAACATCATTTAGGAGCCTCTTGAAAATCCTACTTAACAACCTATTAGAATTTCTTTCACTTACCTCCTAGACTAAGGAGCTCGCTAGAACTTCCTAAACCTAACCAAAGTTAATGGTGCAAGGTCAGCTTAAAATATTATGCAGCTCTATCAGAATCCAAAGCTGAGTGGGGCTATAATTTTTCACTTGTTTTATTTTGAAGGAAGCAACAAGTAATTATATAGCAATTTTCTTACTGTTGCAAGAATGTCTTTGAAAACCACACTAGTTTTCTAAACCTATTGGCAATTCAGGAGTTATTCTGTGCAAAATTCAAATGTGGTTCCCAGTGTTTTGTGCACAGAAAAAGCTATTTCTTGAGAAGAAAATGATGTTTTCTCTGCAAACTGACCATGTGTGAATTTTGTGCAGAATAAGTCTCCTCCACACACACCATCAACAGTATTTTTCTGCAGAGGAAAAAGCTTTTTCAGTACAGAAAGTAATATTTCTTCACAGAGATTTTTTTTTCTTTGAAAATTAGTTTCCTGTGCAAAACAACCATCTGCAAATTTTGTGCAGAACATGTCCTGAACTATGAAGTTTCTCATCAGTCCAGGATTTTTCTTATTAGGGTTTTTCAACACTTGAAGAACCATTTTCATTTTTCAATCACCCACCCACACAAAATTGGATATTTTATCATCCCTAGAACTGAAATGCCTGTTTTTTTAAACCCTGGGTATGTATAACTGTGGCCTCATCTACATGAGCCAGGATACACTGGCTCCCTGTGAGCATATCCAGGCCACGGATCAGGCCTATTCCTCCCCCGTTACTGCCTCCAAATGGACCGGAGTCCAGACAGACACTCTGGTTTGTTGCTGTAGCCACTGCCGCTGCCATCTCCCTGACTCTCCCAGAAGCTAGGAAGGTCACTCGTAACATGTGACTAAGACCGCCTGAATGTAACCAGCCTTGGTCACATGCTACAGGACTCCTTCCTGCTTTGGAGAGAGCGAGGGATACCAGCAGCTGAAGCAACCTGCCTTCCTGCCTGCCAGGATGGGCTCCTGCAGACATGTTGGGCCTGATCAGTTCCTTCCTGATGGAAACGGAGTAGCCCAGGTATTTTTTTTTTTTAAATGCAGTAAAGCCCCTACCCCATCTTAGCCCCATCTGAGCCCCATTTCTGTCCCAGGAGTGGTAAGGACTGCCCAGGTGCAGAACAGGGCAAAAGCCCTGTGTCTAAGATGGGACATATTGCCCCTGTAGAGAAGCCCTAAGACTCAATTGTAGATGTGTTATCTCTCAGATGGCAGGCAGAAAATACTGCTGTGTTGATCAGATAGGAAGAGAAGGCTGAGTTCCTAGTTGAGAAACTGCCTATGTGTCAGGGGAACATGTCCTCAGCCCCCTCCTTTCTGTTGCCTCCCCCCAACACACCAGTCTCTTGCTGACTCCTTGCATACATGGGGGGGGGGCAGAAAGTGATCTGTTTATTCTTTTCCCACTGCATAGTAAGCAAGGGACGGGGGGGGGTTCCTTTTTTATTTTACAAACAGAAAGGAAAGTGAGCTCATTCGACCCCTACTTGTTTCTTTTCAAAAGGCAGAAAGGGACCACAGAGGTCTGTCTTTCTTCCTTTTATAATGGTTTACACAAGTTGTTAGATTTGATGACTCCACCCTTCTGATAACCCATGTAAAGGGTCTTCAAAGAAAGAGAGAGAGAGGGAGGGAAGGAGGGAGGGAGAGTTGTTTAAACAAGTACCCTACTTTCCAGTTTACTAGGGCACTAGTGATGGCAGCAGCAGAAGTAGTCATTGTAATGTCTCCCCCCCCCGCTGCCATTTCTATAATGTTTGTGAGCATGCTGCTATAGAGCAAAATGCCCATAGTGCTTCATTTTCCAGACTGTTTCCAAATCTGGGTCCCAAAGGCACTCTGGGATTCAGAAAATAAGGTGTCTGTCTATTTTAACTGTGAGTGTCACTTTGCAGCAGCAATTTGTGTTCATTCTGCAAAAAGTTCGGGGTACCTCTGTGGTTTGGGGCCCTGAACCTGTTCTTGGAGGTCTGGTCAAGGTGGCAGCACGGGTTCCTAACATTTATCTCAGGGTTTTGTCAATACATATGTTCCATCCAGTCTTACTCATTCTAGGATCTTATGTAATACACCATCTTCTTGGTACTGGAAGGAAATTTGCAGGGTTTTCAGCCACAGCACATGTGATTCCCCATTTCATGCCAGGTTTTGATTGCATTTTCACACCATCCAGAACAGAGCTTGGAAATGCTAGCAAATCACCATTAGGATTACCTTTTTTAAAAAAGCAATTTGTTATTTATTGCTTAGGAGTGACATTATTTGTTAGGAATGCTCTGGATTATTTTTGAATCACTTAATGCAACAATTCTTCAAAACAACTCCCCTCAACGCACTTTAAAGTCATGAGGATATCATGGTGGCATCCTGTATGGCACAGTGTCACAAATGTGACTTCCACAAATGTGGCTAGTGGAAAGCAGGGAGGGATTGAAGAGGTTTCTAGCTATATCCCTGTAGCCAGATGGAAAATATTTATATCACCCACTGAGACCTCTAGAGAACCTTGGCCAGTCTCAATGGATGAAGTAATCATTTCACGTCTGGCTGCGGGGACATAGCCAAATGCTTCTCCAACTCCCCTCTGCATTCTAAAGCCACAGTTGAATCAAATCAGAATAGAGCGGCATCCCCGATGACAATCTGGGATTCCTTTGCAGCAAGCACTACTTCTGTATTTCCCACAGGTATTGTTGGCCGTCCACTAGATGTAACACCTCACTGCCACAAGGGGGTGGTGACCCACTAATTCTTTAACAGTGGAAAATTGGAATCACACTGTTTATGGAATAATCAGAATGGCACCCAGCAGATTCATTAATGGTGGTGGGTAACCCTATTGGTTGCTGCACTTTACCAACATCTAACACAATCTAGTTTACAAGTATCAATATACTCATGCCATTTGTCAGAAATTATCAAGGATAGAAGTCGCCTATTAAATGTGTATGATCAGTCAACTCTATTGCATATTGAAATTCTTCAGCAGAGTAGCATCATTAGTAGCAGCAGGGGTGGAGGGTGCGGAATGGTGGCTATGTAATTTGGAAGCCTGCAGAAACCATGGTCAGCAGTATGTTCATTAATATCATCAGCTATCATTTTGTCCATAGCGGCACTGTTCATGTGTTTGTTTGCTTGAAATGGAGGTCTATATTAAAATGAAGGAGGAGGGAATGATCCCTTTTCCTTATTTATTTATTTTTTAGCCAAAAGCTTGGTCTCTTGGATCGGGTTCGTGGTACCAATACTAAAGGAAAGCTATTCACTCCTCTGAATGTAGATGCAATCGAAGAAAGTCCTTCTAAAGAACCTAAGAGTGTTATAGTCTTGAATAACAGAGAGCGTTTTCGCACTGCATTCCGAATGAAAGCTTATGCATTCTGGCAAAGCTCAGAAGGTAAATGTTCTCATTCATTCATTCATGTATTCACTTTTCCAAACTGCTTCATCAGCCACCCTCTGGTTTTTCTCTCTCTTCCTTTTCCTTTCCTTGGCCTTGTTCTGTCATTTTGACTAGAGTTGAAATGCAATGTTGTACTTTAAAAAAAGAAGAAGATTGTCTTCACAGAAAAGATGATCTGCTGCACAGAAAATCACATAGAACCACATTTCCTGCATAAGCAACCCATGTATTTAAGTGTGGTCAAATCTGAGCAACAAAGTCCCGCACCCCATAAAATCTTGAACCCCAGTACATCTGGAACCCCACAACAGCTAGATTTCCTAGGAGGAAAATTCCAATGGATTGGAAGCCTATTATTCATTGAGAATTGGGAAACATAGCTAACATTGCTCTCAGTGAATTTATGAAAGTTGTAGCCCAACACATCTGGAAAACACCAGTGTGAGGTAGTCTGCTTTTAGTCCATCAGGGCAGATTATAGTTCAAAGAAGAGGGCCAAATTTGGTCCCTCACTGCCCCAGAGGGCAAGAAATTTAAGGGATTTATGTTACAGCAGGATAAATTTCAGCTGAACCTCAAGAGAAATTTCTTGAATGCAAGATTAGTTTGTATGTTTGTTCATGCATCTCAGATAATTAAAGGATAGATGCCAGAAGAGTGGAATCTTAAAAAAATAAATAAAAGCAAAGAGGGCTAGCCAGATTAGGATGGGATAGTTAAATCCAGAAGATCATGTTGTCAGTATCTACACTGGTGGAGTGGAGACTATTTCAGAGCCATTTTTATGGGTGTTAACTAGGCATGTTATTAGATTACCCTTTGTCTGTTTCATGCATTTTCAAGGGTAAAAATGGCCCCCACCAAAGCTAAATGAATGGAAGTTGGACCCTGCTCTAACTTTGTTTTTCAGAAAGGCAAATAGTTTGTCATCCAAACCATCATCCATTTCTTGTGAAAAACAATGATGAGGTGAGGTGTAGGGCGAAATGGGTTGAGTGACTGATAGCTTTTAATCCTAGAACATGTTTTATGGGGAGCTTTCCAATCTCTTTGCTTGGCGGGGGGGATTGTTTCTGTGACAATTGTTTCTTCTCCCCTAAAGCTACCGCACTTCACTATTTTGAAAATCTTTAAAGTGTTTTTTTCCCCCCAAACAGAATAATTTGAATTAAACACCCCCCAGCCCCTGCACTTAACTGTCTTACACATTCCTGCTTTCTGGTCTGGGACTACCTATACAATGTGTACTGTTTTTACTCAAATTACTCCAAATGGAGAAAGGGGCATCTCAAATTGGAGGATTCTGCTTTCACATAAATCAAATAAATCCATACAAATCCTTCCTCTTAAATCCTTCTGAAACTGTGCAGTTTTGTTACTAAGCTATGTTCTATGCTATCAGCCACTGATCTAAAGCTTGCAGTCTCTATGCCCTATCTTCATAGGGCAATTATGTCTTCAGCTTTCTTTCAATCCTGTAAAGTGTTTTTTTTTTTTAAGTTACTGGCAGCTGTGGCATTACTACAGCCAGTGTCACCTGCTCTGATGGTGTCACCTGGCACAGAAAGGCTGACCCCCCCCCCATGCCACCACTGACTGGCAGTTCCCTTTTATAAAAGTCAAAAAATCAATGAAACCTCTGCCCCAATCTTGCTGCTATTTGTCAGGCTACAAAACTTGACAATTCACTGCAATTCTGTCCAAGTGAAGATTGATGATAGCAATGTTTGGATTTCCAGTGATAGTCAATGGGATTTCTTAATTCATGGTTTTGGATCCAGATTGAACTGAACTGGTTCCAAGCTACTTTGAGTCAAAGCAGACTATTTGTACCACATTTGGATTAACAATATGAAGAGAAATTGGTAGATACTGTATGAGCAACTTCCTCTTGTTCTAATCTCTTCTGTAACTGCTCTTTGTCCCTGTGGGTGCTTATTCCACATTTTAGATGCTGGTACTGGGGATCCCCTGGCAGACGACAGGGGGTACAGCAATGAACTCCTCACTGAAGACATGATCCCCACACTGAAGGTGGTCATCCGAGCTGTCAGGTAAAGTGTGTGGGTTTTTGCTTCTTTTGTTTTAGAAGTAGATTTAGATAGATAGATAATTTTATTTGCCTATGGCACATCCATTACAAAACAACAAGTAGGTTAATACTTAATGCAAATGGATTTCTGTTAACAGAAGTATGTCTGACTTGTGTGATGACTGCATTGCTAAGTGATAATGTGCCATGGTGAAAGAGATTTTGTTAAGAAAACCCACTGATTCTCTTCTTGTATTAGAATACTACAGTTCCGCCTCTACAAGAAGAGATTCAAGGAGACTTTGAGGCCTTATGATGTAAAGGATGTGATAGAGCAATATTCAGCAGGACACCTTGACATGCTTTCCAGAATCAAATACCTTCAAGCAAGGTAAGACATTTGCTGCCAGGAATGCACAAACTGTACAGAAAGTAGGTTGCCAGGGATGGCCGCAGTGCTTCTCATTGTGGATTGGACAAGTTTGATAGGGCTGCCAATTCATTCACCAGTGAGGTCTCTAACACTGCCAGCAGAGTGTTTAGAAGGTACAACTTTCTAAGGAAAACTAGGACAATGCAACAATACACAATACACAATCAAGCTTCTGAGTTATCCTGAGGCTCGGTCAGATTCCCCGACTTTCTATGTTGTGCATTACAGTTCTTTTCATCTCCAACCAGCATGGCTAATGTATCTGGAAGTCACCAGATTGAAGAAGGTCAGGCTAAATCAGTGATGTTCAAAGTGTTGTTCTGTGGACCAGTGCCAGTCCATGAGCTGGTCTGTAGAAAGTTTCCAGGAAAGAAAGAAACAGTTGCTGATGAGCACAAATATGGTGCCAATCTCTGGCACATTTGTTACCTTAAGAGGTGGGGGATCCATGGTGCCAGCATCTGATTTAATGTATGGGGGAATTATTCGCTCAAAATGAATCGCCTGTAAGAGGAGGGTAACTTCAGTACCTTTTCACCTATGTATGCCAGTACTAACTGCAGAGAACTCCAGTTAAAGTGAACTAAAGTATCTTTAATGGGAATAACACAAAGTGAATTCTCACACACAGCACATGCTCCTAAGAATCTTCCAAGCAATTAGAAGAGAAAGGCAGGAATGGTTGGATAGATACAAGTTGGGGTGCATATTTGCCAGTCTCAAAGAAAGAGGTCTGCATAGCGAAGAGGGGCTCAGATAGGCATCTGAGGGTGGCACAGCAAAGAGAGAGTGATGGGGTCCATCTGTGGCACACTTTGCTAGTGTCTAAGCTGGAATATTTATAACTCATTTTGTGCCTTGAAGACATGTTTTGGCTACAACAATGGCTAAATGATTCTCCCATGGGAGGAACAAAGGAGAGCAAAACTCCACTGATGGTTTTACATGGCTGGGAGATAGGAATTGATGGATTTATGAAAAACTCACAGTGCAGGACAGGAGGGGGTTTCAAGGTGAGATTTCCTTGGGATTGGGGTTGGAAAGATCACTTTGATTGGATGGATGACTCATTGTCAAGGTGCCCAAGAAGAAATTAGCATATACCTCCTTAATGGCCTTGTTACCGGGGGGCTTTCGCACAATCCTAGCTGGCTTGCTTGCCAAAAATATTTCTATAATACCTTCCCAGGTTCTTGTGACTTCCATCTGACCTCTTTTTGGATCACCCCAATCAATTTGACCCTTTCAAAGTGTTCAACCCCTTCAGATATTTCCAATTATGAGATATTATAGGGAGGGGGTAGTAGGTTATGCTAACAAATCATGGAGGGGGGAACCTGACAGTCCCCCACATCGGAAAGCTTAAGAAGCACTGTGCTAGATTGTACATTCAGTGGGAACAAGTTATCTATAAAGAAAAATTATAAAGGCTATCTTAACAGTCCTTATAACTACCCTGTAAGCAGAGCTTGGGGAAATTATACTTTTGGACTACAGTTCCCGGAATTCCCACCCAGCATGGCCACTGAGGGTTCCTAGAGTTGTAATCTACAAAAGTAACTTTCCCAAGCTCTTCTAGCAAGGCATATATCTCATATAGCAATCATCTGGGAGACAGTGAGCTGGACTGACTAAACAGGCTTTTTAATTGTCTCAGACGGGGTTTGAACACAGGTATGCAAATGTATCAGACTTGTCCCTGAGTCATTTCCATCTCACTTAGGGGCTTACTGCATGCCAAAGAAAAGCAGCAGTGTAGCATGAACATTCTGCTTTCCATGCTGCCTTACTACCTGATGTTGTCATTCTTTTGTCCTGGTCCTGTGAGGGACTGAGGTAAAAACGTGTCTTTTTGCTAACCAGAAAAAACTGTTAACAAAAAGACGTGGTTTTTTTCTCTGTCCCCAATGGGACCAGAATGAAAGAATACCAGAAGAATGATGACATAATGTGGTAAGGCAGTATGGAAGAAGGAACCTCCATGCTACACTGCTGCTTTTATTTTGAGTGCAGTAAGCCCCTTAAAGTATTATATCTGTCTTTGCCCTCACTTGCCTCAGGCCATCTAATAAGTTCAAGGTAAAGATAAGATTTGAACCAAGTACTGTCCATGAAGCTCACTTCCTTTGCCATGGCACAGATATAGTTTTTATTTATTTTTATTCCTGTTTTTAGTTACTCGGTCTTTTCCAAATAGTTTTCTTTTTTGTAGTGAAACTGGGGATGGGTGGGGAGAAACTCTTTGGTTTCCGTTTTCATGCTAACTTACCTAAATCACACTTCCCAAATGAAACGTAGCTATACAAAAATATCCACTTTTTCTGATTTTGCAATGGCATTCTTCAAACAAAAATGCATTCAAAATATGTATGTTAGTGAAAAGTCTACTTAAAATGCACACATTAAGAAAATGTCATACAAAAATGCATTACATTATAGAAAAATGCTTGCACAAATACATATATTAGGGAAGTGCTACAAAAGTGAATGTATTATGAGAAATGTGCACAAAGATATACACCTAAAAATCATGGAGTTAATGAGGAACTGGGACAAAAAGAGCTGGGCTTGGGAAATGAGAAACTAAGCCAAACCGAATTTGATGGATTGGTCCCTCCTTAAAAGAAATGAATAAATATTGGTGGATGACACAGACATTGGAGCAACTTTTCTTCAGGGGAAATGGTAGTTGACCTTATTGATTTGCTTGACTGATATATTTAGAAGATTTATATCCTACTTTTGACTAAAGGTTGATCCCTAGAAAGATTTACAGTGCTACTAAATAATAATAATAATAATAATAATAATAATATCTTGGAGTGGGGGAAGATTGATGGTTAAATGGATGGATGGATTGAATGACAACCCTTTTTCACCATGTCCTGTTATTGTCTTCTTTCAGAATAGACATGATTTTTGCTCCTGGACCTCCAACTACACCCAAGCATAAGAAATCCCAAAAGGGAGGAACATTCTCTTACCCTTCTCAACAATCCCCAAGGTGACATTATTCTGTGTGCAACTCGCTGGGAACAGACTTCCAACTTGCCATCATTATATCCTGATCCAATTAGTGCCAGTATGAAACAGGCTCCATGTGCCACCTATGCAATGTTTCTGTTTAGCTTGAAATGAGTGTGTTGTCACAGAGATTTAAAGATTCAAATACATCCCAAGCAGAGCTTGGAATTATCTTGTTACAAAGTCTGAAATACTTGTCATGAGTTTCCTTTCTCCAATAAAAAAGAAAAGAAAAAGAAAAGAAAGTTAAAATAGCTATTTTATGTTTTTGAGAAAAAAAGGAAAATAAAGAGAGATGGATCCTTTTAGCTCACAAGAACCATTGATTGGTTGATTGCAGCACACTGCACAATGTAGGAACTACTAAGCTGACCAATATGCATTTTCCAAAGTGAAAGACAACGAGCCTTAATTATAATAGGTGCATGCACAACAGCTAGTAGTTTCAGTGCTGATCACTGTAAAACTAAGTGCAGTGAATTCAGGCTTCTGTCACTTTCAGTTCTGGGAAATGTGCAAAAATGCTTATATCCAAATTAATTACTATTCAGAATACTCTTTCCTCAGGAAGTGTTATACATCTGCTTTGTGCACTATAGGGTGTGAAATATTTTTTGGAGGAGAAATATTCATGGAAGTACAGTTGGACCCCCGTATCCGCAGAACCAATTGCTGTGGTTTCAGTTATCCATGGGACACAAAACAGGAACACATACCATAGAGTCTTCCTAGAAGCGTGCCTAGAGAGGCATCCTCTCTAGACATCTTGTAGGTCCTCCAATGTAACTCTATGTTATTTTTAACTGGAAGTCCCATTATTTTAACAGGGTTCACTGTTATCTGTGGTTTTTGGTATCTGCGGTAAGTCTGGGAATCAAACCCCCATGGATACGGGGCTCCGACTGTACTAGGAAAGTTTTACCTGCCTTTAAACTGGATCTTTCTTCTCTTTCAGGAATGATCCATACATAGCCAAAGCATCCACAGTAGATCCCGAAGACCAAAGTATGATGGGCAAATTTGTTAGAGTTGAAAGACAGGTATGAAATTCATAGCTCTTTCTGTTCATTCCCTCTCTGTGAGCTTTATAACTATGATTTATATAACCTCTCCACTAATTGGTTTCCTGTCCTTTAGCCTCAAGACTTCCCACTTTCTGGTGTTTTCCAGATGCTGAGTTTGTCTAGTATTCAAAACTATTGAGTCAGTAGTACCGATGGCATTAAAACAGACTTTCAACACACAAAAGGCACAAGATATTCTTTAATAAATAATGTTTATTCAATATTCTTAATCTGTAAGTATCAAAACAGAACTTGTAGCAGGAGTAAACACTACAAAGGATCATTTAATACACAATCTGAAATTAATGTTATGTTACAGAGGCAAATAACATAAATTATTATAGGCCTGATTCTCTAAAAAAATTGTAATGCAATAAGTCAAAAGGCTTTCAAAATGGAAGTCTTCAAAATGGCCAGCAGGCATTAGTTTCCATAGACAGGCATTTTATGGAGGCTGGTGGCTTCCATATCAGTTATGGGAATCTGAATAAAGGATCTAGCAACGTTGCAGAACTCTGTCAACTTCAACAACTTGGGTAGCTATTTTAAAATTCAGAGTAAAACCCAGAGTGGATTCACCACTCTGCCAACATTGGAACCACCAGCCTCTGCTGCAGAACTTTCAATGGAGGAAGACTTAACTGTTCTCATCAGACACCTTTAGTAACCATCCTAAGAAAATAGCCATTCTAAATAATTGATTATTGTTTGAGATGGTTGCCAGAAAAATGGCTCCCAGACAATAGCAATCACTGACTTTATTCTTAAAATCTCTTTCTCCTCCAATGTTGAGCTCAAAGACACTGGTGAGTAACTATTGTACTCCAATATGGATTTCAATTGACCTTTGCTCTCATCTAGCCGGGTTGTTCATATATTCTCCTGATGACCAAGCTATGTTGAAAAGCAATGGACTCCCCTTAGTTAGATGTTTTTAAGCAAGGGTTTGATAGAATTCATCCCATCAAGAATATTCTGCACCAGCAAGAGACTGGATCAGATGGCTGTTGTTGCTTTTGGGATGTTGTGGGCCTGTCTACACTGCAGAAATACAGCAGTTTGACACCCTTTTATCCACCATAGTTTTATCCTATGGAATCCTGGTGTTTGTAGTTTGGTGAGGCACCAGTTTTCTCTGCTAGAAAAGAATAAATACTTCACAAAACTACAAATACCAGGATTCCATAGGATAGAACTATGGTGGATAAAGTGGTGTCAAACTGCTGTATTATGGCAGTGTAGACAGGCCTGGTGTCCAGGTGCTAGAGATAAGTAGGAAACAGTAATTTCCACTGTGGTTTTGCTCATGAGCTTCTTAGTGATCTTGTAGGATGTCATATTATATTTATTATTTTTATTTATTTAAATTATTTATTTGATGTTAAATACTAAGTGTTTACAAAGAGGCATAATTTTACTGCAAGTATCAAGGCACAGATAGGATGACATCCTGGCCAGCTCTTAGTATGACAGTGATCTAAGAGATCACATAGAATTTGAGAGTTAAAGCCCCCACTCTCCTCACAATTTAACACCGAAGGATTAGGGGAAAGGCCATAGCTTAGCAGTAGTGGTCAAATACATGTTTTGCATGCAGAAGACCTCAGGTTCAATTCCCTGTATCTCTGAGTAGGTTTTGGAAGGATTTCCAGCATTTCACTGATTGAAACTTGAACACTTGTTGCCAAGCAACATCAGAGCATGGTGAAGATGGCAAAAGTTATTAAGGGGACAGAATACACAAGCTAGGAGAAGCTATAGCAGTTAGCTTTTGCCTGAACCTACTGGGAAGGGCAAGATTTTGCCCCCTCTTGTCCTTCCCCTCATCCTGAGTTAATTTAACATAAAGCCCATGTCTGAAACTAAAAAAAAAACCACTGTCAGTAAATGTGGACAGCACTGAACAAGATGGCCTACAGCTTGACTTGATATAAGGCAGCTTCTTGTATTCTTGATTAGGCTTTATTGGCTATTACTTTTGAGGAGATATACGCTACCACCAACTACTGCTCCTTGTTTTTTCCATCTAACAAGTGTTCTTTTTCAGGTCCATGACATGGGGAAGAAGTTGGATTTTTTAGTCGATATGCACATGCAGCACATGGAACAGCTGCAAGTCCAAGTCACTGAGGTGTGCCCTTCAAAAGAAACTGCATCCCCAGCAGAGGATAACAGATATTCTGAGCTGAAATCCATCATTTACAAATACTCTGAACCTTCCATTCATGAAAAGCCTCCAAGCTTCCATCACGTTCCTGTGAACAAAGTTCCTCCTTTTGGATTCACAACACAGGGTCAAAGCAGTGGCCCATTTTCATTGCCGTTGGGTGGGCAGAACTCTGGTCAGTGGCAGGCCATGCCATTTTCGACTGCATACACAGAAAGACCGACAGTTTTGCCTATACTTACCTTCCTTGACCCCCACCTTTCCTACCAGTCACCGCCAGGTGACCTCCAGAGCCCCCACTCAGAAAGAATATCTTCAAGACAGAAACACAGCTTGACGCGAGACAGTGATACCCCATTATCCCTCCTCTCAGTCAACCATGAGGAACTTGAACGTTCACCAAGTGGATTCAGCATCTCCCAGGACAAAGATGATTTCCTTTTTGGGCCAAATGGGGGTTCAAGTTGGATGAAAGAAAAACGCTACTTGGCTGAGGGTGAAACAGACACAGATACTGACCCATTTACCCCAAGTGGGTCTATGCCTCTGTCTTCAACAGGAGATGGGATTTCTGATTCAATATGGACCCCTTCAAACAAACCAGTGTAAAATTCTCCATACGGGTGGCTTGGGCAGAGTCATTGGTTGGCCTCTTCTCGCAATGTAAACATAAACTTTGTATATTTCACTATCACCCCAAAGCTTCCTAGCTCAAACAAACTAACAAAACACCGGTGGCTGCACTGCATGCTGGTATTAGTGGTAGTCATTCCACACCATTTCATACGGTGGGATAATGCGGTTTTGTTCATGCTGCCAAAACTGAGTGGTTTAGTTTGGAGCATGGTTTTGCATGATTTTACAATATAAATGGTACAGATAATTTCTTCTCTGATTTCAAATAGCAAAAATGATGTTTTTTGGGTATACCAAGGGTCAGGTCAATGCCAGACTAAAAAAACTTCTGAAGAGAGGCCATATTGCATTTTTGTCAGCATAAAAATTCAAACACTATTTTTCAGATTAATACCCTTTGCAGAATATATCTGTTAGTATTATTAAATATCCCCACTCTCAACTTACTATTTAAGCCTTGGTTTTTCCATTGAGTTCTTGATCAAGTGCCATTGCAATTACGCCTGTTAATTTTGTTTATTCAAATATCCATTTAGTTTCAAAGACATTTCTCATGCCCTTCTGAGGTTTTATATAAAGTCAGAGAGTGTAGCATACCTTAAATCCCCAGAGGACTTAAATGTTTGATGGGGTTTCTTTTTATTTTTGCAACATTTACAGTTTGGTTGATTTCAATGTGGCTAAAATGTGCCTAACACCATCTGGATTGCTGCCAACTAGGAGTTTCAATCCCATTGAACTCCATGGGTCTGAAGCCATTTTTAATCTTTGTATTCCCTTGACTCAAAATGGGATTCATAGGTACCTAACACTCTCTGGATCCCCTGTGGTTAAGAGACAGGTTACATTTTATACTTGATGGTGGCAGGCATGTTTTACATCTGTGTTGCCTTTGTAAGAAACATGTTTTGTACAGAGTGGAAGTGTGAATCTGCACCACTAGGGCAGACATCCCATAGACATGCCCTGGGAAGCTTAATATAGCTGTGGTTCTCTATCATGTTCCTACTATATGTCCAGAGATATGCTTCTCTCCTTCACAAGTAATGTGTTCATGATAGGAAGCAGCACTTTGGATAAGGCAACTGTGCCTGATCCCATAAAGTGTGAAATCAGCTCTGAATTGCCTTGAACTGTGTGATACGTGAGTATTTACCTCTACCGATAGGTTTTACTGATTTCCATGGGATTGTAATAGGCTCAGTGTCTCTTCCCTGCATAATCAATGGATAACAATTATTATCTCATTGTCCAGGCTAACCATGTATTGTACATTGTAGCCAATCTAAGGATATCCCTGCCTATGGTGTCCTGCCTATGGTGTTGTTAGGATCTTTTTCTCTCAGATAACTGCTGCAATATGATTCAGCTTCATTCAGAATTTTGTAGGCTAGAATAAATAATATTCCTGTTATACCTTATGAGGCATAGTTTGATAAACCTTAGCCAACTGCCAGTAGAGCCATTCCTTCCTGCTGCTCCTAATATTACAACAACAACAAAAAAATGGCACCATTTGAACACAGCAAAAGTTGTGTCCTGAGTCCTCAAAGATTTTGCTCTCAGTTTCCATGGTGCCAACATTTGAACCATAATTTTTCAACAATAATATATTGGCTGAGACATTTCTGGGTTCTGTTTATAATGATTATTCTCTTATTTTTAGGTAATGTGCATAAATGAATGACTTAATTTCCTCGTGCCTCAGTTTCCCCATCTGTAAAATGGGTCTAATTATACCTCACCACAGGGGGATTGCATGAGGCTCAATTTGTGCTGATCTATAAAGCACTTTGAACTCAGTGGAAAGTCAGTTAACCTTTCCCCTTTGTTGCCTGTGGCCTATACCTCACAGGGCTTCTTTACATAAGCACTGGCAAAGGAATGGCTCTGGTATTTGTACTTTTCTGTCACTGGTGCCCATGGGTGTTCTTACACGAGTAAGGCCCCATTCAAACACCTACTGGACTAGAGATGTAGTTCAAATGATGCATCATAGGCATATTCCATGGAGAAACCTAATATATGTGATGACTGTAGAATCACCTCATGTTGAGGGAGAGAATTCATACGAATCAAACCATCATGAGTAAAGGGCCATCCAATGGAGCACCATTAGGCACACATGAAGTGGTCCTATATCAAGTGAGACATTTTATCCCTGTATTGTTTTCTACTCTCCAGGATGGCTGGCAGAGGCCCTTCCACCATATCACCTCCTCTTATTTTGGAAGCTGGCTTAGTAGTTGGATGGGACACCATCAGGGAATACCAGGGATCTCCAGTAAGAGCTAGGAAATAATCTTACCTGAGATCCTGAGTCCTGCAGGTCAAAGTTGATGATATTAGGCAACATTGCCCAATGGTCTGACTCAATGTAAGTGAACCTCCTATTTCCTGCTACCTGATCCTTTGAGCTGGAGATACTTAGCGTGTGCTCTATCATCATGCTATAGTCCTTCCCTGGTCACACTTTACTTTAGGAAGTGAAAGCTCTGATGCAGGTCTGCTCTTTTGCTAGTCAACTCACATCAGCAGGCCAGTAAGAGTCTGAAAGATGCCTAAATTGAGTGGTTGTCAGAGCATCCTTATTGACTGGGACCTCTCCTTGAAGGATTTACAGCAAGAGAATGGATTGCATGTGTAATACCTTTTCTACCAATGGAAATTATAAAAGCTTTGTCATATATGATGCAAAATGCCAACAACTGTTAATAATTCTTGGTGAGGTGTGGTTATATGAAGAATTCTGGGAATTAACTCTGGCAATAATCTGCCACTTGATCATTCACTGCTGTCATCAAAACTACTGTCCTCAACTTGTTTCATATGCTAGTGTTGCCTTTCACATGTGATGCCAAATTAGGTGGGAGATTCTTTGAATTTATGTTGGGTGAGTTGGATCCAGTCTTAGCCACAATTAGATTCAAGCCATTAGAATCAGAGGGGCGCTGTCACAACTCCCTAAAGTCCCACTGATTTCAATGGGCCTGCTCTAAGTTTAGCCAAGATTGGACCCAACCCTATAGGTTATGTGATGCATGAAACAGCCATTTGTTATCCAAACAATAATGCATAGAAATGCATTTTATTTGATTTTACTGAATTGCTTCTTCCTTTGGTGCTCTTTGCTGTAGCCACCAAGACAGGTAGGCTGGCATCCTGTTAGTGAGTGATGATGGCCAAGTCCCACTTGTACCATCTTTACTCACTTTTTGGTTGTTGCGGAGGTTGCAATTTCCATTTTTGCAATGACCAAAATTGCCCCCTGCCAAAGCTACCTTTTCAGTGTGGCAGCACCCTGTAAGATAGCCATTTGATGACCAACACATGAAATATCAAGGCCAGATACAAAGCTTGGGTTAAAATAGGGGCCACTTTATTTATTCTATCATCTCTTTAATCTGTTTTCCTTGGGATATGCAAACTAGAGGGGAAGACCCAATGTAGGAAAAGCTGGAGCTGATGGTCTCACCCAGACCTACCTCCCAGCTTCCCTGGGTAAAACACCTGAGCCTTGGAGGAGGGGGGTTCCCAACAATTGGGCTACCCCCCCCCCCACGGACCATCTGCTGAAGGCAAAACCCCAGGACAAGACATACGACTTCTGGCAAGGACCCCCCCCAAGTCACATGACCTACAAGGATAGTTTGATAGAGCCATCAAAAGCGGTGCCATAGGTGTACACTGAATTAATCCCCATCTCACCCACTACTTGCCTGTTTATGACACCACCCTAAGCCAATTGTCCAATTCCCTTGTGACAGTGTGGAGTAGGCAAAAAAACATGTAGAAAAGGGGAAAAAATTCCTAGCCAGCCCATAAGCGACCAGGAAACTCATACTGTGTTGAATGAAGCAAAAGAGGAGGAGGAAAGGGGCAGCCTGAACTTACATTGTATCCTCTCTGCCCCAAATCTCCATTGTCATGGCGTGACATGCCATGAACTGGTCAAGGGCTTCTCATGTGAGGTCATCAAATCACTTCAGGCTGTGTGTGTGTGTAATTCTCTGTGTTTGGGAAGTGGGGACAGCAGGAAAGATGGGTCCAGCTCTTTTCCTTTTAGCTGGACACGCAGCAATTTCAGAACTCGCTAAGGATGACTGTTTTAGTGCACTCAGCTAAAAGAAAATGGCTGACTATATTTCTGCTGTTGCCCCACTTTCTACCACCCAAAACATGGCCACCTTAGATGGGCTGCCACACTGAAAAAAATGGGGTTTGAGGAACTTGCATTGAGAGATGTAACATATCTGTGTGTCACAGATATGTCTGCCCGGTCAGGATTTTTGCTGTAATGTCCCACTTCTCTTCTCTGAGGAACAACATTTCTCACACTATCAAACAGTGAAAGTGGTGTTTCTTGAGAGTGCAGAGTAGTTAATGACTGAACGTACATGAAGAAACGAGTCAAGAATACTGACTCCACTTACAAAAGCACCTAGCAGGCCTCAAATAGGATGCCTGTGTAGATTTCCACCCTATCATTTTATATTGAAGAGGTAGGTGACCTTTGACTCTCCAGGTATTTTGGACTTTAGCTTCCCTTTGGATCCCTTCCAATTCTATAGTGCTATGACTGTAGAAGCGCCATCTAGTATGGATAGTATCATGGAACTGTTAGACTTGACATCCATAATACCCAAAGAGCCAAAGAGGATACCCCCCCCATCTTATTCTGTGTGAAACATATGACCTCTTTGTGGAGTGTTAGGTTGACTTCACAAGGGGCAGTGAACAAGTAACTTGTAAATGTAGTTGATATGGGACAGAATACAAAAGAAAACTCTGTTCAGAGCCCAGTTTATTTCTAGCCAATGAAGCAAGTATAGAAGATTGATGTAAGCACCATCAGATCTGTGATCATCATGTTCTATTTTCCTTATGTTATTGGTTCTTTTTAAATCCTGAAATCATGGGCTGATTCAATGGTAGGGTTTCCCCCCCTCTGTCCTTGTTGACTAAAACACAGAAGAACAGAACCATTTTAGCAGGTTAACAGAGAACTGGTTGACGTGTTTGGGATGTCGGTACAGAGGCTGCCTTGAATTCCTTTAACTCTGTACTATGTTCTCATGGAACCAGCCTCAAACAGGCTTTAAAACCGAGAAGTACAATCTAAGTTTCATAAATAAGGCAGCACATACACTAAACTGCACTGCCACTTTAAAAACCAGGTACAACTGCAAGAACAGCACTGATTTAGTATCATTGGGAGGCAAGGTATTCTTTAGAGCAGGAATGGCCAAGGCTTGTTGAATCAGAGCTATATTTCCCAACTTAAAACTGCCCTTTGCATAGTTGGCTCTGTATTCAATATGAAAGGATTGTAATAATTACTGTGACCCCAAAACAGAGGTGTGCATGACAATGCTTGTATTTGACAAAATGTGCTTTCCTTTCTTTTATATTTCACTATTTTGCCCAAAGGGGGAAAACTGTTTGCAAAAAGGATGGTGGGTGGGTGGGAGAATGAATGCATTATTGCTGTAGGAACTGTGCACTCCCTTATCTAGTAGCACTTGTTGAGACAGGAGCAGGGCACACTCAACTTGATTGTTAGTGCAATAGTGATGCTCTTCCCTCTTCAGAATTAGGGCAACTGAAGGAGGTAAAGGGAGACTCCTTTTTTATATGATCAATGATGTCATGTAGCCTAATCTGATAGGCTATGTGGGTCCATGACAATGTCATGCTCGCCCTGTGAGCCTTGATTGTCTGGGATCACATAATGAAGTTCCTTGAAGTAAAGAAAAAATGTCTAAGTGGTTGATTTTCCTTTATAAATGAAACCTTAAACACTCCGTTAAGCTGAAATGCAGAGATATTGACAGAATTGCTGTAGAACAGAGATGAACAACAAGATGCTGTCCAGGTAGCACCAGACTGCAGCTTTCATGATCTTTTTGTTACTTGTGCTACTGAGGGTTGGCAGGAGTTCTAGTCCAACAACATCCATATAATGTTCTGGCTAACTCCACTTCAATCAACACAAGCTCTCAGCAGATTTGGAAGAACTTTATTTAGCAAGCAGAGTTGATCACAGCACACAATTGTTGCCAGGACTGAAGGCTTTTATAGTTACACAGTATACTAAAAGACCACACAGTTCAACTGTTATAAAAAGCTTTCATTTCATTAATTAGCAACTTAAAACATTCCATCTTCCCAGCAATAATCCCTCCTTCCCCCTTACCAAGTTCCCCACAAAAATGACCTTGGCCTCTCACAGCTCCTAATTCCTCCGCACACATCTCATTCTCCCAGGCCATGGATGATACTCTTTTACCTCCCTGGCTATGTAGCATGTCCCATCACCCTTCATTACAAAACATAAGAAATAAGCATGGCAGAACCATGATTGGAGCATGATCCTGACAATCTGGAAGGCCACAAGGTGCCTACTCCTGTTTTAGAGCAAGATGTAGCTTATGAACCAGGAGCTGGGGATTCTCATTTAAGAAACTACAGTATATACTGCAGATCAACGAAATAAAGCAAACCCCATTTTAATAATAATTTATTTATTTAAAACATTGACAGGTTACTGCAATATACTAGCATTAAGCTGGAGGAATAAACTATGCTGTTTTAGAACTCTTTAATTTAGCAAAAAGCTTTAGGAAAGACCATACACCAGGAGTAGAATGCTTAGCACATGTATGTAGATCTCTCCTTAGGTTTTGGGCAACTTGTGGCCCCCTGAATGTTATTCAATTGCAACTTTGACCAGCACTAGCCAGCAATGCCAATGCAGATGACTAATGGGGGTTGCAGTCCAAAATCATCTGGAGGACCACAAGTTGCCCACCTCTACCTTAGGACCTCTGGGTAAAGTGGGAAACCAGGAAATATGTCTGACATTGAGAACTCCATCTGATGCTACTCTTTGTAGAATTAGAGCTGCGACAACATAATTGCTTTCCACACTGCAAAGGTAATTTCAGACAGCCATGTTGAAGGCTTCTCCATTTTATGAAAAAGTGACACTGACATGGCACAGACTTGGCCAGTATGTCCCAGCATATGGGCCCTTCATCCCAGAAGGACTCACCAACATGGATGCCTGCAATGGGCCTCCCGTTTTGGCCAGTTGGGTGTGTGGAAAAACTATTTGAAGGGTCCACAATACAAGAGTCCACACAGGTGCTCTGGGGCATTGTGGGAAATTCAAATGGTAGACCCTAGCCAGCACTGTTGCTTCTGCTAGCTGGCAAGACTGAAAGACGCTACTGATGTATGAGAGGATAGGATTTTGTTTAGGTTCCTTAGGTCCCTGCTTATGACCTCTGATATTAGGGTATGAGAACGAGCTATAATACAAAAGTAGTATCAGATGCAGCACTTTGGAAAGATGCATCCCATCAGATTAGATTGCATGAGGCAGGTGTGGCTCTGCAGATGTTACTGAGCAAGTCCCATCAACACAAGCTATCATAAGCAATAGTGAAGGGTGATGGGAGTTGCAGTCTGACAATATCTGGAAGGTTGCTCTTTACCCATCCTTGGAGCAGATAATACAGACCTGGACAGACTATGGTAGTAAGCCAGCATCCCTCAGCATAGTGTAAATATTCCATGTAGAACACTATACAACCTCCAGGCAGAATAGTGTTATTGTACAACACGTGTCAATGACTGCGTGTTGTTGTGCAATGCATGACCCCAATGCACAAATGTGCAACTGCAATGCACATTTGTAGTGTTGTTGTGTGCACATCTCTGCTTCTGCCCATATCAGCTGAATACATCTGTTGTGCTATGGCATATGTAGTGTGACGCACACATGTATCTCACTAACAGAATGGCAGCTCACGAGTGTCTTTCATGCTTGTGCTTTCCTTCCTTTTCAAATGTCTT
Organism: Gambelia wislizenii; assembly: GCA_030847615.1. Classification (NCBI taxonomy): domain Eukaryota; kingdom Metazoa; phylum Chordata; class Lepidosauria; order Squamata; family Crotaphytidae; genus Gambelia; species Gambelia wislizenii. Next base: position 320,402,371 of record JAUMIR010000004.1, on the reverse strand, counting down.
GTTCATGCTATCAGGCAACCTTGTTGTGCAGAACAAGCAAGTTTATGCTAAATGTATTTGGCCTATTTATAAACAGAGGTGTGGGAAGACCAATTCTTTACAGAAACAAAAGCAAACTGGAGGAATGGAGCAAAAATCTGCTCTTGCCCCTTAAAGTTTCTTTTCTCTGGAACTAAATCTGTTTCCTTCCTGTTCACTTCCAGTATTGTAACTGGATAAGAAAAATGAACTTCCTTGGGAGTGCAGTAAAATAATCCATGCCCCAATTTTATATGAAGTGTAGACCTTCTCCTATTCCCACCCACCCCCACTTGGTATCTGAAAGGGGCAACTATGCATTTTAACCCAGATATTGTTGTCTTTCCTGTCTAGTAGGCTCTGGTTTTGCAGATCTGAATCCTGGTCCAAAGAAACAGTTTCTCATCATATGAAACAGCTCTTGGACTGTACCTCTTCAACACTGTTGGAAGGGAGGAAGGCTGTTTGAATGACGTACCATGGGATAAAATGTTGCCCTACATAGAAAGCACATATGTTAAGAAGAGAGGCTGCTTAGCCTTTTTAAACCTGGCCTCTCTTCCTTTATGTGAAAACAGTTTATACAGGATTATAGCTGGAACCTCTCCCTAAACTGCAAGTAAACCCCAGGATTTCATAGCATGTTGCCATTACAGTTAAAGTGGAGTCATAGTGTTATAACCATGTAGTGTGAAAGAACTCATACTGCCCACCCCCACTACCCCCAAACCCCTACCAATTTCAACCCAAAATCAAAATTGGCAGGCATGTTACATGTCAAGAGTGATACTTCAGCCCATGGGGTCCTTCACCCTGGTTTAATGTGTCTATTCCATTTAGGATATAAATTGAATTTGGGTCACTTTCTGGTTATAAGTATAACCCCACCCCCCGCAAGATAGGACTCTTACCCTTCTTTGCATCCTAGGTAATTTAGAATCATAGAATATAGAGTTGAAAGAGACCTCAGGGGCCGTCCAGTGCACATCTGGACTCAGGCAAAGGGCATCATGGATTGTTATTGCATGGTGATGGTGATGATAAAGCCAGTTTATGCTGTATAACAATTAAAAGCAAAACATGCTGCCCTACATACAGTCTTGCAATCAAATTCTGTTGGCAGTGGTAGCTGAAAAACTGCTCTGGATTTTAGCCTGTATTTTCAAGGAACTGTCCAAGGTGCCAGACCTGTTTTGGGGATAGGGTTCAGCACCTTGGACAGTTTGTTTACAGTTCATATTTTTAAATAAACCTTAGCATAAATTCACAGCCCCAGTGACATAAGAGCCACTAGTCATTACTGTCTGACACATGTACTGGGGGCTTTCAGAGCCCTTTGCTGGGGATGGAAAAATGACCATGTGCCAATTTTGTGCAGAATAAGTCCCACATTGCGAATAGGATTTGAAAACTATGGGGTTTTCAATGATTTCCATGCAGCAGAAAGAATATTGCTAAAATTACTCATTGCTTCCTTCGAGATGAAACTCAGTGAAAAACTACATCCCCAGCTTTTGCTTGCACAGACTGCCATGGGAATGAACTACCAGCTAGAGTCAGTATTGCTATCCTTCAGCCATTGCTAAATTCAAAAAGCAACATCTGTGTATAGTTATTAAAAAAAAGAAAAGAAATAAGTGCTGTTTAGGGGCTCTTTCACCTACTTATAATTGAAGCATTGTGATTCCTCTTTAACTGCCATAGCAAACAATTACAGCATCCTAGGAATTGCAATTTAGGGAGGGGCATTTAGAACAGTGATTCCCAAACTTTGGTCTTCCAGGTGTTCAGGACTTCAACTCCCAGAAGCCTTAGCTGACTTGGCCAACAGTTAGGAATTCTGGGAGGTGAAGTCTAAAACATTTGGAGGAACCACTGATTTAGAATCCTCAATGAGAAATCTCTCATGCTTCCCTGAACTACAAACTCCAGGAGTCAATGGGATGTTGTCATGTCAGTTCAAGTGGAATCATAGTGCTGTAACTTCATAATGTGAAAGGGTCCCACGTAGCTTGAAATGCTTCCCTCTCAACGAATAGCATTGTCTCAGCCCACACTCCCTTTGCACCAAAGTGGAGTCCAGTTCGTCTAGGATTCTATGATGAATTGTGTTTTGTTTTCTTGCTTAGAGCCTCTTGTTCTTACAACTTGTATTTTTGTGCCTTGCTCACTCAACGTCATTTCTCCATGCTACGAAGATGCTTTTCAGATTTCTGGCTGACAAGGGAACACAACTTTTATACAAGTGGCCTTTAGTGCTCTTTCTAATATTATTTCATGTAATTTTTAAACAGTACGTGTACTTTCTATTCCAGCACTGTCCAACATTTGAACTACTTTAATATGTTGATTTCAATATATACATATATATATTATGCAAATAATACTTCTTACCTGTTTTTTTAATTTATGTTCTGTCTTTAAAGAAAAACCTGCACCACTTATTAATAAATACATAGAAATTTCAATTATTTGCCATGTGGAGAGATTTCATTTTATTTTAGAAACACCCTTATAGTGAGAAATCAGCAACTTATGCTTGCCCAGAAGATGAATGAAGCCCTTCAATGGCCCAGTCTTAGACAGGTCTTCTTGGAGGTAAATCCCATTGAGTTAAGCAGGATTTACTTCCAGGAAAGTGGCTAGAGAACTGAATCCAACTTATGTGTGACTGTTCAATCCCTGCCAAATGGATTGGAAAGAATGTTTGATGGTCCCAGTTCTCCACACTTCTTACCCTGCAGTCCTAGTTATAGAAGGAGGGACTCCTGTTGAACATCAGAGAAGGATAATAAGTGCCAGAGATGGCTTCTCCTAATTGTAAAACAAAGGTTTTCCCAACAAAGTGAGTCCTGGAAGTCCTTATTGCCCCTGGTGGAAAAATACATTGGCTACATATCCTGAGCATGGCTCAGCATAGCATAGTAGTTCTGCATGTGGAACTATGCTATGTAAAGCCATGTACCAACCCCACCCTGTACCTACCATAGAGCCACTGAAGTCCCCACTACATCCATTCTTACCTGAAGGAGAAAATGATTACTTCAGCCACTGAGATCTATAGAGAACCTTGGAAGGCTTCAGTGAGTGATATAATTGCTTCATGTCTGACTATGGGGACATAGCCAAATACTTTTCCAATCACCACCTACTGCTCTCCTTCGGGCATTGCAGTTCAGCAGCTCCATGGTAGGTCCATGGGAGGGGCTTGGGTTGTTGCAGAGGTAGGAATAGAATGCCAATCTTTGCAATGGCCAAAACCAGACACACAGTGACATAAATTTAACATATGCATGCCTTTGCCACGAACAGGATACTAGACACAGGATGTCTAGGGATTGCAGATATTGACCATAGAGTCATGCTGGAGGACCTCCAAATGCCTAGAGAGAATACCTCTCTGGGCATTAGGAGGTTCTTCAGCATGATTCTATGGTATGCTTCTGCCGGAAATACAGGGTTTGCTGCTAGCCATGATTTTTGCTATCTGGGGTAAGTTTGGTAATGCATTCCCTGCAGATGCAGGTGTTACATTATGACTTCACTTTACCAGCTATGGTAATGGCTATGGAATCCTAGGATTTGTAATTTAGGAAGGGTGTATTTACAGTTCTCACCCAGAGAGTTCTACTACCTCACCAAGCTAAAAATTCCAGGATTCAGTAGGAAGCAGCCAGGGAGTTAAAGTGAAACTGTAGTGCTATAATCATGTAGGATTTTATCAGACACACACTAATGTTCCTGTCTCACTAAAGCTAAACCCGTTGCTGTCACAGCACAATAACCCACAATATTATACTTACCTCCAGCAGCATCCAAAGGCAGCCTCAGTATGAACAGAGCACTAACGGAGCTCCATTCACTTCCTGTTTTGTGATCTCTCTGATTCTCACGAGAAGACACGAGCGTGGCAAATTTTAAAAATATAGAAAAATAAATACACAAAATGTTGACACAAGCACGGAAACACACTTTGAAATTTACAAGTATCCTGGGAAGGTTCATAAAAAAAAATTCACCTACCTGGTTTTCATGATCTCACATGGGAGTGTTCTGGCAGGACCGCCCATTGACGCTGTATTCAGAGGACAATGGCGCAAGGTTTCAAATGCTGGCAATGCTGGCACAAAAATGAAATGAATGATCTATTGACTGCTTGGCCTGTCAATGAAATAAAATGACTTATTCATACCAGCAGAATGTCCAAATTGATTGTCCAAACAAGCAGTAAAGCACATTCCCATGCATTATTTTAAAAAATTCAGGAAAAGCCACAAAGGGTTTTCCCACATAGTTTTTGGCCCCCTCCTTCCAAATAAGGCAAATCAGTGTGGGATCTCATTGGGACAAAAGGTATTCTCCTCAAATTCTATGAGGAGTATTTTCACCATCTCGACAACCCCTTACAGTTCTAGTAACAAGAACCCTCACATTTCTAGTTTTTAAAAATTACCACTGCTTCTCATTTTCCCCATTTCTTCACTTTCCACCTGTAGCAAATGGCTGAAAAAATCCTCCTGACTCCAATAAATCGGGATGCTAAAGACTATAGCCCTGGGAAAACTGCATGCATAATTCACTGCTTTTTCTGCTGTCACAGAAAATAACAGAACTGCCCTTCTAAAGCTTGTTGTATTCTGGCTGGAATTGAACAATACTGTACAGTGATTTAGCTCAACATCACTTTGCAGGAGAGCAAAGCTGAAATGCCCCAAAATGAAATTGTCGTGTGATGTATATCCTGATGAAAGTCAAATTATCTTTGCAGCCAGAGATCAAACAGTTTGGATGAGGGCCCAAAGGACACCATTATTCCTCCATTAGAGGGGCTTGCAATAGACCATTATACTGGGCTCTTTCATTTGAGTCTGATAGGTAAAATATAAAGTAGGGCTCAATGGCAATCAAACTTCCTACAAGATACACGTGACTAAAGGATGATTCTTCTTACATTCACACTTTATAAAACCTGTTTTTATTAGAGAATATTTGGAGTTTTCACCTCTGGATTTTCTGGCCAGAAGCCAGGAAATTCTGGGAGATATAAGACTTTATTAGATTACTCCCCCCACCCAATTAATGTTCTTTTCCCTGCATATCTTGTGGTGTTTTTATGCTGGCAAAAGAACTCCCCCCTCCCTTGAGCAGCAGCACTGAGACAGCCCCAGCATAAATGGAGCAGGAATGGAGCTCCATTTAGTTCCAGGGTTGAGATATCACCAATTATTTCAAGATGTGGGCACAGCAAATTTAAAAAATAAAGCAAAATAAACACATAAAAGGCACACACAAGCACAGAAACACACTTTAAAAGATACATGGGGGGAGGTCATAAAAAGAACATCCCCTACCTGGCTGTCGTGATCTCACCTGGAGGTGTTCTGTCATTGAAGCTGTATTCCCAAGAGAAAAATGGCATGAAGTTTCAAACGCTGGCAATGCCAGCACCAAAGCACCAGGGGAGATCTATTGACGGCTTGGCCTGTCAATAAAAAGGAACGGGTTTTTGACAAGACTCGATTACAAAAGGACAACGTTGTATGGCATGCACACCCTTTTGCGATCATTAGGCGTCATTATTATGGCATATTTTCCTGGTATGATAAAGTCTGTAGTCTGAAACATAACTTCTTCAAGCTCTGTAAGTTGCAAAAAGAAAAAAGAAAGAAAGAAAAGGCCACTTGAAAATCGCGCACCTGCAATATCTTATGGACCCTACAGTACAGAAGCAAAGAGGTCAGCAGCCAAAATGGACTTTTAATTCTGAACTTTTTTTGGACCTAGAAAAGGGAAGCACTTGCCTTAAACTTTTGTTCTATATTCCAGCCACTGAGATTATGGTTTACTGGGAAAAATGTTTTGTGGACATTAAATCATTTATTTTTCTCCAGGAATCATAATCTTAGCTTGTTTTGTTCATGCATCCCAAACGGGAAAACCTTGAAACATTTTCTTCTCTCTTGGGGGAGAGCATGAAAGTATTTTCATGGTTTTTTTAAATTGCTTTCATTTCAGGGGAAAATGCAAAAAAATAATCATGAAGGTTTTTTTTGTTTATTTTTTGCTCAAAACCCATCACATTTTGTGCAAGACTGTTTCTACCATGTTTCTGCAAACACACACACAAAACTGGGGGTTGGTTGGACGCAAGCAAAACAGCACTGGTCTTTCCATTTGGGGTGAAAAATACAGTAGAAGTTGATGATTTTTGTACAACTGACTTTTCTCTTCAAGGTCAAGAAAATTTGTCAATATTCTTTACATTCCTATTCTTAAAAACCCTTTAAGGTAGGTCTAAACTTGTGCCCATGCTCTGTGTTTATGTGTGACCTTGATAAACACTCTTCATTTAGCTTTTTATCAGCCCATTTGTCTTTAGCAACAATTAGGAGAAGTTTCTCTGGGTGTGGAGTGATGTGACAAACGAGTTTCACATGCTTAATTTCTATGTGCCATCATGATATGCAGTGAGCATCAGGGATGGAGGGGGGGATAGAAGGCTTTAGCATAAGAAAGCATCAGTTGAGCTTTTGACATCCTAATTCAAGCCCTGATCAAACCTGCACAGAAGTCTCTTCATCAAGCCAAAAAGAGACAGCCACATATGTTAGCCCTCAGAAGGGGCAATCACCATTCAAAGCACTTCTCTTCCTGCTGTATGCTTCTTTATAATATTTACAGTTAATTTGTTGTTGACTTGCTTAAGTTACTTGTAAACTGACAGACAAAAATATGGGGAGCCAAAAACACCAAAATGAGATGTGAAACAAAATGTTGCAGCTTCTGTTCAGGATTCCAGCCAGCTAACCAGCCAGCCATGCCTCCTTCCAAGATATTCCATTACATCCACCACCACCCCATTCATTCTAGGAATGGAAAGAATATCCAAAAATATTCAGAGAAGGGTCCAAAAACATGTTTTTCAAGTAATGAGAAACTTTCACAAGCAGAATACTGGACTGACAAGAACTTTTGCAATTTGGAAAAATTTCTATGTGAAATTCACACATGGTTGTTTTGTGCAGGAAATTTCCTTTTCTATATATATAAAAATATTTCTATGCAGAAGTAGTCTTTTCTGTGCAGAAAATACTGTTTACTTTACAGAAAATTCTGTAATTGAATATTTGTTCTGTGTAAAATTAGCACTTGGTTGATTTCTGTAGAAAACAACATTTTGTCCACAGGAAATAATATTTCTGTATAGAAATATTATTCCTGCACAAACAATGGTATTTCCTGCACAGAAAATGCTGTTTTCTGTATAAAACATGCATGTGCAAATTTTGCACAGAGTAAGTCCTAAATTGTAAATTGTAAATTGCCTGGCTTTCAAAGACTTTCTTGTAACAGGAAGAAAATTGCTAAAATTACTCATTACTTCCTTCAAGAAGCAACTTAGTGAAGAAATACATCTGTGCTCCATTTTCAATCTCCCAACAGCAGTTACCATTCCCAAAACATGCTCAGTCATTATTGGGCTAATTCTCCCCCATCCTCTTCACTTTTTTGGCTAAACTTTTAAAAACTTTTTAAAAATTACTGGAGTTCCCTGTTGTGCATGCATGACAGCTTGATAATGATAGATATTGTCTAGTCCTATACATTTTGATGAACTGAAATCACCATTGGCTATACTGGCTATGGGTTCTGGGAATTTCCATTCTGACAACATTTGGAGACAGTGTGGGGTAGTAGGTTGAGTGTTGGATTCCAGGAAACCAGGGTTCAAATCTCTGTTCAGCCATGGAAACCCATTGAGTGACTTTGGGCAAGTCACACACTCTCAGCCTTAGAGGAAGGCAATGGCAAACCCACTCTGAAAAAATATTGCCAAGAAAACCCAAGGAAAGGCAATTTGAATGAACATGACACAACATTTGGAGGGTTGGACTTCCTACCCCTGAAATAGACTCTTGCCCCTAAACATCACGAATTGAGGAATATTGGTATCCAAGACTGGCTACTTAGTTATATTTGTGTAACTATGGGGTTCTATAAACGGTCAAAATAATCCTCATATAAATTGCATGGAAGGTGATCTTTCTAAATGGACATTTGCATCAACATGTCTTGTTTGGAATCAGGGGAACCACATCCATCATAAACTCCATCAGGAAATATTTTGGGGCTTTTCTCAGAGTTTTAAAAAAGCTCTGTAGGGGATGTTAATGTCTGATCGTTAAGACAGTCACATTTGCATCACTGCACTGAGGCAGCGCAAGCTGATTGGCCAGATGAGCATGGGGGTGGGGCTTGCAAACTGGGCAAGCACCTGCTGCCACCATGTTGGATTTTTGGCTAAGGGAGAGATCGGTAAGGTGATAAAAATGGAGGTCTTTCCCTCTCTTTTCTTCTTCTTCTTTTTTAAAGATGAAGTATCATTTGTGCACACCATGGTAAATGTTTTTTTTTAAAAAAAAATCAGCAGCAGATTTAAAAGCGTGAGTAATTCACTTGTGGCTACCATCTTGGCTAGGGGGTATGCAAAGTTTATGTGGGCTCTATTAACCTTTAAGATAGGTCGCAGAGCTGTGAACTACCATTTCTTTGGAGCAGATCGTCACCCCCCCCCTTTATAGACGAGCCCTAAGAAACATGTCCTGGTCTGACCTCCCCCCCTTTCTAGCCCATTTTGCAGAAAAAAACCAATACCCTAGAAGAGGGTTGCCATACATCAGAGTCAACTTGAAGGAACATGACAACAAAAATAAGAATATCTGGAGGGCTGGACACTTCCTACCCCTGAGATAGATCCTTGTATAGATCTGCATAACTAAGGAACATCTCCTGGGGCTGGTTTACACGGCAGGTTTTATTGCGTTAAGTTGCGCTTTAGCACTTTCCCGCATCAGTGGTGGGTAGTTTACATGGTATATGTTTACACAGCTATATTTTGTGGCTCTGATTTTTTCCGCTTTGAGGTTCACAAAGCCAAATGTGTTGGGGGCATGGCCAAGCATTGTGAGGAGACAAAGGGATGCCATAGGAATGTCTGCCCTGGCCCGAACTCCGTACTTAACAGCTTAGAGGCAGTCACCCTTTGCCTCTCCCCCCCCCACAGCTCCCTGGCCACAAATCAAATGGAAGGTTTTCCTCCTTGCTTAACAGCATTTTCTCCCAAATAGAGGAAAAAAGCCAGAGAGAGAGAGAGAGAGAGAGAGAGAGAGAGAGAGAGAAACAGACTGTAAAAATAGCAGTGCAGCTCTGTTGCAGTCCTTCGTGAAATGGTTTCTCTCCCTCCCCCATGCACAGGATCACAGCTGATGAACGGAGCTTTTACATACTTGCAAAACAGCAGAGTGGATGAGAAGGAATGCCCCCTGACAGAAACCTGATGGGAATCCTTTTTGTTTGCAAACTGGCTTGCAAAATAGCAGAGAGGATTTTTTAAAGTTTCCTCTAATTGCTACTGTCTCTCCCTCCCTCCCTCCCCCTCTTTTAAGCCCACCCCTGCATCATCACCCCTGCATCAACCAATCACAGTGAAGCTCTGCTGTAGCCCTTAGCGGAATGATTGTTTACACTGCCAATAATGCGCTACATTGCAAATATACCGGCAAAAGTAGCGACATCCCTTGCCACGCTATATTTGGGTGTTTTACCTTCCCCCCCTTCTGAATGAGGTGATGCTGTGCTGCGATCCGTGGGAACTATGAGCTATCTTAGCAGTATATTTAGAGGAATATTTGCCCATGTAAACGATCCCCTGGTCTGACCCCCATCCCCACCAACTTAATAGCCAGCCTCCAAATCAGGTGAAGGAAGTCTGTTCAGCTTCTGGGGCACAAAGAAGATGAAGTTTCCACCTCCCTCCTACCAGTGAACAAGACTGCACCATGGTTCTGCTTCTGATTGTCACAGCCTTGCCCACTGTCAGAAAACACCCTCCTCCTTGTGCCTCAATCTGATGCTGAATGGACTTCCTTTCCCCAATCTGGTGTCTGGGGAGTCGACTATACAGGAGGAAATACGATGCGGGAATGTGCATTACCAGAAAGTTGCAGCAGCTCTCATTTGTATCCACGGTTTTCTGGCACCAAAACCAGTCTGCAAAGCTATTCACGTTGAGGTTCAGACAGATCTCTGCCCATGAATCAAGATGCTGACCATGAGTATGGGGTGCTATTATTCCCCCCAATAATATTGTCACTGTACATTCTCTTTTTTAAAAAAAAAATTAATGTACACAGGCAGAAGGGATTTCCACCACCCCCTTACTGCAGTGAGAATGTGGCACTTCTGGACTCTGTTGCTTCAAAACCCACCACCACTTCATGATGGACCAATCCACTGTCAACTTCCTCCTTTGCTGAGAATGCACAGTGATGCAAATGGTTGTTTGAATGAGCGATAATGTTCATCCCCTTACAGTATTTAAAAAATTTCATGGAAAAAGTGAAGTCTCCTAGCAGGCAGTATATAGTGTTGTTTGCCCCCTCCTTCCAAATACAGCAAATCACTGCAGGATCCCATTAAGGCAACATGTATTCTCCTCAAATTCTATTAGGAATATTTTTACCATTGAGATGAGCTCTGGCTCTTAAGGCGAGATGGGGTAGCATTTATGTAGGTGAACAGTAAGACTATGTAGTCTTACTGAATACAGATCAGTTACAGATTCATAACTCTAGGTTACAAATCAATACAATGGGCCCTCAGTATCTGCTGGGGGTTGGTTCCAGACCCTCTATGGATACCAAAATCCATGGATGCTCAAGTCCCATGATATACAATGGCATAGTAAAATGGCACCCCACATATAAAATAGCGAACAGCAATTTTGGATTTCCTGTTTGGATATTTCTGAATCTGTAGATGCAGAACCTATGGATACGGAGGACCAACTGTATCTACAATACTAAATACCAGTCACATTTTTTCCAGTATGTCAAATTTTATATTATTAACTGCATAATGAATGAGATTTGTTGATTTACCCTATCTACTGCTCCTGCTTCATGTATGATGCAAATTGTTTTCTATTTGCTTTTTTAAAAAGCCACTGTCCTCCTTCCCAAAGTGGGGCTGTGCCTTTGGGGAAAGAGGTTTCACAGCTTTGAGATAGCATTAAATATAGGAAGCAGTGCAGACACTGATTTTAAAATAGCAAAACCCAGTGACTTGGAACAGAGGTGTTACAAGTAATGTGGCTATCTGTAACTAGTTATATTTGAAGGCAATGAAGATGTAATAAAGCCAGATTTCTAAAGTAACACAACAAGTAAGAGTAACATTACTTTATTGGTGTGATGATTAATAGCTTTTATCTGTTTTTGAAAGTTACATTTCAAGAATGGGGTGAGAAAAGTGTGCCTGCTGGTTCCATAAAGTTCCTGGACCCACATTTATAACCTCCTAAGCTTCCCACCAGCCTCCCAAAGCCCCCCATACTTTTTTTTTTAAAAAAAATGGCATGATTTGGGGGCAATTTCCTCCTGAAAGAATGAAAACACTCAACTCAATCCCCAGAACCCTCCAGAATCCCACTCCCGGTACCTCAAAATTCTTCCAAAATCCTCTCCTCTACCCCTGCTGAGTTAATTTGAGTGCAAGCTACTATTGCACTTTGAACCCATTTGGCAGCAATGGAAATAAGCTGAGGACAAAGGGGAAAAGTGGGAGGAGAGAGAAACTGGGACATTTCAAAAGGTAGCTGAAAACGTGGGACAACAGAGGATTATTCAGGACTGTCTCTGCCAAAACAGCATAAATGGAAAGTATAGGAAAGGCCCATGAGACATAGATGTTCCTTGGGGATTTTTTTCTGGGCTGTGAGGCCGTGTTCTGGAAGAGTTTATTTCTGACATTTCGCCTGCAACTGTGGCTGGCATCATCAGAAAAATCTTCTCAAAAACCCGAGGAAAATCTATGGATGCTGGCCATGAAAGCCTTCAAGCCCATGAGACAGTTGGAGAGTTTGCTATAACTCCCAGAATCCATCAGCCAGCATCATCACTGGCCATGTTGGTTAGGGGATACTGGGAGCTGTAGTCCAAAAAGTAAATTTCGGTCCCATATTGGGAGAATGGGATAGTAAATAAATACATTTTATAAATCTTTTCCAAATCCTTGCAAGGGGGTCATCAAACAACTTGTAGACACTTGGCTGGGAGCTGCATTTGGTATGGCAGGTGGCAGTTCTCAGAAGAATGTAGAACTGATGTCAAGCCAAGCAGCAGCAAAGTCATTTCATGAGGTCACCTTCTAGTTGTCAAAAGCAACATTTCCCCAATGTCAATAAGAGGGCCTGTCTCTTTAAATGGTGAAAAAAGAATCTGCTCAATTCTATTTTCCAGGCACTGCAATTACTGCCAAATGTGGTTTCATGTCCCCTCTGGCTAAGTCATCCTACTGAGAGTTTGCCTCCAGTAGATGCCACACGTCCTTTGCTTGGAGGTGAGTGCCTTTCACTTAATCTCTGTTCCTTTGGGAATGAAATTTCTTTTTTTTTCCCCTTCCTTTCCCCACTGAGTTATTTTTTAAAAAAAAAAAAATCCACAAGCTATGGAGCCTGCCCATTTTCAGCCTTGTTACCTTTCATCAAAAGGACTGTGACAACCTCCTTGGCTGATTACATTTGCAGGAATTTATCAACACTATCCACCAAAGCCAGGTAAGTTGAGACTAAAAGATACATAGATGTGTTGGGAAAGAAAGAAACGCCAACCTTGAATGGTTTCAAAATAAATGTAGCCCTTTTTTGAATATTGCGGAAAATTAATCTACTCTGATAATAGACCAGACAGAATTATAACAAAATTAATATTTTTTAAAATGTATTTTTTGACATTTGCTATCCAGTCAGCTTCGATTTATAGAATTACTTAAATTCTTGCATCTCTTAGGCACGTTTCCACCACCACCCCAATAAATGTTAGGAACAAAAAATATATATACAACCACATTATAGAAGAGGTTTCTAAATTGGAATATTTCTGTCAATTAGCTTTTAAAAACAGCTTCATAACATGAAACAACAGCTTTCTGAAGCTTGGAACTGAACCAAAAGTGGGAAATTGACATGCTTTTATTTGTATTTGTTACATTCATGGTAATTCTGTGGTTGTTGCTACAAATAAAGTGGGGGGCGGGCGACATTTGATATCTGATTTGACTCTTCTAGCAACCAGGGAAAAGAAAGATAACATTATAAGTTACTTGGTGTGCTAAATGGCACAAGTCAAGTGTGCCTAATGTTTTTATTAGCCTCAACAATAATAAGGCTCTTAATCCCAATTGACTGATAATGGTCTCATTCCCTTAACTGGAGCAGCTAAGGACACTGGATTTAAGCTGATCCTTTCCTGCTGAAAAGAATGGGCTAACCAATTAATTTAAGTATGTTGTTGTTGTTGTTGTTGTTGTTTTGTGCTGTCAAATCCTTTCTGACTTACGGTGACCCTAAGGGAAACCTATCTTGGGCTTTTCTTGGTATGATTTGTTCAGAGGGGGTTTGCATTTGCCTTCCTCTGAGGCTGAGAGAGTGTGACTCCCCCAAGGTCACCCAGTGGGTTCCTGTGCCTGAGCGGGGATTCAAACCCTGATCTCCAGAATTGTAGCCCAACGCTCCAACCACTACGCCACACTGGGAACCACTTTATGAGCAGGGGTGGTAAGGTTTCAGGTTTTACAGTCTTCTCTGTTTCTGTATTTTTACAGAATTCTGATGTCCCTTAAACAAAATCTGGTGCGAAACAGAGTGATGGGTGTCAGTTGTGGAGTCAACTACCTATTTCACTCCATAGACCATCTCTCTCTCTCTCTGGCTTTTCTTCACAAACTAAGATTCATGAAGGACTCATCCCGCACTTTCTGCAAGCGCACTGATGATTGAAAAGGCCAATCCGAGATAAACAAGTCCGGTTGCAGAAAGCACAGCAGAAGGTCTCCTTGGATGATGTTTTTGGGTTGTGGTTCTTTCTGCGTTGTCGTTTCTCTTCAAGACTTGTTCGGCGTGAGTTCTCAAATAAGGCTGCAGCATTGTGGATTGTGCGTCCCGATGTGAGGCCAGGGCGGACCACTGTTGGTGATCAATTTGGCCGAGCCTGAGATGTTGTTTCAGGGAGTCTTTGTATCGCTTTTTTGGAATGCCCCTCTTACGCTGACCCGTGGCGAGTTCACCATAGAGTAGTATTTTTGGGAGGCGGTGGTCCTCCATCCTAGAAACGTGCCCTGCCATGTAATGTATATACAAATACAAACCTACAGGTAGGGATTTTAACATATAGAGCCAAAGCAGCCAGTAGGAATTCCACTGTGATCATTCAAAGACAACCAATTAATACTCACATTTGACAGGCGAGGAACAGTGTTGTTAAGCTATTAGTGACTTGCACAAGAGTGATGGTAGATTTTATTAAACTGCTATTACATTGAAATTAATTAAATAAACCATTTGAATTTTTACTAGCTCTTTGCTGTAGAATGGCATCTGACAGCCTTGTGAATCTACTGCAAATCACCTAGAGATCTACCAGTCAGTGCTGGTCTGCCTGTTATCCACCCTGATTTAAGGTGTTTACTTGAATCAAAGATATAAGTGCCTGGAACAAAAGTGGTGGTAGATTTTATTTAAAAACTTGGAATGTTTCGTTTTGTCAGACAGTTGGGCCTCTAACACCTTTGCCAGTCTACTGAAAATCACCTTGACATCTGCCAGTTCATCCTGACCTATCTATTGTTTTCCCTTGCCCCAGATCTAAGCAATTTTGTTGAATCATACCAGAGGTCAAATTAACAAAATATCTTTTAAACCCTACACATACTAACAAGGCAATGCTGTAAGCAAATCATATAGCTGTACCATGGTTTTTTAAAGGTTGAGTGGGACCGGGCTGGAGTTCACAATCATTAATAAGAGTATGTACAATTTAATAGCCTGTGGATCAACTGTAAAACACATGCAAAACTTTAAAAATACCTATAGACTTATTAATGTAATGTATTATAGTGTTCCATATATAGTACGGCCAGGAAAATTTGTCACTACATTTTCAATGCCTGTCCCCAAATTCTGAGAACATTCTTGTCCACTCCAACTTTCTTATTAGTTTCTGAGAACTTTCCCCCACTCCGGCATAGAAATTCCAATGCATATTCTAAATGTATGCATGTATACACATTTTTCTCATTGTATGCCTTTGTATGCATTTCCTCCATTGACCAAAGTGTATTTGTGCACATTTTTTTTAAAAAAAATGTGAGCACTTTAACATCCTGAAAATTTACTTATGTATAATTTGAAAAACAAAAAAAAAAAGCTGATACCTTCATTTTCCTCTCAGTGATGGAACGCTGAAAGATGGGATCGTGCTGTCTTAATAGTTTTGTTGACCATTAATTAAATAAATTCACAAAGGAATCAATAAGAAATTTTTCTCATCCTTATTGCTAAATCAAGCAGGTATAAACATGAGCATTACTTCGGATCAGGAAGGTGTTTGTACTTTAATTTTTTTCCTCCTAATCTCTCCATCTGTCCCTCTACCACTGATATTATTAACTAAAATAGGATAGTACAGTATTCTCCAACCTGTTGCTCTTTACATGCGTTGGACTACAACTTCCATCAATGGTCATGCTCACTGTAATCCAACAGGCAATGAAGCCTCTATTCGTCATCTGGGTTGAAATGAGCCAATATGAGTAGATAGTTTTTAAGATCACATTAACCATCAACGGGATTCCGATAGCTAAGTGCAGACACGAGTAAGTGAAAATAATTTTAGAAGCAGCTGATGACTTTAGTTAAAGGGGGTTCTGGAAAAAAATATGTGGCAATTCAACCGGCATTTCAAAGCAACCATAAACAGAACCAGGTTTTCTGTTTCTTTTAAAAAGGATGAAATTATGTCCTGTTGGTTCCTCTGGAATTTAATTTCATATGAGCTGGAATTCGGTTGTGTGTGTCTGTATGTGCCTTCAAGTCACCTGTTGACTTGTGGTGGCACCTTGAATTTCCTAGCATTTTCTTAGGCCAAAAAAAAAAGTCTCAGAGGGGGTTTTGCCAGTTCCTTCCTCTGAAATATAGCCTACAGCACCTGTAGGTGGTCTCACATCCAAGTACTAACTAGGGATGACCCTGTTTAGCTTCCAAAACCAGATGGGAGTTGATGCTTTTAGGATATTCAGGAGCAAACATGGAATTCTGCTAAAGACATTCCTTCCTCCACATCATCCAAAGCTCCCCCACCACCAACTTACTGTAAATTTCCTGAAGCTGCCTTGCATGGCAATTCCTTGCTTTGTGGCAAGCTAGCAGGATCAGAGAAGTTTCTAGCTCCATCCCTCGTAGTCAGATGTGAAATGATGACATCAGTGCTGAGATCTTCTGGGCTCTTCTGGGTCTCAGCACTGCTGTAAATCACTGTGTATCTGACACAATTGGCAAGGTATATGGCTCAGCATAGGGCAGGTCTGCATTCAAATATTTACAATATGCTGAGGGGATGTTGGATTGAGGCCATTGTATTTTAGCACTAGAGTGTATAACAGCTCAGTTTCAACTTGTTTCAGCTCAAAGAGGTTCTGGAATTGGTTACAGTCACTTTTGAATAAAGAGCAGTTTTAATCTGCATCACCCCCCACAATCATAGAATCATAGAATCATAGAATTGTAAATTTAAGCCATCCAATTTAGAATATCTGCACTATTTGGTTTTCTTTCATAAAGGCTAGTTGTAATGGATTTCAGAAAAATCTCCCCTCCAACAATATTCTCTTTGATCTAAACAATGAACAGTATAACTTGGACAGCATGTCTTTTAAATTTGTGCATAGCTCACTTGCAAGAAAGATGCAATGCGTTCAATGAGGTTCATTTAAAAGTGTGGTGGTGGTGGTGGTTATAATATTCATGGATATCGTGCTTCCCCCCCCCCCAAACAATGGGACTTAAAAGTAGTTTACAGAATAAACCAGAACAGATAAAATGCATACAAAAGCATCATTAAAATATATATAGAAGTTTATTTTAAAAACAATGAAACAATGTTTAGAATTAAAGTCATTTAAACAGTGGTTAAAAGTCAGGATAGTTAATGAAAACCACAAGAGAATAACAGATTATTATTCTGCTGCTGCTCCAGAGACTAGGACCCAGAGCAATGGACTCAAACTGTAGGAAAAGAGATTCCACCTAAACATTGGGAAGAACTTTCTGACAATAAGAGCTGTTTGGCAGTGGAATGCAATACCTCAGAGTGTGGTGGAGTCTCCATCTTTAGAGGTTTTAAAGCAGAGGCTGGAGGGCTATCTGTCAGGAATGCATTGATTGTTTTTTCCTGCAGGGCAGGGGGTTGGACTAGATGGTCCTTGTGGTCTCTTCCAACTCTATGATTCTATGATTCTAAAATCCACTGCAGTCATTTCCTAAAAGCCTGTTAGAACAAGAAAGCTGTCTTTTGCCCCAAAAGAAGAGCAAGGAGGAACCCCCATCCTTGCTTTCCAAGGGAGTTCCAAAATCTGGGAACAGCCATCAAGAAGGCCTACTCCTTTGTATCCACCTAACATGCCTGGGAAGGTGGTGGGACTTAGACAAGTTGTTGTGTACCTTCAAGTTATTTCTGACTTATGGTGACCCTAAGGTGAATTTATTGCATGGTTTTCTTGGCAAGGTTTGTTCAGAGAGGGTTTGCCTTTGCCTTCCTTGGAGGAAGAGAGAATCTGACTTGCTTAAGGTCACCCAGTGGGTCTCCATGGGATTCGATCTCTGATTTCCAGAGTCATTGTCCGGTGCTCAAACCACTACACCATGCTGGCCTACAATTAGAGAAGGGCCTCCCCCAAAGATCTTAGAGCTCAGACAGGCTCATATAAAGAGGTAAGGTCCTTCAGATATCCTGGATCTAAGGCAATCATATATGTATATATTTTTCCTCTAAAATGTTTTTCTTTTAATATTTTGCATCCTGTTCAGA
Source organism: Gambelia wislizenii (assembly GCA_030847615.1). Lineage (NCBI taxonomy): Eukaryota > Metazoa > Chordata > Lepidosauria > Squamata > Crotaphytidae > Gambelia > Gambelia wislizenii. The sequence continues at coordinate 320,384,432 of JAUMIR010000004.1, read as the reverse complement.
TAAAAGTCCCACTGAAAATGTAATGTAAAGGGGCTTCCAATATATTTCTAAACTAATAGGAAAATCTTTATTAAGTACTCCCCCCCACCAACATCACAAGAGTTAGCCAGACTAGTCCTGCTCAGCAACAGAAAGAAAGATATCCTTGTTGCTGTTAACTGCTATTAAGTCTACTTTGACTCAAGGTGACCCCATGAATGAGAGACCTCCAAGTCAACCTATCAGCAACAACCCTCATCAGATCTTGTTTGTTCAGGGCTTACTTGATTGAGTTTATCAATCTGCAGTGCAGTCTTTCTCTTTCCTACTGCCTTCTACCTTACCAAACATTGTCTTTTTTAGTGAGTCATGTCTTTTCATGATATGACCAAAGTACGACAGTCACAGTTTAGTCATCTTGGCTTCTAGAGAGAGCTCAGGTTGATTTGCTGTAGGACCCATTTATTAGTCTTTTCAGCTATCCATTGTATCCATAGCAGTAGGAAATGAGGAAGACCACATTACAAATGCATAGACTCAATCAAGGAAGGCATGGCCCTGAAAACATGAGCAGGGCTTTTATGATAGGGCAACTTGGAGGTCTGTCATTTATACGGTCATCTTACATCAAAGTCAGCTTAACGGTAGTTAACAACAAGAGTATGTGCATAGAAGCCAGCCATGCCCCTCCAAACACAAGCTTTTTCAGGTCCAGCTATTCTTCCCCGCCATCATGCTGCTATCACACATCTTACATGGCTTTGAATTTGATGGTTCCTCAACCATGGTTCCTCAACCATTCTGCCTCTCCCATCTTCTTTGTTAGGTGTGTTTAAGATACTGGATACAAGATTGATCTGTTCCCCTGCCAACAAGCTGTAAGCTCTGGAAATACTGAGGAGGATGTAAATCCTTGAATTCATCCTTGCTTTCAAGGATGAATCATTACAGAGATTCCTGCTAAGGAAGAAAACAACTATTCCTCTAAAGCGATTCCTGCTAAGGGAGAAAACAACTAATCCTCTAAAGCATTCTCCCCATATTTTAACATCCCAAAGTGTTATTCTTGGGCTGCAATCTGTGACTTTACAATGATGGAGCAATGTTGCTGACCTGATAGACAAACTGTGTTACAGAATTGCAACCATGCACAATGAGGCATTGCGTGAGATGTGTTGTTGCTAGGACTGGCAGTTCAGGGTCATTCCAGGTGCTGAGGTTTCTGGGCCAAAACCTGAAACCTCCTGCCCAGAGTTGAGCCCACTAAAACTGGAAAAGTTGTGCCCTCATTTCCCTCCTGGAAATAACCCACAAAAATTGGAGGCTCAGGACCAGGCCCTGGTATCTGGCAACCCTAGCCATTGCTCAACCATAACCTGTCCCATAAAATGCTATACTGTTGTGTATTGAAGCCATTGCCCAATGGTCACACTTTCATTTTTACTTGTGCAATGGTACTTACGGACCCAGACCGTACAGCCCCACCGCCCTCCTGAATGAAACACAGACACAGTTCAGTTTTCTTACATTTGTATTCTACACACTACGTAAACTTTCAGAATATTTTGTTAGGTACAGGTTAGTAAACGTGGATACATATTGAGGTAGATATGAGTAAATACATTGTTTTTTGGCAAGATATGGCCACAATTTGCAAGCTAAATGGTTGGCGTCAATGTATGGGTCGTGATCTCGCTGCAGCCCACCCATGTGGGCCAAAGAGGAGTCGGTCTATTCCGAATCCCTCTAGAGGAGAGAGCCAATGGCCGAGCCGCCTGCCCGATGCTCTCTTCTCCCCTGTAAACAAGGTCATGTTAACAAATTACCCCCCTGGGCCTCACTTGAACTTGAACTTGGCCTTGAACATGAACTTGTACTTGTGCTTGTTTGAGGCCCCAGGTTCATTTCCTATCACGACCCAATACATCCACTTGCAAATTGTGACATAGAGTTAAGACCCAAGGGAGGGTGGGTGGGGTTTCCTTCGAGCAGCGATGGAGCGCTGCTGCCACCTCCGTCGCTGCTTCGCAACTGGGCGGGTTGCTCCCATGGAGCGGCATTTAAGCCCAGTTTCCTGCCTCTGCATTGACCAATCAGGGCTGGGCAGGTCCCTCCCTGATTGGTCCGTCCCCCCTTTCCCCTCCCACACCGCAGAGGCTGCTGGGAAGAAGAAAGGGGGGTCCAAGATGGACTCACCCATGGCTTGCCATGCGGCCGTCCCCCCTTCCCCCCTTCCCCGCCATGCCAAAAGGCCAAGCAGGGCTGGGGGGGGGATGGAGGGCTGGTGAATTGGGCTGCCGGCCGGGCCGCAAAACGGCCCGCCAGCCATCAGCGAGCCCCCTTATGGTGCACCTATAATGATACTCCCCCTCCTGGGAATATGGCTATTTCTCCATGCCACAATTACAAACTGCACAATCATATGTTGGTTTACAGTGTTGTAAACTCCCAACATGTTTCTTTTTTGCTCAGAAAACTTGTTATGCACAAAATGTTTACCAAAATTCTACACTGGCTACTAAGTTCTGTATGCATAACTAAATAATGTTTCATGGACAACCACCCCCCACCCAGTCCACCTTAAGAGCCAGCAACTGGATTGGGCAAAGAAGGTCTGTTTGGCTGGTGATTGGAGTGCAATGAGGAGGCTGTTTCCAACCTCCTCCTGCCAATGAGCAATGCTGTGGAAATTAAAAGAAGGACCTGTGTCACAAATCCTTGCCATAGTCTTGCTTGCTGATGCACCCTGATCACCAACTCAGCAGACCGCCTTTACCTGTTCTGGCTGCTGGTGGTGAAGGTGGTCTGGGGGGAGGGGGAATTTACATTGGTTTACATTAAGACTTTGTATGTCAGGACATGAACTTATTCTGCCAAGTTCAGTTCTGTTGTATTGCTTTGTAGCTAATTGTGTTTGCATTCCTTTGCACTTGCTAACGAGGATGTAGTCTAACTGGGAGAAGGGAGGATATGCTCTATGTCTGTCACTGTTTGATTAAAGTTTGTACCTGGTCTTTGCTCTGAGAAAAATGGGATGTGCCCACTCCCAGTGGGAACTGGGAGCGAGGATGTTGGATAGCCAATGACTGTATAGCCCATCAGATTTTGTAGATTGTAAATACTTTTTAACTTATTTCTTTGTAGATAGGTTTCATTCTGAGCAACAACATTGTAAGGATAGCTCTTTGGATTACTGTGCCAAATAAATTTTTCTGTTTTTAACTCCGAAACTGCTGGTCACTGAGTCTGAAGAAGCCAGTACATGACACTGTAGTCTTACAGAGCAGTTATGGATTTGTAACAGCCAGGTTACAAATCCATAACTGCAATGCTGAATGCCAGCCTATGTTTTCTGTGCAGGAAACCCATTTTCTGTACTGAAAGTTTTTTAGTTTTAGTGTTATTTTTTAAGCCAACCATGATTTTTTCCCTGCAGAAATAATCCCTCCAGAACACTTCAGTCTATTTGAATACCAGGAGCAAATTGTGCAAAATTCTTGCTCATCTATTATTCTTCCTAATGGGGTTTCCTGACTGTTGGGACCCCTCCATTTTTTTATTTTTTATCTGGGAATGAATAAATATGAATAGTCATCTGATCCCTAGGAGGGAGATATATTTTGAGAAATGACAGTTCCAGCAGATTATGATAAAATGTTTTTTAAATGGCATTCCACAAAGGTCGAAGGTAAATGATGATGGTGGGATCATATGGGAAGAATTCAAGGCTGGAAATGAATTCCATGGGAACTTGTGTCTTGTCCTGGAATACAGCCATCCAGAGTTTCATTTCACCCATCTTAGTATAACTGACTCTATTTGAGTTCCTTTCTGTTTCCTTTCTTCACTGTTCAGCTCTGCTCTCAACCCATTTTAATGTGTCAGAATACTCGACACCTGGTTGGAAAATTACTCAGACAGATGAGAAACATCTCCTTTTATCTGTGACCACTTGTTGAACCAAAACTTTAACAGCAGCCACCAGGTTGACAGACTGGTTCATTCTCCTGTGCAATATTAATAGACTTCAAAGGTATTTTGTCTTCCCTTTATCCTTCATTTGTTCCAACATGTTGCAGTAATGCAGAGACTCAGATAATTGCCCTATCTAACAGAGAGTCTATTTTGCAGATGTCACAAAGCTGGCTGGATAGGTGGTTATTAGTTTGATCCAAGCTTTCTGATCTTTAAAACCATTTTAGCCTGGTGATGAGTTAAGAGTATGGGTGTCCATGTGTGTGGGTGAATGTCGTAGAGCTGAGGTTCTCATGCTGACTGATATGCAGTTTTCCCAAAGCCAATGGTTTAGAACTTCCAGCAGGGTTGCCAGTGTAAATCTCTGCATGTACAGGTAAGCACTGATTGTGCTATGCAAATCTTGGTTGAGATCCTACACCAAAGAGATGGAGTGTACCTTCTCAGTCATGGAATTATGTGACAATTGTGCATTTGTGCATTGCAACACTGTGGAGCTAAATGCAATGTGCAATGCATGTCTTCATTTGTAATGCATAAAGGCACTATATGTGCAATGACAATGCATATGCAACTCTGCTTTGACAACTGAATATGGATATCTGTACCAGACTAAAAAAGTCCAGGTGCTTCTGTAGGAAAATGTACATATCCACAAGTCACTAACAGAATGCCAGCCTTTGTGCTGAATGACAAAACTGCATAACCAAATGTGCATCCAAATGAATGCACAACTGAATGCTCAGCCAAATGTGCATCAATATGTGCCATGGGACCACATGCACAATTCTGTTTCTACAACCTCAAATTTTGTACTGCGGGCCCTTTGGATACATGGGAGTTTGGTTCTGGTACCCCATGTGGATACCCAAAAATGTGGATGAACATGTCCCATGTTATTAAATGGCAGCATGTGCACATTCACATCACTGCTATTTTATAATATGGAATGTGACAATAAGTTGTTGGTTGAATCTGTGGATCCAGAGGCCCCTATAATGACATTCTGCATCAGGAAAAATTATCCAACTGCCTCCTTAGGGAAGTGTATGCCTGCGGAAATGCTAGTAGGATTCCAGTCAACTTTCCCCATGCTTTTGTTTAAATTATCCTTGCCATTCCAGAATTCACCATATGTGTCTTTAGCCTGGTGTAAGTGAATGCACTAAGTCATTTTCATATAGATGGAAGACTTCTAAAATTTAGTCTTGTGGGAAAAGAGTAAGGCACCACATTTAGGGGCAGCAATGCAGTAGGAAGAAATAAAGATCCATCAAATTAGTTTGCTGCTAATTTGCTGCTTACAAGGTCGCTTTTCATGCTATGTATTGGCTGTTGCTCTCCACTGTGGGTGCAACTCACTTGATACGGCAGGTGTGAAGTCTGAGTGGTAAGTGGGTTTCCAGATCTCAGGGCCTGGATGCTGTTCCGCAATTCTCAGGGAGAGGGGAGAAATCTCAGAACAAAAGCACTGTCTTGAAGTGTGTGTGCATCTATATTTTCTTCATTTTCTTAACCTTAGAGTTCTCTATTTGTATAGCGTAGCCTGTGCAAACATGGTTGACGCTTATGGTATCAGGCTTAATGGCAACACTAGGAGCTTCCCCTTGTAACACCATTCTTGTAACATCCCTGGGGCTTGCCTTCTGTGAGGCAAGGGATCATCCCTAGGTCACAGGTTTTGGCCATGACATCTCAGGTTCTAGGATAGTCCTGACTTGGCAACCCTAATAGTAGGATGGTTGAAAGAAGGGATTTTCAAGTAAGGATCTATTTTTCTGCTGAGAGAAAAGCAGCGGGGGGGGGGGTCAAAGCCAAGGGAGCAAAGTGAGATCCAGAGCCAAGAGTTAGAGCTAAGAAACAAGAAAAGACATCTAAGATGAGAGTTATTTATTTATTTATTTATTATGCCTTTTCCTCAACATGTGACCCGATGCAGTTCACAATATAAGTTAAAACAAAATGCAGCTAAAACAATGGATAATACAAAGGTTTTTTTCAGTTTTATAACTAATCATATTAAAAACATAGGCTGACATTCTGCATTGGGCATGTACACCTACAATGTCATGGCTATGCTCCATCTTCCAATCAAACCCCCTAAATCCCCCTTAAAATCCAGGTAGGTATACTGAGGGATGGAGTTCTATGGTGAAGGGTGCTGAAGAATGGCACATCCAGACTCTTTCCACCAGTATGCAGATGTGTGATGAGCAGAAGCAGAACCCCTATGGAGACCTGTTGCAACTCCTCATTGCACTACAGCTCATTGGGGGGAGGGGGATGGAAGCATCATCTTTCAGCATCCTGCTCACTAGCACCATCAAACTCCATCCTTCCATAAAGCCACCTCGACTTTAAGGTTGGTTTGTTGGGGGGGGGGAGGAGGATTTACAGTTGTGGGAATGGTGCCATGATCATAAATGTGAATACCAAAAAGGCACATGATTTTAAGCGTAGCTTATGACATTGTGTCTGCCTAAAAGGATGCCAGCCATTAATTTAAAATAGTTTAAAAGGCACTTAAATCATAACAATAATGTCAAAAACATAGAAGCCTGTTGTTGCTCAAGCAAAGTCCCAGACTATTAGGGCTTCAAGTCTTCACTAAGTTTCTTCTTGAAGGAATCAATGGGCAATGTTAGCAATTTTCTTGCTGCTGTAAGAAAGTCTTCGAAAACCACACATTTTTTCAAAGGCTATTCGTAATTGAGAATATATTCTGTGCAAAATTGCTACATGGTTGTTTTATGCAGAAACAGCATTTTCTGAGGAGGAAATAATATTTCTTCACAGATTTCCTACACAAGAAACCTTCACAATATCCTTTCTTACGCAGGGAATGCTTTTTTTTTTTTTGCCTTTGAAGAAAAGGTTGTTTTCTATGCAAATCCACCATGTGCAAATTTTGTGTAGGAGAAGTCCCAGATTATAGTATTTCTGTGCAGGAAACTGCATTTTCTGTGAAAGAAATAATATTTCTACATAGAAATATTATTTTCTATATAGAAAATGCAGTTTTCCTCTGTAAAACAACCAGGAGCGAATTTTGCACATAATAACTCCCAAACTGTGAAGATTCTCATCAGTCCAGGATTCTTCTCATCAGGGTTCCTCAACACTCAAACCCTCCATTATTTTTCAACCATTTTTTCAAATATTTTTGAATATTCTTTCCATCTCTATAGGCCATAATGTTTTGTTTGTTGTTTTGTGGTTGGTTTTGGTGTGTGTGTAGCTTTTGTTTGTTGGATGCTTGTTTCTAGATCATTCCTACATGGAAGGGCTCAATAGCACACTTGGATAAGCTATATTAGTCTTAGATCTTAGATCAGGAGTGGAAATTTTATGGCCTTCAGGACAAATGCACCCCAGAAAAACCTCCAGAACCTCCCCTCTCAAATCTGTGAGCCCCCATCACCCCCCATATAAATAGGGAATCATACTTCCAGAAGCTTCCAGAGATTGAGGTTCTTAGCTAAAACAAGGCATGTTCACTCCATGCTTTATTGTGCCCCAAACCACTTTTCAGATGCAAAAAGTAACCACCTAATCACTTCAGATTTCATCAGAAATACCAGGTGCATTTCAAATCCAGGCTGCTGGTGGAAAACATCCCCTGAATTTTCCATACCTGTACAGTCCTGCTTCAATATATTTAAGAAGTACCAAACAACTATTGTAGTGGCTTATCAAAAAGGGACAGCTACGTAGATTGCTGAGAATCCCCAGATCTGAACTGGTAGATCTTGACATCAGTGTCCCTGTGTGCACTCATAGAACATAGAGATAATCTGCAGCACACCTACATGCTCCAGTCTCTGCAATACATGGTGTTATCCTCAACATCAGTTTCATGAATGGGCTATGTTAATGAAGTCATTGTAACTATGAGAGAATCTCTTGTAGCAAAATCAACAGAGAGCTATGGCACCTTACAGACACATTACCAACATGATCTTCTGTGGACACAGCTCACTTCATCAGGTTTATGAAATTCAGGTGGACTACAGGACTATTTCTGTGCTTGCAGTTTAGAACAATCTGCCACTTACTTTAGGACAGACTAGGCGCTTGCCTATAAAATGTGCATTGATGCACACTAATGCCAATTTATAGCAGCTTTCATTTGTCTCATCGATTTTTTGGCAAGACCACAGGAATGCAAAGCTACCTGTGTTTGTTGTTCGAACAGGCATGCCTGTGAATCAAGCTAGCAGGTGCGAGTGAATTACTCACATTTTTATTCCCACCACTGAACAGTACTTTTTAAAGAATACCCAAGACACAGAAGTGTGATATTCCACTTAAATAAACAGGAAAAAAAAGAGAGAAAAGGCTGCTTTGTCACCTCAGCGCACAATCACTGTGGCAAAAATCCAACATGGTGATTCCGGGCACTTACTTTGCTAGCAAGCTCTGCTCTCTGTGCACGTCCGACCAATCAGCTTTACACTTACTTCTGCTCTTATCAGGAATATGCAACAAAGTGAATTAGTTGTCCCAAATGAGCAGGAATACACATTTCTTTTGGAGTTTAAAACAACAACAATGGGAAAAGCCATGAAGGCTTTCCCCATGGAGTATTTGACTCTCCTCTTTACAAGTAGGGCGAATTAATGTGGGATCCCAGTTAGACATCATATTCTCCTCTAATTCTATGAGGAGTATTTTTGTTATACAGACAGCCCCTAGGAGAGGCGTGCATGCACATAGATGCCAGCGGTGCCCACCCAAACACAATTGAATGTGAAAACTTCTCATATGTTGCAACTGTAGGTGGGACTGCTAGATGTATTGAGTCACATTATTTTCTTTCCCTGAAGGCCATTTCCATAAGTGGAAGTCTGATTCCAAAATGCCATGGTTCCCTCTGCATGGTGCTATTAATGTGCCCATGGCCTTATTATTCTTCCTCTGTGTTTCCAACTTAGGTAAGTAACTGTATAGAAGTAAGTCTTCACTTCAGCAAAGAGCAGGATTTTAGCCGGTTAAGAAAAATAGTATGTTTCAGCCCATCTAACATTTGCTTCGACACGTTCTGTGCAGAAAGAAATAATTAAAATAAGCTAATGAGGCACAAAATTTGACGTTGACATTGTCTGTGCTTTTCCTCCAACATAAAACTTTAGTTCAACTAACTTTGGCTACTGGAAAAACTTTTAATGTACTTATATAGTGAATAAAATTGTGTGGATGTATGAATTTTGAAAAAAAAAATTTGTTAATTAATGGCCATATCCAATTGTTAGTCCCAACCAGAGTGGACCCATTCAGGCTGCATCTGCACTGCAGAAATAATCCAATTTGACACCACTTTAACTGCCATGGTTCAATGCTATGGAATCCTGGGACTTGTTGTTTGTAGTGGCACCAGAGCTCTGTGACAGAGAAGGCTAAATATCTCACAAAACTACAAATCCCAGAATTCCATAGCACTCAGAATTCCTGAGCCATGACAGTTAAAGCAGTGTCAAACTGGATTATTTCTGTAGTGCAGATGCAGCCTCAGTCAGTGGGAATTTGGCAAGTTAATGATTATGTAAGTTCCCTTTGATGCAATAGGTCTACTCTAATTGGGAACGAATGATTGGAATTTGCCCCAAACTTGGTTTAAATATGCTAAACCATACCCCAGTCCCCAGCCATTAAAAATTTCCAGTTCAGACTTTTTAGAAAGTTTATATTACCCATGCAAGCAGCCTCCAACAAGCTTTTTATCCTTTTAAGCGAAGTCATTTAAAGTTATGTTTTATATCTTGTTGCAAGATTGATTTTAGGATGTCTGCTTCTTGAGTTAAATGTATTTTGCAGCTGCAACCACAAAGGGAGAAAACAAGAAAGAAGACCGGGTGGCGGTGCTGGCTACTGCAGGTAAGATCATCATCTAGGAATTCAGAGTTAATTAATAGGATGGATCTCTTTCTCTTTGCATAGATTCAATTTCAGTTAGAAATTGTAGAATGCTGAATGGCACAGTAGCTAGTGGCTTCCTTGTCAGTGGGATGGTAAACCCATTCTAGGTTTTAGTTCAAAGGAGCTATTCAAGTTGCTGAACCTATTTGGGGGATATAGGTCAGCATGCCAGATCACCATCCCAATGATATGGAAGCCACCAGCCTTCACTGGCAAATGGTGAAACTAATGATGGGTGACGATACTATAATTATGTGACTTTCTAGAGCTGCTCTTGATCTCTCTCTCAGTCTGCAAGACAACAGAAGCAATTTAGGGGACAAGATGAATGACACATACTTGCACAAATGGTTTTGGGGAAGAAATAGACATCAATTCCCTAACTGGCAATAGGCAATGAGAAAAATACCCCTCCCATTGTATAAAAAGGTCATGATTTGCTAACTTCATATTGTACCAATAAATGCAATGCCAAAATATAAAAGTGTAACTGTATGTAATCCTACTTCTGTTCAATGATAACTTCTGCTGCTGCCACCACCACCTTTGTTAGCCAGAACAGGGCTGACTAGGGGCTCATCTTCATTAGCCAGGATATGCTGTCTTCCCACTGGTATATCCTGCCTGTGGATCAGGCTCATTTTTCCCCAGTTCCCTCCACAGAATGGAAGGAAGTCCAAATGGGCATGCCAACCCATCACTTCAGCTGCTGCCGCCATTATTTCCCTGACTCTCACAGAAGGCAGGAAGACAGCTCGCAACATGTGACAAGGCCTCTTGTATGTAGCCAGCCTTGGTCACATGCTGCAGGACTCATTCCTGCTTCAAAGAGAGCCAGGGACATTATCAGCAGCAGCGAGGGTCAGCCTGACAGGACAGGCTCATGTGGACACACAGGGTCCAATCCATTCCTTCCCAGCATGAATGAATTAAAAGAGGTATTTTTTAATGCAGTAAAGGACCCTACCCCATCTTAGCCCCAGGGGAAGTGAGGACTGCCCAGGGGAAGAACGGGGCAAATGCCCTGTGCCACCAGGACTGCAGGGATCTAAGATGGGAACAAGATGGGTTACAGTGCCCATCTAGACAAGCCCTAACATTTAGCTCAAGCCAACTATTTGTATGAGTACAGAAACCACTAGGAATCTCTAAAATGTCAGAAATGTATTAGCATAATCATAGTAACAAGTGAGAATTGAATTAGGAAGCAAAAGTAGTCAACATCTGTTGGTAGGAAGTCATTTTTAAAAAAGTTTTTGAACATCCTCTAATGTGATATTTGCTATCCTTTGTCAACAATGCTGTTCAGCACTCTACATTGGGCAAACATGCCAGTCTCTACACTAGAGATTAAAAGGACATACATCAGACATTAGGAATGGGAATGCACAAAAACTGGTTGCAGAACACTTCAGCCTTCCTGGACATTCCATCTCTGACCTCAGAACAGCTGTACTTGAACAACAACAACAACAACAACAACAACAAAACTACAAGGGAAAATTGGAAAAAGAAACAGCTGAATTGGAATATATCCACAAATTATAGTCCATCAACAGTGGGTTGAACACAGACAATGGTTTCCTGGCACACTATACATATCATAACACTAGTTAACACCCTAGTCTCATGGAGGCACTCTTGGACATAGATTTTCCTTGTGTTTTTTCCGGGCTGTGAGATCATGTTCTGGAAGAGTTTACTTCTGACGTTTTGCCTGCATCTGTGGCTGGCATCTTCAGAGAATGGTTGGGTAGGAGTGTGTATGGAGTTTATATACGGTACTGTGAACCATTCTCTGAAGATGCCAGCTGCAGATGCAGGTGAAATAGCAGAAGTAAATTCTTCCAGAACATGGACTCACAGCCCCCCCTCCAAAAAAACCCAAGGAAAATCTATGGATGCTGGCCGTGAAAGCCTTCAACTTTGCACCTTCGACAGTTTATCACATCTCCTTTCCGGTTCCCAACTAGCATCACACTACATTCCAAAACTCCCTCCATAATTTATATGGTCATCCACCCAACCTGGCCTTAGGCAACATCTTATCTCCTGATTTTGTCCCTCAACAGCTATTGTTAAACTGAGCTTGTCACCTCATCACCATACCCACTAGTTTTGCATTTCTATGGTTATTCATACAGCCTGCTTATAAGTTCTGTTCCTAGGCACCAGTTCATTTAATGGATCTGAGGAAGTAGACCAAGTCTACAAAAGCTTATGCTACAATTTTTTTCTCTCAGTTAGTCTCAGAGGTGCTACAAGATCCCCTTGCTTACAACCCTATAAGATGAGTGCCTATCACTTTCCGCTGAAAGGAAAAAGCTATGGGAATGAGTTCCTCAGCTGTCTACACTCACTTTTCTTGTATGCAGTTGTGTTATTTAAACCTGAATAGAGTCATCCAGGGAAGTTTTAAAGGAAATTTGGGGCAAAATCCAGGTGTTATTCCCAGCTAGAGTAGATCCATTTAATTTTCAGAAGTGTCGATTCTACCAGTTCCCACTGATTTAATGGGCTTTCTCTGGATGGAATGAACAATTGAATATAGGCCTTTGAATTTAGCAAAGCACCTCTGTCAATTCCATCAATGGAGAAATGTCCGAAGAAGTTGAGAACCAGCTGAGCAATGTGAGTATTGCTCCTGCATTCAGAAACACCTGTTCTGAGCATGACTCTCCTGAATTTGGCAGGTGTTCATGTCCTTGGTACCCACTGCAGATACATGGCAACAGTAGAATGTCCTTCTCCTCTTACATTTTGTTGCTGAATTAATCATTTTGAGATATTTGGAGTTGGTAGTCTTGTAACTGAATGTCAGCACTTATCAGAAATGACTTCTTTTCCAGAACTGCCTGCTAAATCACTCGATCTGGCAGCGATTAACCTGACTGAGCTAGTTAATGGGATGCTACATACAGCTCTCAAAGGTAGCTGCACCTTACTCTTACAGGCTTCATTTTATTTACTAATTATACCTAGCACTTGAAAGTGTTAGAATTGGCAATAACACATGAATGCTGAATTGTTAAAGAAAGTAATTTGTTAATATTTAAACATAAAGAAAATTAATAAAATTCATGATAATTAATCACTTAATATATGAATTAACTCATTAAACCATTAAATAAAAACAATGTAAATTACTAAAAAATTCTGGTAAAAATTAAATTAAAAAGAAATGGTAATCATTACAGTACTCAGAATCTAATACAGTGGGACCTTGGTATCCACTGGGGTTTGGTTCCAGGACCCCCCATGGATACCAAAATCCATGGATGCTCAAGTTCCATTATATGCAACAGCATAGTAAAATGGTGTCCGTTATATGAAATGGCAAAATCAAGGTTTACTTTTTGGAATTTTATTTTTTGGATTATTTTCAAGCTGTGGATGGTTGAATATGAGGATGCAGAATCTGTGGATATGGAGGGCTGACTGTACCACTCATATTTAGCAAATTTTAAAAATAGTTTTTTATAATTGTTGTTGGGAAAAAACAATTTTAATGAATTGTTTTCAAGCTCTGAAATGCATGGATATTGAGAAGGGGGAAAGTGTCCACTGTTAAAGGTGCTTTTTTAAAAAATAGGTGCATGGGAGATCAATGTATATATGTAATATAATGTATATAGAATAGTGTGGAACAGCAGTTTGAGAGTTGTACTATGATTCCAGGAGACCTGGGTTTTAATCCCATTCAGCCATGGAAACCAACTAGGTGGTCCTGGGCAAGTCACATTTTCTCAGCCTCAGAGGAAGGCAATGGCAATCCTCCTCTGAATCAATATGGCCAAGAAAAATCTAGGATGGGGTTACAATACATCAGAGTTGACTTAAAGATGCAAACCAATGATAAATGTGTAGCATTCTTCTTATGCTTTCTTTTATGCACACAGGGCATAAAAGCAAAGCCCTCCCAAGAACACCTTCCATCCCTGACACAATAAAATTTGAGAGCATGATTTAAGTTGAAGCATAAAAAAATGCAGCAACATTAAAAGCCTGACAGAAGAGAAGTCTTTGCCACCTCCAAAGAGTGAAAGGAGCCAATCTCATAACTGCAGTGTTGATATCCAAAGTTCCTTTGATAGTGCTAGTTCAACCATTAGGTAAAATGGGGCAGTCAGCTCAGGTGAGAGATGCTGGAAAGTTGCTGCAAGGTGTTGGAGGAAAGAGCTGAGTGATGCACAACCTTCTCTCTGCCTTCAGGTGTGTCAGTAGGATGCTGTCCTGCTACTAGTATTCAACTCCTTTTCCAGTTAGTTTTTGTGTGTCAAATTGGAGAGGGTGCCATCTTGTTCATTTGTTTTGATAACAGAAAATATGGAGCTATGATTGCTCAAGAAGGGTTTCACTGAAATGACTTTTGAGGAAGTATCTGCTCAGTGAAGGATGTCTGAGCATAATGTATTCACATATATGCCCACCCTACCCAATGAAGTGATATAAGATAGTTTGATTGTTGGATATAGTTGGACTCCCATATCTGCAGAACCAATACCTGCAGTTTCAGTTTCCACAGCTGAAAAAATAGGGACATATACCATAGAGTTGTGTTGGAAAATGTCTAAAGAGGCATCTTCTCTAAATATCTTCTACATTCTCCAATGCAATTCTATGGTGTGTTTGTGCCAGAAATTCTTTATTTCAATAGGGTTCTCTGTTACCCATGGTTTCCAATATCCATGGTAAGTCTGGGATCTGAACCCACACAGATATGGGGGTCTTGACTGTATATCAAAAAAATTAAACACATTTTTATTTTTATGTGAGTTTCAATCATTTTATTTCAGTTTTATGGTACCCTTTGGGGAGGAAGGTTCTACCTGAAAATTGCTTTATTCAACTGTAGTATCTTGATTAAATTTTGGCATTTATTTCCATAGGCACCAATAAGTTCTTCTCTTTGCTGAGTATCACATCTTACAGCTCATATGCCTTCCATAAGGTTTCCATAGTCATCTACAACAGTAAGTTCTCCAAACACCCCTTCATCACAATTCTAAATACCCATGCAACCTATTTCATGTTGCATTCCCCACTTCTTTTTTAACAGTTTCCAACTTGAAGAATGTTGACCCCACCAAGTTCCCCATGAGGTACTGCTATTGTTTAAACAACAGGACAAATGACTTAACAGGTGAGTTGTAGGACAAAATTGGGACCCATTGTCTGGAAGATGTTGCTGAAGCAATTGAGTGAAGACACCCAATCTTTCAGCTTCTACTCATGTGTAGGCAATATATTATTGTCTACCCTTGGTGGGCCAGTGGAATGAAGGTAGTATTACTAATCCTTTCTTTTTAAAAATGCCTGTGTATTTTAGGTTTTTTTTAAAGGAGGAAAACATCTTGAAGGAAGGCACATTACAATTGTATATTGGTTTTATGCCAGTATCATAGACCATAGAATCACAACTGTCTGTGCCACCGTCTCAAACAAACCTGTGCCATATTTGAGTTTATTCATCAGAGTACACTATACAAAACAAAATAGTTTCTTAACAACTGATCAACTTCCTTCTACTACTGACAAGGAGGAGAAAATGAGTTTTGAAGAGTGCTGATGGTGTTGCCACCACCTACCCGAAAAATCCTTTTCACACACAGTGATTGAAATCCTACTTTAAGCTTATGTAATAGAAAGCATAGAGGAAAGTGCTAAGTCAGGCTTAATGCTGAACATTAAGAAAACAAAAATTACAATCATGGAGGATCTACAGAAATTCAATTTAGATGATGAGGAAACTGAAATAGTTAAAGATTTCCCATACCTTGGATCAATCATTGATCAGAATGGAGACTGCAGTCTGGAAATCAGAAGAAAACTAGGACTGGGAAGGGCAGCTATGAAAGAACAAGACAAGCTCTAAAGTGCAAAGGTATAAAACTGAACACTAATGTTAGGACCATCTAAGCCTTCATATATCCCATCACCATGTGTGGAAGTGAGAGCTGGACAGTGAAGAAAACTGATAGAAAGAAAATCAACACACTTGAGATGTGGTGCTGGAGAAGAGTGCTACAGATACTGTTGACTGTCAAAAAGACCAATAAATGGGTCCTAGAACAAATCAAGCCTGAACTCTCCCTGGAAGCCACAATAACTAAATTATGACTGCCATACTTCAGCCACATCATGAGAAGGAATTACTAGAGAAGACAATAATGCTAGGAAAGGTGGAGGGCATCAGAAAGAGAGAAAGACCACATAATCAATAGACTCAATCAAAGAGGCCACCACCCTGAGCATGCTTATTTGTAAAACATGCAATGCATTTTGCGAGTATGAAATCATGCATGTATTTTATATTTAAAAAAAAGAAGTGGCTAAAATGAAGGGGGCAATGTGTACAAAAATACATCTACTACATAATAGTGACATAAATCCAAGGACTTTATCACACACACACACCCTAAACCCCATTCTTTTGCCAGCATAACTTCTGCCATTTTTATGCTGGCAAAATAACTCCCCATGACACACTTACCTTCTATCCTTGCTAAAGGCTTCCCCGGCAACGAATGAAGAGTGAACGGAGCTCCATTCACTTCCTCTACTGAAATCCTGCAGTTTCTTGTGAAAATACATAGTGTGGGAAATTCAAAAAACAAAACAAAAATAACTCAAAAAGTACTCAAAAAGTAAAAGAAAGTACACAAACACACTTAAAAACTTACAAGTAAATCAGGGAGGGTCATAAAAAGAGCGTCATGTCCCTAGATGTCACAATCACACTCAGAAGTATTCTTGCTGGACTGGATATTGACACTGTGTTCATGTGAGTACAATGGCGCATGGATTCAAATGCCAGCAATGCCAGCAGAAAAGTGCTAGGGGGGATCTATTGACGGTTTGGGCCATCAATAAAATTGGATGGGTTTTAAAGTGGACATGATGGCGAAAGGGTGATGTCATCGGGTATGTGCACCCTTTTACAATCATTAGGCATCCTTATGACGCTGTATTTGGATGGTCTGATAAAGTCCCCAGAATCCAAAGATTTATATGAAACCCCAGCACCAACCTCACAGTAGCCCACAAATAAACACAGAGAGATGTTGGGACTTACAATGCTAACAACCTCACAGTTATGCTATACTGAAAATGAAAATTAAAATCATACAAATTAACTCAATACCATACATTACACAAATTGAAAAAACATACAACCAGTCTATGAAATTACACATAACCAGCATCTCTTAGAAAATACAGAGTCTCAACATGAAATATCAAGTCATCCAAGTTTTAGAGAGGCATTAAAAGATGTTGGACTGAGTTATTAGGTTGGTACAGGGAATAGATTCTGGCTCTGTTAGGTCTGCATTCTGGCTCAGGTGTCCCTTCACTGTTTTTCTTTCAAAATGGTCATTTTAAATTCCTGTCCCTTCTTCTTTTTGTTCTTTTTTAAAATATGTGTATTATAGTTTGTAGCTTGGCCCTTGGCCCTTAATCACAAAGTAGCCCTTGGTCACAAAGTGGAATTTCTGAAAATCTCAGTTACATTGTAAGAACACTTTGTTTTCTTTGTCTAGATTTTACAGCTTTACTCGTTGATATTGTTGGAAACACCAGCAGTTACCTGACAGAAATTTTCAAGTCTACTTCCATTTTGTCTGGTAAGAGTGGTTGCTGGTTGTAGCTGGCACATTTTATGCATAATTTAATAAATATCTCAGTTTTGGGAATTGTGGTTTTAAAAAAAGCACCAAAAAGCAAAAGCTTTTCTGAGCTCTGCTCACAGTTCAGTATCTTAACTTCTAGTCAAATTCAAGACAAATTCTCATTTAAGCCAGACTTGTTTCAGTACCAAAGGATATCTCTTCCTATTGATATTAGAAAGAAGGTGACATAGGAAATTGCAGGGAGGGATGGGATTATAACTCAAAATCAACAATATTCCCACCTAAACATGTCTTGCGTCTAAGAACTCTAATTTAATCTTTTTGGAGGCTTGTGTCAGGACCTTCATGAATGGTGAAACCCTCCATTTATTTCTGTATTTGTTTGGGATCCAATTTAATGAAACTTAATTAGTAAGAGTGTCAGTATGGGGTACAGGTCACTGCCCATATATGTGGGGGATATGTTTCCAGACTTACCATTGATAAATGAAACCACAGATAATAGTGACCCTAAAGGACTTCTGGTACAAACACCGTAGAGTTGTGTTGGAAGACCTTGTGATTCCTAGAGAGGACACCTCTCTAGGCATTTTCCAGTGCAACTCTATGGTATATGTCCCTATTTTTTCAGCCACGGATAACTAATGCCACAGATATTGGTTCCATGGATACAGGGGGATGCCCTGTAGTTGTTTGAGTGCCGAACTAGGATTCTGGGAAACCAAGTTTGAATCTGAGCCAGTCATGGAATCCCACTGGGTGACCTTGAGCAAGTCACATTCTCTCAGCCTCAGAGGAAGGCAATAGCAGACCTATTCTGAATAAAACTTGCCAAAGAAAACCCTCTGCATGATAGGATTGGCATATGTTGGAGTTACATAACATGTTATAAAAGCACCTAACAGCAGCAAATTAAGCCAGTGAAGCATCTGTTTTTCTTTCAGTGAGCCAGAGTAATGACACAGACTGCGTCTATATTTGTGTTATGTCAGGCCGCACAGGTAAGCAGAAAGTCTCCTTTTCTTTCCCAAGCATATTTCTCAGAGACAGCCTCTGTATTTAGAGTCCACACAGAATTATAGCCTTTCTACCAGTTCAGGTGGGGTGTTGCATTCTTGAAGCCCTACCCAAGTTAAGCCAGGATGTCAAAAAATGTTCTAGTTTTGGCTTGCTAGTCTTCTGTGCCTAGAGGATTTATTGACATGAGAGAAACATTTTAAGATGAGACTTTCTCACCATTGCTCTGCAAAGACACACTATCTAGGAAAAAAAAGTCATTCCCAATGCTCTGTTACCCCCCTCCCCCCACAAGAAGAAACTTAGGCCAGGATCCAATAGGGCCCTTGCACCAATGGAAGACACCCAATAGCCAATCTCTTCTCCTTATGTTCATAGAATCATAGAGTTCAACCTTTCCTCATGTTTTGTTCTCCATGTCTCTTCTCATTTTGTTGTCCTTCTCTGAACCTGCTCCAACTTGTCTATATCCTTCTTAAATGAAGAACTGAACGCAGTACACCAAATGAGGACTGATCAGTGCAGATTATAATGGGACTACTCTACCCTTGACTTGGAAACTATGCTTCAATTAATGCAGGCTAAAATAACATTTGCCTTCTTTGCTGCAGCACCACACTGCTGGCTCATGTTCAGTTTATGATCAACAATAATCCTAAGGTCCCTTTCCCATGTAGTAATGCTGAGCCATGTATCCTCCATCCCATACCCATGCATTTGGTTTTTGTGGCCTAAATGTAGAATTTTGCATTTGTCTCTACTGAGTTTCATTTTATTAATTTCTGCCCAATTTTCCAGTTTGTCAAGGCCCCTTTGAATTCTGTTCCTATCTTTCCATATGTCAGCTGTCTCTCCCAGTTTTGTATCATTTGCAAACTTGATAAGGGTCCCTTCCACCCCGTCAAATAAGTCATTGATAAACATGTTGAATAGTAATGGCCATAGGACAGAACCCTGAGACGCTTCACTCGAGACCTCCTTCCCGTCTGAAGTTTAGACATTGATGATGGCTTTTTGAGCATGGTTTTCCAACCTTTTATGAATCTATCTGACAATGTTTCCATGTATTCCATATGTAATCAGTTTGCTAATCAAAATGTTATGGAGCACCTTATCAAATGTTCTCCTAAAATCCCATGTTGGCTTCTACTGATCACTATTTTGTCATCAAATGCTTGCGGACAGACCCCTGTATAATCTGTTTTAGTATTTTTCCTGATATTGTGAATCATCATCAACATCATCATTTATATCCTGCCTTTCTCCCAATATAGGGTCTCAAGGCAGCTAACAGTGAGTTTAAAACAATACACAAACATTAAAAAAAGATATATATATATATGAAATTTAAAAAACAGATTAAACAAATTACAGTATTAAAACATTAAAAAATATTTAAAATATTAAAATACAATAAAACTGTGTACACCTAAAAACCAAACTGCGCAGCATGTATGAGCCCAGCTACCATCAGACTGAAAATGCTTGACGGCACAAGAATGTTTTTACTTGTTGCTGAAAGGAGAGCAGATACGGGTCTATCCTGGCCTCTCTAGGGAGGGAGTTCCAAAGTCTAGGAGCAGCCACCGAGAAGGCTCTCTCCCTGATTTGTGGTTTCCTGGATCATCTTTTTTGCCTTTTTTTTTTTTTAAAGAGAGGGACATTTCCTTGTTTCCCATCATCTAGCATCTCACCCATTTTCCAAGCTTTCTCAAAATGATGACAAGTCATTCTGCAAGTACACCAGCAAATTCCTTCAGTGCTCTGGGATGCAGTTCATTTGACCCTGCAGGTTTGATCTCATTTAGGCTAACTAGGTGGTCCCTGACTAACTCCTTATCAATCTTGATTTGCAATCTAAATACCTTGCAAGGTCTCTGCTGCTGCATGGAAAACTGAAACAAAATAGGTATTGACCAGTTTGCCTTTTTGTTGTGATCTGTTAGAATGGTGGTCCCACCATTTCCTTGGTCATTCTCATGCTTCAAACATATTTGAAAAACCCTTTCTTGTTGCTCCTCTCTGGCCCAGCCAGTTTCAGCTCATTTTGAGCTTTAGCTTTATTCCTGCAAGCTTGGGCTACACGTCTGTATTCTTCCTTGGTGATTCATCCTTCCTTAATTCTTTATACATGATCTTTTTTTTTTTCCTTTTCACTTCCTCCTCAAGTTTACTGTGCAGCTATATTAGCTTTTTCAGATGTTTCCCATTTTTCTTCTTCTATGGAATTGTTTGTGAATGTGATTTTAGAAGTACCTTCTTCATGAAATCCCACCTATACTGGGTATCATTTGTCCTTTAGCTTCTCTAGGCATGGAGTTCTACCCAGTATTTTGCTGAGCTTGATAAAATCAGCTTTCCTGAAGTCAAGGTTCATGTTTGGTTGTACTCTCCTTTGGCCTGTTCCACAGTCACAAATTCTAGCATTCTATGGTCACTCCCCACTAAAGTCTCAACTGCTTTGATTCCAGTAACCAACTCCTCCCTATTGGTTAGGATCAGGTCCAAGATTGCTGATCCCCTTGTTCCTTCCTCTACCTTTTGAAAGAGGAAATTATCTGCAAGGCATATCAGGAATTTATTGGAGATCCCATGATTAGCAGGGCTAGTCTCTCAGCAGAGATCAGGATGACTGAAGACCTTCATAACTACCATCTTGGAGATTTCTGAGATTTGTTTCTGAAAAGCATTATCCACCACCTCATCTTGGTTTGGTGGTCTGTAGTAAAGTCCTACTACAGTGTTGTTTTTATTTTTTTCTCCATTTATTTTTACCCAAATCCTCTCTACTGGTCCAGTCTGAACACCAGTCTGTGTGGGGTTCTGTGCAAGTCAATTTGTCTTTGACATATAATACTACTCTCCCTCCTTCTCTTTCTCGTTGATTCTTTTAAAACACATTCAATTGTTATATTCCAGTCATGGGAGTGATCCCACCAAGTCTTTGTTATACCTATAAAGTCATGTTTACCTTTCTGCACTAGGAGAAAATTTTAGAGAAAGGGGAAGAGATGGCACAAGGTAGACGTGATCAGTCTGGCTCTTTGAGAATTCATTTCTGTTTCCTGTGGTCCTTCAGTGTTGGAAAGAAGTAGGCAAAGCAGCGGTGACTGGTGGGTCTAATGTCAGGGGAGTAGAGGATCCATGCCAGGTTTCAGTGTGAACTTTAAAGATGCTGTCCATGGTGCTGAATGTATTGGGGGGGATAGGTTTTGGTATCATGTCATCCGTTAAAGTTCACATGAAAACCTTTAATGGATACAGGTTGCCTATTACTACCCAAGACCATACTTTGGTTGCTATCATGGTGATCATTTATCTGAACATACTCTGGTTTTCTACAGCCACTCTTGATTCCATTTTTTCCCCTTAGGCAGAAATCTGTCCGACTTATGGGAAGCAGTAGAGAAATCTCCTGTTATTAATTACACTTTTTCTGGTAATGTGTCCGATCTCCTGGGTAAGTATATGCTAAATGAATGAATTAAGAAGTGTGAGCTGTTGAGCAACCAGAACAGTAATTGAGTTAAATGGAATGTCTGTACTTGCCTATTTAGAATCATAGAGTTGGAAGCGACCACAAGGGCCATCCAGTCCAACACCCTGCCATGCAGGAATAAACAATCAAAGCATTCCTGACAAATGGCTATCCAGCCTCTGTTTAAAAACCTTCAAAAAAGGAGACTCCACCACACTCCAAGGCATTGCATTCCACTGCTGAATAGCTCTTACTGTCAAGACATTCTTTCTAATGTTTAGGTGGAATCTCTTTTCTTGTAGTTTGAGTCTATTGCTCTGTATCCTTGTCTCTGGAGCCGCTGAAAACAAGCTTGCTCCATCCTCAATATGACATCCCTTCAAATATTTAAACATGGCTATCATGTCCCCTCTTAACCTTCTCTTCCCCAGGCTAAACATACCCAGTTCCCTAAGCCGCTCCTCATAAGACATGGCTTCCAGACTTCTCATCATTTTGGTCATCCTTTTGCACTAGGGCCCATTAGCGTTGCAGATACATCAATTTTCTGCAATTAGCTGGACACACAATTTGAATAGTGATTCAAAGAGTACTTAATATGTTTATGTTATCCTGCAATGTTCTTTCCCTTAGCTAATTTCCCTCTATAATGTTTAATTGCAAGTACATCCCATTTGGGAAAGGTCTTCTGTAATGTTAGTTAGGAGTTTTCTGCCTGCGGAATCTGTCCTTGTTCTTGATTCCTGTTCAGTGTGGCCGGCAGATCGATGATGTTTGAGCCACCCATTAAATAATTAACTTTCTGCTCTCTGTGGTTGTTTATCCTTCCCTTCCCTTTGGTAATGGCCACTACATTTTCTCCATTGAACTCATTTTCTCTCTCTTCCCACTCAAAGATTTAAACTTGATTGTTCCTGCTTGGAAGCCTTTGCGGGAAGATGCTGACAAGGTTTTAAGTGATACTGCAAAAGGCACATGGACATTTAAAAGTGAGCAAGTATCCTCAGTTTTTAAGCAGCTAACCTTAATTATTTATTAGAGCTCTCCAGGTTAAGATTAGTTGTCCAAAGAATTTGTTTTTATGTAAGTTGTTGTTTGAGTTACTGACAAAACAAATCTGGAGGTTTTGGATTGTTTTTCATGGTTTTTTTCCGGGCTGTGAGGCTGTGTTCTGGAAGAGTTTATTTCTGACATTTCACCTGCATCTGTGGCTGGCATCTTCAGAGAATGGATGGGTAGGAATGGATTGTGTTAGGGTTTGTGGTTGGTGTTTTTTTTTTAAAGACTAATAGAAAGAGGTATATTGGTGGATTTTAAATGGCTTTGGTGACTCTCCAACAGACATAGGAATACATCATAGAATGAGCTGAACTAAAAATACTGAAATAAATCCAGTTTCAAAAATTACATCCACTACTATCTTGGCTCCCAAATGGCAGAGTCCAATTTCCATGGATATATTCTTCCCTTCTGCCAATATATGAACAGTAAAATACTTTTGAGAGAAGAAGAGATACACTAATTCCTAGTTGGGAGGGGCAGAGTTAACCTGAATGTGTGAGGAAAGAGGAGGTTAGACTCGCTACATCATTGTCACGCTCTTCCCTCAGAGCCTGAAAAGAAGAGCCTCCATTGTGTATGCAGCCTCTCCACCTGATCAGAAACCCCTTTTTTTCTGGGTTCCACTTCTCATAGAAAGACTTCATTGGGGATGCAAATCTTCACAAATGTTGTTCTTGCAGGCAAGAATGAATAATTTTTGTTCTTCCATTCAAGAATGATAAGTGAGCCCTCTGTATGCACAGAGGCTTGGTTCTGCCCCCCCCAAAAAAGATAGCAAAAACTGTAGATAGTTGAGCCCATATTAATCATTGGGTGCCACCATTTTAGTTATGTCTGCCACCATTTTAAGTACGGGCACAACCATTTTAGGTATGCAGTGACATTCCAAGGATGCTTGAATCCACAGATATTGAAGCTGTGGATATGGAGGGCCTACTATAATTGAAAATTGCACAGTTTTCAAAGACTATTCTCAAATTGGGAATTGCTCTGTGCAAAGAAACAGATTTTTTGCAAAAAACTGCATTTCTGCACCTGAAGAAAACTGTGACAAAAGAAATGGAGCTAGACCACTTCCTTTCCTCACTTATACAGAATTATCGGGAGCCCTGGTGGCGCACTGGTTAAATTCCAGTACTGCAAGCCACCACGTTGCAAGTTCAGTTCCAGCGGGCTCCAAGGTTCACTCAGCCTTCCATCCTTTCGTAGGTCGGTAAATTGAGTACCCAGCTTGTGGGTGGCAGTTAGCTAACACACATTGGAAACTGTTTAATGCAGTGTAGATGTGTAAATAGCTATTGCTTAAAACAATTTGTAAGCCGCTCTGATAGCCTTGTGGCTGAAGAGTGGGGTATAAATAACTAAATTAAAAAAAAACTAATGAGAGATAACTGTGCAGTTCCAAGCCCAACCACTCACGCTGAGGCTGTATTGTGGCATTGGTTGGATTCAGATTAGTTATAGCAGTAGTTAGGTAACTAGAGATTCTAGACTGAGTGATCTTCTGCCACTTCCATCACATTCTACCAACATTCTATCCTCCAACAATTCAAAGGCAGAAACTAGAAGACGTGTGGCCAAAGAACCTCAGAGTGTGATCAAGATGGTGAAAGTAGTTAATAATGAAAAATACACAAGTTAGAAGAGGTTGTACTAATTTGCTTTTGCATGTGCCTAGTGAGAAGGGCAAGAATCTGCTTCACTCCTCTTCTTTCCACCTTGCTGAATTAACTGAGTGCAGACTACTTTTGTACTTTGACCTCAGTTTGCAGCAATTGAAGCCAAACCAGGACAGTTGGAGGGTATGTTCTAGCTGGCAATCTGGATTTGTTCACTTCCTCAAAATGTGGTGAGCTAGCACTGCTACGTTTGGGCTGTCCTCTTCATTCTGTTGGGGTGGGATGTCAACACTCTTCACAAAGCTCTGTCTTGATGGTTCCACTGCTTAGTTGGTCTGCTTGGTTCTACCCTGTATCTCAAGTATAGTTTTTCCTAGTATTTGGAGAAATTGCCATCATGCCCAGCAGGTGATTCTGGGAGCTGTAGCCCAGGAATTAATGTTTCCATGCTGTGATTCCTTTTCTCAAGTGTTGCATTATTCTGTCCCAGTCCTTATGTTCTTGAAGGGCTCTACTTATTGCCCTGAGGCCTAGTGAGGCTTGTGTGGCTGTGGTGTGGAAGGGAACCTTCGCTGTTGTAGCACCCACCATAAGGAGTGCTCTCCTGATAGAATCAGAAGGGCTTCCAGTACTGAGTCTTTCTGCTCTCCATTGAAACTAGTGTTTACTCAGACATTTTCTAAATTGTTAACCCTATCAGTTGCTCCTGGTTTTTAAAGAATTGTTTCATGGATTTTACTGGTTTTTTAAAATCATTTTTATCCCTTTTAACACTGTTTAATTTGATTTTTTTTAATGAAAAGTGGCATATAAATGCTGAACATCAGTTGATCAAGCAATCAAAATATCTCTTTTCTGCACCTTACCTTAGCAGTCAACAGCCATGTTTTTACTGGGTATACAAATCAAAGGCTGTGCTAAGAGAGACACTAATGTTTCTTCCTTTCTCCTTAAATGCATTTCAGCTACAAAGATGCCTATTTGGGCACAGAATGGTCCCTTGAAAGGAAAAGAGATGCTCCTGATACATCGCCCCATATTTGTGGAGACTGCAAGTTTGAAAGGCTTTGAAATTCCTCTGGCACAGTTGCCCTTATGGCTGCAGACCACTGCCTCGAAGGGATATGCCATTCCATCTGTTAATGCAACTTCTGCTTCTTCTGTCCCTACACAATCACCTTCTGCTCCTGCAGAAAGCTATGAGAGTCCACTAGGAGTGCCAACGATATTTAGTGAGTTCTGGGGTGTGTGTGCAAGGGTTAGGGATGTAACAAGTAATTTTAATTGTTTTCTTCCAACTGCAGGAAAGTCTTAAAAAACTGTGCAGTTTTTGAAAATCTTCCTGCAGTGGGAAGGAAATAGTGCAGTTTTTGAAGCCTATTTGCAGTTCAGGACTTATTCTGCACAAAATTCGCACATAGTTGTTTCGTGCAGAAAACAGCATTTTCTACATAGGACCAGAAATATTATTTTCTGCACAGAAAATGCTGTTTTCAGCACACACAACCTCCCACCCACCCACACATAAAAATATTGCACAGAACATGCCCCAAACTGCAAAGGGTTTCTCTGCACTCTATAAACCATATTTTTCAACCATTTTGGGAATATTTTCCGATATTTTTAGCAAAGGGTTACATAGGAGACAGGATGCTACCTCAAGCTTGCATAATGTAAAACTATAATCACACTGTTACTTGGTGCACTGTGCCATCTTTATGCTGAGTACGGCGGGCCCTGGGTATCCACTGGGATTTTGTTCCGGGATGCCCGTGGATACCAAAACCTGTGGATGCTCAATACCATTATATACAATGGCATATTAAAATGGTGTACCTTATATAAAATGGCAAAATCAAGGTTTTCTTCTTGGAATTTAATTTTTTTGGGGGAAAATATTTTCAAGCTGTGGATGATTAATCTGTGGGTGCCAAATCCATGGATACAGAGGGCCGACTGTACCAACACTGTGCAACCTAGTATATAATTGCCCATTTTATTTTAATTTATTTATTAAAATATTTTATTCCACCTTTAATCATGAGATCTCAGGATGACAAGCAGACAAAACAAAATAGGCAACTCAGACAATTCCAAATTAAAATGTGCCTGTTTATTGTCTCATTGTCCGATGGAGAATACACAGTGACTGTTTCTACAACCCCAGTGAATCAAACAGCACACTGAAAGCATTGGTGAATGGTTATGCACCACCTGAATGTGCACAGCTCCATGGTTTGAATCCTGTTGGTTAGTCCTAACTAGAGTAGACCCATTGAATCAATTGTTGAACAGTGTGTTCACAGGGCAGTAAACCCAATTGAGTCAATGGATCAGTTGTTGAATTTTCAGAACATAGGTAAATCTGATTGATTCAATAGCTCTACCGTAATCAGATTAACAGTAGGATTTAGGCCCATGTGAAATGGTTACACCTGTGGTTCTCAGGATGAGGTTATTAAAAAGTAATAGTCAAACCACCCAAGAGATCCGTCGATAGATCCCAGTTTACTCTCCACCAAGCACTATGTCACATTATTTGTTTCCCCCCCCCCAGCTCCAAAGACACCTGCAAAAACTGGTACCACTGCTCCAAAAAGAGATGAGACCACTTCACCACAATTCACCATGTGGTCAAAGACTTCTGGTTTGAAAGGTTCTGACGTGTCATCTTCCCAAGTCTCCTCCTGGCTTCATACAGATGTTCTAAAAGACTGGACAGTTTCTCCAATCCAAATGGCTCCTTCTTCTACTTCTTTGGCAAGCTATGACATTCCATCTGGAACACAACCCATACCAAGTGAGTATTCAGAGCACAGAAGTTGGAAAGAAGGTGTCCACCATGGAGATTACCAAAGCTTGCTTTATATACTAAAAGGATGAGTAGACTTTCTCCATACTCACCTTAAAGAATGTTTATAACTTGTTGCTATAAACATCTATTTATTCATGGGTGTCTTCACAATATCACCCCATGGCTTGGTATATCTCATGGGTATCTTTCCATGTTTTTGTTCTGGCTAATTTTATGTTTTTGGATGCAGCACAAAATTGTCTCTAAATTCCAATTTGAGAATAACACTGGGAGACAGCTAGCAGACTGGCCTAGATGTAACAATAAACACTGTTTTATTAAAAACTGGGTTGTTGTTGAATGTACAAGCTTTGGGTTCATCTGCTCCCTATTTCTATCTCCTCTTCTAGTGAATCTGTGAAGAGACAATCAGAGTCTTTTGCCCCCACTGTCACTCAACACTTGGAAAGTTACTATTTCAAATAAATTTGTTCCCATTATTTTGTACAATGGCTGATGTCCTACATCAAGGAGACAGAACACAACTGTACACTCATGGAATTATGAAGGTGTTGCACAATGCTACCTTCTTAGTGAAGTTTGGTGCCAAATGTGGATGTGCATCTGCATGGGGAATGTGCAGTGCTCAGTGTACATGCATTAGCAACCTTCATTCATGCTCAATATACAATATGCATCAATGTGCAATATGCATCCATGAGCAATCGTATGGTATGCAGACTTCTACTTCTGCTGTCTTTAATCTGCCTATTCCTCTTTGGACAAAAATATGCATCGAGTTCATTAGGAGGACTTTGGCATACATAAGACACCAATGAGATTCTGGCTGATGTCTGAAAAATAACCCCATTGCCATTACTCACTACAATGCTGAAAAAGTAACGAATATTTGTTTCACTGTTCATTGTATTCCCTCTACCTCCTCTTCCTCCTTCTTCTGGAGAAAATAAAAACTTTTGGTTGATAAGGGAATGCCATAAAACTTGAAAAATCTCCATCAAAATGCCTTTAAAATATAATTTAAAAGTATTTAAAGGTAATTAGAAATTGTTATTCATCACAAATTTGATTCAAAATTGTTATTCATCCCTGAACTCATGAATTACAAGTAATGTGCTTAATTGTAATTAGTTTTTTTTGAGGCATCATCAAGTCACTTTTCAAAAGTAATGCAATGAGTAACAATGAAGTTCTAGGTTCACTTATCTACCCTTCAGTATTATGTCTACTCCCTAAACTGTGATTAATCTGTTTGGTCAAATAAGCCAGCTTTACAACTCATGGTTTAAAGATGGCTTCCCCCCCACTTAATGCCAATAAGCTATGCTTCCAGGTTCTTCCAACTCTGCCTTCCAAAATTTTCTTTCCAGCCATGTTGGAGCAGAAGAGGGGAGGAGGAGCATTCAAGCCTTGAGCTCATCAAGACTCATTCTTGTAATGATAAGTCAGCATTTATCATTACAGTATTTATCATAATTTATCGTGATATTGAGACAACAGCTACACCGGGCAGGGCACATTTCTAGGATGGAGGACCATCGCTTCCCAAAAATAGTACTCTACAGTGAACTCGCCATGGGTCAGCGTAAGAGGGGCGTTCCAAAAAAGCGACACAAGGACTCCTTGAAACAACATCTCAGGCTCGGCCAAATTGATCACCAACAGTGGTCAGCCATGGCCTCACATCGGGAGGCATGGAGATGCACTATCCACAATGCTGCAGATTTATTTGAGAACTCACACCGAACAAGTCTTGAAGAGAAACGACAACGCAGAAAGAATCACAACCCAGAATCATCACCCAAGGAGACCTTCTGCTGTGCTTTCTGCAACCGGACATGTTTATCTCAGATTGGCCTTTTCAGTCATCAGCGTGCTTGCAGAAAACGTGGGATGAGTCCTTCCTGAATCTTCATTTGCAAAGAAAAGCCAGAGGGATTTATCGTTATATCAAAACACAACCCTTGTGCTCAAGCCCTCTTTGAAAGTCTACTGAAGGAACCTAATTGAACACTGTGGGAAGTGAGAAGATAGACTTTTGGCCTGATCAAGCAGAATTTTTCCTATTTTCTTTAAATTTGTTCCTAAACATAAAGTCTGAGGCTCACTGGAGTTAAGTATTGTTCCAGATATTCTTGAATTTTGATTTTGAGGTAGAAAAAATTAGGTATTTTATGGTATAATAAATTTCCTGGAAACCTGTTTATACAAACATTCAACATTTGCTTTCACCTTCTATTCTTTCAGTCCCTTTGCTCCCTTGGCGTTTCTTGTTTCTGCTTCCTGGACATTCACATTGGTGATTCCAAACAACTAGGAATCACTCAGTGAAGTGCTTTTACCACCATACCATAAAGTTAATTACATCTATAAGATGACATGTCTGAAGGAGCATTAATTCATTTCAGAAAGACGGCCAAGCAAATGAATAAGCATTCAGCAGACAATGGTCAGACATGTGCAGGGGGTGGAGCTTGCCAGCAAGACAAGTACCTGGAACCACCAAGTTGGATTTTTGCCATAGCGATTGTGTGCTGAGTCGACAAAACTGCCTTATTTTTTTGGTCCTGTTTATTTAAGCAGAAGCTAGCACTTCCACACTTTGGATTTTTTTTTAAAAAAAAAATATTACTGTTTGGCGGTGGCAACTGGTGACAATAAAAACACAGGTAATTCACTTGTGCCTGCCTTCTTGATTTGCAGGCATGTCCATTTGAACAACAAATGTGCATGTCTTGGTGTGCCTGCAATCTTGGAAAAAAACAACATGGAGACCAATGAAAGCTGCTGCGAATTGGCGTTACTGTGTATCAAACCACATTTTATTGCTGCATATAGACAAGCATATAGTCACCTGAGGAATTTTGTTCCTTTTTTTAAAAGAATAATTAAATTTCCAGTTGCTCTCTTGAGATTTTGTTTGTTTGTTTATTCTGATAGCCATCATCTGAAGGAAGGTGGGTAAGAAGTAGCGATGGGATTATAAAGATTTTTCTCCCCTATCAGACAAATAATGTGGTGATAGTTCTTTTTAAAGCAATCCTTCTAGCCCTTCAGGAATGTTATGTGCATACATAACTTTACAAAAACTAGCCCAGGTTTTTACTCTGTCTCTCCGCACCCAGAATCAGAAAATCATGAAAACTGCCAAGTTTAAGAGTCCCACATCATATTGAGTCCATATTTCATTCTCATACCTAGTGCTCAAATTTAGTTCAGCTCCATGGGCATGGAGAGGTAATGGCAATATTTCACACTTTCAGCAACACCTGTTCCTGTGCCGTTGGCTTCCCCATGGACAGAACAAGAACAGGATACACTGAAGACCCATCCTCCTTCCTGTGAGTTGAAAATATTTTGTATAATCCTCAATATACTGTAGATCTGATCAATGCACTTTAGAAAGGAACATGTGGAGCCAAATGGACAGCAAAAGGCAACCGAAATGGTCAAGTGGCTGGAGCAGCTCCCATGTGAGGAAAAGTTATGACTGCATTTTAAAAAGAAGGTAAATTAAGGGTCATTAACAGAATGTCCTCACCAGATTAACCTATGAAGGTGGTGGGAGCAAGAGAAAGCCTTTCATAGGTTAATTTGGTGAGGACATGTTAGACTTGGACAGACTCAACAGGAGATAGAGGCTGGCATGCTGTTAGTGACATATACAAGCTTGATGGAGACACCTATAAAACATATTTCTGTAAATTTCTTTGTGCTATAAAAATAATCCTCACTTTCTTGATAATTAAAGACAATGACATGTTTCTGCTTTTGATCTTGCAGTGGAAACCTTTACGCTCTTGACACGGCCAGTCTCTTCTAAAATCACCAAACCCCCTCATCAAAAGCAGACAGGTGAGATCATTTTGCATTGGTGGCTGGGGAAGAGGGAGATGGGGATGGGCACCAATTTCAGGGCATAATAAGATTTCCACATTCAACAGTTGTGGCGGTAATGGATAATTTTGGAACAGCCATGCTTTAAACTCTAAACTTTCCTGCT
Organism: Gambelia wislizenii; assembly: GCA_030847615.1. NCBI lineage: Eukaryota > Metazoa > Chordata > Lepidosauria > Squamata > Crotaphytidae > Gambelia > Gambelia wislizenii. Next base: position 320,352,937 of record JAUMIR010000004.1, on the reverse strand, counting down.
TATATATTTGAGGGATGAGGCAAAAGCTAACCTGAAAATAAAGAGAGCTGCAGGTCTTGATGGAAGATGTACTTTGTATGTAGAAAACTACAGAGTTAGGCCACACTCCTCCTGTTTATGTGTGCAGAGAGCAGTTTGGGTGTATAACAATGGTGGTCGCATTTTTCTTCTTCACTGTTCTTTCCCAGACATCTCAAGTGTCTATGAGCAATCACGTGGCAATCACGGTGTCATTGTTAGCTGTACCTGAATTTCACAGCCACATGATAGTATTCAGTGTTGACCAATATTCTACACTGGGGTTGTATACCACAAATCTCCATATGTGGAGCTATATATTGATTGTGTTAGGCAACACCTGTGATGAAAGAAGCTGCTACCTGGTTCAGATGTTACCTCTGTCATGAACATAGTAGATGGCCTTAGGCATGTAACTTCTTTTTAAACAGAGGTTGGATGGCCATCTGTCAGGAATGCTTTGATTGGGTACTCCTGCATGGCATGGCATGGACTAGATGGCCCTTGTGGTCTCTTCCAATTCTATGATTCTATGATTCTATGAATGGCAGTGTTGCACAACTGAATGCACAACAAACTGTGCATCATGTGCCTGTGTAAACTCTCTAACTTCTCGGTTTGGCCCAGTGGGTGGGAAAACCCTGTGGAAAGGGCTGTACTTACCAGTTCAGTGTAGAGAACAGGAGAGCTTGGGGGGAGGAAACTGTGCTTGCCAGGGATAAGAAAGAGGTATTTATCACCTGAATTAGGTTGTTTCCAATAATTGGAGGGTGCCTCCAGTTGAGCAGCAAGATTTCTGCAAGCAAATTCTGCAGTGGTCTGTTGTGCATGGAATTGTGGGAGGCTGTATACATGCCGAAATCAGTATAGGATATGTAATATTGTTTAGAGATGGAAATAATATACAAAAATTGTTGATACATAACAATTTCTTTTTTTCCCATTATCTTTATTGAGTTTTCCAAAATATAAACTATTTATACTATTGTGACTTTCATCAGATTTTCATACATATAATTTTATACCATTACTCTATTCATCCATTCTATACTCTAGTATCTATTTTATACTCATTACTCTATTCATTGTCATATTCATAATATTCATATTCTTAGGTATTTGCATCAGATTTCCACACAGAAAATTATATACCAATAATTATACATCCTCTAACCAATCTTACAGCATCTAGTAATGCTTTATTCTTCATACTTTCCTACTAGCCAAACTTCCTTTACACATTTTTTTGAGCTAATTCATTGCTTATCTAGACTTCATGTAGTTCCCTCCATTCTACTTTACCTCCACGCTCTTTTCACTATTATATTCAATTTCCAAATGTCAAGAAAACCTGACAAGAAGATTCCCAGACTGACAAGAATTTTTGCAGTTCAAGACTTATTCTGCACAAAATTCACCTGTTGTTGAGTTGCACAGAAAGCAGCATTTTCTGTGCAGGAAACTAGTTTTTTTGTCCAGACAATAATAATAGCTCTGCAGAGAGCTATTATTTTCTCACAGAAAATGCTGTTTCCTGTGCAGAAAATGACATTTTCTGTGCAAAACAACTAAGTGTGAATTTTTCACAGAATAAGTCCCAAATTGTGAAAAGGTTTTGAAAACTCCATATTTTTTGACGTTTTTCCAGCAGTGGGAAGAAAATTGCTATAATTATACATTGCTTCCTTTCAGGGGAAAATTAATGAAGAATTATACCCTTAGCATAGTTACTGTTTTATTAAAGAAGCTATATCAATCTGAAAATTGTTTAAACTTTTGTCACTGTGTTTGCAATATTCATCAATTATGTAACTTTATAGGACCCAAGAAAGTGGTATACATGCTCATTGTGTTCACCACACATGTGCATCTCATGCACAATGTCACTAGACCCACAACTCCACTTCTGTAACCTTGAACTAAATGTTGTTGTACTATTGGGCGATGTCGTGAGGAAAATGACCTGGTACACCCTCATGGTCAATGAGTAGTTATTTGGTTCACAGGCAATACTGCACCCTGGCACCATCCAGCTGGCATTGTATAGCCTGGGGAAAAACACTGTGCAAGGAGGTAGAGGATACTTCCTTGTGCAACATATGAAAAAGTACTTATGCTGGCATAATTCTGGGTTATGTTACCAGAAGAATTCTGTTCTTCTACAACAGCAGCAGTCTTGAGGGGAATCTTGCTCTAAAGCATGCTTAGCATAATGTGTTATCTTTTGATCTTTTGCCTTTTTATGTTCTGTTCTTCCTTCCAGTGGCAGGAAATGTGCCTTTTCCTGTACTGCCTACATCCCCACAAAGGCCTGGCATGTTGCTGAAGGTGCATTCTAGTAAGTACCCTAGTTCTGTATAACAACATTTGCTATAGAAAGTTGTCTGTGGTTCATATCTAAGTGGCTGTTATGCACTTTGTTCATTGTGTGTGTGTGTGTGCCTATAAATCCATTTACTGTGGTTACTCCAGGGCTTGGAAACTGGTCACACTGATTGCAAAATACCAGGAACTGTAGTCAAAAATTAAACTTTTCCAGGCTCTGAGATATGCTGAATACTTTCTCAGCATTAGATGCATCCCAACTCCCATGTTCATTTGTATGCTTCCCTTTATATCTGTTTAGGACTACTAAAAACGCATCAAGCTTCTAGTCAGGAATCTAATTCATCTGTATCAATGAACTTGCCTTAGGCTGCAAAACTCTGCTTGTTTCAAGTAAACTTGTACTTCAGGGTTTTTCAGCTGCATAAGGGAAATAAAAGCATCCAGGCACAGAATAGAAGGTTGCTTGCCATTCCCTGTGGCTTTGGCAGGGCGAAGGCACTTGGTCCAATCCAGATTAAAGGAACTGAGCACAACATCTCATCTAACAGCACAAAAAGGAAAATCTTCCTTTACTCTTGACTTCTCATCTGAAGAGTGTTGTGGTTAAAAGCATGTTTGAAACCCATAGTAATTCATGACAATTCACATCAAGAGGTGTGCTTCACTTTATAGTTCTGAAATGAGATTGCCAGCAAGGGGTTGGGGGTTGGGAGGCACAATAAATAAAGAACAAATACACACTCTGAGGAAGCACAGAAAGTCACAATCACAATCCTTGTTGGCAGACAGTCTGTGTGTTCTTTAGTGTGCTTGAGAGGTATGAAGAACAGTAGAAAATTTTCACTTCATTGAGAAAGGATATCTCACCTGTGGAGAAGACCATTTGGATAATAAAAATGTCATAGAATCATAGAATTGTAGAGTTGGAAGAGACCACAAGGGCTATCCAGTCCAACCCTCTGCCACACAGGAATACACAATCAAAGCATCCCTGACAGATGGCCATCCAGCCTCTGTTTAAAGACCTCCAAGGAAGGAGACCCCACCACACTCCGAGGGAGTGTTTTCCACTGCCGAACAGCTCTTACTGTCAAAAAGTTCCTCCTAATGTTGAGGTGGAATCTCTGCTCCTGGAGCTTGCATCCATTGCTCTGTGTACTAGTCTCTGGAGCAGCAGAAAACAAGCCTGCTCCATCCTCAACGTGACACCCCTTCAAATACTTAAACAGGGCTATCATATCACCCCTTAACTGTCTTTTTTCCAGGCTAAACATACCCAGCTCCCTAAGTCTTTCCTCATAAGGCATGGTTTCCAGTGCTACAAGATGGATGGATGGATGGAAGGATACCTTGCCTGAAATCATGTATGGCAGTTATGAATGCATAAGCACAGTAGTTATGGTGCTATGCAGTGATTGCCACAAACACGTCCAGCCAGGCAGCATCCATTGTGAGCAATGGGGATCTGTTCCCTGTCACTCAGGAAGCAACTGACTGCCTTTCCCATCCCTACCCCCATGAGCAATCCCCTCCTCACCAGAGATCACTCCCATTAGGGGAGGTGGGATTGTAATGCAACCGATTCTTGATCACCAGGGGAATAGACCCCATTGATTGCAGTGGCTGCTTTCCAGTAAGTTGGGAGACTTTCACAGTCCCTATGTATCCCCTAAATTAGGGGATACAAAGGGATTGTGGACATGTAGCAGTCATGTGTGCATAACTCTAGGGGGTTGTATAAATGGTTAAAATACTCCTCATAGAATGTAAGGAGAATATGAAAACTCAGAAGGAAAAGTCTTTGTAGCTTTTCCTGGAGGTTTTAAAAAAAAACAGCAGGGGAAATGCACATCCCTGCTTGTTGGGGAAAGTGATGTGAATTGATTTGCTTTCCCATATGAGTAGAAGCACAAAGCTGATTGGCTGGATGAGCACAGGGGGTGGGGTTTGCTAACAAGGCAAGTGCCTGGAGTTACCATGTTAGATTTTTGCCTTAGAGAGTGAGTGCTAAGGTGATAAAACAGGGTGTTGTTGTTTCTTTTCTTTTCTTTCTTTCTTTCTTTTCTTTTCTTTTTTTCCCTTTTTTTTTGGTAAAGGTGAAATATTGCTCTATTTCTCTTTGGAAATAGTTTTTTTTGTAAGTTTGATGGTGGCAAATTGGTGGTGGTAAGTTTGGTGGTGGTAAGTAAAAACATGAGCAATTCGCTGGTGGCCGCCATCTGTGAAGCTTATGCATGTGAAGCTTATGCATGCAAAAACACCATTAAGACAAATTGCATCTGCTGTGAATTGCCATTACTGCAGAGCAATCTGCTTCTTTTCCCCTCATATAGACAAGCCCTAGGTTATGCATTCGTAACTGCCATCCAGGATTTCAACCATACATAGATAGATCTGGTGCCTTTTAGGAGAAGTTTGCTAATAGTTCTTGAACATTTTCTGCATCCCCAAAACTACATTCTTTGCTGATTGTTTTTTTAATTTTGGGGGGGGGTTGCACAAAATCCCTTCATGAAATTTTCATAGACATGTCCTGAAATGCAAAAATATAAATAAATACAAAAAATGCCAAGACTGCACCAAAACTCATGCAATCTGAAGGGAAGAAGACTTTTGAGGGTTTGTTGTTGTTTTGGTTGTTGTTGTTGCATGTGACAATGAAAGAAGTGAAGATTTATATCCTTAGGGATTTGGGGAAAGGCCAATAAGCAGGAATGCAGCAAAACAATTTTCATCAGGGTAGAGGAGAGATAAAAATTGTAGGGGGGCAGATGGGCTTAGACAACAGTAATTACTAAAGGGATTTCTCTTATTTGAGTACAGGTGATGGATCAGAACAATCAAATGTGGCACGCCCATTTCTTTAAGAGCAATCCATAGTTTTTCATGACCTATACAATCAAAGGCTTTGCTATAGCCCATACAGCACAGGCTGATTTTCTTTTGAAACTCTTTGGTGCATTCTATTATCTAACATATGTTTGCAATATGATCCCTGGTGTCTCTTCCATTTCTTAATCCAGTTTGGACCTCTGGCATTTCTCACTCCATATGTGATAAAAGTCTTTGTTTTAGAATTTTGAGCATCACTTTGTTTGCATGTCAAATTAATGCAATAGTCTGGTGGTTACTGTAATCCCCCATGTCCCCTTTCTTGGAGATTGGAATGTATATTGAGCATTTCCAATCTGCAGGTCATTGTTTTGTTTTACATATTTGTTGACAGATTTTAGTTAGAACTAGAGTATATTCTGTCTTTGTAGACTGAAGCAGCTTCATTGGTATGCCATCTGTTCTTGGTGATTTATTTCTCCCAAGAGTTCTGACTGTAGCTTCCACTTCACTTTATAAAACTGGAGGTTTGTCTTCATATGGTTCTTCCTCAAATGAAGCTGTCACCCTTGTATCTCTTTTATATACAGTAGTTCTTCTATGTATTGTTTCCATCATCTTTTTATTTCTACTTGACCATGTTATGTGTTCCCCTGCTGGTCTTAGAGCATCCCTGCTCTTGGTTTAAATTTCCCTTTGATTTCTTCGGTTTTGTGGAAGGATCTTTTGTTCTTCCTTTTTTGTTGTCACCTTCTCTGCATTGATTTCTCTGCATTGATTATTATAGTAGTTCTCCTTGTCCCTGCACACAGGTTGTTGAAAAGTCAGTGTTCTGAGTCCAGTTCTGTCACCTTTTACTTTTGCTTCTCATCTGTCCTTTTCTTCTTGAAGAATTTCATCTGTCATCTATTGAGGCTTCTTTTTCTTTTTGGCTACAGATAGTGTCTTTTTGCATTCCTCCCTGACAATTTCCCTGTCTTCAGTCCAGAGTTCTTCTGACTCCCCATCACATAGGTCTCTAGATCTAAAACTGTGCATACATGTGTCATTGGGTATGTGTAGGAAGAGTCCACTCTTGCAGGAACTAAGTACCTGTACTGAGGATCTCTGTGTGGAAATGAACATATTAGAGCAGCCACTTTAACTTAGCACCCTCAAGATGTTTTGCACCACAACACCCATCAAATAGCCAGTTATTGTATGTATGAACAACTTCATGCAATTAATATATGAAGGTGGTTGTTGCCAGCAGCGAATCTAAAACAGGTATGGGAAATAAGCAGCCCTCCAGATGCTGTTGGATTGTAGCTGTAAGCATTACTCAACACTGACTGCAGTGGATAAGGCTTATGGGAATTATAGTCCATCACAATTGGAGGCTTGCATTTTGTCCATCCTCGTCTAAAGGCATTATTTATAATAGCTTCCCCAACCCAGCATCCTCCAGATGCTTTGAGCTACAGTGGACATCATCTCCAACAAGTGTGGACATGCTGAGTATGGTTTATGGGAACTGTACACCAACACATCTTGAGACTGACAGGTTAGTGAAGAGGCTAGAGCTAGGATGAACAAGGCTTTGTACTATCTGGCAAGATCTGACCTGGAAAGCTGGGAATGGTGGTAAGCAAAATCATTAAGCAAAGCCTCCCCAGGTATAGCATGCCAGGATCAAGAGGCTGTTGAGCTCCATGGAATCTTCTCTTAATTAAATCTATGGGATGAGAGCCCATGTTTGAAAGTGGAGAGGGGGAGGTAGCCTGCAGGTGACTCTACTGGCTTCATTCTTGGGTTGGCTACACCCCAAAGTTTGTATTCTCCTGAGAAGGAATCCCCTGCTTGGCTCCAAAACTACAACTTCCCTATATTCATCCTCCCTCCTCAAGGCTGGGTCACAATGAGACACAGTTTGTTGCTTGCACAAATCCTTAAGGCAGGAGGTTATGTTTCAAGCAATTGAGTGAACTTTAACTTGATCCTCCTCTCTCTCTTTTTTTTTTCCTTCCTGGCAATGCTTCTGTGCTATTAGCAGCTGTATGATGAGTAGAAATCCAACTGGCACAGGTACCCCTTCCACTTGTAAGGATCTCCTCACTGAGCTTAAATTTCTGTTCTGATGGCTTACACCAGTGTTGGGAACACTTGACCCCTATCCTATGTTCTGGTCAACACAAGCCCAAATAGGAATGGGCTCTTAAACAAGCAAAGACTCCCTTTGGAACACACTAACTGACCAGAGTCCATTGCAGGAATATTGAGACTGGCATGGTAGGCTGGTGCGTCCATCTTTAGGACTGGATTGGAGTTGGCTAATGGAAAATTTGTTACTAAAATGGTAACATCAAGCAAGGTTTAAAGCAAAAGAAGTAAATGGATTCTCTGATACCTGCTGCCACACAGTGAACAGTTGTAACAGGTTCTATAGTAAGGTTATAGTAAGATTTGCTTCACAGTGGACTCCTATACTGGCTTAGTGAGGCTAGTCTATTAACTTCTTTTATATCTGTGCAATGAGTTTGCAATGTTAAGATCTGGCTTGCTTTCCTTTCATAATGCAAGTCTCTGACATCACAATCACATACATCAGGTGTGGTGAAAGTACATCATATGTGCTGCTTGTGGCCCCTCAACATGTTCAGTTCCTTTTTGCAGTCCATCCCCAGGAGACTCTCAAAGCTCCTGTACCACCCTCCCCAAACCCACCTCCAATGCACCCCCAAACCTGGTAGTTTGTTTGCATTAAAAACATGGAATTTTTGCAAAAAAGCAGACAAAAAAAAACCCCTCCTGCAATGTGTAAACAAAATGATCCAGAAAAAAATAGGGAATATTTAAAACATACATAAAGTGTGCCCATATTAGTGCAAATAATATACAATAAACACATTATATTAGGGGGAAATTATTGCAGAAGATTAGGTAAAATTGCAAACAAGGTTATTTACATGAGGAGAGGAGCCAGTATGGTGTAGTGGATTGAGTATTGGATCAGGACTCTAGGAAACCAAGGCTTAAATGCCTGTTTAGCCATGGAGACCTACTGAGTGACCTTAGGCAGGTCACACTTTCTCAGCCTCAGAGGAAGCCAATGGCAAACTTCTTGTAAACCAATCTAGCCAGGAAAACACCTTGGTAGGTTTGCCATAGGGACAACATACATTGGAAACAACTTGAATGCATGCAATGACAAGAAATATAGGAATACAGGAAATATAAAAGAAGGACAGAATTAATTTAATTTCTAAAGATGCCAGATTGTAAGAAAATGAAATTGACAGATCTGTCCATTGCTAATAAGTATTATTGTGAGCACTGGAATGATGCCATCTTAAATTATAGCTGAGTTGGCAGAGCACATGCATTACATGCTGGAGATGCCAATTTTAGCCCCTGGCACCATAATTTAAAATAGGATGCACAGCTTATAACAGTCCAGGGGGCACTTTTTGGCCCCAAGGACACACCATGGGTTGCATTATGCTTGGAAATGCTTTGAAAACAATACTAAGTGGATTGGTGAGAGAGCTATTTCCAAATATATCTCAGCAGCTAGAAAATGTGATTTTTGCTTGAAAAAATTGGGCATCTATAGGATTCTGGAGGACTTTGGAGGGAAAAAATCCTTGAGCCATATGTAAAATTTTGGCCATACTTCACTTGTTTCTGATGTAAAATGACCTTACATTACCTGATCCTATGGAATGATATTGTCACCCAGAGTAGAGACTTCCGGGCTAGATGGATGAACCAATGTCTCACTGAGTATAAGGTAGCATCATATGTCTTGTAGTACACTTGCTGAAGGGTGCTTTTCCCCCCCCCCTCTCATGCACACACACACACACATATGAGAAAGAGAGAGAGGGAGAGAGAGAGAGTGAGTTTGAAAATAGATGAAGGGACATATAATTTATGGAGAGTAAAGTGCTGGATCCAGCTGTAGGTTGCCAAAAACAAAATGGCTGACAATGAAGAATTGGTGAATGACATCACAAGAAGCCGGAAGTTCAGGAGTTTTCCTGAAGAGGTTAGGGATATGAGGTTGAGCACACTGGCACTGCCCCTATGCCCCCATGCCTCCTCATTCCCTGTCCTTACCATGTTGTGTGGCAAAGACTGGATGGAAATGGTACTCATGTTCATTTGACCATGAGTAGAGAGTTCAGTATGTGGCTGTCCTCCCATGTTCAGGTGACCACCAGGACAATATTATTTCAGAGCTTTCTGCTCCACACAGGGAGTCTGTGGACTTGGGGGTAGGTTGGAAAAGCATAGGAATGGAGAGGGCAGGGTCAGTGTGCAGAAATCCTTTCTCTGTACCCCTAAAGGAGAGGAAGTGCCTGAGTTGTGGGGGCCAGTTTTCATGAGGGGGATGTTTGGTACCTGGAACTCTTTCCAAATGAAACTGCACTGCTTGTTTTGCAAAAGTGCAAGCCAGGGAGGTTGGGACTAAAGAAGGCTTAAATTTGTTTTAAAGCAGAATTATTGTTTTGGGAGGCTTCCTGATCTGAAAATTGTCACTTTTTTAATCAATGGAGGGGGGGGGTTGGGGGTTGGGAGAGCCTTGAGCCTGAGAGAGGCTCATGGGATTGGGAACTGATTGGAAAACTTAATGTAGTTCTTGAGTTATACCCAGTGTGGTATATGGGTTACAGTGTTGGACTGGGACTAAGGAGAGCCAGGTTCCAGTCCCCAATAAGTCATGAAATTTGCTAGGTGACCTTAGACTTGTCTCACACTCCTGGTTTGACCTACATCATAAGGTTTTCGTGATGAAAAAGTTGGAGAAAGGGGAGCATCACTGGTGACACCTTGAGCTCACAGGCAGAAGACTTATTATAAACATCATGAATGAATACATGATAAATGAGACCCTCATGCATTCAGGCAGGTGCCTGAAAAGGAGTTGACTGAGCTGCCATTTTAGTCATTCAAAGTGCTACCCATAGGATGATACCCCTGACCCTTCCTCTGGAAGCAGAAGGCTGGTCTTGACTCTCAGAGATGAAACCAAGAACTGAAAAGATGTCCTCCCCCATGTTTGGAAGTGGCATTGACAGGTAATCCATTCTCTTCTCTATCTTTTCCTTTTCCCCTTTTTTTTTGTTTTTGTTTTTGGCTTTCTTTCACTCAAAGGTATCTTAGCTTGCTTACTGGAACATGATTAATTCATTCCAAACAGGTGACATAGTCTTGGAGAGTCTGAGAAGAATGAACCCATTGTCCCTGGAAGAAGAGACAAGAAGGTGCGTGTGACCATTCTCGGCTTCCCCGAACATCCTCTTCCTCCCCTTCAAGATTTTCAGGAAATGATCCCATTTGAGATTTATTTTCTAGCATCAGGAGATACAATAAGATTGCTTCAGAACTCATAAAAGTGACTTTTTGAACTACAACCCCCAAAATCTGCAAGTCAGCATGGCCACTGGGGGGTTTGGAAAGTTGTACTCCAAAGGCTATCCCCTCCTGCCACGGCTCATCCCTGGATTATATTTATATCATTTCTTCAGTTAATTCATATTAAAACAAATGAAACTAGTCTCTTTTGTTATTGTTTCAGAAACATGTTTCTCTTATGGTAGCAACTGTGGTAAGAAACTAGGGAGCCATTTCAAGCACCTGAAAGAACAAGAGGCAAATCACTTTCAGTCTAAGAAACTAGCATTGAACCGATGTTGTTGAAAAATGTCTCAATTCTACAGTAGGAGAAACCTGAATAGCTATCTGTTTACTTCAGGAGGGCTAGTAGCCTAACCTTAAATATTTTATGATGGCTGATGTGCCTGTAGCATGGGCATAAATGATGGTGGTTCTGATGCTCATTCTGACGCAATGGTCAGTTTAGGATACCATCACTTTCCCATACAGTGGGTTTCAGAGGGTGTGGAAGGCTGAGAGAAGGAGCAGCTCAGCCAGAGAAGGTGAGATGAAGCTGGAGCGGTGAAGAGCCATCTTTCTCTTTCTTTTCTGCAACCAGCGGCTGGCCAGGCGGCTCCTCCTGTTCCTCTGCAGATGGAATTGGGGGTTGCCACCACCACCAGTATGGCTGAAGGGTGGGCAGCTCTTCCTCTCTTCCTCACAGTGGCCACCCTCCTTGTTGTCTCCAGACACTGCTTGGTTCCCTTTGCCTTTCTCACTGCCCACTGCACAAAACAATAACACAGCCGCCATCTTGATTTGCGGCAATGTGAACATCATACCAGGGAGCTTTGCAGTGCTGACTATCATTGTTGAAGATAACACCATGAGAACAAAACGATGCTGCTGAAAATTGCCTATAATGTGCAGGTATGTGCTTTATTTCTTCTCGTCTAGACAAGACTTTTCATGCCAGTGGGGTGATGACTCCACTCTAGCATTTAGTCCAGACTTTAAAGGAGGTACTGGACCTGTTTGCAGGAAATCATCTTGGATAACTCCTTTAAAGTTCAGACTAAAACCCAGAGTGGGTTCACCCTGACTCAGAGGGAAGCCACCAATCACCACTGTTGTCAGCTGTTAAACTACTTTTGCTTCTGTCTCTTTGAAGAGACAGCAGCTTTATTTTTACTGCCATCAGCAAATGCCATTTTATATTAATTTCACAGCAGCCTTAACAAGTCAGGTGTATGTCAACAGCATTTCATTACTCTCAAAGTAACCTCCATAACCTCTCCTATCATGTAACATAAGCAAAGCAATAAAGAATGCAAAGCACTGGAGAGGCAAGTGGGGAAATGGAATCCAACGATCCTGTCCAAAGAGATTACTGCTAAGAGCATTTGCAAAAATGTACAAATTAGTGCAAATGAAAGTAAGGCCTACCTATAGAGAGAAGGCAGCTTTGGACATGAACAAGCAAGCTTAGCTCATGTGGTTGGCCCAAATTATTGTGCTGCCTGGGGCAAAGAAGAAACTGCAACTCTTCCCATTTCAGGCACAAGGAACTGACTGGACTGGCAATCGGTCTTTCTTTTACACTAGTGATAGGATACAGCAAAAATAATTTTTAAAAACACGAAAAAACAAACACCCAGGGTGATGATACCTTTATTAGGCCATCCAAAAGATACTTTTGTCTCCAACACTTTCCTCCTCTAGCATCTCTTACTTGAAGTGGACTGCCCCAATATTCCTTGTGATGGGTTTAGTTCTGAGGATTGATGCGTGTGTAACCTGAAATTAATCATCCATTAAAAAGTGATTCTCTTTGGCCGAGATATACAGGTTGACCCCCGTATCCACAGGGAATATGTTCCAAGATGTAGACAGATGAAACCATGGATAATAGGGAACCCTATTATTTTCAATTAGACTTACTCCAGAAGTTGACCATAGAATCGCACTGGAGGACGTAGAATTGCCTAGATAAGTGAAACCATGGATACTGAATCCGTGGATATGGGAAGTCGACCTGTACACATATTGCCAACATGGTGCTGAAGAAGCTATGCATCAAGCACTTCTTCACCATGTCAGCACAATATATCAAGTACTGTGTGGAACATTTCTTCTGCTTTACCATAGGGGTTTTCCCCAACTATTTTTATTCATAGAGAAGAGACCTTTCTTTTCAAGACAAATGTTTAGTGGAGAATAATAATAAAAAAAAACCCAGAGAAATTCTCATGGGTGGGCTTCAGGGTTATTTGGTTTACCATACCTGTAAGATGGCTGAGGAATGGGTATAATTGTCTTGTTTTTCATTCTGCAGAGTGGTGAGGAACTATCTAATAGGAAAGGGGGAGAATCACAGAGAGAAACAAGAAGAGCATTCTAAATATTTTCTCTGCTGTACAGAAAATGCTAGGTTATGGTATGGAGGACTGTAGTGGCATCACAAAAAAGAAAGCTCCTTAGGAAGAGTAGCAGATGGGAGCTTCCATGTCAATCTGGTGCTTCTAAGCAGACAGCTCCAGCATCCAAATAGCCGCTTCCCAGCACAACTTTCAGACAAATCAGTAGCTGTCCTGGTTATGGAGTGGCAGTGATGGTGTCACCAACTCTACATGTAATCCAGACTGCTGCACCACTGAGCAAACAGAGGGGACCACTAGTATAAGGAGGTATTGGATACCTCTATACACAAACTTGAAAACTGGGAGCCGAGCAAGTTCTGTACCCCAATAAAGTCCTAGCCAAAGCTTTTATAAAAATGTAAAACATTTATGGTAAGATGTCAGCTTCAGTCACAAACGTGTGTGCAAACATGCTAGACTCATAAACCAAAGGAAAAGGGGGAAGAGAAAGCAGCAAACAATCTACTGAGTGGCCAGTTAAACCCCATTTATAAATATAAGAGCCCTGTTTCAGTTTTTCCTTCACACTTTGATCAGGTTTCAGCTGACCAGTAAGAATCATCACCTTAATTTTTCTCCTTTGGATGTTTTGTTCGGTTGTCAGCACAGAAATCTTCACTAGAGCCACTCTGTCAGCTTGTTTCTCCTTCATACAAAAAAACTACAGTAAAGTACACATGCTTCATTATACTGGCTGCATCATTGCACCGGCCATGCTGGCTGGAGGATTCTGGGAGCAGCAACCAGGTGTTGAGACCCTGTTGGCAGAGCGTAAAGTTCTGCTACCAGCTGGGTGACATCATAAAGAAGCTTTTGAGGTTCTTCAGCCAATCTGTGGCCATTTAAGTTGGAAGCTACAACTAGGTGCTGACCAGCAACCATTGCATAGCCTGGTAAAAGTAGAGGTAAAGGCATGTATTGATACATCCAGTACTGATACCTCCTTGCACAACATAGCAAGTCCACACTGCACAAATAATCCAGTTTGAAACTGAATTATTTAGCATGACTCCTTCCTATAGAATCCTGGGATTTGGTGAAGCACCAGCACTCTTTGGCAGAGAAAGCTAAAGACCTTATAAAATTACAAATCCCAGGATTCCTTAGGATTTTATTACACTACACTGCTATAGTGCTATTATTCCACTTTAACTACTCTGGCTGCCTCCTGTGGAATTCTGAGTGAAGCCTAAGAAGTCTCTAGTTGAGAATGCTAAATGCCCCTCCTTAAACTGCAAATCCCAGGATGCCACAGGAGGCAGCCAGAACAGTTAAAGTGCAGTGTGGATTTGGCTTTAGTCCAACACTCAAACCAGTACACCATGCTGGCTTTCTACAATGGCCTAGATTTAGTCATTTTGGTTTCTGAGCAGAACTCTCTTCTAGCACTGCAGTTCAAATGAGCTAACCTTTTTCGTATCTGTTTCCTTCACTCTCTGGCTTTCACAACCATACACAGTAGTCAGGATTACTCTGGCATGGATGATTCTGACTCCAGTATTTAATGATAAATCTTTACATTTGATGATCTTATCTCTTTCTTTCATAGCTAATTTTTTGCATTTCCTATAAAAATCTATTGATCAAAAATGAAATATTCAAGACAAGCAGCTTTAATATACTTCACAAATCTAACAGCTTAAACTGGTAAACAACAACAACAACAAAAACCCTATTAGCCTCTACCAGTTTTACTGGTTGCTTTGATTCCTCAACATCATTAGATAGTGACTAATGTTTGTTATTTTGATTCCTCAGCATCAGCAGCCAGGGACATCCAAACAATTCTGCGAATCATATTTTTTACTCTTGAATGGGGAAGCAAATCACTAGCACACATAGCCAGCTTGTGCTTCAAATGTATATCATATCATTTTGGCCTCTCTTCGTACTCCTGCTCTCACCTACAGCTTGAACCTGAAGAAGAAAGGTGCATTTGGACTCAATACAGTGAATGCACATTCCCCGAACATTATAACTGCTTTTGAATGTTGTGGCCAATAGCAAACAATAGCAATAGCCTTGATATTTATATACCACTTATCAGTGCCAAAGCACTCCCTAAGTGCTTTACATTGTTTTTTAGCTAATTTCCCCCAAGAAGCTGGGTACTCATTTTACTGACCGATGGAAGGATGGAAGGCTGAGTCAACCTTGGAGCCCTGTAGAATTGAACTTACAATGTTGTGGCTTGCAGTACTAGCATTTAACCACTGCGTCACCAGGGCTTCCTTCAATGTCATAAAATAGCAGATGGTTTCTTTCCCACAAATTGTATTATTTCAGTTTGTCAATAAATCACACTTCCATCAGCCAGCCCAAAGGAATCCATCATGGAGTTATTTCACAGAATAGTACTGCAAGCTTCTCCTTAGAAGGAACAGAAAAGGATGAGTTTCCAGAATCCCTTGGTGTTGTTCTGCCATAATCTTTGAAGGACTTCTGGGGGTGTCTTCATCTGTATGACAGGATGTTTTTCTTCTTTGTAAATAAACTATCATATGTGTGCAGAAGTGTCTTCTTCCATGCTTTGATATGTCAAACACATGGGCTCCTTCGGGATTATGTTTTTCCCTAGGATGTCCACAGGCAATCAAGAAAGGGACCTCTATGACTACACCACCTATCCTGGTTCAAAAGTTAAAACCTTGTGTGATGGAACTGTGCAAATTTTATCAGCAGTGCCTTTGTTCAAGGGACAGAAGCTACTCAAGAGAAGAAGCTATGAGGTAAATAATAGAACAAGACTCACTTTTTTTAAAAAAAAAATCAGGAATAGAAATATGAAGAAGTAGTAAAGGTAGTTAAGGGATGTATTCTACCTTTATGTGGATGGATTATTATCATTAGAGTTATGTTTTTTTTTTTAAAGAAACCCCCAAATTACAGATTTGATTGATTGAAAAAGTTTGAATGAAGGAATAGAATGCCATGAATATAACTTGGCAGGTTGACATTGGATGCTAATGCTTTAACAACTTGAAGAACTCTGTAAGGATCCCTCCAAATTCGTGACTGGAAATGAAGATGGTGGGTTTTACAGTTTAATTTACAGTTGCATTGTAAATTAAGCATAAAATGGTACAGTCGCAAAGACATTGAAGGTGGGATCCACATAGGAGTTCTGCCTATAGCTCTACTTGCCATTCACCTAAGAGAATACTGCAGAGCAGAAAAAGATAGAGGAGAAGGTAAGAAGAATTAATCAGAGGGTTAGAAGGATTACAACAGAGAGCTTTTTCTGTTAGAAAAGAATGAAGTAAGGAGAGAGACATGCCCATCATTCTACTGTCCACAAAATAATAAGTCACAGTCTTTTTAAAAGAATTGTGCACTTCCCATACCCCACGTTTGCAAATGGAAGTATGTTCAAAACTTCCCTAAAGCATGATTATAGTCTAAGTACACACAGGAGTATGCACCTTGTTTTTAAAAAGTAGCATTTTTTCAACTGCTGTTGCTGCAATAGAAAATGTGGCAATGGTAGCAGTGGGGTGGGGGAGAAGTGAGTGTTTGTGACACCCTACAAGTTTCCCATCTTTCTTAAAGAGCTTGATAAAATTATGCATGTTGTGAAGAAAATGGTTAGGGAGATGTCTCTCTCTCTCTCTCTCTCATAGAACTTGGGGTCTTTCCCTAAAACTGAATGGTAGGAGATTTTGAACAGAAAAAATATCCAAGTCCTTCTTCACACAGGGCATAGTCAAACTGCGAAATTCAATGCAACAAGATGCGCTGATGGTCACCAACTTGGATGGCTATACAAGGGATTATGCAAATTCATGGAGGATAAGGCTCTCAATGGCTGCTAATCCTGATGACTATACAATATTTTATGATCAGAGTCATAGGGCAGTATAACTCTGAATACCCATTGGTGGGGAATACAAATAGGAGAGGTCGGGCCTTTTCACGCTACAGTTATAGCACTATGATTCCACTTCAACAGCTATGATTCCACTTTATGAAATGCTACCTTAGTTCCTGTCCATGTATGTATGCAATAAAGAGATTGTGTATGATTAGTGTTGGGTTAATATACTGTACATGCATAAACAGAGAAATACGCTATTTATCTTTTCATTCTCGTGAATAATTTTAGGTTCTGCATTGAAAACTATTCCTGGTTCTTGAAAAATGCCATGTATGTCTGTGAAAAAGTCAAAAGAACAGCTTATTCCAAGAGTAAGTAGAAGTATCATGAGGATTTTTCAAAAGGTTGGATCCCAGACTTAGGCTGCTGACACAATGCAGAAAGAAATGCAGTTTGACACTGCTTTAACTGCCATGGCTCAATGTTATGGGATTCTGGGATTTGTAGTTTGTGAGATATTTAGCCTTCTCTGTCAAAGAATTCTGGTGCGACATAAACTACAA
Source organism: Gambelia wislizenii (assembly GCA_030847615.1). NCBI lineage: Eukaryota > Metazoa > Chordata > Lepidosauria > Squamata > Crotaphytidae > Gambelia > Gambelia wislizenii. The sequence goes on along the minus strand of JAUMIR010000004.1, from coordinate 320,335,604 downwards.
GTCCCAGGATTCCATAGGATGGAGCCATGATAGTTAAAGCAGCATCAAACTGGATTATTTCTGCAGTATGTCAGCAGCCTTAGCTATATTTCGAGAATTATTGAAATCAGTGGAAGAATTTAGTCATGAGTCATGACTACTTTACATCTTATTGATTTCAGTGGGGCTATTCCAAGCCTAAATTTAGTACAATCAAATGTGTTCTGTCTTAGATACAAGTGAGTGGAGCAAATTCCTATCCACCTCCTTCTTCTACACCTTTGCAGCCATGAGGTGTAGTAGAACTGGCCTTCATTAATTCTGGAATTCAAATCCATAGTGAAATGTTGTTCTACACTACTCTTAGCAGATAAAGTTTGAACTGGGTAGCAGGTATACTAGCTTGGCATTCTTCTCATTCTTCTCATTTGCCAAGCTGCAAGTGAACCTTAAATTCCCCCTTTCTCTCTTAACATGGTGGCAGACTTGGCATCCATGATTTGGACTACCTATACCATCCTTCCTTCCTCGCAGTATGACAATTTCATTCTACTGTTACACTAAGCATTATATTGGTTAATTTCATTGAGACTAGACCCACTGAATCAATTATTTGGTGGTAAGTTAATACAAAGAGAAAATCAAGGGGTCTACTCTAATTGGAACTAACAATAGGATTTAGGTCATTCAGTTCAGTGCGGCTTATGCTGTCCCTTCCTGATACTAAGAGCTGTTCAGAAGTTGAATGCACTGCCTCAGAGTGTGGTGGAGTCTCCCTCTTTGGAGGTTTTCAAACAGAGGCTGGATGGACATCTGTCAGGAATGCTTTGATTGTTTATTCCTGCATGGCAGGGGTTGGACTGGATGGCCCTTGTGGTCTCTTCCAAATCTATGCTTTTATATCCAGGTAACTGTGCATGGGATTGTGACTTTAGTTATTCACCTTCCTGTGTTCTAAGAGGACAATTGTGGATGATTGACAGATTTTTTTTCCTTTCAAGTTCCCATGTTTTCCTTCCTTCTTCCCACTTTGCTGTCACCAAACTCTGGGCAGAAGAATGGAAGGAAGGTGGCATGGATATCCCACAGAGAGGAAGCACAGCCATGTCCATTCAGCTCCTCTGCTTCCCAAGCAATTGCTTACAACAGAGCAGACTTTAGGAAAGTTCCTTTTTCGATTACAACTCCCCAAAACCCCCAGAAAATATGGGATTTATCACCTGGGGGCTGTAGTAAAAAAAAAGTGACTTACAGTCAAGGCCTCAGTATCTGGAAGGGTGATTATTTATTAATGATTGGTGCTTGCCACAAGTTTCTAGAATGTTAGATTTTCATATGTTCAGTGCAGGACAGGGAGGAAGTGAAGTCAAATAGTGCATGGAAGCATGCACTAGGTATGTTTAGCCTGGAGAAGAGAAGGCTAAGAGGTGTCATTATAGCCATGTTTAAATATTTGAAGGGATGTCATACTGAGGATGGAGAAAGCTTGTTTTCTGCTGCTCTAGAGACTAGGGCACAGAGCAATGGACTCAAACTATAGGAGAAGTGATTCCACCTAAACATTAGGAAGAACTTCCTGACAGTAAGTTCAGCAGAGGAATTCACTGCCTCAGAGTGTGGTGGAGTCTCCATCTTTGGACATTTTTAAACAGCGGCTGGATGGTCATTTATTGGGAATGCTTTGATTGGGTATTCCTGCATGGCAGAGAGTTGGACTAGATGGCCCTTGTGGTCTCTTCCAACTCTATGATTCTATGTTTCTATGAAGCTCATGGTGGGTGATGGCTTCCATTTCAGTAGGCTATCAATCCACTCTAGGTTTTATTTGTTGGGGAAACAGAATTCAGAATCTTGGGTAACTCCTTTATGTTCAGATGAAAACCTAGAACAGGTTCACAATCCCATTGGCATGGAAGCCACCATCTGCCTTTGGCTGTATGTTGCTGAATCTGGGGAGCTTAAACTACCACTGAGTATTTCTTAACCATTACTTTAGATGCAAACTACCTCATTGACACTTTCTCCCCTTTGTTTTTCAGATTTGAAACAAAAATGCCTTGCAAGCATTTGTAAATCTATTTAAAACTTCAAGAAGAGCTGTGGAGTATAGGAAGGCTTGCACCAATTCTTAGGTTTCACTCCATTTTCCAATAAAAAGAATTTCTGATGACACAAGTTACACAAGAGAACAAAGAAGCAGAACACATATTTCCCTTGTGAAATAGTCTTCTTCCTTCCCTGCAATGCCTAAACCAAGTCTGATAATTAATGGAAGGTGACATTCAAGCAATTTTTTAAAAATTGTAATGAAATAATTTGAATTTTTTTGTATTATGCCTTTTATAAAATGTGTTCATTAGTTTTGCAAGCCATGGATTGTGTATTGTCTTTGAAATAGCATTAAAACAGATCCAAATTAAAAACAAACAAACAAACCCAGAAACATAAGAGTGGTGCTGCAATATTGTCTTGGAGATGTTGGTTTTTGGTTTGGGATTTTGTTTCATTTAAATTAAGCACATATTTAATAGGGTTCATGGTATAGCACAGTGATTGTTAAGCTATCTGATGTGTTGCCCCCCCCTTCCAGTATTTCTTATCTGGAAACTCTCCATGACTGTCAACCAATAGCTCATGGTCCAGCACCAATCCACAGATAAGCACTTTGAGTAGCACTGGTAGAGTTTATCTGCAGGTCCACTGCATGCATTTGTCTTTAAAAGGCATGGCCCATTGGGCCATTTAGCTCTGCTATGTTTATGCTAGGGATGAGGAATCATGTGACCTTCCAGATATTTTTGGACTGCAACTCCCAGCAGCAGCTCCCAGTGGTAAGGAATCATGGCAGTTGCAGTCAATAGACATCAGGAGGGCTGCACATTGCCCATTCCTGATCTTTCTTGATCTGCATCAGCTCTTCAGGGTCTCCGATTCAGTCCTTTCTCTGGCCTGTCTAGAGATGTCAAGAACAGAGCCTGGGACTATCTGCATGAAGCATATGCCATCAACCGCTAAGTGATGATCCCTGCCCATGATTTCAATATCACTTCACTTTCCTACAGTGTCAGCTAATAGCTTCCATGTCGGGGGATGTGTGGGAGGAATCCATACTGTGCCCTAGTCTAAAACATGGGTTGGCAGTCTGGCCTACAGGCCATATAAGACACCCAGAGCTGTTTCTGGACTCACTGAAGTTTCCAAACAGTTTCCAAAGGCAGCCTCATGTAAGTGTCTTACAGTGGTCCTAATGGAATGTAATCAAGGCATGTGCCACTGTAGCCAGATCTGACATCTAAAGGAACAGGGCCATCCAGGGGTCCATCCAGGGGTCATCCAAGGGTCAACAATGTAGAACAGTTTTTCACACATACAAAAAAATTGCACCAAAATGACCCAAATGCCCTCTAAGGGATAAAAGGGCTTTTCCGCCATATATCCCCCCCCCCCATGGGCCACTTTAGGTCCAGGAAAAGGCTAGGGTTTTTTTTTAAGCTGTTATGAAAAAAAGACCTGTCCTGGGCTTAAAATGGTCTAGGTGGGCCTAAAACATGTTGTAAATACCCCTAACCCCCAAACATATTTGGGGACAATCTATTGCTTTGACATTTTATGGGAGGGTGCAGTGGGAAAGTGCACCCCTCCAAGATCTTCTTGGGGGAGGGCTAATGTGGCCCCTGAGCCTCCTAAAGCTGAGTACCTCCAGTGTAAACTTTAAGGGAGCTATCTGTTGTGCTGAACCTATTTTGGAAATAGGCTTCAGTACCCAGGATAGCTCTCCAAAGTTCAGTCTGAAAGCTGGAGTGGATTCATTAAGCCACTGACATAGGCACCACCAGCCACCACAGTTCGCCTGCATGTACTGTATGTATGTATGTACATACATGTTGTAGGTTCATGTGGAGAGATATGGTTTTTCAGATAGTTTGAACCTAAGCCATATAGGGCTTTATAGGTCAAGACCACTTTGAATTGCACCCGGAAATGAACCATCAGCCAGCGAAGCTGTTTTAACAAGGAAGTTATATGCTCCCTATAACTGGCCAGTCAGAATTCTGGCTGCAGCATTTTGGACTCACTGAAGTTTCCAGTTTTCAAAGGCAGCCCCATATAGATTCCCTTACAGTAATCCTAATGGGATGTAATCAAGGCTTGTGTCACTGTAGCCAGATCTGATGGCTTCAAGAATAGGTCAACTAGCGCACTAGTTTTAACTATGCAAATGCACTCCTGGTCACTGCCAAACCTGGGTATCCTAGTTCAGAGCTGAGTCCAGGAGAACACTCAAGTTGTGCACCTGAGATTTCAGGGGGAGCATAATCCCATCCAACATGGCTGGAGTCCCTGTTCCCTGATCTGCCATTTGGCTGACCTGGAACACATCTGTCTTGTTGGGTTAAGTTTCAATGTGTTTGCCCTCATCCAGTCTATTACTGGCAACAGATATTGTTTCAGTACCAAGACAGCTTCCTTGGAATCAGATGGGAAGGAGAGGAAGAGTTGAGTGTCATCAGCATATTGGCAGCTCCGCACCGCAAAACTCCAGATGACCTCTCACAGTGGTTTCATGAATATGTTAAACAGCATGGGGGACAAAACAGAACCCTGAGGATTCCCACAGACCAATGTCCAGGGCATCAAACAGGAGTCCCCCTAGCACCAGTGTCTGAGTTCTCCCCTCTAGGAAAGACTGGAACCACTGCATAACAGTGTCCGCAAGACCCATCCCAGAGAGGTGACCCAGAAGGATACCATGGTTGATGGCACAGAAAGCCATTGAGAGATCCAGCAGAACCAAAAGGGACTCCCCCTATTCAGTTCCCTGTACAGGTCACCCACCAAGGCAACCAAAGCTGCCTTTGTCCCATAGCCAGGCTTGAGGCCAGATTGAAATGGATCTAGAGAATCCATTTCATCCAGAAACCCCTGGAGCTGGGAAGACACCACATGCTCCAGAACCTTCCCCAAAAAATGGAATGTTAGAGACTAGCCAATAATTATTCTGAATATTGGGATCCAGGGAGGCCTTTTTTAGTAACAGTCTCACCACAGTCTCTTTTAGACAGGATGGAAACTCACCTCTCCAAGGATTCTGTCCACACCCTCAGGCTTCACAAACTGAAACATATTCAATAATATAAGACAAGCTGGTACCAAGATTACATTCACCGGACCTGTCTCAATTACAGCATCCAAGTCAGAGTGAATCCAAGCAATTTTGTGTGCAAAGTATCTTGCAAATTTGTCACAGTAGGCTGTCAAATGGTCTTTGTTTCCTTCTTGTTGGCCAAAGTGTAAAAGGTCCCTGACCACTCAAGACAGCTCTGCTGGATGACAATTTGCAGATGCAATGGTAGCAGGGAAGTATAATTTTTCGCTGCCACCATCACCGTGGCATAGGGCTTCCAATGAACTCTAGTCTATGTTTGGTCAAACTCATTCCAAGTCTTCTGCCATCATTGCTCTAGTCTCTGTCCCACTCATTTCATCATCACCAGGAAGGCAGAACTCAAAATGTCCAATGCTTTATTTGAACAAATATCTTTTAAAAATCATTTTATGGAATCAACTTCAATTGCATGGTTTCTTTCTGAGATTTAAGTTCTACCTGAGAATAGTGTTGTTCAGTTGCTTTATTAAAAAATATATACAAACATATTTGTGTGTGTTGTTTCAAAAGAAACAAACAAAGAGCAATTGCATGGAGGAAACAACTACAGACAGACACATTTTGAATCACAAGTCTGCAATCCTGATTAGGAAGCCTGAACAACCCATGGCCTGATATTTTAACTTAGAACACCACAGCCTCTTTGATTTGTCTGTGTGTCAAGCTGAGGTGCTGTCTCTTTCTGTGGGGAGCCTATAACATCTAATATTAATTTCAGGAATTAATATACTCAACTTGGCAATGTGAGAGGGGGATAACGAGCAGGACCTTGGAGACCTATGTATACTGGTAGTAAGGATGAATCTTTAAGCTAGATAGTTCGATTAAATTATCTTTATTAAGAAAATAACAATAACAACATCCACACACACACATTTAGGCTTCAAGCACTCACACAAGGCTAATGAAATAAGTAGGAAGTATTTGGATAGAGGAAAAGAGTGAAGGGAGTTTTTGAGTGATACTGTACAGATCAGAAGAGTTGCAATCACAAGGAAAACCAGTGGGGGTCCGGAAGTGGGAACAGCTACACAGTCTGACATGGATTCAAGGGGAAGATGAACTGTGCACACTTGAGTGTAATCTTGAAGGGGTTTTTATACCTAATATTTCCCTTTAGGGGGTGGGATTTAGAGTGAATTACAATGTTTCTCAGAGTCTCCCAGGCTAAGACCATAGACACTCCGGAACTGCTAATGATCATTAATGTGTGATCACTTTGAAATTGAATGAAGCAAGCAACCTTTGTCTGAGGTGAGGAAGAGGGGAAAATAGCTCTTTTACAAACCTTGAGTACTCAGCTACACATGATTGGATTAGCCAGATATTCAGGCAAGATGTTGCCTTTCAGGTTACCCTTCTTTGGAATTTGGAATGGCCCCTCCCTAGGATGTACATGACTTAGTCTCAGCATTTGTCCTTGGGATTCTGTTTACTTGCCACTTTCGTGGAAGGTCACAGTTAGCTAAAGTATTGATTATTGCCAATTACTACATGGAAAAGGTGCTGGGGCTGTCAGGACACAAGTACTTTGGATGTAAGGGAGAATTTCAGGATCAAAAAACTTATTTATTTATTTATTGGATTTCTATCCCGTCTTTCTCCCCAAATGGGATTCAAGGTGACTTAAGCACTTAACACCACATGGTCTCAACCTAGAGAAGGATATATAGCAGCACTATCCACTTAAGGATTGTGGAGTCACCAGGCAGCCTTGGTTTCAGAGAAACTGTGAAGGGAGGCTGTGGATGGAGGTGGGGAGACAGAAAGTATCATAAAAGTAGCAGGTTGCTCAGAGAGATACGGTGTTAATCTCAGGGAGATAAGGGTTTGATTTCGGACAGGCAGATTCTGAAGCTGACAGGGTGTGGAGGTAGAGAGACAGAGTTTTGGATATGAACACAAAGGGGAGGACTACCTATGAAATTGGGGAGCCTAAAGAATAGATTATTAGCATTTATGACATCTTCCTATTGTATTTGATAAACCCATTGTTATTGTTGATTTAAACCTGTCTCTGGCTGGCTGTCAAGCCAGAATTGAAGTCAGGACACCCATACCAAAATTAAAGGACCCACACATCAACACAACCACAAGCCCACATTTAAAGGGGTCTCCATGAGGCCCAGTAACCCAATCCAGGAATGGAACAATTAGGGGACAAGGGCAGGGTGAGGGACAGGATTCCTGGGGCTTGGGATTTTGGGAGCAGCCCTAGGTAAAGGGATCTGTCACAAGGATGTTGACAATAGGGGGTTCCAATAGGGGGTTAGACTAGGTGGCCCTTGTAGTCTCTTCCACCTCTATGATACTATGGTCCCATCCAAATGGTGAAAATAATCCAAATGGCAATCACATGGAAGGCAATCTGTCTAAACTGACATTCACATCAATACATCTCATTCAGAAGGGGGGGTAGCCAAATCCACCATAAAGCTCTGAAAGGAAGCCTTCAGAGCTTTTCTCGGAGTTTTAAAAAAGCTCTGTAGGGCTTGCGAATGTTCAATGGTTAGGACAGTCATATTCACATTGCTGCGATGAGGCAGCATAAGCTGATTGGCCAGACAAGCATGGGGGTGGAGCTAGCAAAGAGGGAAAGTGTCTGCTGCCGCCATGTTGGATTTTCAGCTAAGCGAGACATTGGTAAGAAGATAAAATGGTGATCTTTCTCTCTTTTCTCATTTTTTCTTTTGTAAATATGAAGTATTGCTTGTGTACACCATGGTAAACAGTTTTTTTTTTTAAAAAAAATCAGTTGTGGCAGATTTAAATTGGTGAGTAAATCACTTGCAGATGCCATCTTGGCTAGGGGGCATGTTTAGGAAGTTTAGGAGGGCTCTTTTGACCATTAAGACAGGTTGCATCACTGTGAATTGCTGTTTCTTTGAAGGAGATCATATTTTTTCCCCTCGTATAGACAGGACCTATGATTCTATGAACTTCCACCTTCAATGATGTTCATTTTTATTTTAAACAACTGAAGAAGCCAGAAACCAAAATATTTTATTAGTTCATAGACTGACAGACAGATGTGCTAGTGTGTGTGTGTGTGTATTTCAGTTCCACCCATACACCCTTTAATGTCCTACCCCCACACACACACACCATCTAGGCTTTTCAACACTTGGAGAAGCTGGGGTCTGTGAGTCAGTCTAGATTTTCACCTGTCTCTCAACATGAAACGTTGCCTCTCATTAAGTTCTTACCGCAGTGGTCACATGATTTAGTAGGAGATGGATAACAGAGGAACAATTGTTGTTTAATTACAACAGGGCCTGTATTATTTTGGTAACTCGCAGTACCCAAGAGAATAGGCCTATTTAATATAGCCCCAAGTATATAAATGATCTATATTATAATGTTAAACCTCACCACTGCAGAAATCTAATGAAAGGGCTGATTGAGAAAGGCTGAAGTGGGGTGGGGGCTGATGAAGAAAGTGGTCACATGGGAAGGGGGGGACATATCCAGGTGGGTATAAATCACCAAGTCTTAACCTTCTTAAAGCCAATTATCTCCTTCCTTTGGGCAATATTCCTCAAGGTAAGTTCCATTCCCTGTGCTTTTTTTGGGAAGGGGATCTTAGGTGATGATGATAAGGCATTTTGAATGCCACCTTGATCTTAAAACCTGTTGACTTGGAAGCAACCTTTAGCAAAAAAATAAGAGCAGAAGAAGGCCATCCTAATTATGTTAACTTGGGAGTAAGTCCACTTGAATCCAGCCAGACTTACTTTAAAAAATGTATAGGTTTGCACTGCTCATACTTTTGAGGCTGCAGTGTCGATAGGTATAGGTTTGCACTGTACATACATTTGAGGCTGCTGTGTTGAGCTGTATCCTAAGCACATGAGCAGTGAGGCTTCTGTGCAGTCTCTGTTAAGGACTACAGCCTTAAGGTACAAACTGTTAGCTCTTTTTGAAATGAGCGGATGTGCTTGTTTTACAACATCCCGTGCATGCCATGTGTAGACACAATGAATTTCAACCTCTACTATCTCCCAGTAAGGTGGCGTGTTTGCAGTGTTTCAGTGCAGTTTCCATAGTAGGGGTGTAAATAATATTCACATATTTTTTCTGGTCCTGGAGTTGATTGGATGTCTTGAGACACCCTGTTTAGATAGTGGTCAATTACCACATTTTTTCACACTTTCAAAATTCTTTGTGGAAAAAAAAATTGTTTGTGAAAAACTTGGTTTTATGCAGAAAACAGCATTTTGACCAATTTTGCACAACTGTGCGCCAACAGATTTTTCCATAAAAAGTCTCAAAGTGCCCCCCCCAAAAAATCAATGCAAAGATGTACAAAAACTCTCATAATTTCACAAGGGAGTAGAATACATTAGCAACACTATTTGCTCCTGCATGCAATTGACAAATTTCACTGACACCCTGCTGAGGAATTTGGGTATTTTCAGGTTTCTAGAAAGCCCAGAAGCTTTTAAAAAGGCCAGATTAGCCTTCCAGATTAAAAAAAAAACCACAAACAAATCTACCTGTATTTGTAATTTTAATATATTCTGCTGTTTAATTTCTATTTTATTGTTCATTGTTGTTTTTATGATTGGGGGAGAGATGGGATATGGGATTGTTTTTTAACTTTGAGCTTTTATTGTTATAATATTTTATTGTTATAATTATGTTGTGCTCCACTTTGATTCCCTAGGGAAAAGGCGGAATAATAATAATAATAATAATAATAATATTCTCAATATTAACAGGTGTTACCTTGAAGGTTTAGATGTACACCAGTGAGCTGAGCAGACAGAATGATAGAGAAGGCAAACTGAGTTAGTCTCAGCATGTCACAGTGTTGTAATGTGCTGTTCCATAATATGGTGATAATTATGGCACTGATTTTGTAGCGTGATAACAGATGCCAAGTACTTTGAGCAATGCCTGGTTGCTCAATGACACTCTGGATTTTAGTCTGAACCTGTATAGGAACTATGCAAGGTGCTGAATCTATTTGAGATACAGGATTTTGCATTTTAGTAAGTTTTTTTTTTAAAAAAATTGGACTAAAACCTAGGGTGGATTCACCACCCCATTGACATAGAAGCCATCAGTTCCCACTGGCTTTGAGCATCATAAAAGTGCTGTGGAATTACTAACTGTTAAGAAGCAAAAAAATCTAGACCACACTCTCAAATAAAAGCCCTATGATCATTGAGTGTGAAAGTGAATCAACGGGATTCTTAGATAAGCCCTCCGAGTTGCATTTCTATACCACTTGAGCCCAGGGGGATTTTAATGTGCCTACGTGCCTTCAAGTTGCCTGTCAACTTATGGAGACCCCATGAATTTCATAAGGTTTTCTTAGGCAAGGAGTACTCAGGGGTGGTTTTACCAGTTCTTTCCTTTGAAATATAGCCTGCAGCACTTGGTATCCATTGGCAGTCTTCTATGCAAGTACTAACCAGGGTTGACCCTTCTTAGCTTCCAGGATCAGACAGACTCTTATGTCTTGGGGGTATTTAGGCCATCAGGGGGACTTACTACTGAGTAAATATGTATAGAATTGTGTGGCTAATGCTGCCCACTATGTATGTCTTTTCCTTTGATGAGCCACCATTAAGGTCAGCATGGTAAATATACCCATTGGTGGACCTTCAATTCCTCCCCCCCACCCTCCTCAGGACAGCTGTATTTTGTGATTTTGAGAGAAATGTACACAGTCCTAACATGTCGCTTAATTCACCAGGAAATTTTCCTGCAAAAGGATGATGGTAGTCCTATTGGTGCATGTGTTGATGATATTGCATAGTAGTGGTAAGTGGAAAATTGTGTTAGCATTTCTCCAGCCCTGTTAAGTAGGATTTGTGGACAATTTGCTTCAAGTGTAACCTCTGTAGCATTTTCTTAGAGATTCTATAACACAGGTCAGCAGCAGATGGCACCCGGATTATGTACAGCCCCCCCCCACACCCATTTTCGCAGCTTCTGAGACATCCAGAGAATCTCACACACAATCAAATCCCACACTTTGTTGCAAAGGGTAAGAGATGTGAATATTAAAGAAAGCAAAATAGGCATCCATCCCTATCCTGAGAATATATAATTCTCTGAAGAACTCTGTGATTGTATAATAGGTTGGAGAAAGTGTGGACCCAATGCAGATGATGGCCAAACGACAACAACAATTTTTCTCGGTTCAAAATCATTCCCACATGATCCAAAACACCACCTGGAACAGTGGTTTCTATAATAGCCTACCCCCATCACTTGAAATTAAATGGGGGGGGGAACCTGGAAGTGAAATGCCAGATGTGGGCTGGAATCCTGTTGGTGTAATATAGCTATGTAAGTTCTCTTACCCTTCTTGTCCTTTTTTGTACAATTGTCCTTTGTTGGCCTTTCTGCAATGGGCATATTCAAATCACGGTTAAGTGGGGTTCTACAAGTATAACTGTTTCACATGGCCTAAATCCTATTATTAATCCAAACTAGAGTAGAGCCATTGAATCAACTGGGTTTATATATGTATTGACTCACCATTCAACAATTGGTTCAATGGGTCTACTCTAGTTGAGAATCACCAAGCCGAAAGAGAGCAGAGAGGGGACCAACCTAGCCTCATAAGGGAGGGAAACCCACACTCTGAGAATGGTGTGTATCTATCTGTCAGTGCTTTCAAATTTACCACTTGATGCATTGTGGTTGCAAGAACAGCCACTTCACATTCCCCATTGCTTCTTATCCATGCTCCTTTTTTGTGAAACACACATACATACACACTGGCCTTCTGGTCACACAACTTTTGAAGTTCCTTTAAATATGTGGTTGTACTTTTTTGGCAATTGTCCAATGGACGTGTCTAGTTCATGGTTTCATAAGCAGAGTTCCACAAATGTAGCTACTTCACATGGACCGGAAACCTATTGTTGTTGTGTGACTTCAAGTCATTTCTGACTTATGGCAACCCTAAGATGAACCTATCATAGAGTTTTCTTGTAAGATTTGCTCAGAAGGGGTTTGCATTCCTCTGAGGCTGAGAGAGTGTGACTTGCCCAAGGTCATCCAGTGGGCTTCCATGGCTGAGTGGGGATTCAGTCGTAGTCAAATCCAGTTGTAGTCAAATGCTCAAACCACCACACCACACTAACTGTCCTGAATTTCATTGTACAATGCCCATTCATTGCACAATGGGACAAAAATAAGCAAGTACACCGGCAGATGTAGCATTGGTTGTACTATGTCAGTATTGAGAAGCATGATGTAGCAAAACCACCATGTAACTAGATTTGTAGATTTATATTGTGCAAATGCTATGTACAACAAGGTGCCATCAATGAAAACCGACACCTTACTTGCGGCTGCAGAACAGAAACAGCATGTGAGGGTGACAACATCATCTGAAACTGGGACCTGTTCACGTGTGCTTCTGGGGTGGTTTTTGCAGTATCTGATAATCTCCCCAGTCTAGACTTCTTGTCATTTGGGGGACTGATTGTTAGCCAGAAATCTGATACCACAGCCCACTGGGAAGTCATAAGGTGTGTGCAAATTGGTCTTCAATACAACCCCTCCCCCTGATTGCATAATAATGATCTAGTTAGTTCTTTCATAATAAGTTTTTATTTTTACTGCTAGAATCTCCCCCCCCCCCACTTTCATTTTAAGTCCTGGGATTCTCATGCCATCTCCGTGAAATTCATTGGTAAAAGCTTGATTTAGTACATCAGAGTTAAGATATACATTAAAGCCCTGCCTTCTCAACCCTATGCATGGCAGGGGGTGGACTAGATGGCACTTGTGACCCCTTCCAGCTCTAAGATGCTATGATTCTATGTGCTACAGATGGAGAATCACAGTCAGCACTGCCAGCATCAATCACCTGTTGGTGGTAGATGTCCAAGACTCTGCTTCCATCTGAGCCCCATATCCTTGGATCATCATCTCTTGCATCGATGTGCATACTATATGCATCATGCAGGGGACACTTTTTTTGTCTTTACTGAATGTTTAATATAAGCTAAGGGAGAAATGAATGAGGAGAGAGAAACAAAGAGATATATTTTGGGATTGTTCTGGAAATCAAAAAAGGAGTGAAGTAAAAACCCATGGTTGAAAAATAAATAAATTATCCTGTGCACCCTCAGAATAAATTGCATGGATTTTACTTGGATTATGCAGGTGAACCTTAATTATTTTCATGTTTTGCATTTCACAGTGTAGTTCTATTGAATTCAAAGACATAACTATGTTAATCTGGATCAGTATGCCAGGGGATCTTGTGGCACCTTTGAGACTGAGAGAAAGAAGTTGGTAGCATAAACTTTTGGCAATGCTTTAACTATCATGGCTCCATCCTATGGAATCCTGGGATTTGTTGTTTGTTGTGGCACCAGGGCTCTCTGTCAGAAAAGGCTAAATATCTCACAAAACTACAAATCTCAGAATTCCATAGCATTGAGCCATGGCAGTTAAAGTGGTGTCAAACTGAATTATTTTTGCAGTGTGGCAGCAGGCATTGTCTACTTCATCAATTTATGCTACTAACTTCTTTCTCTCTGTTAGTCTCAAAAGTGCCACAAGATCCGTCTGCCCTAATGAAGAGTATGAATTAAAAATCAACTATTACCAGATTATTATCAGTCTATTGTCTTAAGATGACAAAATAATGACCATCAAAATCAAGTGGCACCCCCGCTTCCATGGCTAGTACCATTTATATTAGCATGTGTGTGTGTGTGCATGTTCATGTTTGAATGCTCCTCCAAAATATATGTTATTAAGAAGTGTTCAAGTTAGTTTTCTTTCTGAAATGCTAGAAAAAAATGTCTTGGTTTTTCTATGACAAGTTAGGAAAGATGGGCATGATAGATAGACAAGATTCCCCCTTTCTCATAAAGTTACATTTGAACATTCAATTTACCACAAGTGTCATTGCTATCACAAGCTCAGACTTGTGGGGAAGTTTATGTAAATTGGATTTAATCTGGTCTTGTGATTTCATCGCATTGTGGCGGTGTACCAAAGTGCAGCGTAACTCCTAAAATACATGCTTAACTACAAATGGACTCTCTGTACATTATATTTTAGATGTACACCTAAGACGTTATCAGTATACTTGTAAAAATATATGTAGTATGAATGCAAAACATGTTTGCTGATAAGCATGGCATTGTGCTACTAAGGTATACCCATCAGAAAAAAGGAGTGGCTCTTATTCCATCTAAAATGCACATTTGATGATAAACTTGAGTTCTTCCTAAGTAAGACATAAATGGAGGGCAGCTTCAGCCCTCTAGATGTTATTGGACTGCAATTCCCAGCATCCTCATCATTGGGTATGCCTCTTAAGGTTGATGGAAGTTGCATCCGAACAACAATTGGAAGGCTACAGTTGCCCACATTTGGCCTACAAAAACTGTATGCTGGCTTCAGGCACTGTTCTGATTTATTTTTCTATTGCAATTGCTTCTTCTGGATGTGCCAGGAGGTCAAGGATCAGAGGCACCAGCATTCCCAATGGATCTTCCACATGTGGCAGAAAGGAACTTAAGTAAGCAGCTTTTATTCACAATCTGTCTAGTGATGGACGCTTTTGGGGGAAAGTATGAATATATGAGGTTGCAGACTGTTGCCTGATGTGAGTTGTTGGTTACTCAAGATGGGGTTTCCTCCATGTTGCGCTAGCTGCTAAGAGTCTCTTAACTGGAGAGACAATATCTGGGTTCTTCTGCATGCAAAGCATGGGTTTTATTGTTCCTCTTCCCTCCAAATGGAAGACAAGGTTTGGTAACTGCCTTAAAGGGAGTGGAAGGCAAGAATAGTTTCTGACAACCAGTATTTCCCAGCATGCATTAAACTGAGTGCAGAGCTTGGAAAGTTATTTTCCAAATGGAAGTGTTGCTGTTACTCATTGCAGTTTTCAAAAGCAGCTACGGTAATTGATGAGGAACACTTCTATTGTTTAAAGAGTTACTCACTGCAGGCCATTACTTTTTAGTTCCTTGTCATGAAATAAATCCATCCGAAAGAGCAAGAAATTAGTCTAATACTAGAAATAAGTCCTCCCAAACCCTCTCCCCAGAGCAACAAGTAAAAATAACAAAATCATGCTACTCATTACAGTCATCCCTCCCCATTTGCAGGTTAAGCATTCACGGATTTGATTATTCACAGATTACTGTATTTGCACTTCCATCACCCTATACCATTTTTAACAGGGGCTTTGATAACACTGGTGTAGCTGGGAGGAAATCATACTGGTGGGGTGGCTGGGCCTCAGGTGGGTGGGGGAACGGGATGGGATGATGCAAGGAAAGAGAGTACATATATTTCCTCACTCGCATGGATGGGGGACAAGGAGGGAGGGTGTGTGCATTCCCTCACTCACTCTTGTGGGCAGCAAGGGGATGGGATGGGGGAGCATGAGGAGAGAAGGTGCATGCATTCCCTTGCTCACTCATGCAGATGGGTGGAGGGGGTAGGATGGGATGGGGGAGTGCAGGGAGTGAGGGCATATACACTCACTCGTCCACTTGTGCAAACAGGAAGGGGGAAGGGGATGGGATGGGGGGCATGAGGATGGAGGGTGTGTGTGCTCACTCACTTGTGCAGGTGGAAATGGGACTGGTGTCCCCTTTCTCCCCCCTCCTGCTCCCTTCCTACCCCATCCCCTTCTCCCCAGCCCACCGGTGCAAGTGTGTGAGCTAGTGAAGGAATGTGCATGTGGCTGGCATCAAAAAGTAACCCATAACAATGCTTTCTTAAGTTGCATTGTTTTAGAAAAAAATATTTTGCTCTTCTAAGGCAAAGTATTGCTTTCAGAAGAAATGTTGCTGTCCTATGTTAGCCTCCAAAAGTAATGGATGACCAATAACACTGCTTGTTCTGTGTTGCTGCCAAGATCTGCTTTAGCAGTTGCCACCTGAAAATGTAGTAGAACTATAAGAACCAACATATACCACCACCAGTATTTATTGATATAGATCTCACTAAACTGTAACATCTCTAACTGAAGTATATAGCAATGGTGTATGTTTGAATTTTCTAAGTTTGTACTGTGATGGTCCAATCTCTATTTCTTTCTCTCTGTGTATATATATATAAGGGAGTGAATGAGTGGGGGATATGTACAGTTAATATTGTGAAACTATTTATATTCAGATAACATTACATTCTTCAATGGGGTCTTTGCAAATGTGGAAGGTGTTGCGCTGTTTTTTGGTAAGTCAGTGTTTTTTGTCTCCGTATAAAATTCAGTAGACTTTAAGGGGGGTATCCTAATTTATATCTGCATTTTGTATGTATTATTATGAAACATAGACATATCTGAATCCAGTGCTATGTGTAGAATGATATCTGTTCTCCTGCATATCAGGAATGAACAAGTGGGACCAATATGAAAACTGCACTGTTACATGCCTCTGTTTGTGACTGCAACCTCTGCATTTCATTTCCTCTCCTTCTTTTTCCCGTTCCTTACCCAAATAAATCTCTGGTTGCTGAGCAGTTTCAGTGGTTAGTAGTCTGGCTCTTGGGATCCTTCCTTCTAGGGGTTTCTTTTTTTATTTTTTTCAAAATTGCAAACTTTTGGCATTCACCAAACCTGTGGATACTTCCTTCTTGTGCATGGGTCATTCGGGTTAGGCTTGAGCCTCAGGGCTGGTCTAGACAAGAAGATAAAATGTGGATTGGTATGAACCTATGCCAATTCGCATCAGCTTTCATCTGTCCCAAATATATATATATATATATATATATATAGCAAGGTCACTGGTGTGTGAAGCTATCTGTGTTTGCTATTCACATGGAGGCATGCCAGCAAACCAAGATGGCGGGCACGAGTGAATTACTCACAGTTCTATAATCCCCAACTTGCCCCTGCCAAACAGTTAAAAAAAAAAAAAGCGCTAAATCCAAGGTGTGGAAGGGTGATCTGCCACTTAAATAATGAAAAAAGAAAGAAAAAAGAAAGGCTGTTTTGTGACATCAGTGCACAATTGCTACAGTGACAATCCAACATGGAAGTCTGGGCACTGCCTAACCTGCAAACTCCCCTCTCCCCTGTGTACCTCCAACCCATCAGCAATCCTCTTCAGGAATGTGCTATGCTGTGATTTGGTTGCCCTGATGAGCAGGAGTGTGTATTTCACCTGCATTAAAAAAAAAAAAAAACATGGGGAAAGCCCAAAAGACTCTCCTCTGTGGTTTTCTTGAATTTTGGTTCCCCTCCCTCTCAAAATAATGGAGTACTGTGAGGTCCCATTTGGACACATGGGATTCCCCCCGGATTCTATGAGGATTTATTTCACCATCTGGACCAGCCCTAAGTTTTGGGAGGAAAGCGGAATCTAACTCAAATCTCTAAATATAGGCCATATCCCCTCCCTCCTGCCAGTTTCTTTCCATGTTGTAATACGTTTGCCTGGAAAATGAGTACGTTGCCATTGGATCAAATTAGAATTTAGTTAGTAGGTGATACTCTCACTATTTTTTAAAGAAAATTGTAGAAGTGTTTCCCCAATTGCTCAACAACATCTCTCGGTCATAGCATGTGATTTTTCTTTACATACATAACTTGCATTTAGCATGCTTTGTTTTGAGATTGGCCATTGGAAGGTAAGCATAATTTGCAAAGCACAATTTGCAAGGCACATATCTCTAAGGAAATTCTGTTGCAGGAGGAGGAAAAATAAGTTAATCATGGGGAGTCTCCATTCCACTTAAGTTTGATCCCAGCAAACAAGGGTCATCTTCATGAGGAATGTTTTCTTCTGAACCTTCACAGAAAAAGTTTGGAAAGTCCTGCATCTTTCCCAAAAATTCTCTCAGAAGTCTTCAAGATGAAAAGAGACTCCTTTATGAATGGCAATGTTAATTCTGAATTCTTAGCATGCATGTTCATTTAGACTGTTTAGGTTCTCACTTCACTTGGCTGCAGTCTATATTCACAAACTTTCCTGCATTGCTCAACTTTGTGAGCAAAATGAAGTGTGTGACCGGCATTTGCCCAAGAGATTTCGAAGACTATGGTTGTGCCTGCCGATTTGAGATGGAAGGCCTCCCTGCAGATGATGTAGATGGGTGAGTCTGGCAATAGTTTTACTACACAATGCGACAACTTACAACAACCAGGTGGTCAAGGGCAAACTTCAAAGCACCAGCCCCACTTTAACTCAGGGTTCAGCCTGGCCACCACTTAACCCTCTGTTCCTCTTACCTCAACACCTATGATTCCATTAGTTACACTTTTGAACCAGGTTTAACACTTTTAATTTAATGTATGGAGTGTGTTTTTGGTAGCTTGCCTTTGCTTTTATATAACAGATATGTATGAATGGACAGAGTCTGTGGCTGAATCGGCAGTAAGGATAACTTTATAAAAGGAAATGAACAACAGTAGTGTGGAATCTTATTTGAACAGTTCTTAAATCTTTGCAATGTTATTCCTTATTCCTCTCAGACTCAATCACTCTTTGCCCGTTCACTTCTCTAATTCAGCTATTAACCCTTGCATACAATTTTACCAGATCCAAGCCTCTCTCATACAGCACACACACCTGGAACCCTCTTGCTCCAGATAACTGTCATCAACTGAACTCTGTTCTTAACTCAAGCTTAGCTGAACTCCTTCAAACTGTCAACCAACCTTCAAACACAGATAAGCCCTTCACATTTCACCTTCCTGCCATAGGATTGGCTCCCATAATGCACTTCTCCCATTCGTTCATCCATCCATCCATCCATCCATCACACACAACACTTGGGTTGAATAGCAATGTTCTGTTGAATGGCCAATCCACATTGGATAAAAAATGTCCCAGTGCTTCCATGGGGGGGGGGGGCTTTTGAATGCAGATAGACTCCAATGGGATTACAGCTCTTACACTCTACTTTAATTCCAGATATGTGAGGGCTATCTGTGGTTGCTTAGAGATATATAAAAGAGAATGCTTTCACAATAGGCCCTTCATGAGGCTGAGGCCTGGTGCTGTAAACAGATTTCGGAGGTAAGCCTATGCTCAGATGAAGTCCCAAGTAGCCTCTAATGTTAATTATTTGATTGTTCCCCCCCCCTCAATAAGTTGCTGTTTCCAACACCGAAAGTGTTATGAAGAGGCAACCGATGAAGAATGTGTATGGGATCCTTCCAAGATTACTATGGATGTCAGCTGTCTCACAAAAAATATCACCTGTGGTAAGACTGTAGAGAAGAAATGTCAAGGAATAAGGATATGTGGGGGTATGGTGGAACCTTGCAAATTTTCCTACCCTTGACGAGAAAGGGTGTCAGGACAACCCATCTCCAAAGAAAAGGTCAACAGCTACTATTGTGTGTGTGTATGTGTGAAAAATTCATTTATTTTAAAAAAGCATTTATTTTCAAATCATTGTCTTTTGTGAAAATATCAGTGTTTTGCATTGGCAAAAAATATATTTTGTGCAAAAAAAAATCCTGCTCAAAACTGTTTTTGTGAAAAAAACTTTTTAATTATTTTTTTCAGAGAAAAATGTAAAAAAATGCACAAAAACTCCCACAATCTCATCTTTAGGGAGATAACTTTTGAACATTATTTGGTTTTGCAAGCAAGAATGAAATAAGTGAAGATACACAAACCTAGTAAGGAATCTAGTCTTGAGGTGACAACATTGGTTTTGTTGGTTCTTGAGGGTTTTCTATTTTTTTATAAAAAAATGACTTTTCTACTGAAAATGGAATCAAAGGTAGCTCAGAGAAAAAATAAAAGAAAGAAAATGAAATGCAATTACGAGCATATTCAAATGACAGAGGAGAGGTTAAAACAGCCCAGACTAAGATAATGGCAGCTCGTAGCTCCCGTATTGGTGGGTTCAATCAAATCCTGGTTTCAGGCTTAATTGAGCTATCCAAGGTGCTGAGACTGGTTTGTGGGATAGGGGTCAGCACCTTGGCTAGCTCCTTCAAAATTCAGGTTGATGCTTTTAGCACAGTGGTTCTCAATCTGTGAGTCCCCAGAAGTTATTGGACTACAGTTCCCAGGAGCCCTCTGAGGTCTCACCTTGACAGCCAGGTGGTACTCCCAGTCATTAGTGAAGCTGTGAGTTCAATCCTACAGTGGGAACTGTAGTCCAACAACATCTGGAGACCCACAGGTTAAGAACCACTGTTTTAGCAGATTCATATCCCTGCAAACATGGAAGCCATCAGCTATACCAGATGAAGATGCTTGAGGAGTTAAAAATGTAGCCAGCTGAATACCTCCTCCAAATGAATGATCTCTCCACAGCAACAGAAGACTGCCCATGAGATAGATTTCCAAAATTAAACATGGCCACAGCGAAGGCCCTCTCATACATTCCAGACAAACACAGCTAGTGGTGAGGTATGAAGGAGAGCCTCTTCACATGTTCATAAACCAGTGCCTGCTTTTCCAGCTCAAGAACACTTGGGGGACTGTATTATGTGGGGCTACCCAACTGGATTCCAGACATTTTCAGAGGTGTAGTTCATTCTTACACTTGTAAGACAATCCTGTCTGAGCAAGATTTTGGGAAGGGCTGGGGGAGCCATTTTATATTGACTTGAATTCTCTGGTGCAGATAAACTGTACCTTGTGCAGTTCTCTAAACTTCTCCTTGTGAAATGTTCTCAACTGTGATCTCATTATGTGCTGGTTGAAGAGTGTCAGCGACACGGTATAGAATTTCCTAGCTACAAAATGAAATGCACTTGTCCAGGTCAAAACCTTATAGAGAGAAGGCTGAGTGTGAAAACAGATCTCTCAATACTACTTTGTATGTGGATCTCTCTCTTATAAAGCATGGTTTTCTTTCATCTTCAGAGTCTGATGATTCCTGTGAGCACTTTCTCTGCAACTGTGACAAAGCAGCTATTGAATGCTTTTTGCATTCCCGAATTAATTCTTCTATGAACAACTTGGATGTTTCATTCTGTCCGTCTCTGGTTACAGGTGAGAATATAAAGAGAGAGCTCTCACAGTGAGACCTCAGTTCCTTAGTGCCTGGAGATGCCTGGTTTTCCCCAAGTTACATTCTGTTGGATCTTTCCCCGTCTTAGTAAATTTGCCTCCGGTTGTATCATACCATTTATTGGAGTAAATTCATTTTTTCTAGTTCTGGATTAATGGGTGAATGCTATAAATCCATGCTTTCAGTAGTGCTTCCTGAGCTCTATTGAAAGTAGATTTTCCTTGTTTTTTTCTGGGCTGTGAGACCGTGTTCTGGAATAGTTTCTTTCTTTCTTCTTTCACAGCCCGGAAAAAAAAAACCCAAGGAAAATCTATGGATGCCGGCTGTGAAAGCCTTCGACTTCTATTGAAAGTCTCTCTCTCTCTCTCTCTCTGTGTATATATATATATATATATATATATGTGTGTGTGTGTGTGTGTGTGTGTTTGTATTCTCTCTCTGTGTGTGTGCGTGCCAGATAATACTTTCATTGGATAATACTTTCATTAGGAACCATCCCTATATCATGAAAGTGCATAAGTATTTTACTTGCACACTGTGATATAGGGTAGGATAAAAGTACTATATTTTAATATATACATTTTAATAATAAATAAGTGCATTTTCACATGCTCCCACACTCTTCATCAGCTCAGCTGGTAACCTCAGAAAATGTGAGCTGCCATTCTCTTCTGTAGGTATGAGATAAGCCAGACTTATAACTTTTGGAATTAATGTTTATGGTTGTTAATGACCAAACGTGACCCCCAAACCTAGCTTTTCAGCCAAGTAGTGGCCAAACCAAATGCGTTCTGCAAACTGAGGAACTGGAAATGATGACTGAGATTCTAGATCATCTGGCCTGACTCCCTCCCCACAATCCTGCCTAATCAGGCAGAAGCCACTGCGAGTAACAGTGCTCTTTTCTCCTGTTGATTGGAATTCAACAGACTGGTGTTCCTACCCTCCTGTGAGCTATCACTAGTGCAACAGTTAGAAGCTCTCAGTCACTGTCACAATTCCTCCTTGCACCAGAGATTGCTCATGGGGTGTATGTGTGGAAATAGTCTACTGCACCCCAGTCAAGAGGAGAACAGATCTTCATCACTCACAGTGGCTGCTGACTGGTAAGTCAGGACTGGATGACTTTTACGATCCTTTGTATTCCCTACTCTATCAAATACATAGAGCTCATGATTATGAATCAGTATGAATGCCATGGCCCCCACATCCTGAAGCGGGCCCCCAGGCCAAGACCTTTAGCAGGCCCTCTACCTAATGCTAAGATTAAGGGCAGCGAGATCCTCTATAGGATTTAAAATAAAAATTAAAATAAGTCAGTTTAAATGATGACACCAAAGTAATATTTATTTTTTAAAAAACTAAATGGATTTAAAATAATAAAAACTTACAATTATATCACACCAGGCCCCCCTCCTAATCCCAGGCCCCCAGGTTACAGCCCTGTCAGTCCCCCTCTTGTGAGGGCATGATGAATTCATAACTCTGGGGTACACATTTTTATGAACTCCATAAAAATGAATCATGAGAAGCAATCATGAACTCCAGCCGATGTCTGCATTGCTATCCCAGTTGTGGCACATCTCCGAGAGGTCTCTCCAGTTGCCTGTTCTCAATGTAACCCACAATGTATACTCTATGGATGTCATTTTCCATTTTCTGATCTCTAGCCCCTTGGAAACCTTTCAGTTGGGAGGCTGCGTGGCTGAAAATGTAGGAAGTTTTTAGGGTAGCTACAACATCAACAGAGCTGCATCATCATAGTCAACTCTGATGATGCAGAATCTTGGCCAACATTTTTTTTAAAATATAGGCAATGGAGAAAGAACAAAAAGTCCCTAAATCAATGTGAATGTTGTTAGTATGGATGGAAATGATATTTTAAAATAATCGGAAAATGATTTAAAAATGGGAGGGGGTAGTACCAAGAAACTGTTATGAAGAGAATCCTGAGCAGATGACAATCTCTGTAGTTCAGGACTCATTCTGTGCAAAATTTATACATATTTTTTGTGCAGAAAACAGTGTTTTCTATGCAGCATTAGGCACAGCAACGTTATGTTCTGCACAAAAAATGTTGTTTCCTGTGCAAGGAAGCATGCATTTTATGTAGAATAGGTTCTGAACTGCAAATTGTTTTCAACAATTACAGTTTTGGAAGACTTTTAGCAGGAAGAAAATTGCTAAAATTACTTGATGCTTTTTTCAAGAATGAAATTAGTGAAGAATTACATCCTTGGTAGTTAGAAAAATTCTGAAAATGCAGATTGCTGATGGAATGAAGAAATGCTAGGTGTGAAGGTATCAGCTTACAGCTAGTATTGTTTTCTCAGAAGTCTAGCCAGTGGCTGCCCTCTTTCTTTCTCTGTGGACAAAAAGAATTGCTCCCACTTTTTTGTCCACATTTATAAAAGATTCTACAACGAGAAGATTGCTAATGGTGGACATGCATGCCTAGATGGACCAGTATATCTGCCATGCCTGAGCTTCTGTGTAAGCTGAATGACCAGTCTATTTGTGGGGTGGAGAGAGCCAGTGGATCAGCTACCACAGAGGCAGTGAACTTCCCCTAGATTTTACTGCTCTATCTCCTGCATCTACTCCAACTTGAACAGGAGTTCTGCCAGTGCTAATACCTATGGCTGGCTCCAAAATAGCCTTGAGTCCAGGGATTTCATATCTGATGCTATGGGTAGTCACATCCTGGCACCAATATCAGTTCACTCAGTATCAGTAAAGGAGATCAACAGATGGATACAAAAGCTATCAAAATATATCCCCCTTTGCATAGGAGACTCTGGACAGAGATGCAAATAATTTCTACCTACTGTTATAACGTTTAAAATACTAGTGTTTTGCCATCAGTCTATCAGGAAGTACTAACTAGTGATACATTTATCTGCAGAAGTTTTCAGGAATCATGTCCTTTGTGAGCTTATCTGGAAGTCCGCATGTGCTTCCTATGCTCTTTTGTTTCTGTAGGTTTTTGCAGAGCTTGGGAAAATTACTTTTTGGTCTCTAGGAATCCTTTAGTCAGTATAGCCAGCGACCATACTGACTGATGGATTCAGGGTTTTGTAGTCCAAAAGATTAACTTTTCCAAACTCTGTTTTTTTGCTTTTATATCTAGAGCTGAATATCCAGGCAGATGTATTCTTACAAATGACTGTTGTGTCATGCAAGGGAAAGACAAGAAGTTCAAAGACAATGGGGTTTCCCTAATGTTTCCTATTGTTTGTCTCTGGGGATTTGCAACTCCAAAGCATTTTGTGTTAGCTGCTGTTGCTATTTGGCATCAAGTTGCTTTCAACTTGTTGGTAACCCTATGAGGGAGAGAAACACCCCCCAAAAAACGTCAGTCATCAACAGCCCTGCTCAGCTCCTGCAAACTCATTGTTGGGGCTCCCATGATTTAATGCAAGCTTCCTCCTCCCCACTGGCATTTATTTTACCAAGTGTTACCATCTTTTCTAAGGAGCCATGTTGTTTAATGATGAGTTTCAGCTTCATCTTAGCTTCAGTTGAGAGTTCAGGCCTGATTTGTGCCAGGACCCATTAATTTGTCTTTTTAGCAGTCCATGGTATCTCTAGAACTCTTCTCCATCACATTTCAGATAAATTGATTTTCTTCCTGTCAGCTTTCTTTACTGTCCAGCTTTCATAGCCATACATAGAAATTGGAAATACTATGGCATGGATGATTCTAACTTTGGTATTTAATGATTTGGGTTAGTTTGTTGTAGTTGTAGTGTGCCTACAAGCCATTTCTGATTTATGGTGACCCAGTGGAAAATCCATTGTGGGATTTGTTGGCAAGATTTGTTCAGAGGGGGTTTGCCATTGCCCTCCTTTGAGGCTGGGAGAGTGGGACTTGCCCAAAGCCACCCAGTAGGTTTCCATGGCTGAGTGGAGATTCAAACCCTGGTCTCTCTGGGTCCTAGTCCAACACTCAAATGAATACATCAGACTGGTATGTTAGTAGTGGTAGGCAAATAAGACTGACAGAATTCATTCACAAAATGACACTGTTTCAGCCCCACCCCCCGGCCATCTTGTCACCTAATTGAGTGGCAGCAATGGGATGTTGTGGGCATGCCTGGAACTATGTGTTTGTTGCCCAGATGAGACCAAGTAAGTTACATTCAACTTGTATCTCCCCCAAAGTTCAGACAGCTCACATATATGGAGCAGAAGCTGGCATGTTCAGGACTTCTTCTTCTACTTCTACTTTAAAATAAGTTTCTTCCTCTTATGAGTGCAGGAAAAGGTACATCTGCTGTGCTTAGGCAACACAGAGAAACTATAGTCTTTCAGTTCTCAGGGAATATGACATGTGATAACTGTGTGAGGCCACCTACAATTTCATTACAGCACAGCCTTATTTGGTTACTCTCTGGAGCTCCTGTTTTTCCATTTTGATCTTGTCCAATTGTTTATTTTTCACATGGGTCCCACTTCAGGAGAAAGGTGGCATATAAATTGCATAAATAAATAAATTGCATAAACAAATACATTGCACATGGTCAACTATGGGGTATCTGTTCCCTCTTTTTTTCCAGAAACACCTAGTGAGAAAACTCAGACAACAGCTGAAGTTGCAGGTATGCTTTTACCCTGAACAATGTTTGTCCCCTGCCCTGCCCCTTCAGACAAAATAGGGACAACATTTTACTAAGAATTGTATGAGAAAACAAGGATAATTAGGCACAGTTCAAAGCCATGCAATTGTATTCAGCCCTTCAGGGCTCCTATTCTTCCAATGCTAAACAACTCAGGGTCTGTCTGCACCCGCACACACACACACACACACACACACTAACAAGGTTGGGGGAAAGATCCTGCCGGGGAGGTGGAGGTAAAGGTGTCAGGTCAAGGGTATCCCAAGATCCCAGTATCTCAAGACCAAAACATGAAATTCAGGAAGTGACAGGAAGTGTTCCCTGGTGATTGTATTAGCACACTAATAAGCATTACTTAAAAAAAGAAAAAAAAAGAAATAATTATTGCTTTATTTGTGAAGGTGCTTGGAAAATGTTGTAATTAATATTATGGACCTTCCTCTAGCCATGTACTACATGATTCATTACATGACCCACTGCAGTGGTCACTATTGGGAGTCATGTCTCTCTCTCTCTGGCTTTTCTTCGCAAATGAAGATTCAGGAAGGACTCAGCCCGTGCTTTCTGCAAGCGCGCTGATGACTAAAAAGGCCAATCTGAGATAAACAAGTCCGGTTGCAAAAAGCACAGCAGAAGGTCTCCTTGGGTGATGTTTTTGGGTTGTGATTCTTTCTGCGTTGTCGTTTCTCTTCAAGACTTGTCGGCGTGAGTTCTCAAATAAGGCTGCAGCATTGTGGATAGTGCGTCTCCATGCCTCCCGATGTGAGGCCAGGGTAGACCACTGTTGGTGATCAATTTGGCCAAGCCTGAGATGTTGTTTCAGGGAGTCTTTGTATCGCTTTTTTGGAGCGCCCCTCTTACACTGACCCGTGGCGAGTTCACCGTAGAGTAGTATTTTTGGGAGGCGATGGTCCTCCATCCTAGAAACGTGTCCTGCCCAGCGCAGCTGCGTTCTGGAGTCTGCAGCTGGAGTCATGTACTCCACATTGTTTTAGATATTCTGTTTTACTTTTTATTTTAAGCCTGCTTGAGTCCTATTTGAGAGAAAAGTGGGAAATAAATAAATGTGTGTGTTGCAGGGAATGTTATACAAGATGGTGACAGTGTGATCATTAATTTCTACTTTCAAGCAAGTGTCCCACTCACAGGAGTGTCAAGGCCATCCCATCTCTTGAACATCCCTACTAACATTGAGGTGTATTAGTTACCCAGAAGTGATTATATCACACCAATATTAAAATCACTCTACTGGCTGCCAATTAGTTTCTGGGCAAAGTACAAAGTGTTGGTTATTCCCTTTAAACCCCTACATGGTTTGGTCCAGATTACCTATGGGATCGCCTTCTCCCGTATAATCCGCCCCATACACTCAGCTCCTCTGGGGGGCATTTGCTCCAGTCAGCCAGGACTAGGTTGGCAACTGTCACCTAGAGGACTTTTTCTACAACTGCCCCAGACTCTGGAATGGCCTCCGGAAGATACAGCCCTTGAATGGAGAGGAGCAATAAACGATAACATCTTAGCAGTGGCTCTCAGGCCAAACCAAAAAGCATGGCTGGCTGCAATCTGTGCTGTCTGCACTAACAATCACCCATCTTTATATTTTGTGCAGAGTTTCAACAGAGGGCTGAAGACACACAGTTGACAGACACATCGGTGGCAGAGGGTACTTGCTTGTTTCCCACTCTTCTTGTTTGGCATAGCTTTGGTCAGAATTCAAACTTAGTATCAACCAAGTTAGGCCAGACTTTTTCACCAAGGAGCAAAAGGGTCAAAGTCTCAGACAGATAAGAAAATGTGCATCCAGGCTGTGTCACACTTAGGACCAAACCAATGAAATTAATGAGACTTAATTTTATCTCAAACTTCTAGTCTTCTCTAGCCTTTCCCAACTCAGGTGCCCTCCAGATATGTTGGATACTTGAGGCAGCACCTTTCATTAGACACGCCTGCCTAAAGCAAGGTCTTCTAGATGGGTCCTTTTCTGTGTTCCATCAGTGGGAGCAATACACTGTGGCAGGTCATGGGGCAGGGCTTCTCTACTCTGGAACACCAGTTGTGGAATACCTTCCCATTGGAGGCCAATGTTGAATGTTATTTTGGTGCCAAGTACAAACATGGACTGGCATCCTGTTCAATAGTTACAATATTGTAAGCTAGATTCATGATATTCTAACTTCTCAGTGCTATGGAATCCTGTAGTTTGTTGTGGCACCAGAGCAATCTGACCGAGAAGGCTAAATATCTCAAAAAACTACAAATCCCAGAAGTCCATAGCATTGAGCCATGACAGTTAAAGTGATGTCAAACTGCATTAATTCTGCAGTCTAGATGCAGCCTAAGTCTTTTCATAACTAACTGTACATACTTTCTTTCCAAGACACTGGAAAGTTTTCCCACTTTCCTCTAAGCTATGGAGACCTGGAAGATGGGATGGCTCATGTGGGGTTGGGGTTAAGTCAGTTGCAAAGTCACAGAGAACTCTGCAAGTTCATTTGCCAGCCACAGAGGAAGATCTGATTGCATCTGTGCTCCTTCAATTTCTGGTGTTTGAGATTTTGTCAAGCAGTGATGGATTCTGTTGACCAGTAATATTCTACAAGCTTTCGTCATCTACCACTGGTGCTAGGAGCAAAACTAAAACAGAATTGCCTATTTCTGGTTATGCTGGTTATACTATGAGAACAAGTATTCTGGTAGGACTATACTTCATTAAGACTGTACTTTATCATGCTGAACAGTTATAGTGCTATTATTCCATTTTAACTGCTCTAGCTGCCTCCTGTGGAATCCTGGGATTTGCGTTTAGAGAGGGGCATTTACAACTCTCAGCCAGAGAGCTCTTAGGCCTCACTAAACTACAAACCCCAGAATTCCGCAGGAGGCAGCCATAGCAGTTAAAGTGGAATAATAGCACTATAACAGTGTAGCGTGATATAGTCCTAATAGGCAGAGAGAATACTGAGGCCTAGATTTTTCCATTTGGCTACGTGTACTAAATTTCACTTTTGCAGAAAACCAGATACTCCCCCTTATTCATTATTTTGCAGTTGGGGAAAAAGTCACATCAAGCTATTTTCCCAAGCATGCTACTCCATATCTACTGGCACATTAATCTGGCAATGAGTTCTGCCTAAAGCTTGCATGCTCCCATGGACATAACTCCATCTATTATATATTTTATAGCAATTCTACCACCCACCAGTGGAACAGTTGTAAGGATGTCCGGTACAGAATGTAAGTGCTTCATAGCCTTTTTGTTTGTTTGTCTATGTCATTGATATGTTTAATGGGTTCTATTAGTTTTCATAATCCTGTTTAATTTTCTTGACCAAAGCATGTTTAATTTTCTTGACACTTTGTGTTGGTTCCTCTTCCTTTTAAACAGTTACTTCCCATGTGGAAAAAGATGGAATTCTTGGGATCCACAGAGGAGGAGGAGGTGTGTGTCAGCTTGGAGCTCTTCTAAGTAATTTAAAGATTGCATTGCACAGAAACATGAACTTAGATACAAAGTCTGACACATCATTGGTCAAACTGCACATTATGAATGAAAGAATGAATGAAATAGTTAATAGGTAGACAAAATGTATTATCTTCCTATTAACTATTAGTAGAGTGATAAGAATCAGAATGGAGATTATAGTCAAGAAATCAGAAGACTAGGACTTGGAAGCACAGCTATGAAGAAACCAGACAAGATCCTGAAGTGTCAAGATATATAATTGAATACTAAAGTTAGAATGGTCCATGGCATCATATTTCCAATTTCTGTTATGGTTGTGAAAGCTGGACAGTGAAGAAAGCTGATAGGAAGAAAAACAACTCATTTGAAAACACAAATAAATGAGTCCCAGAGCAAATCAAGCCTGTACTCTCCTTAAAAGCCAAGATGAGTAAACTGAGACTGTCATACTTTGGACATACCATGAGAAGACATGACTTACTAGAAAAGACAATAAAGCTTGTTGTGGTAGGAAGGTAGTAGGAAAAGAGGAAGACTGCATTACAGATTGACAGACTCAGTAAAGGAAGCCATTGCCCTGAATCTGTTAAGATCTGAGCAGGACTGTTGATGATAAGATGACTTGTAGGTCTCTCATTCAAAGGGTTGCCATAAGTGGAAATCAACTTGATAGCAGTTAACAACAAAAGACTTGGTAATTTAAAGGAAAGGTAGAGTTCATGTATGATCTAAAGCAGTGCTACTCAAATTGGTGGTTCCTGAACTGGTGCCAATATCAGAGCCATTGACTGCCAGTTCCTGGTGAGTTTCCAGGAAAGACACAAACAATTCTAGCCAATAGACCCAAATATAATGTTGCTGTCTGGCACATTAGAAAGAACAACAACTGCTGGTTCTCAACTTGAGGTGCACTGATCTAAACTAAGCTTGAACAGAGTCTGTAACTGATCTCAAGCATTATATTGCTATTAACCGAATGTTCCAACTCTTGCTTATAAAGGAGGTTGGATTGTCTATTCTGTTAAGGAAGCTACAGAGCAGGCCTCCAGTTGAATAATGTCTAACTTTTTATTTCCGCTTTAACAGATATTCCTTCAGAGATTAGTGACCTCCTGGTGAGGGACCTGGAAGAGGGAGGCAAGTCTACTTCCTTTTCAGGTACCACCATCTTTTCCCCTCATGTTCCATTTCTTGTGACAATACAACATAAAAGACAGTGGGAGAGGGTGCAGAATAGAAGAAATTGGGAGTGTTTGTTTAGATCTCTGTCCAAGATAAATACACATGGTAGACCTTTGTCCAAGACACTCTATCCTCAGTCCATGTAGAGGGCCTTGATAGTCCTTGGTCCCTGCTACAGCTTGATCTACACATATACTATCACTTGGTCCATAAAAGACCTTCACACATGAGAGGGAACTCCTACCCTTGGTCCATATAGTGATCTTTGATAGGCTTTGATCCATGAGAGAAATCCATCCTTGGTCCATGGAAAAGTGCTTGATAGACTTGGTCCCTGCTACAGCTTGATCTACAAATGCTCCACTACTTATTCCACGAAAGTCATTGATCCAGGATAGAGACTACTGACCCTTGGCCCATTTAGAAGTTTATGACAGAGCTGGGTGCATGATAGAGCAAATTCTCCATCAAATGCTCTGCCTTTTGGATCCATGATAACAGCCCATGCTCTTGGTCCATGACAAAGGGCTCTATCCCCTGATGAATGATAGAAGCAAAGATTGGAACCAAGGCACTGATATGAATTACATTAAATTACTTTTTTAAAAAAGTCTGTAAAGTAGATTTCCCCCCATTTTGTTTGCCATATTGATTTCTGCCCCACCTTTCCTGCCTTCTGTGCTATTCTTTATGGAGCTTTTTGCTCTGTGGGAAGTGGTGGCTGCAAGCAGTATGAACCATGACCAATAACAAGAAGAACAGTACTTAGGGAGGGAGGAGCAGGAAGAGGAAGCCTGTGATGTGTATATATGAGAAAGAAAGGCCTGCAAAGTGTGTGAGTGTGTAGAGAGAGAGAAAGAAAGAGAGAGTGGGGAGGGAGACTGGACAGATGAGAGGAGAGATGGAGGAGTAGATTTTTCCCACTTTTCTCCATACCATCCTGCCTACTCCCTCTGGCATCTGGGGGCCTTTTCAGCCCTCTTTTTTTTTTTTTTTTGACAGTGTAGGTGGCTGTGACTTAAACTCAAGGGGGACATGTTTAACAGATCCATATTCTTCCTGCTTATCACCCTTCAATTTTAGACACACTCCAGTTATGTATGTATCAACACACACAATTTTGGGGATCATCAAATATTGTAGTGACTATTACCTACCCTGATAGCCCTCAATTTGGAATGTCAAATAATTGGCTATATTTAATAAATTGGCTTAATGTGGCCATCCACATGGTTACAGGTAAACCAGGACACCCTAATAGCAAGGCTGGATTCATATATAACCAAGGGAGGGGGCTTCAGAAATTTCCCAAAACCAAATACTCACGTCAGAGCTAACACTCTGGAGGTGAGTCATTTATTAATCCACTCAATGATAGCAGACGCCTTAATGCTTGTAAAATGGGTTCTTTCTCTACTGCTCCCCTTCAACAAAAGACCTTGCCAGTTCCTACTCAATTCCAAAGTATAACACCCATAACTCTTCTGGAGTACCCTTTGTTTTAGCCTTGGAAACTCCAGGAGACATTGTATTCCATTCAAAATCCTATCCCTTCATGGGAATTATTTTATATAAATATCACCCTAAAACCATTCTAGTGTGCACAGATCCACTTCCTATTGACTCCATGCCAGTCTGTGAAGCCAGGCTCACAGTTCTACTTCATGCCTCCATGCTGGTTTGCTGTGTGCCCTCAGAAAGCAACTCTGACTCTGAGAATCTGCTCTTCTGGACAGATGTTATATCACCCTTATTCTATTCCTCTATCCAAATACTTATTATTTTTGATAGCCTTATGTGAGTGTCTGAAGACTGAGTATTTGTATGACTGCTGTTGATATTAATTTCCAGTACAGATAATTTAATTTTACCTTTTGGCTTTTCTGGGGTTGTTGGGGGCTTGAGTCAAGATTTCTTTGTTACTGGATTTATATCCATTGTTTGGGGGTTGAAGCTGTACTCTGATTTAGCTTAGCCTCTTTATCACTTGTATTCTCTGCTGCTACCACCTTTTTTTACTCTCATGCAACCCAAGAATTTTTTTGTGTCTTACATCTTTTCTGTGTGTTTGTGTGTGTACTTTTATTATTATTTTATTATTATTATTTATTTATTTATACCCTGCTCTTCAGCCACAAGGCTATCAGAGCGGCTTACAAATTATTTTAAGCAATAGCTATTTACACATCTACACTGCATTAAACAGTTTCCAATGTGTGTTAGCTAATTGCCCCCCACAAGCTGGGTGCTCAATTTACCGACCTACGAAAGGATGGAAGGCTGAGTGAACCTTGGAGCCAGCTGGAATCGAACTTGTGACGTGGTGGCTTGCAGTACTGGCATTTAACCACTGCGCCACCAGTCACAGTCACTCCTTCCCTTTCAGTGGGTGAAAACTGGGGTTCACAAAAATTCATGCTGCTCATTCCTTTTTTCTGAAGCTCAGAACAGGAGCAAGAGATGGAAAGATGAGTGAAATAATTTTCTTTCATTCTGGCAAAGTTTTTTTTTTTTAGTGTGGTAATGGAACATAAATTTAAATAACTGCTTAGAACTAACTTAGGTTAATTATGTTGAACAGGAGTCATTTATTATACTTTGGCAGATATAGAAATATTAGAGGGAAAGCATTGCTATGTTATATTTACATTAAAAAGCTAAACAAACAATATCAATTACTCATGTTAAGAATGGGATATTACATTTAAATTTCTTGGGGTTTTAAAAATGTAATTAGAGCAATGTTTTCCCACAAATTTTCCTATCTCTGGCAAATTACTCTTCCATTTTGGTCTACAATAGACCATAAGCCATACAAGTTTCCTCAGTGTTGAGAGGGCTCCCCACCCCCAAACCCATTGTTGTGAATTATTTGCAGATCGTGATTTTTTGAATTGGTGTGGATATATGGTTTTTCTGGTCAAAGCATTATACCCTTGCAAATTTCTTTGCCTTTTAAGCAGTTACTCCAGACATGGAGAGTGGTGGAGGTTCTGAAAGCCTCAGAGAAGGAGGTAGGTGGGTGAAAATGGATGAAAGTTTCAATTTTGTAAAAACAAAAATAGAGGGGAAAATGATGAATTGCTTTCATTGGTGACACCAGGCCTCAGTCTGTTCAGTTACAACTCTCCATTTCCTCTAGTGCTTTTACTGCACTTCTGAATAATACTCAGGCTTGGAGTTTGTGAGTTTCTGATAGAAACAAATTGCTGGTAGTGATGGGTAGGTGACCATTGAGAACACACTTCTAAATTAATTCTTGCTGTTCAAGTGTGACACATGCAGCATCATGTTAAGTCTTCAGGACCTTTGGCAGTTCGCAATTGGTCAAGGGGTGAGAGGTGTTTGTTTACATATTTGGATCAAGTCACATAGGTCTTTATTTCAGAGGTGGGCAAGGTCTGAGATTCCAGAGGCATTTTCTCTGCTCAGAACACTCTGGGGACCATAGAAGGGCTCCTTTCCCACTGCACAATTATAATAATTTCTTATCACTTTAACTGTCATGGCCTCATTCAGTGAATCCTGGGGTTGGTAAATTGGTGAGCCACTAGAACTCTGGCAAAGAATTCCAAATGCCTCATGAAACTACCAATCCCAGGATTGCATAAGATGGAGCCATGCAAATAAAGTGGTATCAAAGTGCTGCAAACACATAGGTGAGAGACAACTCAGTCTTCCAAACAAAACTGGGTCTGATATCCTGCTAGTGACTTATGTACACATATGTGCAGCTTCCTCATTCTTAAGTACCTTTTTGGATGGCATGCACATCCTTGTCCTTGTGCTGTGTCCAAAAACCTCACATTGCTGAGCAGCTGCCAAGCCTTGGGATGTAGCCTTGCTGGTATCTCTTACAAGTGGGGAAGGAAGGGCAGAGAAAGATGATTCAGACCATTGAGATCCAGCTGCTCTGAGCTCCGAGGGAAAGGAAAAGCTAGGTGCACTCCATTTAACTGAACACCCTCACCCACGCCCCCACAGAGATGAAACCAACTGCTTCCTCCCTTCCCCATTGATAAACAACAGCATCAGGGGCTCCTCTTGCAGTGGGAGGATGCAGAAGTGCATATATAGAACTGTTTGCAGATGCAGAATCTTGCCCTCTATGTGACTAGAAGTTCATTTTCAGCTCAAACACACACACACATCCGGTCTAAAACAAGCAAGCAACTAAAAAACGCCAACATCCCCGTCAATTTTTTAATGATTCCCCCCGCTCCCCTGATGGATACACACTTCAAATTGAACCCCCAAGAGAAGGCCTGGGCAACTGAAGTGGGTCTGACCCTCTGAGGGCACATGGAATGAAAAAAAATGCTGCTCTCCCCAAATTCACTGGTGGCTGGTGATTTCTATGTCAGTGGCACAGCGAATCTGTTCTAGGCTTTGACAAGGTTTAATGGAACTGTCCAAGGTGTCGAAACATAGAATCATAGAATCATAGAGTTGGAAGAGACCACAAGGGCCATTCAGTCCAACCCCCTGCCATGCAGGAACACACAATCAAAGTATTCCTGACAGATGGCCATCCAGCCTCTGTTGAAAAACCTCCAAAGAAGGAGACTCCACCACATTACGAGGCAGTGTATTCCACTTCAAAACAGCTCTTACCATTGGGAAGTTCTTCCTAATGTTTAGGTGGAATGTCTTTTCCTGTAGTTTGAACCCATTGCTCTGTGTCCTAGTCTCTGGACCTGCAGAAAACAAGCTTGCTCCATCTTCAATACGACATCCCTTCAAATATTGAAACATGGCTATACCACCTTTCCTTCTCTTTCCCAGCTCCCTAAACCACTCATCATATGGCACAGTTTCCAGACCTTTAACCATTTTGGTTGCCCTCCTCTGGACATGTTCCAGCTTGTCAAAATCCTTCTTGAATTGTGGTGCCCAGTATTCCAGGTGAAGTCTGACCAAAGCAGAATAGAGTGACACTATTACTTCCCTCGATCTAGACACTATACTCCTCTTGATGCAGACCAGAATCTCATTGGCTTTTTAAGCTGTTGCATCACACTGCTGACACGTGTTCAGCTTGTGGCCCACTAAGACTCCTAGATCCCTTTCACATGCACTGCTATCAAGCCAGGTGTCACACATTCTATATCTGTGCATTTGATTTTTTTCTGCCTAACATTTCTCCCTGTTGAAATCCATTTCATTACTGTAGTTGACTTAGGGTTCAGCACCTTGGACATCTCATTTAAAGCCTAGATTGAAACCTAGGGTGCATTGGCTGCCTCATTGACAAGGCAACCACCAGCCATCACTGCCCTAGTTCATTCTCAGGTTGCACATTAGTGAGTATATGTTCATGGTAAAAGAGAGGAACACACCACACTCTCCCTTCAGCAATTTTTTCCCCTGTTGATCTGGGCAAGCTGTTTCAAACTTTGTGTTTTAGGTTTTGCTTTTTTTTCATCTGCAGAATGGGAGCACTGAATGCATTGGGCTGTTTAGAAAAAAAATGTTTGGAAAATATCATTGTACAGTGCATTACTGAAAGTACAAATGTCATCCAGTTTTCTAACATAGACTTTCTGCTTTATGACTTTTTTGCAGTAAAATCCCAGGAAGGCATAACTGCTAGTTTTGAAAATTCCATGCCAGGAGGTATGTTAGTATCACCTGGTGGCTTGCTGCCAGTTATGAACAGATCATAAAATGTGGATGGCTGTGGATGCTGAAAGGATGGGTTATTCAGAAGGACAGGAAAAGTTTGCAATCCTATGCACATTTTCCTGGAAGTAAGACCCATTAAAAACAGTAGGATCTGCTTCCAAGGAAACATGGCTTGGTTTCAGCTGATATAAATATTAACTCTGTAGTGCACAAAAAAACCCTCCTCCTTCTCCTCCTCCTCCTTCTTCTTTGTCTTTCCCCCGCCCCCAAACTGGGACTTATAGTAGCTTACAAATTAAACCAAGTACAGTATAGCTCAACATACAAAAGATCAACATTAAAATAGAATTAAACTTTAACAACACTAAGAACAATTTAAGACATACAATTACAAATGTTAATAAGCAGTTTAGAAACATACATTAAAAAAATAATAGAGCTCATTCTTAAGAAGCCCTTCCCTTAAAACCTTCAGTTCTCAAAAGTCTGCTGGAATAAAAAAAAAGTCTTTGCTTACCAACTGAAGGACAGCAAAGAGGGGACCCACCTATCTTTCCAAAGGAAGTTCCAGAACCTGGGGTAGCCATGGAGAAGGCCCTGTTGCATGTCCCTACTAATTGTGCTTTTGAAGGTGGTGGGATTGAAGAAAGGGCCTCTCTTGAGATTCTCAGGGCCATGGCAGGTTCATTAGGGAGATTTAGGAGAAGAGATTCCAGCTAAAATTAGGAAGGACGTCCTGAGAATAAGAGTTGTTTGACAGTGGAATCCACTGCCTCAGAGTGTGGTGGGAGTCTCCTTCTTTGGAGGATGTTAAACAGAGGTCGGATGGCCATCTGTCGGGAATGCTTTGATTGTTTATTCCTACATGGCAGGGGGTTGGACTAGATGGCCCTTGTGGTCTTTTCCACCTCTATGATTCTATTCAGTCTGTAAGGGAACCTGGACCTAAGTTGTATATGTGGCAATACCATCAGTTCAGATACTGACACAGAGTTATTAGGGGAGATTTAAAACATGCATCTTGACATAAAAAGGACCTCATGTTTTATTACTCTTCTTTTTAGTCAGTGTGTGCAGAGGTTAAAAAAAATCACCCTAGTTCTTCTGACTAGAGAGGGCATGGGGCACGACGCCTCAGGGAATATGGGACAAATTGGATAAGATATGGGAGAAGTCCCCAGGTGCATTATTTCACCTGAAGCATAATTGGCAGCTGCATTACACTGAGTAAGCCCTGTAGGAACAGGAAAGGAAAATGCCCTCTCACTTTGGCGTCTTTGCAGCAGTTTCTTCCAATGGGACACCTTCTAAATGTGTTAGACTACCACTCTCATAATCCCCAGCCAGTTGCCCAGGGATTATGGGATTCATAGTCCAACACAGCTGGAAGGCACTCCATTGGGGAAGGCAAGTTCTATTTGACAAGGAAATTTCTTCCTGCTATTGTTCATGAGTAATCATGGTTACATCCTCAGGTCCATCTGAAGAAGCTTTATTTACAAGGGGAACCCCCTCTGCTTCATATGATGTGAACTCAAATGAGCCTGAGTTGGTGCCAACTTCAGATTCTCCAGGGCACTCAACAGAACTTGGCAAGTAAAACTTCTATTGCTATGATTTCCAAAGAAAACAATGCAAAGCCTCATTTAGACTTTTTAAAAAAGTATTATCATATCTTATTTGAAACTGCAGATAATCCACCACATACTGGCATTATATTAGTGACTTACATCTGTGTAAGTTCTCTTATGTATTTGATTGCACCTTTTGGGCATGGCGTAATATTGTTACTCAGTTGAAGGTTGCAGAAGCAGAGCGGAACATGCAGTGCTATTGAGCATGTTGTGTCATTATGGATTTCAAATTTGCCCATTCAGTTTCACATTATAGCAGTCATCACATACCTGCATGGATGCAAAGTTATACTCTGTTTCTTTGACACAGGATCACTGTCTCAATGTTATTGTTTAGCGTTGGGGAGAACCACATGGTTCAAGGGAGAGCTTTCATATCCATAGTTTTCGATAGAGCCAGCATGATGTAGTGGTTTGAGTGTTGGACTAGGACTCCAGGAGACCAGTGTTCAAATCCCTGCAGGTGACCTTGGGCAAGTTACACTCTCCTCTCAACAAATCTTGCCAAGAAAACCCCATGATAGGTTTGCCTTAGAGTCACAATTATGCATCTTGCAAAAATAGCAATACAGTAGTCTGCATTCTGATCCATAAATGCTCATCTCATCAAAAATGCATCCCTGTCTAGGTTCTATCTCTGGTTGTTTTGGTTGATGTGTTATACTGATTTAAACCCTGTCACCCTAAAATGAACCACTTCATATCCAATCTGCAGGGAATCATTTCAAAATTGTTGGAGAGGAAGGTACAGCATTTTCCACTGTGGTTCCAGAAGAGACACCAGATCCTGAGGAATCCTTTGGAGAAGGTGAGGGGTGCTCTCACTATAACAGGGATGTGCAATTGCACAGACTGTAAGTGACAACAATTATTGGGGGTGCTGAGGGGTTTCTGGGGATTACCAGAATACAGTGCCACACATCTCTTGGGAAAGTCACATAGCCTTGGGAAAGTCACACTCTCTCAGCCTTAGAGGAAAGGAAAGGCAAACCCCCTCTGGAAAAAAATCCTACCCAAAAAAACATGATAGGTTTGCCTTAGGGTTGCCATAAATGAGAAATAAGTGAAGGCACACAGCAACAAGCAACACAGCTCTGCACAGGAGTGAGCAATTTGGTGGTTGAAAATGACTTCAGGGGCACAAAAACAGCAGCTGAGATCCTGCATCTCACTGGAAGATTGTAAAGTTCTGCCAGGTGTAGTTACATCTGGCTCTCCCTCCCTGCTCACTCCACTTACATTTCTTCCCCTCTGTTTGGTTTGCTTTCCCCACAGCCATTCAGTGGGCAAGGGAGAATGAGAGACAGCTAGGCAGCCAGGCAGCTCTGTTCCTGAAGCCTGCTGCAGGAAGATATCATACTCCTGGCCACTATCTTCTTCCTTCAAGTGGCTCAAGAGTGGAGCTTGCTGGCTACCTGGCTGTCTCTTGTCCTTCTCATGTTCTCCCCTGGCCACTGAATGGCCATGGGGAGGGGCACCCAGCCAGAACACCAATAAGCAGCTAGGGAGGGGATAGCAATACATGGAGTTGCTGAATTCTTATATCTGTAAAAATCAAAATCATTACATAGACAAGGGTAACTGAAAGTTATCTCTGTGTATATAATATTTTGGCATATTTCACTGGTGGGATGAAAGCTGGGTATGTGGGGGGTATGATGCCTGCAGGCGGCATATTGTCTACTCCTTCATCAAATTATTTGTGACATACTTTTTTTTTAGGGGACAGAAAGAGTTCCATTCAATGGTATCTATCCAACACCATAACACATACTGCAGTGAGAACTGATTCTCTCCACCCTGTCCTCCATATCCCCAAATCTGTTCTGGAGTGATGGGGGATCTTTTGGAGAAGATTTGGGATGAGTATAGTAGACATGTAAATCTTCATTTATTTTATCCTTGACTACAAGGAGGAAGGATTTTAAAAGCTTTCACACCTGGGTGAAATGCTGAGAGCTTTTACAGATTTTTTTAATGGTTTTGTTGTTTCATTTGGGAACTTTATTTTGGGGGGGGGGGTCATTTTTGTAGGATTTTTTTTCCCTCCAAAAACATTGGCCTAAGTCAACATGGTACTTCCTGCTAAAGGAGATCCTTTGAATCAATGGGATTTATATACATTCACTGTCCAAAAACTAGTAGAGACTAACTAATAGGATTCAATTCATTCTCGCCCCTGCCCATGTAATGAACAACAGTATACTTTGGTGTGTTTTTTTTAGTACTGTTTCTGTGCCTTCAATAGTGCATCATGTTCTATATCCAGTTGAATTGATCGGATTGAGTAGCAAAATCAATGCAGAAGTCCCAATATGGAATACAGTTGCCCCTCCACATTCGTGAACTTAGCATTCGCGGTTTTGCATATTCGTGGTTTTGGGAGGGCCCCCCGCCCTCCCCAAAGCAGTAACACGGGGCCTATGGAGGCCCCGCGAAGGCCTTGGGAGGGAGGGGGAGGGCAGGGGAGGCCTCCGCTCCTGCAAAGGCCTTTGGGGGGAGGGGAGGGCCGGGGAGGCACCCACGGGGCCTTGGGAGGGTCTCTGGAGGCCTTGTGAAGGCCTTGGAAGGCAGGGGGAGGTGGGGGGAAGGGACTATGGGGCCTCCGGAGTCCCCGTGGTTACTTTGGTGGGGGGGGGAAGGCAGTCATTATTCACGGAATTTTTACATTTGCAGGGGTCTGTAGAACCTAACCCCCACAAATGTGAAGGGATGACTGTATTACACTTTGCAACCCCACTATAGGACTCCAGTTATTGTTTTCCCACCTGTAAATGAATTGGTCAGAGAAATGTCCCAAAATGTGAAAAACCTAACAGCACTTAACTATTTTCCAGGTGGTAGTCTTGATGTTTGGATACACCCTTTCTCATTGAGGACAATAAAAAGTGCGAGGGTTGTTTTTTAAAAAATCACTTCCTGGGGAGGAGCATACTCCTGTGTGAACAGATGTCTTTGGGGTGTAGCATGACATTGGATGTAGCCAAAGAATTTGACTTGGAATTCTTCCTCTCTCTATAGTTTGTGACCGCTTCACATTTCTGCAACTGAGAGACAACGGAAGAGTCAAGAGGGTGTTGCCACAATTAGGCGAGATGCTTTATTGCTTAACTGATCGATGCCCAGAGGAGTTTGAATTATATGGCTGTTACTGTGGCCAGGAAGGCAGAGGCCAGCCAACGGATGATCTGGACAGGTTGAATGCTCCAAATACGTCTCATAGAATCATAGTATCATAGAGCTGGAAGAGACCAAAAGGGCCATTCAGTCCAACCACCTGCCTTGCAAGAGTGCACAATCAAAGCACTCACAACAGATAGCCATCCAGCCTCTGTTTAAAAACCTCCAAAGAAGGAGACTCCACCACACTCTGAGGCAGTATATTCCACTTCTGAACAGCTCTTACTGTCAGGAAGTTCTTCCTAATGTTTAGGTGGAATCTCTTTTCCTGTAGTTTGAACCCATCCCTCCTTGTCCTAGTTTCTGGAACAGCAGAAAACAAGCTTGCTTCCTTTTCAGTATGACATCCTTCCAAATATTTAAACATGGCTATCATGTCACCTCTTAATCTTCTCTTCCCCAGGCTAAACATACCCAGCTCCCTAAGATGCTCCGTACAGAAAACAAGCTTGCTCCCTCTTCAATGTGACATCCTTTCAAGTATTCAATCATGGCTAACACCAATGGTTCAAAGTGCACATAACCAGCCAGCCAACCCACACACTTCTACAATAACATACATGTATTAAATTCTAAAATGTATTTCCTACCACCATGTTTGTTCTAAAGGATGTCTAAAATTATTCATAATTTAATAAAAATGTAGTCAACTATAGAAGGGAATCAAAGGCAGTAAAATAAAAGGGCTGTAAAGATGTTTAAAGACCCTGAAGGCACCAGATCCTGTCTGATCCTGGAAACTAAAAAGGGCCAGGCCTAGTTTTTATTTGGAAGGGAACTGTAGGAACACCAGGAACTGTAGGCTATATTCAGAAGAAGGCAACGGTAAACCACCTGTTAATAAATCTTGCCAAGAAATCCCTATGATAGGGTTACCAGAAGCCAGAGTCAATGTGAAGGCACATAACAGCAACAGCAAAAGAATGGTGAGAGATTAATGTTGAGCTTAGCTCCCATTTCCCCCAACCTCAAAGAGTTGGAAAAGAGGCAAATTAGCCTGCAGGAGTGGCTGATGGCTCCCATGTTGGTGGGTCAGTCAATCTACTCTGGGTTTTATTCTGAAATTCTAAGAAGCTGTCCAATGGGTTGAAACTGTTTTGGGGTTAGGGTTAAGATCCTTGGATAGTTCCTTACCATTTGGAACTTAAATCCAAAATGGAGTTATCACCTCAATGACAATGGAGGCCACCCATGACCACTCTTTGCCTTTCAAGTGAGATGATTTAGGAGATGCTTTAGCTTAGAAGCCTTTTAAAATACATAGGCAGCATTTCTGTGTAAAGAGTGGGGAGGCTCTATGCATGTTTAGATAACATCTCCACTGAAGTGAACAGTAGATACTGCTTTAATAGAAGTTTTGTGCATGCCTTGGAATAAGACATGGTACATGAAGGTCCATGAATGCACGGATCATCTCTATATTAGGGCACTGACTGCAATTCAACTAGGGGCTTATCTAGACCTGCCAGAGTATGCCAGCTTCCCGCTGGCATATGCTGGCCCTGGCTCAGGCCCTGCTCCCATTACCTATATGAAACAGGAGGAAGGCGTAAAGGTCTCCCCCCCACCCGTCTTTGCCCTGGGTGTCATCAGGACTGCCTGGGGGCGAAACAGGGCAAAATCCCTGTGCCATATGGATTGCAGAGCTCCATAATGGGGCAAGACAGGGTAATTAGCCCATCTAGACAAGCCCTAAGCACTGGGTGGTGAAATGCATTAATCAGCAGGGATCCCATGATGAACTATGTTTCCTGATTTTGACAGTGTTTCCCACTGCTGAAGAGACAAGCTGCCTCTTCAGCAGTAGTAATTAAAACCTCAGCTTGGTTTCCAACCCATTCCCCATAGTCCTTGTTTTCATTGTAACTTGTACTTAGATAATACAAAAAAGCTGGACACAAACAAGTTGGAAAAAATGAACAAATTTTATGCAAACTAGAGTGTAAAGGATGGTATATTTTAGAGCTATTGCATATTGTTTTAAAATGGTAACACTTTGACAACTCTCTGCTTAACCGAAGGTGTTGTTTCTCTCACCATTGCTGCTTGGAGCAAGTTAAGAAGTTGGGATGTCATCCAGAAAGAAATTCCAGATCTGAGGTTGTCTGTTTTGATCACACACCAAAGTGTAAGTTTATGATGAATGATGAACAGAATCTGCTTTCTTACAGTAAAACAATAGATCCTATTGGTATCATATGCATGAATAAATTTCTTTATGGAAACATTTGGACATTTTTGTCCAATGTGGCACTGTCACATTCAGTTCAAGGTTGAAGAAGTGGACTTCTGCATGCAAGCACCGTTGCACACAGATGAAGGTGTTGCACATGTTTGCATACAGATGTACATGTTTGCACATGTGTGTTTTGTTGTACACCTGGTTTTGCAACATCACTACTTACTCAAAGTACAGTGTAAAGTTATGCACCATTTCCTTGATGTAGGATCTCAACCAACATACATATATTTCACCTAAATGAGACATTTTTGGTCCCCCAGTCTACTGCCTAAATCCTATTGATACTCCTGAATAGAGCAGACCCATTAAATCAATTGGATTTACCTATGTGTTGACCTACCATTCAAAAGTTGATTCAATAGGACTTCCCTAATTGGGATTAGGTATTCTAGGTACCCTTTGTTACCAAATTCACATAGAACTAGACCTATAACATGGGCATTCTGGGGCATTATTGCCTGAATCCTATTATTAATCACAACTACAGTGGGAGTTAGCTAGATGTTGACTCATTGTTTCAGGACTGAGTCAGTATACTTAACGAAATAGCTGATCTAGAATTTCACCCCTTGTTTTCTACACAAAAGATGAGTTTTCTATGCAAAAACAGATTTTGTGTGTGTATGCATAGGGGCAAAGTATTTGTTTATTGGATTTTTCTCCCACCATTCTCCCAAACAGGGATTCAAGGAGGCGTATAATAACATACATAATCTTGTACAGAACATTCCCCAGAATGTTTCATGAAGTATGAGCACTGGGAGAAAAGTTCACAGAAAATATTCTGCTGTTATTATTCTTCCTGACACAGTTTCCAAAGTGGCAGGAAACCCTTTTTTCTGTGCAGGGAAATGAACAAAAATGAATATTGTTTCACCGTTTAG
The DNA here is from genome assembly GCA_030847615.1 of Gambelia wislizenii. NCBI lineage: Eukaryota > Metazoa > Chordata > Lepidosauria > Squamata > Crotaphytidae > Gambelia > Gambelia wislizenii. Next base: position 320,291,702 of record JAUMIR010000004.1, on the reverse strand, counting down.
TAGTGTGACTCTTCTCTGATGTTTGTAATGACCATCTTTTCCTTAGGCATTGGATGGACCATGTGTGAAAAGCTCCTGTGTTCCTGTGATAAGGCAGCAGCTGAGTGTATGGCTGCAGCTTCTTTCAATGAAAGCTTTAGCTCTCCAAACAGACAAGCCTGCCAAGAGGACAAATTGTTTTGCCGCAGGAGTGGGCATGAAAGGCCCCTGAGTGGCACTGAGACTGGGGCCAGAGCCTCTAGTGAGGAAGAGAGCAGCAGTGAGGAGGCAGCGCCAGCAAAGAGCATTTTGAGAAGGGGAAAGAGAGCAGCACTCCTGGAAGCAAGGGAAAACTCCAGATCCTCACCATTGCATCCCAGATAATCTCTGTTTCACTGTTCAGCAGGGAATATGCCAGAAATATTCAACAACAAACAGCTAATGTGATATCCAAAGCTGGAATGTAACAGAATGTGATATGAGAGATCTGTAATATTATACCTACGGTTTTCCATAGTGACATTTTATTTTTCAATATAGCAGCTGTGGGAGGAGGGGGGGGAGGCAATTTGGATTAGGACCCCCTCTGTGGCATTTGAGGAGAGGGCAAGCCTTTCACCCTTGCATTGCAAAGCTATTTACTGGGGAGGGGGCACTTATTTGTCAGGACAGCAGGAAACCATGCTAGTCTGTTGCAACAAAAACAACCCCGTCTTGTGCCATCTGAAAGACTAACATATTTTAATTTGCATACACATTTAGGGACTTTATTCTATTCTATTGTCATCAGAAATATCTGACAATAACTTGTGATTCTTTATGTTCCTGCCTAGGCCAAACAGTAGTTTTGAAAGGTTAGTGTTAAGAGCAGTGCACTGGGCTTACTGGTTTTGGAGAAAATATTAATAATGCAAAAGTAGTTAATCTAGGGGAAAAAGCTTGGGAGAAATTTAATTTTCTTTACCCACTAGCTCTTGATTTAAAAAAACCCCAAACCAATCCTGTACAGATTCTAATCATTATCTCCTGCATTACATCTAACTGTACCCTTACCTTGCTTAATATTATGAATTTAATCTTTCTACTTCGTAGATTACATCGTCTGTGATTTAAGAAAACACCACTGTGTAGAAATCGGTATTTACAGATGGGACTAGACATTCCTGCCTCACTTTTCCCACCACTACCCAGTCCACAAAATGACCTCTCTTCTTATCCCAGGACTGCTAGATGTATTTAGGTGCCATGGGTCAGGGGCTGTATTAATCCTAGACCTAACAGTTCTTGGCAGCCCTAAGCCTAAATCCAATTTAGCATTAGTGAAATGAACATGTCACAAACTACATCTTTGTACCAGGGGCACAGCATCGCAGTTGTACCACTGGTGGTGTAGTCAATTGCATGACCTCTTGAATCACTTTGCACAACTGTTTGTGCAACAAAACACCCCCACCCACAGACACATATTAGATACTGCCCTTGCACTATCCAGTCTCAAAATGTGCAGACACTGGTGAAATATTATATACCGTCCAACTGTCCTGATTTGGCAGGGGCAGTCCAGATTAATTCTCTGTTGTCCCATGTTTTCAGCTGCTTTTAAAATGTCCCTGTTAAATTTCTCCACTCCTCCCTCTTTCTCCCTACATCCTTAGCTTACTTCAGTTACTGCAAACTGAGTTCAAAGTGTAAAAGTAGTTTGTACTCAGTCAACTCAGCAGGGGGACAGGAGGGGGAGTGACAGAATCTTGGCCTTTCCTATAGTCAGGCCAAAGCAGATTGTTACACCCTTTTCCTAGCTTTTGTGTTCTTCCTTATTGACTTTCGCCATCTTGACCCCATTCTGAAGTTGCTTGGCCATGTGTCCTGGGGCTTGACTAGACGGGAGCATATACCGAGGAGGGGTGTGCATTAGCTCACCTTCGCAGCAGCTCCTGGTTGTCTTCATTTTTCCAAAAAAAGTTGTCTCTGCAGCAGTGGTATTCATGTTCACACACAGAACCCTCTCACAAATCAAAATGGTGGCCACAAATATGGGCACTATTATTCCCCACATTCTCATCACTGCTGCAGATTTTTAAAAACTATCCTTAAGCAGGTGGAAGGGAGACCTACCGCTTGTTAAAAAAAAAACCAAAAAAACAAAACTTTCATTTTCACCTCTATGTTTCAAAGCTGTGCACACTCGGTTCTCTGGAAAGCCAAAATTGCACTTCCAGACTGAGTTACAGGAAAGCCCGACCCTGCTTGCATGGTGGGCCAATGAGCTGTCAACCTCCTCCTGGCCCAGAATGCTCAGCACTGCAAATCAGTCATTCAGATGACTGATAATGCACAGCCCCGAAGAGTATTTTTTTTTTAAAAAAATAAACTTCATGGAAAACCACGAAGTCCCCTAACACACAGTAAATTGGTATTTTTGCCCCTCTCCTTCCAAATACAGCAACTATCTTGTACAGCTTGTTGGGACAAAAGGTATTCTTTGCGATTTCTATGAGGGGTATTTTCTCCTTTTAGGCAACCCCTTGGTTTTCACCTGTGAAATGTTGGAAGGTGTGATACCACTGAGATAGCATATGAGCCTCGGTTTCCAGCACCTGCAGGAACATTTTGTGCATATGCATACCAACACTTTCAAAGATTACTTGACAAGGCTTACCATTATACAAGCCATACCACTATGCAAGCTATGTTAAGTCTTCTCCATGGGAAGACTGGCTCTTCTGTGTGCTTGATATTTGTATCTTTAATCAGTTAGCATTAACTTAACTGCACTGAAATGCCCTGGATCCCTGGTGGTTATATTGGCTGCCTTCCAATCCTATGGTATAGAGGGCACTATTTTTGTTTCACATTTGAATTTGTTTGGGTCTATTTGGGTAGTTCAGGGTGAGAATCATGCAGAACTTCAGATTTTGTTGGACAGCTATTCCTAGCACTACTACTCCACATAACAAATTGTGAAGTATGCTGGGAGTTGCATTTAAATAGGGGTATTCCTGCATGGCAGGGGGTTGGACTAGATGGTCCTTGTGGTTTCTTCCAACTCTATGATTCTAATGATTCTATGAATATCTGGAGAATCACATAACTCCCACCCTCATAACAGCATAGATAGATACCATTTATAACTATGGGTTTGTTAATTTTCTTCCTGAAATTAACCACTGTACCTGTCCTATATTTTCTACTATGAAGACACATACAATTTGTTCAGATTTTCTACAATGTTCTTATCCTAATCTACCATACTTTTAAATTCTTCTTTTGCCCAGTTGTTAAAGCCACCTCTGGCTTCTTGTTTCTCATGGATTTCATGAATCATTGCTTTAAAGATTTTAGTGATATGTCTCACTCCAGATGCTAGGAGTTCAACATCACCCCTCCCCTCTGATTGATTCTATGATGTGATTATTTAGAATACCTAGATGTGTTATGTCTTTGTTGTAATCAGAACAGAAATCTATCCAGTCTATTTGAGTGTAATTGAAGTTACCCACTGCTATAACACTTTCTCCTTTGGATACCTCCCTGATGTTATCCTCCTTTGGATACCTCCCTAGATGCTGTACCAGCTATGCTGTCTTGCGGGCTTTCACTATAGGCCTGAAATCAACACCTCAAAATTACACGGCTGAATGCCTTTTCAGGGTTAGGGAAGGGCAACGACTTCTGCTGTGATCAAAGCCCAAGCTCTGAAGAATCCTGTTACTCAGCCCTGCCTTCTCCCTTGACTTCTGTCATTAGGAGGGAATTTGTTAAATGCACTGGCTGCAGAGTCAAGATCTCGCATTTTCTTCAGTGCTTTCACTAGTATTCAAGTGTGAAACCTATACAGGTATTCCCCCCCCCCCCGGAATATAAAATGGCACATTAGGCAAGTTTAGCATTCCCAAGACGTAAAGGTGATTTTTGGTGGCACTAACACACTTTTTCAAATGTTCTGAGTCTTGTCAGATGCCTTATGGTTGTAGATTTGATTTAACTGAGGTGTTTTGCTGTAGTACAAGTCAATCCACTAATTCAGAAAACACCATTTGCAGAATGCTTGCTTATAATAATAGCCAATGATGCATTCAAGTCTTTTACTCCAAGTCTCAAGTCAAATCTCAAGTCTCTGCCTTCAATTCTCAAGTCTCAAGATACTTTCAAACATGTATCACATCAAGTCTCAAGTCTGGGACCCAACTTTAACAGAAAAAAAAAAGGAGGTGGGGTGTGTGTGTAGGCGGATGGAGTTTCAATAACTAGAAAATCAAGAAGACATGTACAAAGTTAGGCAAACATGCACAAAGTTAGGCAAACATGCAGCAAACATGTTAGGCCATGGGTTTGAAGCAGGGTTGAGGTCTGCTTGGCAGCCTGTCCCCGCTGCATATCAGAGGAGGCTTCTAAAGCTTTTGAAAAGCTTTTTATAGAATCATACAGTTGGAAGAGACCACAAGGGACATCTAATCCAACCCCTTGCTATGCAGGAATACTTTTGAAGGATCCTTCTACATCAAGTTCGCTGCCTAACATTTGCTGTTAACGCTTCCATCACATGACTGGTAGACAGAAAGCAGGAATCAGAGGTAAATTTTTCTCCCATGACAGCAAAACCCACTCATCATTAAGAACAATCATAGACAAAGACACATGTTGAAGACAACTATCACATGAAATGTTTAATTGCAATATGACATTATTGTAATCTTCCCTTTTTTTATTTACTTAAATATAGAACATTACAGAAAGCAGGTTCTTTCACTGAATGAAAACCATTTGTTAGGTAAAGTCAGGAAAATGTGAACATGGAAGTAACTAACTAACATTTTTACTCTGGACACCTGACTGATTTCAATGCACAGAGATAACAGCACTTTTCAGTTTACGTTACAATGATTTTCTCTAAGGGTAAGGAAGTTATAGGAGTTCTATGATTCTATGATTGTCAGCAAAAAGCAAGACTACATATAAACTATCCAGGAGCCTTGTCTTCGAATTTGAAGTGCAACTAGTACAAGGATCTACACGGTGTGACAATTTCACTTAGGAGTTTGTGCTTGTTAGTTTAGGCTGACAGACTTCAGGGGATGCCAAGAAAGAAACTGTCAGCATTGACCCTGTTGGAAATGTTAAGAGCCAGTGGACAAAAAAGAGCTAGTTGCTGCATGTGCAAGTGAAAATTATTTAGAGATATTTACGTACATATAGTACCTATTCTGAATCTCAAAACTGCAAGAAAGGGAAAGATACCTAATTTAAACAGAACAGAAATGTTCCAGAGTGCAGATTTTTAGCCATTAATTAATTGGCCTCATATACATAGCAATTTTTCATTAACAGGGCCCCAGCTATTTACTTTTGTTTTTTTTTAAAGAAACAGCATAATCACCCTCTTGCTCAAAGCATAATGGAACAAAATGGAAGGTGTGCATGAGGGTGTTTGTGCAAATCCTATTCATTCTGAGCGAGCTTGGCACAAAAAAGATCGGCTACAAAACAACAGTGGAAAGAAAGATGCTGCAGAAGCAATCTAACAATTCACACACATGTAGTGGCTTTTTTTTTTAAGGAAACACTTTTAAATACATGTGTATAATATTCCTCTATCCTGCCCATGGAATGTCTTGCTCAAATGACAGTTGTATATAAAGATCTAATTTAGCATGGCCTACATTTCAACTATGTGTGTAGATGTGTTTTAGATATATGGGTAGGTAGACAGATAGGTCATCAACTGTCTTACCTTATGAATCAAGGGCATGCATCTTCTGCCCCTTAATACTTTATTGGACAGCAACTTCCAACAACCAAGCCAGTATAACAAATGCTAAGAGATGATGGGAGTTGCAATCCAACAAAATCCACTGCCTAATGCTCTTATTAAATGGAAAGAGTGAGAAGCAATGCCCAATGGCAATTCCAAGTGCAGCATGTGATCAGGAGTTCACTGGGAGAAAATGATAACAATCACAAAAAGTTGGAATACAGCCATTTTGTCATTAATTAACTGAAATAGATTTACTAAAGAGATGGCACATATCCATGTGTCTTTAACTATTATTCAGTGGGATCCTTAAGACAGTTTGTGAAGTCCCTAAGACAGTTTGTGGTCCATAAGCAGGACACATTTTGGCTGTAGACACAAATGTTGCATTCCTGTTTGCCTCAAATGATCCCCTAAATTTGAGGAATCAATTTGTATGTGTACATGAGAAATGTGTGTGTGGTGAGGATGGTGATGTAGGTTTGGGACAATTTGGATTAGAGCTGGGAAATTTCACTTTCACTTCACTGCAGCTCCCAGAATCCCTGAACCAGCAGGGCTACTGGTCATGCTGGTGAGGGGTGTGTGTGTCTGGAACTGTAGTCCAAAAAAGTAACTTTTCCAAGCAGTGCTACCCAACCTAACTCTGTGGTGTACTAAATGAAAAGTAGCATGCAGTCCTCTGTATTTTTATATGGCAATATGTATACAATAATATCTTTACAGGTTATGTAATGTCTGAAAATTATTTTGCCTCTTGGAAACAATTGCCAAAGAGATGTATTCATTCTAGAAATAAAATCTAAAAGCTACCCATTTTCCTAACTAGTATTAGTTAAGCCAAATAGTTAGAAGTTAGGAGCTAACTTTATAATGAATGCATAGTCACTTCAAAAGGGATTAATGTCATTTCTTCATCTCAAAGCTTGAGCTACTGATGTTTCTAAAGAAATGTTAGGGGGTGAGGGTTACAGTTAGTTAAGTAGGACAAAATGTCCAAAGATCAGTCTTGCTAAATAGAGCCCAGGATCCAAAGGCTTTGTATGATTTCTTTCCCCTGGGGTTCTTCAGGGCCCTCCACACAACTCTTGCAGTCTCTATTCTGCTGTCTTATGTCTCCTAATATAGTAGACCTTGTGGACAGCCATCCAAGAAATGCAAGAAGTTGCAGTTGGATGTGGGATACACTGGCACATCTTTTAGGTCAGTCTCCTCCAACCTGGGGCCCTCTAGGTGTGTTGAGAGTTATTACCTAACTCATTGGTAGGACCCAGGGTTGGAGAAGAGCAGCTTTAAGTACATCTTCTGGGTTCTTTGGATCCAAGCTGTACACTTCAAGTCTTGCAAGTCAGATCTCTATGCTACAGTGGCTCTTCTGTTTTATCTACAGGACAGCAATATTCCTAGTCATTTGCACATTTTTATACAGAACTTTGCAACACAACATTAAAAAGGATTACATTCTAACTTTGTATAGGTAAAGCTTTTCTACCAAATACTATGAATGTAAGATTCACCATTAACACTAATAAAACACATACAGACCACAGTGTCCTTACAATATGTTAACAGATGGGCCACAAGATATTAACATACGCACAGATATATTTTAAAAAGGTCTTATTAGACACATAGGTTCAAAGAACACTCAATACACAGAGAGAGACATCACACAGTGTAACTGTTGCTTCCCCAGTTTCACAGTTTAGCATATATCAATAATTGAGCCTTTAAAAATGCCTTTACTTCATTCTTGCCATATCAAATATAGAACATTCCTATTAATTTCCCTGACATTTACAATGAGAAAATACTCTGCTTTCCTTAAACCCTTTCCATATGAAACTATATTCCTTTAGACATGAAAAAAATATTGCACCTTTGAGAGCTCCCAACAGAAGCTCTTCCTCTCTCAAGAGATGCAGCCCCAGATATGAGGTGAGTGCTCTAGAACTGCCAGCAATGACAGGGAAAAGAGCTCCATGTGTGTGCATGGAGCTGCACATGGCACAGCCAGCAACAGGAGCCCTGTGCATATACGGGGCTCTACATCACAGCTTTTGACCTTTGGCAGGAAACGCAGCACATTTTGCTAACTCTTTCCTATTAAATAAGACACCTTTTAATAGGTTTCCAAATCATGATATGGAATAGTGCAATTGAAACGTCCACTTCTGGGGTAGGCTAAGAAAATCTACATAAAAATAGTCACATAATTATGGGCTATATCAGGGCCCTGTTCCACAGGAAGAAATGCACAGGGGAAAAATGGGTAGGGGCAAATGGACTTTGTTGGGTTGACCCCCAACCCATGAGGTAAGTGAATATCCATTTGCTTACAAAATTGGCATATATATATATATTTCAAATGGAGAAGAGAAGTTAAGAAGGGATGAGCTGAATCCAACCCTCTTTCCTCTCCTTCCCCACAAAGATAATTGGCAATACTGAAAACTAGTACTGACTACAAAATAGGGGGATTTGGGGGGGGGCATACAGCTCCTAGACTCCCACAGACAGTATGGCCACAGAAGCTATAGTCCAATTTTTTTTTAACTTTTCCAAGCTCTTATAACCTGCATGTAAAACCTCCACTCTTACCAGGGGAAATGTGTGTATGTAGCCCCCTATCCGTGCATGCATTTCCCCCCTATTGCATTGGTCAACTGAGGTTTCATATTGTTCTTTCTAACCAAATTAGGGTGCCTCTTAACCAAGAAATCTTGGGAGCAGCAGTTATGTGAAAAAAGTAACATTAAAATCTCAAGATTCTTTGAGGAGGGACATGAGATTCAATCCGGTTTCAAAATCATTTATAATGCCTATTGTACCTTGGTCATAGACTTTAACAGCATGGTCCCATGCACGTATAATTGGAAGTAATTCCCATTGAGTTTAATAGGGCTTACTCTAATTATGCATGCATAAGTTTACAGTCTTGGTCACAAAGACAATCACACTTACATTTGCTAAGAGAAGACCTATTGCACATAGTATAAATCTATGTGAACACAAAGAGTTTACCAGTTCTGTAAACTTATCAAAATAGAGAAAGAAAGAAAAGTGTTTTGAAAAATATACATGTTAAACCTGTAACAAAACCTTATGTGTTTATAGATATAAAAAAAATGCTATTTGCAATTTAAAGTCCAAGAGTAGCAAAATGCTAAAATACAACAAACAAAAAGAGGAAAGAAATGCCATCCCATTAGTAATTGTTTTTCTTTTTCTTTTTAAAAAGGCTTTGAAATGAATACAGAAGTGCAATTTGGAATAAAATGTATTCTGGTCTATGCAGATGACATATTAACTTAGTTCAATGATTTTCAACCTTTGGTCTTCCAGATGTTTTGGACTTCATCTTCCAGAACATCCACCCAGTATGGCCAATGCTCAGGAATTCTATGAGTTGAAAGTCCAAAACATCTGGAGGACCAAAGGTTGAGAACCACTGATTTAGGTGGAATAAGTATCAAAGATGCCCCCCACTTTTTAAATTGAAAGAATGATCAATACACACAAAGATCTGGAAATTTTATCTCATAGACTGGGATGGACTGGTAATGTGCACGTCCAGCGGTGATCGAGATTGTTCCAGAAGGGCTAGGAGGTGGTCTAAAGAAGGTAACAACAAAAATATTAAGAGTATTATTTTTAAGCTTTACATACACACATTAGTTATAATGGTCGGAATCCTGTATCAGCTACTTTGTTAAGTATACTTAACTAAGTAAACTCTCCTGGCCTGCTCCACACCCAAACCTGATGGAAATGTCATTCACCCATGCTCCAATCACTGTCAGAATGGATCCCCTTCTTCCCATGCAGCTGATGCCTGGTAAAGAAGGTTGGGGGGAGAGTTTATGACTGTGACAGTAGTGTCAAAATTGTGCCTAAGTAGCAATCGTGAATATATAACAGCTAACTTGGTTTATTCATCTGGAACTGTTTTATACACATGATTGCTGCTTAGCAATGATTTCGACACTATCGCAATGATCGTAAACCCCCCCCCTACTTTAGCAGGCATCAGCTGCATGGGGAGAATGTCTATTCAGCCTATTCAGCGATTGGAGCATGAGTGAATGATGTTTCCATCAGTTTTTTTTTTCTGTGTGTGTGGAGGGTGTCAGGCCAGGAAGGAAACCTTCAGCTGCCCCTAAGCTCTGGAATAGCCTGCTGGAAGAGATTCGTCAGTTGAACACATGGTTTGAATTTAAAATAGCATTAATGACTAGTCTCTTTCAGTAGGTCTATCCAGATTATTTTTAAACTGTGAATTTTAAACTGTTTTAATATGCATTGATTTTTATTCTTTTAAACTGATATTATGTGTTTTAATGTGTTTATATATTTTTTAACCAATACATATTCTAATTGATATTAACTGTTCTGTATAAATATGTTGTTCCCTGCCTCGATCCATGGGGAGAGGTGGGTAAGAATATTATTATCAATATTTCTATTTTATTATTATAAATGTTACTTAACTAAGTAGCTGATGCAGCATTCTGGCCTTTGATTTTAAATGCTTGCCTAGTAGCACTCATTTTCAGACTGTCTTCTGAAAGTTTAGAAGAATAGAGCAGAGTTAGAAAAATAACTTTTTGATTCTACTGCAAAGCTTCAGAAGTTCCATGTGCACTAATTCCTTAGTGGTTGAACCAATGTCCAAAAAGCTACCTTGAAGATAAAACACGTGAAAGAGTCACCACCTGTAGTGATACCAAAGTTTGTGATATTATTGAGCAGTAATCCTGAAGTCTAACTGAACAAGTGTTATCTTTAAGACTGAATACTCGTTTGGGCTGCACAGACAATATGGACGACTGTGGAGCATCCAGGCTGATTCAGTTGTTAAGAAGGAAACGAGTAGTTTCTATTCCTATCTTTGCTTGCTGTTGGTATCTGGAGGAAAGGGAAAGACTCCTTCCCCAAGTATCCAAAACAGGCAACTGGAGATGTTCAGGGAAACCACCTGACATCTTGATTCATAATTGGTAAGCAGGAAAAATAAGTCACCATTAGAGAAGGCAAGGTACTTGTGACTTTATATTGCAACCTGGTGCTGTCATTAAAGATAGGTAGGGGTTCAGCAACTCTTTCTTGTGAGACACAACAAATGAATGAATGAATGAATGAATAAAATCAACAGTTGTTAATATTAACTAAAAAAGTAAAATTAACTTTTAAAATTTGGTTCCATTGCCTAACTGCTCTAGTTTCATCTAAAGTTCAAGTGAAATCTACCCTCCTGTAACTTAAAACCATTAGATCAGGTCCTACTCTCTAGGACAAATTAAATCAAATTAATAAAATTAAAACCAGCTAGTTAAAATTATAGGCTGGCATTCTGATTGGGACTTATGTCTTCATAAATGAATGGCCTTATGTATGCACAAAACTGAATTGAGTAGTTTCATGATGTCTATATTTACCTAGGGGCTGCCATGATATTACAATGTATGGGTGTTTGTGGTAGCCAGTGGAGTGACTGATGAGCCATGGCCCGAAACTTCCTATTTACAAGTCAGAATGAGAAATATATAATTTTCAAGTACCTGTGCATATCTGTACCACCAACCTGTATCAGTTGTATGCTAATTTTGCTATCCCATGGCTTCCTCCAAAAATCCTTAGAATTTGTAATTTTGGGCGGGTGCTAAGAATTCTCTTATACTTTCCTACTCTAAATATGAGTTTAGCCTGCATTAATAGAACCAGAGTTTCCAAGTCAAAGGAAGTAATAGTCAGGCCTCACTGGAGTACTGAGTTCAGTTCTGGGCACCTCATTTTAAGAAGGATGTAGACAAGTTGAAGTGGGCTCAGAGAAGGACAACAAGGATGATAAGTGGTATGAAGAAAAAACTGTATGAGGAAAGGTTGAAGGAGCTGGGCATGTCCAGCGTGGTGAAGAGAAGACTGAGGGGTGGCATGACTGTAATCTTTAAATCCCTCAAAAACTGTCACAGAGAAGAGGGGACAGGCTAGTTCTCTGCTGTCCCAGAGGGTAAGACCAGATCCAATGGTTTTAAGTTACACGAGGGTAGATTTCGATTGAACATTAGAAGGAACTTCTTGATAGAAAGAGCAGTTTGGCAATGGAACCAAATACTTAGATATATGGTAGGGTCTCCTTCTCTGGATGTCTTCAAAAAGACACTGAACAGCTACCTGCTGGGGATGCTCTAGCTGGAGATCCTGTATTGAGCCAGAGGGTGGATTTAATAGCCCATGGGGACCCTTCCAACTCTATGATTCTTTGATTCTGTGGTTCTTCCCCTAATGGAACTCTGATTCTAATACTTCCTTTATGAGAAGGAAATGGCTACTAAACCAATTTAACTACAATGGAAGTGTTTAATATAGTTAAGTCCTTGGAAGAGAAGTAATTAAGACTCACTGACATCTGTTATTAACATCCTATAACACCCAAACCATATTTACTTGGAAGCAAGTCCTAGGAAAGGAGCCAAAAAGGATGCAGCCTTTTAAAACTGCAGAAGAAAAACAAGTTAATTAGAAACCAGAAATCATCTGTTATGCACATTTTTTTTTGCCGCTTCAAACAAATATATTCATAGTCTTACCGAACAGTGCGCTCCAAAATCTGTGTCAGCCTGTCATGGAGCAAGTTTGCCTAGAGAAAGAGTAAAGATTTAGTATTTTAGAGATATGCTGGATACCCACTGCACCTTTCCAACAAATTGATTTAGAAAACTGACAGTTTGCAAAGCCAGCATTGCTTGTTATTGGGATTAAACAGCATCAATGGCTCACTTGCATGAATGGGGCATCATGTCCCAATGGACCAGTGTTCTAGGCTAGTTTATGGCCAAGTGCACCTCCTCAGAAGAAGAGCAATTATTTTATCTTTCCTGGTCTTTAAATACCCTTCCTCCCTTGTTCAATAAGGTACTTAGCCAAGCGAAGTGGGGCAACCACCCCATCCTAACTAATAAAGGGACAGTTTTCCAGCCAGTCTAAGATGGCAACATTCTTAACTATCCCTTCAGCAGTCTACCAGAGAAGCTGCTACTACTGAAAATCTCATTATTATCATCACTGCTACTACACACCCGCTTGATGAACCAGCAGATACCCAGTAACTATCAGGCATACAAACACTTGTAAAGAGTGAATGTGAAAGCTAGCTATACTCCTTGCTAGTTCTCCTGGAAACTCCAAACTTTTATAGTTGTGATATCACTTCACATGATTTATGTATGATGGGGCCTAAATTTATTTTCTGAAGACTACATCTTTGGGGAAATCAGCTGGATATCATTTTCAATTCTCAAACCAAAGCAGGCAGCTGTGAGACCCAAACACTAATGGCTAGCTAAGGTGTTCAGTTTTGTAGTGAGCTCATAGGAAATAAAATGTTTTATATGGATCAAAGCTCTGTATGGATTCTTGCTGTGCAGACCTCAGAAGCCAAGGAGATGTCAATACAGTCTTCTATAAAGAATATTCATTTGAAGTCTCTCAACTAAATCATTCAGAAACAGCTGAAGCATATCCATTAAGAACAGAAAGTTGTTTGTAAGTATGGCTTGCCCAGATAGTTTTGTTCATCTTCTCGGCCCTTGGCTCCTGTTTTTTCCCATCTTCCTGTCCTTAAGATCCCTTACCTCTATCTTATCCACCTTCCTACTTCAGGCAATTTCACACATTCCCTATAAGTCTTATTCAGCTACAGACGACTTATGTGTCCATGTTAGTGAGATTTCACCAAATGGTTTGAATTGTGTGTGAAAATGCAGGCTAGAGACAGGAGGGTCTTTGCATGAAGGTAGAACCTCTGACTTAAATCAAAGTGACGTCTAGTAAAATTGCCTGTGGGTATTTAAATTGAGTGCTCTGAAAAACAAGGGGGTAGCAGACCACTGTCTAAGTACTCACCTTGGTTTCACACTGTGCAGCAATTTCTTCAAAAGGAGCCTTCTGGAATTTTTCAATCACAAGACGCCTCTTCTCCTTCTCTTGCTCCTCAACTGCATTGTTGTCTTTTTGAAAATTAAATAAAAATACTGACGTCACTTTTTCAAAGTGCATGATAGCATCAGGACAACAACCAACAACATGGAAGCAAAGCAAAAAGAGAAGTCAATAATTCATGGAAGTTGCAGCTACCATATCTACATGTCACAAAACTATAGAGCAGTTGCAATGTACCTTACTGTGATGTGTGAACTTATTTCTCTAACAAGCCATGGTTTATTAACCCATCACAATCTGATGGTTTGTTGTTGGGTTTATGAATTATAGATTGTTTATGCCACAGGTTTTGTGATGTTTGACCTCACTACTGTGGCTTGTCCTTGCTTGTTTCTCAAACTGCACACTCTGCAAAGAGGCAGGAAAAACAAAAACCAGAAATAAACCACATAATGATTGTTTAGACACATGGCTTCAGCAACCCAAGGTATGTTGGGACAGGTGAACATCCCAGTGTGTGAAAGATACAGAAGTGAAGTACTCTGCTCCTAGTGTTAATATGCACTGTCTGAAAAAATAAGAATGAATGTTAAAATGAGGTGTTTTGCTGCTCTTTGGAAATGTAAAAGATGCAATGAGACAGAAATACTGAACGAATGTCTACGCCATAGACTGCTTTAGCTGTCATTTCTTCTCCCAAGAATATCCTCAGAACTATAGTTTTGTGATGTAAAGGGCAGAGTAATAAATCTCAACGCCACCAAACTTTCCAAGGATTCTTTGGAGGAAGACAAAAAAATGTCCAATTGGTGCTACAGATCTGGGTCTCATTCACATTACAGAATCATAGTGCTGTTAATCCACTTTAACTGCCATGACTCCATTCTATGGAATCCTGGGGTTTGTAGTTTGGGAAGGTACTCAAGAGCTCTGGCTGAAAATTTGACATACCCCTGCCAAAACTGCAAATCCCAGGATTCCATAGGGCAGAATTATGGCAGTTACAGTTGGAATAACAGTGCTACAATTTGGTAGTGTGAACGGGCTTCGGCTCTTCACAGGATTCTTTTTCAGAATCCAAGTTGTTCCCCGTTACTTTTCCCAACAACAAAAGCATAACTAAGTTACAATATGAGTCTAACTTAACACAGAATAACTGCCCTCATTTTGTGGTGTAGCTATAACTTTTTAGTTATTTTTATAGTTATAGGCTCACTAACTGATAGGAGAGGAATATCAACAATTCTAGTACTGGTTCATGCTATGCCCTCTGTTGCTTCCTCAGGTAACAAAAGATGGGGGCAGAGGGGGACAAGATTAGTAGATACAGAAAAACAATTCATCTTACCTATTGCCTGCTTTAGTGTTTCAAAGGTGATCTCTTCAGTGCTATTTGCCTAGAACACAAACAATGATCCAACCCTGGTTGATTTGAAGCAGCCCAAATACATTTTATTTCTTAAAATTACTTTTCGGATGACTTATTCTGAGATTTTACTGCTACAAGGGTAAACACCAGGGCTATTCTTATCCTTCCAGGAGGTTGTAAGGATGAAGCATATGTATTTTGAATGCCACGTACATAAGACTGATGGTGCATCTACACTGGAGAGATAATGCAGTTTGACACCACTTTAAGTACTGTAGCTCCAGCCTAAGGAGTCTTAGGATTTGTAGTTTTATAAGTCCTTTACTCTTCTCTGCCAAAGAGTGCTGGTACCTCACAAAACTACAAATCCCAGGATTCTGTAGGGTGGAGCCATGGCAGTTAAAGTGGTGTCAAACTGCATTGTTTCTACAGTGTAGATGCACCCTGAGAATGTAAAAATAAATAAATAAATGTTTTTCTTGTTGAGGAAAAGAAAATTTTCTTGTAAATTTCAAAGAAAAAGATCCACCATTGTGAGATTTTTCATGTTTCTGCATCTGTGAACATTTTGTTTACTCACCTTTCCCCCCCGCAACAATGTCTTTTTTAAAAATATATTTATTTATTACGCATATACATATGATTATCCTAGTATTCACTATATAATCCTTTTCCAACATACATACATACTCATTTCACACATTTACATAATTTTAACTTAACATAATATACCAATACCTCTTTCTCTCCCACTCCCTTCATTCCTATTATCCTTCTATCCTATTTTGTAGTCTTTAGTTCTTTGTCTCTATCTTTATCTATCCTTCTTACATTCCCTTCTTCCCCTCTTCCTACAATCCCTTCTTTCTCTTTATACTATCTTTTCTCTACTTTCTCTTACCCTCTCACTTACTTTCCCTCCTTAATCATTCTTACGTCCTTCCACTCTTCCGACTTCCCTCGTTCCACTTCCCATTTGAACTGTTTAAAGTATCTCTCTAAATGTCTCCTCTTTTAATAGTCAATTTCGTACTCTATATCCCTTAAACAAATTTTCCTTTCTTTATCAGTTATCTTAGAGAGGTTTAAAGATCTTTCAATAATTATTGCATCCATGTCTCGGTGCTACCAAAAATATGTCTTTTGTCCATTATATTAATATATTTTATTCCATTGTCCTTCAATTCTAATCTATAATTCTCCTTTTATATTGCATCTTTTTTCCCCAGTATTGATGGATCAGGAACCATTCTTCCTCCATTTTTAAAATGTTTTTCTTATTTATAATATATGTTAATCTATCATTCTCTTGCATATCAATTAATTTAATCAACCAGTCTTCTAATAAAGGAAATTCTTTCTTCTTCCAGTTCGCTGTGATTACCAGTCAATAATGTCTTTTTTTCCATGAACCCAAGTTTTGCAAAGAGTCCCCCAATACAGCCTCCATCAAATATATGCAAAACTTTTAAAGTTCCTCATTCTTGCATGAAAAAACAAAATAAGCATGATTTCTATCACTACATAGGCCATTATTCCAAATTGAACCCCAGATCCAATTGCCATAAAAGACGAGAGAGCTACATAATATCAGAAGTATGCCCTGTGCAGGGTTCCCAAGTATTTTGTGGGAAGTCCAGGGTAGAAAACATAGCTTGCCAGAAGCTTCGGAAATAAGATTTCCACAGAAACTATAAAATGTTTTCATGTGGCTCCATTACGCCATTTTACCGATAAGTAATTGGCAAACATATTTGTCTTATTCTTTAATGTTTCGTATTAGCTCTGCCAACAACACAAGCATAGCTACCTTGGCATTAAACATGATATCATGCGGGCACTGGAGTGAAAATATGGTAAGCCATATTTTCTTGAGTTTATACTTGTTGTGGGGTTGGGGGGAACTTCTGAAAGGTTGGAATCCATTACAGAACACAATGCAAAAGTGAAATTCTTCTTCTCACTAATGAGGAATTTACATACCTTTTCTTCCTGATTACAGCCAGGCAGAATGTCTACCTGAATCGACAAGGTGTCCACAATACTCTTCCTCCTGGACAGTCTGTCTTCATCTGGACAAAAAGAGCAACAAGAACTCCATCACACATAATGTCATACACCTGTTTTCTTTGTCCCAGACTGAAACAAGACAAATCAAATTTTTCATTACCAATGATTGTTTTGTTTTACATTGTATCAGAAATGCATGGCAGCAGGGTCTTCACTGTGTTCTTGAATTTAAAAATTACTTCTCAGAAACAACTATTATACAACTACCAAACTACCACCACATGAGGATTCTCTGGCACAGTGTTGACATAATTCTTCCAGAGGATTTAGAAGAGAAAGGTGGTTTACCATTCATTAGTCAAGGTCATTAAGTACATCCTTTATCATTCTGTCACTACAATAAGCAGTGATGTCCAATAGACACATGCCATTACACTCCTCACCAAGTGACTTGCCAAAGGGCACCTAATACATTCACAGTTGTGTTGAGATTTGAACCAGGGCTGGCAACTCCACTGGAAAGGGGCCATCACAGGCCCATTTGGCATACACCTAGTCCCCTGACAAGAGTAATACTTTTATTTATGTAAAAGATCTACATCCTGACTTTCAGCACCAAAGCTTCCAAGGTGGCTAACAAAGATTAAAAACAGTACGCAAAAGGATCTTGTAGCACCTTTGAGACTGAGAGAAAGACTCTGTAGCATGAACTTTTGTAGACTTAATCTACTCCCTCAAATGCATGGAGATTGTCCCTAGGCACTAATTCACTCCATGCATCTGAGGAAGTAGACAGTTGCTGAAACACTGCAGAAATAATGCAGTCTGACACCACTTTAATTATCATGGCTCCATCCTATGGAATCCTGGGATTTCTAGTTTGATGTGGAACCAGCACCCTCTGATGGAGAAGACTAAGTATCTCACAAAATTACAAATCCCAGAACTCCGTAGTATTGAGACATGGCAGTTAAAGTGGTGTCAAACTGCATTACTTCTGCAGTGTGTCAGCAGCCTAAAAGTGTACGAAAGCTACAGAAAAAAGCTGTAGACAAAAGTCTACAGTGTCTTTCTCTCAGTTAGTCTCATAGGTGCTATAAGATCCTTTTGCATACTCATATTTCAGATTAACATGGTTATGTCTTTAAAGACTAAAAACATTCACTGAAATATAGAGAAACAACATTAGAGTGATTTCTTAGTAAAAGCAGAAACAGCAATCAAAGCAGAAACTCAAAGTAAAAGCAAAAGCAGTGATAAAATAAAGCAAGAGATCATAGATTATCCACTAACAGCTTTACAAAATGTCAATGTGTTTATTGTTTTACTCTCAGGCCAGTTGGTAGATTAAAAATAAAACTTGCTTTGGGTGAGTTTTTTTCCCTCATTCCACAGGAAATCCCAATGTGTTGAGAGTTAGAAACAAGGTTAGGACTAATTTCATACATCTTGTATTTCCTTAACAAACTGAGAAATGCAGTACTCCCTACCAAATGGCTCCAATCTACCTGACAATCAGAATTTATCACTTCTGCTTGTTCAGTATCAGGGCTTGACCAAAATAAAAAATAAAAATAAAATAACAAATGGTACAGGGTAACAAAAAAGTACCTCAGTGACATAAACTGATACACTGGTTGAGAAAATATTTGTCCTAGTCATTTCTTTCTTTCCTTCTTTCTTTCTTTTAAAAACCCTGTACATACATGGCTAGTGGATGAAATTTAGGTACCTCGTTTAAGATTCTCCACATGCTCATGCTGTAAAATTCCTCTAACTTATAGGAATAACTCTGCGTGAATTCTGCAACAAAGCATTACTTTGAAGGACTAAACTGTTCTGTGCAAGTGGAGGAGGGAAAATCTGGCACCCTAAAGCTAATAATGTAGGCAATAACTTGCCATTCCTGGGAAGAGAGGTCCATTACTGGGAAGGCATAACTGAAAAGATCTTCTCTTGTTACCACCTGCTACTATTTATAACCTAGAGTTACAGATTTGTAACTGCTCTGTGTTTGGCCATGCACCATATTCACAATCGTGGCACTACTGCCATGGTTTCAAATGCCCAGCAAACCTACCTTAACAGCCAGCACCGGCATTAAGCAATGGGGGTCTGTTATGCTGGTGATCGGAGTCCAGAGAGATGACATTTCCAGCCCCCTCCTGCCAGCAATCTCTGGTGTGATGAGGGGTTGTGACAGAGGTCAAGCTTCTGATTGTTGTATCAGAAATCTCTGGTGAAAGGGGTTCTAGAACAACATCCTGCTTTCCCCTGATTATTAGTGGAACAGACTTCCATTGCTTAATGCAGCTACTGGCTTTTTAAGGTGGGTTTGGGGAGTAAGGTCAGGAGATGAGATGTAGTCATGCATTCATAACTACGTCTGTGATGTAAGATCTTGGCAAATATTTGTTGTTGTCGTCATTTACTTCACTGTCATCAACACAGAAGAAAAGTAGGGCTTCCTATGAATATCTTAGAGGGAAGGCAAGTGCATACATGATCCTTCAAACACTCTGGTGCAAAGCCATAAAAAAAATTCTAGAAGTAGAATCATACAATCACAGAGTTGGAAGAGACCACGAGGGCCATCCAGTCCAACCCCCTGCCATGCAGGAATAAACAATCAAAGCATTCACAACAGATGGCCATTCAGCCTCTGTTTAAAAACCTCCAAAGAAGGAGAGTCCACCACACTCCGAGGCAGTGCATTCCAGTTCTAAACAGCTCTTACTGTCAGGAAGTTCTTCCTAATGTTTAGTCAGGAAGTTCTTCCTAATGTCTTTTCCTGTAGTTTGAGCATATTTACACCACACTGATATAGCAGTTTGCTACCAATTTAATTGTCAAGGGTCCACTGTACAGAATGCTGGGATTTATAGTTTGGCAATGGACTTAGAATTCTTCAATAGAGAGCTCTAGTGCAGCAATCCAGCTGAGAATTCTAAGGACCTCATCAAAGTACACATCCCAAGATTCAGTAGGATGTGTCTATGACAGTTAAAGGTGTTGTCAAGTGGCTATAGCTGTGCATTGTAGGTACACTGTATAATGTAGGCAACTGTGATACAAAAACAGTATCTAAAATTGTGTCCAGAGGCAAACTATAATACTGGTGAGATACATTTCAGCCTGTTCCAGTTAACAATCTGGCTGCCATGTTCTAAATGTGAAAAAACATAGTACTGGTAACAGGAGTTCAAAGACATGCACCAAGCGGCTACAGCAATAACTGTGTAAGTCTCAACAATATAAGGATTAGGGAAAATTAAGAAGATAATAACACTAGCACTATCTATATATCTATCTATGCACAAAATGCTTATCGGGATGTCTATGAATACTAACCACAACAGGGGAATGCTGTAAACAGGGCAAGTAGCTATGGTTCAAATTTACCTTTTGATTTGCGCCTGCATTTATGAGGCTTTTTGCCGGATGGAAAGAGAGCTAAATATCAAGAGATATACAAGAGTGCAAACAAAACATTTAGGATGACATATGAGCCAGGAAATCAGAAAGCAAGGATAGCAGGAAAGTCATAAACATTTTGCCAGGATCAAGAGAACTGGATGACTGAAGAAGGGTGTTGGATGTCAACTTCTTTGCCGCACATCTGGCTGCATTTGGAATGCACAATATTGTATGACACAGCCAAGAGGGTGGGTAAGAAAAGGAGTTGGGGTTTTTGCAAGACAAAAAATTCCCCCCAAACCCCAAGTGTCCAGTGGCTTCAAAGAAAAGCCTTTGTTATACACCAGAATTAAAAGTACCTGAGTGCTATCTCTAGGTTATAAACATCATTCATTTTATTCAGGGTTCCATAAACCCTTATTTTTTCCCTCTCACCCCCATAGCAGCTGCCATTGTTTTAGCCTCTGAGGGAGTAAATAGTAACAAGCACCATCGTGCCTTGATTCCAGCAGCTGAGGAAAGCCCCTGCCTCCACACCAACTGTCATTGCTATGGCCTCTGAGGGACAGAATATCAGCAGGCATTTGCTGGACTTCTCCCTGACTGTCATCCCCCTTTCCTTGTATTTCATGTCAATGCTTGTTTGCTTAGAACATTTATACCCCCACCTTCAACCAAAAAGGCTCCCAAATGACATACAAATGTTCAAGTTGACAATTTCCTGCCCTCAGACTTAAACAATCTAAACAAATTGTCAACTTAAAAGTTTGTAAGTCACTTTGGGAGCCTTTTTGGTTGAAGGGTGAGGGTATAAATGTTCTAAATAAACAAACATTGATGCAATCAAGAAAGATAGCAGAAGCATTATAATAAATGTGCAAGTTTTTTATTATTATTATTATGAGCAATCCATATTCCTGTATCTCATATTCAAATACAGTTGTCCCTCCATATGTGGGGTTAGGGGCATGAGACCCCCACGAATGTGAAAAAAACACAAATAATAACTAGGTCACGTCACCACCCTCCCGCACCCCCAGCTGCTTCTCCCCCCCCCCAGGAGCAGCGATGGGGCTACACAAGTCTCGTCGCTGCTTCCTCCCACTCTCTCCCACCCCCCAGGAGCAGCGACGGGGCTACCCAAGCCTCGTCGCTGCTTCCTCCCACCCTCTCCCCCCCCCGGAGCAGGGACACCCTTGCAGTTTTTTGGATGATGGGGGGGGGGTGCTCCCAAATCCACGAATAGTCAAAACCACGAATCTTAAAGCCGCGAATGTGGAGGGGTAACTGTACTGGTTCGTTTATCTCCCTCTATGGCCCAGTAGAGCTCTCTGATAATCTAGAGAAGCCCTTCTCTCTGTCCCATCGCCTTCGCAGGCTTGTTTGGTGGGAACAAAGGAGAGGGCCTTCTCGGTGGCTGCCATAAAATCCTTTGTCTGCAAGAATACCTCACTACCTGGTGATAGATCGCTTTAGGAAAATTGCTGTTGGGTTTATGTTGTGTGTGAGAGCAGACTAAAAATGTATGGAGTCAACGTTGATCTCTTGAACTATGTACTCCTCTGTGTTAGAATCCTCAGATGTTAAGGTAATTATTTTTGTATGATTTGTAAGCCTAATAATAATAATCAAATAATTGACCAGATTTTTAAAAAATGTGTGAGCCATCAAGTGCTTACCTGTCACGAGAGGTACGTATGGGACTGAGAGCCGTTCCACACAGTAGCCACTGCCACCCAGAGATTCTGCCATCTGGTTGGTCAGGAAAAACAAGTTTGTTTCATCTTTCCCCAGGGATGTCGGTAGGCTTCAAAACATAATTCATGATTATTAATTTCTAATCATCAGATCACTGAGTAAATGAAAGAATAACACAAGGAGGAATAGAGATTATTGTAAACACCTCAAAGGTAGAAATGTCTATTCATTTTTTGCTCCCTCTGTCCATTTGTTTGCTAAAGAGCATTAGTTTCATTTTTAAAAAATACTGAAGAGACCATGTTGTTCTTCTGTTCCCATGAGAATGAATGCATTTTGCTCTCAGTTTACTTTTTAAATGAGGCGTGGAATATGTGGCCCTCCAGGCGTCACTGACTTCCACTTTCATCATCCTTCATCATTGTGTATACTGGCTGAGGATGATGGAAGTTGCAGTCCAGCAATATCTGAAGGGTTCCACATTCCCTTCTCTTGCTTTATTGTTTGTAGCTACAGTACTTAGTAACTTGAGTGCCAGCATGGTCTAGTAACTGGAACACTGAACTAGGACTCAGGGTTCAAATCTGCCTTCCCCCCCCCCCCCGGCCATGGAAACCCACTGTGTGACCTTGGGCAAGTCACATTCTCTTAACCTCAGAGAAAGACAATGGCAAAGCCCTTCTAAGCAAACATTGCTAATGAGGATTGTAGCCCAGCAACATCTGAAGGGCTCTGCATTCCCCTCCCTTCCTTTATTATTTTCAGCAATTTAGTAATTTATCACTAACTTACTAAATCCAAGCAAGTTAAGAATTGTGCATGTTGAACTGTAATCCCCAGCAATCCCTGTGCTGACCAGAGATGATGAGAATTGCAGTTCAACATCATGAGAGCCTGAAGTTATGGTACTAACATTACCAAACATGGGGAACAGAAGAAACTATCCTTTACCAGGTTGAACAATGGGACCTTTCACTCTATACATTTATAGTGCTATGATGCCACTTCAACTGCTATGGCTGCATCCTATGGAATTTTGTGAATGCCTCACAAAAGGGGCTGGCTACAGAGAGCACACAACTCCTCTGTTGCAACAGTTCCATTGGCTGCCAGTTCATTTCTGGGCACAATTCAAAGTGCTGGCTTTGACCTATAAAGCCCTATAAGGCATGGGTCCAGGTTATTTGAAGAACTGCATCTCCCTGTATGAGCCCAGTAGAACTTTAAGGTCATCTGGAAAAGCTGTTCTCTCTGTCCCACCACCTTCTCAGGCACGTTTGGTGGGATTTTTTAATTTTTTAAAAAATAAAAAAAACATTTTAATAAAATAAAATAAAAGTTTGGTGGGAATAAGGGCGAGGGGCTTTCTCAGTGGCTACACCCAGACTATGGAACTCCCTCTCCAGAGAGGCCAGGATGGCCCCATCTTTGCTTTCCTTCTGGCGGCAGGTTAAGACATTTTTATGCTGCCAGGTTTTTATGAACAAAGAAGGGCTGGGTTAGTGAGGTTGTGTGGTGTGGATTTTTAAAAAAAAATTATAAAGGTTTTTAAAAGGTATTTTAATCTTTACTGTAATGTTTTTAACTTGTAAACCATTTAATGCTTTTTTACATCTCACATTATAAATATAAAATGTAAAAACGAATTAAACAGTTTACAAGTTAAAAACATTACAGTAAAGATTAAAATACCTTTAAAAAACCTTTATAATTTTTTTTAAAAAAATCCACACCACACAGCCTCACTTTGTACTATTTTTAACTTGTATTTGTTTTTTTAATAATGATTTTGTTAGCTGCCTTGAGTCCCATTGGTGGGAGAAAGGCGGAATAGAAATGAATTTTAAAAAATGGGTTTGTAGTTTTATGAGGCACTTCTGCTATCTGGCTAAGAGGGAGCCCTGGTGGCACAGTGGTTAAATGCCAGTACTGCAAATCACCATGTTGCAAGTTTGATTCCAGAGGGCTCCAAGGTTCATTCAGCCTTCCATCCTTTCATAGGTTGGTAAAATGAGTACTCAGCTTGCGGGGGCAATTAGCTAACACACACTGGAAACTGCTTAATGCAATGTAGATGTGTAAACTCCTGTTGCTTAAAACAATTTGTAAGCTGCTCTGATAGCCTTCTGGCTAAAGAGCAGGGTATAAATAACTAATATGAAATAAATAAACAAATAAACAAACAAAGAAATAAATTCTAATTCCCCTTTCTTAAACTGCCAATCCCAGTATTCCATAGGATGGAACCATGGCAGTAAAAGTGGAATCACAGTGTTATAATGGTGTAGTAATGAAAGAGCCTTATTTTCCATCTAGCCTAGGACCTATCTGATTGGCTGAGGTTCTCTGGGTTCTCAGGCAGAGACAGGTCTTGCTAGTTACCTGACCCTTTTAAATAGAGATACCAAGAATTTCTATTCACTCGCCTAAGAGGTTTAGGCTTCCTTTTAGGATAAGCCCTCCTACTACCTGAATTTGCAAATGGCTCCGCCTTTGTGCTGTGGACCCTCCCACCACCATGTCATATGGCAGATTCTTGCATTATTAACAATATCATTTTACATACTTGCATTTCTTCTCTCTGAAAATGGTTTCTGGTAAAAAATAGGGTGCTTCGACATTCCTAGTTTCAATGACCTGTAAAACAAGGCAAGGTTTGTTCTGAACACTACAAAATTAGCTCTTGCTATGATTCATGTTCTACATTAGAACAAGTATTTTAGTGCAAGTATGTAAGGTTGGAACAAGTGTGAATAACTTTTTCCTTTTTATGTTTAGATGGAAAACCTGCAGTGATTCACAGAAATATGTCTTCAGGTAGGTCTGTTGTGGTAGATAGCCTTCTTCATTTGCTACGCTCACGTTGTTGATGAATTTTTAACAAGTGCAATATCCCTGACAATGTCACCCACTCCTTCAGATCTGGGATTGCCTGAAAACTCCACCTACTCTCTCACTGCCAGGCATCCTTATAGTTGGTCCTAGAGTCATGCCTGGTGCCTAGAGAGGTGTCCTCTCCTCTCTATGCATTTTTTAGGGCCTCTAGCATGATTCTATGGCAGTTTGCTAAGATATGCAGTTTCACCTATCTGTGGTAAATCCAGGAACATATCCCCTGCATTAACGAGGGGAGACCTGTACATACAATATATTGCTAGCCTTATTGCAATTACCTTTCCTCAAAGATTCCTGTGAACAGGACACCACAAATTTGCACTGAATTTTTATTTAGCTTAGACTCAGCTGTACATCTCCTCTTGTATCAGGTAGGGATGGGAAGATCTGTCAGTTTTGCTTTCTCCTGAATTTGAATGTTTACTGGTTGAAAAACAAAATTCTCAACCATTCCTAGCAACAATAAAAGATATATGTGTGATATATCAGAGCAACACAGTACCTTGCTAACATGCTGGCAAAAAGCAGGAACAGCAATCATCTGGCTTAGAAAATTGAGGTAGGCAGCTACTACTGCCATGATGCTACAACGATGAAACATGGGTAAGTTGTCTTCATTAAGGATAGCAATGTCCTTCAATTAAACAAAAAGTTCAACCATCAGTTATGATGCACTATACATTTATGGAAACATTGAGGCCTGAATCCAACTTAATAATTCTAATCCTCTCTAGCACAATTGTACTGGATGACAAACATGATGATACTCATTTGCATCCAACCTTTTCCTCCAATATTGGGACTCAAGTCAGCTTACAGAATATTGAGACCAGAACAAATTAAAAACATACAAAAACATCAGTTACATATATAAGGTATTTTAAAAAGCAATTAAGCAATTTATATACAAATAAAACCATATTGTGCAACCTCTAAGCACATGATGTATTTTGTGCTTTTTTAGTTGGCCCAATAGAAGTATCACTGTTTTGTAGACTTTTGAATTTATAGTGTAAGTGGTTATTTAAAAGAGCAGCAAAAGAGGTTGTATAACCCTACAACTACTTTGAAAGACTACTTGCACAATAAAAAGTATACTGGATACATCTTTGACCTAACTCTGAAAATGTACAACCATTAACGAAATGGACTTTATCTATAACCAGATAACGAAGAATAAACTTCAAGTGTTTCCATTTGTACTTATGAATACCATTAGGTATTTAAATGGTGATGTCAATCCAATTATTTGGTGGGGGGAGTATTAAACTGAGTTTGGGACACTGAGCAGGACTTAACAACAACATGTCTGTTTCATAATTCACTTGCAACTGATGTTTCAGGACAAAACTAGTTCAGCATGAAGGAATTTCCTGAAAAGTTAAATCTGGATCCACTGGGAAATCTCTGGGCCATTTGCAAAGCACACAGGCTTTTAGTGCTTTTTCCCCCAGGCTGTGAGGCCGTGTTCTGGAAGAGCTTTTTCCTGACATTTCACCTGCATCTGTGGCTGGCATCTTCAGAAGATGCCAGCCACAGATGCAGGCGAAACATCAGGAAAAACTCTTCCAGAACATGGCCTCACAGCCTGGAAAAAAAAACCCACGAAAAACCTATGGATGCCGGCCATGAAAGCCTTTGACTTCACACACAGGCTTTCTTACTTCCAACTGTTTAATAAGAACAATATTAAGGTCTCTAATGCCCCACTCCCACCAGCTACTGAAAGGAAGAAAACATGAGAGACAATTCATGAGTGGATTTCCAGTTGACAGGACTACATACTCAATTTTGACACCAGAAACAGATTCGTACTCTGAGAATATGCTCAAATATATTATTATTTTTTTCAGAATTGTACATGTGGCTGCCCCCAAAATAGCTGGATTGGTGAAGAATGCAACTCATTCTTTTTTTTTTCTAATAACAATCCAATTTCTGACTTCAATCCTAGACACTTCGAGGTCAAAAAACTCATGAAGATATCCTTCAAAAGTCTCACCTGCAAGGCAATAGCCATTCTGATGAGGTCAATGACCACTTCTTCATTGGCTAACTCAATGGTGATGAGAGCCAGGGTGGTGTATAGCAGCTCAAAATTCTTTTGGATGTTGTCTTCCTCCTTACAACCTAAGTAGACATGTCTGTAGAGTTGCTGCCCATGCTACAGAAAGGAGGAAGAAAAAAAATATTATTTATTAAATTTGTATTATGGTTTATTAAATTTCTTGTCCTTTTCTAAAAAAAAAAAAAAACCACTCTAAAAATCTTACAAATCTTACAAGAAGGGGTTCATAAGAATCAAGTGTCAGCGATAGATTTTGAAGAAGTCCTGAGCCATGAACCCACTTTTTCAGAGAGAGTCCAGCCCCATCTAGAAGAACCACTGGACATCAGAACATCTAAAACAGGCACAACACAACTCGACCAGAAGAACCACACCTTAAGAACAGTCCTGTCTTTTTTGCATTGAAATTGTGCATCTTTTTTAAAAAATATGAGGGAATTATTTAAGGCTTTACATTGAAATGGCTAATTTGGTCCAAGAAAAAGGGAAATGATGTGCATTAACATAAAAACAGCTGGCTTTTACTAAAGCTATGTTGTACATACACATCACTCCTCTCTAGATACCTAGAGAGGAGTAATCTCCCACAAATGAAAAGTCACTTTTCATTACATGTTGGTACAATGTGCTCCTTCTGTCTTTGCTTTCACACAATCATCCTATCCTACATGCTGAAGGCTACTGTCTCAGAAGAAAGAGGCAATAATGTAGCATTATTACCTTTTTGATGAAATTCACATCTTGCCTTGAAATTTTGTCTCGTTTTATCTTTAGATCTGAAACATCAGGTATTATTCTAGGGAAAAAGAAATCAGTCTGTCAGTTTTGTAAAATTGCATTAATAAGTATAATTTATGAAACCAGATGCTTTTCAGGAGGTGGGAACGGGAAGCCCACTGTAAAACATATCCAATCTATTTAGACATTTCTGAAGTAATTTCCATTTTCATTACTTCCAATGTCTATTTTAAAAGAGGGAATCATAAGTAATGATAATTCAGTACAAGTATAATTTTCCATTTTGGACAAGCCTGTGTTGCATAAAACAAAAATATATTTACAGTCTTAATTAAACCAAAAGTAACTTGGAAGAGCTACTTAACATTCAGCATGATGCATCTGGAGAACAAAATAATCCAGTACGTTCAATTGTTGCAATCTTGTATTTGTTCTTTCATGGACAAAATGAAACATGGCAAACTTGCAGAAAACTATCTTCAGTAGTGCCAGGTATTGATCCCAGTCAGAAAACCACCTGTTAAGCTAGATTTGTCTGTCATGCATAATTAATTGACAGTTTCCAGTAGAAAACTGAAAGAGGAGTCAGAGTAAAATACTCTCCCATGACAGCAGGGCAGAATGCAAAGAACTCTACAGGGCAGGATGCAAAGAACTGTGAGTGGCTGGGAATAGCTGCTAGCACAAAAATAAAACTTTAGGACAAGAGTTTCACAATTAGATAAGACTTCTGTGAAAATACAGGCGGGTTCTGCTTTCAAAAGTTGTGCAACTGCAAGATTGTATTTGGATTGTGCTTCATTTAGTTTTATAAGACACAAATCCTCAACCCTCACACAACCGGTATGGAACAACTGCTCTGTAAATGGAAAACAATTTCTGCATGTCGAAGCAGACATGCAAATTCAATCTCCAGTATTCCCACATGAGAGAGAAAGCAAATAATGAGATCAAGGGGAACTAGTGGGTTCCCGTGGCAATGGGATGGTGAATCTACTAAGTTAATGGTTCCTCAACTTTGCTCCTGCTGGCTTTTTGGACTTCAGCCCCCAGAATTCCCAGCCATGGATTCTGGGAGCTGAAATCCAAAGCTGCTACCACACTGCAGAAATAATGCAGCTTGACACCACTTTAACCATCATGGCTGCATCCTGGGATTTGTAGTTTGTTATGGCACTAGATCTCTCTGACAGAGAAAGATAAGTATTTCACAAAACTACAAATCCCAGCATTCCATAGCATTGCACCATGGCAGTTAAAGCAGTGTCAAACTCCGTTATTTCCACAGTGTGGCGGCAGTCCCAAACACCTAGAAGACTTTAAGTTTGGAAACTAATACACTAAGCAATTTAGTTCATACTTTAAAAGATCTATACAAGGTGCTGAACAATAGACAGCACTTTCCTTATGCTCACAGCACTTGGCATCTGTCATCACATCTCACAGTTGGCTCACATTTTTATCTCCACATTGAAGAGCTGAGCTGTGGCCCAGAGAATGTGGCTTGCCCATGGCCTTCTAGTAAGCCCATGGCAAATGGGAGATCAGCAGCAGCTAGGTGGGTCCCATGCCAGCAGGTGCCACTTGATGAAAAGATGGATGGTTTTTCAGCAAAATGGGAATTCAGAACTTTCCATTCAATGCAGAAATAATCTGAAATGATTCTTTTCTGAAAATTAAACTAAATTTTTCACTGGGCTCCTATACCATGTCACATGGCAATTATGCATTGTGTGTGTATGTACCTTTAATTCACCTGTCAAATTATGGTGTCCCAATGAATTTCATAGGGTTTTCTTAGGTAAGGAATACTTGGAGGTGGTTTTGCCAGTGCCTTCCTCTGAAATATAGCTGACAGTACCTGGTACTTGTTGGCAGTCTCCCATTCAAGTACTATCCAGGACTGAACCTGCTTAACTTCCAAGATCAGACAGGATCTGGTACCTTTAGTGTATTTAGTCCAACATGGTACAATACTACAAAACAAAGTGGTGGAGTCAGCATTCACAGGCTTAAAGAGCTGTGGCTTTTTGAATTAGCAGGAATAATGGTGCCATCTCACAGCCTCTCTCAGGCTCCCATTTCATCTGAACACAGTTCCAATCTTTATAGTAATGGTGGGGTAGGAACATAATTCACCTTCCCATATTGGTTTGCCAATAGATATCCCTGTTGTAATGTATTGGGGTAGCTTGGTCATGAACACTCATTTGCTTTACAAACAATTCATCCTAAGTGCTGCAAACTCTTAGAATTGTTTTTTTGCTAGGTATTGACACAGTGGCCTGAATTTTGGGGTTCCCCTTTAGAAAGTGGCCATGGGCTCTAGGACGATGAGCACATGTATTTCAGAATTTACCACTGCCTCCCTAAAAGCAGAGCTAAAGGTCTCAAATGTTCTGTCGTGTATCCAGTTGGGGTCATATCTAGAAATCAACATCTAGGTCTAGGTTTAGAAGCTCTCCACTTTTACAAAGACAATAAACACCAGCTTCTATCTAATCCTATCTAGCCCAGGACCCTCTCCACTGACTGATAGAAGCTTTTCAGGGTCTCAAGGTAGCAGTCTTTCCCCAGCCATGGCTACAGATGCTGCAGACTGCATCTGGAACATTTTTTTTTACTATGCACTGGGAGAGAGGGAAGAGGTAAAAAAGTAGAGATGAAAAAAAGAAGACGAAAGAAGATGCCCAAATCCACAGTAGGATGAACACTGGCCCTGACAAAGGTACTCCTAGGTAGGAATATTGAAGCTTAGAAATAACAAGTGGCCTTCTTAGATTTTTTTTTTTTAAAAAAATCTGCATCCACAGGCACCACCTATATTCCCCAAAGCTCTTTTGGCCAGAAAAAAAGTGACCCCCCCTCCCACTCTATTGTTTTGTTTCTCGAAAAAGCACCTTAAAATCAATGAGATTGAGCACCTTAACACAAGCACCTCCCATCTTGTTTTGTTTGTCCAAAAAAAGTGTAAAGAATTTTCTTCTGTCCACTTCAGATTCCATTTTTCTTTTCATATTTTAAAGTTTCTTCCACTTGGTGCAGCCCTATAGTGGGTGCCATGGGCCAGTAAATGACTTCCAGACATTTAGAGCTTGCCTTATCTTATCTCAAGGCTTCATGTAAAAAAAAAAAAGAAAAGAAAAGAAAAAGAAAAGGTGCAGAAGGAACAATGACAGGAGGTACCTGGCAAGAGATTGTTCATGCTACCTATTTAAACATTTGCCTCAACTCTAACACAATCCCTATATTATGCTGATGTGAATTTCACCAGGCCTCAGCAGACCCCAACTCAAAAGATTCACCTTATTCCTCTGAGTTTTGCTCTGTTGTCATGTCGATCAATAAGGTTATGCAGTATTTCAAGGACCAGTTGTCTTAGTTCAGAGTCATCCATGAGTGAAGGGGACAGCAAGGGATCCAAGAAAGGAGCAGGGAGAGCAGCAGCAATGGACTTGGCACTATATCCTGTAGTCACCTGATTGATAGAAAAGGTAAAGCAATACATACGCCTGTCAAATCCCACAACTGAAAACTTATACAACTAGTCAAAGAAGATACAGGTATTCAGATAAGATCTACATAGTTATCTAAACTATGAGGCCATGATATTGAGAACTCAGCTATGCTGGGCAGGGCATGTTTCTAGGATGGAGGACCATCACCTCCCAAAAATAGTACTCTATGGTGAACTCACCACGGGTCAGCGTAAGAGGGGTGCTCCAAAAAAGCAATACAAGGACTCCCTGAAGCAACATTTCAGGCTCGGCCAAATTGATCACCGACAATGGTCTGCCATGGCCTCACATCGGGAGGCATGGAGACACACTATCCACAATGCTGCAGCCTTATTTGAGAACTCACACCGAACAAGTCTTGAAGAGAAACGAAAATGCAGAAAGAATCACAACCCAGAAACATCACCCAAGGAGACCTTCTGCTGTGCTTTCTGCAATCGGACTTGTTTATCTCGGATTGGCCTTTTCAGTCATCAGCACGCTTGCAGAAAGCGCGGGATGAGTCCTTCCTGAATCTTCGTTTGTGAAGAAAAGCCAGAGAGAGAGAGAGAGAGAGAGAGAGAGAGAGAGAGAGAGATGTTTACCCCTTTTTTGGAGGATACTCAAGGTGGGGTACATAGATTTTGGTCATTTTATTCTCACAGTCCTGTTGTGAAGTCTCTCTCTCTCTCTCTCTCTGGCTTTTCTTCACAAACGAAGATTCAAGAAGGACCCATCCCGTGCTTTCTGCAAGTGCGCTGATGACTAAAAAGGCCAATCTGAGATAAACAAGTCCGGTTGCAGAAAGCACAGCAGAAGGTCTCCTTGGGTGATGTTTTTGGGTTGTGATTCTTTCTGTTGTGAAGTAGGGATGTAAGAATATGTAAGAATATTCACAAATTTTATCATCCTTGACTCATCAAGGAAAAGTGTCAAGGCCTATAAGACTTTTTGCCCTTAACTAAAAGTCAAAAGATTGGTGCTTTTTTGGTTGGTTCCCCCCCCCTCCACAACACACACACATTTAGTGGGCTTTGGGTCAAAATTGTGCAGAAAACATTTTGTGCAACATTTTGGCCTGAACCCTACTGGTAATCCTAACCAGAATAGACTTGTGGAACCATTGATATTTACATAAACATCATAAACACATGTCATCATTCAACAATTGATTCAATGTAGTTGGACTTACTAGTAGGGTTTAGGTCAATATGCTGTACACAAACAATGCTTTCTGGCACAAAACATTGTTTTCAAATGAAGTTTGCAAAGAAAAAGACATAGAATACAGAAATATAATTGGGAAAAAAGTGCTTTTGAGAAATCATTGTACAGCATCCACATGCTAGAAAATAACCCTGCTGGTGCCTCCATTTTTAGTATTAAAGCTTCTGACCCAGATGTGGGCCCAAACACACGGGTCACATACTCCATTCTCAGCAGCAATATTCAGGAGCTTCCCATCTCTTCCTATATCTCCATTAACTCTGAGACTGGCACCATCTATGCCCAGAGATCCTTTGACTATGAACAATTCAGAGAGTTCCAGCTCCAGGTGAAGGCCCAAGATGGAGGATCTCCCCCTCTCAGCAGCAATGTCACATTCAGGACTGCAACGATAACATTCCTCATATCCTGTCCCCTTCCCCAGAAGCCAAGGGATCTGCCTTGTTTGAGATGGTGCCTCATTCCGCTGAGGAAGATTATCTAGTCGCAAAGGTGGTGGCAGTGGATGCCGATTCCGGACACAACGCCTGGCTCTCCTACCATCTGGTCCAGGCCACTAAGCCAGGCCTCTTCATCATTGGTTCTCATACTGGGGAGATCAGGACTGCCAGGGCCTTTGTGGAGAGAGATGCAGTGAAACAGAAGCTGGTGGTTGTGGTGAAGGACAGTGGGCAGCCTCCTCTCTCAGCCACTGTCTCTCTGAATCTGGTGTTTGCGGAGAACTTCCAAGAGGCCCTTTTGGAAATGAAAAGCCAGGTGAGAGACTTGGAGTCTCAGTCTGACCTCCAGTTCTATTTGGTGCTGGCCTTAGGTCTGATCTCCTTCTTATTCCTCTTGATGGTGATCCTGGCCATTATGCTGAAGCTCCGGAACTCAGGGAATCCCAAATTCCTGCAGTGCTTTGGCCCTGTTCCCCATTTGAATGCAGGTGCCATATTCCCCCCTAATTTTGAAGATGGGACTTTGCCTTATTCCTACCAGCTTTGCCTCTCCTCAGAGTCCAGGAGGAATGAGTTTACCTTCCTGGTGCCCAAAGTTCAGATTGCAGACAATCTTCTTTCTGGTGATAAATCTGAAGTGCCTTTCACAGACAACAGTGAAAACAATTTAAATTCTGAGTTGAAGAATGATGAACAGGTACGTCTTTTCTCAAGTTGTTGATATTACACGCCTTTTACTAACATTGTGCGTGGTGGGGTCTCCTTCCTTGGAGGTCTTTAAACAGAGGCTGGATGGCCATCTGTCAGGGATGCTTTGATTATGATTCCTGCGTGGCAGGGGGTTGGACTGGATGGCCCTTGTGGTCTCTTCCAACTCTACAATTCTATGATTCTATGATTGTATGATTCTATGAAAAACAACCTTAGGGTGCCCCATGTGGCCTGGGGTGGGATGTGCCCCAGGGATGCACCTAGGCTGTCATCCAGCATTCTAATCACTACAGAACAGTGATCCCATTCAAAACACACAAGATTCAAGAATGGAGTTTAATGGCTGACAGAACAGCAAATGTTTATGTAGCCACTGGTGGCCCGCTGACAGAAAAAGAGAAATGAGCCACTCCTTTTCTGCTTTACAATAGCTTCTTTGACTATTTATTCTCATTTGTCACAGGAAATCAGCCAAACAGCTGTCAAACCTGAACTTGCTGTATTGGAAATGCCATCAACCCTTTCTTGTACTTAAAATTTAGAGAAATGGCTGTTCTGCCGACTGCTTTATAGATAATCTTTTTTCTTCTAAGACAAATCTTGATTTCCTCTGTTACTAAAACACTTACCATCAGTAACAACACCGCCAACCCTTTCTTGTACTTAAAATTTAGAAAAATGGCTGTTCTGTCAACTGCCTTATAGATAAAACAATATTTTTTTTCTTTAAAGAAAAATTTCTGTTTCCTCTGTTACTAAAAGCCTTACCATCAGTAATGATCTCAGCAACATAATTTGAATTCGCCTGGTTCCCAGATCCCTAAAAGCAAGCAAATAAAAACAAAATCCTACATTAATATGGACTGATAACCACTTCATAAAGTAGTCCTAATGAGGAAGGGATGGATATCCTCTAATTTTTTTTTTAAAATAGCACTTTTACCCAACAGTACAAACTGGAATTCTTTAGAGGAGTTAAACTGGAATACAATTGATGCAAGTTTGTATTTAAAACTTGGAAAGAATGGTAGTAAGACTACCCATTTTTCCCCTTAGGGAAAGGAGGTTCACACACTTTTAATTAAATAAACCAGAATGTCTGAAGCCTAACATCCTGCCCTTTGGACTGGGAGTATGAACAATGATATTTTACAGGATACTTCTGAGAATGAATAAATTTCACTCTCAATTAAAAGTGCCGGTCCTGTCATATCTATAAAACTTTAGTAAAGAGATCTTTGTTGTTTGGTATACACACACACACACACACACCTCTCTCCACAAAAGGGACAGAATACTGGAGGGAATACTGGAAGCCAGAGGTAAAATACATTGGCAGCACAGTGCTGGTGGGAGTATCTTCTCCCCCAGCGGTTATGGAGATTGAACCACAACCTTGATATTTCCAGGCAGAGAAAGAATCTACACTTAAGGTTCCCAGAGCAAAAAGTGGAGATGACTTTCTGTACCTTTAATGGTCATGCAGAAGAGGAAATTTCAGCAGGTATTACTTGTCAAACAGGTAACAAGCAGCACCTGCTGAAATTCCAACTGTCTCTAGCACACTTTACTTCTGGCTGCCAGAAAAGAGGAGAGGCCTAGCAGACCAAAGCTTAGATATTTTATGGGACTTCAGCCCCCAATGCTGGCTGGAGGAGCCTGTATTCTCCCAAAGTGTTCTTTCCCATGCTTTAGAGACTTTTCCCATCTCTATAGATGCCAGCCACAGATGCAGGCAAAACGTCAGAAAGAAACTATTCCAGAACATGGCCTCACAGCCCAGAAAAAACCCAAGGAAAATCTATGGATGCCAGTTATGAAAGCCTTCGACTTCACATTCCTGATTTCAGTTTTCTTTATTAGATACCTTTTAATATATAAATACATTACAAGGATAACAAAATATCACTTTAAAAATATTAACATTCATAAATTTCTATAACTGTTATTTCCATTTCCATTCTTCACCATCCCTATTTTGACTTCCTTTGTAGTCCTCCAGACTAGAATAAGCCATATATAAGTTGTAACCTCAAAACATATCTTCTGTTATACATAAGAGAAAAGTTTATCTGTTTGAATTATTCACCTTCAGGCTAATCACTTTCTCTTTCTCTTATCACCCCACTGAAATTGTTTATAAAAATGTATTTGAGTTCTACCATTACTTTACTGTCTCTAAACTTCTTGTAATGTAAACTTGCTTCTTTCGTAAATTTCCCCAGTTTTTTTCCAGAATTTCAACAATGGATCCTAATCTTTCTCTAATTTTTTACTTGATTCATTCTGTAACTTATTTGTTAATATATCCAATTCTAGCATGTCTATTAATTTACTCAACCAGTCATTTATGTTTGGAGGATCTTTCAAGTTCCATTTTTTTGCGATTACCAATCTTGCTGATGTTATCATATATAATAAGATTTTCACATACCCCCAAATTTCTTTTTCCTCTAACCCACTAAGAATATTCAAAAGATACATATCAGGAACAAAATTCATCTTAATCTGTAAAATTTCTTCTATTATTGAGTGAACCTTCAACCAAAATTTCTTAATTTTTCTACACCTCCACCACACTATGAATTAGTGTACCGTAGCTATCTCCACATTTCCAATGTGCTGTTTATTGTTTTATCCATCTTATTTAACCTGGAAGGGGTATAGTACCATCTCTGTGAAGTTTTTATACAATTTTCTTTTAAAATTTGATTTCAGTTTTATTTTGCCCAGAATGTTTTGCCTAAGACATTTTGCTGCCTGGGGCTAGAATAGCAAATTGTGCCTTCCTCATCTGTCCCAAATCAAGGTGAATAATGTTCAAGGCTAACTAAGTTATTGAGCATCTGAAATAGGAAACCCCAAAGCATCTTCCCATCAGGAATCCAGCTATTTATATATATAAAACTCTTGGGTATGTTTCCTTTCCTAGTGCGCTAATTGGCTGCTTACCCAACCAATCCCCTCCCTCCCTCAGCCAATCACCACCCACATGCAAATTCCCTCTCCACCTCACAATCCACTCTTGCCACTCAATCTGCACCTACACCCCCAGCCTCACAAGGGCCCCTCTCACTTCTCCCTTCCTCAGCCAATCACCACCCATATGTAAAACAATGCAATATTACCGATATTTTCCTAAAATAATAGCATGTAGTTGAACCGTGTTCACCTTTCAAATCTACTATAATGGTGTATGTTACGCTGGGTACAGCTAGTAAAATTACCTAAATATAATGATTAAAAAGAAACAATTTGCTACCTCAGTACCTTAAATAAGATTTCTGAGATACCTGCCTCATTCTGCTTAATGGCAGGGCAGGACCTGATTTAGCATAATTCCACACAAAGAGATTTCTGGGGTGGGGGAGCCAGATGTCAGGACTGGATCCCTCAGCTCCTGTTCCTGCCATTTTCGCTTATTTTCCTGTGGCCCTGGTATATAAGGGGCCTAGAAGATTGTGTGGGGAATGTATATGTAACTGTTTGGATTTTGCTTGGGAAAAGGGAAATAATAATGCAGCTGCAATTAACAGTTTTCTAAAGCCTGGGAAGAGGGTGGTTTTGGTTAAAAGAATGCTTGTGTCAGTGGATGATATTGTAACCCACCAGTTTTTGGTGATTGTAAAATGCTTTTAATTTAGAGTGTATCTGTTAGGCTCCCATTCACAGCAATGACTTTGTATTGCATGCTTCCTGAATTTCTAGCAACAAAGGTCTCTGATGGACTCTGGAACTTGTGCTCTATGAGTTTGGGAAAGCTGATACCTAACAGTGGGTCACCGTAATTCAAAGTACTTTGAATCATGGAATAAGATGATAGCCATAACAAGCTTCATGGTAGACTACCAGAGTTAAAATGAAGCATCAAAATCCATGTGGGACTGCCAAAACAAAGTGAATTACCACCATAGCAGATGAGTGTGCTGTTTGTTTCATACCATGCCAGGCTTCTTTCTGTAGCACAGAGGTAAATCTGGCAAGAACCTCTGACATTTGGAAAATTAGATGCACATATCATTGTTAATCTGATTCAAAGAGAAAACTATCAAGCATGTATGACTGAAGTGAGGTTATCAAGAATGCTTAACTTGTAGTGGAGTTTATTGACATAGTGTTCTCTCAAGATGTAAACTGTTAGCAAACATTATCTCAGTAGTCATTGGAAAGGAGTTAGTAAACAATCTTGACAAGTTGTTAGTACTGTATTAGTATCTCATAAATCCTTCCTTAATCTTCATTTGCGAAGAAAAGCCAGAGAGAGAGAGAGTATCTCATTTTAGAAGAGCACCAAATACTGTGTTACTGGTGACAAACAGTGCATATCCTCCAACTCTCTGGATCAATCCTCTGTCATCCCACTTTACAGCTGCTTTAAAATGTCCTAATTTTTCTATTCTCACCTACATTCTCCCTCTGTCCTCAGCTTACTTCCATTGCTGCAAACTGAATTCAAAGTATAAATGCAATTTGCACTCATTTACCTCAGCAGAGGGGAGAAGAGAGGAGGGGACATACTATATATACTTTTGTATAGGATGACATACATGAGGGCAGGCCTTGAGGCCAAACTTACAGGATTTGCTATGACCTGTGAATAAGTCAAGGGTAAAACTGACTCTTCAGTCTCACCAGCCAGCAAATCCCCTAGAGCATTATAGGAGCCTTTGGACTTCATTGGTCTATGGAGAAGACCATCTGAATTGGTCCAGCAGTGATGCAGGGGGAGATCAACTACTGTCAAGGTAAACTTCACAAGGAAATTATCTGCACATGACATACCTTCCAAACTTTCACAGATGAAAACCAGCACACTTGAAGCCAAGCACCATCAGAGTGTAGTAAAAATGGCAAAATATATTAATGAGGAAGAAAAGAAAGCTAGGAAAGGCTGCAGAAGTTTGCTTTTGCCTGAGGCTACTGGGAAGAGCCTCCTCTTCTTCCACCTTCTTGAGCTAATTGAGTGCAAACTGCTTTTGCACTTTGAATTCAGATTGTAGCAATCAGAGTAAGCTGAGAACAAACTAGAAAAGTAGGAGGAGGAGGGGAAAACTGAGACATTTTAAAGCAGCTGGGACATTTTAAAGCGGCGGACAGGAGGGGAGGGAACTGGACTGGAGGAGGGTGGGAGGATGGCGAGTTCTCTCCTCCTCCTCTCCCTTCCCCATTCATCCCCATTGCCGCCTCCACCACCCTCACCAGGATGGGAGAAGGGAGGTGAGTTCTCTCCTCGTCCTCTCCTTTTCCCGTTCACCCTTTGCCCATTGCCAACCACAGATAACTGAATCAGCAGATGGTGAATCAGTGGATATGGGGGGTGCTTCTGTAATCAGGACTGTCCCTACCAAATTGGGACAGTTGGAAGGTATGACATGATAGTGGGGTTAAAGAGACAGAAACACCCCTAAGACTGATCATCTTCTGTTTGCCCTACAGCAAAACCCAGACCCCTTCCCCACCTCTCTTATTCAGTCAGTCATTAGTCAGTCATGGTGCTTCTGAGATTGTGGCCAAATACCTGAGATACCTCAACACTCTTACTGTCCTTTGTCTCAGTCCCCAAATGGCAGGAAAAGGGGAATGACCTCTGCCTGCATTAAGATCCCTCCAGACCAACTGAACTACAACAGAAACAACACATAACACAAAAGGTAGGCCTGAGACTTCAACACCATCACTTTTCTTTTCCTGATGACTTTTAAACATCTTTTCCCTCATGAAGAAGCCAGTGGAGCTTGAAAAGCTTGCATAAAATGTTTTGTGCATTTTGGCTGGCCAATAAAGTTATTGCTCTTTTGTGGATTTTGGATTTTTGCTGTTGTTGTATGGCCAACACAGCTACCCCTGAATATATTCATCCCATACTGCTCCTCTGTTTCCCTCTCCTCCCATAAAGTTTCTAGGGGAAGCAGAGTTGCGAGAGCAAAATTTCCTTCCTTTTATACTCACAGTATTCAAGATCTGATATCTTTTTCTCCCCATTCTAGAAGAAGCAAATTGAGCATTGGAAGTTCAAAATATGGAATAAATTGAACTCACCCAAGCTGACTGGTGTCCAGAGTATGAGAAGTTGCCCCTAAAACAGGTACTTTGCCCATAATGAACATCATAATTTCAGACCGATGGTAGTCTGGCAAGTTGCTTCCAAAGAATCCTAGACAGAATGGGAGAAATTAAGAAAAGAAATAAAGGAACAATACCTCCTCAAACCTCCTTCTCCCAAAACCAAAACAAAATAGTTTAATAAATATATAGTTGGCAAACTTTTTAAAAATACCTATGTAAAATTATGCCAATAAAAATCTAAACTATTATCTCCATTGTTTTCAGACCACTCCAAAGGTCAGCCCCATTCTATTTTCATCTTTGAAGAAATGTTTTGCATTTTCATTGGTAAACTAATTGGTAAACCCTTAAAGATTTTAGTGATTTTTATTTAAACATCTTCCTGTTTTTATTGTAATTTTATTGTATAATTACTTGATTTTATTGTCTTTTTCTGTTTTTTAAAATATAATATTGTAAGCTGCTGTAGGAATATTAATAAAATTTAAAAAGCAATAGAAAATGTCTTCATTGAAAAACAATATAACTATGGTCATTGCTTTAGCAAAATTAGTCATCAGCAGAGTTACATTATGTAGCCCCTATGCTGAATACCATTAGAGAGCAATGCATGTGGACCAATGGTCAATGCACATGGCTGACAACTTGAAAAACTGTGCTAATTTACAAAACTATGTTGTCCATTATAAGCAACTCCCATATGTTGTCATATCAGTCCTTAAAACTGCATGCAACCCACAAAGCTGTTTTTTGAGGCCCTCAACCAGTCCAGGCTCTGTGAGTCATTTTTTTCCTGGCCAAAATAATGACTACCTCTCCTTGAAGCTTATAGCAGAAGCAATTCACATTTTAAAAAGGTTGTAGGATACTCCTATACCTTTTAAAATGCAGAGGGGGGGGGCTGGTCTTACAAAAACTTGAACTCGACTTGTCACTTCTCTTATTTTAGGAGTTTGGTAGGGTTTGTTTCTTTCCAGTTTTGTGCATCCTGGGGCAGAAAACCAATGCAGACCTGCTCCGGTTACCCAGCTGTTAACCCAAAAGGCCTGTTAATTCATATTATGAACTAGGAATACAGTAGTACCCCCATATCCACTGATTCAATTATCCACGGGACACAAAACAGCACACCTACCACAGAGTCTTCCTAGAAAATGTGTCTTCTCTAGCCATTTCCTAGGTCCTCAAAGGAAACTCCATGGTATTTTAAACAGGATGTCCCATTATTTTCAATGGTGTTTGCTATTACCCACAGTTTTCGGTATCCATGGGGACCCCCAGAACCAGTCCCCAGAGGATAAGGGAGTCCTACTGTATTCTCTTTCTCTAACCATCCCAACAGGAGTGTAAGGGACCTGAAATGCATCATATAGCCTGCTTGTTTGATTATATAGACAAGGATCCATAACATCACTCACCAATTGTTTGAATAATAGCATTCTGGACAATTCTCTCATCATTTTCCTTGGTGCTTGCATTAAAGCTGGCGCTGCTTACTGAGCTACGCCGGTCACTTAATTCAAAATCAACACTGAAACGTAGATGCTTCAGCAAGGTGTTGAACACTTCTAAGACTGTTGGGCCTGTAAGGAGACCAAAATAATGACTTTACATTTTGGATTTAAAAACATCAATCCAAGGCAGAAGAAAGAAAAAAACCTCATTGAACAGTCAACGGAAGAGTCGGGGTCCATGGAGATGTGTTATGATTTCTAATTCAACTGCCTTGTGGCAAGTCCCCAAGCTGGAGGAACAATACCGAAGGAAGAAGTAGCTGCTGGTATCTGCTCTGGGCTTTAGTCCAAAGGTTAAAGGACCTCTCCAAGGTGATGAGCCTATTTTGAGGTTTACTGTAATCCAAAAAAAATTCCAATAGAAAGAAAAAAATGGATATAACTTGATTTTCAATTATAAAGGCCTATTTTTGGTTGAAATTATCAGAGGAACATAGAAAAAAATTTAAACCACTGAGTCAGAGCATCAATCCATCAATTGGCCCAACTGACTGGTAGTGGCTTCCAAGAATTTCAGAGAATCATAAGGGTGGAATAGAGCAAGGGATATCTAGTCTAACTTGCTGCTAGTGCAGGAATCCATAGCTAAAGCAGCCTTGCGAGATCTCTATCCAACCATTTTAAAAGATCCCACCAAGGGAGGTTTATTGCCTTACAAGGCAGTTTATTCCACTGTCCAACAGCTCTTACTATTCAAAGACATAGCTGTGTTAGGACTTTCTCACACTACACTGTTATAGTGCTATTATTCTACTTTAACTGTTATGGCTGTCTCCTGTGGAATTCTGGGGTTTGTAGTTTAGTGAGGCCTAAGAGTTCTTTGCCTAAATGCCCCTCCCTAAACTGCAAATCCCAGGATTCTACAGAAGGCAGCCGGAGCAGTTAAAGTGGAATAATAGCACTACTCATATAACAGTGTAGTGTGATAATTTCCTTAGTCTGGAATATTTAGTATACAAAGGGATCTTGTAGAACCTTAAGAGACTAACTGAGAGTAAGAAATTGTAGCATAAGCTTTTGTAGACTTAGTCTACTTCCTCAGATGCATGCAGTCTTCTCCAGAACAACATACCAAAGCTCCATCAACCATTCCTTATGGAGCCTGGGGTCTTTTATCATCTTGGTACTCTTCCTCTGGATAAGTTTCAGCCATTTGTATTTCCATCCAAGTCCTACTTGGAGATGCACAGGACTGGGCGTCTGCATCAAAGCTTGTGATTTACCACTGAGCACATAAGTACATGGGAATATGCCTTATACTTAATGAGGATATTTGTTCATATAGATCAATGTTGTCTATTATGACTGATAGCAGCTTTCTAGAGTCCTGACTGAGGCCATTCTCATCACCTGCAACAGGATCCTTTCAAATAGTGATACCAAAGGCAGAAACACAAATTTGTATTTGCAGTTCTACAATGCAGCTAGGTTTTATTAGAAACATGCAGAATTAACAGTAGGTAGACCAGGACATCCACAGGAGGGTGGAGGGATCCCAATATAATGATCAATAATAAACACTGGATAGTAATAAAATGAACCAAAGTAAAGCCATCTTTGCTGAGAATGCTGAAACTGTGATAGGCCTTGACTGTTGGAGGTAGAAATAGCAATAGCATTTATATTTCTATACTGCTTATCAGTGCAAAGCACTCCCTAAGTGGTTTACAATGTGTTAGCTAATTTTCCCCAACAAGCTGGGTACTCATTTTACTGACCCACAGAAAGCTGGAAGGCTGAGTGAACCTTAGAGCCCTCTACGATGGAACTTGCAACGCTGTGGCTGAAGTACTGGCATTTAACCACTGCACCACCAGGGTTTAACAGCTTCCATTTTATGGCTGAATTGAAGTTCCACTTCTTTTGTCTAGCCCAGATTCACGTGAATAATGGAAAAGTAGGTGGCCAGATCCTACTTACTCCCATTCAGTTCTCCAGCATTCAGCAAGGCAATCAGTGTCCAGTCAAAGGTCAGAAATAAGCACTGTTTTGCCTGCTCAGTTCTGGAGCAGGAACTTCCCATAACATTTTTTAAAGTCTTCATGCACCCCCTGTAAGGAATTGCAGCCCCCTGGGGGTCTGTGGACCACAGGTTAAGAATTGCTGGTAAAGAACAATAGAACTGCCCAGTCAGTTCTGAATCAGAGGCTGATCCTCACAGCTTGTACAAAAGCTCATATGAGACACATTAAATCAATGTTAAAAACTGAAATCTAAGGTGATCATGATGGTATTTTGCTAGCTAGCCACCCTATTGATTAGAAATGATCTCTGTATGTGTTCAGAGCTTTAACTAAGTAACCACAAACTTCACACAATTTTCCCTGATGTAAATGAAGTCCTGTCAGTCATTCTAATTAACTCCAAACCATTGTCC
This sequence comes from Gambelia wislizenii, assembly GCA_030847615.1. NCBI lineage: Eukaryota > Metazoa > Chordata > Lepidosauria > Squamata > Crotaphytidae > Gambelia > Gambelia wislizenii. The sequence continues at coordinate 320,248,003 of JAUMIR010000004.1, read as the reverse complement.
AAGCCAGACTTTTTCTGGAATTGTATTCCATCCAAGGAGAGTAGAAGGCTATCTATAGCTTTTTCTGGAAAAGGCAGTCTGTGCATGCTCAGAGGCATGCTTAATATGTCCCAGGATTAAACAATCGGACAGAATTTTAGAAGCATCCCCTGGGAATGTTTATCCTGGTTCACGGATGCCAAAATCATAAGATGCAAATAAATGCCCAGCCCAGTTTTGCTTCTATTGTATCTTGAAGCCTTGGATTTTAAGAACATCTGTATAGTGTCATAAAATTTACAGGTACCAGCATGTGGCTACATTTTTATTGTAGCACAAGTAAGCTGGATGCTTCCCACCACCACCACCACAGTTTTTCACAAAAAGGAAAAGTTTGTTCCACATCCTGAGGATTAGTGTCTTAACTAAACATAACCCTTTCATATTTTAAAGGCACTCTGCATGTGCTCAAAGACACTTGGTGTGAAGCAACTCAAAGTGGGTGGCAACACCAAATGTGCGGGCACACAGCATTCAGTGGGCTTTCGAAAGAGGCAAAGTTAATCTACAAATGGCCTAAGGAAATGGCCACCTATCTTACACTTTCTTCCTCCTCATCCTAGCATCAGGAAAGACCCAGGTAAATCTTTTCAGGAAATATTGGTGGGGGATGAAAGGAGCAGAGAATTAGCATGGCATGGTGGGTTTGAGAGCTGGACTAGGACACCAGGAGACTAATGTTCAAATCCCCATTCAGCCATGAAAATGCATTGGGTGATTTTGGGCAAGTCACACTCTCTCAGCCTCAGAAGAATGTAATGGCAACCCCACTCTGATTAAATCTTGCCAAGAAAACCCTATGATAGGTTTGCCATAGGGTCGCCATAAGTCAAAACTACTTGAAAGCACAAAACAAACAGATTAAAAAGATATCAATGTATCCTACAGGTGTAAAATCCATGTGCATATAACAAATCACTTGATTTCTCCAGAAAAACCTGGAGTCCCTTGCATTCATAATGCATAAGCTGTGTTCTCACTTGCAGTTCCTACATGGACATGCAGTGATGTTAGAAGTGGGGCAGATACTCTAAGTGGTCCAGTGCACACTTGCTCCCTTACATATTTCTGACCCTTCCCAGAAATGTTTAATTGGCTGATACTCACCTATGGAACCCTTTGCAGCAATAGCAACTGCTTGCAAAAGGGCCTGAATGATACCTGCTCGGACTCTGGGGAAATCTCTTTTGCGAGCATCCAGATGTGCCAAAATTTCCTGTATCACATGATGAGAATACTGTGCCTGGAAAATTAAAATTCCTTTTAGCTCCCATTTTCAATTAAAAGCTACAATTCTATGAAAGAAGCATCTGATTCTTAATCAGAAAGTATCTTCCGTTTCTCTTCTTTTCCCCTTTCAGGCATGCAGTTCTCTTTTTCTCTACAATGTGTCTAAAAAAAGGCTGATGTTCAGTAAATATGCTTCTGCTGTACACAATGATCTCTCTTTCAGTCTCTCTCTCCTCCTGCCACTCTGGTCAGGACTTCTGTAATATGCAGCAGGATTAATCTATTTCTTTCTATATTTAATTAAAGAGCAAGGATGGTACAGAATACCTGACATAACTGTAAGCTATTAGGCTTCAGAAAAATGGATCAGTGTGTTTTAACAAAAATGGCTTCATGAGGAATTGGCATGCAGAACATAATCTCCCCATTTAGGCACACTAGGTTATTTGGAGTTTTGGAGGTGACATTAATGTGTTCAGAGTGGGTGGAAGATCATAGGGAAAGAGGCACTCCATCCTATATTCTGGATTCTAGGCAGTGATGGCTTTAAAGATTGAAAACCAAAGCCTTTCTTTGTACCAAGAGGCTGATTGGGAGACACAGTAAATCCTTCCAAATAGGTGTTACACGCTTGTAGTATCCCACTCTATTTAAAAGAGACTGCTATATTTTTGCACCAGCTGCAGCCTTTGATCACGTCTCAAGGGCAGCTCCACAGTGGGTCTCATATATTTCAATTGTACATGTTAGTTATATAGTTAGTTATGAAATTTCCTCACCTGGGAGATTTGGTGGGTCCCCTCCTTGCTGTCTTTCTGCCGGTAGCTAAAGATTCTTTTATTTAAGGAAGGTTTTGGTTTTTACTGTATGTGGCAGATAAATCTTTTAATGGGAGGGAAGTAGCATTTTTATTTTATTGTGTTTTTAAGTGTCTTTTTATGCTGTTTTTAACTTGTTTCAATGTTCTTTTAAACTGTTTTAACTTGTGCTTTATTAAAATAGAAATTTAGTTTAATTGTGTTCAACTTGTGTATTAACAGTTTTAAAACTGTATTGCATTTTTAAAATGGATCTTGTGCTGGGAGAAAGGTGGGATGTAAATTAATTAAATAAATAAATATACATAGGTTTAGCTAACCCAACTGAGCTGAGGTGGGAAAAGGAAGCCAAGTGCCTAAAAAAGGCTTGATTTTCTCTGTGAAAAAGACATAGGGACGATGTACCATATGTGGTGGGGGTGTCCAGTAATACAAAAATTCTGGATGAAAGTCCATAAAATAATTCAAAAAATCTTCAATGTTCAATTTGTTATGGATCCCAAATTATATCTATTGAATATAACACTGAATTTAGAAAAGGATTTTACTCGGCAATACTGGAGAATAATGCTATACTTAATAACTGCAGCGAGATTAATAATAGGAGCCAACTGGAAGAAAAAAGACAACCTTTCGGTTGAAGATTGGCTGCTGAAACTTCGGGAGATGATGGAAAATGATAGACTTACATATATTACAAATAAGGGAAAGAAGACTAAGCTTGAAGAAGAATGGTCACCAGTCCGTGACTATTGGAAGAAAAGATGGAACATGAAAGAGAATGTGTAAATCAGGGGGGGGGGGGAAACACATATAAGAAATATATTAACATAAGGATGGGCCTAAGTGATGTAAAAATAAAAACAACATAATACTCAAAACGACACTGAAACGGGAAGCTAATATATTAGAAGGAAAGCAAGATATAAAGTGGAAGAAAGTTTTAAGCAAATGATTAAAAGATAGGTAAAGGAAGATAATGAGATTAAATTTCTAGAGATAGGAGGAAAAAGGGAGATAAAGGGGGGGAAAAGTCAAAAAGGATATCTTGATCGGGTGGGAACTAAAGGAAGTAAAAAGGATGGATGAAAAGAAGGAAGGTATTGTAAGTGAGATGGTGAGAGTAAGTTTTTGGGAAAGTATGGATGGGATGGGTGGGATAGAAGAAAAAGAGAATGGATGGAGAGGTAGGAGAAGGGAAAAGTTAAGAGAAGGTAATGAAGAGTTTAAGATGGATGTAAAGAGGAGGTAATGAAAGACTAGGATGGTTGAAAGACTAGGATGGCTGTAAAGTGATGATTGTAAAGTGTAAAATAAATTGAATGAATGTGTATATATATAAATGCAATGTAACGTAAATGTAATACAGTTTAAGATTGTCTATCTTTTGAAGCACAAATAAAACATATAATTAAAAAAAATAAAAAAATAAAAAAGGCTTGATTTTGGGAACTGATATTAAGTGTTGGTTTAAAATGTAATTTATTGCTTCATTGTCTCATGGTATGTTCAAAGTACAACAGCTTCAGTATAGTAATTTTGGCTTCTAGGGAGAGGTCAGGCCTGATTTGCTTTTGGACTAATTTATTAGTCTTACATATGATTAGAAACAAGTACAGACCACAGCCTTGTCAACAGCTATAATCTACTTCCAGGGTACCTGCACCACAGAATTAATAGCAGGTTGATACCACTTTTAACTGCCACAGCTCCTTCTTACAAAATCCTGGGATTTATGGTTTGTGCAATTTAAGTTAGAAAACATTACTTCAGTTGTTTAGCAGACTGGATTACAGCTCTCTATCAGAGAACTCTAGTACACCCCTCCAAATTCCAAATTCCACCAGAATGTTCAATTCTGCCCACAAACATCCAGTGGAGCATTTCCAAAAACATATGCCTTTTTGATTTTTTCTTGTTTTTGGTTTAAATCACAAAGTTAGGAAAGGAAACCTACCTGTATAGAATACATGATGATTTTGAAAATGGAGACAGCAAATTCATTGGGATCCCAGAGTCTGTGATGGTCTAGATGTCTAACAAAATAAAGTAGAAGATAATAAATTAAATTATACTTTAATTGACTGCCCCCGCCTCAACTTTAAAATTAGTTTTCAAACAAAAGGAACTTAAACTTTGGTATTTTTTTCTTAGAAGTGAGCAAAAAATATGATAGCAGTAGTTACATTAAAACTTGGAAAAGCTACTTTGGGGGGCTAAATGTCAGACTGTTCCAGCAAGCATGGTTGGTGGGGATTCTAGGAGCTGCAGTCTAAAAAAAAGTAACTTTTCAAAGCTACACATGCATATCTTATAGCCCATATGGCTACAGGTACTAATATAACTTGGAATCAGCTCCTAGGATTGGCTCAAGCTGACAGCTGACCCATTTATAGAAAAGGTTGCACACACCAAGTGCTTCCTGAGAGAATGAGACTGTCCTAGTACATTCGGCCTCAGTATATCTCCAGTATATTCTATTCAGATTGTTTCTGTCCAATCTGAAATGGGAGATGGTGTGACATCTATTGGTTTTTTTTTTTTTAATGAACAAATACACATTTATTCCTTACGCAAAAACTGGTCGGACAGCATGGTTCATGTTGCCGTAGGTTGCTCGACCCAGCAACTCTCTGAAACAGTTCTCAGCCAGCACCGATGGATTCTCCTCTTTTTCTCGTCCAGATGGTGATGAAGGGGGGCATCCACGACTGAAAGAAACATTTATTTATACACCCATACACCATCACTGTATATCAGAGGTGGGGAAAATGCAGCTCTCAGCACCACACAGGAACCCCCCCCTCCTGCAAATTATGGCACTTTGGGATCCCTTGCCCTCCCCATTTCCCCCCCCCCAACTATGGAAAAACAAAACCAGCCAAAATATAGCTGGATTCTGAAACAGGAAGTGATATGATATCACTTCCAGTCATGCCAAGAGTGCTAGTGCAGCCCATGGAGGGGGGAAGCCCCTCTCTCCTGCCCACAGTTGCCCACCTCTGCTGTCTTTACAAATAGCAAACTATTTTGCTGTCCTGTATTCTGGCCTTACTCACCTTGTTTTCTTCAACTAACCCAACATGACCACCTGATTTTCCAGGGTATTTCCTAGCAGGGTGAGTTTCCAATGAACTGGAATCTTGTCTGCTTTCAAAGTGAAGAAAGCAACAACCAAGAAGGCCAAGTGTAGGCACTGTTGAAGCAATTGAGTAACCACTGAATATAGATATCTTCCAAACCAGTGGCTCTTAACCTTTTCTTTACCAGGGACCCCCTTTAAATATCTTTTGTTGCCACAGGTTTCCAAGACTTAACTCAAGATTTAACACAACAACAACAACTACTACTACTACTACTAATAATAATACAATTACACCATCCATTAAACCTTCCCTCAGAAGCACAGGAGAGGGAGAGAAGACCTTTTCCCTGCAAGTTTGTGGCTCGAGCAGATTTAACAGCAATGAGCAGGCCAAGCCAGGTAGCCTTTGCCTTGGCTCCTGTCACGTGGGTGCTCTACTGAGGGAAGGAGGTAGGCTGAGCTGCCTTCAAGCTTTCATGGACCCCCTGTGAGGACACTGCAGACCCCTGGAGCTCCGTGGACAACAGGTTAAGAACCACTGCTCCAAACAACTATCCATATCTAGCCAAAACAGAGCTACTCAAGAAGAAACAGAGGCTGCAGGCTTGGGAACCCAGAGGTCTGCAGTGGTATAAAAAGATTTAGAAAATCATAACCCTAAGGGAAGAGGTGAACTAAAAAAAAAAATCCCATCAAGGGATGTTCAGTGACCACAGAATGCTCAGTGGCTGCAAGAATGTCAATGGGTAAGAGGGTGGGGAATAACCACTGCAGGTGAGGGGGGGAACCCATACCTTCCAACCTTGGGATGTACACATACAGAGTAAATAACGCTCAAGTGCTTTCACATTCAAAATTAAGGCAAATTAAGATGACATTTTGGTTTTGTATATTTTAAACAAACTGATTTTAAATTACTAACTGAATTCAAAGTATCTGGCATCCTTTCAGGTCTTGTGACTTTTGAAACAAATAATAATTACAGTCAGACCCCCGTATCCACGGAACTAATCTCTGCAGTTTCAGTTATTCACAGGACACAAAATAGGAGACACATACTATAGAGTCATGCTGGAAAATGCCTAAAGAGGCATCCTCTCTAGGCATCCTCTAGGTCCTCCTATGCAACTCTATGGTACGTTTTTACCAGAAGTCCTTTATTTTTTAGTAGAGTTTGCTGTTATCCATGGTTTCTGGTATCCACGGTAAGTCTGGGAACCAAACCCTCATGGATATGAGGGTCCAACTGTCTCTCTCTGGCTTTTCTTCACAAACAAAGATTCAGGAAGGACTCATCCCGCACTTTCTGCAAGCGCGCTGATGACTAAAAAGGCCAATCTGAGATAAACAAGTCCGGTTGCAGAAAGCACAGCAGAAGGTTTCCTTGGGTGATGTTTCTGGGTTGTGATTCTTTCTGCATTGTCGTTTCTCTTCAAGAAACTATACCTTTCCAACAGACAGAGAAGCTTTCAGCTCTCTACTATTATTCAAAATTACACTATTAAATCTGTGAGCCTCCAAAGTAAAGCCAAATGATTAGGAAGCATGGAGGCAGTCAAACATTTAGAGGTTCCATTTTATATAATGGAGGATGCAGGTTGAGCACATCACCTCCATCTATAAGAGAAGGAGAGCCTATGGGCTTGTCTATATGAGGCAAAAAATGTGGGTTGCTCCACAGTGATGGCAATTCATAGCAGCTACTTTTTAGCTTAACAGAGGTTTTGGAAGATTGCAGGCATGCAAAATTATCTGTGTTTGCTGTGCTAACAGGCATCCCTGTGAATCAAGATGGCAGCTGCGAGTGAATTACGTTTTTACTTACCACTACTGGATAGTATTTTTAAAAAAACCATATCCAAGGAGTGAAAGAGCAACCTTTTGCTTTAACAAAAAAGCAAACAGAAAAAAAACCCCGTTTTATTGTCTTAGTGATTGCTTGCTAAGGTGAAAATGCAACATGGTGGCTCTGGGCGCTTGCCTTGTTAGTAAGCTCCACCCTCGTGCACATCTGACCAATCAGCTTTCAACTTCCACTTGTATAGGGAAAATGAATCAAATCAAATTGCTTGTCCCAATGAGCAGGAATGCGCATTACCCCCACTGTTTTTTTTAAAAAAAACTTTGGGAAAAGCCACAAACGATTTTCCTGTGCAGTGTATGGCAGTTTGGGCCCTCCTGCGTCCCACTATGTCAAAATGATGTGGAATCCCATTGAGACAGATCATATTCTCTTCACATTTTGTGAGGAGTAGTTTCACCATTTACACAACCCCTAAGTATGTATAACTAAATGTATGCTTTGACTCAGATTAGATATTGCAGACAGGAGCATATTTTCACAGCAAAGCCTTTTGTTTTAACCACGCTGTGGTCTTCAGTAGAAGATCAGTAATGAAGGGGGTGCTTCATCTTCTCTGCCAAATGTTTTCACTCTTCACAGTCTCAAGCCCCCTCCCCGCTACTCGTCTCCCCATAGAGGAAAAGATACAGACATCACTTTCTACTGTGTATGTGTGTGTGTGTGTGGGGGGGTTAATCTGAGAGGGTGCATTTGGAAGGACAGTCTTACAACTCAGTCTTCCCTCTCAAGGTAGAGAGAACATCAATTTCATCAGACGAGAGACAACAGATTGAAAATGTTACTTGTCAAAAGACCACAATGCCTAAAATCTCCCAGCTAGGAAGAGTAGTATCTACACTGGGTGGGGAATTCTGGGAGCTGTACTCCAAATTAACACCTCTTCTAATCTCTGGTATTAGGATAGCTCAACCCATACTTGGATTAAGGATAAAGCAGCTTTTAATCTTGATGTTCATATCTTCACTGCAGCTAGATAGCAGCAAAAGTTCAGAGGCCCATTCAGATGATACAATTATAGTGATATTATTCCACTTTGACTGCCATTTCAACATCCTATGAAATCCTGCAACTGGTAGTCTGGTGGGGCACTGGAGCACTCCAGGTGAGAATCCTAAATACCCCTTCCAAAACTGCCAACCCCAGGATTCCATAGGATGTAACCATGGTTGCTGGAGTGGAAACATCTATCTATCTATCTATCTATCTATCTATCTATCTATCTAAAAGGCTTGGGTATGTTTCCTTTCCCAGTGTGCTGATTGGCCCCTTCCCATCCCTCCTCTCACTCCCTCAGCCAATCACCACTCACATGTAAAACAATGCAATACTTTCCCTTAAAATAATAGCATGTAGCTGAACCATGTGAACCATTCAAATCTACTGTAACAGCTTATGTTACGCTGGGTACAGCTAGTAGCACTATAATTTTCTAGTGTGAATGGGCCCCAGATAACTTGAACAGTGTGTGTGTGTGTGTGTGTGTGTGTGTATGTATGTCTGTATGTAGCCTTTCACACTGAGTGCCAGTATGGCACCACAGTTAAAGAGTGGGAACTGGGAGACTGAGAATCTATCCCCCCCCCCGCCCACCCCGAGACATGAAACTCACTTGGTGACTTTGTATTAGTCAATCTTTCTTAGCCTGACCTACCTCATAGGGTGTTTCTCAGGAAAAAAATAAGGAAAAGGAGAGACATGTCTCAAGCTCACTGGAGAAAAGCTGGAACGTAAATATTAACTAATAAACAAACAAAGACCTGGGAAAATCTACTAGTACCACATAACAAAACCTCAACAAAATTATCCACTAAGAAAATAATTAATTTATACAGGTTGACCCTTGCATCCAAGGGACCAGTATCCATAGTTTCACTTATCCACATCTGAAAAAATACCATATGACCTCTCTAGGCATTTTCTAGGTCCTCCAGCATGATTCTATGGTATGCTTGTGCTGGTAGCTGGGCTGGATGTCATTCATTTCAATATGGTTCACTATTATCCATGGTTTCACATACCCATGGTAAATTCAGGAATACACCCCCTGTGGATATGGGGGATGACCTGAATATGTGAGCTGCAGATCCACAATGCCCAATATTAACATTGTAAATAAAATACTATTTAATAAAATACCCTCTCTCTGGCTTTTCTTTGCAAACGAAGATTCAGGAAGGACTCATCCCGCGCTTTCTGCAAGTGTGCTGGTGACTAAAAAGGCCAATCTGAGATAAACAAGTCTGGTTGCAGAAAGCACAGCAGATGGTCTCCTTGGGTGATGTTTCCAGGTTGTGATTCTTTCTGCATTGTTGTTTCTCTTCAAGACTTGTTCGGTGTGAGTTCTCAAATAAGGCTGCAGCATTGTGGATAGTGCATCTCCATGCCTCCCAATGTGAGGCCAGGGCGGACCATTGTTGGTGATCAATTTGGCCGAGCCTGAGATGTTGTTTCAGGGAGTCCTTGTATCGCACCCCTCTTACGCTGATCCATGGTGAGTTCACCATAGAGTACTATTTTTGGGAGGCAATGGTCCTCCATCCTAGAAACATGCCCTGCCCAGCGCAGGTGTGTTCTCAATATCATGGCCTCAATGCTGGTGATCCCTGCTTGCTCAAGGACAGCAACATTCATCACATAGTCAGTCCAGTGTATATTTAGGATTGTGTGTATACAGCGCTGATGAAAGCGTTCAAGGAGTCGTAAGTGGTGGCGATAGGTGACCCATGTTTCAGACCCATAAAGGAGAATAGACAGTACAATGGCTCTATACACACTGGTTTTTGTGCTTCGCCTCAGGTGTTTATGACTCCAGGCTCTTTTGTAAAGTCTTCCAAATGCACTAAATGCCTTTGCTACTAATACTATGCCAAATGTTCCAGGTTCAATCCATGGCATATCCAGAGAAAGCATGGAAAGAACTTTGCATGAAACTCTGGAGAACCACTGCCAGTCAATATAGACAATATGGAGATAGATTGATCATGGGTATGACTCCAAACAAGGCCTCTTCCTCTGTCCATGTCTTGTTAGTAAAGAAGGAGCTCATCATCAGCATAATTTATTTATATAATGCCATCACTATTCATGGTGCTTTACAAGTAAAAGAACAACAAAACAGTTCCCTGCCCTCAGGCTTACAATCTAATTAAGACATGACAAAAAAGGAAAAGAGGATGGCAGTGTGCCTCTTCTTCTCTCCCTCCGAGGCCACAGCAGTGGCAATTGGGACAGAGGGAGGGCCTTCTTAAGAGCTCACTTCTTAAGGTTCAGGCCATAGCTTAGTGATCTGTTGTTGTTAATTGTCATCAAGGTGATTTTGACTTATGGTGACCCTGTGAATGAAATACCTCAAGGGCACCATTTTATCAACATCCCTGGCCTCCTTGACTGAGTATCCACCTGTAATGCAGTATTCCTCTTTTCCTACTGCCTTCTACCTTACCAAGGGTCCTTGTCTTTTCTACTGAGTCATGTCTTCTCATATATCGAAAGTACATTTGTCTTAGTTCAATCACCTTGGTTTCTACAGAGAGTTTGGGCTTGATTTTCTCAGGACCCATTTTTTTTTAGTCTTTTTGGCAGTCCATGGTATCTGCAGAACCCTCCACCAGCACATTTCAAATGAGCTGATTCTCTTCCTACGTATCAGCTTTCTTCGCTGTTCAGCTTTCACAATCATGTAGAGAAACTGGAAAGACAATGGCATGGACAATCCTGGCAATTGCATGGATAATCCTGACTTTGGTACTGAGGATCTTGTCTAGTTCCATCATAGCTGCCCTTCTGAGTTTTAGCCTTCTTCTGATTTCTTGACTGCAGCATACTGGTAGCATGCATGATTTGCAAGCCCAATGTTCCAGGGTCAATTCCTGACATCATCGGGTTGATGTTAAAAAGACTCGTGCCTCAAATCCAAAGGACATCCAACTTCAGTGATTTCCCACACTGGCCATTTCCATTATACACCCTATAGGTTAGTACTCCTTGAGAATGAGTGTGCTCATTTATGACAAATGCATTTAAACACAACAGCTTTATCTAGAGTTCTAAGGGGTTTGTTAAGGCACCAAACAGCATCCTTCTCTTTTAAGTTGGGAGTGTTTTTTTATCCAGCCACTATGGGGTTGCAGATACTGTTTTCTACTCCATGAGACCATCTGTCTGAACCATCTGCTTTCCGCCCACTCCTCAAGCAAGCTCACTCAGCACTGCCTCCATATGCAAAGAGTCACAATATCCAAAAGGAAAATGAGATGAGAAACTTATTGCCTGCACTATATGAGGACAACAGATCAACAATCTATAAATGCTGTTTTCAAGCTTTGCATCATATATGCATCCAAAGGGTAGATTGTGCTCGGCACTGATAAGCATTAGTCTTTTGAGTGAAATATTCTCGTCTGAGGTAACATTTCAAAGTTGCTGCATTCTTCTTTAAATCATCATTTTTTTAAATAAAAAAATTGGCTTTGTCACTCTTACAGAAGTCTTAAGAGGTTCACAGTCCGAATTGCTAGACTGATCAATTAATCTCTGGTTTACATGTGTATACAGGCACTGTAATGTATTATTTAGAGAGCTGAACTGGGACTGAGCATGAGAAACCATAACATTTTCTTCCTTCTCTGCAAGGTAGAAAGATATTTTATGTTGGTCCTGAGTTTTTACATTTGCAAGAATTTTATTTTCTCAAATTGAGTGAATTGCTGATTGTGGGTAGAGTTGCCACATCTCAAGGCCGGGCCTTGAGTCTAGCTTTCATGGGTCATCAGGCAGAAGATAAAGGTATAAATTCTCCAGTTTTGTGGAGGCTCAGCTATAAGTAGGAGGAAAGGGCTGTATGCAAACCTCCAGCTCAGCTAGCAGAGCAGCGGCTTGCTACAGTGTTTACAAGGCATAATTGTCTGGTTGGTGCAACTTGAAAAGACTCTCCAGGGAACCTACGTATTTATTTACAGGTCAGCCCCCATTTACATTGGATCAGTACCTGCAGTTCCACTTAACTGCAATTGGGAGGAAGGTCTCTCTAGGCATCTGAAGGACCATAGAGTCATGTTGAAGGTGGCCTCTCTAGGCATTGGGAGGCCCTTCAGTGTGGCTCTATGGTCACCTTCCACCAGAAGTTGCTCATAGAGTTGTGCCATATGTATAGAGAAGCATCATCTCTAGGCATTTTCTAGGTGCTCTGGCACAATTCTATAGTATAATATGGAGGTTCTGTCAGGGTTTGTTAAATTCACATGTGGAAATTTTACAGTAAAAAGAGCTATGGCCAGTAGAGATGGCCATGAACGCAGTTGGTGTTTACTGTCATTGCATGCTCAGAGCCGGATGTGTAGAAGTTACCACAGTATAAACCAACCTGGACACAAAATGTTATTTAAAAACACTGAAATTCTGGACTAGGCCAACAACTATCATGTCAGAATGCACAGAGAAGCTATTGCAATCCACAAAAACCTGGACAACTTCAACAGGAAAGAGGAAACCCTTAAAGTAAACAAAGTTTGGCTACTAGTCCTGAAAAACACCAAAATCAAACCTCAACACATGCAAATGAACTTCACCCAGGGACAGGGGGATTTCCATTAGACAATGGACCATTAGACAGATATTAATCCTTCTTGCATATCCTCCCACCTTAGGAACTAGCCATTCAAATACACAAATTTACATATCCTCTCCAACAGGGGCTCACAGTATCTAACCCCCCACCCCACCCCTATGCCACCATTCTCTGAAATGTCAGCCACAGATGCAGGTGAAACGTCAGGAATAAACTCTTCCAGAACACAGCCTTACAGCCCGGAAAAAAACCTATGGATGCCGGCTGTGAAAGCCTTTGGCTTCACATCACCACAGTACTGCCTTTACAACTCATATCTCTATGGGAAAGGATTGTCAGACTATGAGCTTGGGAATCAGCTATGTGGGTATGACTGTAAAAACCATCATGTTACATATAAAGAACAGTGCAAATCATTTATCCCATCCTCTTGAGTCTTCTTGCCCTAGTGTATCTGCTTGTATCATGCATCTTGTATGCATCCTCATGGATCACTTCTGTATATACTCTGCTATGCTCAAGTAAAGACTTGTAGTTTAGACACACAGTGTCTGAGTGCTTTACTAGCTTATGCAGGCCACATGTGTCTACAACTTTAGTGCAGCTTGGCCCTCTGCACATGTTCAGGAGGGACTTGCGCACATGCCCAGACAGGTTTGCTATTATACGTGGTTTCAGATATTTCTGGTAAGCCCGGGAATATATCCCCCACATAAACGGGGGGCAACCCATAATTAGTTTCCTCCTTCCTTCTCTTTGATTGTGATACCAGGGCTCATCCTCTATTCTGCTCTGCTCTTCATATGTGTATGTGCACCCTCAAGTCACCATTGACCTATAGCAACCCCATTAATCCCATAGGATTTTCTTAAGCAAGGAATACTCAGGGGTGGTTTTGCCATTTCCTTTCTTTGAAATATAGCCCATAGCAGTGGGTATTCATTGGCAGCAGGCTAGACTAAATGTTCCTTATCCCATCTCCCTATGTAGGTGAGAAGGAATAATTCCCTCACGTCACCTTAATCTGTGAACAGCGCCTGTAGCTAATATTTCTTTCTTAATTTCCAAACAAGTAAATATGTTCTTGATCTCTCTCTCCCTCTGTGTGTGTGTGTGTGTGTGTGTGTGTGTGTAATGACAATCCATAAACAAATACGGTTGGTACTTAATACATAACACTTAATGACATCACTACTAGTTGTCTTTGGTCTCAGGTTTTGGCCAGGAAACCTCAGGACCTGGGACCATTCTGAACCAGCAACCCTAGTTCTGGGACTTATGGGAGTTGTGATCCAACATATTTGAAGGTTGCTATAGGCTTAGAGAGCATCACTGGTAGCATGGAAAAGCAATGGCAGCAGAAGAAATATATCCAGTTCCTGAATTTAAATTGTAATTAAATCATTCAATTAATTAAATCATCAACTGCATAATTAAATCATGAAATGGTTTTTGGGAGTGAGGGAAAAGATTTCATGAGCATGCTTATACATACCTGTCAACATCTTCAATCTTGTGCATATTAAACAGCAGGGAAGGAACTATCTTGTCCATGTGCTGAGGCTCCCATATGGTTGCTTGGAGTTCGTCATTTACAGTCTTCCGGACCACTCCCTGAATGCCCCTAATTCCAGCAATGCGGATCCTGGAGGAAGATGAGCAAAACAAGCTTCATGAAAATGGCAGTGTGCCGGGGTGTTTTAGCCATTATATATTCTGCTTAAAGCTTGGAAATACTACTTTTCTGATTGGTCATTCCCTGAATCCCCTAAGCAGCATAGGTTCCTAGGGGTGGATGTATACATGCCTTCAGGTCAACTTATGGCAACCCCAAGTTTCATAGGGTTTTCTTAGGCAAGGAATATTTAGAGGTGGTTCTGCCAGTTCCTTCCTCTGAAATGTAGTCTACAGCACCTGGTATTTGTTGGTGGTCTCCTATCCAAGAACTAACTAGAGCTGCCCCTGTTTAATGTGAAGTTTAATGTGAAGTCGAAGGGTTTCACGGCTGGCATCCATACATTTTCCTTTTTTTTTTTTCTGGGCTGTGAGGCTGTGTTCTGGAATAGTTTCTTTCGGATGTTTCACCTGCATCTGTGGCTGGCATCTTCAGAGATACCAGCCACAGATGCAGGCAAAATGTCAGAAAGAAACTATTCCACAACACAGCCTCACAGCCCAGAAAAATCCAAAAGAAAATCTAGCAGCCTGATTAGCTTCCAAGATCAGATGGAATCTGATGCCTTCAGAGTATTTAGGCATAGGCTAGGTTCCTAGGTAGGATGCTCCAAAAGAGCACCCAAAGTACTAGTTTTCTAGCCACTGGAACTTTGCTTTGCATTGGGAAAATACTGTTCAACTATCCTAATTTGGCAGGGACAGTCCCCATTTAATCCTCTGTCATTCTAATTTTTCATTAGCTTTTAAAATCTCTCTCTCTTCCTCCCACTTCCCCCTTTTGTCCTCAGCTTATCTCAATTGCTGCAAACTAAGGTCAAAATTAACAAGTCATTTGTCCTTTGTGGCAGAGGGGAGGAGAAAGCCAGTATTCTCCCCTGTCCAGTAAATTCAGGCAAAAGCAAACTGCTGCAACCTCACCTAGCTTGTCTATTCTTCCCTATCAATAACTTCGGCCATCTTGACCACACTCTGATGTTGCTTGGTCACACATGTCTTTGTTTTCACCTATGAAGGATATGCTGCAGCATGAGGTGGTGCTGCTCAGAGAGAGATGTAGCATTTAGTTAATGAAAGCTAGGCCTATTATAGGCTGCACACAAACACTGTACAACCAGAAATCATTAATTACCGGTATTAATAAATTATGACTACTGGCCCACACATACCATAGAGTCATACTGGAGGACCTAGAGATCCTAGACAGAACACTTAGAGAGAACACCTCTCTAGGAATCTCTAGCCCTCCAGTGCAACTCTATGGTCCAGTGGAAACATACCATAGAATTGTGCTGGATGACCTATGCGAAAATGCTTATAGAGATCATATTTTTTCAGACTTGGTAAGTGAATTCACAGGTACAGTCCTGTTGGATATAGGAGTCATACTGTATTACTTCATAATGGTCTCATCAGCAAAAAATAGTAACTCATTACAGGAAACTATAGTTGTCCCTTCAAATTCGCAGGGGTTAGAGGCAGAAGACCCCCACGAATGTGAAAAAAAACCATGAATAAAAATAGTCCTCCCTTACACCTGCCTGCAACAACCCACCCCGTCACCACTCACTCCCACCCCCCTGCCCTTCCCAAAGTGGCAACGGGGGCTTCAGGAGCCCCCATCGCCACTCACTCCCAACCCCCTGCCCTTCCCAAAGTGGCGGCAGGGGCTTTTGAAGTCCCCGTCGTCATTCACTCCCACACACCCCCGCCTGTTCCAATGTGGCGAAGGGGGCCCCTCGCTACCTTGGGAAGGGACTGGGGTGGAGAGAGAGAGGGAGGGAGGCTTTCCATCCTCCCTTCCCAAGGCAGCGACGGGCTTCGTAAGAAACCCTTCGTTGCCTTGGGAAGGGATGGGGTGGAGAGCTTTCTGCGAATAATCAAAACCGCGAATGTGGAGGGGCAACTGTACATTACTCGTAATGAGACTCTCCTAATGCTTATGTTGTCATTTTGATGATAGTAGTGCTTTGGTTCCCAGATGTTGGTCCTCCAGATGTTTTGGACATCAGCTTCCAGAATTCCTGACTACTGGCCAGGTTGGCTAAGGCTTCTGGAAGTTGAAGTCCAAAACATCCAGAGGACCAAAGTTTGGGAACTACTTTGCTAGGGGAGAACTTGTTATGGTCGCTGGCTTTTCATATCCTACTGTGTCACTGTTTGTAGCTTTCTTATTTATTGACCTATTGTGTTTCCCATTTTCTTTGGCTGTTAAATAATTTGTTCTATTTATTATGATTATTCCAAATGTATATCCTGCACTATTTCACCACAATGGCTAATTATTGCTATTTTTTCCTTAATGTATTAGGTGGTCTGAAAGCATTTGTGTTTAAAGTTGTGGGATATACATTTAATACTTAATAAAAGGAACAAATATTAGAATTCTCCCCCTCCCCAGCATTCACCAGAACTGCTGGATGAAGTGTAAACAATCGCTCAGAGACAGTTTACGCTATATTCTCTTGTTTATGATATATGTACAATGAATACTTCTGTTCACCAGAGGGAGCTAAAGACCAGAGAATATATTATTTGAGTGCTAAAACTGTAGAATGAGGACACAAAATACTTTTTATTGTTTATCATTTTTACAGCTACTTAATTTTACATTTGCTCATTTGCCCAATACCATTTTTCCAGTCTAACAATTCATTTTAAACAACTGCAAAACACCCCCCAAAACAAAAAAGTCTGGAAATAACTCATTTAAAAACTTCAAAATAGTCTCATTGAGGCATCCCATGATGTGTCAAATGTGGTTTTAAGATTTAGATACACCAACGACTTGTACACAAACACATGTGAAAGCTGAGATTTTAAGAGAGTTTCTGTTTATGCAGAATTCTTGAGGGTGAAACAGCCATCATTAATTATATTTCATTTATGATCTTTCTCAGTAAAGGAAGTCAGCACATCAAGCTGAGATATTATTATAGTTGCTGGTATCATTAACAGTGAGTGCTTGCTGAAGCTTCTGCAGCTACGTTCAAAATTCTAGCTCCAGAGATTAAAAACACTAACATATGACCCATAGCGGTTTATTTTTGGAAGAGAGATTGCCACGAATGGTTATGAAGAGGCACAGTGAGATGATTTGCTGAGAAACAAAT
Source organism: Gambelia wislizenii (assembly GCA_030847615.1). NCBI lineage: Eukaryota > Metazoa > Chordata > Lepidosauria > Squamata > Crotaphytidae > Gambelia > Gambelia wislizenii. Next base: position 320,230,614 of record JAUMIR010000004.1, on the reverse strand, counting down.
TGAAAAAACGTAGGTCTGTACAGCAGAGGGAGGGAGACGAACACCTCAAGTCTAGAAGATTCCATGCTGTAGTTCAAGAAATCTCTAATGTGAGACCAAAACAGAGATGCTACTGAATGCAATGCAGTTACCTCAATTCTTTTCTTTAATAACACAATTCTGTACATTAAACCTTAATGGAAGAGCAGTTTTCATCAGTTCATTAATAATAAAAAAAAACTTAGATAGAAAGGTCTATAAATATTTTAAGGGTTTTTTTTCCCTTTAAAGCAGGGTGAGTGACATATAATTTAAGAATTTACCCTCCTCTAGACAATAGCATTTCAAAGTCTAGAAGGGGCTCTATTTTGAAAGCTCTTTTATATAAAACAACACAACAAATTATCTTCTTATAGAGGTTTTTAAACAGAAGCTGGATGGCCATCTGTTGGGGGTGCTTTGATTGTGTGTTCCTGCAAGGCAGGGGTTGGACTGGATGGTCCTTGAGGTGTCTTCCAATTCTATGATTCTATGAGAAACTGCATATCAAGGGGATAGATTTTTACCCACTTCATGCCTATGGTGCTGTTATTTTTCTATCTGTAGGGTGTTTATCTTATAGGGGAGCATTCACACATGATTGCATTCTGTGATACTGTCCACAGTTCTAACTCAGGATTCTACCACTTCTCCCTACTGCATATGTAAACCAGGCCAAATATAAAATGAACGTCATGCCACAATGTCAGAACACCCCAGATCCCATGAGGTACCCCAGTGGTAAGTCAATACTGTGAAATTGGAATGAGGAAAGACCGAACTCTGAACGCTCAACATGAGATAAATTGTATTAAGTAGAAACTGATATAAGGGATATTGTACAACTGCTATTTTGGCACCAACAATGCATTCAGGGTTATATCTCTCACTGGGGCTAATTTGAAAAAGATTCAGGAATGCTTTCACATCATGTGATTCAGTCCTAAGACAACAGGCATTGTTGTGAATGCTTCTAACATGTTTCCCATGAGTTGGGGCCAAAACATAAAGGCTTTCTGAAAGGCTGTCATGAGTGCAGTTGTCCATAAGTAGAAGCACCATGTGAATGAAGTTCATTAAAACATTCAAGTTGTACACACATATTTGCCTGTACAAGACGGCTAAAATGTTTATGGAACATGGGTACACACATAAGCCTTTCCTGCTCCCACACACACCCCATTTCCCTGAGCATCTGGTTATATTTTAGATCTTTGAACATTCAACACAAGTGTCTGAAATAAGCTCTGTAACCATTTTTGACAGGAATCCAATCCCAACAAACTGATACATATGTAGGACATCTTGACAGGCATAGGACATCCATACTGAATCACCTTGTGGGTCAGAGGACTGGTGTTGTTGGAATCAAACAAGCCAAAAGTCTAGAGTTGGGCCACAGAGCATAATTTGAAGGAAACCAACATATATGATGACTTAGAATCATAGAGTGGGAAGAGACCACAAGGGTCATCCAGTCCAACTCCCTGCCCTGCAGGAATACACAATCAAAGCACTCCTGACAGAGGGCCATCCTGCCTCTGTTTAAAAACCTCCAAAGAAGGAGACTCCACCAAACTACGAGGCAGTGTATTCCTCTTCCAAACAGCTCTTACTGTCAGACTTACTCAGTTTGTATTTCAGGATCCTCATGGTAAGAATGACACATGGCACTGAATCGAGAAACAAAGAAGTCGTAACGCCTGTGGTATGAAGGTGTATCTTCTTCAATGTTCGCAAATTTAACGAACTAGGGAAATGGAGAGAGAAAAAAACATGAGGCTGGAGTATTTTCTGGCATATATCAACAACAAAAACACTTCAAGGTGATAAAATTATATAATCTAGCTTCCAGGCTTATAACATTCTCTTATCACTGACAGTCAGTGTAGTCTTTGTTGGACTTATACAACAAAGACCGCAGTTCAACATCAACACCACCACTACCACCCAGAACAACTCAGCCACAGAACACGGTGGGCAAATTTGACCTAGTCCATTCCTTCCACCATTTCACTGGTGAAAACTGAGATGTGTTTGCCCAAGCAACATCAGAGTGTGGTCAAGATGGCAAAAGTTATTAAAGAGGAAAAACATACAAGCTAGGAGAGTCTGCAGCAGTTTACTTTTGCCTGAGCCTATTGGAAAACACAAAATTTTGCTCTTCTCTCCCCACTGCTAAGTTAATTGAGCTCACACTACGTTCATACTTTGAATGCAGTTTGCAGCAACTGAAGTAAGTTGCAGACAAAGGGGAGAAGTGGGAAGTGGAGAGATAAACAGGGACATTTTAAAGGCAGCTGAAAATTGTGATGACAGAAGATTAATCAGGGCTACCAAATCTGGACTGTTGGAGGCTATGATAATCACTCAATCTCCACTTAATCTACCATATATGGTGGCTGTGAAGATAAAAAGGGAAATACCATGTATAATGTCATGCATGGCACTGTTGAAGGAGGACAGGATTTGAAACACATAGCCACACACCTCAATGCAAAACGAAGACTCTTGTTGCATCTTAATGACTAAATTCTCTCAGACACAATACACACTTAATGTCATGCTAAAAGATGTAAAAGAAATGCAGTATAGCTTTTTAATGATACCAGAATGTTGCTCGCCCACAGAACGTAACAGAAAGAATAAAACTGTAGTGCATGTTATAAGGAAATATAATCAGGTTTAAATGCCATTAAAAGGCTAAGTAAAACAGAAAGGTTTTTCAACCAGGCTGGCAAACAAGTAACAGAAAATGTTTGGTGAACATAATGTGGATGACAGCTTGGTGAATATAAATCACGATGCCTTGGTGAACATAAACTCAGAAGGCCTTGTTCTTGATTGCCCTTAATCTCACTTCAGAAAATAGGGTACCTAGACACTGAACATATTGTATGTATATAAGGAAATAAGAGGTCCACAGGTGGGTAGTTTTCTGGAGCTGAGGGCTGAAATCTGTCATGCTTGTACCTCCATGCTCTTACCTCAAAAAACATGAAAAATGTCAAATACCCCCTGAAATCTTGTAGTGTAATTGGTAATTTTGGACCATTTTGCTCCCTCCCCTGCAAGCTTGTTACAGGACCAAGCTTGTTTGAAACTGGATTATCTGCCATAGCTTCTGCCTATGAATCCTGGGATTTGTAGTTTGGTTGGTAAGCATAGCTTACACCACACTTCTAGAGACCTCAGAAATTGTGTATTAATAAACTGGCATATTATTAATTTGGTTCATTAATGTGGCCTTCCACAAGGGAAAAGGCGGGATGGTCTTAGAAAGGTCATTTGAGTGCCTGCCTTACCCTGGGAAAGCCTATTGCTAAAAGTCAGAAGGACACAATCTCCACTATACATATTTAAAGGAAATAATGGGTGGATGAAACCTTTGTATTTACTGATTTTGAAACTTCTTTTCCCATCCCCAAACCTTAAGACAGGTTCCTCAAGCTTTTAAAATCCAATCACTGGGCATTAAGGAACACATTAGCATCTTCCACACCTTTTGTCAAGACCAGAAAACTCCATGAAGGCTCAGGAAATCTATTGTTTCAACCCATGAAACATCAAATCCCCTCAGGTGTATTTGGAGGTATAAATGACCCCAAAAAATATGCCTCAGTGCGCACAGATTCCATTTCTAGGGGACACCCTACCCCTCTGTATAGCTAGGGCACACAGTTTCATTCCAGGGGACACTCTGTCCCTCTGTGTGACCACCCCAAGTCCCTCCATCCACTCTGCCGGATTGACTACAGGACAGGTTGTATCACCCTCAACAAATTCTCCAAGTATTCTTACTGCCTTTCTATAGCCTTGTGTGAATGTGTGGTGTTATTTTTGAACTCTTTAATAAAAACCATACTTAATTTCCCATGTGTATGTATTCCATCCAGACTAGTACTGGTAGACAAAGGTTTTCAAGGTCCCCTTGTTTACCCCCTTTTGCATAGCTAAAGTTGAGTTGATGCTAATTTCCCCAACATATTAGAAACTTGATATTTTCTTGGAATTTTCCAAGGAACATTTTGCATAACATGGTGAGGCACCAGCACTCTTTGGCAGAGAAGCTTAAAGACCTGAAAATGACAACTCCCAGGATCTCATAGGAAGGAGCCATGGCAAATAATCCAGTTTCAAACTGGATTATTTGTGTAGTGTGGATTTGGTCCTAGACACACAACATCAGAGTATTATACTCACAAACACCTACATAGCAGGCACTAGGAATTACTATTATGCAAAGGGATCATGTAGCACCTTTAAGAGTGAGAGAAAGAAGTTGTATCCAATCTCAAGCTTTTGTAGACTTGGTCTACTACCTCAGACCAAGTCTATGAAACCTTATGCTACAATTTTCTCTCTCTCAGTTGGTCTCAAAGGTGCTACAAGATCCCTTTGCATACTGACATTCCAGACTAACATGACTATGTCTTTGAATTCTACCCCCTAGAAATTATTATGTAGTCAATGAGCACATTCAGCCTTTCTGAAAGTATCTAGACAAGACTCTGCTTTAAGGAAGAGAATTATCTACAAACACTTTCTGTCTCTACATCATTCTACTGGAAATATAACACACACTGTCTTATTTCTGGCTAATGTACCTTCTGCCATAGTCAAATACACATTACAAGAAGGGGTGTGTGTGGCCAACCTACAATCTAATTCACTTGAAAAAACAATTTCAAATAACTGTATTATTTCACAACAGCTATTCTTTAATTGCTCTTTCTCTCAAGCCTTAGAATATTTCTATGGAAAAGATCTTGTGCAAATAAAGTATACCACCACATCATAGCTGGAGACGGACAAAAAGAGACGTTTCTTTACTCATGCATATATACTATACTATACCCAATATATTTCAGAGACAGCCTTTTCTGTTCTTTCTACAGTCATATCTAAGAGGAAATGATGCTATGCTTTTGCTTTGAAACAGGTCTGAATAGCACATGCAAACATTTTAATAGGTTGTTCAGTATTCTGGAACTCCCTTTTCCAACATGGCTCTCAGGGAAAAATCCGATAAGAGAGTTGAGACATATGCAATAAGATATAATTCCAAATAGTGGGCTAATTCCAGTTGTGACTCCCAACTGAAGTAGACCCATTAAATCCATGGGACACACATAACTGTACACATCCCATTCATTCAATGGCTCTGTTCTAGTTTACCCTAATGTGTGTAGCATGGAGGTGTCATTTTACCTTTGTGGGAATAATCCAGTAGTTACATTCAGTATGTGGAAAGTCATGAGTATAATTTTAAGTGGCTCCATATTTATAATTACAGTTACTGGACGGAATCCTGTTGGGGATTTACGTCTTCATAAGTGGACTTACATCTCTGGGAAGTATGACTGGGCATTTCTGTAACATTTGTATTTAGTAAGGAACTGCTCTTACATTACCACATAGAGGAGGCGGCAAAGTGACCGATGCACATCAGGACTGGCACACAATGGGACTGATGCACAGCAGGATTGATGCACATCAGTCCCGTTGTGCATTGGAACACTAGCTAGGGAGTGCCAACGTGCATCAGGAGAGCCTGGGGCACATTGGATTGCTCTTGCTGGTGTCCTGCGACACATCTTCACAATTCACTCACAGGGTTTCTTAACACGTCTGTTACATGGCTAAGTATAATAAAAAAAATTGTGATTGCATTGTAGAGGGGAGGGATAGAAATAAAATTTTATTATTATTATTAATTAAATAAATGAATATGTACAGTTAAACAACATGGGCTGTGATAGAGGATTCTGGCCATTGTTACCATTACAGCAAAGGGTGGGGGGAAAGAGCTTATTTTCCTACTCAAAAGTTAATATAAGTTGACCCCCACGTCCATGGGACAGTATCTGCAGTTTCACTTATCCACGTCCAAAAATAGGCATCTAGGCATTTCCACATCTAGGCATTTTCTAGGTCCTCCAGTGCAATTCTATGGTACACTTCCGCTAGATGTCGGGCCAGAAGTCATTCATTTCAGTAGGGTTCACTGTTATCCATGGTTTCACATATCCACGGTAAGTCTGGGAACATATCCCCTGTGGATACAGGGGGCAACCTGTATATGTGAGCTGCCGATCCACAATGCCCAATATTAACATGGCACTCTACAAGTAAAAGAACAACAAAACAGTTTCTTGCCCTCGGGCTTACAATCTAATTAAGACATGACAAAAACGGAAAAGGGGATGGCAGTGTGGGAGTCCAGCAGATATTGCTTCTTCTTCTCTCCCTCCAAGGCCACAGCAGTGGCAGTTGGGATGGAGGGAGAGCCTTCTTAAGAGCTCACTTCTTAAGGTTCAGGCCATAGTTTAGGGCACAGCTAGACAGGAGAAATTGCTGTAAAAAATAGCACCTTACCTCCCTATCGCTGCAGTGTCCATTTGTGCCCACGACTCATTCGCAAACTTGCGGGAAGGGAAAATTAGCAATTTTACAGTTCACACAGAGCAGCATGAAAAAAATGGTGGCCACAAGTGAGTTGCATCCTGAAAATCTCCCCCCTCTTTTTTTTTAAAAAAAAATAACTAGATGTGGAAGAGCTATTTTCTGCTTAAAGAAACCTTCTTGCTTTTGCTCTGCCACTTGAACTATTATGCTGGGGCAAAAACGGCAACAATGGTGGCTCCGGCATTGCAAGCCCTCCCTTGCAAGCCCATCCCATCCATGGTTCAACCAATCAGATTTCAGCCCTGCTGTGTGCCCCTTTTTGAATTGGTTGTACAGGTGACCTGTTATGTGCATTTTCATGCAATTTTTAAAAAAGATCGTGAGAAACAGAGAAAGTTGTTATTTGGAGTTTTCAGGGGCCCCCTTCTGAATATGGAGAATCCCAGAAGGAGCTCATCTAAACTAAAGGTATTCTGCTTGTATTCTTGCTGGATATATATATATATATATATATTGTCGTGTAGATGAGACCTTAGTGATCTGTTGTTGTTAATTGTCATCAAGCTGATTTCAAAACTTATGGTGACCCTGTGAATGAAAGACCTCCAGGTTATCAACAGCCCTGCTCTCCTTGATTGAGTCTATCCACATGTAACACAATATTCCTCTTTTCTTACTGGCTCCGTTCATTTTAATAGGGTTTGCTATTATGCACGGTTTCACATATCCACTGTAAGTCCGGGAACATATCACCTGTGGATACAGGGGGTGACCTGTAGACTGTGGTTCCTTTTAGAATGTCTGAAAGTTACAAACCACTGGCCTGTGGTACAAACCATACCCTCCTGTCCACCTCACTGTCATCTCAACACCCACAACAGGCATAAGGTAGAAGAACTAGGACCATGTCATGTCATATTCTTTCTCCATCATTCAGTGAGGTCGTAACCCCATCATTTTATAAACACCATAGCAAGACTGACATTATCCTTTATGAACTGGCAATCACAACATAAGGTAGTTATATCTTTATCATTAAAAAAAATCAAGTACAAGTTATTAGCTGTTTGCAATAAGTTAGTTCCAAAACAAGTTATTAAGTAAACTAAAAATCAGCCTCAAGTGACTGCATGCTGAAATAGCTTATTAAAAAAAAAAAACAATTCAAAATAAACAGCACAGCCATCTTTTGGGAGGTTGAGGCTATTATTTGACAGTTCAGCCTTTACCAACTTAAATTCCTGTATAAGTAAATAGAATTTTACTCACTGAGTTGGTTCCAAGAACTTGCAGCTTTGGCTCCCCTGACTCCAGCAGCTTAGCCACCATATGAAGGAAACTTTCCACAAAGGGTTTAATGCTCTGAGAATGGCAAGCCATCAGAAGTTGGTCCAGGGCCTCCATGGCAATGAAAACATACCTAAGAGAAGAAACAAGCAAAGATCCATAAAATATAGTATGCAAAATTATTTGGTGAGCTTATAAGGTCAGACAGTCTGGAGAAAGTCTGATGATGTTGCTGAATACTAATTTTTCAGGCTTGCATTTTTGAACCTGGCCACAGCCCCTAACCTTACATAACTGCAGCAGGAAGGGCAGTATTTCTTCTTCTCTCCTAGCATACCCTCCAATTGTCTTGATTTGTCAGGGACAGTACTGATCAATCCACCCCACTTTTTCAACTGCTATTAAAGTGTCCTAGTTTCTCTCTCCTCCCCCCCCCCTTTACCCTTTGGGGCTTAGTTTACTTCCCTTGTAGCAAACTGATGTCAAAGTGCAAAAGTAGTTTGCATGCAATTAACTCAGCCCAGGGGAGGTGGGTGGGTAGAAGAGGGGGCAGAATCTTCCCTTTCCCTGTAGACTCAGGGAAAACCAAACTGCTGCAGCCCCTCCTAGCTTGTGCATTCTACCCGATTAATAATTTTTGCCATCTTAACCAGACACTGATATTGCTGGGCCACAGGTGTCCCAGTTTTCATCTGTGAAATGTTGGAGGGTATGGTCCAGTAGTGTGGCTGCTCAGAATCTAGCCCAGATTCTGCATTTGACCATCATTAGGTAAGATTGTGCTGTCATGTGTGCTTCGTTTGGGAGTAGGTCTTTTAGAGCTCAGTGATACTTACTTTTGCTTTAAAATATATAACAGGATCAAGCTTTAATCCCCTGCCATTTAAAATTATATGCACAGATGGTACACAAGGTACAATACCCACACAGATTTCATTTATGTGAAGAAGTAGGAGGAAGTGGCTAACTACAGTAGCTCCAATTTAACAAGGAGGAATCACATTTAAATCCAATGGGACACAATGACTGAAATACTACATGGCACACTGTAATTTAATTGTCTTGCAGAACTACACTATAGCTGTCTAGTCAACATCCTTCCCCAGGCTCACTGTTGAGCCACTGAGGTTGCCCCATGGCCAATCTGTGACTGGTGGAGAGCGTGTGTGTGGAGGAAATAGGAGACGTGTATGGCTATGTCCCCATAGCTTCACTCAAAAGTGATTACATCATTCACTGAGATCCACCAGGGGTTTCAGCAGATGACATAATCATACAACATCTGGTGACAAAGACATAGCCAAGCCCTTCTCCAATTCCTCCCCTGCTCTCCACTAGCCATGGAATGGCCACGGGAAGGGGGCTGCAGCATCTCAACAATTACTCTGGGAGGATTTGGTTGTTGTGATGGGTAAAAGAGAATACTAACATCCATGATGACCAAGAACAGCCTTTCTCAGGTTTAGGCTGGCATCCTGTTTGGTGCCATTAACAGGATGCCAACCACAAATTACAAGAACAGTATGGATTTCAACAATACAATAAAAATCCAAAAAAAATCTTCTCAGCGTATTCCGTGCATATTTAATTGGAAGTAAGTCCCACTGAATTCAACAAGCAGGACTGACTTCATTAACCAGCATGCTGGGGCACCTGCAAGGGTCGCAGCTTCCTGGAAGGCCCAATGGCAATATCTATAGTAGTACAATCATTAAAAAACAAAACAAAACCCTGGCTCCTAGCTCTGTTCCTAGTTCAGCATTCATGGAATAGTAGCCTTAGCTGGATTAGCACCACAGTGCTTTAAAACTGTCTTGTATTGGCGTTAATACATATTTATATATAATGGAATATTATTTATATGCCATTACATGTGCCATTATATAGAATCATAGAATCATAGAATTGCAGAGTTGGAAGAGACCATGAGGGCCATCCAGTCCAACCCCCCTGCCACGCAGGAAATCTTGATCAAAGCATCCCCGACAGATGGCCATCCAGCCTCTGTTTAAAGACCTCCAAGGAAGGAGACCCCACCACGCTCCGAAGGAGTGTGTTCCACGCCGAACAGCTCTTACTGTCAAAAAGTTCCTCCTCATGTTGAGGTGGAATCTCTGTTCCTGGAGCTTGCACCCATTGCTCCGTGTTCCAGTCTCTGGAGCAGCAGAAAACAAGCTTGCTCCATCCTCAGCGTGACATCCCTTCAAATACTTAAACAGGGCTATCATATCGCCTCTTAACCGTCTTTTTTCCAGGCTAAACATACCCAGCTCCCTAAGTCTCTCCTCATAAGGCATCGTTTCCAGACCTTTCACCATTTTAGTTGCCCTTCTCTGGACACGTTCCAATTTGTCAATATCCTTTCTGAATTGTGGTGCCCAGAACTGGACACAGTATTCTAAGTGAGGTCTGACCAAGACAGAATAGAGTGGCACTATTACTTCCCTTGATCTAGACACTATACTTCTATTGATACACCCCAAAATCGCATTGGCCTTTTTAGCTGCCGCATCACACTGTTGGCTCATGTTCAACTTGTGGTCTACTAGGACTCCTAGATCCCTTTCGCACGTAGTCTCATTCAGCCAGGTCTCTCCCATCCTATATTCATGCATTTCATTTTTTCGCCCTAAATGCAATACTTTACATTTCTCCGTATTGAATTTCATTTTGTTAGCTTTGGCCCAGCTCTCCAGTCTATCCAGGTCATTCTGAATTTTGATCCTGTCCTCTAGGGTATTAGCTACTCCTCCCAATTTGGTGTCATCTGCAAATTTAATAAGTATGCCCCTAATTCCCTCATCCAAGTCATTGATAAAGATGTTGAATAGCACTGGGCCCAGGACAGAACCCTGTGGCACCCCACTGGTCACATCTTTCCAAGACGAAGAGGAGCCACTGCTGAGCACCCTTTGGGTTCAGCCGGTCAACCAATTACAAATCCATTGAACAGTTAACTTGTCTAGCCCACATTTTACAAGCTTGCAAGAATGTCATGGGGAACCTTGTCAAAGGCCTTACTGAAATCAAGGTACGCGATGTCCACAGCATTCCCTTCATCTACCAAGCTGGTAACTTTATCAAATAAAGAGATCAGATTAGTCTGGCATGACTTGTTTCTCTGAAACCCATGTTGCCTTTTGGGATTATGGCATTGCCTTCTAAATGTTCACAGACTCTCTGTTTAATGATCTGCTCTAGAATCTTCCCTGGTATTGATGTCAGACTAACTGGATGATAATTGTTGGGATCCTCTTTTTTCCCCTTTTTGAAGATGGGAACTACGTTTGCCCTCCTCCAGTCTTCTGGGACTTCTCCTGTTCTCCAGGAGTTCCCATTTACTGAATGGGTCTGCTCAAGCTGGGATAAACATTGGGATATTGGCTTTAGTCACTTTTGGACTAAACCTACTAAAAACCAATGGAATGTAACTGAGTTGTGGCCTGCTTCAAGTATGATTAAGTCAGGGTCCAGCTTAATCAGAGACAACAAAAACTCTCAGCATCAACATCATCTTCCTTTTTATAATTTCCACTGCAGGTTCCCATTGTCATATTATGAACTGCCTTTTGGGAGTCCTTTCAAAATTGTTTTTCCATGTGGTATAAAGGGCTGCTGTCTGTTTGAAAAACACACTCCAAGGCATCCTTGGGAAAACTGAAACGAATTGAGCAGTTCTTCAGAACTTTCCAATTAAATAAAACCCAAGACTGTTAGGTCTTCTGTAACTCAAGACAATTTTGTACTAACCAAAATGGTATCCTTATTTTTCCAAACATTAAAGCTTTTGCGGCCATTTTCATTTTTGATTGCTCTCATCATTTCTGATTATTGCTATGGTAATAAGGAAAAATCCTACTTAAATGATAAATGCTACAAAGAGAAGAAGAAATGTACTAGAACTAAGATATAACCATAGATGAATGGAACGTTTGTGGTGTATAGCAGGCGTGGGAATTGTGCAGCCCTCCAGATGTTGTTGGGCTCCAACTTCCTGCATTCCTCATCACTGGCTATGTTGGCTAGGGATGCTGGGAGTTGGAGTCTAACAAGATCAAAGGGTCAGAACTTGCCCACTCCTGGCCAAGAGTGACAGGAGACAGAGAACAGAAGGCAATGCCCTCCAAAATAGGCTTTTAGTACAACCTTAAAAAGTGGATTGTATGTAGCAGAGTATAAGCAAAATGACAAGAACAATGACTTCGAGGCTGGCATTATAGGTTTGGTGGTTATTACTTGTCTGGGAAATTTCTTTGACTAAAAGCAGCAGGAAGGAAGGAGGGAGGGAGCAAAGTGACCGAAAGGGCAGATGGGCGGCACAGAACCTCAGGAATCTTGCTTGGTCTATCTTTTGAAGTAGCTCTAGGATCAAAACACAATTGTTGTTTGAGTTTCACATGTCTCCATATTCTACAATGTACTTCTCAAAAAGTTATGCTAAAAATGCGTAGAAATATGTGTCTTAGGATGAGAAAAAAAATAAATTTAGCATACATGCATTGAGAAAAAAAATTAGAATCTTAAATTTTGGAAGAAAAGGTGTAAGCACAGGGCACTATTCAGTTACAAGGATGCTTGGTATTGTTTTGGTGAGCTCGGAGACTTGCCAAAAAATTGTGGCTAAATATGTATTTTAATGCAAGTCATATATCAGTGCTCTACCAAACAAACATCCTAAGTGCTTGCCCTGTGATGTGCAGATTCAGACAGAAAAAACAAACTTGATAGCAAAAGCCTTACTAAGAAACTTTCTTACCCATAACGATGTCTGACCACATCTCGGCTCAGCCGCTCTGCTAAGTAAGCACCAATTCGATCTAGCTTCTCAGGTGCAGAAACTGCATAAAAAGTGAGCTTCTCCATATCAGCTTTGACAAGGCCATCCTAATCATAAAAATAATTACCAGTCAGTGTTTCCCTGCTAATAGACACAGAATAGCCACTGTTATCATTTATACTTCTATTACTTTGCTGTTGTTGTGTGCCTTCAAGTTGTTATGGCGACCCTAAAACAAAACTATCATGGGATATTTTTGGCAAGGTTTGTTCAGATGGGATTTGCCTTTGCTTCCTTCTGAGGCTGAGAGAGTGTGACTTGCCCAAAGTCACCCAGTGGGTTTCCATGGCTAAGCAGATTTGAATCCTAGTCTCCAGAGTCATAGTCCAACACTCAAACTCAAGTGTTATATTTCGGCGATTTTTACTCACGAAAGTTGATCGTGAGTAAAAATTGCTGAAATATAACACTCAAATGTCCCTGCGATACCGCAACAGTACCGGCAGGGACGGGCGTCATCCGAAAGGGACACCCTGCAGCTCAGCAGCCTCGCAACGTGGCGAGGCTGCTTCCGTTGCATTTTAGACGTCCGAAAAAGTCCAAGGACAGAAATTAATAAGAATTACAATATCATACTGGGACACACTTAAATGCACTGAAGGGTTGTTGATCTTTTGCCACTGAAGAAAATATGGTCAAGTAAAAAAAATAAAACAATTATTAGTGCTGGAGCACTTTGGATAGTTCATGCCCTATTTGGAGGGGTACAGTGGTCAGCTCCAGCAACATTTAGGGAGTGATGACTGCTGATTTTGTTCTGCTGAAGCCAATAGGTTGGGATCAGAATTGAGTCACACTTTAGTCCCACTGAAGTCAAAAGAACATGTTTGCTCAACTTCTTATTAGTCTCATTGATTTAAATGGGACCAAAGCATGACTAATTTGGTCTGTATCCAACCTGTTGGGCCTACTCAGTATTCAAGCAAGGTGAAAGAAGGATAGGTGGGTATAATCTACTGAGTCCAAGGGGAAACCCATGAGGAAGTAATTAAGGTAAAACTGTAAATAATGCTGAAGAATATTTCTGGAAACTCGGTTCCCTGTATCAGTATGGAGCAGCCAGCACATGAAAGGTCTGGTGAAGCCTCCTAGAACTAATCAGAAATGGTGTTAGAACACAGAAAATTCTGAGTAGAGTTACTCTATATGAGCTGGAAACAATTTATTTATTTAATTTATTCATTGCATTTATACCCTGCCTTTTTCCCCAGATGGTTTCCTAGGTGGCTTATAGTAATTTAAAACAAGATTAAGTTAGAATTTATTTGATAAAAGTTTTAAAAGAATTAAATAATAATTATTAAAAAATCATGGTTAAAACAGTTTAAAACACATTTAAATTACTAATAATTACTACACTAAATTACTAATAACTACAGTGGGCTGGTCGTATTTGCTGGGGTTTGATTCCAGGAACCCCATTAAAAACTAAAATCTGTGGATGCTCAAGTCTCATTATCTACAGTGGCATAGTAAAATGGTGTCCCTTGTATAATATGGCAAAATCAAGGTTTGCTTTTGGGAAATAGTAACAACAACAATAACAATAATAATAATTTCAAGCCATGGACGGTTGAATCTGTGGATGCAGAATCCATGGATATGGAGGGTCAACTGTAATTACTAATAAATGATAGGAAATACAGCACACATTTCATATAAACAATTGCTACATAATATAAATCGCAAAGGCCTGCCTGAATGAAAAGGTCTTCGTCTGCTGGCAGAAAGAGGGCAAGGAGGAGGCCAACTAGACTTCCTATGGAGGGGAACTCAACAGTCTGTGAGCAACCATTGGGAAAACTCTCTCCTGTGTACTCACCACACGTGCCTGTGAAGTTGGTGGGACAAAGAGAAAACCCTCCCTTGTAGATCTTAAAACTGAAACTAGTTTGAATAGGGAGATAAGGTCTTTCAGATAGTCTGAACCCAAGCTGTGTAGGACTTTAAAGGTCCAAACCGCAGCATTTTGAACCCACTCATGTTTCCAAACAATTTACATTACTTACTTTTGGGTCTTCAGGGAAGATATTATCCACCAGACGTTTGTAGCGAGGACGTAAAGCAGCACAACAACAGCAGACACCTGGGTTTAAAAAAAAAAAACATTCAAAGACATACAGTGAAAAGGAATGCAACAGCCAGAACCAGGACAGGTAGCAATGATCCAGCTGCTACTAAAATAGTAGGAAATGTCCTAAAATAAATGGACAAACATTAATTCTTAATTAACTCATTTTAAAAAGTGTTATTTGTTTGATAGATTTTGAAATACAATAAAGGAGATTCCAACTGAATATTAGGAAGAAATTCCTTATGATAAGACCTGTTTGATAATGGAATGGTCCACTTTGGAAGATTTTAAGCAGAGCTTAGATCGCCAGCTCTCAGAGCTGTTTTAGCACTGGATATCTTCAATGGCCGGGGGTTCCTTCCACGGGATTTAGCATTGCTACCTCTTTTTTCTTGCCCTTCTCCTATACCAGTGGTTCTTAACCTGTGGTTCAGGGACCCCCAGGGGGCTGCAATGTCCTTACAGGAGGTCTGCGAAAGATTGAAGGCTGTCTGGCCCACCTCCTCCACACAGTGGAGTAGCCACATGACAGGAGCCAAGGCAAAGGGTAGCTGGCTTGGCCTGTGCAGTGCCATTCAATCGGTTCCAGCCACAAACTTGCAGGAATAAGCAGGACAAAAGTCTTCCCTCCCCCTCCCGTGCCTCTGAGGGAAGGTTTAATGGATGGTGTAATTGCATTATTATTATGTTTCTGGCATCTTGGAAGCTTGACTGCTCTACGTTCTCCTACAAATGGACCTTGACCTTGTCTGGAAATTCTAGCAGGGGAGTGCAGCTATCGTATACCCCTGATTAAATAACGGTACACTCCTTCTATCTATCTAGCACAGCTTTGGGAGGGACACACATGGAGTGGTAAGGGAGGGAGGGGACACCTGCCTAGCCAGCCAGATCAGCCGAATCAACCCGGGCCATCAATGTGGTGACAGATGTCACAACCAGATCACCCTCACAGGTGTTGTTGTTGTTACTGCTGTTGGGTTTTAAATCTTGAGTTAAGTCTTGGAGGTCCATGGCAAGAAAATATATTCAAAGGGGGTCCCTGGTAAAGAAAAGGTTAAGAGCCACTGTCCTATACCTTTCAAACCAGATTAACACACAAAAATGAAGCAGGTCAAATTTTGCCTGGCACAAAGAGAAAGAAACAGGACAAACTTCAATCTCCTGTATTTTAATTCTGTGGAATGTGCAGCTTTTCTATGCAAAACCATGTTGGGACAAAACCAACATGCACCTTCAGCCTGGCACAAAATCCACCTGCAAATGGACCTAACCCTCTAACCTAAGCCATCTCTGGGAGGCCACACCTATCTCAACTGATAGGCCTGGTTCCTTCTGAGGGCTTTACTTGCCAGGTTTCTATATAGACCAGATTCCTGCTCTTTTGCTATTGCTTGGAAACAGATCTATTCCTTTTTTGGGGGGGTAGTTCTTTCCTTTTTATCACATTTGGAGCTGTGTTTCGTGTACTTGCCAAAAATCTGAAATTTTGCACAGAGGAAAACTCAGAGCCAGCAACCTGCAGCAACGATGCAAATTAAACAGGATCTGCATCATCTACTTCCTCATTTTTTATCATCTGCTTATCATTCATCCTCTGTATTGCATAATTGACTCTAATGATGCTAATTGAAGGGTGGAATTCTACAGGACACTAAAGCACCATCTCTCACTATTGAGAATCTTACCTTTGGCTAAGAGAAGGGCAAAGCATAGCTATATGCATACCCTCCAACATTTCAGAGATGAAAACCAGGACAAGCAGCATCAGAGACAAAGTCCCCCATGATATCCTTGCAAAAAAAGGTTAGTAACATGTAGGCTAGACAATGCAACTGTTGGGTGGATTTGTAATGGGTTGAGCAACCGAACACAAAGGGTAGCCACCAATGGCTCCTCTTCATCCTGGAGAGAAATGACTAGTGGGGTGCCACAGGGTTCTGTCCTGGGCTCAGTGCTATTCAACATCTTTATTAATGACTTGGATGAGGGAACAGAGGCCATGCTTATCAAGTTTGCAGATGACACCAAATTAGGAGGATAGCTAATACTCCAGAGGACAGGATTAGAATTCAAAATGACCTCAATAGATTAGAAAGCTGGGTCAATACTAACAAAATAAATTTCAACAGGGAGAAATGTAGGATACTACACTTGGGCAGTAAAAATGAAATGCACAGATATAGGATGGGTGACACCTGGCTTGATGGCAGTACATGTGAAAAGGGTCTAGGAGTCTTAGTGGACCACAAACTGAAAAAGAGTCAGCAGTGTGACGCGGCAGCTAAAAAAGCTAATGCAATTCTAGGCTGCATCAATAGGAGTATAGTGTCTAGATCAAGGGAAGTAACAGTGCCACTCTATTCTGCTTTGGTCAGACCTCACCTGGAATACTGTGTCCAGTTTTGGGCACCACAATTCCAGAAGGATATGGACAAGCTGGAATGTGTCCAGAAGAAGGCAACCAAAATGGTGGAAGGTCTGGAAGCCATGCCCTATGAGGATCGGCTTAGGGAGCTGGGTATGTTTAGGCTGGAGAAGAGAAGGTTAAGAGGGGACATGATAGCCATGTTTAAATATTTGAAGTTATATCATATTGAAGAGGGAGCAAGCTTGTTTTCTGCAGCTCCAGAGACTAGGACACAGAGCAATGGACTCAAACTACAGGAAAAGAGATTCCATCTAACCATTAGGAAGAACCATTAGGGAGTGGAATGCACTGCCTCAGAGTGTGGTGGAGTCTCCTTCTTTGGAGGTTTTTAAACAGAGGCTGGATGGCCATCTGTCGTGAATGCTTTGATGGGGTACTGCTGCATGTCAGGGGTTGGACTGGATAGCCCTTTGGGTGTCTTCCAACTCTGTGATTCTATGAGAGTGTGATCAAGGTGGCAAAGTTATTAATGAGGAAGAACACACCACCTAAGAAAGGCTGCAGCACTTTGTTTTTGCCTGAGCCTACAGGGAACAGCAAGATTTTGCCATCTCCTCTCCTCTATCCCCTGCCGAGTTCAGTGCAAAGTACTTTTGCACTTTCAGTTCAGTTTGGAGCAATTGAAGTAATTAGTGAACAAAAAGGAAAAGTGGGAGGACCAGCGAGAAACTGGGACATTTTAAAAACAGCTGAAAAGGTGGCACAATAGAAGATTAATTGGGATTCTCCATGCCAAACTGGAACAGTTTGAGGCTGTGCTTATGTACACAAAAGGTGTCTAACTGGCTGAGCTGCAACCCTTCATACAGATGAGGTGCTGCTCTGAGGGCCTTTGGCTTTTCTGGTATCTGTGCACATTTGAAGAGGTAAGCTAGGCAAAAGGTAGAGTACGAATTACTCTTTGGAACTTCCCCTCTCATTTGCCTGGAGATTTCAGAATCTCCATAGGGATATGTGGAAGGTCCCAGATCAGTCCCTGGCAGCTCTAGTTATAAAGATCTCAAATATGAGAAGATCAGAAAAAATTTCTTCCTGAGATAACTGCTGTCAGTCTTAGGGAGGCTATATTGGGGTAGATGGTAAATAACCTAATATAAATGTACCTTCTTAGGTATCTATATTTAATTGTTCTTGTTGTTGTTGTTGTTGTTGTTGTGTGCCTTGAAATTGTTTTGGATGTATGGAAACCCTACAGTGAAGATATCACAGGGTTTTTCTTGGCCAGATTTGTTCAGTGGGGGTCTCTCACTGCCTTCCTCTGAGGCTGGCAAGAGTAATTTCAGGCATAGCTTGTCACAACAAGTATTCCCCCACACAGTCCAGAGTCAGAGAAAATCTGAAAGAGCCCCTACACCCACTCACCCACCCCACCCCACCCCACCCCACAACTGAATGGGTACAATCTTTCAGGAGTCTTCTCCATTCCAATTCATCAAAAATCCTCCATTCCATGGCCACTGACAGTATTACCGGCAACTAGGTATTTACATATGTACACGCCAATCCTCTAAGGGCTTGCCTACATGAGAAGAAATAATGCTCATATCAGTGCATTATAGCCAATTTGCAGCAGCATCGTTTTGTTCCCACAGTGGTATCTTAAGAAACGATAGGCTGCGAAGCTCTCCACTCGAATGTTCACACGGCCACAAATCAAGATGGCAACTGTGTCATTATTATTATTATTATTATTATTATTATTTGCACAGTGGGGGGATATCGGGGAAGACAGTTGCAGGAAGGTGAGAATCCAGCAGTGCCCAGAGAGGACAAAGATGGCAGCCACCATGAGGAAGAGGAGGAGAGATTGAGCCACCCACTCTTCACCCATCCCGATTGTGGCAGTGGCCTCCGATTCCAGCTGCAGTTAAAGTGATAGGAGGAGCTGCCTGGCCAGCCACTGGTTGTGGAGAAGGAAGAGGAGGGTGACTCTTCGACACTCCAGCTTAATTTCATCTTCCCAGGCTAGGCTGCTCCTTCTCTCATGCCTGTGCATGGAGCTCAATGTCAGAGGGCTTTGGAGGGCATGGGAAGGAATGAGAAAATGAGCAGCCAAGCCCGGGAAGGTGAGATGAGCTGGAGCATCAAAGAGCCACCCCCCTCTTCCTTCCCTGCAACCAGTGGCTGAACAGGTGGCTCCTCCCATCCCTTTAATTGCAGCTGGAACTGGTGGCCGCTGCCAGAATGGGTGAAGGGCAGGTGGCTAAGTCTTTACTCCTCTTCCTCATGGTGGCCGCCCTCATCATCATCTCCAGGCACTACCGGGTTCCCCTCTTTGCCAAGTTGACAGTTTTAAAAAAAGTTTAAAAAGTGCACGATTGCTAGCACTTCGAGGCACTTGATGGCAAGCCTGCCTCTGCGCATGTCTGACCAATGAGATGTTCAGTTCTGCCCTCTCCAGACTGTGCAACAAATCACATCGGTTGTCCCAACAAGCAGGAATGCACATTTCCTTTGAGATTTTTAAAAGCTTGGGAGAAGCCGTAAAGGCTTTCCCCACAGAGTGTTTTGTGTTTTCTGCCCCCCTCCTTCCGACTATGTTGAATTGCTGCGGGATTCCATTGGGACAAAATGTATTCTCCCCAAATTCTATGAGGAGTATTTTCACTGTCTAGACAACCCCTAACGAAAGATTTTTTGGGCAGCTCACAGAACAGAAATAGCAGAGATAAGATGCAATACAATGCATCAAATAAGTATTTCATATCTAAAGGGCACCTCATTAACTAGACAGTTCACCGAAATTCTTTTTTCTCCACAAGTTTCTGCTTCTTTAATTTTGCAGCCAGCTGTGGATTAAGTGGGTAATAAAAAGATTGCATGCTACAAGAGAAAACTATCAACACTAGCAGCTAATAATATGATGACATTTCATAAGCTCTACATAATGGTTCTAATTAAGGCAGCCAGAGCTCTAAGCAAGGTTATGTCAAGATTAAAGGCCCACATAACTAAAAACACTACTGGGCTACTGTAGCGTCCATCAGCTAGGCAAAACTCAGCATGCAGCACAATTGAAACATAAAAAATCATGTATCAGTTAGAATGGCAACTAAAACTCTCATTTTTCTCTTTCTTTCATAAACCTGTAAAAATGCACAGATTTAACAGACCAAAAGCTGCTGCTGCTTTCAGCATTCTAATTTTCTATTTTAAAAAGCATGGTTTTTTAAAAATCATATTTATAAGTTACCATAACATTTCTCTTTGACCAAATGAAAAAGCTGTAAATGGGTATTTATTCTGTGCAAAATTCAAATGTGGTTGATTTGTGTGGAAAGCAGCATGGAAGTACAGGGGAGTCTTTAAAGCTGATTTGCAGTTCATGACTTATTCTACACAATATTTGCACATATTTGGTCATTTTGCACACAAAATAGTATTTTATATGCAGGAAACACTTTTTTTAATTCACAGAAAATAATATTTCTGTACAGAAATACCGTTTTCTTCTCAGAAAATGTTATTTCCTGTGCAGAAAATCTGTTTTCTGTGCAAAACAACCATGTGCAAAATGGTTGCATAAGGGGCAGAATAAATCCTGAATTGCAAATAGGCTTTGAAGACTTTTTTGTAAAGGGCAGGAAATTGCTAAAATTACCGTACTCGTTACTTCCTTCAAGAAGACACTTAGTGAAGAATTACATCCTTGGGGACAAACGATTTCCATCACTGGCCTAAAGGCTTGTGTGCTCTTCCTCTCTGTCCTAGACTTTCTCATCATAAAGGGCAATTGCAAGGAAGCCTCAAAGGCTGTGGATGGTGTACCAATATTTGCAATGTTGGCCAGGTGTTCAAATAGTGGGAGTCACTGTAACTCTTAAAGGGGAATGGCTCTAGATCAGTGGTTCTTAACTGTTGGTCTGTGGACCCCCCAGGGGCCCACGATGTCCTCACAGGGGGTCCATGGAGGCTGGAAGGCTGTTCAGCCCATCTCCTCCCTGCAGTGGAGTGGCCACATGACAGGAGCCAAGGCAAAACCTGGCTGGCGCATTGCCATTCAATCTGCTCCTGCCACAATCTTGCTGGAAAAAGCAGGAGAAAAATCTTTCCTCTCCCTACCTGCCTCTCAGTGACTGTTTAATAGAGGGTGGAAATGTATTATTATTATTATCCACTATTATTATTATTAGGGTTTTAAATCTTGAGGTAAGTCTTCAGGATCCACAGCAACAAAAGATATTTACAGAGGGGGGCTGGTAAAGAAAAGGTTAAGAGCCACTGAGATAGATATCTTCGCCAAGAACTCACAGACGCCCCACACAGCGTGGCCAATTTTAGAGGGTCATGAGAGCACTTCTCCCACACAATTAGGGTTACTCCAGTATATGTCCAGGAAATCTGGGAAAATACTGGATTAAAGGGACTAAAAATTGTCCCATCCAGCTGGGCTCCTCAAAGCAGCAGATCCTGGATTCCTCCACCTCTGGAGAGAGCTGGATGAATCTGGGATCTGTCTGCTGCTTTGAGCAGCCCAGCCTGATGGGCTGGCATAGGGAGGGCGGGCATGGAGTGGTCTTCCCCAGGTGGCAGTTTTTGGGGGGCTGCACTCCCTCCTGCCTCACGTCCTCTCCTGCCTACTTCCTCCCCCACATGTCCCTGCCCACTTGCTTGTTTCCTGCATGGAGTTGAGGTGAGTCTTTGGGTGCCCGCCCCCGCGGGTGCTCTGGGTGCCCTCTTCCTCCCACCCCTCGCGGGTGCTCTGTCCCACTTTTGTGGCAGAGAATTATGGCAACCCTACACGCACATCAAGAGCTAAAGGTTTTTGCTGTTGTTGTTCTGTGCCTTCAAGTAGTTGCTGACTTATGGCAACCCTAAGGAGAACCTATCATGGGGTTTTCTGAGCCTGAGAGTATATGACTTTCCCAATGTTTTCCATAGCTGAGCAGGGATTCAAACCCTGGTCTCCAGAGTCATAGTCTGGCACTCAAACCACTATGCCATGCTGGCTCCTAAAGGTTTTTGTTACCGCATTTTAAATTGTTGTGATTGTACTTGAAGCTGGAAATGCCAGATCCAAATTATTCCTTCAGGGAACCTTTCCTGAAAAATTGAAGCCTCTGATCATGCTTTCTTTAGGGTTTCTTGCTTCTGGTTGCCGACGCACATTAGTTTAAAGAAGTGCTCAACATGAAAGTTTAGCAGTCTTCTGAAATGTCAGCTTTCTAAAGATTGTTATATTTAGAATATATCTTAGGTTTCTATATAAATGGCAGTGCCATATTGTTGAACTGAGCATTCTCAGAACTGATGCTTTCAAAGGTAATGCATATGTTCACAACTTGGCCTTTTATGTTTCATGCCTTTGTGTTTTAATTGGAATTTTTTTTTAGGATGAAAAAAGTATCCTCAGCCACTTGCTTTCAAACCAATCACCAGTCTAAAAGCCTGATCTACTTCACAGTTGTGAAGGATAAATGGAAAGAAGAATCATGTACACCACCTTGTTTTACTCATGAGAGCCAGATAAAAATGTAATATTAATCATTCAAAATTTGGGCAAAGGTTAACATCAGAGCTGCTATTGCTTAGAGAGGAACTATGGTATTCCAAAGATCCCTAGAGCCTTACCACACTCTGTAGAAAAGCAGCAAAGCAGCAGGAACATTCAATCTTTCCTGCTGCCTTACCGCATGGTGTCGGTGTTCCTCCAGTGTTCTTTTGTTCCAGTCCCGTGGGGGACCGAGGTAAAAGTGCATCTTTCAGCAATTGGATTTTTCTGGTTAGCAAAAAGACACACTTTTACCTTGGTCCCACATGGGATCAGAACAAAAGAATACCGACATCAAGCGATAAGGCAGCAAGAAAGATGGAACATTCCTGCTGCTTTGCCACTTTTCTTTGGAGTGCAGTAAAGCTCCTAGACCTGTACCCAAACTGCATAGTAGTTGTGATGGTGAAACACTTATTTAACAGACAATCAGGTTAATGGAGGAGGAGCCCAGGTCACATTTACTAGTTTTCTGTTTGGCATAATATGTTCATATCTCTCAGCAGTCATTTCCACTGGGACACTCAGGACACCCAGTTAGAAGCAATATGCTCAGAAGCAAGCTGTGTCTGGAACATTATGTCCACCCTTGTGTTGATGCTCACCATAGGCTAAGAACTGAA
This sequence comes from Gambelia wislizenii, assembly GCA_030847615.1. Lineage (NCBI taxonomy): Eukaryota > Metazoa > Chordata > Lepidosauria > Squamata > Crotaphytidae > Gambelia > Gambelia wislizenii. The sequence goes on along the minus strand of JAUMIR010000004.1, from coordinate 320,207,445 downwards.
AGCCCCAAAGGTTTGTGCTTACTTGCACATCTCTCTCCCTTTCTCTCAATCTCAATCTCTTTCAGCCTCACACACACAGTTTCAAATGGTATTTCAGAAGCAAATTGCTGTCTTGTGGTCCTAATGTAATTGAAAATACTACCAAAAGGAGAAAGGAAGACAGATACCTTAACTCACTAGTATGCAAAACAAAAACAACCCCCCCTAACTATACTAGATAACTGTTAATACAAATACTTTGTATTATATTAGCTTCAGTTTCTAGAATATAGTTGTTTTATGTGTTTAGCAAATTCATAACACACCTTTCAGCACCAGAAGACCTCCCATTCTAGTTTATAATAATTTCATTAAAAAAAACCCCAAAAAACCTCCCACCCCCCAAAAAACACTCAAAAAGACAATTAAAAAGCCAGCTTAAGTGAAATTTCAGCAGTGGGTTGGACTAGATTGCCGTTGTGGTCTCTTCCAATTCAATGAATCTATGATTCTATAATTCTAATAAGACCATTCATTGGAACAGAAAGGTTTTTAAAAGTTTAACTGCAGAAACAGAGCAGTGAATCCATACAACCATCACTAGGGGGAGAATTTCCCAAACAAGCGGCCACCAAGGAAAAGGCCCTCTCTCCCTGGTACCTGATAATCTGATGAACTTTGATGGTGGGCCAGAAAACAACACTACTGAGGCTGATCTTAGGGCCAAGAGAGGTTCATTTGGCCACAGACTGCTAGTTCCCAAAACAGTCAAGGTTAATATGTTCTGATGGTGATTTTTCTTAACTTGGTTTGATGTTCCAGCTGTTGCCTCATGCATCTATCCATTTTCTTCCACAGCAGCTTATTGTTTTTGGAATTCATTGCCCCTAGATATTTCAGTCTCACCCACTCTTCAAAAAGCACCACAAGAGATCTCTCTTTCCTCAAGCTCTTTCCACCCCTTCCCGTCCTCCTTTTCATGCTGAAAGAGACTAACAGAGTTACTTCTTTGAAAACTAATTTTCTGAGATGTTTAGCTTCAATTCTTACCACCGGCACCTTGCCTGCATTTATCTCGTGGTTTAGACTATAGGTCCACAGAGGTAACTTGGTCATGGTGACTCACTCCACTGTATCATAGACTGCCCTGTGCTTTTAAGTGTTTAAGAAATATTTCAACTAGTAGCCACCATCCTAACATAGCAACAGGAGTTACATCTTGGTTAGAGGGGCAACATAGATGCAGTGGGTATAGAATCACAGAATCATAGAGCTGGGAGAGACCGTAAGGTTTAAAAACCTCCAAAGGAGGAGACTCCATCTTCTTTGGAGGTTTTTAACCAAAGGCTGTATGATTGTGTGTTCCTGCATGGCAAGGGGTTGGACTGGATGGCCCTTGTGTTCTCTCCCAGCTCTATGATTCTATTCTGCATCTATGATTTATGTGTTTATAGGATTGACCTTTTTAGTCATCAGCGCGCTTGCAGAAAGCTTGGGATGAGTCCTTCCTGAATCTTCGTTTGCGAAGAGAAGCCAGAGAGAGAGAGAGAGAGAGAGAGAGAGAGAGAGAGAGATTGATTTAATTGGAAGGATAAAGAATGCTAAGGATGTTAGAGCCCTGACAGATTGGAGTAAAGGTCCAGCATCCCATAGTTACAAAGGGGGGAAATCAGACAATAACCACCAGACCTAAATGAGGGAGAACCACATGAAAGAGAACAGTTTGCATAGAAAATGTTGAAACTCCTGTGATTTCAAGTTCAGTTAAACATGTACAAAACATTCTGAGCCATGTTCCAAAACATCTTGTCATATTCTGATGGCATGATAACTGTTAGAACATTGAAATAAGATACAAAGAACAAGTGTGACACACATAGTTTGGAAATAGTGCTTGCTCCCTATTGGTGGGTTGTTTGTGAGTCATAGCCTTTTGTTGCTCGATTGCTGCCAGTAGATGTTTATCTAAGAATTCTATATAAGGTTGGTTTAAATGCTAGTTTAGGGTGGAACTCGGTTACCAAACCAGAGTCCAAACTTGACACTGTTGTCACTAAACAAACTGCTCAGTTCAGTCTACTATCAGATTCCATTCATGAACCTTATAGGGTTTTTTTAAAAAATCTCTTTGGTAGCTAACAAGATGCCTCTAGAAAGCTAGCAAATAGGACATGAGAGGAACAGCATTCTTCTTCTCCTGTTGCTCCTCAACAAGTTGTAATTCAGAGGTATACCACCTTTAAAATGTGAGGTTCCACACAGTCACTGTGACTAGCAGCCATTAGAATCATAGACTTGGAAAAGACCACAATGGCCATCTAGGCCAACCCCCTGCCATGCAGGAGTACCCAATCAAAGCACTCCAGACAAATGGCCATCCAGCCTCTGTTTAAAATCCTCCAAAGAAGGAGACTCCACCACACTCTGAGGCAGTGCATTCCACTGTCAAACAGCTGTTACTGTCATTGTTCCTAATGCTTAGGTGGAATCTCTCCACAGTAACTATCTTCTCACCACCACCACCACCAAAACCCAAACAAGTGGGACCAACATACCAGCATATTTTAGCCCAAAGCTCTTCTTTGCTTTTGTTGTGTTCCTTCAGGTCATTTCTGACTTATGGCAACACTAAGATGAACCTATCACGGGGTTTTCATTATAATATTTTATTCAGAGGAGGTTTGCCTTTACAGTAGGACCCCCATATCCACTGATTTATTATCCACTGATTCAATTATCCACAGGACACAACACGGCACACCTACCATAGACTCTTCCAAGAAAATGTGTCCTCTCTAGCCATGTTCTAGGTCTTCCAAGGCAACTTTATGGTATTTTAAACCAGAAATCCCATTATTTTCAATGGCGTTTGCTATTATCCATGGTTTTCAGTATCAACAGCCCCCCCCCCGAACCAATCCCCAGCAGATACAGGGGTCCTACTGTGCCTTCCTCTGAGGCTGAGTGAGTATGACCTGCCCAAGGTCACTCAGTGTGTTTCCATGGCTGAATGGGGATTTGAGCCCTGGTCTCCCAGAATCCTGGTACAACACTCAAACCATGCTGTGTCTCCTTACCAGTAACTAAGCTTTACAAGAGGCATTTTAATCTTTTACAATACTAAAGGTGGCCTTTCCTTCTATTAATAAGAAGCACCTGCTTTCCTTGATTAAATTTTAAGTTTTCACGCTGCCTTCCATGCATCAAAAAAGACATTTGAAAATTACTTACCCTCAGGCAATTAATCAGTTCATTGGTAAGAAGCTGATGCTTAACCAAGTAAGAGTTCTTTCATGCAGCAAAATAAAGCCCAACAAAACACATACAGCAAGTTTAGCATTATTGTTCTGCAAAACAGACATGCATTGCATACATCTCCCAGTGCTCACCTTTTCGAACCATGACTTTGAAACCAACCGCAAGTGTTATGCATGAAGTTTAATTGCGAACCGGTGCAAAACCTGGATGCAAGGTCTTATCTGTGAAAGAGGAAGAGAAAGAAAAGGATTTTACTGAACAGTTAAATAAAGTGTAATAGGCACTGCAAAATCTGTATAACAGGGAAAATTGAGATAGAGGACAAAACTGTACACCTGTCCATTCTAGGTAAAGAACCTTACATCAAAATTGAGGAGGAGACAGCACCTTCCACCATATTTATGGGCAGAAGGCCATGTTAGGGGGATTTGGGGCAGCCCTCCTCCAAGCACACTGCTCTGTTCTCCAAGACCTCACTCTCCCACCTTGCGCTACACAAGCATTGGCTGCCCAAGGCAGCCATCTCACTCTGTCTACTAGTAGGGCCAGCCCTGAGGTTGGATATCCTTTTCCTGTGACTGGGAATTTAGCTCCAGACATAGGACACATACAGCTCAGACTGGGTATTATGAGAGTATTCCACAAAGGCTTCACCAACTGTACTGGGCTTAACAATAGGAAAGAATAGGAAAGCCACAAGAGGAAACCTGAGGCCCTCCAGATGTTGCTGGACTCCGACTCTCATCCACCCCAGCTAGCATGGCCAATGGCTGGAAAATATGGGAGCTGTAGCCCATATGTAGCCGTCTGGGGGGGCACAAGTTCGCCATCTTCACTTTAATGCCTCTCATGATGTGAAATCAGAAGTAGTTTGTTTGTTATTAGTTACATGTATATCTCATTTCCTCCAGTGAGCTCAAAGCAATGTTCATGGTTCTCTTCTACATCATATTATCCTCATAATAACCACATGAAGTAGCTCAGGAAGAGAAAAGGAGGTTGTAAGGGGCCCGAGGTTACCCAAGGAATTTCACAGTCCACCAGAACCTGGATCTAGAACCTGGATCTCCCAACACCTTATTTATTCATTTAATTGGTATTTAATTAATTTATGTGCCTCCTTTCTCCAAGAAGGGACCCAAGGTTGCTAACAAAATCATATAAATAGAGTTTAAAACCATTAAAAACCTCACAATATAAAAATCAAAAATTTCACAAATCACATGAAAGTTATAAGATAAAAATAAGCAAAATAAAAACAAATAAAAACACACCCCAACAAATGCCCCAACCATTATACTATGGTGGCTATATTGCCTGTCTCCATACCAAGCCTGACCATACTTAAAGTTCCTCCTGTGAGGCCTTCTCCAGGTTCTCCTGGCATCTGACATTGCTGTTAAAGATATGGGCTACATCACAATCTATGTTTTGTGACTTTATAAACCCATAGCTATTTTACAGAGATGTAACAAAATCCTGTTAGTGAATTGCAAAGATGTGCATTTGGAAACTGCCGAGAGTGCTCCATTGTGCATCAAGGACTTCTGATGTGCACTCGGCACTTCTGATGAGCATTGGGTGCTCCTGTTCTCTTTTTCCATCATGATTTGGATATTTGGGTGGATGCTGTTCAGGTGGTTCAGGAATGAGACCAAATCTTCTTCTTTGTGGTTCCAAATGGTGAAAGTGTCATCCATATATCGGAACCACCCAAATATCCAATTTACAATGGAAAAAGAGAAGGAAGGAACACTGCCATTTTTGGATGTCCTAGTCATCCGCAAACCAAACCAATGGTTAGGCCACAAGGTATACAGGAAACGCACACACATGGACAGATATCTACATAAGAACTCCAATCATCACCCAGGACAAAAAAGAAGCACAATAAAAACATTGGTAGACTCTGCAAAAAGGATCTGCAAACCTCACTATCTGGAGGATGAACTCAGGCACCTAAACTGGGCCCCACAGGCTAATGGTTGCTCCAGATCTGACATCACAAGAGCAGCCAGACCCAGAAAAAAAACACAGGAATGAAGAAGAAAGGGGAGCATGCAGTGCCAGCAGAAAATTAAATAATCCTAATTCCTGGTAGGGTAAACATCTCCCCAGTGGAAGTATAAAGGTTCCCCTTTGAATGTAACAGTGAAGAACAAGTCAATTGAGCTTTTTATCTTACCTTCCCACTGTTATATCTAGCAGAGCTCTTCCTTTGGTCAGGAAAACAATCAGAGGATACTTTCGCTTAAATTATACACAGAATTCATGTTTCTCTAACTAAAAGCTTTTCAAAGACACTCAAAGTGGCAAGATAAGTTCTTCCCACTATAAGTATTATCATTAGCAACCAGCTTCTAATGGTAGGTTGCATGGAGGAAACAGAAAAGAAAGAGGTCAGCAAGGTCATTCTAACCTCTTAAAACCAATTATGCACAGGTTAAGAAGGTACCAGTTTGACTTTTACATCTAAAGCTGAAAGGAGAAGGCTAGACAGTTGAAAAGAGCAACTTTTTCAGCATCTGTAAACACATGCAAATAACCAAACTAAACTGTTATGTTGCCTTAGAAATTAGCATGCCATTTTGTAGTTGTAGTTGACCCTTTTGGTATTGCTTGTAACCCACTCCTTGGACAACATGAACAGGTATCATGGACCACCAGGGCTTCCGAAGGTGGAGATCGGGGACGTTTGGCTGGAAGAACTTACAACAAAGTCCAGTGATGAGAAACAATCCATGGGGCATACAGAAAGAGAAGACATATCACCTGACTCAGAGTCTCCCTGAAAGCTATCTGAAAGCCCATATCTCCCACAATGAATCTGCTGAAGTCTTAGGACCTTCAGGAGAGAGCTTTCTCTCCATCCCACTTCAGGCTCAGCTGGTGAGGATGCAGGGGAGATCCTTTTCAATAGCTGCTCCTAGGCTTTGGAACTCCTTTCCAAGGGAGGTTCGGCCTTTCTAGTCTCTGCTATCTTTTCCCTGGCAGACAAAGACCTTCCTGTTTAAACTGCCTTCACTGGCCAAGGTGGAGCAATATGCGATAAGGTATGCTGTTTTTAGTATGTGATATGTATTTTAATTGTCTTAATAGTTAATGTCTTAAAAGCAGTGTTTTAGCTGGATGTGTGGTTTAATGCTTTATAAACTTTTGTACTGCAAATTGTTTTAGATACTTTAATTTATATCATAAGCAGCTTTAAGTCCCACTTAGGAGAAAAGCAAAAGATAAATCAAATAAATAAACAATAAGTCTTGTGTTTAAAGTGATGAGCCCAAGTCAACTATGCCAACACCTAAGCCTTTTCTTTCTTTCTTTTAAAACATTTCTCTCCCACCTTTTATCATGGAATCTCAGGATGGCATACAATATAAACAATTTAAAATACTTCCAGGATTAAATAAGTAAAAACATATTAGACAGATCAACAGTTAAAACAACTACAAGAGTTCCTACAATTTGAAACCATGCATGTGTACACTGCAAAATAAATTAGTCCCCAGGGGCTTTAATTAAACACACATTGTGGCTCAGTATCAGAAAGAAAACAAGACTGGCACCTGCTAGACCTCCAAAGGGAGGGCATTCCATAATCAGGGTGCCATAACCAAGAAGGCCCTCTGCCATGTGCACATACTTCATATTCCTCCAACCCATGGGACAAGGGTCCCCCAGGCAGACCTCAGTTCTTGGGCAGGTCTATACAAGTATACCTCATTAACAATGTAGATGCATTCCCGGGCATTACATCTTTAACAGAAACTTTGGTACCAGAGGCAGAAATAATGTGGAAAGAAGAGGGATAGATTCCAGCACCACAAAAAGAAGAGTAGTTCAACATGTTTCAGCAAACTTTTCATTCAAAACTAACAATATGAACATGTGATATGAAACAACCATGTTAGGTAAGTGTTGCACATTTTGAATCTTGAGACCACTTGAAGGTTTCTTCCAAAATGTATCTGGGGATGACTTTTGCCTTCACCAGCCTCCATTTTTAAAATCATTTCTGTTTTGGTGGCCAAGCATACAAGTGTATGCATTGTTACAATGCACAGAGTACCTGGAGAGGCAGGATAGTCTCCACTTTTCTTTCTGCTTTGCTGTTCACACATGCTCAGTAAGATTTTCTGGAGGGAAATACTTTTTAACTTGCCTGTTGTAGGCAGGTGCATACAGCTACAGTAGGACTGGCTACAGAAGAATCCCATTCTTGCTCAGCTCAAGCTTTATTGCATTGATTGCTGCAGACACAGTGCCAAAACCTGATACTGCAAGTCTCGTTGTCTACCTCTCTTTCCTCATTTTCTCAATGCTGATGCTGCTAAAAAAAATTCAGCTAGATAAAGAACCAGGAGGAAAGTGGGGCTGGACAGGCATAAAAAGACTTGGTAAAATGGAGTTTCCTTATCAGAGGCTTTGTTAACAGAGATATACAAGTAATGTATAGGGAGAGTTTCTTCAAACATCAATGTCCCAAGCTGTTTAGGGATTTAAATACCATCGCCAGCACCTTATATTCAGACATGGAAGCAAATTGGCAGCCAGAGAAGCTCCTTTAAGACTGGTGTTATATGTTGTTGCCTAAACTGCATGGGGTCTGTGGGGACCATCTAACATTAAATTAAATTGGAGAAATTAGCTACTCAACTTGGCATGCGAGAGGTTGGGCAACAGTGGGACCTTTTAACCTATGTATACGGGTAATACCAGAGGAGACTCTAAGCCAAAAGGTGCAATTAAATGATATTTATTGGAAATTAATATCAACAGCAATCATGCAAACACTCAGGCTTCAAGCACTCACATGAGGCTATTGAAAATAATAGGAAGTATTTGGATAGAGGAAATAAAGTAAGGGGGTAGCAGGTTACACTGTACCAATCCTGCAGAGCTGAGATTGCGAAGTAAACCAATAGTAAGGAAATCTGGAGGACAGACTGGAGACACAAACTGACATGAAGTCAGAAAGTGGGGATTCATGCACACATTGGTCATGTTTTAGGGTGATATTTATATGAACTATTTACCCTGACGGGATGGAAGCCTTGCTTGAAATACAAATACAATGGTTCTCGGAGGTTCCCAAAACAAAGGGTACTCCGGAAGAGTTAACAAACACTAATGGTAAATGTTTTTAGAATAGAATAAGAAACAGGCAAGGTCTTTGGATAGAGGGGAGAAGGACAGGAGGACCCACATTAAGGTCTCTTGCTATCATTGAGTGGATTACTGAATGACTCACCTCCAGATATTACAGTAATTCCTGATCTGAGTATTTGGTTTCTAAGGAATTTTCAAAGGCCCCTCCCTTGGTCTTGCAGGAATCCCACCTTGGTATTTGGGGGTCCCTGATTTATTTGCAACTATGTGGATAGCCACCTTAGCCAAATTATTAAATATAGCCAATTATTAGATAGTCTAAGATGGGGGCTCTCAGGGTAGGTAACAATGTTGCTCATACAGTACTCCCCCGTGTTTATAAGCCCAAAGCTGAGAGAGCAAGAGAGAACATGCATGTGAAAGCTGCCCAATAAATTCAGTTTGCAAAGCTTTAAGAGTGAGCGGCATTCACTATGATATCTGCCAGCTCACAGAGGCTCAGCTTTTGGGCTATCACCAGGGCTGCCACACTCTGAAATAGTTCTATAGGAACTCTCCAAGGTCCTGAACATCAGTGACTGCCTATGAATAGGTTCATATTGGATTAAAACTCCCTGCTGCAGGAAGGCAGCTAACTTGGAGACAGAATTTTTTTAAAAAGAATACATTTCTCTTCCCAATGGAAGAGGGGGAAATTTAAAAAGTGAAAAAAGTGAAATTTTCAATTCTGAGATGTGACACCAGAGTTCTACAGATACTGTGGACTGCTAAAAAACCAAACCAATGGGTCCTAGAGCAAATCAAGGCTGAACCCTCCCTAGAGGCCAAGCTGACTGAACTGAGACTGTTGTACTTTGGACATATCATGAAAAGACATGACTCACTCGAAAAGACAATAATGCTTGGTAAGGTAGAAGGCAATATGAAAGGAGGAAGGCCACATTCAAGATGGATAGACTCAATCAAGGAAGCCACAGCCTTGAGTCTGCAAGACCTGAGCAGGGCTGTTGATGACAGGGTGACTTGGAAGTCTCTCGTTCATAGCATCGCCATAAGTCAAAGTTGACTTGAGGGCAGCTAACAACATCAACATCATCCTTTACTGACTGACTGTCACTTTGTTATTTTAGCAACATAAACTGTGTTATATGCATGAAATGATACAATTATATAATTTGGTTTGGCACAAAAGTATCACGTTTGGAAGTACAGTTCACTCAGACAATACTGTATTTATAAACTGAATTCTCTTTTTAAAAAATGTTACATTTTTGTTACAAATGGAGCTACAAGGTCTTGAGCTGTAAGAAACTTCTTTGGTTTTGCCCCTGTATAAGGAACAGGCAAATAAATAAATAAAGCAACTATCAAATCAGTAAAATAGAAAAAATATATTGTCTCCTCTAATCATCCACACTGTCAAGCAGACATAAAGCATTCATGCTCAGATAAAGAACTGAGAGAAGGATGCCAAGACCAGGAAATATAAAAGTCTTCCTCTTACATAGTTTTTTTTTTAAAAGCTTTGGAGGAGTAAACATATGAACACCCGTCTTAAAGAGTTTATTCATCATTCTAAGAGAAAATATTCCAAAATCTTATTTTTTTTCCACTTTTCTTTTTCAATTTTCTATATTTCCAATTTTTCCAGGATACTTTTTTTTTTAAGTGGGGAAAAAAGTGTTTATCCCCTCAGTCCCCCCACCCCGATCCTTCACATCTCTGGGTAAACTATTGCTAATTTTCTCTGCTCCAACTCTGTCCCACTTAGAATTAGGTATTAGAGGTAGAAAACCTGTGGCCTTGCATATGTTGATGGATGGCAAAGACTGATAGAAACTGGAATCCATGCCACCTGGAGAGCCACAGGTTCCCCAGTCCAGATTTAGCCATCCTTTCCAGAACAGGCTATTCAGTGCCAAACATATTAATAATCTATGCTATACTCAATCTAGCAGCTAGGTCCTACTTCAAAATATATATCAGGCAGTCATCAAAGGACTATAAAAACAATATGCAAGGGTGAGGTCACTGAGCTGTTTGATTTTGTCTTTTGGAAAGGGGTACAACCTGATGCAAGTTCTCTAAGGATCACTTGATCTAAAAAAAAGTATATAAAATTTACAAAGTAAATAAAACAAACATATATAGTTGGACCCCTGTATCCATGAACCAATATCTGTGGTTTCAGTTGTCCACAGGAGACAAAACAGGGACACATACCATAGAGTCACCCTAGAAAATGCCTAGAGAGGCATCCTCTCTAGAAATCTTCTAGGTCCTCCAACACAACTCTATGGTATGTTTTTACCAGAAGTCAATTATTTTAATAGGGTTCACTGCTATCCAAGGTTTCCCATATCCATGGTAAGCCCCATGGACACAGGGGTCTGGCTGTATCTAATTTCCACTGCACCTGTTGCCCATAACGTTTGTGGAAGATGAGAAAATTACTCAGAAGACTAGAGCGGCCTGTAGAAGGACCATGTGAACCCCCACCTCTAGAGGTGAAGAAAAGTTTGGTGAGTACCAGTGTTCTCACAGGGTTATGCAGCCTCAACACCCACTGACTGTTTGAAGGTTTGTCCTACAGTTGAGCCTCACTGATGCAAACAGGTTACAGGGAAGCAGACTCTGAATTATAGAATAGAATCATAGAGTTGAAAGAGACCACAAGGGCCATCCAGTGCAACTCCCTGCCATGCAGGAATACTATACACAACCAACAGCAGTTAGCCATCTAGCCTCTTTAAAAACCTCAAAACAAGACTCCACTTGCTGGTCTTATCTGGAATAGGTCCTTAAATCCACACCTCCTAACACTCCCCATGGACTAGAATACCAGTTTAGTTTTCAGAAAATCTATACTGACTTAGCTATCACTTGCATGATGAAGCACGGTAGTTCCTCAACTTTGGTCCTCCAAATGTTCTGAATATCAGCTCCCCAAATCCCTGACCATTGGTTGTGCTGGCTAGGGCTTCTGGAAGTTGAAATCCAAAATATCTGGAGGGCCAAAGATTGAGAACCCTTGACACAGAAGGTGCTGGGGCATTGCCTAGAGCAGGGAGAGTATTCACACAAAACACAAGGACAACTGAGCCTTGTTGTTGTGAAAGGAGGCTATTATCTACTCTCCTGACAGTGCTGGGAAAGATTGGTAGTGATGGATAAGCTCTCTTTCTGGGAAGCTCGTCTGGCATTGTGGATGATCTCACTAAGGAATAATTAGTCCATTTCCAATCATAGAATCATAGAATCATAGAATTGCAGAGTTGGAAGAGACCACGAGGGCCATCCAGTCCAACCCCCCTGCCACGCAGGAAATCTTGATCAAAGCATCCCCGACAGATGGCCATCCAGCCTCTGTTTAAAGACCTCCAAGGAAGGAGACCCCACCACACTCCGAGGGAGTGTGTTCCACTCCGAACAGCTCTTACTGTCAAAAAGTTCCTCCTCATATTGAGGTGGAATCTCTGTTCCTGGAGCTTGCATCCATTGCTCAGTGTTCTAGTCTCTGGAGCAGCAGAAAACAAGCCTGCTCCATCCTCAGCGTGACATCCTCTCAAATAATTAAACAGGGCTATCATATCGCCTCTTAACCATCTTTTTTCCAGGCTAAACATACCCAGCTCCCTAAGTCTCTCCTTATAAGGCATCGTTTCCAGACCTTTCACCATTTTAGTTGCCCTTCTCTGGACATGCTCCAAGTTGTCAATATCCTTTTTGAATTGTGGTGCCCAGAACTGGACACAGTATTCTAAGTGAGGTCTGACCAAGGCAGAATAGAGTGGCACTATTACTTCCCTTGATCTAGACACTATACTTCTATTGATACACCCCAAAATCGCATTGGCCTTTTTAGCTGCCGCATGACACTGTTGACTCATGTTCAACTTGTGGTCCACTAGGACTCCTAGATCCCTTTCGCATGTAGTCTCATTCAGCCAGGTCTCTCCCATCCTATATTTATGCATTTCATTTTTCCACCCTAAATGCAGTACTTTACATTTCTCCGTATTGAATTTCATTTTGTTAGCTTTGGCCCAGCTCTCCAGTCTATCCAGGTCATTCTGAATTTTGATCATGTCCTCTAGCGTATTAGCTACTCCTCCTAATTTGGTATCATCTGCAAATTTGATAAGTATGCCCCTAATTCCCTCATCCAAGTCATTGATAAAGATGTTGAATAGCACTGGGCCCAGGACAGAACCCTGTGGCACCCCACTGGTCACATCTTTCCAAGACGAAGAGGAGCCACTGCTGAGCACCCTTTGGGTTCGGCCGGTCAACCAATTACAAATCCATTGAACAGTTAACTTGTCTAGCCCACATTTTACAAGCTTGTTTGCAAGAATGTCATGGGGAACCTTATCAAAGGCCTTACTGAAATCAAGGTATGCGATGTCCACAGCATTCCCTTCATCTACCAAGCTGGTTAACTTTATCAAAAAAAGAGATCAGATTAGTCTGGCATGACTTGTTTCTCTGAAACCCATGTTGACTTTTTGTGATTATGGCATTGCCTTCTAAATGTTCACAGACTCTCTGTTTAATGATCTGCTCTAGAATCTTCCCTGGTATTGATGTCAGACTAACTGGACGATAATTGTTGGGATCCTCTTTTTTCCCCTTTTTGAAGATGGGAACAACGTTTGCCCTCCTCCAGTCTTCTGGGACTTCTCCTGTTCTCTAGGAGTTCTCAAAGATTATTGCCAATGGCTCTGAGATTATATTTGCCAGCTCTTTTAATACTCTTGGATGTAGTTCATCTGGTCCTGGAGATTTAAATTCATTTAGATTAAGAAGGTATTCCTGTACTACCTCTTTACTTATTTTGAGCTGGATTCCCCCTATTGTGTCCTCTGTTCCATTATCCTCAGGCTGGTCCTCCTTTTCCTTTTCTGAAAACACTGAGGCAAAGAAGGTGTTGAGTAATTCTGCCTTTTCTCTGTCCCCTGTTAGCATATTGCCATCTTCTCCACGTAGTGGCCCTATCATTTCCTTCTTCCTCCTTTTGCTGCGGACATACCCCAAAAAACCCTTTTTATTGTTCTTAACCTCCCTAGCAAGCCTGAGCTCATTCTGTGCTTTAGCTTTTCTGACTTTACTCCTACACGTGTTTGCTATCTGTTTGAATTCTTCTTTGGTGATTTCCCCCCTTTTCCATTTCCTATACATGTTCCATTTAAAACTTAGCTCCATTGAAAGTTCTTTAGTCATCCATCCTGGTTTCTTGAGACACCTCCCATTTTTCTTCCTCAATGGTACTGTTTGAAATTGTGCCTTCAGTATCTCCCTTTTGAGAAAGTCCCATCCGTCTTGAGGTCTCTTCTCTTTTAGTATTCCTGACCATGGGATCACCCCCAGTATTTCCCTGAGTTTATTGAAATCAGCTCTCCTAAAGTCAAGAATGCGTGTCTGACTATGCCTGGCTTCTCCTTTCCATTGTATAACAAACTCCAGGAGAACATGATCACTCTCACCTAAGGATCCCACCACTTGCACCCCATTAACCAGGTCATATCTGTTGGTTAGGATCAGATAGCTGACCCCCTTGTTGCCTCTTCCACCTTTTGGACCATCAAATTGTCTTCCAGGCATGTAAGGAATTTGCTAGACCTTGAAGTTTTGGCTGAGTTAGATTGCCAGCAAATATCAGGATAGTTGAAGTCACCCATCACTACTACATCTCTCCTTTCTGCATGTGTGTTCATCTGTTCTAGATGAATCAATCAATTCCAGAGTTCTCATTACATATTGTTAAATAGTTCTTAAACCAAGTTTCTGACTTCTTACAGAAAGAGCCTTTGTACTAAATTGATCTTGGGGATGACAGAGCGTTTATCAGTTACAATGGCTAATTCCCTGAAGTAATGGCATAAAAGAAAAGTAACCTCTAACAGAATGTCTCTGATTAAATAAAGACCAAGACCATGTGGAAGGGGGTGGGGTGATGACTAAGTCTAACTGTTTCAAAGTTCTTCAAACTTCCCCAAACTCAGAATTGAGGTTTTTGGGGAAGGAACATCCATCTGCCTACCATTTTCTGAGGCACATTTGGTTGAGATGCAACAGAAGGCATACTTGGTGTCCCTCCCCACCCCAAAATAATTGGTTCTGGAACCCCACCCTAAGAGAGGAAAGATTATCTCCCACCAGTTGACTTTGAGAAGGCAAATCCCTTTTCATCCAGGAGGCTTTTGGTAATTGACTGGTTGTTGAGGAGGAAGGAGCTTTTCATTTTAATTTATTTTATTTTAATTTAATTTATTGTGCTTTAACATCTGAAACTGTTTTGTGCTTTAGTTTATTTTTAGAGGGCTTGTCTATATGAGAGAATAAAATGTGGACTGATGCACAGTAATGCCAATTCGTAGCAGCTTTTATTTGTCTCCATGGTTTTTTTTAAAGATTGCAGGCATGCAAAGCCATACGCATCTGTTGTTCAAACAGATATGCCTGCGAATCAAGATGGCAGACGCGAGTAAATTGCTTGCATTGTTATTGTCACCAGTTGCGGTCACCAAACAGTATTTTTTTTAAAAGCAAATCCAAGGTGTGGAAGTGTGATCTTTCACTTAAGTAAACAGAAAAAAAGGAAAAAAAAGGTTGTTTCATTTCCTCAGTGCAGAATTGCCAAGGTGAGATTCCAACATGGCGGTTCCACGCACTTCCTTGCTGGCAAGCTCCACCCCCTGTGCACATCTGACCAATCAGCTCTTTGTCCACTCTGAGAATGCACAGTGATGCAAATCAGTTGTCCTAATGAGCAATAGTGCACATTCCCATGCATTATTTGAAAAAAATATGGGGAAAGCTGCAAAGGCTTTTTCTGTGGAGTATTTGGAGTTTTTTGCTCCTCTCCTTTCAAATATGGAGGAAGGATGCAGGATCCCATTTACACAAAACATTCTCCTCAAATTCTATGAGGAGTACTTTCATCATATAGGCAGGCCCAGGGTCAAATGAAGGGCATTTTGAACCCTTCAGCATGGGTCCCTGTATCTTGCAAAGATCTTTTATCCACTACCCTGACTGAAGAACCCAAGGCACTTGGGGCCAAATCAGATCAAGGCTGGTGAGATCCAGTGGTTGTGCCCAAGGGCTTACAAAAGGTCAAGGTGCTCATACATGAGCCTAAACAAGTTTCCTGCATGGCAGGATGTTGGACTGGATGGCCCTTGTGGTCTCTTTCAACTCTATGATTGTATGATTCTATGTTTTGAAAGGATAAGAGTCACTGAATGGCTCTGGAAGGTTCCTTCATCAAAGGTAACAGACTTCTGGGTAAAAAGGAGGAAGCAGTGAGGGGAGAAATGTGGCAACACTTTAAAGACGAACTGGTTTTTTATTTGCATGAATGTTCATGGATATAAGCCCACTTTGGGCCTGTCTAGATGGGGCAATATAATGTGGATTGGTGCACATTAATGCCAATTCACAGCAACATTCATTTGTCTCCATCAGATTTTGGGCAAGATCGCTGGTATGCAAAGCTATCTGTGTTTGATGTTCACATGTGTACATGAGTGCAAATCAAGACGGGGTCTGTAAGTGAATTACTTGCATTTTTATTCTCCACAAGTTGCCACTGCTGAACAGTATTTTTTAACAGTAAATTTAAGGTGCAGAAGTGTGACCTTCTGCTTAAATAAGCTTAAAAAACTGTTTCATCAGCTCTGTGCTGAGAAAAGTGTGCAACTGATACCACGAAAATCCAACATAGCGGTTCCAGCCACTTTGTTGCTGGCAAGCTCTGCTCCCGCATACATGTTCAACCAATCAGCTTTCCACTTCCACTCTTATTGAGGAATGTGCTGCAATCCAAATCAGTTGTCCCAATGAGCAGGAATGTGCATTTCCCTCACATTATTTTAAAAAAATCAGGAAAAGCTATGAAGGCTTTTCCTCTGTAGTATATGGCATTTTTTTTCACCCCTTCCTTCCAAATATGGTGAATC
The DNA here is from genome assembly GCA_030847615.1 of Gambelia wislizenii. Lineage (NCBI taxonomy): Eukaryota > Metazoa > Chordata > Lepidosauria > Squamata > Crotaphytidae > Gambelia > Gambelia wislizenii. The sequence continues at coordinate 320,191,135 of JAUMIR010000004.1, read as the reverse complement.
ACTACAGGATCCCATTTGGACAAAAGGTATTCTCCTCAAATCCTATGAGGTTTATTTTCACTGTTTAGGCAAGTCCCTAATCCATGAAAGCTCATGATAAAATAATAATAATAACAACAACAACAACAACAACAACAACTTCTATCCTGCTCCTCTGTAATGCAATCAGGGCGGCTTACAGTATAAAACTCCATAATTACATCAATACCCTAACCCACCCCATTAATTTAAAATAATATTAAATTAGAAAAGATTAAAAAACATACAATAATAAAATAGAAGAGGAAAAAAAATAATTCAATGGCAGCTCAAAGAGAAAAAGACAGCCAAATCTTCGGGCCGGGATAGTTACTCAGGATAGGCCTGCTGGAAAAGATCCATCTTGACAGCTTTTTTGAAACTAAGGTGGTAATAAGACGGATCTTGTCCGACAGGCCATTCCATAATCTGGGAGCGGCAACAGAGAAGGCCATCTGGGAGGTCACCGACAGCCTTGTTTTCATAGGTTGTAACAGATTCCTCCCAGAGGACCGAAGCAGGAGTGGAGGGTCATACAGGAGCCAGTTAGTCTTAAAGATACTATCACATTCCTTTCCGCCCCCTCTCCCTCTTCTTTACTCCTTTTTATGCTGTCAGAGACCAACATGGCTACTTCTTTGTAGACTTCTGGGTGATGCACTAGCTACACTGAATATAGAATGTTTATAAACTCTTTTGATAAACCAGCTTGATTTGTTGAGCAATATGAAATGTTCACATGAACAAGTTACTGCTCTCTTGTCAACTCATTCTTTCCATTTAAGGAGGATATGTAGACAAACTAGAACATGTCCAGAATAGTGCAACCAAGATGGTAAAGGGAACGGAAGCCAAGCCCTTTGAGGAACGCTAGAGGGAGCCGCATATCCTTAGTTCCAGAGAAGAGAAGAATGAGTGGTAATATGACAGCCATCTTTAAATTTCTAAAGGGCTATCATGTGGAAGATGGAGCAAGTTTTTTTTTCCAGCTCACTCCACCCACACGTTGCTCCAATCCACTAGACTCAAACCTATGGATTCAAATTACACAAAAGGAATTACTGACTGAACATTTGGAAGAATTTCTGACAGTAAGAGATGTTTGAAAATCATAGGATCATAGAGTTGGAACAGACCACAAGGGCAATCTAGTCCAACCCCCTGCCATGCAGAAATACACAATCAAATCATTCCTGACAGATAGCCATCCAGCCTACCTTTTTCCCTGTTGAAATTCATTTTGTTAGTTTGGAACACACTACCTCAGAAAGTGGTGATCTCTCATTTGTCATGGATTTTTAAACAGATTACTGCACTGGCTAGGGGTTGGACTAGATGATTCTTGGAGTACCTTCCAAAGCTATAATTATATGGCTGTGGCATTACAACAATGCCAGAGCTTGGAAATTAACTATTTTTTTAAAATTAGAAATCCCATCCAACATAGCCAGGGACCAGACTCTGGGAGCTGTAGTCCAAGACGTTCCAAGCTCTGCCTGGCACACAGTTTAAAATCAGAGAATCATAGAGTTGGAAGAGACCACAAGGGCCATCTAGTCCAACCCCCTGGCATGCAGAAATACACAATCAAATCATGCCCACAGGTGGCCATACAGCCTCTGTTTTAAAATCTCCAAAGGAGACTCCACTCCAAGGCAGTGCGTTCCACAGCTGAACAGCTCTTACTGTCAGGAAATTCTTCTTAATTGTTTAGGTGGAATCTCTTTTTCTGTAGTTTGAACCTATTGCTCCATGTCCTAGTCTTTGGAGCAGCAGAAAACAAGCTTGCTCCATCCTCAATATGACATCCTTTCAAATATTTAAACATGGCTATCATGTCACCTCTTAACCTTCTCTTCCCCAGGCTAAACATACACAGCTCCTTAGGTTGCTCCTTACAGAGAATGGTTTCCAGACCTCTCACCATTTTTGTCACCCTCCTCTGGACACACTCCACCTTGACAACATCCTTTTTGAATTGTGGTGCCCAAAACTGGACAGGTGAGGTATGATCAAAGCAGAATAGAGGGGCACTATTACTTCCATCCACCTAGACACTATACTACTATTGATGCAGCATAGAATCGCATTGGTTTTTCTGGCTGCTGCATCACACTGCTGACTCATGTTCAGCTTGTGGTCCACTAAGACTCCTAGATCTCTCACATGCTTCATTAGAGAATGTGCAGCCTGCACATCCCCTAGACACAAGGACCACAAATCCACTGCTACCAATCACTTATATAAAATGAGGTTTCATGAACCCCATGAACTGAGAATATGGGACAATGAAGATAGTATGGCTCTTCTGATTTCCTTTACAGAATATCACACACACACACACACGCACACGCACACACACACAAACAGCAGAAACACAGAAGACCAAAAATTAAGACAGAGCAAAAAGTATTAGACAATTAAAAAAAAAAAGCAATGAGCCTCAAAACACGTTCCGCGTGTCTAATATGCATGTAATATTAATAGTAAGTATCATGACAGTGTTGCCATGACAACCACCACAAGTTTGATTTGAGGATTTCATCACACAATCAAAGCAGAAGGGATCTTTAAAAAATGAGAATTTTGTTGGCAAACAAATGTTCCATATCATCCAGTAGGACAATGTAGTGGACATTAATAATTTTTTTATATATAAAAATGTTATTTTTTGTGCTAGCAGACAAAAAGTCTGTTCACCTACAATAGGAATTTTCTTCTCTCTTTCCTACATTTAAAAAAATGTTTCAAAAAGCCTCCTTCAAAGATTCAGAGACCTGATGGGAACACTCCTTCCCACCCTAACCAGGGTACAGAAATAATAAAAGTGAGTTATGTTTGCACTGAAAGTTTTGTTAACAGGTTTATGCCAACTTATGGCCCAATTCCAATTTAAAGATCCCAGTGTGATGGCTAAAGTCTAGAACTAAAGCTGTGTTTTATTTTATTTTTTTAAAGGTGAGGATCTTTTGGCTGTCCAGTTGTTTTGCAAAGAGCACACAAAAGTTACTTGTCTGGACTACAACTCCCAAAATCTTCCAGCTGGCATGGTCAGTGATAGTAATGACAGGAGGATTCTGGGAACCCTAGTCCAAAAATAACTTTTCCAAGTTCTGATCTTGGGGTTGGTTACACAACCATTTTTAATGCAGAAAACACCAGCTTACTTCCCTTTTGCTCCAGTGCTGAGCTGTTTACATTATTTGGTGGAAAGTAATTCTTCCGATAAATTCCGATAAATTAGCAATTTTGCTGTTTACAAAGGGGGTGTGTGGCCTCCATGACTGACAGTTCCATAGGCTCATCTCTCCACCCCCACAGCCGGCGAACGGAGAAGGGGGGACACAGGTAGGAACAGGCTGCAGCTGTGGAGAGATGGGCCTCCGGGACTGCGACAGTCACAGAGGCCCATTTCTCTGCCACCACAGCCTATGAATGGGAATGGGGAGAGCACTGGTGTTGCCCAGTCTGTCGTTAAAAAAATGGCGGATCCAGTATTGCAAGGCATCTCTGGCAGGTCCGCCCCCTCCACGATCCGATCAGTCACAGCTCAGCTCTGCTGTGAGCCCCTGTTTTGGGAAGATTGCTGGTAGACCACACAGCCAATAGTGCACAGTTTTATGGAACTTTCCCAAAAAGTTGGGAAAAATATTGAAAGCTTATATCGCTCATCTCGCAGGTATTTTTGCCTCCCTCCTTAATATGGCGACATTAGTCTGAAATGCATGGGGACCATTAGGATTCTGGGTGAATTAGTTGAGGATTTTTTTTCCCCTGTGTAACTGACCCCTTGGACAACAACTCCTACAATGTTTTACCATTGGCCCATTAGGGGAAGCTGATGAGAACTGCAGGTTAAAGTATCTAGAGCAGTGGTTCCCGACCTTTTTTCACTTGTGTACCCCTTGGCACCCATTACCATAAATCATACCCTTCGTATTAGCAAAATGTTTGCAATTCATATAGATGCTGTTATTTCAAAGTCCTGGAAAAACTCACTCATTGAGGAGCACCTGCCACTTGTTCATTTGTGAGGGGAGAGGGGGGAGGGAGGGAAGAAGATCACTTACAGCCGCTGGATAAGGGGTTGTCTCATAAATGGTAAAACAAACAAACACATAATTCACTGGGAATCCTACCTGTCTAAATGGGTTCCTGCACCAATCCACACTATTTGGAAGGAGGGGGGCCCAAAATGGGGAAAAAAAACAATGCAGGAAAAGCCTTTGTGGAACTTATGGTACTTTAAAAAAAACCAACAACCATAAGCTGGGTGTGCATTCCTGCTCATCAGGACAATGTAAGAACAAGAAATTTGAAGGGAAGCACAAAGCTGATTGGCTGGGTGACAGCAGGGGCAGGACTTGCTAGCAGAGCACGCACCCACTGCCACCATGTTGGATTTTCATCTTAGTGGTCGATAAAACAGGGTGGTTATTTTTTGTTCTGCTTTCCTGTAAAATGGAAAAATCACTCTATCGCTCCAGTACACCTTGGATGACTTAAAAAAAAAAAATATGGCAGTGGCAAAGAACTAATGCAAGTAAATCACTTGTGGCAGTCATCTGGAATGTGAGGTTTATGGGTGCTTTTGAGGCCAGAAAAACCATTAAGACATGTTGCTGCTGGTGCAAGATACCATTACTATGGACTACTCCATTTCCCCCCCCCTCATGTAGATGGGCCTTAAGTCTCAGTGGGTCCAACTCTCAGTGGGTCCAACTCTCAGTCCAACTCTCTGCCTCCACTGCCCAGAGCTTGCCATGGAACTGAAGCTTCAGGAGAGAGGAAAACTATAGTGGGATGCTCTGGGCAGCAGGCGTGCAGTCTTCCTGCTGGGAGCATACCAGCTGCCATTGTATCTTGTCTTACACTGTTGACGTATGTGCCTTTTCCTGCCAATATTCCTTCTTTTTTTTTTAATGTACCCCTAAATGTCCTGGTTCGTACCCCTGGGGGAACATGTACCTCAGGTTGGGAATGACTGATCTAGAGGACCAAAGCTTCCTCATCCACATATATACAAACTAGTTCTCAAACTTTGTTCCTCCAGATGTTCTGCACATCAACTTTAAAAAGAGGTTTGATGGGCATCTTTGAGGACTGCTTCAAACAAGGATTACTGTATGGTAGAGTTGGGTAGATGGTCCTTGGGCCCCTTCCAGCAATAAGATTCTGTGATTCTATGAACTCCCAGAATCCCCAGTCAGCATGGCCAATGGTCAGGAATCTTGGGAATTGAAATCCCAAATAGCTGCTGGACCAAAGTCTGAGAGGCAGTAATCTCATTCAGATATACAGTTGTTCCTTTGTATTCACTGGGGTTTGGTTCCAGGACCCCCTCCCCCCCGTGGATACCAAAATCTGTGAATACTCAAGTCCCATTATATGCATTGACATAGCAAAATGGTGTCCCTTATATAAGATGGCAAAAATCAAGGTTTGCTTTTTGGATTATTACTTTTTTAAAGAATATTTTCAAGCCGTGAATACTTAAATCCATGGATACCAAATCCATGGATACAGAGGGACAACTGTACACTGATGTTCATTCACTTTCCCTCTCCCGCTGCTTAGAAAGAGGAAGAAAGAAAACAGTTTCTTCTCCCTACTACTCTTGCCACCTGCACATTTGGAGAAGGCAGGTAAACAGAGCCAGGCCACAGGCTCTACAGGTTAGAAGCAAGCCTTCTGCTGGAGTTTAGGCCTCAACAGATGCCCATCTTGACAGCAACCTTCATACCAGCCATGCCCTATGAGGAACAACTTAGCGAACTGGATATGTTTAACCTGGAGCAGAAAAGGTTAAGAGGTACTTGGTAGCCATGTTTAAATATTGAAAGGATGTCATATTGAAGAGGGAGCAAGCTTGTTTTTTGCTGCTCCAGAGACTAGGACATGAAGCGATGGACTCAAACTACAGGAAAAGATTCTGCCTAAACATTAGGAAAAACTTCCTGATGGTAAGAGCACAGTGTGAAACTAGGAGTCTGGTGGAGTCTCCTTTGGAAGAGTATTGTGCCTAGGGGTATGGTGAAGTCTCCTCCTTTGGAGGTCTTTAAACAGAGGCTGAGGCTGGATGGTCATCTGTCAGAGGTGCTTTGATTGTGTATTCCTGGAAGGCAGGGAGTTGGACTGGATGCCCTTCACAGTCTCTTCCAACTCTAGGATTCTATGATTCTATTATAATATTTCCTATCTTTTTTGGCTCTATCCTGCCTACTTCCTGCTTTTGTTATTTTGAAGGGACAACTCACCAACTTGCTCCTTCTAACAGACAACTCTGAGGATGGGACACTGCATAAACTCCAATATCTCACAGGGGAAAACCAGAACGTCTATGGCCAAGCAACATCAGAGTGTGGTCAAAATGGCAAGTTATTAACACACAAGCTAGGAGAGGGAGCAGCAGTTTGCTTTTGCCTGATCCTGTGGGTAAGGGCAAGATCCTGCCGCCTCTTCCTCTCCTCCCCTCCCCTCCCTGCTGAGTAAACTGAGTGCAAACTACTTTTGCACTTTTGAATTCCGTTGCAGCAACTGAAGCAAGCTAAGGACAAAGGGTGGAAACGGGAGGAGGAAAGAGAAACTGAGACATTTTAAAAGCAGCTGGAAAAACAGGACAAAAGAACATTAATTGGGACTGTTCCTTCTAAATTGGGACAGCTGGAGGGTATGATGTTGTTGAAGCTTTTCCTATAAGGCTACTCCAATTTGTCATCTATCACAATCTGATAATAAAAAGCCAATAATGGAGGACAAATCAAAACAAAATCAAATGTAAGCAGCACATTGTCAGTACACTGCATGCAATTTTCCAGTTACATAAAAATGTCATAAGGTTTTGAGGGGAGAAAAACAAATAATTCCCCTCCCCCCTCCCAAATGTATTATTGGACTCACTAAAGATTGTATTCAACAGCTGTTGCCCACCAGCTTTTGCATCCCACACTAAATTCAAATATTTTATTACTGAGGATTAAAAAAAATAAACCCAGCCTCAGAGACCTGTCATATCACTTTAATTACTTTAAAATATGGGCAGCCAAAGAACATAATAGTTATGGAAGTGGCATGAAAATACTGACCTACCATGCTCTCAAGCCCCAAACTCTAAAAAAACCCAACAGAGCCATGATCTGTTGAAACAAGGGGAAATTCTGAGTGAATACATGCATGAAATTCTACAAACTGGTAGTTTTAATTTGGTGCCCCAAATCCCTATATTCTCCTTCTACAGTTTGTGCAAATCAAGCAAATTTCCATGTTGATTGCTTTTATGTCTGCATAGCGCTGAAGTCATGAGGACGAGCGGCTTTTTAAAAAATTGGAACAGAAACAGAAAGCCGAATAACTGAATAATCCCTTCCCTTTCCTTTGGCATAACCAAAGCAGACACAGGCCAAATCCACACTACACAAATAATCCATCTTGAAACTGTATTATTTGCCATGGCTCATTCCACCTAGATCCTGAGATTTGTAGTTTTACAAGGTCTTTAGCTTTCTCTGCCAAAGAGTGTGTGTGCCTCACCAAACTACATATCCTAGAATTCAGTAGGAATGAGCCATGACAAATAATCCTGTTTCAAATTGGATTATTTACGTTGTGTGGATTTGGCCACAGATCTTAAGGACAATACCCTTCAGACAAGGGTACCATATTACTGGACTAAAAGAGGACAGGCTGGCATCTTCTCCATCAGTTATGACATCATAACCTGGACTTAAACTCTCATAATTGCTAGGGATTCACATTTATGCTTATGAAAGACTAACCATGATCCCAAAAAACTACATTTGCAACCTGGCACCACCCCGGCTGAAATGTTTCTAAGGTACTGCATATCAGGGCAATAGGGAATGTTGTTTGCAGCACTCTCTTGCTTGCGGGGTGCATTGGGACAAGCAGTTGTAGCAGGACAGCTTCCTGTTCTTAACATACCCCATGACCAGGAGAAAAGTGCAGACATGATTCCCCAGCAACCCAATCTGTGGCCGCTCAGAAACGTTTCGGTTAATACAAAATTGACTGATACAAATTTTCAATACAAAATAAGGATGGGATTTCTGCTCCAAATTGACAATACTATTCTGTTGTAATAATTTACATTGTTAATTTGAGTTAGGACAGTTGGATAACTTTGTTATACTAAGCTATGATAACTTAATTGGAAGTATAGGAAGATGTAAGATTGAAAGACATATGATGAAGATTATGATATTAATAAGTGAACATACAGCTGTATTGTAAGTGTGTGTGTATGTGTGTGGTAGGATGTGTAAGTATTTGTTTGATATATAAGTATTTTAGCATGTGAGCTTGTTTGTTTTGTTTGATTTGTTGGTTAGCTTGTTTTTATATTTGCTTTCTAACTGGATAAATAAAGTTATTTTTTAAAAAAGAAATGCTTCAGTCAGGTGCTGCCAGGCTATAAAAGAAGGTTTTGTTGGGGTTGCATTGTCAGATACAACTATGACGATGGAGTTTTGTCACTGTAGTTACATTGACGATGCAGGACTGGTTACTTTTAATTGCCTGAATAAAGCTGCTCAGAGTACCCAGCTTGTGGGGGCAATTAGCTAACACACATTGGAAACCGTTTAATGCAGTGTAGATGTGTAATTGCTTATTGCTTAAAACAATTTGTAAGCTGCTCTGATAGCCTTGTGGCTGAAGAGCGGGGTATAAATAACTTTTTTAAAAAAGTGTAGTGGTTTGAGCATGGGGCTATGATTCTGGAGACCAGGGTTCAAATCCCCACTCACCCATGGAAACCCCCTGGGTGACCTTGGTCAAGCTACACTCTCTCAGCCTCAGAGAATGGTAAAGGCAAACCCCCTCTGAACAAATCTTGCCAAGAAAGCCCTATGATAGGTTTGCCTTAGAGTTGCCATAGGTCAGAAATGTCTTGAAGGCACACAACACCACCAACAAAGCTGCTCACTTGTTATCTACCTCAAGCTAATGCCGCTCCCTCCATATTGTAGAAAATGTTAAGCCCCATAAGACCAAATTCTTGAACAAATATATACACATTTCATCAAATGTGAACTGGCTGTATGTGTGCCTATATAAACAGCTGGTTTTGCCAAGATCAGGAACCAGCAGTTCACTTCTGTGTATTTCACAAGGAATTTTGATGACATGCATGTGCCCTTCATAATTAATGAGGACCTGTCTGTTTTGTGCAAGGCTATTTATATCTATGTAGAAAATTTCAGGTCCAAAGCCACCCACAGCATTCATATGAACAGTGAGAGTTTGCTTCACTTGGGTGGAATAATTAAAAGCACATCAGCATATGGACACTGTGTTCACATTGAGCAGTGCACTTCAATTTTTTCCATACTCATCTTTCCAGCATCAGTTTCTCTGGTGAGAGCTGAAACTATGCCCGTCCCACAGAGAGGGAAAAACAGCATCCCTTTGTAGGAATCACAGAACCTTAGAGTTGGAAGGGGCTGCATGGGCCATCTAGTCCAGCCCCCTGCCATACAGGACTACACAATTACAGCACTCTTAAAAAGATGCCCATCCAACTTCTGTTTAAAGACCTCCAAAGAAGGAAAGTCCACCACCCTTGAATGCCATCCATACCACTGTCAAACAATTCCTACAGTAAAAAGTTTTTCCTAATGTTTAGATGGAATCTCTTTTCTTATATTTGGAATCTATTGGTTCATGCTGTAGTCTCTGAAGCAGTAGACAACAAGCTTCTCCACCCCGATTGTTTTAACAGAGGGGTGGAGTATAAATATTATTATTATTATTATCTACATGGCACCCCATCAGATATTTTGAGATAACTATCATTTCACCTCTCAGTCTTCTCTTCTCTAAACTAAACATACTCAGGTCCCTAAGCCATTCCTCATAAGATTTGGTTTCCGGAACTTTGATAATCTTGGTCACCTTTTTCTTGACACAGTCAAGTTTGTCAATATCCTTCTGGAATTGTGGTGCCCAGAACTGGACACAGTATTCCAGGTAACGTCTGAGTAAAGCAGAATAGTGGCACCATTACTTCCCTTGATTTAGACACTATGTGCCTATTGGTGCAGCCTAGAACTGCATTAACATTTCTGGCTGCTGCATCACACTCTTGACTCATATTTAGCTTGTAGTCTACTATGACCCCTAGATCCTTTTCACATGTATTGCTTTCAAGCCAGGTTTTACTCATCCCATATTGGTGTGTTTCATTTTTTCCTCCATTGATAAAAAAAATGATGGGGAGAAGCCAAGACTCAAAATTAATATGTGGTTCAATGTATCTTGGAGGGGACTCTATCCTATCATTCATTCTCCTCCATCCCATCTGTGCCAATGACATTCAGTGTTGTAGAACAGGAGGTGGGCAAGGAAGAAGAGATATACATGACAGTGTCAAACCAGTAGAGGCAAAGATTCTGTTTGGTACTGGTGTACTTCTGCAACTGCCATATTTGGCTGGGGGGAGGTGATATAACCTAGACTTTCACCTAGAATACCACCCCCACAGAATTTGGACTAAAGATTTGTGGCATCTTGAAGACTCAACCAGTTTTAATTATCAAAAACATCCAGCCTTTGCTTCAAGACATCTGCTAACAGAGAACTAACCCAGGTTACCAGACTGATAGGTCCCTCCATGAGTTGCCAAATTGGTTTCTCCTAACATTCAACCAAAACAGTCCTCCAATATTTTTAAGTCCATTTGATCTATTCCTGCCTTCTAAGGTAGCAGCAAACAGGTCTTTACCCTCTTTTGTGTGGCAGCCTTTCAGGGATTTGAAGTACTATTATGCCAATCCAACCTCTCAGTCATCTCTTCTCCAGGATAAATATATCCGTGTTCATCAATCTGTCTGCAGTGGATGTGTTTTCCCTACCTCCATTTTCACTGCATTCCTCTGATCCCTCTCCGACGTATCTACATCCTTCTTAAAATATTGTGCCCTGAACCGGAGCCCTTTTCAGCATCAAATCCCTGGATGATTTCTTACTAATGGTCATATTGAGTAGGACTGATGGGAGTTTCACTGAGAAACATCCAGAGGGTGTCAAGTGGGATAGTGTTTGTCAACCTTTGGCCCTCCAGATGTTTTGTACTTCTTTTCCCAGAATCTACCATCATTGGCCATGCTGGCTGAGGCTTCTGGGAGCTGAACTACAAAACGGATGAATGATCAAAGGTTGAGAGCTTGTGGTAGCATCCAGATCAGATGGGAACCTTTGCCCTTCCAGATGTTCTAGACCAGTGGTGTCCAATCTGTGGCCTTCCAGGAGTTTTGGACTCTAGCTCTCAGAATTCCTGACCACTGGATTGGCTGCCTCAGGCTTCTGGGATTTGGAGTCCGAAAACCTGGAGGCCGCAGGTTGGACACCACTGTTCTAGACTTCAACTTCCTGAAGCCCCAGTTAGTCCTGTTAATGGGAAAGGGAGTCATAAAGGCAGAAGTGTATTCACCCATGGTTAAGATGCAGAAGGCCTCAGGTTCAACCACTCACAGTGATTAGTAGCAGGATGGGAAAGATCTCTTGATGCACCTTGCAATCAAAGTACTAGCTAGCAATTTCGGAATGTTTTACATAGATGCTGAATGCTAAACACTGGATAGTTAATATTCCATTGGATTTTGTTTAAATGCATAGATCATCTAACGGGTTGCTATTAGAGTTATAAAGGACTTTCTTCTCAAATGTGCCCTCTTTCACTGTATCTTTTAAAAACAGCAGCCCACAAACTGAGTCAACCTCCCTTAAAATGAGGCAAAAATTACTATGGATGGAAGTGAATCATTACACTATTCAAATGGACACTCTAACTAATAATATAACAACCACAGAATACACAGTTATTATTTGTTGCCGTCCTATCCTTTCTTCTGTAAGGAAGAGACTAAATCATTAAATTAATGTAGTTTTGATTTTTGAAAAAAATATGTATTTGTTTCAGCATTATATTTACTACAGATTTTCCTTGGGGGGTTTTCTGGGCTGTGAGGCTGTGTTGTGGAATAGTTTCTTTCTGACGTTTTGCCTGCATCTGTGGCTGGCATCCTCAGAGAAATGCCAGCCACTGTGGATGCCAGCCACAGATGCAGGAGAAACGTCAGAAAGAAACTATTCCAGAACAAGGCCTCACAGCCCAGGAAAAACCCCAAGGAAAATCTATGGATGCTGGCCGTGAAAGCCTTTGACTTCATATTATATTTACTCTTTATATGAAAATTAATCTCCCCTCCTCCAGCCCGAACCCACAGCTCCATGTCCCAGTCTCTAGAGCAGCAGAAAACAAGCCTGCTCCATCCGCAACACAACATCCCCTTAAAAAAATTTAAACCTGGCTATCATGTCATCTCTCAACCCTCTCCAGTCCAAACACACCCAGCTCCCCAAGCCACTCCCCACAGACCTTTCACCATCCTGGTTGCATGCACTGCCATCAAGCCATTCTCTATCTGTGCATCTCATTCCCTCTTCCCAAGTGCAGTAGTCCACATTTCTCCCTGCTGAAATCTACTCCGCCAGCCCTGGCCCAGCTGTCCAGTCTGCAGAGGTCACCCTGAATTCTGTATCCGTCTTCAGGATGTAGCTACTCCTCCCAACCTGGTGCCATCCGCAAACCTGGCAAGCGTGCCCTCCACTCCCTCATCCAAGTCATTGACAAAGATGTTGAATAGCACTGGGCCCAGGACAGAACCCCATGGCACCTCACTAGTCACTTATCTCCAGCAGGAAGAGGAGTCGTTGATGAGTACCCTTTGGGCTTGGTTTGTTAACCAATTAGAAATCCACCTAACAGTTGTATTGTCTAGCCCACATTTACTAGTTTGTTTGCAAACTTTGACAAGGGGCCCTTGTCAAAAGACTGAGATCAAGATACACTACATCCACAGCATTTCCTTAATCTACCAAGCTTGAGACTCTCTATATAAAAAGAAGATAGGATTAGTTTGTCATGACTTGTTTTTGAGAAACCCATGTTGACTTTTAGTAATCATGGCATCCTTCCTAAGTGCTTACAGACTATCTGTTTAATGACCTGCTCTAGAATCATTCCTAGTATTGATATCAGGCTGACTGGGTGGTAATTATCTGGTTCTTCTCTCTCTCTCCCCGCCCCCCCGCTTTTTTTAAAGATGGGGACAACATTTGCCCTCCTCCAGTCTGCTGGGTTATATAATGGAACTTGAGCATCCACAGATTTTGGTATCTGGATTTTTGGTATTTTAAGCCACCTTGAGTCCCCTCTTGGGAGAAAGGTGGGGTATCAATCTAACAAATTAAATAAATTAAATAAATAAATATCCACAGGGGGACCTGGAAGCAAACCTCAGCGAATACCAAGGGCCCACTGTAACTCTAAGGCAAAACAAAACAAAACCAGGAGATCCCTGTGCAAAATTCAGACTGTATTACATGCGTCTGAACATGTGTGTCCATCTAAAAATATCCTCATAGATTTGCTGACCATTATTTCTTCTTCTTCTTTGACGCAAGACAAATTATTGAGCTGATTTCAGGATGGGAGGGGTGGGAGGCAGGTACAAAAACAAGAGTTACATGAGCTACTGCATGTTGTCTTCTGGGGCTTCTCTTCCCCCTCTCCAATCCTGTTAGTTCAAATCCAGACGCAGAGATGACAAGGTTGTATTCTTGCATAACAGGCTTCTCACTGCATCACCTCCCACCAACTTCAACCCCAGAGTTGCAAATGCCTGCCTGCAACCAAGCATGGAAGGCTATAGAAGCAGAAACCAGAGGAAAGCAGATGTGCTTGAAACAGGGAGACAAACAAGATTAGCAACTCTAAGATGATCAGCAAGGATTTCCTACCTTCTTTCCTAGGCAAGGGAAGGTGACAGAGCTTGTAGCTAATGGGTGGGGGGCTAAACTAGAGCATCACCCTTTCCAATACGAATCCTGCAGCTCTCCTCCATGAAATTTTCCTTCGCTCCCCCAATTCCTATCACTGCAGTAATTTAGCACTTCAGCTGAGCATTTAGAAATACAGTTTAGGACTCCAAAGAAAAGAGGCAGGCAAAGTGCCAAGGGAATGAGGACACAGCAAATAGAAGAGTTCTTGGTGTGAATAATAATCAACTTCTTGCTCTCTGCTATACAAGGAATTGGGCAACCAGAAATTTAACTGAGAGCAAGAGAATTCTTCTTTGGAGGCAAGACCCATATTTTGCACCCCCTTCCCCTGCTACACCCCATTAAGGCTATCTAAGCTTCTCTCCAACACACACACACACACACACACACACTTCTGTATAGGGTTTGGATGTGGAAATCATGGATGGTGTGTGTGTGTCAGGGAAATGTACTCTGCATTTGCCCAGAGGGGAACTCTTTCTCTCCAGGCAGCTCAGAAATGTCAGAGAAAACCACCTCTCTCCCCCCCACACACACACACACACAAAAGTACACCCAAATGCCAGGTACATCATGCAGACACAATGCAGTCTGCATCACGATTTTACTTTTTAAAAAAAGATGCAGGGCTGATTTGTGACCAATAAAGCTCTCCTCCTTCTGTGCACTGCAATTGCTAGGTAGACGCTTGGGCTGAAACCATAGATTTGGAAAGGCACCCAAGGGCCATCTAGTCCAGTGGTTCTTAACCTGGGGCCCAGAGACCTTTGGGCTGCACAATGTCCTCAGAGGGGGGTTGCAAAGTCTCAGAAGGCTGTTTGGCCCACCTCCTCCCTGCAGTGGAGTGGCCACATGATGGGAGCCAAGGCAAAGGTTGGCTAGCTGGCTTGGCCTGTGCATTGCCATTCAATCCAGCACCCTTACTTGTAGGCTTTTAAATTTGCAGGAAGAAGCAAAAGGAAAGGCTTTCCTCCTCCTCCAATGCCACTGAGGGAAGGTTTAATGGGTGGTGTAATCGTATTGTTGCTGTTGTTGTTATTGTTCTAAATATTGAGTTAAGTCTTGGGGGACCATGGCAACAAAAGATATTGAAAGGGGGTCTCTGGTAAAGAAAAGGTAAAGAGCCACTGACATGTAGTGTGTGTAGAATCATAGAATCCTAGAGTTGGAAGAGATCCCCAGGGGCCATCTAGTCCAACCCCCTGCCATGCAGGAACATACAATCAAAGCATGCCTGACAGCGGCCAATTGCCTTAAACCTAACCTACCTCACCAGGTGGGTGTTAGGACAGGCGGCAGCGGGGCGGAGACGCAAAGGAGAAAAAGGAAACCAAAGATCCCTAGATCCCTCCAACCCAGTTCACTGTCTCCAGTCACCAAACTAAAGAAGAAGGAGGAGGAGGAGGAGGAGGAGGAGGAGGAGGAGGAGGAAGAAGAAGAAGAAGAAGAAGAAGAAGAAGAAGAAGAAAGAAAGAAAGAAAGAAAGAAAGAGAAAGAAAGAAAGAAAGAAAGACTTCCCTACCGCTCCCCCTTTCTCCGTTTCTTTGCAATCTTCTCCTCCATCAGCTGCATCCATCCATCTCCCAGCCTGTACCACACCGCGCAACAGCCGCGGACGCGCTCACCTGCTCCGCTTCCCTTCGCTGGGAGCTGGAAGCTCCACCACCACCATCACCACCATCTTTATCCCGGCCTCCCCTATTAAAGCCTTCGCCAGAGCTCTCTGCATTATGGGGAATGTAGTTTTCTTTCTCTCTTCTACACACACACACACACACACACACACACCGCTTCCCTCCCCCTTGCAAAGATTTTCCGCTGCAGCGGATTACTGCGACGACTGCGGGTTTTTCTTCTTTTTGCAAGGGAAGCGATGAAGGACGAAAGGAAAGGAAGGCAGGCAGGCGGGTGCTTTCCAGCGAAGGAGCCCACAGTGGCTTTTTTTCAGAGTACTCAGCTTGGTGGTGGTTGGCTTGGTTTAATTCATGATGGATAGATAGAGAGATAATATTTTAAAGTAAAAAAATCAAAAGACCAAACATAATTCAAAAGGAAACAATCACAAGACATTATACATAAGAGACATTAAACACCAAAGAATTTAAAAAAAAAACATAACACAACAATTTAAAAGCCATACCCTATTACATCTAAACAATTACAGAAAACGTCCTAATCACAGACAAAAACCATTTAAAATGACCTCCTTCCTTTCTTGATTTGGCTCTATTCTCATTATGTATGTGTGTGTGTGTACTCTGTATCCCCAGATTTGGTATCCACGGATTTAAGTATTCATGGCTTGAAAATATTCTTTAAAAAATAATAATCCCAAAAGCAAACCTTGATTTTGCTATCTTATATAAGGGACACCATTTTGCTATGCCATTGCATACAATGGGTCCTGAGTATTCATGGATTTTGGTATCCACAGAGGGTCCTGGAACCAAACCCCAGCAAATATGAAGGGACAACTCTGTGTTTCTGGTGTGTGTGTGTGTGTGTGTGTGTGTGTATTATTAAATAGATTATATTAAATCCAGGAGTCATTTGCTACCTGGACATGGCAAAGGCAGCATGTGTCTGAGCATTTTGGGCTGCATCAATAGAAATATAGTGTCTAGATCAAGGGAAGTACTAGTGCCGCTCTATTCTGCCTCGGTCAGGCCTCACCAAGAATACTGTGTTCAGTTCTGGGCACCACAATTCAAAAGGATATTGACAAATTGGAGTGTGTCCAGAGAAGGGCGACTAAAATAGTGAAAGGTTTGGAAACCATGCCTTATGAGGAGAGACTTAGGGAGCTGGGTATGTTTAGCCTGAAAAAAAGGTGGTTAAGGGGCGATATGATAGCCCTGTTTAAGTATTTGAAGGGGTGTCACATTGAGGATGGAGCAGGCTTGTTTTCTGCTGCTCCAGAGACTGGAACACGGAGCAATGGATGCAAGCTCCAGGAACAGAGATTCCACCTCAACATGAGGAGGAACTTTTTGACAGTCAGAGCTGTTCGGCAGTGGAACACACTCCCTCGGAGTGTGGTGGGGTCTCCTTCCTTGGAGGTCTTTAAACAGAGGCTGGATGGCCATTTGCCAGGGATGCTTTGGTCATGATTTCCTGTGTGGCAGGGGGTTGGACGGGATGGCCCTCGGGGTCTCTTCCAACTCTACGATTCTATGATTCTATGTACAGACAATAGAGAATATAATTTAGCCAAAACAAAACAAAATCCAGAACTACATGATGGGGGAGCCTGTTACAATTATAATCACATATTAAAAGTGGGAGGAAGTAGATAACACACATGATCCACAGTGGACAGCAATCAATTTCAAATTAAATTGAAACAAAAGCCAGCTGCTTTTATGCTGCTCTTTGGCATTATGGCCAATATTTTACTGCTTTGCTGCAGTTTTAATTTATTGTATCTCCATTTTTAACTGTTTGCCGGCCACCTTGCTGTTGGAAGGAGAGAGGTATAAACCTCTTATATAAATAAAATAGCATTAAAAATCATAGAGTGGGAAGAGACCACAAGGCCATCTAGACCAACCCCTGCCATGCAGGAACTGCAAGTACTAGCTCATTGTTGTAAGTGCCTTCAAGTCATTTCTGATTTATGGCAATCCTAAAGCAGAGCTATCATGATGTTTTCTTGGCAAGGTCTGATCAGAAGGCGGTTGCTATTACAGTAGTCCCTCCATATCCATGGATTTAGTATCCACGGATTTAATTATTCACGGCTTGAAAATATTCTTTAAAAAATAATAATCTGAAAAGCAAACCTTGATTTTGCCATCTTAGATAAGGGACACCATTTTGCTATGCCATTGCATATAAGGGGACTTGAGTATTCACAGATTTTGGTATCCATGGGGGTTCCTGGAACCAAACCCCAGTGAATATGAAGGGACAAATTTGGCCAAGGTCACCCAGTGCATTTTCATGGCTGAACGGGGATTTGAACGTTGGTCTCCTGATGTCCTAGTCCAGCTCCCAAACCCACCATACCATGCTAACTCTCATCTCCTTTCATCTCCCACCCCAAAATTCCTGAAAAGATTCACCTGGGTCTTTTCTGATGCTAGGATGAGGAGGAAGAAAGTATAAGGGGTTGTCTAAATGGTGAAAATACCCCTTATGGAATTCACTGGGAATATGACTTGTCTAAATGGGATCCTGCATCAATCCACTCTATTTGGGAGAAGGGGGGCCTAAAATGGCAAAACCAACACAGAAAAAGCCTTTGCAGCTTTTCCCAATGTTTTTTTAAAACAGAGAGAGTGTGTGCATTCTTGTTCATTTGGACAAGCATTTTGCTTTGAATCGCTTTCCCATAGGAGAGGAAACACAAAGCTGATTCCGAGTGAGCATGAGGGTGGGGCTTGCTAACAGCCGTGTTGGATTTTCGTCTTTGTGAACGATTGCTAAGGCAATAAAATGGGTTGTTGTTTTGTTGTTTTGTTTTTTGCTGTCCTGTTTAATTGAAAAATCACTCTAGCACACCTTGGACATCATTTTAAAAAAATCATCAGCAGCAAAGTACAAGCGTGAATAAATCACTTGTGGCCACCATCTAGCATGCGAAGCGTATGGATGCAAAAACACCATTAAGACAAGTCACTGCTGCTGCAAAATGCCGTTACTGTGAGGCACTCTGTTTTATTGGGGGGAGGGGTATTTGTTTTTTGCCTCATATAGATGGGTGGCCAGTTCCTTAGGCCATTTGTAGATTACCTTTGCCTCTTGAGAAAGCCCATTGAATACTGTGTGCCAGCACATATGGAGTTGCCACCCACTTTGAGTTGCTTTGCACCAAGTGTCTCTGAGCACATGCAGAGTGCCTTTAAAATATAAAAGAGTTATGTTTAGTTAAGACGCTAATCCTCAGGATGTGGAGCAAACTTTTCCTTTTTGTGAAAAATTATGTGGGGGGAAAAAAGCACCCATATTACCAGTACCTGTGCTACAATAAAAATGTAGCCACGTGCTGGTTCATAAACTCTAAGGCTTAGTGAAACAATAGCAACAACGCTAGGCTGTACATTTCTTTGTATCTTATAATTTTGGCATCCATAAACCAGGATAAAAATTCCCAAGGGATGCTTCTAACATTCTGTCTGATTGTTTAATCCTGGGACATATTATGTATGTCTCTGAGCATGCGTAGAGTGGCTTTTTCAGAAAAAAGCTACAGGTAGCCTTCTCCTCCTCTTGGATGGAATAAAACTCCAGAGAAAAGGAGGCTTGGACAATGGTTTGGAGCTAGTTAGACTATCTGAAAGAATTTCCATCAGGGAAATTTGTGTGAAGTTTGTGGTTACTTACTTAACAGAGATTATGTCTCTCTGTTATAGGGTGGCCAGCTAGCCAAATACTATCATGGTCACCTTAGCTTTCAGTTTTTGACACTGAGTTGGTCAGTCTTGTATGAGCTCTTGCACCACCTGGCAGGATCAGCCTCTAAACTCCAAATAAAGTACTGTGCCTAAATGGGAAGCAACCATTCAGTGACTCAGAACTAACCAGGCGGTTTTATTCTTTTATACCAGCAGTTCTTAAGCCATGGTCCACAGACCATCATGGGCCACAATGTCCTCACGGGGGGTCTGCAAAGACGTGAAGAAATGTTATGAGCTAGTACCGTTAAAATAGAAAGAAAGACAGACGGATGGTGATATGTTGGTCTCAAAGAGCAGGAGTCTTTTGCCAGTGATAAGACATTATTTGTACAAAGTTTCACTACAATATCTCAGACCATTCAAAAGTTATGAAATTAACTGTTCGATAGCAAAAAAATAATAATATAAATACTTATGGCAACCCTAACATAAACCTATCATAAGATTTTCTTGTCAAGAGGTGTTCAGAAGGGGTTTGGCATTGCCATCATCTGAGGCTGAGAGTGTGGCTTGCCCAAGGTCACCCAGTGGGTTTTCACTGGGCTGAGCAGGGAATTGAAGCCTGATATCCCAGAGTCCTAGTACAACACTGAAAGTAATACACCATGATGGCTGTAGGGGATATGACATCCGTCTTGATCTTCAAATATCTGAAGAGCTGCCGTGTGGAGAAGAGAGGACCCAAACTAAGGGATTCAAATTGCATGAATGGAGATTTCATTAGGGAGAATTTTCTGATGGTAAAAGCTGCTCAGCAATGGAATGGACAATCTTAGAGGGTGATGAACTCTTCTTCATTGGGGTTTTTTAAATAGACATTGAGTGGCTTTCTATGGGTTATTTAGCTGTAGACATCTTGTATTAGTAGGGGGGTGAATAAGATGACCCATGGGATTCCTTCCATGACTACAATTTACTCTTACCAGCAATGACTTGCCTTCAGTTTTTTCCTCCATTCCAGTTATATCAGATCCTATTTAACTGGAAATGCTGAGAAGCTGAAACAGGAGATTTATAGATCATAGCATGCTAAACCTAAGGTTTAAATATAAATTCACTGGATTTTCATTTCCCTTCAAATATATGCCTTTCACACTTCCTGAGACTGGCAATCAAACTAAGAGCATCTTGCTTTGGAAAACAGTACAGTAGGACCCCTGTATCTGCAGGGGATTGTTCCCCACTACCCTGTGGATACCAAAAACCTTGGATAACAGCAAACACCATTGAAAATAATGGGACTTCCAGTTTAAAATACCAGAGTTTGCCTTGGAGGACCTAGAAAATGTTTATAGATTATGCCTCTTTAGGCATTTTCTAGGAAGACTCTATGGTAGTTGTGCTGTTTTGTGTCCCACAGATAACTGAATCAGTGGCTAATGAATCAACAGATATGGGGGTCCTACTGTATATTTTAAGTGTGTATGTGTGTGTGCATAAACACACATTGAGCATTTAGAAATACCGGTACCATTTCGGCATCCAAAGAAAGAGGGCCAGGATAGTTACCAAGGGAATTTGAACACAACAAACAGTGGAGTTCGAGTCATTTACAATTATTATTGTTTCATTTTTAGCAATGCTAGAAATTTGGGAATGGTAGGAAAATTCCTTGGGAGGCAAAAATCTTATTTTGCAAACAATGCCCTCATTTTGTCTCCTATATAACTACAGCCTTGAGCATTTAGACCAAACATGCATGACATATATATACTCACACATAACAATGTGCAGAAATAGTTTTAAGAGAATTTTTAAAAGTGTCACAACCTGGTGTGGAAATGAAGTGTGAGAAAATGCCAGTGGAATTTTGAGAAAAGCAGTGAAAAATAAGACCGTTGTTGTGTGCCTTCAAGTCATTTCCCACTGATGGAGACCCTAAGGGCCCGTTTACATGGCAAAAATGTCCTGGGATGAACTCGTGATGTATCCTGGTTGTTCACACATTCATCGTGATGATCTCGAGCTTTTCAAAAGGGGGGCCACCATATATCCTCCAAGGAGCATGACTTTCCCTCCCGCAGTTTGTCCCTTGTTTTTAAAAAAGTCTCGGGAGGTTGCAGAAAATCAGATATGTGAACAGGTCGGGAAAAAATATCTCGGGAATAGGAGATGGTCGGAAATTGAGGTGGGCAGGGGCGGGCACAGAGTTCAGAGAAGGAGGGGTCAGTCACCCTTTTCAATGGATTTTTAAATTGCAAACCTCTCGGCTCCAAGGAAAGACTGTCCCTTCCCCCTCCCCTCATGGGTGAAAGCAGCCCAGTTGCACGAAGGCTTGTGTGTGTGTGCCTCAGTCACCCTTTCCAAGGGATTTTTACATTGCCAACCTCTTAACTCCAAGGAAAGACTGTCCTTTTCCCCTCCCTCATGGGTGAAAGCAGCCTGGCTTCATGAAATCATAGAAATCATAGAATTGTAGAGTTGGAAGAAACCATGAGGGCCATCTTGTCCAACCCCCTGCCACGCAGGAAATCACGATCAAAGCATCCCCGACAGATGGTTTTCTGTTTAAAGACCTCCAAGGAAGGAGACCCCACCACGCTCCGAGGGAGTGTGTTCCACTGCCGAACAGCTCTGACTGTCAAAAAGTTCCTCCTAATGGTGAGGTGGAATCTCTGTTCCTGGAGCTTGCATCCATTGCTCCGTGTTCCAGTCTCTATCCAACCTTTCCTATCCAACCTTTCCTTACTCTTCAGTAGCCTTGTAAAGTTCTTAAGAGTGTATGTCCTTGTATGTTAGTGTTAATTCAAATAAAATACTTCGTTTAATTTTAACTGGAGTGCTCTGTACAGTTAGTACTGATAGATATTTAGGAAGAACTACCTGACAGTAAGAACTGTTTGGCAGTGGAATGTGCTGCCTCAGAGTGTGGTGGAGCCTCCTTCTTTGGAGGTTTTTAAACAGATGCTGGATGGCCATCTGTTGGGAGTGCTTTGATTCTGTATTCCTGCATGGCAGGGGTTGGACTGGATGGCCCTTGTGGTCTCTTCCAACTCTGTTGTTCTATGATTCTATCTGGGTGAAAAGATCCCCAAAGTTGCCCTCCTCTCGCAGATGCTGGCACTGTGGGTGGGACTCCAACGTTTCCTCCCCTCCTCTTAGAGTAACACATTGCTGAGCATGGATTCAAACCCTGGTCTCGAGAATCTTAGTCCAACACTCAGACTGCTACACTATGCTGGCTCTAATGAGAATGGCATACTTTCAATATTCTTAGCTGTATCACAGAGATAAGGCCATTCTCTCTCCATCAGTCTTTCCTTCCCCCCACACCCCGCTCCACCATTATGAGGAATGGAGACATTGACCCTGTTTCTTTCCCCAAAAGCCTTTTTCTGTGCTTCCTTAACATTTTCAGTATCTCTGGGCATCAACACTTTTGAGTTTTAAGTACTGAAATGTACATCATCCCTTTTTAATAGCTCCTCTGGGGAAGATCATTACAGAAATAAGCAGGCATCTGCAAATTGCTTTTTCCAGGGCATTCATTTCTTCTGGTTCTTAGTGGTTGTTTTCTTTCGCCTGCCCCCCTGTGACGAACGAACCCTTATACTGTAAGAATGTGGGGAAAAACAGGAGTCAGCTTAACTCTGAAAATTTGTTTCAAATGTTTTGGAACCTGTGGTGGTTTTACTTCAAAAATCTGTCACTGGGAGCCAGGAAAGGCTTATATGCATTATTACCTATTTATAAACTGCTTCTGGAGAAGGAAGATGAAGGTAGAGAAAGAAAAGGAGAAGGAGGATGAGGAAGAGGAGATCAAGAGTTAGGGAGGAATATATGTAGAGATGTATGGGTTAACAAATTATTTCATATTTATATTCAGTGTTCCTATACTGCCTCCACAAAAATGATGAACACCATCCTTTTTGTGATAACCACACACAAAGCAAAAACCATCAAGAATAAAAATTAATGTACTGTATATGTAAACTCTAACGTTAGATCAAAATCAGATTAAACAAAATGGGCAGAAAACAGCCATGCAAATCACCTTAAAAGTCTGGGTTGTTTTTTGTTTGTTTGTTTGTTTTGTGCCTTCACAACATTTCTGACTTGTGGTGACCCTAAGGTGAACCTATCACAGGGTTTTCTTGGCAAGACTTGGCTTTCCTCTGAGGTTTAAAGAGTGTGACTTGCCCAAGGTCACCTAGTGGGTTTCCATGGGCAAGCGGGGATTTGAACCCTGGTCTCCCAGCATCCTAGTCCAACACTCAAACCACTACACCACATACCCAAACTAAAGACCTAGGAAAATGGAAAGGGCTTCACCAGGTATGAAAAAGACCACGAAAGACCACCAGGTATGTATAGGGTAGCAGGTAATCCTTCAGGTAACCTGGACCTAAGACATTTCCAGCTTTGACTACTACTGCCAGAACTTAGAATTGGGCTGGAAATGAAATAAAGAGGACAAAAGTGTTGGAAATGAAATGAAGACAACAAAAGTGTTGGTCTAATAAGATAAGCTTCACTGTCTTTACAGATCAATTTTCCACTATCTGAAATTTTCCTGTGAAAATTCAAAAGAAGGCATGGGCAAGGACATAGGAGGTTGCATTATACTGAGCAAGAGCATTGGCCCATCAGTATTAACTATGCCTGCTGGTAAACAACCCTCCAAGGTTCCAGACAAGGTTCTTTCCCAGGGACAGGGGGATTTCCAGCAGATAATGGGACATCAGCCAACCATTAGCCAAACAGACACTAAGCATCCTTGCATTTCTATACCCAGAAACTAACCATTCAATTACACAAATTTACATATACTCCCCAACAGGGGTTCACAATATATAAACTCCACACAGACTCCTACCCAAACATTCTCTGAAGATGCCAGCCACAGATGCAGGCGAAACATCAGAAAGAAACTATTCCAGAACATGGCCTCACAGCCTGGAAAAAAAAAACATGGAAAATCCCAGAATTCCATAGCATTGAACCATGGCAGTTAAGGTGGTATCAAGCTCCATTATTTCTGCAGTGTGTCAGCAGGTGATGTTTGGGTCTCTTGTTGGAGAAAATTGGGGAAATAAATAAATAAATAAAGTGTACAAAATGTGGATTTCTAGTGCTACTTCCACTTAGAAATGCTAGGGGGGGAAATGCATTCCCAGAATTCTTTGGCTGCATCTCCACTGCAGAAATAATCCAGTTTGACACTGCTTTAACTGCCATGGCTGAATGCTGTGGAGTTCTGGGATTTGTAGTTTGTTGTGGCACCAGAGCTCTCTGACAGAGAAGACTAAATATCTCACCAAAGTACAACTTCCAGGATTCCATAACATTAAGCCACAGCAGTTAAAGTGGTGTCAACCCGGATTATTTCTGCAGTGTAGATGCAGCCTTTGTATCCAACCAACAACCATACGGTATACCAAGAATGACAAAATAAGGAGAACCTTCCCTTCCTTGCTCAATTAGCACCAGAGCAACAGCTAAGGAGGGGCAGGTGGACAAGCAGGTGGGAGGGAGTTTGCAGGTTCGACAGGTGTATTTGTTTTGCCTGGAAGACAAAATCTTATTTACAGGAAACAGCTTTTTTTCTGCACAAAGATTAATATTTTGGAGGAGAAATGTTATTTTCTGCAGAGAAAGAATGCTCCCTGTGCAGAAAATGCTGTAATTGGGGGCTTATTCTGCACAATATTCACATATGTGCAGAAAACAGCTTTCTCTGTGAAGGAAAAAAATATGTACAGAAATATTATTTTCTGCACAGAAAGTGCTGTTTCTTACAGAGAAAATGCTGTTTACCTTGCAAAACAAACATGTGCAAAGTTTGCACAGAATGAATTCTGAATTGCAAATACGTTTTGAAAACAAAGCAGTTTTTAAAGACTTTCTTGTGGCAGGGAGAAAATTACTAAAGTTAGTCATTGCTTCCTTCAAGGAAAAAATGAGTGAAGAATTACTTTCGACACAATTTATCTTGATTTCTACAAAGCATCTGACAAAGTCTGACATGATCATTTGTATAGGTGGTTACATTCCTGTTAAAGATAATACTATCAGTTGGCCTCATCAATGATTTACAAGATGAAGAGAAGGAGAGAATCTGTGTCAGATTTGTATATGAGACAAACAGGGAAAGGATTATTAACATTTCAGAAGGCAAAGATAAAATGCAAAATAAATCGAGTAAAAAATGGAAAACTGGGCCAAGATTAAGAAAATGATATTCATGAGAGATAAATGCAAGGTCCTGCATTTCAGGCAAAGAAAAGAAAAGAACAGATGCACAGATGATGTACTTGGTTGCTGCTTGGGAATAGTATATGGGAAAAGAATCACAGGTAACTTACCATAAGCTGAACATGAGTTAAGAGAGTGATGCAGCTGCTATATACAGTATATAAACATGCATAATAGCACTTCAAATACCCCAAGTGCTGCTGCACAGAAGGCAAAAACTTCTCTGCTACCTTGGAGGGGAAGAATAGATGTAATGAGCTTAGGTTGCAGGAAGGTGGATTTTACTTGAACATTGAGTCAACAGTGTGATGAAACAGACAAAAAATTCTGGGCTGCATCAACAGGAGTATAGTGTCCAGATCAAGGGAAATCGTAGTGCCACTCTATTCTGCTTAGGTCAGATCTCGCCTGGAATACCGTGTCCATTTCTAGGCACCACTGTTTAAGAATATTGACAAGCTTGTTACCCTAAATGCTAGTGATGTGGAAATTCCATGCGAGATCGAGTTATAATTTTGGGGAAATTAGCAATAACTTGGCTTAGCAATGCAAGAGAGGGCAACAAGGGGATCTTCCACCTGTATATACCAGTACTAGCCTGGATGGAACACACACAAAATGTAAAATTTATGATGATCTTTATTAAGAGCTCAAAAATAACACCAATCATGCACACAGTCACACAAGAAGCATTCACACAAGACTAATGAAATAAAGTGGGAAATATTTGGATAGGGGAATAGAAGGAGAATGTTGTGAGTGGTACTACCTGCCCTGTAGATCTTGGGGTCTCAGAGCGGGGCTCTGAGGGCACGCAGTGAATTGGCAGTGTGGAGGGAGGAATTGGGTGCTGAGGCAAAGAGGTGTGGTTTGGGGATTTTAATTATACCCAAAATGTGCCTTGAGGGTATGTGATTTTGACTGAGAGATAGTGCCTTCCAGGAGGCTCCCATGATTGAACAATGAATCTCAGGATGTGTTAACTGTCCCATAATGGGCCACTTGGTTGAACTGAATAGCATGAGCTACCTCCACTATTGCATGTTCAGGGCCCAGGGAAGGTTTTAATTACAGACAATGATTACCTTTAGCTATTGATGATGGGATCATCATCTGACACCAGATGTCTTCAGGAAACATTTCCATTTAGGAACCAGGAAGGTTCTGGCATGACCTTCATGTTACCCTAAGATTTTGAAATTTCCATGGCATCTCCCTAAAGCAATGCATGACTTGGCTTTTTCCAGCGAGTATCTTTTGGGATTTTTCAAGGGTCCCTGGTCTACTACAGCGCACATGGAAGACCACATTAAGGTCAAATTATTAACTCTTAACAGTTATTGGGGTCTCAGGGAAATGGGGGAATTCTGGTTGATAGCAAGCTGGTAGGTGTCCAGAGAAGGGCAACACAGATGATCAAAGGCCTTGAAACCATGTCTTATGAAGAACAACTTAGAGAGCTGGGTATGTTTAGCTTGGAGAAGAGAAGACTGAGAGGTGATATGATAGCCATCTTTAAATATTGGAAAAAATATCATAGAAGATTGAGTAAGGTTGTTTTCTGCTGTTCCAGAGACTAGAACATGAACCAATGGATTCCGATTTTTTAAAAAGATATTGCACTTAATTAGGAAGGAGCCTTCTGCAGGCCCTCTCCTGCTGTGCAGCTTCTGCCTTCCCCCTTCTAGTGTTTGCTAGTGTTCTTTTATTGGCTTCTTTGCCATACACTCCTGCAGAGGCTTTAATTGAGGCCAGCCACTGGTTCTAGTTCCTCCTGAGGCCAGGAAGGTGGGGACATCTGGAGCAGTGCATCTGGTAAGAACTCCTCTTCCACATGTGGATGCAGTAATAGGATGTTTCAATTATGTATTTAGGAGTGGATAAAAGAGTACATTCCTTATAGTGGGATTTCTGTTATTCATTCATGGCTCTAAGTTTCCATCCAAGGTTACAGTACTACTGGGCAACAGATGTAAATGAGGTCTACAGTCCGGTCCAGTGCTGGTATTTCATTGGATGCATGGAACTTTCAGACATTGGATATGGGTTCAGTTTGGTATGTACAGTCGGACCCCCATATCCACAGAACCAATATCGGCAGTTTCAGTTATCTGCAGGATCCAAAACAGGAACACATACCATAGAGTCTTCCTAGAAAATGCCTAGAAAGGCATCATCTCTAGATATCTTCTAGGTCCTCCAACACAACTCTATAGTATTTTTAACTGGTAGTCCAATTATTTTAATAGGGCCGTAGTTTCCGGTTGTTACCCAAATTACATGGGGTCCGTCGGTAACCTCTTGTGTCCAAATGTTGAAATGAGGAATATTTAATTTGCTCAATTATGGCAGTGAGAGGATGGGCAGGCAGAGGAGGAGGTGGAGGAGGAAAAAGAAAAAGCAGACGAGGCATTGAGGGAAAGCGTGGCTCAGTTTGAAGAAGCAGAAAGGAAAAGTGCGGCTCATCCTGCAGAAACTGCCCAGGCGCCCTCTGAGAGGGCAGCCAAAACAGATAAGGGAAACATACCTCACTTTGAAGAATGAACAATCTGTCATCCAGTGATAGATGATCCAGATGCCATGCCATCTCCCTTCTCTGAATGCCAAAGAGAGAAACATCATGCCCAATGCCATTTAAATACCAAAATCTGACTTACTTCCTCGCTAATGAGCTCCAAGTGACCTGAAACTTTGGCTATAAATCTGGAAGCACTTTTCCTTTGAGCCCCATACTGACAACTGCTATTCTTAGCTGCTGCACTCCTGTGTTCCTGCTTGCCTTGACTTCGGACAGACTTCTGCACTGTTGCAGTCATTCCTTGCTGACTATGGACTTGGACCTTGGACCTGATTCTACTAAACTCTGGACTGGCTATTGGTTTCCCTGGCATATGGTAAGGACACTTGGTAAATGAACTCTGGACTGGCTTTTGACTACTCTTGCATCTTGTATGCACTATTGATGACTGACTTCTGAATTGGCTCTTGACTTCTCTTGCTTCTGTTGTGGACAATTGGCAACAGGCTAGATCTGCACCCCTACCCTGTTGCTCCTCAGGCACTTGCCACTGTGAGTTCAGGACACTATGGGAAGGTAGCCAGATGTGTCTCCAAAACTGCCTTCTCACTGTGAAGCATGGAATGGCCATGCAAGATGGCTCCAGGGCTTGACGGGAAGCAAGGTAGGGATTTATGGTTCAGCATAGCATAAGTCCACATGTGGATATTTAAGCTACAGTATGGGGACATTGGATTGAAGCCTTTGTCATTTAAACACACACAGAGAGAGAGACAGAGCCTATTTTCCTAGTTAGAAATTAGCATGTCTGCAAATTCTGACACTTGATTTAAACCAATTAACCTTTCCAAAGTGCAGCAAGCTGTATAGCCACCTAGAAGGCTCTCTTCTAGTTCTCTGCTTGATCAGGGGGTTGCATGCAGCCCTGTCTCTTGCCTGGAGCTGACTTCATGGAAATTGGAGAATGTGAACTGCTCCCCATCAGGCAGAGGTTGCCCACCCAAATTGGGGACTCCAGGCAGCACCCTGAGATCTGGCAACTCTACCTAGTATCTCTTTAGGGAAATCTCACCATGGTGGGGAAGACAGTGACCAAGTGGCTTGTCTGCCTACTCAGTGTGATATCCAGCTGTTGAGCATGGGCAGACAAATTCAATCTCCTTGCTCCTTCATTTTAGGGTTCTTTATCTTTAAACTGGGATTGGGCTGTACAGCCCTTCAAATATAGGACAGTCCCTTATAAAGGAGGACACACACGATCACCCTATTATAAACACATTTGCTTGCAAACAGGTCTCATGGATCACTTCCTTCTCCTCCTAGTTTTGTGATGGATAATTTCCCCACACCTGTGCTCTCCAGCGTTCATTTTCTCCCTGTCCCCCACTGAATCTCTTTTTCTGCTTTGTTTTGTTTTGTAATTTTCTCCTCTCCTTGGAATGAGTGAGATGAAATTTGCACCTTCCAACATTACCAACTGTGTCAGACCATCTGTTTAGAAAATTAGAAGAGCAATGTTCTGTCTCTCTTAATGGGATGAAATGGCTCTGTTTTGCTTTGGGAATGTTGTTTGCAGGCACTGTTTCCCTCCTTGCCCTGTCAATGATTCTTATGATTTTTTTTTTTTTACTTTTTTATTTTGGGTGCGCAGCAATTTAAATGCCTTTTTAAATCAGTGTCATACAGCATCTTCGTTCTCTGGCTGCTTCATCCTGTTGAACAGTGTTCCCAGATGAGCTGGATTCTTCAGGTTGTACCTTGACCATTTTCCCCCCAGTTTGAACAATAGTTCAAATAAGATGGTGTTCCAACAAAAAACTATATCAAACCTGACCACTTTTGTGCCAGATGATTCAGGAGAACATGATGTGCTTTTAAAATCTTATTTATCAATAAAACACCATCAACAGACACAGAGAATTTAAAAAAGAAAAGAAATAAGAGGTTTTTATAGGTCATCTAGTCTAGCCATATGCTTGATGAAAGTAATCCAAAACTGGTATAGCTGAAAGAAGTTAGGCATCCTAGCTGTACTTGAAAATCTCCAGTGAGATTTATTTGGATATCCCCAGTGAAAAGCTCCCACCCATCCAAGATATCGTATATTCTGGTGTATAAGATGACTGGGCATATAAGACACCCCCCCATTTTATAATAATAATAATAATAATAATAATAATTTTTTATTTTTAACCCGCCCCTCTGCTTGGCAACCGGGGCGGCTTACAGCAAGATTAAAACAACATCAAGTTAAAACAGTCCTTCCCCATCCTACCCTCCCACCCCTTAAAACTAAATTAAACAAATAGAGAGTTAAAACGAAGATAAAATACAATAAATAAATAAATAAATAAAAGCAACGACGGCGAGGGGGTGGGTAGCAATCAGTCCACTTGAACCGGGAAGTTATTCCGGGAAGGCCTGCCGGAAGAGATCCGTCCTTAGCGCTTTCTTGAAGCTATCAAGAGTAGCGATAAGACGGATCTCATCCGGCAAGCCACTCCAAAGTCTGGGAGCCATAGAAGAGAAGGCCCTCTGGGAGGTCTGCGACAGCCTAGTTTTCATAGGCTGCAGCAGGTTCCTCCCAGAGGACCGAAGTGTGCGGGGGGGGGATCATATGGGATGAGGCGGTCCTGGATTTTTAAGTTAAAATATAGAGTTTGCCCTGCCCCAGCCAGCCAGGCAGCTCAGTGGCTGTAGATGATGGAATAGTCTGTGAAATTAAAGGACTGAGAACAGCTAAAAAAGCATGGGATACTTTGAAAAATCTCTGTGGTGTTCAATCTTTGGAATGTAAGGTTGCATTAATAATTAAGTTGGTTAATATGAAGCTGGTTAATATGAAGCTATCAAATCCCAAATTTTTGAATGAGCACATTAATGATTTTAGAGCCACTTTCAAACTCCTGGAGAGGAAATCCCCCAAAGCTATACAAATGGGAACCTTCCTGGCAAGTTTACCAAAATACAATCCCATAATAAATACCTTGCAATTAAAGAAATGATTTAACTCTGCCAGAAGCTTTTATTCAGATAAGAGAATTTCACCATAGACAAAACTTGATGCAAAATGTTAAGTTTGAATCCAGAAATTCTAATTTTAGGCTAACATCATTTTAATGGACTGTTTTTCTTCTCTCCTGAGCAAAATGGAGGATCATTTAACACTTCAAAAACAAAGCAGTCATTCTCACAGCAGGGGGAAGGATCTGCTGGGAAAACTGTCCAGGCAATTTTTACACTTCAAAGACAAGGCAGTCATTTTCACAGCATGGGAGAAGATATGCTGGGCCTATAAAATGACTCCCCACTTTTGAGGAGATTTTCAAGTGTTAAAAAGCAGTCTTACACGTCAGAATATACGGTAAGTAGTTTCATTGTCACACTGCTCATGTCATTAAGAAATTCCTCATAATTATAGAATCATGGAATCTTAGAGTTGGAAGAGACCAGAAGAGTCATCTAGTCCAACCCTCTACCATACATATATGAATACGCAACTACAATACTCCTCAAACGAGCCCTTCCAACCTCTGTTTAAAGACCTCCAAAGATGGAGAGTTCACCACACTTTGAGGCAGCACATTCCATTGTTTGGACAATTTATTTATTTTATTGACTTTTTACACAATCTGGTTCACATTCAAACTAATATACATTAAGAAAAAGAACAGGCAGAAAAAAGGAAAGAAGAGAAGAGAAAAGAAAGAAAACACAAAAAAAGACATACAAGTAAAACACAATAGAACTCTGACCCTCCCCCAATCATAACTGTAATGATAGGGGGGGTGGGATAAGAGAGAAAAATATTTTATTCTGCCATTACAGATCCAACTAAATAATCCTACTAATTACTAATAACCATAACCACAGATTATAACATCATCAGATTTCTTATTGCTCAGAAAGTCGATAAACGGTTTCCAGTCCTTCAGAAAATCTTCAATTGGCTTGAAACATTCTGAGACATTTTTGACAGTTTATTTGGTCTTAAATACCATCCGTACATCATCTTATACAGCTTTTCTTTTAAATTACTACCTAAATTAAATTTAATATCTTTATACCACCTTTCCCCCATACATCCATATGAACATTATGCCTAAAGTTTTGAGCCCACCTTATTGTGTACTCTTTTACAGGTTCATTTTCTATCTCTAGTTACAAAAACCATTTATATTTCTTTTTAAATAACATGGTCATCATTTTTACACAACTCTAAATAGAACTCATTTTTTTCTAAGCACTATGGTTGCATTTCTCTTATCTTGACTAAATCTGTCCTTAAGTTGCACATAAGAAAACCAGTTAAGACCTAGCCTTCCTTAGAAGGCATCTCTCTTGATTTGGGACTTTATCAGATGCAGCAAATATGGCATCATAATGAAGCCTAATGAATGCAAAAGGGGCCAGTACCAGATGATATTGTGCTTTCATGGTTATGTGTTGAAAATAAGGTGTTCTTTTTTATTGTTGGGCCAAGCCATCCATAGATTGGCCATGGCATTTTTTTTTTTTTTTTTTTTGCCATGATTGCAAGCATCTGAAACTATGCCCCGTTCTGCTGGTGTGATTCCAGCATCAATGGGCGATCCCTGCCAGAACCCTTCTGGTTGGGAATGCAAAAACTAGCCATGGAATGCTCTATTTATGAACCTCCCCATGTTGCAGGCAAGTTTTTAAGTGTGTTTCAGTGCTTGTATGTTCATTTTGTTTTGTTTTGTTTTGTTTAATTTAGCTGTTTTCAGACTTTTAAGTATGCTCGTGTCTTCTCATGAGAACAACTGAGATCATGCTTGGCAGCAAATGCAGAAGTACGAGGCTGCTTTTTCACATGATCATGGCAACGTTTGATATTTTGGGTTCTTTTGCAGGCACAAAAACAGTGTAGAATATGGTGCCAAAAGAACATTTTTAGAGGTTTATCTGATAAAGTCCTTAAACTCCCAGTTGTTTTGTTCAAAGTACAAAAGACCATAATAAAGCAGCCATCTCCAATTTTTAATCCATTTTTCCCTTAAAAAAAGCCTCCCTGTGGTAATGTGGCTAATATTATCTTAGGGAAAAGTCTCTGGTTATACTTATACCAAACTCCTAGGATCCTAGGATACTTATGCCAAACTCTTAGGAGAGTCTTTTCACTTATTTTGAAATTCAGCATTTACTTTAACTTTATCATACCAAAGAAAACCATGCCACCCTAATCTCATCCTGCAATCATTTTCCAGGATCTTGTCAATGCTTGTATCTGGAAGATAATTATTGAGACCTGTGATGCAGTCCTTTTACCTAGCAGAGGATGTGCTGAACTTAAATAAAATCCTTTCTTCCTATTTGAGAGGCTCTGGGTGTGTTTAACAGGTCATGCAGGCAGGAGCGTTTGATGTATCTCTTGCCATGGAGGATACAGGCCCTGTGCCACCAAGATGAAATACATCTTTGTTCCAGGCTGTCCTATGAATCTGCCCAGATACTGAGATCTGAAGGATTTTTTTCAGTCCCCTCATCTTCACAAGTATGTTTGGTGGGAACATGAGATAGGGTCTTCTGAGTGGCAGCCCTAGACTTTGGAAGTCCCTCTCTGGGTAAACCAGGAAGGCTCCCTCCTTGCAGTTCTTTGTTGGCAGGAACTTTAAAAAAAAATCACATAGGTTTTTAGAACTGGAGGTTTTAAAGAAAAAGGCTGTAAAGGGTGCTGTATTCTTTTAAATTGTATTGTTTTAACTGTTTTGTTAACTTTTTTTAAAATACTTTAAAAGTGTATGCTTTAAATTGTTTCCATATGGTTAATAAATTCTATTTCAATGTTGACTTTTTCTGTGCTTTTAGCTGTATTGTAATTGTTTTAATTGGTATGGTGCCTTAAATCCCAATCTTGGGAAAATGGTAGGATTTAAATGTAGGTGATAATAGTAGTAGTTTGTTGTGCTGTGCCTTCAATTCATTTCCGACTTATGGTGACCCTATAGTGAACCCCTCACAGGGGTTTCTTGGCAAGATTTGTTCAGAGGTGGTTTCCCTTTGCCTTCTTCTGAGGCTGAGAGAGTGTTTGCCCCACCCACTGTGCCAAACCAATAGTTCATAATGGTTACATGAATATCAAAGAGATTGGAAGGGATCATCACACTCTGACTGTCCTGATTTGGCAGGGACAGTTCTGGCCAATCTTTCGTCATTCCTCCCCTTTCAGTTGCTTTTAAAATGTCCCTGTTTCTCTCTCCTTTCCCACTTTCCCTCTTTGTCCTCAGCTTACTTCAACTGAATTCAATTGAAGTTCAAAGTGCAAAAGTAGTTTGCACACAATTAACTTGAGGGGCGTGGAGAGAAGGGGGAAGAATCTTGCCCTTCCCTGTGGGCACAGGCAAAAACAAACTGCTGCAATCTCTCCTAGCTTGTGCATTTTTCCTCATTAATAATTTTTACCAACTTGACCTGATTTTGCTTGGCCACATGCATCCCAGTTTTCATCTGTGAAATGTTGGAGGGTATGCATCATGGGGGACAGCAGGATGTACTGACAGCACTAGATAGGATGTTCTTTGCCTACCCAATTTAGACTTTGAACACCAAACTAAAGAGGCCTCACTTTGCACTGAAGCATATGTAATTTTTATTCCCAATGTCGGAAATGTGCTCATGAGATGCTGCTAGACTATGAGTCAGCAGTGTGATGCGGCAGCTAAAACAGTCAATGCAATTCTAGGCTACATCAATAAGGGTGTAGTGTCTAGATCAAGGGTAGTGCCACTCTATTATGGTTTAGTCAGATCTCACTCACCTGGAATACTGTGTCCAGTTCTGGGCACAGCAATTCAAGGAGCATATGGACAAGCTGGAACGTGTCCAGAGGAGGGTGACCAAAATGCTGGGAGGTCTGGAGGCCATGCCCTATGAGGATCAGCTTAGGGAGCTGGGTATGTTTAGCTTGGAGAAGAGAACACGATAGCCATGCCTAAATATTTGAAGGGATGTCATACTGGGGATGGAGCAAGCTTGTTTTCTGTGGCCCCAGAGACTAGGACACATAGCAGTGGACTCTAACTATAGGAAAAGAGATTCCACTTAAACATTAAGAAGAACTTCCTGATGATAAGAGCTGTTTGGCAGTGGAATGCACTGCCTCAGAATGTGGTGGGGTCTCCTTCTTTGGAGGTTTTTAAACAGAGGCAGGATGGCCATCTGTCAGGAATGGTTTGATTGTGTATTCCTGCAGGGCAGAGGGTTGGACTCGATGGCCCTTGTGGTCTCTTCCAATTCTATGATTCTATTGGTCTGTCTCACTCAATAATATACAGTTGGCTCTCAACATTCGCTGGGGTTAGGGGTGCAGGACCCCTGCAAATGTGGGAAAACTGTAAATATCTCTAGCCCCCACCAACCATATTTAACTCACAAAAAAGTATGACCCACAGATTCAACCCACCATGGATGCCTTTCAGGATTTGGGGTTCCTTCTCAAGGCAGAAGCAGGTGGCTGGTGGGATTTGCCGCTGCCTCCACTGCTGCCCTACACTATTTTTATTATGGACTTACAAGCCTCACCATGCATTCAAAGTTTCTGTCAGTCTCATGAGCCTTGCAGTCCCCATTCAAAATGACATAGGGCAGAGGTGGAGATGTCAACAAATAATCCACAAACAATCAAATCAGAAAAATTTAAACTTGTATATGACTGTACATGCATGTGAGATTTATTTGGTGGGCCTAGAACATATATGAAAATGATATTTCCCCCACCCCATGCTTTGATTTTGATCCTATATTTCTACCTCTCCACTACAATTACATGCTACTGTTAAAACACTAAATGCACTCATATGTCTTAATTGTTTTAATTAATTTTAAGCACCAACAATCTAAGGTTCAATCAAAGTACAATCAAAAGTAAAGAAACAGGGGAAAAAAGATTCAGTGGTTGTTACAGACTGAGACTCCTTTATCTGGAATTCTGAAATCTGAAATATTCCAAAATTGTGCACATTAGTGGCTGTGATAGATGGTTCAATGTATACAAGTTCATTTTGTGCAGAAAATTATTTTAAAAATTTTGTATAAAATTACAATCATGCTATGTGCATATGAAACAGAAACGAATTTTGTGTTTAGACTTGGGGTTCCACAGGGAAATTATATGTAATCTAACTACAGTGGCAAGAATTCTCTTTGCCCAGAAATGGAAGGTGGAGAGTATCCTGACACACGAGGAATGCTTAATAAAACTATATGACATAATGGAAATGGACTTATGGAGCTGGGTATGTTTAGCCTGGAAAAAAGACTGTTAAAGCGCAATATGATAGCCCTGTTTAAGTATTTGAAGGGGTGTCACATTGAGGATGGAGCAAGCTTGTTCTCTGCTGCTCCAGAAACTATAAGACAGTAATGGATGCAAGCTCCAGGAACAGAGATTCCACCTCAACATGAGGAGGAACTTTTTGACAGTAAGAGCTGTTTGGCAGTGGAACACACTCCCTCGGAGCATGGTGGGGTCTCCTTCCTTGGAGGTCTTTAAACAGAGGCTGGATGGCCATCTGTCGGGGATGGTTTGATCGTGATTTCCTGCATGGAAGGGGGTTGGACTGGATGGCCCTTGTGGTCTCTTCCAACTCTACAGTTCTATGATTCTATGATTCTAAGATATCTCATTATGTATATGCAAGTATTCCAAAATCCATAATATTCCAAAATCCATAATCCCTCTGATTCCAAGCATTTCGGATAAGGGAGACTGAACCTGTAATAATTTTAGCAAGATTATTTAGTTGGATCTGTAATGGTAAATTAATTTTTCCCCTTTTCATTACAGTCAGGATTGGGGGGAGGGGTCAGACCTCTAATTTCTCTTAAAGTTAAAATGAGATTGGGCTTTGCAATGGAACCTCCAGATAGAACACAATGCCATAAGAATTTGCTATTCCATATTATCCATTTAAAACATCCATTTTGAAATGATTCTTTAGCCATTCTTATTAATGAGTGACTTTAAAAAATAAAACAAAATTAGGAAGTGAACAACGTTTCCTTGATATATTCTCAATTAAGCCTAGCCCTGCAGATTATGTCTAACCTCTCATGACTGAATTTTGAGTCATGATGGTGACTCATTATCCTATATTGTTTCTGAAATTCCCTAAAGTGAAAGAGAAAAATGCCATGTGGGCATATCACTGCTAATAGGTTGGCAACACTGATATTAACATGACTTTTAAAAGGCAGTTTAATGGGTACCATTTTATAGATTACATCTTGAAATACTCTCCGTGGTGTGATATTCACTTTTAAAGAAATCATGCTTCCCCATGGAATGGTTTCAGTGAACAATTTCAAACCTGAAATAGTAAGCCACAATTCTTAATGTCTTATTTTTTAAAATAAAAATAAAAATAAATAACATCTTCTCTAGGCATAGCTTAAAAACAAAACAAAACAAAAAGAGAAGGTATAAAATATCCATGTTGATGGAGAAGGTCAAGATCTCAATGGGTAGACAATAATAGGTTACATAGACACACAAACACACTTGGTATAAGAATCATGCTTTTTTTCAATACTTGTGAAAAATCTGTGGGTTGAGATTGAGCAGAGGTATCACTGATCTTTAAATATTAACAGATTATTTAGAGAGAACTCTGCTGCGCAGAAGATGGGAAAAGCCAGCCCAAGGAATTTTGCTGTCTGAGTCAGAGGCATAATATGGCACTCTAGACAAGATATACAATCATCAAAGCCAGGCAAACTATTTTGGCAAATGAAGGAGAAAACTGCTCAAGCAACTCTGCATACCCTCCAGCATTTCACAGATGAAAACTGGGTGTATGTGGCCAAGTAACATTACAGTGCAGTCAAGATGGCAAAAATTGTTAATGAAGAAGAAGACAAGCTAAGAGAAGCTGCAGCTGTTTGTTTTGGCCTGAGTCTACTGGGAAGGGCAAGATTTTGTCCTCCCTCCTCTCTGCTCTTCTCCTCTCCTCTCCCCCACCTCTGAGTTACTTGAGTGCAAACTACCATTGCATTTTGAACTCAATTTGCATCAACTGAAGAAAATTGAGGACAATGGGTGAAAGTGGGGCAAGGAAGGAGAAACCAGGGCATTTTAAAAGCAGCAGAAAAAGTGGGGTGACAGAAGATTAATTAGGACTGTCTGTTCCAGATCAGGATTGTATGACTCATGACATTCTTGCAAACAAGCTTGTAAAATGTGGGCTAGACAAGTTAACTGTTCAATGGATTTGTAATTGGTTGACCGGCCGAACCCAAAGGGTGCTCAGTAGTGCCTCCTCTTCGTCTTGGAAAGATGTGACCAGTGGGGTGCCACAGGGTTCTGTCCTGGGCCCAGTGCTATTCAACATCTTTATCAATGACTTGGATGAGGGAATTAGGGGCATACTTATCAAATTTGCAGATGACACCAAATTAGGAGGAGTAGCTAATACCCTAGAGGACAGGATCAACATTCAAAATGACCTGGATAGACTAAATAAATAAATAAATAAATATAAACAAAGCTAAAAAAACGAAATTCAATACAGAGAAATGTAAGGTACTGCACTTAGGGCGAACAAATGAAATGCATAGATATAGGATGGGGGAGACCTGGCTGAATGAGACTACATGCGAAAGGGATCTAGGAGTCCTAGTAGACCACAAGTTGTACATGAGTCAACAGTGTGATGCGGCAGTTAAAAAGGCCAATTAGATTTTGGGCTGCATGAATAGAAGTATAGTGTCTAGATCAAGGGAAGTAATGGTGCCACTCTATTCTGCCTTGGTCAGACCTCACCTAGAATACTGTGTCCAGTTCTGGACACCACAATTCAAAAATGATATTGACAAATTGGAGCGTGTCCAGAGAAGGGTGACTAAAATGGTGAAAGGTCTGGAAATGATGCCTTATGAGGAGAGATGTAGGGAGCTGGCTATGTTTAGCCTGGAAAAAAGACTGTTAAGAGGTGATATGATAGTCCTGTTTAAGTATTTGAAGGGGTGTCACCTTGAGGATGGAGCAGGCTTGTTTTCTGCTGCTCCAGAGACTGGAACACAGAGCAATGGATGCAAGCTCCAGGAACAGGGATTCCACCTCAACATTAGGAGGAACTTTTTGACAGTAAGAGCTGTTCGGCAGTGGAACACACTGCCTCGGAGCGTGGTGGGGTCTCCTTCCTTGTAGGTCCTTAAACAGAGGCTGGATGGCCATCTGTCGTGGATGCTTTGATCGTGATTTCCTGGCCTCACATCGGGAGGCATGGCGACACACTATTCACAATGCTGCAGCCTTATTTGAGAACTCATGCCAAACAAGTCTTGAAGAGAAACGACAACGGAGAAAAAATCACAACCCGGAAACATCACCCAAGGAAACCTTCTGCTGTGCTTTCTGCAACCGGACTTGTCTATCTCAGATTGGCCTTTTTAGTCATTAGTGCACTTGCAGAAAGCGAGGGATGAGTCCTTCCTGAATCTTCATTTGCGAAGAGAAGCCAGAGAGAGAGGGGGTTGGACTGGATGGCCCTCGTGGTCTCTTCGAACTCTACAACTCTACAATTCTATGATTCTATGATTCTATGACTCTGTCTCTGTAACAGTAACAACAACGTGAAACAACTAAGGATGTGTTGCCCTTTCATGACACCCCAAATCCGCTGTGGATGGCAGGAGCGTCACTCTGCCTTATGATAGGGCTGGCCCTCCAACTGCACCTAATTGTTTGCTCTAAACCTGTGTACGAGCTGCAGACTTGTATCAGGTCTGTTTTTAACTGTTGCCTTCCTACAAGAATTTCAGACAACACTGTTATAGTGTTACTGTTCCACTTTATTTGCTATGGCTGCCTCCTGTTGAATCCTGGGATTTGCAGTTTAGGGAGGGGTATTTACAACTCTCAGCCAGAGAGATCTTAGGCCTCACTAAACTACAAACCCCAGAATTCCACAGGAGGAAGCCAGAGCAGTTAAAGTGGAATAGTAACACTATAAGAGTGTAGTCTGAAAATCTCTAAAGAAACATGCAAACTTACGCAGTTCAGTTACTGTTTTCTACTGCATCTTTTGGATAACCTTCACTTCTCACACTTCTCTACATTTCTCAGGATTCCCTCAGTTTGTTTAAGATGTAGGGCTTGACTACATAGGGGTTAAAAATCCAGATGAGATTCAGACTACTTTGGCCCAGAGCTGCAGTGCATTGAAATTTGGACTATTCTGGCCTGGATGTCAGCGCCACACACGCCAAAACCTGAATCTCCATTGGGGTTTTTACTTTTACCACCCATTCAAAGACGTTACTTATGCTTGAGAGCTCTGGGAAAAGCAAAGTCCCAGTGTTAGGTGCCCTCTCTGAAGGCAGAATGAGCATCTTACTGGTGATGATGGGGCGGGTACTTCTTCTGCCTTCAGAGAGGGTGACTACCACTGGCACTTTGCCTTTCCTCGGTGATTTGTGCACTGGAAAATCAAAGTCCCAGTGATAGTCACCCTCTCTGAAACCAGATCAGGCAGCTAGCCTCACAATGGTCAGGCTTGCTGGATGTTCTGACCTCAGAGGGAGTGACTACCATTGGGGCTCTGCCTTTGGACTGAGAAGTAATGCTGAGGATGGGAAAAATGGCAGTGCTTCAGGCCCAAATTAAATTAAAGCCCCAAATTAAGGAATTATGTGAGTTGTAGTTCAGAAGAGTACACCAGAGCTCTCCAGCAGAAAAATTCTCAGTACTTTCTGGAATCCTACCTCCTATGTATCATCTAGATGATAATATATCCTAGGATTCCATAGGAGGAAGCCATTGGGGAGAAGGCCAGTGGTTCTACTCTAGATTTTACAGCTATTCCTACTGCCAAATTGAATGGGATCTCTGTTAGTGCTAGATCCTATTTTGGTCTCCATGGCTTTTTTTTCTCATCGTGAGCCTCTCTGAGTTGGTGGCTCCCATGCCAGTAGGACGGGGAATCCAGGTTTGAATCTAGAGCTCTCCAGGGTTCTGAATGTTATCAAAAATAGGTCTGGCACCTTGGATAGCTCCTTCAAAGCTAGCCAAAATCTGGATTCACTGCCCCACTGGCACGATAACCATCAGCCATGACTGATTTTCAGAAATGACCTCTCCAAACAAGCGAACTGGTCTTCCCTAAATTGATTCTGGAGGGTAGGCAGGCAACAGCAAGGAGACATCCTTTTTTTTTCATCTTGCACCAGGGTACAGCACCTCTTCTTTCAGGACTATAAGTCCGCTCTTGCCAAAATGTCATGCAGCTATCTACAAGCATGGATCCCTGGAAAAACTGAGTTACCTCTTCTTTGGCAGCATGTTGAATGGTCTGGAAGAGAGAAAGGGGGGGGAAGTGTCTGGAGTAAAAATAAGGAGGTGCTCTTACTCAATTTTTGTTTTACTCTGACACCACCTACCAATGACTTTAGCTCCACCCACCTCTGGCACCTGGCTCTTGGTGGGTGATCTCTAAAGAAACATGACCCCCATCATAAAAATTTTCCCCACTCCTGTCCCCACATTAACCTCACTTAAAAGAATGTCTGTTTCCTAATGTGTACAGGTATCCCCTGCTTTTTGTCAATCCACTTTTCATCAATTTGCTGTTTCATCAGATTAAATTATAAACCGGATCCCACTGATTTGACACGTGGTCTGTTCTTTCAACTACACATTGAATTAATGGATTCCATTTACATACTGTATAATTTAAAAGGGTCAAAAGAGCACAGGTGTATACAAGTAGAATTCTGAGGAATTTAGTCAGAGAAATGAGGTGAGGTATCCTTTTAGGTGACTGTGGTGAGAGGGGGGTA
Source organism: Gambelia wislizenii (assembly GCA_030847615.1). Classification (NCBI taxonomy): domain Eukaryota; kingdom Metazoa; phylum Chordata; class Lepidosauria; order Squamata; family Crotaphytidae; genus Gambelia; species Gambelia wislizenii. The sequence goes on along the minus strand of JAUMIR010000004.1, from coordinate 320,149,345 downwards.
TTGGCATTACCCCAGGCCTGGCACCGCTTTACCAAGTGAGGAATGGAAGGATCTTTCCATGTCCTTCCCCTGTAAGCCTTATCCCAGCTAATGACTCCCTGCATTTCCTTCCCTTCAGGCTCTAGCTGCTTCAGTGGCTGTCAAATAAGCAGGAGACACAGTACAAAACGATAGTGAAGGAAGAGATGGTGCTTTGCATGACACTTTTGCGACCATGCACTGCTCCCCCCCCCCAACTCAGTGCCATCATTTGTTCAGTCTGTGTACTGTGTCCCCCTCTTGTTTGACAGGTTAGGAGCCAGAGTACTGTACATCCTGTATTTTGATGATTTTTGCTTTTTGACAGTGTTCCTGCCTGTAACTTGTCAAATAAGCAAGGGTAGTTCTGTCCTGATCAACACCAGAACACTTTTTTTTAAAAAAGGTCCAAACTAGGGACAGCAAGGAATTCTTTACTCAGCCAAAATTGCTGTTGTTAATTACTGCAAAGTTGGCATTGACTAATTTATTAATTAAAATACTTATATCCTGCCCTATATCTGAAGATCTCAGGGTGGCATACAATAAAATCCACTGGAAACAATACATTAAAGATTAAAAATATATTAAATAGTTTTTCAATTTAAAAACATGCACTTTAAAACCAGTTAAAACACACTGGAATGATATAACTAACAAAAACATGTGCAGTCTGGCCTTATGGTGATCCTATGAATGTGGGATCTCAAAGATACCCTCTTGTCAACAGTCCTGCTCAGATCCTGTGGCTCAAGGCTGTGGATTGCTTAATTGAATCCATCTATCTCGGATTGACCTTTTTAGTCATCAGCGCGCTGGCAGAAAGTGTGCGGGATGAGTCCTTCCTGATCTTCGTTTGTGAAGAAAAGCCAGAAAGAGAGAGAGACCATAATGCAGTTTTGCTCTTGTCCTACTGCTTTACCCCTTTATCAAGCATTATTGTCTTTTATAATGCATCATGTCATCTTATTATATGGTCAAGGTATGATAACCTCTAGGGAAAGTTCAGAATTGATTTGCTCTAAGACCCATTCATGAGTCATTTTGGTAGTCCACCATCTCTAGAGAACTCTCCTCCATCACCACATTTCAAATGAGTTGATATTCTTCCTGTCAGCTTTCTTCATTGTCAGCCTTTCACAGCCATAATAGAAATTGAAAGTATGAAGGCATGGATGATCATGACTTTGCTATTCACTTATATATCTTTTACACTTGAGGATTTTAGTTAGTTCCCTCATAACTGCCCTTGCAAGTACTAGTTTTCTCCTGATTTCTTGACTACTGTCTCCATTTTTAGATACTGAAAGACTTTAACAATTTTAATGACTTTGGCCTCTACTTTAAAGTTGTGTAAAATTAACCTTATACATTCGGCCCTGTGGAGATTATTAGACAGCAACAAAAAAAGGTGTTACCGTCCCACAATCTCCTCTCTCACCCCTCTCCGGTCCCTATCCTGGCACAATAATGTAAACTTTCAGACCTACCTTGTTTGTGCATGCCGGGCTGCCCAGGTGTGAATGGAGCTTGAACAGAGCTCCATTCACTTCCTGGAAGGAAATCCCACTGGTTCTCATGAAAAGACAAGAGCACAGGAAATTCAAAAATAAAAAGGAAAATAATACATAAAAAGTGACAGCAAGCACAAAAATACACTTAAAACTTTACAAGTAACCCAGGGAGGGTACAAAAAAAATGTGTCACTTACCTGGACGTCCCAATCTCACCTGGAAGTGTTCTGGCATGGACCTCCCATTGACACTAGGATAGCGCAAGCGAAACAGGCACATTTCACTTGCAGGACATTCTGTTACAGAGATGGAATGGGGGATCCATTCACAGCTTAGCCCGTGAATAAAAAGCAATGCTGGTGTAATGACAGCCAAACGGGAGCATGACGACATGGGAACGATGTCATCTGAAAGGGAAGCCCTTTAGAGATCTCCTGGCATTGTGATAACACCATATTTAGTGTGTCTGATAATCTCCTGTATCCATGGATTGGCATCCACAGACTCCACCATCCTCAGCTTGAATCCAAGAAGCAAACCTTAATTTTGTCATTTTGTATAAGTGGCACCATTTTACTACACCATTGTATATAATGGTACTTGGGCATCCATGGATTTTGGTATCCACGGGTGTGTGTACATCCTGGAAGCCTGTGGTGCTTATGGGAACATAATAGATGCAGTGGGACACTGTGCCTAGATTAGAAGCTTCAGGTGAAAACAATGACTGCATTACAGAATGGATAACTGAGCTTGCATTATATCTTTATTTGCCCCAAACTGAAAGAGATCCTATCAACCATAATTTAGTTTTTGTTGCACCTGGCCAAGATACTTGGTCTTTACATAAATGTTAGCTTTCTGCTCTCCCCAAAAAACTATTAAGGTTGTTTAGACAAAGATGATTGCTACCTCAGCTGGAAATTAACTTTTAAATTGAGCTCTGTGTTGCTTAGATGGCAACCCAAGATATAAAGAGAAATCAATTTGACTGACCTCTTGGAGTGGACATGATTTTGCGCTTGTGGCAGACCTTCCTATATTTAACTCTGTATATCCACCACTGTCTGGGGAAAGAATATGCTTTTATGTTAAGTAAACATAGGAATCACACATTTAGTTGTCTACAAACAAAATGAATATGCACTTCCCAAAGAAATGAATATATAGTTTCTATGGGAACGGGCCCTTTGGTAGGGTGGTTACCAAAAAATAAAATAAGAACAAAAGAGAACACAGATTTGCCCAAAGAAGACACAGATTTGAATAAAATTGCATCAATGTAAATTTAGCAAGAATTAGTATAATTCCATACAGTACATACAGTACAGTACATTATACGATAGTGGAGAAAAACATGGCCAGGTGATGCATGTCCCTGCTCATTTTGTGTCCAAACAATGTCCAGGAAATCAGCCAAAAGCTTGTTACTACACAGCTGATAAGCAAAGGCATAGCACAGTCTGGCTAATTACCAGACAAAGGAATCAAGGCAGCATGATGTCAGTCACTTATTTTACTAGCAAGCAAAAACACAAGTCCAGAAGCAGACAAGGATCAGGTCTGGCAAACAGAGTCTAGGTCAGTCCAGCAGAATCCAGGTCAGGCAAACAGAGTCCAGAGTAAACAAACACAGTCCAGGTCCAACACAGAGATCAGGAACACAATGAGTAATCAGGTAGACCAGATCATCTCCGACAACCCCTGGAGGGCAGTGATGAGTATTTATAGATGAGCAGCTAGCGCAGCTGCTGATTAACTAATTGCTGTTTCCTATAAATATACTGAGACCTCAAGCCCTTTTTTTGTTGTCTACATGCTGTGAAGGTAGACACAGGAAAGTTGTCCTCTGGATTTGAATGGGAAAGACCCTCTGCCAGAGCTAGTACTGACAAACCTGCACTATTGTCTGCATCTGAGGCCTGTGGCTCTAGAACATCCTCCTGCTCTGGTTCAGCAGGTCCTGCATCAGTCTCTTGAGTGAGAGTCCACTTCCAAGTCCTGGAAGCAGGGCATGAAATTTTGCATTCCAGATGCTAACTGTTATGGGCAATTTCAAGTTCTTGTTCTCCCTTCCTGGGGCTCTTCATTTTGAATCTTCAAGTACAGCAGGGAAAGATGTGGCAGCCAGCATGGTGTAGTGGTTTGACTGTTGGACTAAGACTCTGGAAGACCAAGGTACAAATCCCCACTTGGCCACAGAAACCCAGTGGGTGACCCCAGGCAAGTCAGAGAAAGGAAATGCCAAACTCCTCTGAACAAATCTTGCAAAGAAAACTCTATGATAAAGTCACCTTTGGGTTGTCATAGGTTAGAAATGACTTGAAGGAACACAATAAAAACAACAAGGGATGGGAATTGTGCAGATCTCCTGATGTTGTTGAACATTACCTCCCAACAGTCCTACACAGCATTACTGTTGGTGAGGAATGCTGGACATGGCAGTTCAACAACAGGAAAGTACACACCCTTCCCTAAAGTAGAGGATGCCATCAAATAGAAGATTGTCTACTATAAGGTAGGACTGTCTATCTGAGGTAGGATCTCTGTAGGCATGCTACATACATTCTGGGCCATCAGGATTTGTGCTTTGAAATGGGAATTACAGGCTGTTCATTCTGGTTTGTATCCTGGAAATCAGATGATTCCCAAGATCCAGTCATATGTCACTGCTTATTATAAAGTTCTGAGACCTCTCATGGTCCTTCAGTCTGAGCAACAAATGGCTGAGGAACACTAGCTATAAAGTAAAATGTGTTGTTGTTTAAAGAGCAAAAGAATTATGTGTCTAGGGGTTCTCAACTCTGCTGTGAAACAGCAAGATGCATCCTCTTTGATCTTCCAGACATGCCCTATGAGGACCCACTTAGGAAGCTGGGTTTGTTTAGCCTGGAGAATAGAAGGTTAAGAGGTGACATGATAGTCATGCTTAAATATTTGGAGGGATGTCATACTGAAAATGGAGCAAGCTTGTTTTCTGCTGCTCCAGAGACTAGGACATGGAACAATGGACTCAAACTACAGGAAAAGAGATTCAACCTAAACATTAGGAAGAACTTCCTGACAGTAAGACCTGTTCAGCAGTGGAATGCACTGCCTCGGAGTGTGGTGGAGTCTCCTTCTTTGGAGGATGTTAAACAGAGGCTGGATGGCCATCTGTCAGGAATGCTTTGACTGTATATTCCTGCAGGGCAGAGGGTTGGACTAGATGGCCCTTCTGGTCACTTCCAACTCAATGGACTCAATTCTATGACATTATAGCCTACAGCTTTCATCAGTTCCACCCAGCCTGGCTAGCAGTAAGGAATTGTGAGAGTTGTAGATCAGAACATCTGACAAGCCAAAGGTTTCTCAACTCTGCCTTATGGATTGGTATCTAGTCAACCAAGAAGAAACAGAGAGGAGAAATAAATATGGAACAAAAGCATTATGCCTACTCTCAGTAAATTGTGTGAAAGATGGGGGAGGGAGTTAAATTCCCCCCCTTTGTGTCAAGGCAGTATATTTAAGCTTTCAAATGATTTATAATATGATTTTTTCATGGGTAATTGGCCATGGATTAAGCATGAAACATCTGCTGAGAGAGCATGCCACCAACCTAAAAATAGATCCGTTCAAAGATTCTGAAAAGAAGCTTTCATATGCAAAATTAGTTTGGTTGTCTGTAAAGATCTGGAACAGGGATGCCAATTGGCAAAAGTCTGATCTCTGCCCACCCCTCTATGTACACAAAGCACACAATCAGCTAAGTGTAAGCTGATCTGGCTGCTAGATATACTGACAGAAGATAAGCTATGGATAAACCAAAAGTATGCCCCCCCCCCAAGAATTAGCATCTTCAAACAATGCCTGCATATGTGACTTTGGAAATTGGGGTTGTTTCCCATGCACAAATTGATATGTAAATGCATAGTCTACATATGCTCTCACCCTCAGTTATCTCTAATTAAATTCAGTGATAACTGTATGCTTTCCTGTAGTGGACAATGGTGGCCCTCCACATGTATTGGGCCTACAACTCTCATCAGCAATAGCAAGACATACTCTCTGTCCCAATTTGGCAGGGAGAATCCTGTTTCATTTTCCACCATCCCTATTTTTAAGCTGCTTTAAAAATGTCCCAGTTTCTTTCTCCTCCTACTACTTTCCCCTTTTGTCCTCAGCTTACTTCAAATGCTGCAAACTAAACAAAGTTCAAAAGTAGTTTCTATTCCATTAGTGAGGGTGGGTGGATAAATGAAGGAGGGGTTGCAATCTTGTCCTTCCCTGTAGATTCAGGCAAAACCAAACTGCTTCAGCCTCTCCTAGCTTGTTTGTTCCTCCTTTGATTATGTATTCCTGAATGGCAGGGGGTTGGACTGGAAAGCCTCTGTGGTGTCTTCCAATTCTATTGTTCTATGATTCTATGACTAATAGCTCTTGCCATCTTGACCACACTAATGTCGTTTGGCCACATGTTTCTACTTTTTATCTCTGAAATGTTGGAAGGTACACAGGTGTACCTGTAATGGTGGTAGGACAGACAGAAGGGCCTCACAGAAGGGCCTCCTCATAGGCAGATTTGTAAGGGAGAATACAGTCCGCTCCTTCAAATTACTTGGAACAGCTCTGCTACAGAAGCAATTGAACATGTGTGTTTGATGTGGAATGGCTGATTTCACTTCAAGGTTGTGGAAGCAGAGCTGCACATATTGATGTGTGTGCATAGATGTACACTGTGTTTTGTGCGTGGGTGCACATGCTTTTGGTTGTGCATTGGGTTTCACATTTGGTGTCTTGCTTCAATTGCCCAACATTGTCATTCAAAACAATTATTTATTTATTTATTTATTTATTTTATATTTCACCTTTCTCCCCAGATGGGATTCAAAGTTTCCTATCACAATTAATGCATGACTGCAGCAGGAGAGTTACATTAGGGAAACCTGATGTAGGATCTTGGCCATTGTGTGTTTCTGTCCACCATGTTCAGTCTCTCATTATCAAACCCTGATGCAGACAGTGGCAGTTTATGCTCCAGGAGGGATCTCCCCCCCCCCTTTCTGGTCATGTATCACTTATTGGCACACATTTTGAAGGCATTTCTGTAAAAAAAACAAGAGAGAGTGCACAATAGCAAAACTTCTTTGGGTTTTCCTGGAATTCTTTTTTTAGCAAGTATAAGATATTGGAAACACTAGCGAGCAATCCCTTCACTCTTTCTTTGTTTCCCACTATGAAAATGGGCTCTTGCATTATTTGGGCAACACAGCTGCTGGGTATAGTCTCTCCTCCAGGTAAACAAAGGGTTAAGGATATGTTGGTTTAAGTTACATTTATTGGGGGTTGTGATAATGGGCTCTCCCCATTATCTGGCCATCACAGCAAACAGGTAAACAAAGGGTGAAAAGTTGATAAATACTGCCTCAGGGCCTGAGGCAGAGAGATCATCCCAGCTATGGGGGGATGCTTGGCTGAGACTAAGCCAAAAGGCACAGGCTCCCAACTCCCCTTAAAACCCAGCACAACTGGACTGCATATCTGTGAGTAGACTAGAGTCTGTTTAGCTTAGTTGCGTTAGGGAGCTTAGGTTTGTTTTATAAATTTGGCTGGATGACTAAACTTGTCTGTAACTTGTGTACTTGGAAGGTGGATCCTCCCATGAAAGAGATATATTTCTTACTATGTACTTCTACTTAGAATAAACTTCCTTTTAAAATATTTCCTCCTGCACATGCTTCCACATGCATTGCTTGGTTTTTCTTCCCCAAGGGGGGCAGGGAGGAAGGTGAAACTCTACAACATCAGAATGAGAAGTAAACTGAACCCTGTAACCCTTGGGTTACACAGAAAGGTTAAAGTCTAAAGTCAAGGGGTTGTGGCAGCTTTAAGGGGACTCTGGGGTCCCCGAGCTGTTAGAGACCATCATAGGGGTCAGCACCAAGGAGGAGCAACAGAGATCATGAGAGACAATTGCCCAATGAGGATGACCAGTTTGCAGAGAAGTGTGAAAGCTTTGAGATGCTTCCAAGTAAGAGGTTATAAAATTCGGGGTGCCACAAGGCACACAGAGAGACAAAGAGACTGAGACTTTGGGACTAAGGCTGCCTGCCTCACCTAGGGAAGCTTGGTTATAGGCTTGACAAAAGGGGTCCCAACTTCCAGCTTCCCAGGACCATCCAAGACCTAGAACAACTTTTCTACTGTGAATAGAACAGGAATGTTCAGCTAGCTATGTTAGGGCTTATGCTTCTTTTAACCTCAACTGAATGAGGCTTAGGCTGTTTGTAACTACTCCTAAGTAATGCCTGAAGGAAGGTGCCTTTATGTATATGTAACATACCCTTTTGCTAATGTAAGATTACTTGCTTAGAATTTTACTGTAAAAGCTTTCCATTAGATTTCTCTTCTTTCCATGCTCTCTTTATGTGCCTTTGTTCAGTGTGTATGCTTGTATGTGTATAGGTTTCTCAACTCCCACAGGAGGGAAAGTCTTTGCAGAGCCAGAGGTGGGAAACATGCAAGTTAAGTCCCTCAGTAACTTCCCGCTGAGTTGAATCACATGGGGTAAATCAGTGGGTGGTGACAGCTAGATGATCTTCTGGGATCCCTTCTCGTACTCAAGATCAGGAGATGGGGCTGTTCCCTGTGTAAACAAAACAAGAGAGAGAACACATTGGCAAAACTTCTTTAGGTTTCCCTAGAGATTTACCAAATAGAAGATGTTGGAAACACTATAGAGCTCTCCCTTCACTCTTTCCTTGTTTCCCACATTTGAAATACAAATGTGAAATACATTGCAACCCTGCCTGTCAAGAGGCAAGAGCTTTCACAACAACAAAGTCTCTGTTCAAGGGCTGGTGTGTGGCACTTCTGGTGGATGTGCTCACAGGATAATGCCTGTGACAGGATGTCAGAAACTTCTTGGCAGCTTGCTCACTTGAAGGCTTGCCTGTGACACGGCAATGTCCATAAAGAGTGGGATTTGATGTACACATTCTGGTGGGAAATGATTTATCCAAAAGGGGAATTCTTTTAAATTGACCCCAAAGGATTTATCACACTCAGATACTATGCTCCTGCTTTCCATGTTGTAAAAAACATCATTATATACTCTGCTCAGACAGTATGCCTGTGCTTTCTAGTTTGTAAATAACATTAGCATTGAGCAATAGCCTTGATATTTATATACCACTTATCAGTGCCAAAGCACTCTCTAAGCTGTTTACATTTTTTTTTTTAGCTACTTGCCCCCAACAAGCTGAGTACTCGTTTTTGCGAACTACAGGAGGATGGAAGGCTGAGTCAACCCTGGAGCTCTCTGGGACCGAATTCATAACCTTGTGGCTTGCAGTACTGGCTTTTAACCACTTTGCCACCAGAGCTCCCTACTGTGCCACCAGGGCTCCCTATTACTAGTCAAAATCCAATGGTTAGTTTTAACTACAGTAGACACAGTAGACACATTGGAACTCACTAAACTGTTGATGTACTAACTTCCTTTTGACTGAGTAGGTTTATTCTAGTTGTGTTTAGCTGGGACTAACAATGGTTTGATTGGTTCCATGTCATTTGGATCCCCCTCCTTTTAATTCATCAGTTTCCATGTTGCCTCTGGACATTTCCTTTTTGTCCTTTGCTATTAACTGCTTCTGCAAAATAATAGGTCTTACTGAGTACAGTGGTGGTTAATGGAGGCAGAAGATAAACCAAAGTAAACACAAGCTCATAAATAAGTTTCTTCAGTCAGGCAACCTGCTTAACCATAATGAACATGCTCTCTGGAGATGGAGGTTTTCCCTAGGAGCTTGAGTAGTCTTTGTCCTGAGGTAAAAGTTATGCCCTAGCTTTCACCTTGCCCTGAGATGCAACTCAGAAAGACACTTAAAATCCTCAGCCTTGCAGCCCCATCCTTCTGATCCTTCTAGAAGCACCCAGAAAGAGAACAACCACAGTAAAATACCTCCTCCTGCTTCTATGGAAGTGGGAGGCAGGAAAGAAAAGCTCAATTAATTTCCCAGCTACAAGTTTGTGTAACCATTCTGTCTCTGGAAAGCTAAGCTCAGGGTGAAAAGTTCAGCAACCCAATTGCTGTATTTTTACCTGAAGTCCCTGACTACTCTATATACCACAGTGTAATCCTTTCATTCTATGGCATTACCTCTTTGAACAGTTTATGCACTTACTTTTCCTTGTGAAACATTCTCTCTTGTGTGTGGGCATTGCAAAGACAGAGGTAATGTGGGAAACTAATAGTACAGTCCACACTCCTGGCCAGATGTATTGAACCAGCAGGGTGGTTAGAGTCCAATTTGTGATCCAGGCCTTTGAGTGAAAATTCAGAGGAAACTGCTCTGGCATTCAGTAGGGTGAGTCAACTGTCTTACAGAGGCAGCCCCAGAGTCATTACCTCTGAGACCTCTGGCTTTTCCCATCTCTTAGAGGACAGAATAGTGCATGAAGTACAGCCCATTCTCACCTTCTAAATTGGTCTGCTGTCCTCTGGTGTGGTGGGGACTCTCAACTTCCTGAGAGTAAGAGCTGTGTGACAGTGGACCGCACTGCCTCAGAGTGTGGTGGAGTCTCCATCTTTGGAGGTTTCTAAACAGAGGCTGGATGGTCATCTGTTGGGCATGCTTTGATTGTGTCTTCCCGCATGGCAGAGGGTTGGACTGGATGGCCCTTGTGGTATCTTCCAACTCTATGATTCTATAATCCGAGTGGCCAGTGTTGAAGCAAGATTCAACTGCTGGTCCAGTTGTGTCCAGAATTGGAAGTGGGGGGAAAGAATGCCATTTTTAACTTTGTCTGAGCAATATAGCTGAGAGGAAGACATTGAGCACTCTGAGAAAGTGCCAAATAGAGTAACAGAAAATGGAAAACTGAACATAGAGTTTTCAGAAACTAGCATAAGACAACTTGGAACTGTTCAGAGTATGTAAGAGTCCTATCTCTGGCTGTGAAGGCAGAGCTTGAGAGACATAGCCAAGCCCACTGGGGAGTGGAAAAGGGATTCAATGAGCAGCCCTCAGACCTGTTTCCAAGTATCTTCACCATATGCTCAAACTTTGTATATTGGCTACATTAGTCACCAGAAACCAGAAAGTGTTAGGGCCATGGGAAAAAAAATCACAGAATCATAAAACCATAGAGCTGGAAGGGACCACATGATCAAGTACTTCAATGCCCTGCCATGCAGGAATGCATAGCTAAAGCATTCCTGAGGGATGACCAGCCAAAGTTGGTTTTAAAACCTCTGGAGTCCACCACCTTCCAAGACAATCTCTTCCACTGTCAGACAGCTCTTACCATTAAGAAGTTCTTCCCAATCTGTTTTCTTGTAATTTGAATCCATTGGTTTGTTTATGCTTTCTCTGAAGCAGCAGAAAACAACTTCACCCCATCAAATATTTAAATATGGCTATCAAGTCCCCTCTTAATCTTATCTTCCTGAAGCTAAATATGCACAGTTCCCTATTCTCTCTGGCACTTGTTGGTGTTTTGAGTCAGGGGTATTGGACTCCAGGGGCCTACTACATGGTTGCATTTGAAACTGTCTTATATGGTGTCAGGCCATTAGTCCATTTAGCCTAGTATTGTTTATCTCCAGATGTTTTTTGACTGCAGCCTCCATTATCTGATCACTATTGGCTATTCCAGCTAGGGCTCATGGAAGTTAAAGGCCAAAAAATAACTGGGGAGGCCACAGCTGACCACTCCTGGATTGTTCTGTCTGGCAACAGGTCTCAAGAGAGGCCACCTTTACCAAAAATTCAAGGCAAGGATAGAGAAATATTGAAAATTTAAAAGCCACTGATGGTACTGGATATTCTGGGTTGCCAGATCAAAGTCCAAACTAGAAACTGTTGGATCTAATAATGGATGGTACATTTGTGCATATCACATATCCAGACCCCTGGAATATAACTGAAGCATGCAGCGCTACAGCAGATAAAGGCTAAAGTTGCACCTTTCTCTTTGTCTGGTGCCAAATTGAGCTTTGCCATGGTTTGTAACACAATGCTAGCAGCAGCAATTGTGCCTGAGGTTTGGTGTCTGCAGTCAGAAGATAAACAAAAACCACTCTGGCCTGGATTGCTGATGGATTGTGAAAGATGACATGCCTGTCCATAGACTGTCAAGCTTGAATAGCCTTTATGCTAAATTTACAGCCATTATATAATCTTTGAGATAGTTTGTCTCGTAAGCAGAAGCACTGTAGGTTTCCATTTCAAACTGAATCTTTAACTTTTGTCTTCAACCTTTTTTACTCTTCACTATGCCTATTCTTTGATATCTATAGAAGTTGCTCGCCTTGTTGGACAATGTTCACTTTAGGCTTATTAAATTATCACAGTGTATTTCCTCTGCCATGTAATCCTTTTCTGAATGAAGCTGTGAGTTGAATGTGGTTCCAAAGATGAAACACACACAATAGGTAGAAAGAGGCATACCTGTCTGTTGAGATCATCTTTCAAAGGCCCTGTTCTATGTGTCACCAATTCCTACTATACAGTGGATGGTCATCAAAGGCAGGGCCTTGTTATGAGTGGCACTAAAATTCAGACATTCAGGACTATGGTGGATAAAGGTGTAACAATACAAAACTGTTGTACTGCTGTAGTATACACAGGCCCTATGACAGCATCTACCACTCTTGCCCTCTGGCTCCCCTGCTCCCTCTGAGTTTAGCTGTACTGCCCACATAACCTGGTCTCCCCCATAGAAATAAAGTGTTGTTACAAACTATCCATGTTGTAAGCCGTGAGCTTTACAAATGTCTTGCTCTGGGTAGAAATAATGTTTTACATAGATCAACATGGCTGGCAGTTTATTTGGACTCCCTTTATGGGTCTCATTATAAGGACTGTCATGATAAGGACCTGAATTTCAAAATCTACCACTGCACTACTGGTGTCAGCTAAAGTATTATATGTCATCAACTCCAGATAGAAATAATATTCATCATTATTTGTTCCAAAGTTGAAAAATGTGTTTCCTGACAGTTGTTGTTATTGTTGTTGTTGCTGTGTCCCTTCAAGTCATTTCTGCCATATGGTGCCCTTAAATCAAACCTATTATGGGGAGGTCTTGGCAGAATTTGTTCAGATAATCTGGAGAGGCCCTTCTCTCTGTTCCACTACCCTCCCAAGCTCATTTGGTGGGAGCAAAGGAGAGGGCCTTCTCAGTGGCTGCACCTAGACTTTGGAACTCCCTCCCTAGAGAAGCCAGGATGGCCCTATCTCTGCTATCCTTTCACCAACAAGTGAAAACATTCTTGTGCCATCAAACGTGCCAATTTGAGCTAATTAAATTCCCCAAATTAAGATTTAGAATCACGTGGAATTTCCACAGACCTCAGCAATTTGGGTAACAACACTTAACACAATGGCTACCTGATGTGGTAAATCATTTCCCCATCCAAAAGTTAACAGATTAGATTTTCAGTTTCAGTTGCAGCTCACAGAACATGCTAAACCTTTTCTTCTTACTTTCCAATCTATGTTACAGTTATGAAACTTCCATCCCAGGAAGTCTATGGAGCACTGCCATGATTATGCTTTTGGTGTCAGGAATAGACAGTTCCCTTTCATGGAGTTTTTGTAATATGTTGGCTCTGGTTTTTATTAACCGCTTTTTGTTGCAAATGTGTCTATTGATTCTGCTGCTTGCTTTGGTCTTTTAAACTGTGTTTTATTAGCATTTAATGATTCAGTGGTTTTAAGCTTTCATGATAGCTGCAAGGCAGGAATATTTTAAAAGGTTAAGTAAGTAAATAACACACACACACACACAATTTGTTAATACATTGCTGCTGTCAAGAAATGTGGGGTTGGTTTCCTTGTTAAATCAATTGATTTTGGACAGGGCTTGTTAAGATTGGATATTAAGGAAAGAGTCTGAAACATACTAAGAACTGATTACAGTTGTCCCTCCACATTCGCGAACTTGACATTCGCGGTTTCGGTTATTCGCGGTTTTGGGAGGGCCCCCCCGGGCCCCCCCAAAACCGCGACACGGGGCCTCCAGAGGCCCCGTGAAAGACATAGAGGGAGCGGGGAGGCCCAGGGAGGCGTCCACGGGGCCCCCGGAGGCGCTCCGGAGGCCCCATGAAGGCCTGGGGAGGGGTGGGTAGGGCTGGGGAGGCGATCCTGGGGCCTCCGGAGACGCTCCGGAGGCCCCAGGAAGGCCTGGGGACGCGGTGGGGAGGGCTGGGGAGGCGATCCTGGAGCCTCCGGAGACGCTCCGGAGGCCCCAGGAAGGCCTGGGGACGCGGTGGGGAGGCGATCCTGGGGCCACCGGAGACGCTCCGGAGGCCCCAGGAAGGCCTGGGAACGCGGTGGGGAGGGCTGGGGAGGCGATCCTGGGGCCTCCGGAGACGCTCCAGAGGCCCCAGAAAGGCCTGGGGACGGGGTGGGGAGGGCTGGTGAGGCGATCCTGGGGCCTCCGGAGACGCTCCGGAGGCCCCAGAAAGGCCTGGGGACGGGGTGGGGAGGGCTGGGGAGGCGATCCTGGGGCCTCCGGAGACGCTCCGGAGGCCCCAGGAAGGCCTGGGGACGCGGTGGGGAGGGCTGGGGAGGCGATCCTGGGGCCTCCGGAGACACTCCGGAGGCCCCAGGAAGGCCTGGGGACGCGGTGGGGAGGGCTGGGTAGGCGATCCTGGAGCCTCCGGAGACGCTCCGGAGGCCCCAGGAAGGCCTGGGAACGCGGTGGGGAGGGCTGGGGAGGCGATCCTGGGGCCTCCGGAGACGCTCCGGAGGCCCCAGAAAGGCCTGGGGACGGGGTGGGGAGGGCTGGGGAGGCGATCCTGGGGCCTCCGGAGACGCTCCGGAGGCCCCAGAAAGGCCTGGGGACGGGGTGGGGAGGGCTGGGGAGGCGATCCTGGGGCCTCCGGAGACGCTCCGGAGGCCCCAGGAAGGCCTGGGGACGCGGTGGGGAGGGCTGGGGAGGCGATCCTGGGGCCTCCGGAGACGCTCCGGAGGCCCCAGGAAGGCCTGGAGAGGGCTGGGGAGGCGATCCTGGGGCCTCCGGAGACGCTCCGGAGGCCCCAGGAAGGCCTGGGGACGGGGTGGGGAGGGCTGGGGAGGCGATCCTGGGGCCTCCGGAGCATCTCCGGAGGCCCCAGAAAGGCCTGGGGACAGGGTGGGGAGGGCTGGGGAGGTGATCCTGGGGCCTCCGGAGACGCTCCAGAGGCCCCAGGAAGGCCTGGGGACGCGGTGGGGAGGGCTGGGGAGGCGATCCTGGGGCCTCCGGAGACGCTCCGGAGGCCCCAGGAAGGCTTGGGGACGGGGTGGGGAGGGCTGGGGAGGCGATCCTGGGGCCTCCGGAGATGCTCCTGAGGCCCCAGGAAGGCCTGGCTACGGGGTGGGGAGGGCTGGGGAGGCGATCCTGGGGCCTCCGGAGCATCTCCGGAGGCCCCAGAAAGGCCTGGGGACGGAGTGGGGAGGGCTGGGGAGGCGATCCTGGGGCCTCCGGAGCGTCTCCGGAGGCCCCAGAAAGGCCTGGGGACGGGGTGGGGAGGGCTGGGGTGGCAATCCTGGGGCCTCCGGAGCGTCTCCGGAGGCCCCAGGAAGGCTTGGGGACGGGGTGGGGAGGGCTGGGGAGGCGATCCTGGGGCCTCCGGAGACGCTCCGGAGGCCCCAGGAAGGCCTGGGAACGGGGTGGGGAGGGCTGGGGAGGCGATCCTGGGGCCTCTGGAGACGCTCCGGAGGCCCCAGGAAGGCCTGGGGAGGGCTGGGGAGGCGATCCTGGGGCCTCCGGAGACACGAAGGCCTGGGGAGGGCGGGAGGAAGGGCCGGGGAGACCTCCGCGGGGCCTAGCAAGGCCCCGCAAAGGCCTGGGGAGGGAGGGAGGGAGGGCCGGGGAGGCCTCTGCGGGGCCTCGGAAGGCCCCGTGAAGGCCTGGGGAGGGAGGGGGGAGGGGTGTCGTTATTCGCGGTTTTTTCACATTCGCGGGGGTCCGCGGAACGGAACCCCCGCGAATGTGAAGGGACGACTGTAATACTAAATTGTCACTAGTGTATGGCTTTAACGCACTGGTGTTTCGGCAGCACTACCTACCTACCATAATAAAAGACAATGTCTGTGGCAGCCCTAACTCATGTGAACATCATGCTAGATGCATCAAAATTTGACCAGAGTGGTTTTGGTTGTTGTCCAAATCCAAGTGGCCAGTTTTCAGTTAAAATGCTGAAGAGAGGAGCTTCCAAGAATTGGGCCTGCCATGATGGGTTTTTTTTTACCCCTTCCAAATTTCTAGTCTTGCTCCAAGTGAGACATCAAAAATTGTCCACACCTAGAATTCGTACATTAGTTGTGTTTGCATTCCCTTGGTCATTTTGCCTGCTTCTTTTCTTTGGATGCCCTAAACTGTATTTCTAGAAGCTGTACTGAAGTTTTGAGTTACAGGTCGACCCTCATATCCATGGATTTGTTATCCACGGTTTCACTTATCTATGTCCAAAAAACTATGTTGTCTCTAGGCATTTCAATGACCTCTAATGTCATTCTACGGTCAACACCCAGCATCCATCTCATTGAAAACAATTGGGTTCCCTATTATCCACAGTTTCAGATATCCACAAGGGGTCTTGGAATGTATCTACCATGGATACAGGGGTCAACCTGTACTGCAATGCTAGAAATTTGGGGAATGAAATAAAATTCCATTTGGTGTGACAGAATTCTTAATTTGGGAGTAGGCAAAACCTTCTTCCCCACCCCACCCCACCCCACCCCACCCCCACCCCACCCCCACCCCCACGTAGGTACACCTCTGCAAGTGGGGTGGTGAATTCCCTTTTGTTTTTAGCCCAAACTTTAAAGGCACTATCTAAGGTTCAGCACCTTGGATAGTTCCTTTAAAATGTGGACAAAAATCAAGACAGCTTCATTGCCCCACCAATTTCAGAACTACCAGCTGAAAGAAGTTGGTGGCATAAGCTTTTGTAGACTTGAGTCTACTTCATCAATGCCTTCAACTTCTGCTGCTGCTACCAACTTCTTTCTTTCAGTTAGTCTCAAAGGTGCTACAAGATCCCTTTGCATGGTGATCCAGACTAGCATGGCTATGTTTTTGAATTCTACCATGCTGTCAATATAGTTACTATTCAGCAGTTTTGGGTGAGGGCCCTGTACAGTGTTTCTGCCTGTTGAAGACCTCATTGTCTAATCACTTTGTTGGCTTACCAGATCCTCCTGTGTTCCAAGCCAAGTCTGTGATTTTCAGCTGCTCCCCAATTTGACAGAAATCTGGGCTTTAAACAACACACTGTAGCAAACTCCTCCAGTGACAAGTATCACATCTCTCTCAGAGATATACAAAACAAATCACACATGCTTTACCAGGCAGCTCACTGTCACGAAGGAAGTCAGAATCTCCTAATGGAAGACTTTATTGGAGGCTAAATATTTTATCAGGCTAATGGCATTCTCACTTCCAACAGACACGGTTTACTACTCTGCTCAGTATTACTGAGTTAAAACCTTCCCACGCACTGTTCTTTTATGGCCATTATGATCAGACAGGAAAGAACCAGTGTTCCATGCATAATGAAGGGAAACAGGGAGTCAAGGCTAAGGGCTAGCAAGGTTGTGATGGTTGTGAAAAATCTGGGTGTTTTTTTTTTTTAACTCTTGGCTTCTGTTCCAAGAGGTAACTGATATACAGTATTTCATACCCACCAACAGATCTCTTGTCAGACCCAGTGTAGGACAAAGCTGGTGATGGTGTCAGCATCTCCCTGAGTCCAGGAGAGTGTGTTTTTGTTCCCAGTGAGCTGAATGAGGTCCATTTGGTTGAATTTTCATTCATCATGAAACAAACCTTACATAGAATGTGTGGATGTTATTGCCTTTCATTTTTGTTATCCCATTCATTACTTCTTTTCAGAGTCTGGAAAAGATACAGCTACCAGAATCTCAGAACCAGTCTACTGGAAGCTGTTGTCTGAAAAGAGACCTTTCCCAAGCTATGCTCATTTTATGGGTGAATCATAGATTCATAGAGGTAGAAGAGACCACAAGGGCCATCCAGTCCAACCCCCGCCATGCAGGAATGCATAATCAAAGCACTCCCAACAGATGGCCATCCAGCCTCTGTTTAAAAACCTCCAAAGAAGACTGCACTTGCAGGTCTTATCTGGAATGGGTCCTAAAATTCACACCACCCTACACTCTCCATGGACTAGAATACCAGTTTAGTTTTCAATAATTCTATACTGATTTGGCTATCAAAGAGTGGAATCCTACTGCTATATTTGTGTAGTGTGAAAGGACCCCAGAATGCCTGGATAACTGGAACATTCTGAAGGAAGAAGGGAATTTGCAAATTTAGTAGAGGATGCGGGGGGGGGGGTGTTGGAGAGAGCTACTATTTATTCCAAAATGTCTGACAATGACACAGTATTCAGAGCATGGTGGAAACAGAAAGCATAGCCACTAACCACTGAGAGAATATTAGTTAGCATTGCCAAGGTAGCAACTAAAAGCAAAGTGAAGGAAATCAAGCATATACATATACACACCAAATTGATCAATAAAATGAATGCAATTTTCATTAACAATGATGCAAAAGTGAAAAATATGATTTGCAACACAGGGCCTTCTTGGTGGCTGCTCCTAGGTGCTGAAAATCCCCTTTTAAGGAACCCAGAATGGCCTCCTTCCTGCTGTCCTTTTGTCAGCAGGCGAACAGAATGTTTTTAAAGAAAGGGCTTTCAAGAGAGTGTTATGAATTGTACTGTTTTAAAAACTGCTTGTGATATTTTAATGGTATGTTTTAAAATGTTATTGATAGTTTAATTACATTTTGATGTTGAATATTTGTATATTCTTAGCTGTATTGTATTGGGTTTAATGCATACGCTGTTTTGAGAGCAAGGCAGGAGAGTTCAAAAAGTCACTGTATTAATCCATAATACAGCCCACTGTATTAATCCATAATAACCAATTCTAGTACATTTCATCTCTATCAGGAACACGTTTTTGTATGACTAATGAGTCTTAACTGCTATCCAAGGCCAAAGCAGCTCTAAAATTCACACAAATACCATTGCTAGGAATACGATTGCTAGGAAAATTCAATCCCTACCAGGTACTGTGGGGCTTTCAGCTGAATTTTTAAAACAAGGTATAGTGGAACCTTCTTATTAGAGAGTCTTGGTAGTTGGACCCTGTGAGCTCTGAAGCCACTATACCACTAACTGTAACACAAACAATGATTTCTGTACTCCATATCCATGCATGGGATGTGTGTTCTGCATCCCCAAGGTTTCTGCTAACAGTTGTGATTAGGAACTCAAGCCAGAGTCTATAGAACAGCAAACTACAGGAAAAGAAATTCCACTTAAACATTAGGAAGAAGTTCCTGATGGTAAGAGCTGTTCTGCAGTGGAGTACACAGCCTTGAAGTGTGGTGGATTCTCCTTTGGAGGTTTTTTAAACAGAGGCTGAAGGGCCATCTGTTGGGAGTGTTTTGATTGGGTATTCCTGCATGGCAGGAGGTTGGACTAGATGGCCCTTGTGATCTCTTCCAACTCTACGATTTTAAGTAGAAAGCTCTGTTTGCTAACAGGGAGATAAATTTTGATTTATTTGATTCTTCCACACAAGCGCAAAGAATTTGAAAGGTTTCTCCTCACCCCACTAGACTAGATTATAACAGTCCCTCCCTTCTAATTCCAAAGACTTTCCTTTTTCTCTCCCCTCCCCAGGAGTGAATCACCTCCCCTGGAAGCCTGCAAAAGAGGCAACACTCCATTTAAATAGTCTACCTTGTTTGAACATAAATCCAGGTTTCTCAAAACCAGAATTAAATTTTCAACCACTTCCAGATTCTGGGTAGGATTTTTGATGGGTCTTAGAGTTGCTCCTAGTGATGATAGGAAGTGACATTTCTGCTCACTTTTGGACTATTTTTCCATTTTTTCCCTGTTTGAGGGAAAACTTGAGGGCCCAACAGAAATAGCAATAGCATTTATGTTTGTATACCGCTTATCAGTGCCAAAACACTCCCAAATTATGATTCCCAGGTTTTCTAGTAAGAAAACATGAAAATGTCTGCAGATCCATTTTGGCAGGAAGCAGGGACACTTGCAGGCATCACGGGCCAGTGGGACATCTCAGGGGGGATTGTGCAGGCAATGGGCTATATGTCTCCCACTCCTACGGCTGCATCTATACTGTAGAAATAATCCCATTTGACACCACTGTAACTACTGTGGCTCCACCCTACAGAACCCTGGGATTTGTAGTTTTGTGAGGCACCAACATGCTTTGGCAGAGAAAGCCAAAGATCTTGTAAAAACTACAAATCCCAGGATTCCATAGGATGGAGCTACAAAACTTAAAGTGATGTCAAACTGCCTTATTTCTATGGTGTAGATGCACACCTAGTCTGGGGCAGCACCAGCTCCCTCCATTCACACTCTACATTTTCTCCCTAAAAGTGTGCTAATTTTGGGATCCTCCAATGAGCCTATGTGGAACTTCCTGCCATCTGTTGTATATCCAGTTTCTTATTCTACTGCTCAGTGTACTTTATTGCTCTGGATCTAAACACCTGAGACCTGCGGGGCATCCTATTTTCAGAGCTGACTCGCTGTGGTTCAGCACTCTTCAATGGTTTCTTTGTCTCTTTGCCAACTGATCTTTCCCCTCCTCTCCAGCGAGGGAAACAGACACCTTTCTTTCTCAATGACAGCTGAATCAAATATTTGCTGAGAAGCTTATAGCTTGAAAAGAGAGGAAAGAAAGGCACTGAAACCCAAACAGAGACATCAAATTACAGGCATTGGAACTGAGAGAGGGAGCCTCTGACCTCCAGCAGAGGTTTCCCAGTATGATGGTGCTTGCTTTAGCACTTTATTCTTGCATATACAAAATCCCAGTGAGGCAGGAACTGCAGAGAAAGAGAGGGAGAGAGAAGAACTCATTTGAACAGCTTCAGAACAAAGATAAATGGATTTTGACTCTACATTGTGCTTCTTCTGGAAAAAAACAAAGCATACACTATCCAGAGTAGATTTCTTACCAGTGATGGCTAATGACCTCCATTGCAATGGCATGGAAAATTTGCTCAGGGTTTTAGTTTGAATGTTAAAGAGGGTATAGAATTCAGAAACATGGACAGGTCCATTGACATGGAAGCCACCAGTTGTCACTGTTCCTTATGCTACAGATCCAGTGTCCACTGTACGTTTTATTCTTGATAGGACCAACAGTCATCCTTAACGGAGGATATTGACATTAAGCAGGGATATAATTCTTCCCCAATTTCTTTCTCAAAGGAAGCAATGAGTCATTTCAGCAGTTTTCTTTCCATTGGGAAGTTTTTAAAGACTATTTGCAATTTGAGAACTATTCTGTGCAAAATTCACACAGCGTTGTCTGTGCAGGAGACAGGATTTTCTGTGTAGATAGTAATTATTTGCAGAAATATTACTTTCTGAAGAGAAAATGCTGCTTCTTATAAAGAAAATGCTATTTTCTGTACAGAAAATGCTGCTTTCTGCATGCACACACACATGCATGCTCGCGCGCGCACACGCACACACACACGAATTCTGTGCAGAGTAGGTGGTGAACTGGAAAGATTTATATCAGGATTCCCTTTGTCATGGTTTCCCAACATTTGAGAAACAGGTTTTTTAAACTGTTTTCCACATATTTTTAAATATTATTTCCATCTCTAAATATAATAAACTTACTGAATCTGCACAGAAACCTTGGAATTAACTAATTATATAGAACTAGTTACTTATAATTAAGTCCTTTTTTGCCTAGTTACAAAACTATAAATACATTAGATTATGATTGTAACTTAATGAAAGATAGCTTCACTCTTTTTGTGCTATAATGGTATATATAGCTACTCTTATAGTTACAGGGCTGTGGGTTCCCAAAATGTTGCAGGGGAATATCATCTGCTCCAAATGCTGGCTTGTGTTGTTCCTTATGGCCCAAAAGGAGAAAATCTACATAATAATAATCAGAGTGCCTTGGGGGGATTGAACGGAGTGTGGGTGCAGGTTGCAAACCATACAGAGATACTAAAAATCTATGTGAATACCCTCAGTTTCTTATGTGCGATACCTTGGCCTCAGTTCTTCACTGGGGAAAGAAATTCATTTTACTCAGACATTATTTCTGCCTGTTCCCCATTTCATGGTGCCTGTAATACCTGCATGTTGCAATAAGTTGATCTCTTTAAATGTTCCTCCTTAATGGCTTCTCATAATGAAACAAACTCCTTTGATCAGAGTACAATTAGCTGAATCAGATAAGCTGACATTCATTTTCATCTTCACTGTGTAGACATCCATAACTTTCCTTCCTCAAGGTAATGTAGTGATTTCATCTCCAAAAAGTTCCATTAGTAATATGTGTAGATTCATATTTCAGTGGGGAAAGAGCCACTGTACCAGTCTAGTTTGAAATTAAGCACGGAACTATCAAAATATCCAAAATTTAGTAGGCTGATAGAATGGAACAGACCTCTAAACTGCTTCTTCTTTTTTAATGGAACAATTTAATAAAGTCTGGAGTGTGTCAGATGCTACCTCTCATGAATGAAGATTTAAGAACCAACAACGATGGACTGAATATTTGGGTTTTTTTTTCTGACCCCTTGAAAACCCCACTGTATTGAGGGTTAGCATTGTGGTTGGGGGTACAGATAGGGTGTAATGAACACTTCTTTTTTCTTTCTTTCTGGAACTCACTGTGTGGATTCCAGTGCCCCACCCTTAACCTCTAATGAGACCAACCTGCTGACAGCCAGAATATGTCACTTTTTCTCAGCAATATGGTTTGCCAAAAATGATGGCTGGCATCCTATTAGTGACTTATACATGTGTAAGTTCCTATGCAGAAATGTTTGGACATTTTTGTCCAGTGCAGACATCTGTACTCAGCTGAAGGTTGTGGAAACAGAGTTATGCATGTGGTGCCATTGCACATTGAATATAAAGATGTGCATTGTGCAGCAAACATGCAGAATTTCATTGCACATTGCAATCATGCACTTCACATTTGGTAAATATCTGCTGTAAAGAGCAAGTGTGACATGTAACAGCCTGCAGGGGCCAGGGCTGAGAGGGCTAAATGCCTCTGGCTGAAGTATCTAATTAGGCCTGGGAAGCTAGCCTTGGAAAGAACTCTTATCTCTGTGTGAGAGAGAGTGAATCTGTGTGGGAACCATGGCTACATAACTATATGCAGTTCTGTCTGACTTTGCAGTGACAGGACTGTACTGTACTGTATGCTGTGATATGTAGTCATCATAGAGGAGTCTCTGACTCACTGTAAATATCATCATATTATGTGATAATAAAGAGACGTAGTTTAGACACACATCTGTGTCTGTGTGCTTATTTCTTCACCTGGAGAATGAAACTCTACTACAATAACTTTTGCTGCCTGGACCTCTTGATATGCTCAGAAGTTCCAGTGTGCTACCATGTCAGTTTGCACATTTAGTTTTGCAGTGTTTCAGTGCATTAACAGTGCATACAGCTGCTGCAGCCCATACAGCCATTGTGTAACTGGTTTGAGAGGGTAGATCAGAGAAATGCCTAGCTATGTCTCCATAGGCAGATGGAAAATGATTATCTGCCAAAGGTCTCAGAAGACAATGCAATCAGTTTGCATATGGCTACAGGGACATAGCCAGATGTTTAGCTAACCCCCCCCCCCCCATTACTCATGGAATGGCTGGAGAGGCAAAGTGGCTGTATGGCAAATCTGGGAGGGCTTTGATCATTGTGAAGTAAGGAGTGAGGAAGGAAATACCTTTGAAACAACCAAAAAAAGAAAGAAAAAAGAGACCATCATAGAGCAAGGCTATGATGAGGAACTTTGATTGTTGCAGCCTTGCTAACTGGCGGGAGGAAATGTTATCTTCCATGCGCCCCAATTGGCAGCTGAACCCCAACTGGCAGCTGCTCAATATAGCTGCTGGCTGTTAAGGTGGGCTTGGGGAAACATTTATGATTGTGGCAATAGTGCCACAATTGTGAGTATGTAGTGTTACTGAATATGGAACAGGTATGGATCCGTAACTCTAGGGTACAAATCTGTGACTGCAATACAGAGTGCCAGCCATTAATATTAAATACATAAAGAAAGAGGTGGGGGACTATGGGCTTCTCCTGATCATGTGAAATCTCAGTTGGTCATGTCCCAGTAGAACATCATCTTGATGACTTTAATGCCTTGCAGTCCTTCAGCCTGATCAGCTGCTCTGATTGTGCAATTGAATACGAAGAGAGTGCCCAGCTCCCAGTGGTACCAGTGCAAGCCCCATGGATAGAGGAGGGTCATTTTCACTTTCTCTCATTTTTTAAAAAATAAAATAAAATAAAATCTTGAGCTGTTTTCATCAAATCTGTGTTGAAATGTTTGAATTTTGGAAATTCCCTATCAACTACAAACCAAATAAAACTCTCAGCAATCCATATTGGCAAAATGTTTATTTTTTTATCTATGACATTTGCATCAAACCTCTTAGTGCCAGGGCCCCTGAGGTGATGTACAATGGATAAAACCAGCTAAAACAATTCATAGATTAAAAAATAAAAATAAAAATGTTCCTTAAAAATAATATAAAACTAAATACAGTTGTCCCTTCATATTTGCTGGGGTTTGGTTCCAGGACCCCCTTGGATACCAAAATCCATGAATACTCAAGTGCCATTATATGCAATGGCATAGCAAAATGGTGTCTCTTATATATGGTGGCAAAATCAAGGTTTGCTTTTTGGATTATTATTTTTTAAAGAATATTTTCAAGCTGTAAATACTTACATCCATGGATACCAAATCTGTGGATATGGAGAGATAACTGTAGTTCAAATAGCAAGAGCAGTCTCAAGGACCAAAGATAATACAGAACAACACAGTTTAAGCTGCCTGGCAGAAGCTCAGAAGAAATGGAGCCAGCCTACTTTCTCTTGGCAGGGAGTTCCACAGTCAAGGTGCTGCTAGAGAGAAAGCCTGGTCACATGTGCACATCAGCAAGGTGCTGGGATGTGCAACAGGGAATCCACTGAGGGTCTCAAATTTCAGGCGGGCTCATATGGGGAAAAAAGTGGTCATTCAAATTCCTTTGGTACAATGGTTCATAGAACAAAGAGAACCATGTTGTATTATCTGTCTTGTGTGTATCTATTACAGAAGAGGAAAACAAAAGAGAAGGATCCTAATTCTACACCACAAACATGGAAGAAAACACAAGGAGAAGAAAAGCAGTTTTATAAGGGCTAAGTACTCCATGCCAGTCAGCTGTTTTCTCTTGCACATTTGAATTTTTAAAATCTTGAAGTCTTACAGTCTTATGAAGACATTTGTGAATTTTGGAACATTGCCAAATGTGAACCAAACAAAATATACACCTATCCCTATCTATGGTGTCGGTGAGTGATCAGAGAGCCCAAAGAAGCTTCATATACCTCCAAACTGTTGAGGCCACCAAAACTTAATAATTCCAATGGTGGCTTTGGCCACTGAGCAGGCCACTTCCCTCACTGATAAGTGAACCCATCCCATTCTGCCATCTGATTTCAAACAAATATTAGGCATATTTTATAGCTTGGTTGTCATTTGTTGCAGTCCTGTTGGTCTCATACACGTGTGGTTGTACTTTGTGGTCATTGTGCTACAGAAGTATTCAGGTCATGGCTGCATAAACTGAGTTTCCCAAGTGTAATCATTTCTCATGGTCTAAGTATTATTGTTAGTTTCAACTAGAGCAGAACTATTAAATCAATCAAATTTACGTCTGTGTTTTCCCTCCACTCAACAATTTATACATTGCATCTAACCATCTAGCAGAAAACAACCTTGCTCAATCTTCAATATGACATTCTTTCATGTACTTATACATGGCTCTCATGTCAGCAATTAACCTTCTCTTCTCCAGGCTAAACATACCCAACTCCCTAAGCTGCTCCTCATAGGGTGTGGCTTCCAGACCTTTCACCATTTTAGTTGCCCTCCTCGGGACATCTTCCAGCTTGTCAATATCCTTCTTGAATTGTGATGCCCAGAACTGGACACAGTATTCCAGGTGAGGCCTGACCCAAGCAGAATAGAATGGAATGATTACATCCCTCAGTCTAGACACTATACTCCTATTGATGCAGCCTAGAATTACATTTGCTTTTTTGTAGAATTTTGTAGAATTACATTTTGTAGAATTACATTTACAATGATTTTAGCTGCCATGTCACACTTCTGATTCATGTTCAGCTGGTAGTTTACTAAGACTCCTAGACTCCTTTCATATGTATTGTTGTCATGCTGGGTGTCACCCATCCTATATCTGTGCATTTCATTTTTTTTCCTGCCTATGTGTAGTACCTTACATTTCACCCTGTTGAAATTCATTTTGTTAGTATTGCCCCAGCTCTCTAATGTCTCAAAGTCATTTTGAATTCTCATATTGTCCTGAGGGGTATTCACTACCCTTCCTAATTTGGTGTCATTTGCAAATTTGATAAGCATGCCCTCTATTTCCTCATCAAAGTCATTGATAAAGATGTTGAATAGCACTGGGCCCAGGACAGAATCCTGTGGCACCCCACTAGTCACTTCTCTCCAGGATGAAGAGGAGCCATTGGTGAGTACCCTTTGAGTTTGGTTGGTGAACCAATTACAAATCCACCTAACAGTCTTATTGTCTAGTCCACATGTTACTAGCTTGTTTGCATGAATATCATGGGGGAATTTGTTGAATGCCTTACTGAAACCAAGACATGGTCTCAGTAAGGCCTTCAGCAAAACTCCCCATGATATTCTTTTTTTTTTAAAAAAAAAAACCCAAACCAAAAGAAAACCCTAGTAAAATGTTGGCTAAATGTGCTGCTCTAGAGACTAGGATGCAGAGAAATGGATTCAAACTACAGGAAAAGAGATTCCACCTAAACATTAAGAAGAACTTCCTGATGCTAAGTGCTATTCTAAGTGTGGAAAATCCATGTGTGAACTGATATTACAATGGGGGATTAATAGCAACTCAAATGGCAGTTTGAAAGGCTGCGTAACTTTCAGAATCTTTTGCCCTATATATGTGAGTGAAGCCAGGAAGAACACAGAGGTTCAAAACAACTGATGAAACTTTATTAAACTGAATTAAAAGTATTCACACATCACACATTTGTTATAAAGCAAAGAAGAGTATCAGAGTAAGACAGAAGATAGTTAGGAATTGGACTAAGGGTTTGGGGTGATACTGCACCTGATCTTGAAGCTAGGCTCTCTTCATGAGAAGTAGAATTAATCTCAAGCAGCCTGAAGCAGTTGCGATGAAAAGTGGGGGGGGGGTGGAACATGAAAGGGAAGGTTAAGGAGCCAGGATGAGGGTATCTACCTTTGCTTGGAAACCAGCCAGGGGTCCAGGATTTGGGAAGGGAGTGAGGTTCAGAATGGGGAGGAGTAGTGGGGGCCAGAGTAATGTGGATTTGGGAGGAATGGGTAGCCGAACTCTAAGAACTGATTTTTCCAGGGGTTTTTATAGGAAAGTACCCCTTTGGAGGTGCAATTCAAGTCAAAGAAATACTTGTCTTCAGATAGTTTCCAAAAACATGAACAAAGGAATTCCAGACTAGCCAGGAACTGAGGAGTGGGGTGATCTGGTATCTGGAGACTGAGGAGATTTTCACACGCCTAAAATACCCCCCCCCGAAGAAATCGGGACAGAAATATTTCTGTCCCGGAAGCAGCGCCGCGGTTTGCACGCCCAGTCCCCTCTCCCGATATGCCGTCGTCGTCACGCTGGGTTATTTCTTCCCTCTTCCAGAATATTTTATTAACGACGAAGTCCCGTTAGTAAAATATTCCGGAAGAGGGAAGAAATAACCCAGCGTGACGACGACGGCATATCAGGAGAGGGGACTGGGCATGCGAACCGCGGCGCTGCTTCCGGGACAGAAATATTTTTGTCCCGATTTCTTCGGAGGGTATTTTACGCATGTGAAAATCTCCTGACAGGCAACACTCCTTTATCTTGCAGATGTGCCATGATTTGCAAAGCAATGAATCTACTAACTGTACAGATGGATGTCTGTCTTTCCCAGGCATAAAGCAAGAAGAACCTTGTCCATTTCAAAGGAGATGCTGGTTGTCTCTGTTGATGTATGAATGTTGGATTATTTTATGGGGCCCCTCTCTAAGGCTTGATATGTGCTAACTAACCTTAGCTGGACAATTTCCCGTCAGCCTGTGGAAGGCCCAAGATAGACCAAATTGATGCCAATTAAAAGGTAACCCACAGTTGGGGATGCTGGGTGTTCCAGTAGGGGATGGGGGGAAGTTACATGTACAATGTAAGTATTCAGCAGAAGAGTGCAACCATCATACAGCTATATTATTGTAGATTTATACTACACAAGCATAAGTTAGGATCTTAGCGATTATTTTTATACATACCTCCTAAAGTGTTGATAAATCATGCACATGCTATCAAATTAATGTTTGGGATTTTACATAGTTCCTTGTAAATTACTCACAGGTGTTCCAGATGAAAATCCACAGCACTGATATTAAAAAGAGATCAACAGTGCTCATTTGCATGTTGGACTCTATAATCATTCATAGCAAGTGAGTAGACTTTTATTAAAGCATTTGCTGGCTGTTCATCTTAACTACTAATTATCCTTGCATTAAAACATTTTAGAGAAAGTAAAACTTGGCAAAAGAGCTGTTTGTGGTGCCAAACTCTTGCCTTGGGAACCTTGTCAACAAGGGGTTGATGTGTAGCTCTTCCATTGGGTCAGCAAGTCAGTACACACAATGGTGTGTGCATTGTCAAACTCCATTGCAGAAAGCTCACATTCATCCTACACTTGCCATCTTGAGACTCCTTCAGTCACTTCCATCATCCCCTTTCCTATCTGCTCTAGCAAGTGCAATTCTACCTTTGGTCCAGAGAGTTTATATAAGAGCATAGGTGATTCCCAAGTCTAAAATTTATAGGAGCTGTTCATTGCTCTGAACCATATCCTCCAAATAGGTTCAGCAGTTTGGACAGCTCCTCAAATTTCAAACTAAAACCTGGAGTAGATTGACATGGGGTGACATAGGAGCTCTCAGACATCACTGTGTAAGAACCAGGCCAGATTTACTCCCGAGATTCCTCCCTCCCTCCCTCCCTCCCTTTCCTCCTTCCTGGCATTTGCTATGTGACGTTTTCCCCTAGCAACAGGAGCATGGCATTGTGGCCTGAGATTTGGACTAAGACTCTCAGCCATGAAAACCCACTGGGTGACTTTGGGCAAGTCACACATTCTCAGCCTCAGCAAATTCTGTGATAGGTTTGCCTTATGGTTGCCATAAGTCAAAAACAAATTGAAGGCACACAATAACAAAACAGGAACTAAAGTACACTGAGGACTCCATTGTCCTTTGTTTAGTAGGCAACATGAAGTTTCCCCCCTGTTTTTTGCTTAGTATGCCACCTAAGTCAAATCTCCAGCTTTATTGTTATGGCAGTTGTCCTGTTATGGATGCTTCTGCTCTGAGCTGATATAGCAACCATCTGTTTTAGCACCAAGCACCAAGCTGATGCAGGAACCAAAGGAAATGGAAAGTTTGTCAGCCCTTTGTTTAGAGAGCTGGAAACAGACAATTGGTTTTACACCCTTTGAGTTGGAACTTGATACCTTCACATCTCCAGATGATTGTTCAGTCCTGTAGTCTCAGGTTTGGAACTTTAGTCAGACCACAGATCCTGCAGTATTAATATTTAGTCAAGGTGATTTTTCGACTTTGTTTTGGTTTCTCCATGATCCATGTTCTTGAGTGCCAACCTGATGAATAGTCCTAGAGAACTCAAAAGCTCGCCTCTCTTAAGATATTTAAGTAGTCCAATAAGACATGATCCATTTTTATTTTTATTGTTTTGCTTTTAGATCATACAGCCCTGTCTCAGTTTTATTTGTTTTTGCATGGGTGTGGGTGGCCACACTTGTATTTCTAAATCTGAAAAATGTTTGGCTCAGCTCAGGAACCTTGAAGTATCCCATACTTCTTGCACTCTGTCATCATTGGAAAAGAAAGAGACAAGAGCCCATTCTACTTTGAGTGGTTTGGACCCTAATTTTTTGAGTTAAAGGGGAACAGAACTCCCATACAGCTATCTTAAATAACTAAAAGGGAGCCAAGGTACTCATTGTGATTAAAAAGTGAGAGATCATACTGCATTATCATGTAAAAATAATGTTTTTCAGGCATGTGACTCTCATATCAGTGATATGGTGACTCTCCTCTGGATGTGACTCCAAATTTTGAAAGAGGTATGCAGAGTCCTTCACCTTCAACAGCCTCATAGAACCATAGAGTTGGAAGGAGCTCTGTGAAGTTCTGGACTTTTCGGGGGGAAATGCTTTTCTATTTATTAGTTATTAAAGTAATAAAGTTATGTATGTATGGTATATAACATACAGCATATGTTACAAGGTAATGGTCTGCCTGCAGAGAGTAAAAGAATGGAATAAATCAAATAAATAAATGTTGGGAGTGAGAGGTGATTGGTGGAATGTCTGAGGGGTTTTTGAAAAGGTTGATAGATGACAGTTGGTCGGGGGGAGAAAGGAGTCTGTCAGGATTAGAAAGAGTGGGGTTGAGGAGTTTGAGTGGTTAGGAGAGTTAGAGTCATGATCAGAATTAACTAGGAGATGAGTGTGAGAGAGAGTGAGAGACGTGATTTAGATGTATTAAATAATTAATGTGTTATGTCATGTTCAAATTCTGTTTAATAAACCATTTTTTTTATTATATGCTTTTGCCTCTAGGAACTTTTGCCTTAAGCTCTTACCATCAAGAATTTGATTAGGCAAGCATCCATAGCATGTAAAAAAAAAATAATTATGTTCATTTGTTTCTGATTCGTTACTCATCCCTAAAATGTCAGCTGGCCAACTCATATTACCATGGCTGAGATCCTGCATTGGGGGATGTATTGTAAAATACCACAGAGGCAGAACTATGATATGCCTGCCCTAACTCCCCCCTCCCGACAAAACCACCTTGTACTTGCTGCAGTCCTGCAACATGGCTATTTAATGGATAAAGGAGAGCACGGGGTGGTGAAGAAGCAGCCAACAGTAGGCATTCTTTGGGACCTCCAAATGGTCCTCTAGAGATCCCTGAAGATGCAGTTGTTGCTGTGTGTCTGACTATAGGAACATAGCTGGACACTTTCTTAGTGCCTCTAATAAGTCCCACCCTCAAGAACCCCCCAAATTGGCTTATTAATAATTTGACATATTAATATAATCTTCCATGGGGGAGAGCAGTAAAATACCAGGGACTCACTGTATGGATCCCAAAGACACATGCTAAGCCATGTATCACCCAAAGGAAGGACTATTAACAAATTCCGAACTGTGAGGAAACATAATGAGGTCAAGAGGACATTTTCTGCACACATCCAAGTGACAGACAATTGATCCCATAATTGGTGGTTGGAGTAATCCTTTGTCTGAAGGTATCCTCTTCCCTTAGTCCCCAAAGCCAGCCATTAAGGAGGCAGCTCAAGCTTTGTGAAACTAATCACCAGAACATTTAGAGTAGTTGCAGCACATTAACATCATTGGAAACCCATTGTTCAAATCCAGGAGTTTATTGTTCAATCTCTGAGAGACACCTGGAATCTATTGTTTCCACACATGAAACTCCATCACCTGAGGGAACATTTTTGGATATAAATACTGGCCCAAAATCATGCCTCATTGCACACAGAGGACTTTTTTGGACAATGTAAAAATAACGCTAGCAGCGTCTCCAGATTGCGACGCTGCAGTGCAAGAGGGCGTCAGTTTCGTACGACGCTCCTTCCCAGCGGTACTGTTGCAGTACCGCTGGGACATTTGACTGTGATATTTTTGCTTTTACAGTCATATTTTACTCACGATCGTTGATCGCGAGTAAAATATGACGGTAGAAAGCAAAAATATCATGGTCAAATGTCCCAGCAGTACTGCAACAGTACCGCTGGGAAGGAGCATCATACGAAACTGACGCCCTCTAGCGCTGCAGCATCGCAACCTGGCGATGCTGCTAGCGTTATTTTTACATTATCTGAAAAAGTCCTAAGCCTCTTCCCTGGGGACACTACCTCTCTCTGTGTTAACTACTCCTGCTTCATCCATCCACACTACCGGTCTGCCCAATGACTTTGGACTACAGGACAGGTGTAATATATACCCCGGAAAACTCCCTATCTATCCCTCTGTCAATCTTTCTTCTTCCATTCCTAGTAGTCTTTGAATGCCTTATTGTGTGTGCCTGCTTGGTGTTTTTATTTTTAAGTCCTTAATAAATATCATTGTTAATTTTTCATTTTCTGTTTGTGTGTGCATCAGTTCAGAGCTAGTAGGAGTAAAAATAGGCATATAAGATCCCTTTCTGTTGCTCCCTCTTGCATTGCTAAGTTGAGTTGCTGCTAATTTCCACAACATATTAGAAACTTGATATATGTGTGGAAATTCCACAAACAAATTGGGTAACAAATTCTCTCAGCCCCTCAGACTCTCCATTGGCCAGTAAATGATGTGCTGAGGGATGAAAGCAGGTAAAAGGTGGGCTTGCAGGAGCAAGCTTGGTCTCTGCACAGTCAGTAGAAGATTCCAACCTCGGCAGTCACACATACACAAAAAGAGTTGTGCAGTCTTAAGTTGGACTTAGGTCTGTGTAACTCACTGACAGAGAGCCAGTGTGGTGTAGTGGTTTGAGTGTTGGGGTAGGGCACTGGGAGACCAAGGTTCAAATCCCCGTTCATCCACAGAAAGCCACTGGGTGACTGTGGTCAAGTCACAGTATCTCAGCCTCAGAGGAAAACAAGGGCAACCCCCCCCCGAACAAATTCTGCCAAGAAAGCATCATGATAGGCTTGCCTTGGAGTCACCATAAGTTGGAAATCACTTGAATTTCAACAACAACAACAACACACTGACTGACAGGTGACTAGCCATATTAATTTCTCCTACTCACCCATGCAGCATGTTGATCACATTGCATTTTAACAGTCCATCCAAACTATAGCAGGGAAATAAGAGAATTTGCCTATGCACATGGTAAAGAAAAAAACACAAGGGGATGCAACTCATTTTATTCACAGATTTTTAGAAAATTCAGTAACTGCCACCTTGGGATTGTGGAGACAGAAGTGTGAACGAAGGACTATAAATAGTGGGATGTGCAAGAAATGTTGCTTAGCACTTTGACACATGGGAATAATGGTGAGAGTGCTGCTCTCACCCCCACCCAGAGCAGGCAGCCATGTTGCCACCCTCACGTGGATGATTCATGATTTCTTTGCTTAGATCCATCAGTGAAGTGCACTGTTGAGAGGTGCATTTTATACCAAGGCACACAGTCTGTGAGATGCAAGAGGGAATCCTATTAAGAAGGTTATAAGGGACAGATAGGGACTGATGCTACAGGTGTGGGAACTGTATTCCATCTCCTTTCAATAGATAATTTTTACTTAACAAAAAGTTATTTTGCCCATTTGGCATGGACAATGAGTTGGAATGATGGATTTATAAATTTTACAAATACAAGACTTTCTAAAGGAGCATAGTGCCTAGATCAAGGGAAGTAATATTGCCACTCTATTCTGCTTTGGTCAGACCTCACCTGGAATACTGTGTCCAGTTCTGGGCACCACAATTCCAGAAGGATATTGAGAAGCTGGAACAAGTCCAGAGGAGGGCGACCAAAATGGCGGGAGGTCTGGAAGCCATGCCCTATGAGGAGGGGCTTAGGGAGCTGGGTATGTTTAGCTTGGAGAAGAGACAGTTAAGAAGTGACATGGTAGCCATGTTTAACTATTTGAAGGGATGGCATACTGAGGATGAAGCAAGCTTGTTTTCTGCTGCTCCAGAGACTAGGACATGCAGGAATAGATTCAAACTAACGGAAAAGAGATTCCACCTAAACATTAGGAAGAACTTCCTGACAGTAAGATCTGTTCGGAAGTGGAATGCACTGCCTCGGAGGGTGGTGGAATCTCCTTTGGAGGTTTTTAAACAGGGGCTGGATGGCCATCTGTCTGGAATGCTTTGACTGCGTATTCCTGCAGGGCAGAGAGTTGAATTAGATGGCTGTCATACTTGTTTCTAAATCCATGATTCTATAAAAGAGTGTATACCATTCCACTTTCATTCTGCAGCTGGCTCTTAAGGTGCACTAGGGGCTGCTGACTGTTAAGATGGGCTGTGACTACCTTGGATTAGTGAATACAGAGCAGTTATGTATCTGTAACTGCTGAATGCCAACTTTTTTTTTCTGAACATGTGCATATTATCAAATGCATCCCCTCTTTCTTTCATGAAACACCTTGTAAGGAAGATATACATTTCTGACTGGAATTTGTGTCTGGTTGTGCTTGATATGGAGGCTGCACAATCAGGCAATTTAAAAATAAAATAAAATAAAATAAAAACCCTCAATGCTATGGACTTTGTCACTAGGGATGTAATTCTTCATTAAGTTTCTTCTTAGAGCAAGGAGTAGCTTTAACCATTTTCTTTCTGCTGTGAGAAAGTCTTTAAAAACCACAGTTTTCAAAGTCTATTCACAGTTCAGAATTTTTTTTGTGCAAAATTTGCAAATAGTTGTTTTGCAGAGAATATTTTTGTTATTTTTGTACAGGAAGCAGCCTATTTTGCACGGACAGTATTTCTACAAAGAACTATTATTTCCTGCATAGAAAATGTTGTTTTCCATGCAAATCAAAGTTGTATGAATGTTGTGCAGAATAAATTCCCAATTACAGCATGGAAATATTATTTTCTTTGCAGAAATTGCTGTTTTCTTTGCAGAAATTGCTGTTTTCTGCACAAAACAAAAAAATGAAAATTTTGCATAGAATAAGTCCCAACTGTGAAGATTCTTGGGCTTGTCTATATGGCAAAAATACTCCTCATAGACTTTTAGGAGAATGCCTTTTGACCCAATGGAATCCCACATCATTTTGCTGTATTTGGAAGGGGGTCCAAATACTCTGCAGGAAAAGCCTTCATGGCTTTTCCCAA
Source organism: Gambelia wislizenii (assembly GCA_030847615.1). Classification (NCBI taxonomy): domain Eukaryota; kingdom Metazoa; phylum Chordata; class Lepidosauria; order Squamata; family Crotaphytidae; genus Gambelia; species Gambelia wislizenii. The sequence continues at coordinate 320,114,797 of JAUMIR010000004.1, read as the reverse complement.
AGGAAGTGTGCATTCCCACTCATTGGGACAACTGATTCACTTTACTGTGCATTCCTGATATGACTGGAAGTAGAAAGCTGATTGATCGGACATGTGCAGGGGGCAGAACTTGCTGGCAAGGCAAGCACACAGAACCACCACGTTGGATTTTTGCTGTAGCAACCATGCACCGAGGTGACAAAACAGGCTCCCTCCCTTCCCCCCCCCTGTTTATTTAAGTGGAAGATGGCACTTCCACACCTTGTATATGCTATTTTTAAAAAAATACTGTTCAGTGGTGGGAACTGGTGACAATAAAAATGGAAGTAATTCACTTGTACCCACCAACTTGATTCACAGGCATGCCTATTTGAACAACAAATGCATATGGCTTTGCATGCCTGCAATCTTAAAAACAACAACTATGGAGACAAATGAAAGCTACTGCACACTATTGCCATTAGTGTGGATATTTGTCATACTGTATAGATGAGCCCCTTGTCAGCCCTGGATTCTTCTCTTCAGAGTTTCTCAATATGTTTTTCAACCATGTTGTGATTATTTTCAAATATTCTTTTCATCCCTCTTTCTCACATATCCTTATGGAGTTTTGTTGTATAGGGCTAGTGGTTTCAAATTAAGGGCTAAAGGCTGATGTGAAGAGATCAGAATGGTGTGTGAGTTGCTAAGGCAGAAACTTCCATTTTTAGAGAAAGACTGTTGGCCACTCTACAGAACAGCTCAGCATGCAATAGTCTGATGCCAATGCCAGCCTCAGATTACTACACTGTTTAGAGTTATTTTCTCCTTAAAAAAAATTAACTGTTAAACCCATTCTCTGCAGGCTATAGTGAACAAAATCATACATCCCTATTGTTCCCTGAAGTCATCTTTTGTCAGTGTTCTGGCAGGCTGGTAGCAGTTGTCTCTTCCTAGAGAGTGATCATCAACAATGCCTTTAAAAAAATCCTCTCCATTTATTTTGAGGAAGGAGCCCTAATTACAATAGGAAATTGCACATTTGTTCATGCCTGTGTACATACTGGATCCATTTTCAAAGGCTTCCTGTGGAACTTTCAGTTAGTTGGGAGAATGAAAGCTGTAATTCTATGCCAAGCTACCTCCTAGGTGACATTAAATGAAGCATGTTGTGCAAATGAAAGCAAAAATGTACCAGTGCCATGCCCCTTTTGCTACACTGAGTGCTAAGAGTGTGTGTGTAGCAGCTTGCGTAACTTTCTATGGTTTAACTCTGTCAAGTTAAGAAAGTAGGAGGCTGAAGTAAACAACTCTTATCTATTAGATGTATGAGGACATTACTTATTTCCTTCTTTTCTGTGCTATCTCTGCTGAAAGAAACTCCCGGTGATATACATCTTTCTTCTTTGCACATTGTACCTTCACAACAACCCTGTGAAGTAGGTAGTTTTATAGCTGAGGGAAGTTACAATTCTATCTTGCTGGGGGGTTCTGTGAGATGCTTGCTGGGGGTTCTGGGAGATGTAGTCCAAGTCATAACCATGCTGACTGGTGCATGCCAGAAGTTGCTGTCTAAAATGAAACTTTCTCAAGCCTTGGGTAGGTTAGACTTAAAAGAGTGATGATCTAAACCTACTCACTATTCTGACTGGAGATCTTAATCTCAAATTCTGAAGTCCTAGGACTTATCCCTTGGCTTCCTCTAAAGCCAGGAAGCCTTAGTCACATGCTGCGGGACTCCTTCCTGGCTATGGAAGAGTGAGGCAGCTGCAGCTATGGGCCAGTGTGCCAGAATGGGCTCTTGCAGTCATGCGGGGCCCAATCCATTTTTTGCTGAAGCAGATTTTACCAGCAACTCCAACAGAAATAACACAAACTGTGTAAGGCCATGGAAGAGACCAGACAGCCCTCCAGGGCCACCCATAGCCTACAGGAGTGCTGGTCTACACCCCATCCAGGAGACCTGCTGAGGCTTCAGCTCCAGTTAGAGCTGCCTGCTGAGCCTATCACAGCATTGGCCAATGGGGAGGAATCCCTGGTTGGCAATCATCTGGTGCAGGTATGGCAAGACACAGCAGACTCTCAGCAAGGAGCCAAGGTGGCAAAGCCAATGGCAGCGGCATTGAGTTCTACTTTACCCTGTGAGGTGCCAGAGATGTGGATCATGGCAGCAGTCCAGAGCAGGTGGTGGCCAAGGGGCTGGAAACTGAGGGAGACTGCATGGATGTCTAAGGGGAAGAAGACATTGCTGGAAGAAGCCCAGCAGCAGCTCAAAACCAGGTGCATCGCTCATCCGTGCTTCAGCCTGCACAAGAGAGCAGGAAATGGGTCCTTGATATCCACTGGGGTTTGGTTCCAGGACACACACACACACACACACCATGGATACCAAAATCTGTGGGTGCTCAAGTCCCATTATATACAATGGTGTAGTAAAATGGCCAACAGCCTTATATAAAATGGCAAACAGTAAGGTTTGCTTTTGGGATTTTTTAAAAAATATATTCAAGATGTGGATAGTGGAATCCATGGGTACAGAATCCATGGATATGGAGGGCCAGTTGTAACACAATGCTGAGCAAAGATAGTGGATTATGTTTATTTTATTTATTCATTCATTCAATTTACAGTTGGCCTTCCATATCCACAGATTCTGTATCCATGGATTCCACCATCCATGGCTTGAAAATATATTTTGAAAAATCCAAGAAGCAACTCTTACTTCTGCTCTACGGTGAACTCGCCACGGGTCAGCGTAAGAGGGGCGCTCCAAAAAAGCGATACAAAGACTCCCTGAAACAACATCTCAGGCTTGGCCAAATTGATCACCAACAGTGGTCCGCCCTGGCCTCACATCGGGAGGCATGGAGACGCACTATCCACAATGCTGCAGCCTTATTTGAGAACTCATGACGAACAAGTCTTGAAGAGAAACGACAACGCAGAAAGAATCACAACCCAAAAACATCACCCAAGGAGACCTTCTGCTGTGCTTTTTGCAACCGGACCTGTTTATCTCGGATTGGCCTTTTTAGTCATCAGCGCGCTTGCAGAAAGCGTGGGATGAGTCCTTCCTGAATCTTCGTTTGCGAAGAAAAGCCAGAGATACCATAATGGAGAGGTCCTTCTCTCTGTCCCACCACCTTCTCAGGCTTGTTTGGTAGGAACTAGGGAGAGGGCCTTTTTGGTGACTGCTCCCAGACTTTGGAACTCCCTAGAGACGTTAGGATGGCCCCATCTTTACTTTCCTTCAGGTGGCAGGTTAAAACTGTTTTATGTCACCAGGCCTTTGCTGATAAATGAAGGTTGGACTGCTGGTGCTTTTGTTTTTAAGATTTATTTTAATTTTTTATGGAGTTTTAAAAATGTTTTATCATTTATGTGGAATTTTAATTATATAAGTGGTTTAATCTCTTTTTAGTTTTTATTTATTGTACTACAATTTTTAAGCTACCGGTATTGCTATTTTAAATGTTGTGATCCACCTTGGGTCCCACCATAGGGAGAAAGGCAGGATAATAATAATAATAATAATAATAATAATAATGGGACTTGAGTGTCCATGAATTTTGGTATCCACAGGGGTTCATTGTATACCAAGGGCACATTGTATATCCACCTTTCTCCTGCCAAGGGATCTATTGTCTTGCTACAAAGAGATGGACTTGGCTGAACTAATTTATAGCCAGCTGTAAATCAGCACAGTTGGTCATTAGTTCAGTGTCCCTTTTCAAGCATGCCAAGGCAGATCCTGTTCTTTTGTTACCACCACTTGTGCTCTTCAGGCTCTACATGGAATGGTCCAGGGGCCTGACTATACAAGCCCCCCTCAGATAAAGTGACTTGTAGTCTTAATGGGTCTTATAGCCCCCATAAACTTTGCATGCCCTCTTGCATGGGGGGGAGGCAAAGGGGCTAGTGTCCTGCTGGGAAGGAACATCTGTAGCTGCTTGGCCAGATGCTTGGAAAAGGGGGGAGAAATGCCCCCCCCTGCCTCTCCAAGTAACTAGCCAGGCTAAGGTGAAAAATCAACACAGGGATGCCTGGCACTTGCCCTGTTAGTAAGCCCTGCCCCTGTGCTCATCTGGCCAATCAGTTAGTGCTTCCTCTCCTATGGGAAAGCGATTCAAAGTGAATTGCTTGTCCCAATGAGCAGGAATGCACCCACCCTTGCTGTTTTTTACAAACTCCAGGAAAAGCCACGAAGGAGTTGTTCCTGGTTTTGGTCCCCCTCCTTCCGAATAAGATAATACTATGTAGGATCCCATTAAGAAAGGTAGGATTCTCCTTGCATTCCATTAGGAGTATTTTCACCAAATAGGCAATGCCCTGCTGGTTCCACTTTCAGGGCAGTGCTGCCAGCCTTCCCTGGATCTAAAGCAGGGCCACCAGCCACCTCTGGCTCTGACTACAGACTGTTGTCTGAGCTCTCTTCTTCCTCTTCCCCATCTAGGTAGCACATGATAGAAACATCAACTGTATGAGATTGCTAACATTTAGTGGAAGCAGGCAATGTAACAGGTAATTGTGTCCAACTACTCATTCTTGACATATAAAAGCAGCCTGCCAAGAGTTCATTAACACTATAAGATTTCTCACCTCCAGGACAAGTATGAGATCATGAACACTTGGGTTTTCATCAAGGTTGCCACAATTGGTGTCAAAAGTCTACCCGCAAAACTTGTGTCTTGCTTCCCCTTATGAAGCAAAGTACAAAACACATAGGGAGCACCCAGAAGGACCAGTTGCTTGATCCAAAGGATGCAAACAATGCACTGGATGCTTTTGTAAAAATGCACATAACGGGGATGCCATATATGTAGTTAGCACAAATTACTGTATACCATTTGTCCTGAAATGTATGCAATTTGTACAAAAATTGGTCTCACAATTCAGAAATTCTCTCTTAAAAATATCTCATCATCTCACTGGTGAACATGGGAAAAAAAACCTCTGCAGTTTCTCAGTCTCACATGTCAGAGCAAGATAAAAGAATGGACACCTTTACTGCTGTTAAGGTAATATGGCAATTGCCACCTCAGCAGCAGTCAGGCGACAAGAGAGCCAAATAAGACTCCACTTGTTTGAATACCCTTGGTGACTTGTATAACTTGAGATATAGGATGGGATAGAAATGAGGAGGAGGATTTAATTTACTATTCAGAAATGTATTCAGTGGGTCTACTCTGGTTGGGGGGGTATTATTAGCAAATTGTTCATTGCTTAGTTCAAAGACCATTGCAAACATCCAAGCTTTCATACAATTTCAAGACTAGTGCATGGGAAAATACCAGAAGATTTGGCAAGAAAAAAGAATGAACTTTTCACAAAGTCTAAACACACACTGTTGCTGAAGCTATGAAAGAATTATATCCTTGGATGTAGTGTAAAGAGAGACAGGCATGTCTAGCTCATTTGGTCTTCCAGGTCTCCGTGGGCTGGAAGGACACTCTAGCCCTCACTTGCACCATAGAGAACAACTTCAGTTGCTGCCAGGTTTTAGTGGTGGCAGGCAGAAAATCTGCTGGTGGTCTACACCCAGCACTCTTTGGTGTAGGTGTGTGGGAAGAAGGAGAAAGGGAGGTGTCTACTTCAGCCACCTGAGCCTGGGAAGCTGCCTATCCTGGTCGATGTAAGAGAAAGTTTGTAAAGGTAGATTTTCTGTTGAGGATGAGCTGATTATCACTGAAGGAATGTGTTGGTTGGTTGTTGGAGCAAAACCTGAATATCAGACATATAAGTCAAAAGATATGTTAGAGTCTAATTTATCCTTTGTTCCCTTTTGGCTCAAGCTTTTTGCTCCTTTGCTTGTCTTTATATAAAGCTCACCTTGCTTTGCCTGTCTCTTTCATGTTATCTTCCTTGCTTTATCTTGAGTTAGCTCAAAAGGTTTTGGAATGGCATCTATTTGGGGTTTTTTCTCTTTTCTATTTGTGGAGCTCAGGGTATACATTAGGCCTGCTATCATTTTTATTTTATTTTTTTGCCTTAAGCGAAATCCCTCAGGCAATTCAAAGAAAGCAAAAAACCCACAACATTTCAATAAGAGTGAAAACTTCCCACTTTATCCACAAGATAGCTCTTAAAGTAAATTTGCTAGTTGCTCTGGAGGCAAGATGTCAACAGAACAAATTTGAGCAAAACCAGGAAGAATTGATTGAGGGTGTCTCTACACTGTAGAAATAATGCAATTTGACACCACTTTAACTGTCATGGTTCCATTCTACAGAATCCTGGGATTTGTAGTTTTGTGAGGCACTAGCACTCTTTGGCAGAGAAGGCTAAAGACCTTGAAAAACTACAAACCCCAGGATTACATAGGATAGAGCTACAGCAGTTAAAGTGGTATCATAGTGCATTATTTCTACAGTGTAGATGAACCTTAAGATAGTGTAAATTCTCAAGTGGTATGGGGAAAATTAATGTTTAACTATTCTCCCTTTCCTAGCTTGACACTCTCTAAATGTGTCGGAATGGAGTGTCCATAATCTCCGACAGCAGAATTGATGATAGGGGGGAAGGGATTTTGAGTTGTTTTATACTGTGTACAATTTTATTGTTGTAAGCCGGCCCGATTGCTCGCAGAGGGGCGGGATATAAATAAATTTTATGATGATGATGATGATGATGATGATGACTCTTCTGGTTAAAGATGATGAGAATTGTGGTCCAACATAGTCAGAAGACAACAGATCAAGAAAGGCTCATGTACAAAATATCCACTGAAGCAGGGATGTAGATCTTTGTAAATTTTGTTTTTGTATTCTACAGTGAATACTTTTGACATTTTACTCCCTGCTGGGGAAAAAAAAAAGTTCATTTGTCGAGAATGCGTTGTGTTTTCCTGCAGGGTAGGGGGTTGGACTAGATAGTTGTCAAATAACAATAATACCAACCAATGTGTAAATTTTTGCTCTTGCACTTTGACAGAGAAAGACTAGCAATATTTTTCAGCAGTGGCACCAATAGCAAAACTAAAAAATACAAACAATATTGTGATTTTCATAAAGAAAATGTAGTTCACACAAAAATCTTCAAGATCTTTTTCTCAGAGGAGTTCTGCATCTATTCACCCATCAACTGCAGGAAATTTAGCATTGTGTGAGAGATGCTGATGAGATCCAAAGGATCACAAAAATGCATGAAAACTCTCACAATCTCATTAAGTGGAGAGAAAACTTCAGTTTAAAAACCTCCAAAGAAGGCAAGTCTATCACCCTCCAAAGCAGTCTATTCCATTGTAGAATAGCTCTTGTCATCATTAACTTCTTCCTGATATTTAGGTAAATTCTCTTTTCATGTAATTTGATTCCATTGGTTCATGTTCTAGTCTCTGGAGCAGCAGAAAACAAGCTGATTCCATCTACTACATGGCATCCCTTGAGATATTTGAAAATCGCTATCAAGTCACCCCTCAATCTTCTCTTATCCAAGCTAAACATACCCAGCTCCCCAAATTATTCCTCATAAGCTTGGTTTCCAGACACATGATCATCTTGGTCACCCGCCTCTGGACACATTCCTGCTTGTCAGTATCCTTCTTGAACTGTGATACCAGCAAATCAACATAATTTTCCAGATGATCAAAGCAGAATAGAGTGGCTTCTCTTCCTACTAATTCCCTTGATATGGACCCTATATTTCTATTGATGCAGCCTAGACCTGCATTGGCTTTTTTTGCCACAGCATCATGCTGTTGACTCATATTTAGCTTGATCCCTAGATCCTTTTTACTTGTACTGCATCCAAGCCAGGTGTCCCTTATCCTAAATTTGTGCATTTCATTTTTTTTCTTCCTATGAATATTAGATGTAAACTTAATATATACCACTGACTATCACTGTAGATTTTGATACTGGTGTGAGATAATTTTTTCTGGGATTTTTTTTTTAAAGAAAAGGATACAATGTTAATTTTTTCACATTTCATTCCCAATGTATTCTTGGCTACCTATCAATCTACAATCTGACCAATTAAAGCTGTTTTTTTCCAAAGCTTTGAAAATAACACCTTGGTTCACTTGATGAATGCCTGACACATCTGTTCTGTTAATCCAGGAATCTGTCTTTCTAGTTTTGATTTCTTTTCCCCCTCAGCAGTGCTCCTGTCTATAACTGCTCACATCTATTTCCATTCCTGCTGTGATGTTCTGTTATTTCCCCGGTCTTAGAAGCAGTGGCAAAATTCTTCTCCATGGGTGTTCTCAGGTGAGATATACATTTTCCAGAGTGAAAGGCTTAGCTTGACTATTTGATGCAGACTCTGACCTGCTGTCAGCTATCCTGCTTGGTTGTTATTTTCAGATCTCCATTCTCTCCCAAATATATATATATCCAATGCCTATTTATAGCTTTTCTTTAGGCTTTTTGAGGTACAACCACCTGCAGCAAGCAGGCTAAAATGAAAGGCCAGAAATATTTTGCTGGCTGTGGCAGTGCTCCTCAACTTGATGTGGCAATGTGGTTCTGCTCCACTGATCCAAAGGGTCCCAACATAAGCGTGTCTAGATACTGTTAATCTACAATTCACAGAATTCCTCACCTTTGGCCAAGATGGAGTTCCTGGATGTTATGGCTGTCAGGAGTCAGTGTTTAAACTCCTTAGAAAATGGTCAGACAACTGCCAGGTCTGCCAGCTTACTCAAGACCAAGCCCAGTCTCAAACCTGGAGGCCACAGCTGCACAATCAGGAGATTGCAGGGCATTGCATCAGGTTGAAGTGTGGGGTGCACAGTAGAGTGTGGTGTGCAAAGTACAGCGCAGTATGCAAAAGGCTGATGTAAGGCACCCAGGTTTTGGGGGAACCAATGCCCTGAGGGACTGTATAAAAGCAGGCTCCACCCATAGCACTTTCTTTCTTGAGCAAATCTGGTGCCTGGCGTAGCAGTTTGTCCATCTACTTTGTGAATACCTGTACATATCGTAACTGCTTTGAGCTTCAAGATAAACTACCTCCTGTTTGTTTGGAAGACAATCTATCTCTGTGTGAGTATCCTTCTTGGGAATGGGTTGCTGCTGATTTCTATTGAGATATTTTTGCTTCCTCCAGGGACTGAGTGGCCTATCATCCCCAACAATGGCCTTGGACTCAAGGCTAGAAACCATTGGCCTAAGAACATTAGCTCAGGAAATGAGATGTCATATGACCTTCCAGGGTGCTACAACATCTACTTTAGATTATAGGGTGATACATTTGGTTCCTAGATTAACAACCCCTCTCTAAAAAAAAAAAAAAAACTGATGAAGAAAATTTCTCATCCATTCCCATTAGGATGAATACCTACCCTGGCACCCCCAGCCCCATAGCTATATTAATAAGTTGGCAATATTTAATAATTAGATCAAAAGTGGTCTTCCACATAGTGCTGCCATTAACATAAACCTGGTTGAACTGGTAAAACCCAAAGACAAACATTACTTAGTCAGGAACTTAAGGAGATTCCATCTAAATTCTAAAAGAAATGTTAATTCACAAGGCAATGGAAGACATGTACACATGGCTAATCCTGTTTGCCTAGGCTGGCAACACGAAACCTGTAAACTACCTTCATTAGTTTCCCTCAGTCTAAACAAAAGAAGTTGCTTCCTCTGTTTCATTTGCAAAAATATTAAACCAGTAAAACCCTATTAACATATCTGGAATGTCTTTGTTGCTCTCTGAGCAGCAGTTCAAAATATTGTCTTCCACTTAAAATCCAATCCCCAGAAGACAAATATTTACTATAAAAAAAACCTTGAAAACTGTCTTCAGTGTCCTTCAGCTCCCCCCACTTATATCCATGCTGCCAGTTTGCTGACTAACCCTCAGGCACAACTCTGAGACCCCCCCCCCACTTTGCTGGTTTCTTCCATGACCTCAACTCTTTTAGGAAAAGGCGTTGCATCACCCATTGGAAACTCCCATCACTATTCCTCTATCTCAACCTCTCCCGCTTTATTTTCCTAGTCTTTTGTGAATGCTTGATGCCTGAATGTGTGTGTGAATGTGTTTATTATTACTTTTCCCTAGAAATATTATTGTTATTCTGTATAGCTTATGTCTCCTCCTTTGTACTGGTATAGCTGGTCACAAGATCCTGCCGTTACCCTGCTCTCACATTGCCAAGGCAAGTACATTAATTCCCCAAATTAATGTTGATATTTTGAGGGTCCCCACAACCCCAGAGCAATTAGGGTAACACCATAATAGCCACTTGTAGATCCATAAGCTAGCATGCAGGTAGGAATCATGAAGGGCTCCAGAACTTGCTGGACTGCAACAGCCACCATTCCTCACCAATGGCTATGCTGACTAGGGCAGCTGTGAGTTGTAATCCAATAGCATCTAGAGGGCTGCAATATACGGTAGCTCAGGCCTGTCGTAAACAACAAGTCTGCCAGTGCCTTTTATGGGAATGGATGGGAAACATGGATCAAGGTTTTTAAAGAAGAGATTTACTGAATTTGTACCTTCTGGAACTGAACATAGTCTGAGTTTGGAGAACCATACATTTCCGAGCTAGTGATGTGTTTTGTAAAATGTGCTTGATGCCATGCACACATTTTTGAAAACGGTGTTAAGAAAATTGTAAAATGTGCACAAAAATGCTTTAGTCTATGGGTGCATGGGTATAAAAATGTGCACATTTGAAAAATGCATACCTTGTTGGGAGGGGAACATATGAATTTTTGCACAAGAGAAAAATGGTATATGGAACCCGAGAGGAATGATCTTGCTGGTGGAAAAATGAGAATCTCAGTGCAATTGAGGTAGAGAGATTTGTGCATTAATATCCTTGATGTCTAGGGAAGGACGCATGTTATTTGAAAATTTATGTTCAAACCTGCCTAGGAATTTCACTCTTTTATAATGAATCCCTGTCATCTGGCTTAGAGCAAAGGGTGTGATGTTGAAGATCATTCAGGAATGTGGAAACAAATAAAAGAAAGAAAGAAAAGAAAAAGAAAAAGAAAGAAAAAAAGGAAGAAAGAAAGAAAGGAAGGAAGGAAGGAAGGAAGGAAGAAGTAGAGCAACCTGCACATAACCAGATGTTCTTATCTTTATGGTATTCAGAAATAGTCTTGGAAATGAAAGCTGGCAAAACCTATCTGCAATTAAGCCCGTTATTGCCACCACATTGATGAGAGGTAGAAGAAGACCAGGTTTGTTTGTTATTTTTGGAGATCTCACTGGTAGCACTAGTAGCTCAATAGCAGAAAATATATTTTAAATTTAGAAGGTCCCTGGTTCAATCTCCATTATCTCTAGATAGGGTGGAGGGGGGGGATCTGAAACCCTACAGAGCCTAATGAGTGCTGATTATAGTAGGCTAGATGCAAAAATAAGGGCTAAATACTTTAAAGGCACCAGAGCCTGTCTGATCTGAGAAGCTAAGCATAGAATCATAAAACCATAGAGTTGGAAGAGACCACAATGACCATCTGGTCCAACCCCCTGCCCTGCAGGAACACATAATCAAAGCATTCCCAACAGATGGCCATCCAACCTCTTTTTAAAAACCTTCCAAAGAAGGAGACTCCACCACACTCTGAGGCAGTGCATTCCACTGCCAAACAGCTCTTACCTCTTCCTAATGTTGAGGTGGAATCTCTTTTCCTATTGTTTGAATCCATTGCTCTGTGTCTTAATCTTTGGAGCAGCAGAAAACAAGCTTGCTCCATCCTCAATATGACATCCTTTCAAATATTTAAAAATGGCTATCATGTCACCTCTTAACCTTTTCTTCTCTAGGCTAGACATACACAGCTCCCTAAGCTGCTCCTCGTAGGGCATGGTTTCCAGACCTTTAACCTCCTCTGTTTATGCTCCAGCTTGTCAACATCCTTCTTGAATTGTGGTGCCCAGAATTGGACACAGTATTCCAGGTGAGGTCTGACCAAAGCAGAATAGAGTGGCACTATTACTTCCTTCAATCTAGACACTATAATCATATTGATGCAGGCTAGAATCAGGTCAGACTTGCTTAGTACTTGGATGGGAGACTGCCAAGGAATACCAGGTGCTGTAGACTATATTTCAGAGGAAGAAACTGGCAAAACCATTTCTGAGAATTCCTTGCCTAAGAAACCCCTATGAAATACATAAGGTTGCCATAAGTCAACAGGCAACATGAGGGCACATACACACATACACAGAGAAAGATGGACAAATGGTCTGATTCAATATAAGTATGTTTTTAAAAATTATTGTTTGTTTTTAATCTTTTCTAGTTTAATATTATTTTAAGGGGTGAGTGGGTTAGGGTATTGAGGTAATTATGGAGATTTTATACTGTAAGCCGCCCCGATTGTGTTGCAGAGGGGTGGGATAGAAATATTATTATTATTATTATTATTATTATTATTATTGGGACTTCCTATGGACCATGGTCTAAATATGGTGATTTGCCTTGTTTTGTAAAACAAAGTAAACACTTTCTACATCTGATTATCAGCAGTTTCTTAATGCTAGTAAAACTAGACTACAGCTCATGGGCTGTCTAAAGGGTGATAGAACTCCATTCATTTTGATTTGGGACTGGGCCAGCCATTGTGAGTATCTCAGAGTTTATCCTTTGGAACTCAATTTCTTGATACCTCCAGTTAGCATGAACACTGGCTGGGGGATTCTGGGAGCATCTATGAATGGGAGACTTGTTTTATGAACAACAAATGTATTCAAAATCAAGACCAGGTTCCCACTAGGTGTCACTTAATGAGGCTGTGAGAACTACTTTTCCTTGTCTTTATTCCACTGTGCTGGTGTAATGGTTGCTAACACAGAGCCAGAACCAGGGGCACAGGTCTTTCCCCTCAGATCTTTGTCAAGTCAGGATGAGAGGATGATGATTGGGTACTGAGGCTTAGTGCAATTCTGACAACCTGTTTGATAGTGATCCTTTAAATCTTGGGTTGCTGTCCATTTTGTAGTGCCCATAAACCCTAGATAGCATAGCCAATGGTGAGTAATGTTGGAAATTGCTATCCAACAACACCTGGAGGAATGCATAATTTTCACCCCTGCTATGAATGAAGTGCGAGAGACGTTTGGTCCAACTGGTGTGTTGGCCTATAATTCCCATCTTCCCCAGAAGAGAGGATCATTGGCCAGTGAGGGATTCTGAGAGATTAGTCCAAAACAAAAGGCAGGGGGAGCAATGGGTTCATCATACTTCCTTTAAATGTATTTAAAGAAATTACCATGTTACCTACCCTGATAGCACCCATCTTGGAATATCACATAACTGGCAATATTTAATAATTTGGCTTGATTCAGCCTTCCACATGGTTGGCAGGTAAATCAGGGACCCCCAGTTACCAAAGCTGGAGTAATGTACAGTCTAGGGAGGGGCCTTTGGAAATTCCTGAAACAGTTCATATGCAGGTCAGAGTTAACACCTGGAGAAGAGTTATTCACTAATCTACTCAACAGTAGCAAAGTCCTTGATGGTTGCAAAATGAGTTTTTCCTCTTCCCTTCCTCCCCAACAACAGATTTTGCCTGTGCCTCTTCAATTCCAAATGTATCACCCATTAACGATCGTTAACTCTTCTGGAGAACCCTTTGTCTAGTCCTGGGAAACTCCAAGAGACATTGTACTCCACTCTAAATCTCACCCCTAAGGGGAATTATTACATATAAATATCACCCTAAAACACCAGCAAAGTGTGCATGGACCTCCTACTTTCCATCTCCACGTCAGTTTGTGTCACCATTCTGCATTGCCAACCTTTCATCTGACAGTTTACATCATGATCTCCACAATCCCCTTACTCTATTCATCTACCCAAATACTATAATTGATAGCCTTGGGTGATTGCTTGAAGCCTGAGTGTTTGTGTGAATGCTGTTGATATTAATTTCCAATAAAGATAATTTAATTGTACGTTCTGGCTTGGGGTCTCCCCACTTACTACCAGTATACATAGGTCAAAAGATCCTGATGTTACCCAGCCTCTCACTGCCATTTTGAGCTAATTAAATATTCCCCATATTAAGATTTGGACACTGGTGGGATCCTTGTGGACCCAATGCAATTAGGGTAATAACCATATTAGTCTGTTTTAGTATAAAAAAACTTAAAGAAACCTAGTAGCACCTTTGAGATTAACTGATGGTTTATTTAGATGGGCTATCCCCCCCCCCATCTTGCAGCCCTGCAGTTGATCCAATGCATGGATTTTGCCCCCATTTTGCCTCCAGGCAGTCCTGATGATGCCTGGGGCAAGGATGGGGGAAGGACAGTGTAAAGCCCATTAAACCATTATATTATAACACCCGGGGGGGAAACACCTCATTTGAGAAAACCCAGATTGGGCCCTGGCAGGGGGTTGGACTGGATGGCCCTTGTGGTCTCTTCCAACTCTATGATTCTATGATTCTATGAATGCAGGAGTGCATACCTGTTCACTGGCCCATATCTGCAGCCGCCTCCGCTGTTGTTCTTGCCACTCCTTCTGAAGCCAGGAAGGAGGTCCACAGCATGTGATCAAGGCTGGTCACATGCAGGGGGCAGCTGCAGTTATGGACCGGTGTTTCCATGTGGACTTCCTCCCATATTGTCCAGGTAACGGGGTGGGTGGGAGCTTGACCCAGGGCCAGAATATGGCAGTGGGAAGACAATGTCTTCTGGCAAGTGTAGACAAGTCCTGGGAGGAAGAAATGTTCTTGCATACACTTTCATGGACACAATCCTCATTAATCTCAAAGGAACTACTGGATTCCCAAATGTCTTCCTCTGATTCAAAATGTTATAGCAGCACTACCAGATATACCTGGTTTGTGGTGGTATGGGGAACGAACATGGCTCCTAGGTTTTGTAACATCTAAAGGGCATCACATTTACATTGCTCTCAGAACATTCCTCTCTTGTTTATATATTATCACCATGTCCTGATAAAACATTTATCAACACAAAAATACTAACATGATAGATAGCAAGAATTCAATTCCACTTTGGTTATGCCATTTTATGCTTTTGTGGAAGGTGGATAGAGGTCTCAGCAACAAATATAAGCCACTTAAGATCATAGCCAATATAACTCAGAAGATTACTTTGGCAGTCATCTCAGCTTCTGTATAAACAGAGGCTGGGATGTCAAACTCCAGCATGCTTCAGAATAGCCAGAAATGATTACAGAAAATGATTGCTGATTTCCCTCCAGCTGTAGAACAAGAGAACATGGTGCTTAACAGAATATATTCATTGATGGAGTTTCTTTGTTTGGAAATGATTTATCCTTACCCTTGAACCCTCTGAATGTAAAACTACATATTATAAGGACTTATCTCTTTTATTGCTCAGGGAGGTGTGGTTGTACTTTGATATAAGAAGCCTGTGGCTCTCTACATGTTGTAAGACTACAGTTCCCAGAATTCTTTACCGTTAGCTATGCTGGCTAAGGTTGCTGGGCATTGCAATCCAATGATCCCAGAGGGCAAAACACTCCCTACCACCGGTATACTTGACTGCACTCTGGCTTTTAGTTTGAACTTTAAAGAAGGAATCCAAGGTGATGAACTTTGTCCCCAAAATAGCTTTAGCACCTTGGATAGCATTTTAAAGTTTAACATCCAGTGTTTTTACTATTCAAGCCACTGATTGAATATAGACAAATGACTGTGAAGGAAAGGATCGATGGCCCTTCCCTTCCAGTCCTCTATTCAACCCAAAGCCACCTAATACTGCTTTCAGTTTCTTTTCCTCATGAGGAAATCAGCACAAAATGAGCCCTAGGTTCCACCCTATGTAGGCTCTTTTATACAACTCCCTTGTTGCAACAGCTCCACTGGTTGGAAACCTGTTTCCAGGCACCATTCAGATTTCTGATTATGACCTATAAACCCCTATATACTTTGGGTCCTGGGGCCATTTCACATTACATGGTTATGTCACTATGCTTCTACTGTAACTGCCATGTCTTCATACCATGAAATCCTGGGGTTTATACTATGGTAAAGCCCAACAGCTGTTTTGGAAGGGAAATACAGGAAAAACTTGATACTGCCCCTGTGATACAGGTGCTATAGAAACCACAGCTCATGTACTTTTGTACTGTCAGTTTTACAGGGAT
Source organism: Gambelia wislizenii (assembly GCA_030847615.1). Taxonomy (NCBI): domain Eukaryota; kingdom Metazoa; phylum Chordata; class Lepidosauria; order Squamata; family Crotaphytidae; genus Gambelia; species Gambelia wislizenii. The sequence continues at coordinate 320,098,788 of JAUMIR010000004.1, read as the reverse complement.
ATTTGTCAACAGTCGATTACTCCTTCCTTCCCCCCCCCCCAAATCTCTGCGACATTCTGATGATTTTTATTTACATTATTTGTTGGACAACTGGGCTTAAATAAGTTCTTTAAAAGTAGCAACATTTTGCTACATGATATGTAAGCTTTGCCCACATATGGTTGCCAAGAGTCACTGATGTTAGAGGTCGTCTATGATGCTTGTTTTATTGATTGTATTTTTATAGGTCAATGACTGAAATAAAGTGTCTGTCTGTCTATTATGGTAAAGCACTAGAGCTCTCTGGCTGAGAATTCTAAATAATCTTTCCTAAACGACAAACTCCAAGATGGAACCACAGGAGTTAAAGCAGTGGTGTGATAATTGCACAGTGTGAAAGGGCCTCAGTTGAGTCAAATTTGCCTGCTATAAGATGCAAAGCAAGGGTAGGCCATCTTAACCTCCAAAAGTTCACAGGTGAACACCAGGGCATGGGTGGGCAAGCAACATCACAGGGTGGTCAAGACAGCAAAGGTTATTAATGAGAAAGAACAGGCAAGCTAGGAGAATCTGTGGCAGTTTGCTTTTGCTTGAACCTACCGTGAAGGACAAGATTTCACCCTCTCCTCTCCTCTTCCCCCTGATGAATTAATGGAATACATATTACTTTTGCACTTTGAACTCAGTTTGCAGCAATTGTAGTGAGCTGAGTACAAAGGGAAAAAGCACAAAGAGGAGGGAGAAGCTAGGACATTTGAAAAGTGGCTGAAAAGGTAGGATGACAGAGGATTCATTGAGACTGTCCCTGCCAAACCAGGACAGCAGGAGGTTATGGGTCATGTATGCCCCTAGGTCAGCATGCCACCCCAAGGGCTGTTTTTGTGGCCATCTGAACCCTCCAGACATTCTCCCTGACCCCTTTTTGTGGCCCAAAAGCATAATTTGTCTCCTGGGAGCCTCTAAGGGTAATGATTCACATCTCCCCCCCAGTACAGTTTAACAATTAAAAAAACCCACAATTTTTAAAAAATTAGCACTGGATTTTTGGTCTTTTGCTTTTGGCATCTGTGCAGCCTTGCATGGGTGGTATGGGCTGAAAAAATGGCACTTAGGTTAGTCAAAGTTGCCCTGATTTAAAAGGTTGTTTAGTAATGGCATAATGGAGGAAGGTCCTATTGCAGTATGTTTGGTTCTTTGACTGGAAACTGTCTCTGGCTTTGACAGAAAAGGAAAAAGAAAATATTTCTGATGAGTGAGCTGGCTGATATCCTGGAAAGACAGGAAGCAGATACTCTTCAGGCTGCACCATTCCTTTGAATGTTGACAGTGATGATTTTAAATTTTTACATAAAAGATATGTTGTCAGCTATGTCAGTAGTTCCCAGACTGTTCAAGGAACTGTCTGTATCAACATAGGTGCCATGCACATGGCATGAGTATATACTGCAAAGAATCCTGGGATATATTCTGTAGTGTAGGTAGTCAGCCCCTGACTTTTTGGGCCAATCATCTATTTTGGGGTAGTTGTCTGGGGGACAGAAGTACAAGTTGACACACAATGGTGTGAGCGTTCACTGCTTGCTAAATTATATCATAAAGTTGGCACAAAGCCATGTGTGGATCACATACGATTGGGTGGTAGACTGTCAATAGGGGTGAGAAAGGAGAGGGAAGAAAATTTTCTAACATGTCCTATCTTCCAAATGTAGATTGGTAATGGCTTATTGTATCTCTAGGATGCTCATGAAAGGGTAATAGATCAATTGTTATCACATGAATGCCTTGCTGTAGCATGGCCATCAGTCTAGCAGGAACGTTGTCATTCCATCCTTCATTATAGATCCTACTGCTACCTACACTGATAGGCCCAATCTTGGAATATCAACTAATTGGCAACATTTAACAATTTGGCTTACTGTGGCCTTCCATGTAGTTAGCAGGTAAACCAGGGACCTCCCAGATACCAAGACTGGAGTTACATATAACCAAGGGAGGGGCCTTTGGAAATTCCCCAAACAAACACTCAGGTCAGAGTTAACACCTAGAGATGAGTCATCTATTAATCCGCTCAACATTAGCAGAATGATGCCTGTAAAATGGGTCCTTCCTCTCCCCTTCCCCTCCAACAATAGACCTTGCCTGCTCCTATTCACTGCTAAACACGTCAACCATTAACAATCTTTAACTCTTCCAGAGCACCCTTTGTCTAGTCCTGGGAAATACTGAGAAACATTATATTCTACTCAAATCCCATCCCTTCAAGAGAATTATTGCATATAAATATAACACTAAAACACCACCCAAGTGCAGACAGATCCAGTTCCTCTTGACTTCATGTCAAACTATGTAACCATTCTGCTTTCCAGACCTACTCTCTGTCAGTTTACTTTGCAATCTCAGCTCTACAGGGTCAGTACAGTATAATCCACTATCCCCTTATTCTATTCCTCTATCAAAATATTCCCCACTATCTTCAGTAGCCTTGTGTGAGTGTTTGAAGCCTCAATGTGTGCGAGAGTGTTGTTCCTATTAATTTTCAGTAAAGATCATTTAACTGTACATTTTGGCTTAGAGTCTCCTTCATTACTAACAGTATACATAGGTTTAAAGATCCTGCTGTTACTTGACCTCTTACTGCCATATTTGATCTAATTATATATTCCCATGTTAATTACAGACACTAGTGGGATCCTTGTGGAGCACACACAATTTGGGTAACACTGCAAGGACACAAGTTCAACTATGTGCCCCCCAAGACCCCTTCTAGCTCAAAAATTCTGTTTCTAAAAGAATACACAGTTAAACTATGAACCTTTAAAAAAACCTTTAGTGAGCACATAATCCATTTTTAAGTGCTTACAGACCGTCTGTTTAATGATCTGCTTTAGTCTTTCCCAGTATTGATATCATGCTGACTGAGTGGTAACTGTTTGGGTCCTCTTCCCCTACGTTTTTAAAGATGGGAACAACATTTTCCCTCCTCCAATCTGCTGGGACTTCTCCTGTTCTCCAGGATTTCTCAAAGATTATTGACAGTGGTTCTGAGATTACTTCTGCCAGTTCTTTTAGTACCCTTGGATGTAGTTCATCTGGCCCTGGAGACTTGAATTCATTTAAACTGGCCAGGTATTCCTGAATGACCTCTTTACCTATTCTGTGCTGCATTTCCCCTACTGCATTATCTGCTCCATTTTCCCCAGATTGAGCACTGTTCTCCTTTTGGGAGAAGACCGAGGCACAGAAGGTGTTGAGTAGATCTGCCTTTTCTCTGTCCCCTGTTAGCATTTTGCCACCTTCTCCCAGAAGACGCCCTACCACTTCCTTATTCTTTCTTTTGCTACAGACATATCAAAAAGCCCTTTTTATTGTTTTTAACCTCTATAGCAAGCTGGAGCTCCATCTGTGCTTTTGCTTTTCTGATTTTCCCCATACACAAGCTGGCTATTTGTTTGAATTCTTCTTTGGTGATTTTGCCCCTTTTTCATTTCTTGTACATGTTCCTTTTAAGTCTTAGCTCAGTTGAAAGTTCTTTAGACATCCATCCTGGCTTCTTTAGACATCTGCCATGTTTCCTCCTCTTTGATATTCCTTCAATATCTCACTTTTTAGAAACTCCCACCCACCATGTACTCCCTTCTCTTTTAGTATTCCTGCCCACGGGATCACCCCCAGTAATTCCCTAAGTTTTCTGAAGTCAGCTTTCTTAAAGTCTAGAAGGCATGTCTGACTATGCTTGGCCTCCCCTTTCCTCTGTATAACAAACTCCAGCAGAAAATGGTCAACCACCCCCAAGGATCCCGCCACTTCCACCCCATTAACCAGATCTTCTCTGTTCAGACTGGAGCCATGCTTTGCCCACCCTACTGTACAAGCTCCACTTTCTCCAAGCAATTCTTCCCATGGATAGGTGCATATGATCCTTGAGGCTCCAGTAAAATTCATGCATATTTCTTTTCACTCCTCTAACTTGGAGAGTTTGGCTTTATTAGTACATTATCTGAGCAGTGTGATTGATAGACACTGAAAATGGACTGCCACTTTAATATTTATATGGAAATCTTACATTTTCTGAATTTTCTTGGAGTCCTCAAGAGCCAATAAAACTTATTTCAGGAGCACTCTCCAGCTTGTTAAGTGTACTGTCATTCAGAATAGACAGCCAGGAAGCTACATCCCATATTTCTACATGTTTTGTCTGTGAGTGAGCTATTCTTGGTTCTTTCGTTCTTACAAGCCATTATGACTTATCTCCCAAACAAGCAAGGCAGTCCAATTATATGCCAGTGGTATTCATCCATATTTTCTGACATTCCTGTATCTTATCTAAATAACTACCTAGCTTGCTAGCTAACTATCTAAGAACATGTCTAAAGGTTCATCTACACAAGCCAGGATAACCCAGCTCCCTGCTAGCATGTCCTGGCCACGGATCAGGCCCATTACTCCCCCGATACCTGGACAGAATGGGCCAGAGTCCAGATGGGCATGCCAGCCCTTCTCTGCAGCTACCACCATCTCGCTCACTCTCTCTGAAGACAGAAAGCTGGCCTGCAACATGTCACCAAGGCCCCTTGCATGTAACCAGCATTGGTCACATGCTGTGGCCCTGCTTACTGCTATGGAAGAATAAGGCAGAAGGCAGTAGAAGTGATGGGTCAGCATGCTGGCATGGGTTCCTGCGGTCACGTGGGGCCCAATCCATATTTTCCTGGCAGCAGCGAATTAAAACAGGTGTTGCTTCAGAATGCTTTAATGGGCCGTATCCATTCTTCACCCATCATAGCCCCATTTTTACCCTGGGGGCTGTGAAAACTTCCCAGGGGCAGAACAGGGCCAGAGTCCTGCCTCATCAGGACTGCAGGGCTCCAAGACATGGACAAGACAGGGTAAAATGCCCATGTTAGAGAAGCCCTAATTCATCACCAAAATTTGGTTGTCACTGAACTCCATAATTATTTGGGATGGAATGGTTTTTGTTTGCTTGTTTATAAGAATGATGCCATGTTCTTCAGCTGAGAAGGCTCACAAAGTAGCTTTACAGATCAGTAAAAGAGAGACAGACCAACTCTTGTCCTTAGAATTACACTTTAGAGAAGAAAACATAGCACAAAAGACTACAGACTAGAACACAAATCAATGGATTCAAATTACAAAAAAGAGATCCCACCTAAACATTAGGAAGAACTTCTTGACTATAAGAACTGTTTGGGCTGCCTTGAGGCATGGTGGACTTCTTCAAGCAAAGGTTGGGTCTTTTAGCTATGATTTAGTTGTTTTCCTGAATAGCAGGGGGTCCCTTCCAGCACTATGATTCTATGAAAAGAATTGCTAGTGTAGCTCCCAGCTTTTCCAATGCAGTTCTAGATTGCAACAACTAGAGTATAGGATCTGCATTGAAGGAAGTAACAGTACCACTCTGTTTTGCTTTGGTCAGACTCAGAGGTTAATCGGCATTGATTATTAGGAACTACGAAGAGGTTCCCTGCTCCCTTCAGTCACTGGGTCTATCATGCCCCCCTTATAATGGTGGAATGCCTTACCTAGACTGGTTAACTATTCCAAAATATAGAAAGGCTTTCTCTCTAGCAAGGTTTGATGTCCTCCCCTCCAGCCTATTAACTGGCAGATTTAATAAAACACCTTTGAACAAGAGATGCTGCCCCGGTGATAATGAAAATGAGTCCATATCCCATGAACTTTTCCACTGTCATTTCTATCAGGGGGCCAGGGAAAATATACTACAGTAGAACCCCCATATCCATGGGGGATTGGTTCTGGGGGTTCCAGTGGATACTGAAATCCATGGATAATAGTGAATGCTGTACCACTGGACTCTGGTGCCAACACCGCAACACCACGGGACCCCAGCAGGGATGGGAAAAGGGATTCAAGCTGCTCTCCTCTTCCCTCCTTCCCTCCCTCCCCTGTTGACCCCCACCATTGTCTCCGTGCAGCTGAACCCTGGCTGGGAAGGGAGGAGGGAAGCAACCTGCTCTTCTCATTCCTCCCTCCCTCCCCTCCCCTGTCCACCCCCTGCCATTGCTTCCATGCCACTGGACCCCAGCAGGGAAGGGAGAAGGGAGGTGTCCTGGTCTCCTCCTATCTCCCTCCCCTGGACCCCAGCAGGGGAAAAGGGAGGCAACCTGCTCTTCTTCTCCTTTCCTCCCCCTCCACACCTCTGCCATCACCAACTGCAAATAAATGAATCAGCAGATGGTGAATCGGCAGACATGAGGGTGCTACTCTATATCCTATCATGCACCATTTTCACAGGCGCTCCCCTGAGCCTCTTGTAGGTATCTTGCTCCAGGGTTCTAAGAATTTGCTGACTCTTCAAGTGGCAAAATTTCTCAACTTGGTTATTATAACCAGACCATCCTTGTCTATGTAATATTATTTTATTTAATATTGTATTTATATATCTATCTATTGTATGTACACTGCTGATTTGAATGCATTGTTGTAAATTGTATCCAACAAGTTGTTTTAATCGTGTGTTGACTGCAATAAAGTGTTGTTGTTGCTTTGGTAGACTCACCTGGAATACTGTGTCCAGTTCTAGCTGCCACAGTTCAGAAAGAAAATTGACAAATTGGACATGTCCAGAGAAGGATGACCAAGATGGTTAAAAAATCTGGACACCTAGCCCTATGAGGAACCACTTAGGGAGCTGGGTATGTATCTGTGGGTTCAGTATCTGCAGATTTGAACAGCTATGGAACCTCATGCCACATACCTAAAATGGCATCACCCATATCTAAAATGGCCACATACCTAAAATTGCAGCACCCGTACCTAAAATGGTGGTGCCACATACCTAAAATAGTGGTGTCCATAACTAAAATGGCAATGCCCATTGACTAATATGGGCCTCAACCATTTGCATTATTTTGCTATCTGTGGGGGGTTCCAGAACCAAACCCCATGGATACAGAGGACCCACTGGATCTCATGCACAACTTCTGAATATCATAAATGCATACAGTTGGTGGAATGGTTGTTGAATGTTATTACAGGAGGGATAAAGCCCAAATCATTTGGAGAAGGTGCAAAACTAGATAGATAGATAGATAGATAGATAGATGAATTTTCTGGCCCTACCATGTTTAGTGGCACTAATTGTGAATTATTTCTACATGACAGGGAAGTGGGTGGGTGGGTGGGGGGTCTTAAAACAATGGAAAGACCACCAAATCATTATGTGGGGGGAAAGAAAGAATTATGCCCTTAAATATCATCCCAGTAATGCAGAAAAAAAATGCACAACAGCATCAAGCTCTTGAATACTGAGTCCTTTTCTCTTCCTTTAATATTATTAGCAATTTTCATCACCCCCCCATCAGATTCTAGTCAGTATTCATCAGTTTCCAGAGCAGAGACCACTTTCCAGTTAGCAGCTATGTTTATGTTTAGTACGCATGAAAAATCATTTAAACCCCTCTAATTTCTAATTTTCTACTTTTGGTTTAAAATCATAAACAGCATGCACAATGGAGCATTTAATAAACATAGCGTATGATAGCCTTTAGAAACTGCAAATTGTCCTCTAGTTTATCATTTATCTTTTGCCAGAAAGCTTATATTATATTATAGACAGGAAATTTTACTACAGCTTCCCCATATCTCTACGCCATTGATTGGAGCTGTTTTAAAAAAAATTGTCATAAGACCATAAGGTGAGTCATGCTGGATCTTTCCCATAGTGTTCAACCAACTACTTCTGAGAAGCCCTGAATCAATAGCACCCCCTACCACACACACATCCACTCATGCTCATGTCCCCCTGAAACTGGTATTAGGAGGTACTTGAAACTGGAGGAGCCATGCTTTGAAATCTATACACTAGTTGCCAGTGAAATAATGGGGCTTGTCTATATGAGGCAATAAAATGTGGATTAATGTGCAGTAGCATCAATTCGCAGCAGCTTTCATTTGTCTCCATGTTTTCCCCCCCAAGATCTCAGGTATGTGAAGATATCCATGTTTGATGTTCACACAGGCATGCCTGTGAATCAAGATGATGGAGAAGAGTGAATTACTCATGTTTTCATTCTCACAAGTTGCTGCCACTGAACAGTATTTTTTTTTTTAAAAAAGCAAATCCAAGGTGTAGAAGTGTGACCTTTCACTTAATTAAACAGGAAAAAAGGCTGTTTAGTCACCTCAGTGGATGATCACTATGGTGAAAATCCAACAGAGTGGTTCCGGGAGCTGCTTTGCTGGCAAGCTCCACCCCCCCTCACATCCAGCCAATCAGCTTTCCACTTCTGCTCTTATTAGGAAAGTGCAGAAAAGTGAATTGGTTGCCCCAACGAGCAGGGATGTGCATTTCCATTGCAGTTAAAAAAACACAAAACCTACTTTGGGTAAAGCCTCAAAGGTTATAGCCTGCCATCTGCAACACTGGCATTTCTTGGTGGGACTAGGTTGGCAAGGCATGGGTCTTTTGCCTGAACCTTCTGCTACATGTCGAAAGGCAAGGAGGCTTGAAGGGGTTGAATCTGTGAACTACCTAAGCCTGGTTTTATTATGTTAGCAAACAAAGGCATAGTGGGGACCACAACAATGATGAAAGATGACCTACCAATTCATGGTAGACTAGTGTGATCAGCACACTGTATCATTCTCAGGAGACCACCTTCAGTGCAGAAACTTTGGCATGAGTCCATTCTTCAGATTGCCAACATATAGGCACCCAAAGCTCTATGGAGTATCAGATACTCAGCAAAAGTAGTATGGAATCAGGATGAGGCAGGAACAGCTACCTCTAGTAGAACCATTCTGGTGTCTTGACCCAGGGGCATGTTTGCATTTAATGCTAAGCCATCATTTAGCATAGAAATGGGGAACTGGTATCTCTTCAGATATCTCTGAACCACAGCTCCCACCACCGTTCATTATTAACCAGATTGGCTAGGCACATTGTTTCCAAAAAATTCTAGAGGATTCCATTCCTCGCTTGGCATTATAAAGATTACCACATTGAACACTGGGCCTTCCCCTTTCTGACCCTTCCCTTTCATCTGCCAGCATGGCACAAAGTGGAGACTGGATGCTTTCTCTTCTTTTTAAAATTAATCACAACTCATTATAGTTTCCATTGATGGGGAAAAAAGCCAACTTTGTAAACGATCATTTTAAGTTTCTTTGTTCCCATTAAACCTGGTTGTCTAATCACAAGTTGTTGTGCATGAACAAAATGACATGTGATTAATTGAAAATGGAAGCAAAAGTTTTGAACTTATCCTTGGGGCTGCACCAGAGTAGGAGGAAGGAGTAGGAACGGGGTGAAAAAAATCACTAGACTCAACACACATTAGTTACAAAAGTAGCATTTCTGCACCTCCTCCTATTGAAGAGGGAACAACATTAGAAAAGTGTTGGCGGGTGCTTCGTTTTCATCCTTCTTTTAAAAACCTTTTTCTGTATTTATTGATAGTCTTCTGAACTGCCCCTTTTGTCTATATTGTCTTTGAGTGGTGCTATATTACATCATTTACAAAATTTCAGTCTTATCTGGGGAAGGGAATTGTGCATGGGGGGGGGGGAGGGAAAACAAGTGTCAGCAATTTGGTTTCATTGTAATTGTATCTTTGTAGTTGTAATTTTATTATTTTAATATCTATAATTGTTTGAAATGGTCAATAGACTAATTCAATAAATAAACTAATACAATGCATCTCCTGAGATTGGTTGCAATAAAATACCCAGCTCACCTTAAGCATTTTCACATTTACAAGGCCTATGGAATGTTTCTGAGAAATAAAGTGGATGCAAACAATGCACTTATTTTAAAACATGAATTGCAAAAATATGAATAATTGGGAAGGAATACACAGAAAGACCCTTCAGAAAATGAGAAAAGTTGTAAAATTAGGTAAATTGTGCACATAAATGTGCAAATTAAGAATGCATTAGAAATAATTGCATTAATTAAAGTTTGGGAAGAAAACATAACTTTTTGCAACCCAATATGAAACAACAGGAAGAAAATGCAAGTGGGATTTGGAGAAACTCAACAAAATTGAGACTGTGAGAATTTCAAATTCTGAGGAGAAAGCAGGGAAACCAGAGATTTCTAGGGTTTGTTCTCTTACACTTAAACTATGGTTTACTGTTGTGTCTGAACCAGCCCATAGAAGGATCTGGAAAAAAAAAACAGTAAGCTCCAAGGGATTTAGCTCTCCCCAAGAGTAAAATAGTCCTTACAGGTCTGAGTTTCAGCTTCTTTTCTGGAAGTATGAAGGATTTGAGTTTTCCTTCTGATGGTAATCTTGGTAGTATAAAATGAATCATTGGTTCATCATTTCTCACTTGATATATGGAGGGCATGTTCTCAAGTTGACACCCCCCCCCCCAGATAATTGCACAAGTGTCTTTCAGCTTGTGCCATTGAAGATTTTGCTGTGAGCAGCAGTGCATTAATTTATTTCAATAAGCTATGGTTTGGTGTATTTTCCACCTCTCTGGGTATTCACATGTCATCCCATCACCCAGTTTTAGCTGTGTAATATTTGGTTCAGCACAAATTCATTGTTTGTCAACCAACCTTAAAATATATATCTGTTCAACTTTTTAGAGTGTTGCTAATGTTAAAGTGGAATTTTTCAAGCAATTACATGTCACAGCAGGGAGACACAGAAGCATTTAACCAAATCCTCCTAATTTTCCTTCGGGTCAGAAATAGTCATGGTTCATCATTTAGAGAGAAATGATTAAAGCTGTCAGGCTGAACCTATTTGGAAGAACTTTGGAAGAGACATTTCTCATTCCTATACATGGGGTGAAGGGGTTGGGGATTTGCTAACTCATATCTTCTGGAATGAAACTCTGAGCTGCTGACTCAGACCCATTTTCTTTACATAACTTCAGTTTGGCTGGCAGTCAGACTGCATGAAAGTTAGAAAAGGGTAAACACGGTCATGTCCCAGGTGTCCAGTAGTAGTCTAAACACAGACTCAGAGGCTGAAGAGCTGGCAGATGAAACACCAGGTCCACATCCCATCCTGAGCCAGCTGAACCTGACATACCAGAGATGGGCAGACCCAATATCCTGAACCTGAGATCTCCATGCTATGTAACAAACTTGGCATCTTCTGAGCCTGGCTCTAGTATTGGGACTTGCTTCCAGGAGCTCCACAACCCTAGGAGCCAGCAAGCCTCCTTGCAAATGAAATGGTAGCTGTGTCCCTTCAAAGCTGGGTTAGGAAACTGCTTTGGCCTCCCATGGGACCTTTCCATCAAGTGCCCTGAGTTTTAAAAGATTTGTTTAAAAATATCAATAAAATGCCCTCTCTTAATCCCCCTAGGATCCTTTGGATCTTCATCCCAACCCACCCTCCAACCTCTTTCACAGTATGAGTCATTTTAGCCTTCAAGGCCAGGTAAGGTTCCCACCCCCCCTACCCCATACTGTCACATAAGAATTGGATAATTGGCTTTGGGGGTGGTGTTTTAAATAGGTGGTCACTGGCAGGGAATGGGAGATATGGGATTACTTCAGTGTACACCTATGGCACCCCTTTGGGGTGAAGGATGGGTCTATCAAACTGCAACTGCAGGTCATGTGACCTGGGGGTGGGGAGAAGGCTATCGTTGAGGCTGGCCCCAGAGTTGAGCCCTCACTTGAAGTCATTTGAGTTGAGGTGCATTGCTTTGGGATCAAAGCTTCCACTAGATGGTGCCCAGAGGGATAGCCCAGTTTCTGGCATCCCTCTCAGGGCTCAGGTGTTTCGCCCAGGGAATCTGGGAGGTAGGTCTGGGGAGACCATTGGCTCCAGCTTTTCCCACACACAGGAGATTATCAGACGGGGATAAATATAGCGCCCCCAGCTCGCTATCTCCTATCCTGTCCCACTCCCGTCCCTGTAGCAGTTTAATAAAAAAAAAATCAGGCGTACCTTGATAGCACTACAAAAACTGTGTCCCATCCCCTCTGGCAGCTTAGGAGTGAATGGAGCTGCATTCACTTCCTGGAAAGGAAATCCTGGCTGTTCTCGCAAGAGGATGATGGTGCGGGTAATTCAAAAAGAAAAAGAAAAGGTAAAAAATTACATCAAGCACAAAAACACATTTAAAAAAACCCAAGTAACCGGGGGAGGGTAAAAAAAAAAGTGTGTCACTTACCTTGATATCCCAATCTCAACCGGAAGTGTTCAGCATGGATGCTGGCATCGTACCGGCATAACAGGGACCTTTTCACTCACCCATTGTTCCATTACAGAAACAGAATGATGGGTCAATTCACGGCTTAGTCCATGAATAGAAAGGATCACCTGCGGAAAAGAAGGGGCACAGGAGCATAACGACACATGGATGATGTTGTTTGAAAGGGAAGCCCTTTTGTGATCTCCTGGCATCCCTGTCATGGGATATTTAGATTGCTTGATAATCCCCTAGGTCTCTCCCTCTGTTTTTGCATACCAAAGAAATAAAGATCTAAATAGGCATAGAATTAATAAAGTGGCCCATATTTCAACCCAAGACTTGTGTCTCACCTCATTATATCATGTGTTGGTCATCAAATATTATTTTCCCTGCAGAAAAAACTGTGTCCTACATAGAAAATGCTGTAATTATGGATTTAGTCTGTGTAAAATTTGCACGTGGTACAGAAAATTTTGTTCCCTGTGCAGAAAATGCTGTTTTCCATGCAAATCAACCACATGTGAATTTTTTTTTTCAGAATAAATCCCAAATTGTGAACAGACTTCAAAACTACATGGTTTTTGAAGACTTTCTCACAGTGAGAAGAACATTTCTCACATTGCTCATTGCTTCCTTTGAGAAGAAAATAAGTGAAGAATTACATCCCTAGGTGGGAATGAGTAGAATGCAGAGGGAGTAATCCTGGACCAGCAGTGGAAGGCCACTCAGTTTAGCTCCAAGAAACATGGCAGGAACAAGGTGCTCATCTGGAGCTATCCTTGGTATTGAACTTTCTGCTTGTTTTCAGGACTTGTTGAAATTGGCCTGAACACAGCTTGTTCACTCATACACATAGTCACACCTACGGCTGTTGGGGATTACATCAGGAGAGAAAGACATCAAGCTTGCAGTATCTTTCTTTTTTCAATAGAACCCTGATACCCAACAACAAATTCAGGTGCAACAGATCAGGTTAAAAATAATGATATCTAATCCCAGAAATTTTCTCAGTGTAGCAGAACTGAATGGAGCTCAATCTTCCAACCCAACAATTCTGTAGGGAACTTAAGTGCCTCCCTTGCTTTAAAGGGAACCCCCAAGCTCTGAGTCTTCTCATATTTTGCTCCCCTTCCTTTTTTCTGGATTGTTTCCATCAGGCTTGAGCCCTATGTGGTATAAAAATGCTATAGTTTCTTTCTGTTGCCATATGACATCAAAATGGCTGGATAGATTTTCACTGAGTTTGAAACCTATGTTTGGGATGATCTGGATTAAAATATAGGCAAGTTAGCATTCACAAAATTTGCAAGGTAAGAATGGACCATGCAACATTTGTACTTATGTGGTTCATTTTTTGCTTAAAGTTATTGATGTATGTGTATTGTCCCCTTTTACATTTTTTAAAGCAGTCCCTGAAGAACAGTACATACTATTTCAAGGCTACAATATAGAATCATAGAATCACAGAGTTGGAAGAGACCACGAGGTCCACCCAGTCCAACCTCCTGCCATGCTAAACTAAGCTAATGTTGAGCTAATTTCTGGGGGGGGGGGAAACTTAAAAAAAAATCCTGAGATTTAGTAAGCAAGGGGATCTTGTAGCACCTTTGAGACTAACTGGGGGAGAGAAAATCGTAGCGTAAGTCTTTATAGATGTAGTCTACTTCTCAGATGCTAGAATGAACTGGTGCCCAGGAGCCAACCTTATAAGCAGGCTGTTGAATAACCATAGAAATGCAAAAGAAATGAAAAATGAGTGGCTGTGGTGATGAGGTGACTAGCTAGTTTAACTATGGTTTAACAATGGCCATCCAAGCGCGCCCTCATGAGACTAGGGTGTTAACTAGTGTTATGATATGCATAGTATTGAAGTAAAACCTGGAAGAAAAAGCTAACTTGGAAACAATCAAAGTAAATATGCTAAAAGAATGATAATGAGGAAAAGCAATGTTAAGGAAATATATAACAATTACTTTGATCTGTACATGATTCATGCTACCTATATGCATGTAAGATGAATGTTTTTATTTAATAAATCTTAAATAAATATTGGGGGGGGGATCGACCTTACAAGGGAAGATGTTGCTTCTCCACATGTTGTGGTACTACAGCTCCCACTATCCTCACCACTGGCCATGCTGGCAGAGGGCTGATGGGAGTTGTAGTCCAACATGGTGGTGCCACAGTTGATTTGTTTGATAGTACAGTTTAATTGTCATTTCTCAGTACTGAGGAAAAGGTACTCTGTGTGTGTTTAGTGGCCCTGTTTTCATTCCCTTATTTTTAACATCTTCTGAGGAGGGGCCTTGAAGCTTGAAAGAGGTTGTGAGACTAAGTTTTTTTTGGGGGGGGGGGATATAGATGGGGTTTGCAGCAGGAGATTCAAACAAGCTTCCAAGTAAACCCTGAAAGGAGATTTCTGTTATTTCTGCTATTGCCATAGTCAGCAGTGATACAGTCAATATTAAAACTGATGTTTCAAAAAGAAAAAGAAAAGAAAGAAAATGGACCAAAAATTCCACCTTGGACAAAAATGCTTAAACTGTTTCTGGAGGGGAACTTGCACAGTCATTAAAGCAATTCCAGCCATAATCTCTCCTCCATATCTAGTTTTATTAGCTGCTTCCAGTCTCCCCCCGCCCCTTGATTAAATCACCTTGAGCCATCCCTGCTTCTGTGGCCTTCACTCTTAAAGGATGAAATGGGAAAAGGTGTTACATGTAAGAAACTCCAGGACATCTTATTTAGAAGGTACTAAATGGTTATGAAGCCCAGTGTTATCTTCTCCAGCAGGGATTTAAACATTTGCCTTGGAACTGTGCTAATAGATGTCAGACACAGTTCCATGCTGATAAACACAAAATAATGATTCTGGAAACACTGAATTAAGGAACAGAGAGAGAGAGAGGTGTCACTGTGGAGAAACCGCCCATTGAGCAGATGTGCCAGGATGAAGATTTGAAGATCATTACAGCCCAGTTCCCTGAAGATTTCAATTCTGTCTGCAGCTGCTGTTAAAAAATTCAGTTGCTAGACTGCCTCATTGCTTTTCCTGAGGGCTGAATTAGGAAATCAGCAGGATGAGGCTGACTTATTTAACACAGGCAGCATAGGTTAGCTTTTGCTCCCAGCAATTTAACATAACTCATGCCTCAAAAGGAAGCAGGTAAGTTTTGAAGAAGAGATTAATATAAATATTGCTAGACGCTATTGTTGTTTGTAAATGTAGTGCCAATTTTAGACTGGGGTTGGTAGACTTCATTTCTGCCCCCCAGATCTTAGAGCTCTGCCCCCTTCCTCTAGCACCCCATGCACCATTTTTAATCACTTTTTGATTTTTTTGAAACTCAAAATTGCCTCTGTACTCTCCAGTAAGGGTAGGGGGGAAATTTTCATGTGTTTACCCACCCCCTGCTGTTTCAAATCCAAGTTCACTTCTAATGAACAGGTGATGGAGAAGATTATATCCAATTATTTTATCTGAAACACCTGTAACAGCATCATTTTTTTAAAGCTGAAAAGTAGAGAATTGTTACATAACATAACTGCTAACATAGTATTTTTAATTTGATATGGTCTGAATTTAAAGGGGATTTTATGATGTTTTACAATAGCCTTTTAGCCAATAAATAGGAACCTACATAATTTGTTAGGGTAGCTGGGTTTTTTGTTGCGTGGTTTTGGTGGTAGAATAGAAAAGAGGAATAGAAAGGTGTGTGGAGGGTTGTGTTCTGTTTATTATTATTATTTTTTTTGAGTTTGTAGTGTGTATTGTCTTTTGATGTTTACTTTTCCCCTTGTATGTTTTTTTAGATTGTAAAAATGCGTATGTTTAATAAAAAATACTTTTTTAAAAAAAATCCAAGTTCACTTCTTGGTTTTGAAAAGCCTCTAGTGATCCTGAAGCATGGTAAACTGGAATCCCATTCCACCTAGAGGGCTGTAAGTATAAATTTGCAAAAGAACACATGAAAAAGAATCATATTAGATCACACAATCACAGGTCTATTTCAGGAATGGGGAATGTATGTCCCTCCAGATATTGCCAGATTGCAACTCAATCAGGCCTAGCCAGCATTGCTGGAGGTGGGGAGTCACAAAGGAAAGTGTAGTTCAATAACATTTGGAAGGAGATTATCCTGACACTTCCCACCTTTTTATAATAATCAAAATTGGCAGTAGTTAATAATTTGGCTAACTGTGGCCTTCCACGTGGTTGGCAGGCAAGCCAGGTACTCCCAAAAGCCAAGCACTGAGGCTGAGAGCATGTACAACTTGGGGAGGGACTGCCCAAATTACCAAAACAGATCATAAACAGGTCAAGGTGTTTCCTGAGACCATCTGGAAGTGAGACATTCACTGATCCACTAAAAATAGCAGAGTCCTTCATGTTTGCAAAATGGGTTTTTCCTCCTCTCTCCCAAACACAATAGAAGTTCCCTTCTCCTATTGAAGTCTAAAAACATTGCCCATTACTGATTGTTAACTCTCCCGGAGAACCCTTTGTCTAGTCTTGGGAAACTCTGAGAGACATTATATTCCACTCTAAACCCCATCCCTTCAGGGGAATTATCCAATATAAATATCACCCTAAAACACCACCCAAGTGTGCATAGACTCCTGCTTTCTGACTCCACGTCAGTTCATGTCACCATTCTGCCTTCCAGACCCCATCTCTGCTGGTTTATTCTGCAATCTCAGCTCTCCAGGATCCATATTGTATAACCTGCAATCCCCTCACTCTATTCCCCTATCCAATACTCCCCCTTTCTTTGATAGCCTTGTGTGATTGCTTGAAGCCTGAAAGTCTCTGTGAATGCTGTTAAGATTAATTTCCAATAAAGATTATTTAATTGCATGTTCCGGCTTGAAGTCTCCTCAGTGATTACCAGTATACATAGGTCAAAAGATCCTGCCATTACCCGGCCTCTCACATGCCATTTTTGTGCCAATTACATTCCCCAAATTCAGACACACATGGAAATTCCATGGACACTAGCAATTTGGGTAACATGTCATCCCTGGCCTATTTAGTTTACCATTCTGTTCATCACTCTCTTCTCATAATGGCAGACCAGTGGCCTATAGGAAGTTCAGAAGCAAGATATGAATGCATCCATCCATGGAAGTCATGCCTGTCTGCCGTCCATCCATCCATGGGAGCTGTGCTCACCTCCCCCCCAAAGTTATTTTATATTGCAGGCTTGGTGTGGATCAACTGCTATAAATCCATCTCTTCACTTTGGAGCTGAACAGCCTCACCCAGAAGCTGTTGCTGAATCTGAAGAAGTGGCGGTTCCAAAATTACTGACTCTAAAAATAGACGCGAGGCTCAAGAGGCATTAAACTCACTCTGACAAGTTTAATTAATCATTCTCCATCCACAAAGAAAGTAATTCATCATATTACTCTGTTACAGCAAAAATACAACCCAGATACAGTTTCTCAGGCACAATGATTTGTTCAGGAGATACTTTCCCCCCTGCCTTTCATGTGGTTCTTAAAGGAAATAAGCAAGTTTCCTATATTGGGTTTTTTTGTGCATATGCTTACCAATAGGGTGGAAGAATTGTACCTGTTGAACTCTTAACTCCTCTCATTCCCTTCTAGCATAGCCAGTGGTGAGGGTTAGTGGGAGTTGTAATCCAACAACATCTGGAGGGCCACAAGTTGTCCATTCCTGTCTCAGAGGCTTTCTAATTTTCAGAAGGGAACCTAACAGCATGATAATTCAATTCCCTTTACAGTCAATTTTTCCAGTAATCACTGGCTAGTAACATGCACATTAATTCACCTTTTATAATTATAGCTATATATCTATTTTTTAATGATCATATCTTCAAAACAGGGGTGGAAAACCTTTGGTCCTCCAGAAAATTGGGTCTACCATTTCCAACAGCACAGGCAGTAGTAAGGGATTGTGGGAGCTGTAGGCCAAACATTTAGGGGGAAAAGTTCCCCAATCCATCTTTAAAACATGCAGCTTCAGTGTAATAAACACATATTTGCAAAGTTATAGTTCATGCATATTTGCACGGCAACTTGCTGGGATTTGTCCCAACTCTCTTAAATATATATGCCCATGGTGCAATGGGTCATATTGCTCTTTTTGACAGGTTGCACATTGGGATACACTGTGCATTGGGACAAGTTGTTTATTGGGACACATTGTGTGCTAAGACCATTATGCAATGGCCTTATTGCTGGCTCCGCTTGTGCCATGCCCCTGATACTAAGCTGCATCACTGCTCCTCTTCTAAGAATGAAAAAAAATGTGCAATGGCTCAATTCAAATTTATGCAATCATAGATCAATTTGGGGCAACATAACTTCCCAACAGGATGCCAGACATTGTTGTTGAGAATCTTCCTCCTATACACACAAATTCTTAAAGAGGAAAATAAGTTTAAAATTGTGGTGGGGGTGACAGGAGTGACATTACTTCCCTGATAATCAAGAATTTCTAGTGCTGCAGCTTTGCAAGCGCTGGCCTTGCTTTACTGCTGATTTCACCAGTGAAGTAGCACTCATTTAGCACAGCCAATATGAGGCATGTAAAGCTGGCTCTAAATGAAACCAGTTGTCAATTTAGACCACTGCTTTCTACAGTGATTCATAGTGGATGTCCAGGCAAGAGTCTTGGATTTGGGGGAATGTCTGCTTGAAACATACTAGGAATTCATGCTTGGTCCTTTTAATGCATATTTCTACAAAGCCACTTGGCTGCAGAGGAAATTCTCGCCAGGTAAAACCAATCATCTGGTATTATGATAGTGGAGATAACAAAACATGCACATAGGAGATTAATTCAATCAAATTTACTTGGTAAAACTGGCCAGAAATGAAGTTCCTCATGAAACCAATGAGCACAAATTGGGGTTTAGCTACACGGAGTGGGGGAATGAAAGTGATGCTCCCCAATGAATAATTCTTTCCCCCTCCATGAAATTTTCCTTCAGCTCCCACATTCTTAGCACCACAGTAACTTAAAATTCAGTTGAGCATTTAGAAATACAGTTTAGGCATCCAAAGAAAAGGGGCAGGCAAAGTTACCAAGGGAACGGAACACAGGGCAAATATGAGTTTTATGGTGTGAAAGAGAATTCTTATGGGAGGGCAATATCCTCATTTCCCCCCTCCTCCATGGCTACTGTCTCATTGTGGTGAGATTTTTAGAGTGAGGTGATAATGGATCAGGTGGAAGAATTGTCCAATCCACCTTGATCCTCTACAACTTGAATAATAAACCTAAAGGGAGAGACTTTATTAAAAGGAATGAACTGTAATCCTATGGGGTGGGGATTCTGCTGGAAAGAGAATCTGACCCTCAATTTTAATAGCACAGCCATACCCAGCTCTTATAAGGTAGTATATTCAGTCAAAGGATAATTTATAATGAAGGAGATTTATAACAGAGGCATAATTCAATAGAAAGGGTAGAGATGATATCACAGACCAGAGAAGCAAACCCTTGATTGATTGATGAGCTCATTAGAATCCTAGGATTGAATTACGGCTCCCAGTAATTTATCAGTCGTCTCCCATCTCATCCATTTTATGATGTTTGAAAGAGATTTACAAGTTTCACTGCATTATTTTCTTCCCTTAGCCAGTAGGATATAAATAGCCAAGCCCACAGCCCACTTTAAAAAAAAAAAATCACCAGTAGAGGCACTTAGCTTTGCTTCTATTCTGGCTCCTAGTCTAATCAGGAATTTCATTTCTGAAGTACTAATGGTGTAAATCATTGCGGATTAGGACACTGGTTGGTTTTATTTTGTTCCCTCCTGTTAAATCTCTTTTGTGTTTGACAAAGTGATAAAAATTGCTGTGGGTGATGAGGCACACTTTTTTTTTTTAATTGCACTGATCAAAAATAAAATCAGCAATAGCTTTGAGCACTTTGTTTATGGAGCCTCTTGCTGTTCATTTGCCAGAATTTGACCTGGACATGGGGAGAGGTTTTGCACTAAAGATCAGCTTGAATTCCTGGGAGTTTAGAATTCAAGCTTCTAAATGTGCTTTTATTCCTGCTTGTTTCATTTATTTATTAAATATATTAGCTGGAATCCTTTTATGAATTTACATCATTGTAAACTGACTTATGGGCATGTAAAAGTGAATTGTGATGATGATATGCAATGTTCATATTCTCAGGAAAGGGGCAGAGGTTTAGCTATATCTTTGGGATCATTCTGCAAATGGAGCCTGTAGCATGCTTCTTGCACAAGGTGCCCTGTTGTACAATGACCAGCATAGTTCTGTGGGTCCAATTGCACAGTGAGCATCATAGATCTATGGGTTCCATTGCACAATGGGCCACTTTTCAAGATGCCCCAATATGCATTGTTGCAAGTCACCAAAAGGGTTGTAAATCATGACAGGGACTTAGCCTGGGGAAGAGAAGATTAAGAGGTGACATGATAGCCATGTTTAAATACTTGAAGGGATGTCATATTGAAGAGGGAGCAAGCTTGTTTTCTGCTGCTCCAGGGATTACGACATCGAGCAATGGACTCAGACTACAGGAAAAGAGATTCCACCTCAACATTAGGAAGAACTTCCTGATGGGAAGAGCTGTTTGGCGGTTGAATGTGCTGCCTCAGAATGTGGTGGAGTCTCCATTTTTGGAAGTTTTTAAAGAGGCTGGATGGCCATCTGTCAGGCATGCTTTGATTGTGTCTATGATTCTATGATTCTATGAATTAATTTTGTTCCTGCATGGCAGGTGGTTGGACTGGATGGCTCTTGTGGTCTCTTCCAACTCTATGATTCTATACCATTGTAAAGTTCTGAGTGGAAACCTCTGTGTGACAGATCTCTTTACCCACGGTGGTCCGGAAACTCCAACCCCTAGGAACCCTGCCCTTCACCCTGCCCTTGTTCCCCCAATTATTCCATTGCTGAATTGAGTTACTGGGTTTCAAAGTAACCTCTTTTAATGTGGACTTGTGTCTATGTTGCTGTGTGGGTTCTTTAGGTCGGTATGTGTGGCCTGACTCCAGTTTAGGTTTGACAGCCAACCAGAGATGGGTTTAAAACAACAAACAACAACAACAACAGGTTTGTTAAACACAATAGAAAAATATAACAAACTCAAATAATCTATTATTTAGGCTTCCCAATATCATAGGCAGTTCCCCTTTTGTGTTCATATCCAAAACTCTGTCTCTACAGCTCTCCACGCTGTCAGCTACAGAATCTGTCAGTCTGAAATCCCTGAGATTAAAATCCTCTCTGCTTCAGAGACAAGCCTCTGCTTTATGATCCATTCATTCTGCATCCACCACTCACCCACAGTCTCTCTGAACTGTGATTGGCTGCCTGCAAGCCAAGTCTGCCTAGCGCCTCTTTCACACTTAACACAGGATCTCAGCCATCTTCTACAAAGCCCTGCCTAGCCATCATGCCCTGGAGGTGACTTGGGCTCTTGAAGGCTATGCCAGTGTAGTGTACATTTTGGCATTTTCTACTAGACTGGTAAGGTTTTGAATATGGCCCTTGGAAGTCAACTTTGGGCCTCCCATCTGAAGACCAGCCCAGCTAAGTATGAAGAATGCCTCCTTAGAGGTTTGGCCACTTAAAGTCAGTTTGGCCACAGCAAGATGTCCCAATAGCAGCTATGCATGGAATAGTTGTGATCTGTGATCTGTAGGAACAACTTGAATTGATCAAATCACTGATCTTTAACGATTTCAAGAGCCTAAAGGAAACTATTGTAGAAGATTATTGCAGGGACAGTGTGGTGGCATGGACTGACTATTTGATTAGGATAGTGGAAAAGCAGAGTTTGAATCCCTGCTCAGCATGGACTTTGAGCAAGCCACACTTTCTCAGCCTTAGAGGAAGGTGTTACATATCCTGACACCTCCGGCTCCATAATTATATTAATACTTGTCAATATTTAATAATTAGGTCAACATGTGGCCTTCCCACAGTGTAGCCATTAATAGAAACCTGGGAAGTTCCCCAACCGGGAAAGCCAAAGACAAACATTGCTTAGTCAGGTATGCATTTAGGGAGAGGCTATCCAAATTCTAAAGAAATGTTAATTTGTGGGGCAACTGAAGGCACGTACACCATCCGAATCCCATCTGCCAAGGCTGGCAAACTCAAACCTGTACACAACCCTAATTAGTTTACCTTTACCAAACAAAGGAAATTGCTTCCTTCCTTTCAGTTGCAAAGTATCTACCCATCAAGATTCCATTAACACTTTCTTTCTTTCTTTCTTTCTTTCTTTCTTTCTTTCTTTCTATCCCACTCTTCAGCCACAAAGGCTATCAGAGCGGCTTACAAATGGAGTAACATTTGTACTCAGATCTGGAGTGCCTTTGTCTCACCTTGAGCAACGCCAAGAAATATTGTTTTCTACTCTAAATCCCATCCCCAGAAGGCAAACACTGACTATAAACCCCTTGAAACTGTCTTCAGCATCTTCAGCTCCCTCCTCCTACATCCATGCTGCCAGTTTGCTGACTGACCCTCAGAACGCAACAATAAGACCCCCTTTGCTGCAGAAACTTCTGCTCTATAGGAAAAGGTGTTGTATCATGCACTGGAAATTCCCCTCACTATTCCTCTATCTCAATATCTTCTTACTTTATTCGCTAGCCTTGCATGTATGCTTAATGCCTGAATGTGCATGTGAATGTTGTTAGTATTGTTTTTCTCAAATAAAGATCATTTGTTATACTATCTGGCTTAACGTCTCCTCCAGATTATTGGTATAAATATGTCAAAAGGTCCTGCCATTGGCCCCTCTCGAATTGCCAAGCTGAGTATATAAATTTCCCCAGCTTAATATCAATATCCAGAGGGTCTTCATGACCCCTGAGCGTTTAGGGTAACAAAGGTGAGGGCAAACCTCTTATGGATAAATCTTGCCAACACAATCTTAGGATAGGGTTGCCATAGGTTGGAGTCAACTTGAAGGCACATAACAACAGTATCATGAGAGTTGTAATTTAAAAACATCTGAAGGGTATCAGATGTGCACCTACAGCTCACATCTTTCTGCAACAATGTCAGTGTTTTTGAAACAATTTTATGTCTCCTTTTACCAATGATATTAAGGCTGCTTAAAAATACAAAACCAAGCAAACCAAGCATAAAAATATACAAAACAATTAGCAGATAAAAGAAAAATTAGAAGTCAGAGCATTTAATATAATTAAGTTAGTAAAAAGTCCTTTAAAATCCCTCAGTAAATTAAAAAGGAGTTGTAAATTAAAAAGGAAATTTGGTAACAGAGTCTGGTCTGCTTCCTTAGGTGGGAGATTTGATTGGTCAATGTTTCATTTTTCCTTAAATGAATTGCTTGCCACTAGTGTGTATGTAGCCAGGTTTTCAAGAGAGAACCATTATCACAAATCTGGTGTTATATGGGGGAGTAATGAGAATTGTGGATTAGCGGAGATGCCTCACGACAACAGCTGTGATCCTACATTGTGCTTGCGTAGTGTAAACGAATGGGGAATGCATAATAGATTCTTCTGCAATGATAGTGAATCAAGTGGTACATTTGAAGGCACTGACAAATAATTGCACATCATTGAAAGATACACAACTGCATAGTTGGAATTCTGTTGGTTAATCCCAACCAGAGCACACCTATTAATGCATCTGTTAATGGTAAGTCAACACATAGGTAAATCAACAGATACTCTTATCAGGATGAACAATATGATTCAGGCCCATTTTAAGTGGGTACAACATGCGTAAATAACCTGAAGGCACCAAATCCCATCTGATCTTGGTAGCTAAGGAGGGTCAGCTCTGGTTAGTACTTGGATGGGAGACTGCCAACAAATACCATGTGCTGTAGGTTATATTTCAGAGGAAGGTAATGGCAAACACCTCTATGTATTCCTTGCCTAATAAAACCCTAAGAAATTATTGGGGTCACCATAAGTCAACAGGTGACATGAAGGCACATACACAAAGCGTTTATACTGGTGGAACTCCATTTACACAAACATGAATTGCGTACTTCAATTGAAAAATAGCCCAAACCAACAACTGCCTGTGCAAAAGAACTTACATATGGGTGTGATGCCCAAATATCCTAAAGACACCAGATCCTGTCTGATCTTGGAAGCTACGCAGGGTCACCCCTGGTTAGTACTTGGATAGGAGACTGCAAATGAACACCAAGTGCTGTTGGCTTTATTTTGGAGGAAGGAACTGGCAAAACCACTTCTGAGTATTCCTTGCCTTAAAAAATCCTATGACATTCATGAAGTCACCATAAGTCAACAGGCAACTGGAAGGCACATATACACATGTGACACCAATGGAATTTGGGCCATCAAATTCATTTATGCATTGCTAGTGTGGAGCAATTTAAAAATAACTTTTGGTATATGTTTACCTTGTTGTTGAACATGGAAATATAGGCTGGGAATCAGCGGTGGACTTACATCTTTGTATGTTGATTTAACATGTGCAGGACATTGAATCCAATAGCTTTTCAATATCTGTATTCCCTTGGGGTCTGCCATGTCTGTAGTGCAATGGGAGGAATTGGAATGACTAATGCGGTACAGCCCTGATGTGCAATGGGCATCATTTCTAATTGGGACACTCCTGATGCACAGCTGGTCACTGTCTGGGAAATGCTGGAGTGCAACAGGCATACTCGATGCACATCAGAAGTGACTGATGCTCACCAGGAGCACCAAAAGTTCTTCAGAAGCACACAATGCACATTGGGACACTCTTGCCAGTGCCTGGATGTGCATCTTCACAATTTGCTACCAGGGTTTTGTTATTTCTGTATTTCTGTATTTCTGCAACACAGCTACAGATTTATGAAGTTATGAAATGCAGACAGTGTTGTAGAATTTGGCTGTCATCTCTTGCTATAAGTCTGATCCACAACTGAATAAAAGCAAAGAATCTGTATTTAAGCTGGTTTTATTCCACTGAGGTCACTGGGGTCAATCCACTCAAATTCAATTACTTGAACAAAATAGCTTTGGTAGTAGATTTGATTTTAATTCTTACGGATTTCTTTTCATGTGGCTTCTATAAAAGGCAGCGGCATCAACATGAAGCAGTATATCTGTTGTGGACTGAAATCACCTGTGTATAGAAAACACAAAAAATCTATACAGGTTAAGTTAAGACTGATAGATTGCCTGTGATGAGTTTCAGTGGCACCATGTCTCACTTCTAAGAAGTATTTCAGTTTCTTTGCTGGCTGGTCTCTGGAACCTGAAATTCAGTGATGAATTAGCTTCCTTTCTGGAATTTGTGGAGCCTCCCAATTCCAGCCATTGCTGTAATGTAGTCTACTTATACAGACTTGCATTATAAGTTAAACAGAAGACAAGGCTAAAACCATATGCATGTACATTTTAAAATAAAGATTATGCCCCTAAGCCTTTAATAAAAAGTTCCCAAAGAAACCAATATTGGTGTCAATCAGTCCTCCAAAGGGAGGACACCACAGAGAAAACTCTGCCATGTGCCTACATGATTTATTGCTCACAATGATAGAACCTGAAGAAGTGTCCCTCCAATAGACTCAGTTCTTGTGTAGGTCTATATAGGGAGAGGTGCTCCTTCAAATGTCAAGGTCCCAAGTGTTTAGGGCTTTGAATGTCATCACTATTTGCTGGAAGCAATTGCCAGCCAATGCAATTCTGTTAAGACTTGTGTTATGTGTTATCTGTATGATATCTAGATGATATCATACAGACAACACATAACACAGATATTCAAGGCACTGCACTGGCCACCAATTGCTTCCAGTATGAATTCAACGTGCTGGTGTTGACACTCAAAGCTCTAAAGCCTTGGGACCTTGACTCTTGAAGGAGCACAGAAAGATTCTAGAGCAGATCATTAAACAGACGTTCTGTAAAGACTTAGAAAGAAATGCCATGATCACTAAAAGCCAACATGGGTTTCTCAAAACAAGTCATGCCAGACTAATCCTATTTCTTTTTTTTTTTTTTTGATAGAGTTACAAACTTGGTAGATGAAGGAAATGCTATGGTTGTAGTGTATCTTGATTTCAGTAAGTCCTTTGACAAGGTCCCTCATGATATCCTTGCAAAAAACTTAGTAACATGTGGGCTAGACAATGTGATGGTTAGGTAGATTTGTAATTGGTTGACTGACCAAACCCAAAGGGTAGTTACCAATGGCCTCTCTTCATCCTGGAAAGAAGTGACTAGTGGAGTGCCAAACGGTCTGTCCTGGGCCCAGTGCTATTCAACATCTTTATCAATGACTTGGATGAGAGAATAGAGGGTATACTTATCAAGTTTGCAGATGACACCAAATTAAGAGGGGTAGCTAATACCTCAGAGGACAGGATCAGAATTTAAACTGACCTGAACAGATTAGAAAGCTGGGCCAAAACTAACAACATGAATTTCAACAGGGAGAAATGTAGGATACTACACTTGGGCAGTAAAAATAAAATGCATAGATATAGGATGGGTGACACCTGACTTGATGGCAGTACATGTGAAAGGGATGTAGGAGTCTTAGTGGACCAGAAGCTGAACATGAGTCACCAGTGTCATGTGGCATCCAGAAAAGCTAATGCAATTCTAGACTACATCAAAAGTAGTATAGTGTCTAGATCAAGGGAAGTAATAGCACCATTCTAGTCAGCTTTGGTCAGACCTCACTTGGAATACTGTGTCCAGTTTTGGGCACCACAATTCCAGAAGGATATTGAGAAGCTGGGTGACCAAAATGGTGGGAGGTCGGGAAGCCATGCCCTACGAGGAATGGCTTAGGGACCAGGGCATGTTTACCTTGGAGAAGAGAAGGTTGAGAGGGGACATAATAGCTGAGTTTAAATATTTGAAGGGATGTCACACTGAGGATGGAGCAAGCTTGTTTTCTGCTGCTCCAGAGACTAGGACATTGAGCAATAGGCTCAAACAACAAGAAAAGAGATACCGCCTAAACATTAGGAAGAACTTTCTGACAGTAAGACCTGTTAGGCAGTGGACTGCACTGCCTCAGAGTGTGTTGGACTCTCCTTCTTTGGATATCTTTAAACAGAGTCTGGATGGCCATCTGTCAGGAGTATTTTGATTGGTTATTCCTGCATGGTATGGCAGAGGGTTGGATTGGATGGCCCTTGTGGTCTCTTCCAGCTCTATGATTCTATGATATAGATAACACATATCTATGATTCTATGATATAGATAACACATTGCAATCTTGCAATTTGCAAAAGCTGTATCTTCTGAGTCATCTTCAAGGACAGCATTACAGTTGTCTAACTGGGAAGTTATTGTAAATAGACTACTGTGGCTAAATTATCCCTGTCCAAAAAAATCTGAAGAAATTTCAGATGGGGTGCATCTTACAAGAGATGGGGTGCATCTTACAACAGTTGGAAGAAACATTTTTGCCAACAGTCTCAAGAATTTGATCAGGAGGGCTTTAAACCGAGTCAAATGGGGGAGGGACACAGTATTCTGGAAGGCAAAAGGGCTGGAGAAAATAGTCAAACTGTCATAGAGGGAACAAGGAATAGAGGAGTATAACCTTTATAGGAGAAACAGGCCAAACAGGAAAGGAGGAGAAATAGCATTATATGTCAGGGATATTTACACCAGTGAAGTGATCCATGACATCAATACTGGAAGCCAGGTGGAGAGCATTTGGATAAAAATTAAAGGGGAGGGAAACAACAGGGATGTTATTGTGGGACTCTACTACAATACACGTGTAGGAGTAAAGTCAGAAAAGCTAAAGCGCAGAATGAGCTCAGGCTTGCTAGGGAGGTTAAGAACAATAAAAAGGGTGTTTTGGGGTATGTCCGCAGCAAAAGGAGGAAGAAGGAAATGATAGGGCCGCTACGTGGAGAAGATGGCAAAATGCTCTTTGTGAGCTAAGGAGAGAGATAGAAAAAAAGGATGGATTATTGGTAAAAAAATAAATAAATGCATATATCCCCTTCAATGGTCCTACTTTTAACAGTCCATGCAACGAGACAGCAGTTATTGTAATTTTAAATCAGTCTTACAAATGCAGAAATTCTATCCAAAACAGACAAACAAAGTAACATCCTCACCATCTCATGGAGAACAGAACTATTTTCGTGTTTTCTCATCTACTGAATGAGGAAAAACCGAGTCATGATTTATACCACTGATCCTGTTCCATTAGCAGAAATCCTGTGGCTACCTTACATGTTCATAAATTCTCCTTACCAAAAACATTTCAACATTTTTGTACAGTATGGAATGGTTGTGTGAAGTACAAGGTTGTTGAGGTGGATTTGCTCATGTGGTGCCATTACACATTGTGCATATGTACATTGCTCATGGATGTGCATTGCACATGGGTGTGCACTGTGCATGGATGTGCGTTGTGCATTGCACATGGCTGTGCATGCACATTTGATTGTACATTCAGTTTCACATTTGATGCCTTGGTTCAATTTTGCAAAATTGCCATTCAACACAAGGGTTGCATAGCACAAATAATGCACAAATTTCCCATGTGGAGATTTAGGCTATGCAGCCCTGATGCAAGATCCTGGGAACTGGAATCCACAAGTCAAGCAGATTTGGGCTGAAGCAAATTGTTACAAGGTATGTCAAATTTTAATAAGTCGGGTTCAGTCACATAAAACATGGCACTAAGGCTGGAGTAAATCCAGATATATCAGGTGACACCAGTGTCAGTTGCTGGCATAATCAGAGTCAGGTTCCTATGAGTTTCAATCAGAACCTTGGATAGCTCCCAGAAGTATAGACCACTGGCTCTTAACCTTTTCTTTATCAGGAACCCCCTTAAATACCTTTGGTTGTCCTGAATCCCCAATACTTAATCCAAGATGTAAAACCCTAATAATAATAGTAACAACAACAGCAGCAGCAACAATACCTGATAATAATAATACAGTTACATCAACCATTAAACCATCCCTCAGAGGAACTAGAGGGGAAAGGAAGACTTTTCTTCTGCTTCTTCCTGCAAGTTCAGTCTATAGGAGTAGATTGAATGGCAACGAGCAGGCCAAGTCAGTCAGCCAGCCAGCCTTTATTTATATTTATTTATTCATTAGATTTATATCCCGCCTTTCTCCCAAGATGGGATCCAAGGCAGCTTACAATAATTAAAAAATACAGCTAAAAACATCACAAGTACAAAATTTAAAACAGAATTAAATTAAATTACATTATCATTTGTTTAAAATATAATTAAAACACATGAATTAAAAGCATAAAAGCATTAAAATACAACAATAAAAACCTTTGCCTTGGATCATGTAATGTGGCCATGCCACTGCAGGGAGGAGGTGGGCTGAGTAATTTTCAAGCCTTCACAGATCCCCTGTGAGGACATCACAGACCTCTTGGGGTCCCTGGACCACAGATTAAGAACCACTGTTATAGAAAAATGTTGTCTCAGGAAGTGATTGGAGTAATCCACTGCTTTAAGGATCTATTGGAGTTTAACCTTCATTTTATTTCTTCCCCCTTGTAAAAGCTGCCTGTAATCCTCCAAGGTGAAATAGCCTGTTCTGCAGTGTCTTAGTCCTGCATAGCTGTGATAAAGAGAGACTGCTGGGTGTCTGAGAACAAGTTGAGATCCACATCATGCTAGAAGGGTATAGAGGGCTTCTTTCCTGAATACTGGTTTGTCCATGTTTGAATCCTTTTGAAATTATCCAGCTGCAGAGGGTATGATATGCTACAAGCTTCACTTCTGATAAGACTCATTTGCTTGAGGGGCACATACCTTGTAACTCTATGGTGGGTTGAACTCATGCAGTTGTACCACTTCTAGGCATTCTAATCAGCTCAGTGTCTGCAAAGAGACTTCCCAGTTGTGGGCAAAAACAAATACATGACAGATGACCACACTTACTGACAATAATTGGGAGTGACCATCTGTAGCACATGTTTGACAGATGTGTTGACTTTGGAGATTACCGGCCTCCTGTCTGGACTCAAAGAACCCCATTGTCATCTGCAATAACACTTGTGCTTGCCAACTACAGAACAAATTATTTAGGTCACTCATTCTGCACTGATAAAATGAAAGGAGACATTCCTCAACTTGTTAACGTGCCCGTGGAATTACTGATGGATTCCCACTGTCGGGCAAGGTACTCTTAGGGGATTTCGACATTTAATACAACAAATGAAGTCTGATTTGTAGGACACAAAAGGACATAAATGACAAGGATGGGGGATGGAAGTGACAAGACAGTGAAAGGAATGCCCAGTTTTTACCAGAGCACACAGCTGTGTCTTTTCCATCCAATCAGTGCTGAGTGTTCTTTTCTCCCCTTTTCAAAGAAAGCAAATTGTGTGTTTGGATAGGATTTGACATTTCTTCAGTGGGAAATGCACCGGAGGCCAGATTCATCTGTGAGCATCAGGTATCAAGCCCTTTCTCTGGAGACCGATCTATCATTTTTTAACTATTGGAATCCCTGAATAATGGCTCTCAGTTTGTTGACTTTGCTAGTCCACACAGTTGTATGCAAGCTGCATGCAGGCTGGAGTGGGGGGTTAGTGTGATCCTTCCTAACAGGCTTTGAGCTCAAAACATCTAGGAACTACTTCTAGGGAAAGAGAAATAATGCAACAGAAGCCTACATGTTTGACACACAGAAGGCCATGGGTTGAGTCCTTAGCATCTCCAAGTAGGACCGGGAAAGCTGCTGACTGTCAACATAAGCAATCCTGAGCTAGATCAATTAATATTCTAATATGGATCCATTCTCTGAGAAGCTGATTGCTCTGGCTACTTTATTAGTAGATGTGCAGATGTGTGTTCAATGAGTGAGACATTCTGAGTGCACAACAGGGGGGGGGAATCTAAGCAGCTCTCTGATTTTAGTCAAATACTTTTTTTTTTTACTAAGAGAAAATATACTTCTCTTGGGAGAAAATAAACAATGGCCAAGATGCAATAGCTACATTGACAGAGCATAGTCGCTGGAACGTAACACTTTACCAGTGTACCTTGTTTTCCTCCCTGGATAGCCCCACACCTGGTTCTCAGATACATTTCCTGGGCCAATAGCGGTGGTGCTAGAGTTACATCTTGGAGCTTATGGCTGCTCCTGCACACTTAAAGTAAAGTAAAGGCATTGTGTAAGAAAGGATGGGATACCTCTTTTCACAACGGCCTTAAGAGTGTTTCTGCTGGTGTAACTGGGAGCTATGCTGGTGTAAGCCACTTTCAGAATTCAGGACAAGGATTCTCAACTTGTACCTTTACAGTATAAGAATGACTAAGAACAAAAAGTCACCTTTCCACAAATGTATTTAAAGTGTTATAAAAAAGGATGTTGCCATGACAGTGAAAGTGGAACCATAGTGCTATAACTGTGTAGTGTGAAAGGACCCACAGAGTGGTTGTAAATAAAGAAGAAGCAAGAGGAGGTTGGCTTTGGTGGCAGCATGAGCCAGGAGAGATACAATGCTCCATTTGCCTTAACAGACAAGCCTCCACTGGGTGGGCAGGCACTGGAGGATAATCCAAGAAGAATAAGAACCAACACGAATACAATTTAGTATCTAAATCTGTGCTCAAGTCCATTCAGCAGTTCACCTACCTGAGAAGCATGATCTCCTCAGATGCCAAGATTGACAAAGAGATCGATCACAGATTAGCAAAGGCATATAGTGCATTTGGAAGACTTCACAAAAGAGTCTGGAGTAATAAATACCTGAGGAGAAGCACAAAAATCAGTGTGTATAGAGCCATTGTACTGTCTATTCTCCTTTATGGATCTGAAACATGGGTCACCACCACCTATGACTCCTCGAACGCTTTCATCAGTGCTGTCTACACACAATCCTAAATATACACTGGACAGACTATGTGACGAATGTTGCTGTCCTTGAACAAGCAGGGATCACCAGCATTGAGGCCATGATACTGAGAACACAGCTGTGCTTGGCAGGGCACATTTCTAGGATGGAGGACCATCGCCTCCCAAAAATAGTACTCTATGGTGAACTCGCCACGGGTCAGCATAAAAGGGGCACTCCAAAAAGCGATACAAGGACTCCCTGAAACAACATCTCAGGCTCAGCCAAATTGATCACCAACAATATGGCCTCACATCGGGAGGCATGGAGATGCACTATCCACAATGCTGCAACCTTATTTGAGAACTCACACCGAATAAGTCTTGAAGAGAAATGACAAACAGAAAGAATCACAACCTAGAAACATCACCCAAGGAGACCGTCTGCTGTGCTTTCTGTAACTGGACTTGTTTTTCTCGGATTGGTCTTTTTAGTCATCAGCGCTCTTGCAGAAAGCATGGGACAAGTCCTTCCTGAGTCTTCGTTTGCAATGAAAAGCCAGAGAGAGAGAGAACATACTCCAAGAACACAAGCACACAAACACTCCTAGCTGATGACCCAGCAAATTCTCCATTTTAACACAACTGTACTGGAAACAATTTGCTAATGAGAACTAGAATGCTTCCAAGCTCAGGAAATGTACCCAGTTAATGGTGTGGAAAATACAGAAGTGAAATGAGATTGGTGATGTGGGCTAGAACGTTCATGAGCTAAAGTATCAGCAGAAGCAGCTTTCTGTTAACACCTCAGGAGATCTCTGAATTAAAGATTTATTTAAAACAACAGAGAATGGAGCTAGAGAGCTGGTTGGAATCATGTCTGTGCCAGGGGCAGCCCCATTTGTAGACTTACTAGAGTGATGGTGTCATTATCATACCCTCCAACTGTTCTGATTTAGCTGGGACAGTCGTGATTAATCCTCTGTCATCCCACATTTTCAGCTGCTTTTTAAATGCTCCTGTTTCTCTCTCCTCCTCCTCCTTTCCCTCTTTGGCCATGGGTACATCAATTACATCAATTAGTCCAAAATGAGTTCAAAGTGCAAGGGTAGTTTCTACTCAATCAACTCAGGAGAGAGGAGAGAAGATGAGAGAGTGGAATCTTGCCCTTCCCTGTAGACTCAGGCAAAAGCAAACTGCTGCAGCCTCTCTGTTACCCAAAATGCTTGGGTCTATTGGGACCCTTTAAATATCGATATTAATTTGGGGAATTAATATACTCAACTTGGCAATACGAAAGGCGGGCAACGAGCAGGATCTTGAGACCTATGTATATCAGTACTAAGGCGGATTTGGCTCCCCCCTTCTAAATGAAACATATTGATGCAAATTTCTGTTTGGACATATCGCCTTCCATGCGATTGCTATTTGGATTATTTTCACCATTTGGACAGGCCCTGAGTACAAAGTGCAAAAGTAGTTTGTACTCAATTCAGCAGGGAGGAGAGGAAAGGAAGGGTGAAATCTTGCCCTTCCCTGTTGACCCAGGCAAAAGTAAACTGCTGCAACCTCTCCTAACTTTTGTATTCTTCCTCATTAATTAACTTTTGCCATCTTGACTACACTTATGTTGCTTCACCACATGTGGCCCAAATGTGGCTCAAATGTTCATCTGTCAAATGTTGGACAGTATGTACTATGGACGGCATGTACTATGTACTACATGGCAGGGGGTTGGACTGGACGGCCCTTGTGGTGTCTTCCAACTCTATGATTCTATGATTCTACAGTATACACAATTGAGCAATAAAGCCATATGATCCCGAGGATGAGTTGACCAACAGGGGCCAGTACCTCCTAGTGAAGAATGCAGTACTACCTGAAATATTTTGTTTTTTCCAAGTGGTTTAAGTGCCATTTCACACAGGGGCTCTCCCCTTCCCCCCAGCCTTCCAAACAGCAATTAGCACCTTGGGAGAACATTACCTCTAAATCACAACAGCAGCTTTAAGTAGGCTTAACTTGATTTGACATCATTTTGCTAGCGTTCATGTCATTTGCCTTAATTCAGTTTGCCTTTCATTTAATTTGCTGATTTCATCTTTGTGAAAATGAAAGTGGAAAGATGACACAAATGGAGGGTGGGAAAGGCCAGTTCATTTGCATGTATTGAAAAGCAAGAGGTATAAATAAACCAAGTCAATGGGCACAGTAGAAACTCATTTTCTCCAATCATTTCTCATTTCCAGGGCCGTGCAAGCTTTTCTCTAAATTAGGGGTGGAGAAAAAGCAGCCCGTGAGCCATATGTGCTGCCACTGGGATTTTTTTTTTTTTTTAAAAAAAACACCTCCAAAGGAAGTAGGAAATAAAAGGGAAGTCATGGCCCCTGGAGGTGGTCACTTCACTTTGGCATTGTCAAAAAGTGAAAATACTCTTCATAGAATTCGAGGAGAAGATGATTGGTCTTAATGAGATCCCGCACCAATCCACCATATTCAGAAGGAGGGGGGGGCAAAAATGCCAACAATTACACAGGAATTTTCCCGTATTTTTTTAAAAGCTCCATCGGCAATGTGCATTCTTGCTCACTGGGACAAACGATTCACTTTGCTGCGCATTCCCAATAAGAGCAGAAGTGGAAAGCTGATTGGTTGGATGTGCACAGGGGGTGGAGCTTGCTAACAAAGCAAGTGCTCAGAACTGCCAAGTTGGATTCTCACTGTATCATTTGTGCACTGAGGTTATAAAACAGCCTCTTTTTCTCTGTATTTAAGCAGAATATCATACTTTCACACCTTGGAAATGTTTTTTTAAAAAAGTACAGTTTGACTGCGGCAACTGGTGACCATAAAAACATCAGTAATTCATTCATAGCCACCATCTTGATTCACAGGCATGCCCGTTTGAACAACAAATGTGGATAGCTGCTCATGTCTCCGATCTTGCCAAAAAAATCATTGAGACAACGCTGCTGTGAATTGGCATTAGTGAGCATCAGTCCATATTTTATAGCCTCGTAAAGACAAGCCCTTTGCCATATGTCATTGCTGGTCTTGACCTCTTTTAAGAAATAGCTATTTAATTTCTTCCGAGAGGACTTAGCCACAACAAACTTGTATTTGATTGGTGCCAAAAAAATTTTTAATACAGTTTCATTTTTTAAAAATAGCTCAAATTGCATTGGTGTGACATATCCCTTTTCCAGGCTGGTCCCACAGTTCCAAGCCTTGGAATCCTGTCACTCATCCTGCCCTTCTTCCCCACTTAATTCCTTCCTGGATTGGGGTAATTGGGCCCCAAGGCGACCCCTTACATGTGGACCTGTGGCTGGGTTGTGGTGGTGGGTTCTCTGTGGTTAGCATGACCAAACCTCCACCAAATTTCATATGAATAGACAGAGACAATGCTAAAAACAAACTAGTGGAAGTTTATCAAGACACATGTATTTAATGTATTAACTCTTGAATTCTTAATCAATCACAGCTCTCTAAAGCCCCAGTCAGTTCTCCTATCTGATTGACCTGTCGGTATACCATCTGTACCTTATCTCTCTCAAATCCAAACCCTATCTGGCCTCTGACAATGGGGCCTAGGTTACTTAAATGTAACATAAGTCTTACTGGATTTCAATGGGTCTACTTAAAATATGATTAGATCTGGATCAAGCCCATATTTGAATCAATGAGTTCATCTACATTACACAGATATAGATGTTTGATACTACTTTAACTGCCATGCCCTAATCCCAAGACATCTTGGGATTTGTAATTTGGTAATAGTACTTTGCATCTAGTTTTAGAAAGTGTTACCCTAAGAGGTGGGGGAGGTGCTTTAGAGCCCCACCTGTGATGCCAAAATCTCTACTATTATTTGAGGGAATTATTAGCTAAAACAGAAGCCTGAAAGAGAAGTGTAACTTGAGATCTTTTTACCTATGTATGCCAGTATTAACTGTAGAGAGCACACCAGTTAAAGTGAAATAAAGTATTTTATTGGAAGAAGCAATAGCAATAGCACTTGCATTTCTATACCACTTATCAGTGCCAAAGCACTCCCTAAGCGGTTTACAACATGTTAGCTAATTACCCCCAACAAGCTGGGTACTCATTTTACCAACCTACGGAAGGATGGAAGGCTGTGTGGACCTTGGAGCCCTGTAGGATCACACTATAACATTGTGGCTGCAGTACTGGCATTAATCACTGTGCCACCAGGGCTTCCTATTGTTTGCCCAGGAAACAGCACAAAGTGAACTCACACACAACACATGAGCTTCAGAACCACACAGGGCTATAGCAGAGTAAGACAGAAAGATTAGAGGGATAAATTTGGGAATATAGGGCAATAGTTATCATTCCTGAAGAGAAGAGGTTTGTGCAGTGAACATACTCAGACAGGCATTGAGGATGGCACAGGCAGTTCTGATCCAGGCTGCATCAAGAAAGAGAGTGCCTGGGTTCGTCAATCATGGCACACTTTACTATTATCATGGGACTAATGTTTATACCCTATTTCATATCCTGAAGGGGTACTCTGGTTAGGATGAAGCCTGGATGGCTCTCCCACAGGATAGACAAAGGAAACCAAAACTCAACTGATTGCGTTAATGGCTGGGAGATAGGAACTGATGGGTTTATGACAACCTTGCAAGGTTGGACAGGAGGGGGTATGAGAAAGATCTCGGTAGGAATAGATTTGGGAATGGTCATTTAATTGTTTCATTGAATCATTGCTGGGGACACCCGGGGCTGGAAGAAAGAATTAGCACGTACCTCCTTAACAACTGCGTTTACTAAGGGGCTTCTGAGCAATCTAATTTGGGCCTTCTTGCCATTATATTTCTAAGTCACATCCCAGGTCACTGTGACCTCCAACTGACCTTTGGTTTGCCCCAGCCAATCTGACCCTGAAGATTGTCAAATATTTCTAATTATGAAATATAGTGAAGAAGGGGAGTAGAGCATACTAACAAGAGCTCTAGTGTTATAATTCAGGAGAGTGCAACAAAGCTCTCTAGCAGAAAATTCAGACATCAAACTACAAATTCCAGGATCCCATAGAATCAGACCATGACAAATTTGTATCAATTTTCTATAACTTTTAGCTATAGATCACTGCTTCTCAAACAATCTGCTGTGGCCAGTTGATGACTGGGGCAGGTTATAGGGATCATATAACCCCCTTGCCAAAACAATTCTTGGAGATGCCAGTCTGCAACCGGTATATGTATATGTGCATACAATAATAATATTGCACAAATATCATACTAGTATCTGGCACATTGGGGACCCCCCCCCCAAAAAAAAACCACACACACATAGGCATTGAGTAAAAAAGCAGCTGGGAAATGTAAAAAATTGTTGATGTTTTAGCACTTTCTCTCATTTAACCAATTAATAACTAAATTAATAATTTAACTGTGGAAATAGGTTAATCCTGACATTCACACTTAAATCAGTCAATTAAGTTAAAAAATAAATTGAATTCAGTTCCCCCGTTACAACACAAATGTTGAAAATAATTGAGATTCTAGTTAATTTTAACTAGCTAGTTCCTGTCTCTGTACAAAACTTTGGGCAAAGGGATAGACAGACAGACAGACAGACAGATAGATTTCAAAGCTTAGTCAGCCAAAACTAACAGTACTGTGACAACTATGTGCTTTTTGCCCCCTAAAACTGCTCTCCCTTGCCCCTGCCTCCAAGAGTAATTTT
Source organism: Gambelia wislizenii (assembly GCA_030847615.1). Lineage (NCBI taxonomy): Eukaryota > Metazoa > Chordata > Lepidosauria > Squamata > Crotaphytidae > Gambelia > Gambelia wislizenii. The sequence continues at coordinate 320,061,191 of JAUMIR010000004.1, read as the reverse complement.
GAATTTCCTTTTATCTAAGATTGGAAAATGGGGTTGGTGGAGTGTCTACCAAGTGCATTCAGCTGCAGTCACTCACAATGGGGCAGCTAGCACATTCTAAAAACAGCATCCCCCATTACCATTCACTTAATGGACCAACTGCCAGCAGTGTATCATCTGAATGCCTTTGAAGGAAGGACTGGTGATACATTTTCCATTTATAACACTGTGTGTTTCTTTGTAAGGATTACAAAATTCCCAAATAGCTCTATGGCTGTCAGAAGAACAAATATTTGTATTGTGAGTTTGCCTGGTCTGACCACAGTGAGTAAGTGGCCAGGACCTTGATGAAAAACAATGTGAATATTTCTGAATGAACTGTGGAGACTTCTGGGTAGCACAACTGCAGGAGTGAAGTAAACAGAGCTTGCAAATATTGTATTTTGAACTACAACACCTAGTATCCCCCAGCCAGTACACCACCATGTACCAATGTTTCCTCGTAGCAATGGGGCAGGTGGCATCCATGCAAGCAAGGTGATGAATCTGCTCTGGACTTTAGTACTAATTTTAAAGGTGCTATCCAAGGTGCTGGACCTATTTTAGAGATTGGGTTTAGCAATTTGGACATCTCCTTTAAAGTTCAGACTCAAATGTGGAGCAGATTCACTGCCCCACTAGCACAGAAGCCACTGGCTCGCTGGTAGGCAAGATCGACTACCTCCTTGGTCATTTTGGTAGCTCTTTCCTGTGCTTTTTTCCAGCTTGACTGTATCCTTGCTGGGATGTGGCATTTGGAACTATATACAATATTTCAAATTGTACCATAGATATAAAAGGGATGATGTTATTGGCAGATTTTATTTTTATTTTTAAAAAGAGGAAGTTGGAGATAAATTGTGAAGTTGCTGACATTTATGCAACCAGAGAACTGGAGAAGTCAAAGAAAGATGACAGTTTTCCCTTTCAGCTCCAGTTGCAGTATCATGTCATCATCACACTTTGAGGCTCCTTGCAGGAAAGTGTTATATTACCCAAGTGAGAAGCTGTCACATAGATCCCACAGTTTTCTAACATAAAGGCTACAATTAACATGGAGTGATTGTCTTCAGTCTAAAATGTAGAGACATTTAGTTTAATTGAAGGGGAATGGTGATGCTTTGGAACAGGAAATAGCTTTTCAATGTCCAAAGGAATTCAATATTCCCTTTTATAAAGAAGCATCTCAATGTGAAGTCGAAGGCTTTCACCGCCAGCATCCATAGATTTTCCTTGGGTTTTTTTCCAGGCTGTGAGGCCATGTTCTGGAATAGTTTCTTTCTGATGTTTCGCCTGCATCTGTGGCTGGCATCTTCAGAGAATAGTAGGGTAGGAGAGTATGTGGAGTTTATATGCTGTGACCCCGTGTTGGGGAGTATATGTAAATTTGTGTATTTGAATGATTAGTTTCTGGGTATAGAAATGCAAGGGGGATTAGTGTCTGTTTGGCTAATGGTTGGTTGATGGCCCATTATCTGCTGGAAATTCCCCTGTCCCTGGGTGGAATTCTTTTGTAAGTGTTGAGTTTTGATTCTGTTTTATTTCAAAACTGGGAGCCAGATTTTGTTTACTTTTACAGTTTCTTCTTTCCTTTTGAAGTTGTCCAGGTGTTTGTGGATTTCAATAGCTTCTCTGTGCATTCTGACATGATAGTTGTTGGCCTGGTCCAGAATTTCTGTGTTTTCAAATAGCATTTTGTGTCCAGGTTGGTTTATAACATGTTCTGCTACTGCTGATTTTTCTGGCTGGCCCAGTCTGCAGTGTCTCTCATGTTCCTTGATTCGTGTTTGCGCACTGCGTTTAGTGGTCCCTATGTAAACTTGTCCACAGCTGCATGGTATGTGGTAAACTCCTGCAGCTGTGAGAGGGTCTCTTTTGTCCTTCACTGAACATAGCATTTCTTGGGTTTTTTTGGTTGCCACCAACCCCCCACACTTTCCAAAACAGGTTTGGGGCTCTCCAGCCCAAAACCTGCTTTGGGAAGGTCGGGTGTGTCTAGAATTGGTGACTGAACCTAAGTTTTAAAATGGCCAAACAACTGCAGAAATCATACTGAGTCATGATGACTGAGTCCATGAACTGCCAGTCATCCCTAATCATGCCACAGGTGCATGAGAAGGGTTACATCAGAAGAAGGGTTACTAGAGTGCAAAGCCATGTAGTATGGAAATCTGATGCAATGTAACCATGTGCTTCAGTAAGCCAATGCTGTGCTGAGATGTATATAAGAGAGCCACATCAGTGTTCATTCTCCTTCTATGATCCTGTGATGCCTGGTGTAGCACTTTGCTTGTAAATACTGTGAATAGCTGAAAGTACTTTGAAGATTAAAGCACCTCCTGTTTTCTGGACGCCACTCTGTGTGTGAGTATTCTTGGGAAGAAGTTGCTACCTAGTCTGCTGAGACAGTTTTTGGCCACGGCTGGGGACTGAATGTCCAGTCATCCCCTGCACTGTGTGTGTGTGGGGGTGGCTGGGCAGGAGGAGGAGGGTTGCCACCCCCCCATGCTTCCCAAAGTGGGCTTGGGGCTCTCCAGTCTGAAACCTGTTTCGGGTGGGGGGTGGCCGGGCGGGAGGAGGGTTGCCACTCACCCCCTGCATTTCCCACAACCACTTCGGGAAGGCTGAGGGGGGGTGGAGTGAGGGCGGCCAAGAGGCTTTTCAGCCACCCTCACCCTCCCAAAGCTGCAACAAGGCATGAAAAGCCCCATCGCTGCTTTGGGAAGGGAGGGGGGTGGTTGAAAAGCACCTTTGCCTGAACTCCCCATTCTCTGGGCTTGTCTATCCACCCCAAATGGAGCTAAGCCCCAGGAGACGAGGGAGTTGGGCACACAGTTTCCTCAGGGAGCACTCTGTTTAAATTGGCTCCTCTCCTTTCTGTGTGAGGGAGAGAAGCTGATTTAAACAGGGTGCTTGCTGAGCAAACTGCAAATAGTCGAAACCGCGAAAGTGAAAGCCACGAATGTAGAAGGACAACTGTATACAGGGTTGATCCACAGAGATCCATACAAGCATGCATGATGTACGACAGCAAGACAGACAAAGGTTCAAAGGGACGGGACAAAGGACTGCACTACTCTTTATATACAACATGATGGGTTATACATTCATACCCATAGAGCTGTTCCCAAGCTCACAGTTTGTACAATCCTTTCCCATGAAGATATGAGTGTACAGATAGTAATGAAGCAACTCCCACAAATCCAGCTCTGAGCAGTAAACACCAGCTGTGCTCATAGCCCTCTCTACTGGCCCCTACTGGCCATTGCTCTTTTTATTGTAAAATTTCCACACATGATTTCTACAATCCCTGACAGTTTCTCCCTCTGAAATATAGCCTACGGCACCCGGAATTCATTGACGGACTCCTATCCAAGTACTAACCAGAACTGACTCTGCTTAGCTTCCAAGGTCAGACATAAATACACATACGTGTATGCATAAACAAGCACACATGTATGCATAAACAAGCGTACACGCATACATTTACACATGTTGTCATGTGCCTTCAAGTAATTTCCAACTTATGGCAACCATAAGGTGAACCTATCTTAGGATTTTCTTGGCAAGATTCATACAGAGGGGATTTGCCTTTGCCTTCCTCTGAAGCTGAGAGAATGTGACTTGCCCAAGGTCACTCAGTGGATTTCCATGGCAGAGCAGGGATTCTAACCCTGGTTTCCAGAGTCTCCAGAGTCATAGTCCAATGCTAAAACTACTACACCACACTAGCTCATACCTATATTATGCCTATGTTCCCTTCAACAGTCCTGAGTTGACACGGACAGTCCTGATTAATCCTCTGTTGTCCTATATTTTCCAGCTGCTTCTGAAATGTCCCAGGTTCTTTCTTCCTCCCACTTTCCTCCCTTTCCCACAGATGCAAACAGAGTTCAACATGTAAAAGTAGTTTGCACTCAACTCAACAGTCGGAAGATGGGAGGAGGTGGGTAGAATCTTGCCCTTCCCAGTAGGCCCAGGCAGAAGCAAATTGCTGCAGCCTCTCTTAACTTACATGTTTTCCACGTTAATAACTTCTGCCATCTTGACCCCACTCTAATGTTGCTTGGCCACTTTTGCCTAAGTTGTCACCTGTGAAATATTGGAGGGTATGTGCCTAATAGGCATTCCCTCAGTATCTGTACTATCAGGGTGATGGGATATACAATCACTGGGAATTTATACTATAAAGAGCTAGTATAGTATGCTACAGCCTATAGGGGCCATCAGTGAGAAGGCTAAATGCAGCTAGCCAGCATATCTAGATTATGCCTGGGAGATAAGCGTGGGAAGGAAAGAAGTCCAAAACCTTATCTTTGTGAGAAAATGTGTGTGAGAACCACTGTCTCTGTGCTCTTGACTTGGATTTTGCTCTCAGACTATGTGTATTCAGTCTGGGCTGTACAGTGACAGGACAGCACTGTATATTGTGCTGTGATATGTACTCTGTATGATAGGAGTCTCAGACTCATTGTAAATATTACTATAATATGCTTTAGTAAAGAGAAATAGTTTAGACACACATCTGTGCCTGTGTGCTCATTTATTCGCCTGATGATTGCAACTCTGCTACAACTTTTGCTGCCTGGTCCTCTTGATATGCTCAGAGGTACCAGTGTGCTATGGTGACATATACTAGGTTCCTGAGGGCTTATCTACATCTTGCCCCCATCTTAGAGCTCTGCAGTCCTGATGATGCAGGGCATTTGCCCCATTCTATCCATGGGCAGACCTCATGACCCCCAGGGGAAGAAAAGGGCACAGCATGATAAAATGTTCTAAAATACTACATGGGAAAAACCACTATCACTGGGGAAAAAACAGATTGAGCCCTGTGAGACTGCAGGAATCTGTCCTAGCAGGTTGGCCCATCGCTGCTGCTATCGGTCTGCCTTGCTTGCTCCAAAGCAGGAAGGAGTCCCACAACATGTGACCAAGGCCGGTCACATGCAGGGGGCCTTGGTCACATGTTGTAGGCTGGCTTCCTGGTGTCAAAGATTTATTTATTTATTTATTTATTTATTTATTTATTTATTTATTTATTTATAGTATTTATACCCCACTCTTCAGTCACAAAGGCTCTCAGAGTGGCTTACAAATTGTTTTAAGCAATATAAATTTACACATCTACACCACATTATGTGGTTTCTAATGTGTGTTAGCTAATTACCTCCACAAGCTGGATACTTGTTTTACCAATCTGCAAAATGATGGAACGCTGAGTGAACCTTGGAGCCCTCTGGGATCGAACTTGCAATGCAGTAGCTTGCAGTACTGGCATTTAACCACTGCGCCCCCAGGGCTCCCTGGTTGTGATGTAGAGGGCAGTGGTGGCGTGCTTGTCTGGACTCCAGCCTGTTTTGTGGAGGTAACGTGGGAGGAATGAGCCTGATCCATGGGCAGAATATGCCAGCAGGGAACTTGCATTTCTATTTTGATAAACCCTGAGACCTAGGGAGTTTGGAGGCTGGCTTGGTGGAAATAAGCAGAGAAATGAAGACTTCCACCTAGTTGCAGTGGGAAAAGGCACAGGAAGGCAAAATCAAAATGGAGTGTGGGCATACCATTTCTCTGTCTTCCCTTTTGTTTATAAGATGTTTTCAGTCCATGGGCTTTCTCAGATGAGGTTTTATAACGCTAGCAGCCTCGTCCCCGTTGCGAGGCTGCAGTGCTGCAGGGCATCCCTTTCGGATGACGCTCTGCCCTGCTGATCTTCTGCCGGTACTGTTGCGTAACCGCGGAGATGCAGCAGTGTTATATTTGGCGGTTTTCTAATCATGAGGCTGCTAGCATTATAAACCCTCATCCCAAAAAGTCCCATGTTACTTGGAATGCCAACAGGAAAAGAAGCAGCTCCTCAATAGTCAGAGATGATTTGCCAAGATCGCCTTACATTTATTCCTTCTTCTGTGCTTCCACCCTACATGACCTTCACATTGGCTTACTAAGTTCATGAAACAAAGGGGAAAAACCCACATCCATTCCATAAAACACTTACAAAATCAATCAACACATTACAAAGCAATTAAAAACAATTGCAATAATTCAATACTCATTTACCAAAGGCACCTGGGAAACAGAAACAGAAGCTAATGTAAATCAGTCTAGGAAGTCCACAAAAAAACCACTGCTAAACAACAATGTTGAGGGCACCATCCCTTCCTCATCAACATTGTTAATGATAGAAAGTTTTATCAACTGTAGTGCTTCCTTTTAGAGCTCCTCCTGGTATTTCTTTCCCAGCTGATGTCTCTCTATTAATTACTATGAGAGTTGGGTAACTGACAGGATCTTTACATCTGTGTATACCAGTACTAATTACCAAGACTCTGAGTTTAAAGTGAAATAAAAAAGATTTTTATTGGGCAATAACATAAAAAGCAAATGCATGCAAAGCACACACACAAGAACCATAGCAGGCTAACGAAAAGTTAGGTCACAAAGGTTGGATAAAGACATAGATTCAGGAGTTATGGGCTATAATTACCAGTCCAGAGGAGCAGAGGTACAGGAAGTGAAGAAGACTCAGGGTTGAAGCTGAGAGTGGCAAAGCAAACCAACAGAATGGTGGTGTGGGTATAACTGTGCACACATTGCTATTGACTGGGAAGGTATACTTATATCCCAAAACCTGCCTTGAAGGCATGATCTGGCTACAACAATAGATAAATGAGGGGAACAAAATGTACAAGACTCTCCTGATTGTCTTCAATGGTTGGGCAATTGGAAATGATGGGTTTAAAAATAACCTCACATTGTGGGATGGGAGAAGGTGTGAGGAAAGGTGTTTTGTGGATAATGAGGATTCTGGTCACTGTTTGTGCTATATGACTCATAGCTTGAGGTGAGAAGATCTGTGATGTGACCGAGAGGCTGACAAGACTCATCAAGCCTACGGATCATTACCCCTTGCTTTTGGTCCATGTGGGAACCAATGATACTGCAAGGCACAGTTGATCTAGTTAGGATTAGCAATTGGATTAAGATCAAGGATTCCTATGTGTTCTTAGTATCAACATAACATGTGTAAAGATCATAATGAACAAACCTGCAAATGGATGCTAATGTAAAGCTTGGGAAGTTACTTTTCAGGATAATGAGTTCCAGAACTCTCAGCCAGCATGGCTATTGGCCATACAGACTGGAGGATTGTGGGAATTGGTGACCATTAAAGCAATTTTTTGAAGCTCTCTAGCCAGGGTGGACTAATCAGGGTCAGAAATTGGTCTTCAATCTTTCAGTACCAGAATGGAGTACTGGAATGGAGAGGAAGAAATGAGGAACAATTTCAGACGCTGCCCTCCTTAGTGTGCGGTTCTGCTATGCTTGAGTTCTCAGAGTAATGTGGAACTCATGAGAGAAATGCCTAATAGGGCTGGTTATATAGCAGAGATGAGAATTAAGCTACCTCAGCGCCTTCCCAGGGGCCACCGCCCCACAAATTTCATTCACTGTCTTTACTCAAAGTAGTAAAATGCTGTTCCTTAAAGCCTCTGCATTTGCAAGGAACCCAATGTGTCCTGTTTTCAGACCAGAAGTGATCTTTCAATTCCAGACCCATATGGAGTGACTGCCGTAACCCCTGGAAGCTCCCGGGGCCAGAAAAACAGCCCTTGAAATCCTGGAGATTACCCACCCTCCAACCTAGAGGAAGAGCAATTGGCTGCACACCCTGCCACTAACAGCCACAGAAATGGCATCTGTCAGTGAGGAATAGAATCATAGAATCATAGAGCTGGAAGAGACCACAAGAGCCATCCAGTCCAGCCCCCTGCCATGCAGGAATACACAATCAAATCATTCCCGACAGATGGCCATCCAGCCTCTGTTTAAAAACCTCCAAAGAAGGAGACTCCACCACATTCTGAGGTAGTGTATTCCACTTCCAAACAGCTATAGAATCATAGAAGAAAGAACAAATGTTATCATAGTGAGGAAAATAAATATCCTAGCCATGAAGAGATCCCTGCCTCTTCACCATCTGTCTATAGATTCTATGAATGGGGGTGGGGGTTGAGATAGGGACTATCTCAGATTATGCAAACACAGAGATGGCAAATTTTCCAGAACCAGTGAAGGAGGGACCCCATTTCTAGGCAAAAGCATGTAAGCTTTCAAGTGACATTTCTCCCTTTCTTGTGCACTCTGCTTCTTTAGAGAAAGGTCTACCTAAGGTCTACCTAATGACTCCCTTTCTTCTTGCTATTTCACTTTTATACCAGATATGCTAATGTTTCACCTTTTGCCTCCTCTCTGTTAACAATAGGGCAGATGGGACGATTTAAGAATAAAAGACTCTTTTTGCTGTCTAATGAGTCAAGATTATTCTACCCATCAAACCTCATTAGCCTTTTAATATTCTGATTCCCTGGGAGGTCATTTCATTATTCTCTGAATGACCCTGATAGATATGGCTGTGGGTTATTCCCCTTTCCTTTCCTTTCCTTTCCTTTCCTTTCCTTTCCTTTCCTTTCCTTTCCTTTCCTTTCCTTTCCAATTCAAAACAGGGATGGACTGGGAGTAATTTTCTCAGCTGCTTTTTCTCAAACCCAGCCACTTCATGCTGGGTTTCCCTATAGTTGGGTGCAGAACAATTACATAACCTTTGGGGATCTCCAAAGGACCCCCAGAAGTCCCTGTGGATGCCTGTTGCTGTGCTTCCAGCTATAGCAAAACAGCTGGATGCTAGGCTATTATTTCCCATTCTATCTACTAACAAGCAAATGGCCAGGTTTGGAAGGGGGGCTGCAGGTGGGGAAAAGGTGGGTTTGTGGGGGGGGTGGACTATTGCAGCTATAACTTCAGTTATGTCTCTCAGTGCAGGATCACATAACGTCCAACATTTCACAGAGGAAAGCTGGGAAACATGTGGCCAGGCAACACTGGAGTGTGGTCAAACTGGCAGACATTGTTCACGAGGAAGGACACATAACTTCTGAGAGCCTGCAGCAAGTTGATTTTGCCTGAGCCTACTGGGAAGAGTGTAATTCCACCCTCTCCTTTTTTTCACCTCCCTCCTGAGTTAACTGAGTACAAACTGCTTTAACAACTTGAATGCAGTTTGCAGCAATCACAGTAAGCTGGGGACAAAGGAGAAAAGTGGGAAGAGGAGAGAAATCTTGGGACACTTTAAAAGCAGCTGAAAAAATGGGACAATAGAGGATGAATTGGGACTGTTCCTGACAAATGGGGACAGTTGGAGGGTATGGGATTATGGCTAACCTTTGTTTACGAATGGTAAACATACTGGAGGTATCCTATAATCTACAATAAAAGGTGAATTGTCTGTCCTGGAGACTTTAAAGAAAGACAATTTACCTTGTCCTTTGCCCCCAAAAGAGAATCATCTTGGGATTCTGGAGGGTTCAAGGGATGGAAGAACAGCTTTGGGCCACATGTGGCTCCAGGACTACAGATTGCCCATTGCTGCTTGAAAACCTTTCTTGTATATTATTTCCCAACTTACATTTATAACAGGGGTGGGAATCATTTGGGTGTTCTGATGCTGTTGGATTTTTCCTGAATCTTCTTTGCGAAGAAAAGCCAGAGAGAGAGAGATGAGGAGAGGCTTAGGGAGCTGGGTATGTTTAACCTGGGGAAGAGAAGGTTAAGAGAGGACATGATAGCCATGTTTAAATATTTGAAGGAATGTCACATTGAGGATGGACCAAGATTGTTTTTTCCTACTCCAGAAACAAGGACATAGAGCAATGGACTCAAACTACTGGAAAAGAGATTCCATCTAAACATTAGGATGAACTTCCTGGCAGTAAGAGCTGTTCAGTAGTGGAATGCACTGCCTCGGAATGTGGTAGAGCCTCCTTTTTTGGCTGGATGGCCATCTGTCAGGAATGCTTAGATTGTTTCTTCCTGCATGGCAGGGGGTTGGACTGGATGGTCCTTGTGGTCTCTTCCAACTCTATGATTCTATTATTCCTCACCATTGGTTACACAGGCTATATCTGCTGGCAGTTGCAGTTCAACAGCATCCAGACAGCCACAAGATTCACAACCATATTCCATAGCTTTGCTATAGCAAGAACCCCACTTTGCTATCCTCCTAGTAACTTTTATCCCGGCTTGTTCAAAAGCTGAAAACAGAAACCACCAATATATCATCCATAAACAAACAAACAAAATGAGTGTGTGTATGTGGGTGTTCTTATAGCCTTCATCAAACTAGGGTCTTCCAGATGATTTTGGCTACAATTCCCATTAGCCTACAACCATCATGACCAAAGGTGGGAGATAGCAGTGTAGCTATGCGGGGTGTGTGGGAGGGAATGAGGGCATTACCATTCCCAATAATAATTCTGAATGAATGAAAATTATTATTCAGGAGTCAAGAAGGCTCTTGCAGACATGACAAAAAGCATAGCGTCAATTTACAGCACATTCAAAATGTACATCAAGAAGCAAGAGTATCAATAAAATAACAATGCAAAAAGGCTAAAAAACAAAAGAAAAAAAAAACAAAAGTTATATGATTTGGAAGATCCAGGAAGACCCATCAATGGTCTTGAGATGGCTATACCCTGGAGGTACTTCCTTGTTATTAATATCCCTCTTTTGGAATTTGATTGCTGTAAACATTTGCCACAAATCCTGTATAGAGCTCCACTTTGGGCAGCTTCCAGTTTGGGTGAGATGGAGTCAGTTCAGCATAGCTTTTTATCAGGAGCCTTAAGTGTTCCAAGAAGCACCTCAAGGCTATGCTGCCCAAAATGCTCCTTGGAAGATTCCAAGAAAATACTGAGTTTCTTATATGTTGGGGAAATTAGCAGCAACTCAACTTTAGCTATGCAAAAGGGGGTAACAAGGGGACCTAGAAAACCTTTGTCTACCAGTACTAGACTGGATGGAATACACATACATGTAAAATTAAGTATGATTTTTATTAAAGAGTTCAAAAATAACACCAGACACACACACATTCACCCAGAAAAACATTCACACAAGGCTATAGAAAGGCAGTAGGAGAACTTAGACAGAGGGTAGCAAGAAAATTTGTTGGGGGTGATACAACCTGTTCTGTAGTCAATCCGGCAGAGTGGATGGAGGAATCTGGGTGGATAACACAGAGTGACAGGATTCCCCCTATAACTGACTGTGCGCACTGAAGCATATTTTTGGGGATCATTTATACCTCCAAATACACCTGAGGGGATTTGATGTTTCATGGGTTGAAATAATAGATTCCATGAGCCTTCATGGATTGCACAATGAGTGTCCTGGTCTTGACAAAAGGTGGGGAAGATGCTAATGGGTTTCTTAATGTCCAGTGATTGGATTTTAAAAGCTTAAGTAACCTGTCTTAAGGTTGGGGATTTAGTAAAGGAAGTTTCAAAATCAGCATCCAAAGGTTTCATCCACCCATCCATTATCTCCTTTTCAAATGTACAGTAGAGATTGTGTCCTTCTGACTTTTAGCCTTAAGCTTTCCCAGGGTAAGACATAGATGACCTTTTCTGAAACCATCCTGTGCTTTTTCCCTTGTGGAAGGTCACATTGATGAACCAAATCAATAATACATAATTTCTGAAGTCTCTAGAAGTAGAGTGTAAGGCTCTGAAAGTGGGGTGTAAGCCATTCTTAACAGCTACAATAACTAGATCAACTAGTTATTGAATTAATTCAGCTATTGAATTAATAGGCTTTTTATAAGTATTGATTTACCATTCAACAACAGGTCTTTCAATAAGACAATTCTCATTGTGACTTCCATTTGAATTAAAGCCAGTGATGGGAATTATTGAGCACTCCAGACACTATTGGACTATAGCTTCCAGAATCCCTAAGCATTGTCAATATTAGCTAGGACTTCTGGTCCAAAAACATCTGGAAGACCATGTGATTATTGCTGTTAATTGCCATCAAGTCAGTTTGACTTATGGTGACCCTATGAATGAGAGACCTCTGCTGTTATTACCAACAGTGCTAATATTTTGCAAACTCAGGGCCATGGCTTCCTTAAATCTATCCACCTATGCTGTGGTCTTTCTCTGTCCCTACTGCTGGTGGAAATGGTAGGCCATTTTCTCAGGACACCAGTTGTGATCGAGGATGCCCTACTGTAAAGTCAAAAGGAATATTCTCAGGAAGTAGCTATGCAAACAGCAATGGTGAATTAGATTGGAATTAGATTGTCTGAAAGGGCTTTATAGGCCCTGCTGCATCCTGATTGCTCTGGGGACTCAGCAGATGGTATTCAAGCTGGGAAGCAAGCTGGCCCTCTACAGCAGGCATAGGCAAAGTGCAGCCCACGGGCAGGATGTGATTCCCCCCAAACCCCCATTTCTATTGTTGTTTGCTCCAAAATGCTCTTAAATACCAGATTTCTGCTACCAATTTAAGTGTAAAGTCTTTTTTTTTTTAAGAAAGTGAGCAGGAAGTGACTTCCCTTTCACTCACTGTTGTCAGGAAGTAACTTTCCTTTTACTTCAGTTTGTGAAAAGTGCTTATCCTGGGCCTAAAATGGCTTGAGTGGTCTAAAATATGGCAAAAACTCCACCCATGCCTGCTAGAGGGCATTTGGTACCCCCCCCCCAGTATTTTATTTTTATTTTGTATTTATTTGCCCATGATGTGCAATGGGTCTGCCCCTCCAATGTCTCCTGGGGGGTTAATGTGACCTTCTAGCCTTCTACATCTGCCCAGCCCTGTTCTACAGGGTGGACCTCTGGCCTAGAGGCTATTCTTTCCCTACAGCACAGGGGTGGAAAATAGTTGGCTAGGTATATACAGTAAATCGTTGCATCTTTAATTGAATCCCCCCTCCTCTTCACTGACTAAGATTGTAAACTTGTATTTGTTATATGTGTGCATTCTCAAAGGGATTATCAGAGTTTTTCCATACTGACAGGCTTTTGAGGGTGGGATGTTTTAAAATAAAGGTCTTTTAATAGGATGCTGTGCTGTTTTGGATTGTGTTTTCATTATTACAGCCAGTTCTCTGTATCCACAGATTTGGCACCCATGGATTCCTCCATCTATGACTTGAAAATATTCCAAAAAAAGGGGGGGAGGAGAATATTCCAAGAAGCAAGCTTTGATTTCACCATTTAATACCAGGGGCATCATTTTACTATGACATTGTATATAATGGAGCTTGAGCACCCACAGGTTTTGGTATCCAGTGGAGGGGCTGGAACCAAATTTCAGTGGATGCCAAGGGTCCACTGTATTTTTTAGTGTTATTTACAGTTTTTATGCTTTAACTGTATTTTATTTGTTTTTATTTGTAAGCCACCTTGGAAGCCAATCCTAGGGGGAAAGTTGGGGGTATGGATAAAATTAAAGAAGGAGCAGGCGGAGGAGAAGGGGAGGAAAAGGAAGAGGAGGAGGAGAAGGAAGAAGAAGAGGTGTTACCCGAATTGCATGGGGCCTGCAAGGATCCTGCTAGTGTCTGAATATTCATATTGGTAATATTTAAACAATTCAAAATGGCAGCGAGAGGCCAGATAATGGCAGGATCTTTTGACCTATGTATACCAATAGTAACAGAGGAGACTCTGAGCCAAAATGTACAAATAAATTATCTTTATTGGAAATTGATCTTAACAGCATTCACACAAACACTCAGGTTTCAAGCACTTACACAAGGCTATTGAAGATAGTAGGAAGCATTTGGATAGAGGAATAGAGTAAGGGGATTGTGGGTTATACTATACCAGTCCTATAGAGCTGAGATCATGAAGTAAACTGGCAGAGAGGAGGTCTGGAAAGCAGAATTGTGACATGAAATGACATGGAGTCAGAAAGCAGGGGATTTGTGCACACTTAGATGGTGTTTTAGGGTGATATTTATATGAGATAATTCCCCTGAAGGGATGGGATTGAGAGTGGAATACAATGTCTCCTGGAGTTTCCCAGGACTAAACCAAGGGTGCTCTGGAAGAGTTAACAATTGTCAACAGGCAATGTATTTAGAATTGAATAGGAACAGGCAAAGTCTGTTGTTGAGGGGGAGGAAGGAGGAAAAATTCATTTTGCATGCATCAAGAACTCTGATACTGTTGAGTGGAGTAGTGGATGACTCATCTCCAAATGTTTACTCTGACCTGGGTATTACGTGTTAGGGGAATTTCCAAAGGCCCCTCCCTTGGTTATATGTTACTCCAATCTTGGTATATGGGGGTCCCTGGTTTACCTGCAAACCACATGGAAGGCCATATCAAGCCAAATTATTCAATTTGCCAGTTATGAGAAATTCCAAGATGGGGGCTGTCAGGGTAGGAAACAGAGGTAGAGGAAGAAGATGAAGACGAGGAGGAGGAGGAAGAAGGAGAGGAAGAGAAAGGAGAATGACCCACCTCTGGCATTTTTATGCTAATAGTAAAACAATTTCTATGCAAACTATAATTGATGTCCCAACCCTCAGTCTTTGATACCTGGGGTGATTGTTTCATTTTGCCTCAATTTAGGGATGTCTGTGAAATCCAGTATGGAAGAAAATATATTAAAAGAACATGTAAAGAAGACAAAATATGCATAACTTCTCTCTCAAAGAAGTCTCCTGCTTTGTCTTCAGAGTCACAGGGTCCCACAAATGATTCTCAAATGAATCACTTCCCCAGAGTATTGCAAGGAAATTGACTTCATTCTACCCATATAACTGTGACTTAATCTAGGTTAATTAAAGCCAGTGAAACAAATGATCATGCATTCCAAAAAGAAGTTTCCCCCCATACAGGATGCAGCTTAGGTCATAAAAATGTACCTCTAACCTTTAAATCTTATCTCTATGTAGAATTGTTCCAATTTAAGCTTCAATTTTTTTTAAAAAAAATGAAGTGAAATAATGTGGTTAAAAAAACAATTTAGGAATGCAATCTGGTCTATTCTATGTGGGTGAAAGATCACAGCAATTAATGGAGTTTTTATTGGCATCACATGTTTTCTTTATGAATACAGGGAAATGTACGAATACATATGTAAAAGGTGGAATCACTCTAATTTTAGAGCTGCGTAGGGCCCTTGTAGGAGAGTGGAATACTTTCTGAAGACTTTCAAATTCAAGTGGATATATTAGGAATTGCCAATCTGTGGATTTTGTATGCTGTGGGACTCTAACTCTCATCAAAATGCATGGCCAATAGTTAGAGATGATAAGAGTTTTAGTCCAGTTGTGGCTGGAGGCCTACAAGTTACTCAAACTAGTCCATTGGTTTCATTTTGAAAACAAAACCAGATAATTCAGAAACTAACATTCAAGACAAAAAAATTGCATGAGTATTTCAGAAACATCTCCAATATTGATTTACTAGTAAGGTTTATAGTCTGCCATGAAAGTTGCCAGGTTTTCAAAATACAAAATTCATGACATGTGGGGTTGACAATTCTGTGTCTTTATGAAAATCCATCTTAATTTCTTTTTCAGTCTGCCTCAACAGCCTTCAATCTGTTTTAATCACATGTAACTATATATATGGTAGTGGTAGTGAGCTTCAGATACAGTCACTTTCTCCTTCATCTTGGCCTCACCTTTTCTCAAAATGCCCCCCCCCCCCATACTCGGTTTTTGTCATCCCATTCAGATGCTTTCCAGCCCTCAAATAAGGGGCTGACAATATCCCTGAAATAAGGGGCACCTAGTAACCCTACCTGCTGTCATCTTTCCTCCTACTTTTTACTCATAGCACATGTGTGGTAGGCGTCCTTGACAGAAAGTGACTCACTGAGAAGGTCACCAACTGAGTTTCATGGTTTAGGAGGGACTCAGACTTTTCTCATGTCCTAGGACCAACTGGTAACTCCATTGTCAGCAGGATGTTGAATCAGCTCTATGTTATAGTTTGAACTTAAAGGAGCTAACCAGCATATTAAACCCTCTTTACAACAGAAATTCAGAACCTTGGATAGTTGATTTAAAGTTCAGATTGAAACCCATAGCAGATTAATCACCATCCTAACACTAATACTAGAACAACCAACTGCTACTTCCAGATTCTGGTCCAACACCCCAAACTTTCAATTACTGCCTGCACCACCGGCTCCACATGCATTGAATAGATGCCTCCTGAGAATGTGTGGAGAATATGGCGAAAGGCTAACAGGGGAAAGAGAAAAGGCAGAACTACTTAACACCTTCTTAGTGGACCACAAGCTGAACATGAATCAGCAGTGTGATGCAGCAGCTAAAAAAGCCAATGCGATTCTAGGCTGCATTAATAGGATTATAGTGTCTAGATCAAGGCAAGTAATAGTGCCACTGTATTCTGCTTTGGTCAGACTTCACCTGGAGTACTATGTCCAGTTCTGGGCACCACAATTCAGGAGGGATATTGAGAAGCTGGAACATGTCCAGAGGAGGGTGACCAGGATGGTGGGTGATCTGGAAGCCATGCCCTATGAGGATCGGCTTAGGGAGCTGGGCATGTTTAGTCTGGAGAAGAGAGGGTTGAGAGTGGACATGATAGCCATGTTTAAATATTTGAAGGGATATCATATTGAGGATGGAGCAGGCTTGTTTTCTGCTTCTCCAGAGACTAGGACACAGAGTAATGGGTTCAAACTACAGGAAAAGAGATTCCACCTAAACATTAGGAAGAACTTCCTGACTGTAAGAGCTGTTCAGAAGTGGAATACACTGACTTGTAGTATGGTGGAGTCTCCTTCTTTGGAGGTTTTTAAACAGAGGCTGGATGGTCATCTGTTGAGAGTGCTTTGATTGTGTGTTCCTGCATGGCAGGGGGTTGGACTGGATGGCCCTTGAGGTCTCCTCCAACTCTATGATTCTATGAAAAAAATCTGGTCTCCTAGTGACCTAGGCAGCTGATGAGGAATTACAATAGCATGGAAGCCCACTTCAGTTGGAGCTGAAGACCCTGAGGAGAACCTCCCATCATTTGTGGAACATTGTCAGGACAAAGAACAGAGCTGAAGAAGCCAGTGCCTCTTAAATAAGAAACACCGGACTTGTCTAGATGGGTAGTTTACCCCAGCTTCCATCCCTCTGCCCATGTTGGAGCCCTGCAGTCCAAATGATGCAGGGCTCTTGCCCTGATTCACCTCTGGACAGTCATGATGACATCCGAAGTGAAGCCAGGGTATATCTAGGGAAACCCTTTTAAAACATTTCAAAACCACCCCCAGGAAAACCTACATCATGCAGGAAAACCCAGATGGGTCTGGTGTGGGAATGCAGGAAGCCATCCTTGCATGCCAGTCTGTATTGCTGGGCACCACTGCTGCACCACTGGTGTCACTCTGAAGCCGGAATAAAGACTCCCCCCCAGTATGTGATCAAGGGCCCCTGCATGTGACTGGCCTCAAACACATGCTGACAACAACAGCCAGCGTGCACATACGGACTTCTGCCAATTTTGTCATGGTAAGGTGGGGTGTTACAGGACAGCTCCAGGGCCAGAATACTCCAGCTAGAAAGTGGAGTATTCTGGCCAGTGCTGGCAAGCCTGCTGAGCAATCAATCATCTGGTATCAGAAGGTCAGATAGTTATGAATCCCAGAGCAGCTGTTTGGACTTTTTATTCACAACTGTTTCTTCTCCCTGGTTTCAGTGTGTTTTCTGCTTTGGATATATTTGGATTCTTGACCTCTGGACTGACCCTTATGGTCTTCATCTCTTTGTCTTTTGCTTGCAGCATCAGTTATCATGACTGCTGACTTCTTTTGATAGATCCTGGAAAGGTTGAGACTGTGTTACTGTGCCTCCTTTGACCCTTGGTAAACTACATGACCCAGACTGGTTTGAACTATCTGTAATTGCTTCTCCTAGTATAGCCAGGCTCTTATGGCACTCACTGCCTATAGGCACAGGGCAGTAATAAATACTCCTTTTTAGTTTCTAGCAAGGCAGCCCTAGTCACTTGCATTCCCACTAATATTGCAAGAAAATGACCCACCATGTTTACCAGTAGTTTTTAGTCACTAAGTAAGCACAGCAACAAAGAGAACTGATGCCAAACCAAGCTGCTGATATGTTTCAGGGAAATTAATAGCAAGTTGTAAATTATCTAAGTCTCTGGCTTTTCTTTGCAAACGAAGATTCAGGAAGGACTCATCCAGCGCTTTCTGCAAGCGCGCTGATGACTAAAAAGGCCATTCCGAGATAAACAAGTCCGGTTGCAGAAAGCACAGCAGAAAGTCTCCTTGGGTGATGTTTCTGGGTTTTGATTCTTTCTGCGTTGTCGTTTCTCTTCAAGACTTGTTCGGTGTGAGCTCTCAAATAAGGCTGCAGCATTGTGGATAGTGCATCTCCATGCCTCCCGATGTGAGGCCAGGGCAGACCATTGTTGGTGATCAATTTGGCTGAGCCTGAGATGTTGTTTCAGGGAGTCCTGTATCGCTTTTTTGGAGCACCCCTCTTACACTAACCTGTGACAAGTTTACCGTAGAGTACTATTTTTGGGAGGTGATGGTCCTCCATCCTAGAAACGTGCCCTGCCCAGCACAGCTGTGTTCTCAATATCAGGCCTCAATGCTGGTGATCCCTGCGTGCTCAAAGACAGCAACATTGGTCACATAGTCAGCCCAGTGTATATTTAGGATTGTGCGTAGACAGCGCTGATGAAAGCGTTCGAGGAATCGTAGGTGGTGGCGATAGGTGACCCATGTTTCAGATCCATAAAGGAGGATAGACAGTACAATGGCTCTATACACACTGATTTTTGTGCTTCGCCTCAGGTGTTTATTACTCCAGACTCTTTTGTGAAGTCTTCCAAATGTGCTATATGCCTTAGCTAATCTGTGATTGATCTCTTTGTCAGTCTTGGCATCTAAGGAGATGATGCTTCCCAGGCAGGTGAACTCCTGAACGGACTTAAGCACAGATTTGCTGACGGCAATGTGGGGATGGTGGTGTTCATCCTGTGGTGCAGGCTGGTAAAGAACTTCTGTTTTCTTCAGGTTGACTTCCAGCCCAAATAGCTCTTTAAAAAAAATAAGACAAAAACTGAAAGAAATAGAATAGCGGTAATACCAGAAGTAAATTATTCCATGGGATGAGTAGGAGTTATCTGGCAAAAATGATTATATAAGCAGTAGGAAAAAAACCTCGCGACTTGTTTGGCTTCCAACTATGACAAAGGTGTTTTGTTGTTGTTGTTGTTGTTGTTGTTTTGTGGGAGGAAATGGCTGCTTAGTTGCCTTTGGAATGGAATTGATAAACAAGAGGAATTTCTGCTGTGTCTCACCCCAGCTCATTCCATGGGTTTCAGATGGACTGAGGCGGAGTCATATGTGCACATTCATCCCTTGATAGCTGTATCAAGTGATACACAATCTTACATTCCGGACTTGGCTTCAGCATTTTGATGTGCATAAAACCAAGCCTTATTTTACAAGATCAAACCCCTCATCAATGAAGAACAAGTAACTTTCGACCTCAATGCCTCCCCCTCATATAGACCAAAACATTCTCTTTTTTCCTTAAAAGATGCAATTTCCTTGCCATGTTCATGTTGACATTCTCCTTTAATTATTTTGGACCAACTTTTAGAGTTACATTTCTCTTTGGGGTGTCATTAGCTTTGTCTCATGTTCTCTCACCAATCACATATCTTCCGTTTCCTAATTATAGTCCCCCAAATGTTTCCTCTTCCATTTCAACAAGCCTCAGTCCCAGTAATTGGGCATAGTTGTTATCTTCTCTCTTTGGATTTCCTGGAAAATCATATGTGAACTAAACATGGCTTTTAGGAAATAAAAGTGCTGCTAAAGAGGCCCTAAATTCACTTTGGATTAATTCAGATATTATTCAAAATGGTGAAAAGCAACTGCAAGAATTAAAAATCTTGCATCATTTCACTGAACTAATCTTGGGGTTAGAAAAAAAAATCCTCCCCAGTACTCATCCATCCCCACTGTTCCCACCAAAGACTCTTTTTATAGGATGTAATGTGTTATACATTTAAAAAAAATCACCTGTAGCACATTTGTTTTGGGCAGCCTGCCAACACACAAGCAGAGCAAAAGTCCCCCTCCAAGTGTCATTGGAGGGGCCAGCATTATAATCCAAAAGCCCAGGACATGTCCTGCATATGTTCACTGAATGACGTTGTGCAAGGAGATATCCTATATATACCCAGGCAACATTGCCATCTCTGGTGTGGGGGAGCAGCTTGGGAACTTCCAGGCATAGCTCTGTTTCTTCAGCTATTGAGAAAAACAAGTCCTCCTCAGTATAATGCAAAAGACTAGGACTACACTGATGTATCCAGGCATATGTAAATTGAATGACATTGTGCAAGGAGTTATCCTGTATGCCCCCATGTGACATTGTCATCTCTGGTTTGTGAGAACCATTAGGAGGCTTCCAGACTAGGGATGGAAAGAATATTTGAAAACATTTTAAAATTTGTTAAAAGCATGTTTTTTTCTGAGTGTCAAGAGACCCTAACAAGAAGAATCTTGGACTGATAAGAATCTTCACAGGTCAGAGCTTATTCTGCAGAAATTCTTTTGTATAGGAAACAGAATTCTTGCACATGAAACAGCACTTCCTGTGCAGAAAATAATATTTCTTGATTGGAAAATTCTGATTTCTGTGCAAAACAACCACATTTAAATTTTGTGCAGAATAAGTCCCACATTGTCACTAGGGTTTGAAAATGGTGTGGTTTTCCAAGACTTTCTTCCAACGGGATGAACATTGCTAAAATTATTCATTGCCTCCTTTCAGAAGAAACTGAATGAATAATTATATCCCTGTTCTAGGCACAGGTCTGTTTCTCAGCCATCGATCTGATGTAGAGCTGCAGCTGAGCATGTTGCCACTGACCTTGAGCACCCAGTAGTGAAGAAGCAGAGTTTTCCTCAAGGATTCTGCTTCTAGGTGCTCAAGGGTATGCAGAGCACAGCTACCTGCAGTGACCATGGGTTGTCTAGATGGGCAATTTTCTCTGGCTCCCTCCGACACAGGGATCTTGGCCCGTTTCACCTACAGGCAATCCAGATGATACCTGAGGCAAAGCAGGAGAAACCAGGGTAAAACCGTTTATAACATTTTAAATAAACACCTGGGAAAACCTGCATCTTGTGGGAAAACCTAAGTTGGGCTGGTACAGGAAGGAAGGGTCCATACCTACACACTGCATTGCCGGACACCACTACTGTTGCCACTTGAGTTGCTCAGCAGCTGGGAAGAAAGCCCCCAGCACATGAACAAGGCCAGCCTTGATCACATGCTGAGGACCTCCTTCCTGGCTTCAAAGGGAGTGACACACAACAGCGGGTGAGGCACCCACCAATACCAGTAGTGTTTATGTGCAAATTTCCATCTGTTTCAGCATGGTAATGGGGAATAAATGGGCCAGCTCTGGAGTGAGAAAATGCCAGCCAGAAGGTGGCATTGTCATGTCCTGCCTCTCAGAGGACAGTGAAGATTAATTTGAGCCAGAGATACAAGGACAGAGTGACCAGCAGGTGGAGGAATAACATGTTCAACAGAGACAAGACACTGAGAAACAGAGCACCCAGCAGGCTCACTCATCTGAGCAACAGGATATTCCACAGCCACAAACACCAGAGGAAGAGAATACAAACTTACCTAGTATCATGCAGCACTGACAAGAAAAGGAAAGGTGTAGGAGATCAGAGAGAATAAATAGGAAGCAGGAAGCAATCAGGCGACACCTGAGGGACACTGCTGGCTCATATATTAGGCAGCACCTCCCCTGGAACAGCATGGCTAGCAACCAACCTGCTTGGGTGTAAGCCACACCGGACTCCGACTCTTGACTGACTGCCCATGATTTTGAACCTTGCCTTGGCCTTCATGACCTCGTCTTTGGATTTCCCCATTGGACATTGTTGTCTATCTGTGTTTGACTCTTAAGACAGGACTGTGTTTACTTTTTGTGTCTGGCCCCTAGACTGCATCTGTGTACTGGTAAGCTGACTAAAACCCAGCTACTTCCTTGGAACTGTGGAAGCTGATTTATTGGTTCTTGGCAGCCTGCTCTGAGCAGTACTGGATAGGCGTATTCTGGCAGGTCTAGAGAAGCTCCAGAAGAAAGGCAACGTGCTTCAACATTGCCTCCACAATCTTGTCCACAAAATTTTGTGGACAAAATTTTCACCTAAATAAATAAATAAATAAATATCTGCAAATGTGAAAGCTGTTATCATAGTTCACCATTGGGTCGTCAGGGTATGAACATTTGTGAGTGTTCTTTACATATGTTCTAATGCTGAGAGTAGTATCCTTTGGTATGGCAGTTGTGAAATTCACATCACACCATAACAGTGCTGTAATTCTACTGCGATGGCTCCATCCTTAGGAATGTTGGGATCTGTAATTTGGTGAGGCACAAGACCTTCCAGGCTGAAAATTCTAAATATCCCCTCCATAAACTGAAAATCCTAAACACCATAGGATGGAACCATGGCGGTTAAAGTGGAATTATAGTGCTATAATTGTGTACTGAGAAAGGGCCCTGAAGCTCAAGGTTCAACTCTCCAAACTTCATGGTATGAAGCAGAGAAAGGCAATGAGGCAAGAGATTTCATTTGACCTCACTTTTCCACTTGTTATTCTGTAGTGGCTCTGGCTTTATCACAGATGTACATGCTGTGGGACTTAAGTACCAGCAGAGTGCAGATGTTCAAAGAAGGGCATCAGATTGTGTTTCACATAATCTTTTATTGTCTCCTGAGTGTCTTTCACCTCGGTTGGCTTTATGTGGCTATAAATGATGGCCATATAGGAAATCAATGCCAGTAAAAATAGGTTGTTAAGCCACTGCTAATAACAGGACCAGATAATCCTTACTGACATTTATGCCTTTTCATGAGAGATGGTAAGAGCTGTCTGACAGTGGTGTGATGGAGTCTCCCTCTTTAGGGGTTTTAAACAGAGGCTGGATGGTCATCTGTCAGGAGTGCCTTGATTGTATCTTCCTGCAGGGCAGTGGGCTGTATTAGATGGCCCTTAGAATCTCTTCCAACTCTATGGTTTTATGAATTTGAGACAACATTATTAACAGTTTATCAGCCTCATGTGGCCAATACTTTTAACATAAAAGGGTCTTTTCAAAAAAGTGGTTTTCATTCAGCTTCACTTGTTAAGATACGTTACTAAGGAATAAGTCCCATTGAAGACATAAGGGATTCACATTGGTCCACCCTTACATAACAGAAATAGATTATTTCCTTAGATTTTCTGTTAATTGAGTAAGTAATTTCAGAAGTTTTAGTTCCTGAATGAGACACTTTGAGCTCATTTTATCACTTTGATCCCATTTTAATTTCATGGCTCCATCCCATAGAATCCTGGGATTTGTAGTTTTGAGATGTATGTGGTGCTGGAGAAGAATTCTGTGGATACTAGGACCACTAAAAAGACAAATGAATTGGTTTTAGAATCAAGTTTAAACTCTCACTAAAAGACAATATGATTAAACTGAGCCTATCATACTTTGCAAAAAATTATGAATTGACATGACTCACTGGAAAAAGTCAATGGGCCACCATGTCCAACCCCCTGCTCAATGCAAGATCTCCAGCTAGAGCATCCCCAGCAGGTAGCTGTCCACTCTCTTTTTGAAGATGTCCAGAGAAGGAGATCCCACCACCCCTCTCTAGGTAATTGGTCCCATTGCTAAACTGCTTTCACTGACTAGAAGTTCCTTCTAATGTTCCATCAAAATCTACCCTCCTGTAACTTAAAACCATTAGACCTAGGGGTTGTCTAAATGGCAAAAATACTCCTCATAGAACTCAAGGAGAATACGATTTGTGTAAAGGGCATCCCACATCAATCTGCCATATTCGGAAGAGGGGGGCCAAATCCACCAAAAACTCTTCAGGAAAAACCTTTGTGGCTTTCCCATATTTTAAGAAAAGTTCTGCGGGGAATGTGCATTCCTGCTCCTTGAGACAACCAATTCGCATTAATTCGCATTCCCAATAAGAGAGGAAGTGGAAAGCTGATTGGTCGGACGTGCATAAGGGGCAAAGCTTGTTAACAAGGCAAGCACCCAGAACTGCCATGTTGGATTTTTGCCAGAGTGATCATGTGCTGAGGTGATGAAACAGCTTTTTTTCTCTTTTTTCTATTTATTTAGCAGAATATCACACTTTTGCACCTTAGACATGCTTTAAAAAAGTACTGTTCGGTAGCAGCAACTCAAGGTAAATAAAAATGTAACTAATTCACTCATAACTGCCATCTTGATTCACAGGCATGCCCATTGGAACAGTGAAAGCAGATAGATTTGCATGCCTGTGATCTTTCAAAATAATCCTTAAAACAAATCGAAGCTGCTTTGCATTGGCATTAGTACACATCAACCCACATTTCCCCTCATATAGATATGCCTCCAGTTCTACCCTCTGAGGCAGCAGTTAACAAGCCTGCACTCTCCTCTTTGTGGCAGCTCTTGAGGTATTTAAAAAGTGTGATTATGTCAACCCAGGTCTTCTGTTTTGCAAGCTGAACATGCCTAACTCCTTCAAACCCTCCTCATATGTTTTGTCCTCCATACTTCTTATCATCCTCATTGCCCTTCTTTTTGAGCATGGTTTTCCAACCAATTCTGGATCCATCTGATGATGTTTCCATCTACTCCATATTTAGTCAGTTTGTGAATCAAAATATCATGGGTGACTTTATCAAATGCTTTGCTGAAATCCAGATTGATGACATCCACAGCATTTGCACGGGAAATCATTCTAGAGAAACCCTGGCCGATATTCAGCATTGGGAGATGGGCCCAGGAATAATTGCACTTTCGCTGCCACCTCCATTCTCTTTAAGCCCACCTTTTCCATGCTTTTCTCCCCAGCAGAACTCCCATTTATTCACCAGTGGAGAGCAGAGTGTCAAGGCAACTTGAAAATGTGGATTTTGAGGGTTGTGTGATGGTTGTGTGAGGGAGGTAGTGAATTCCTTCCTCTGCAAATGACTGAAAAAAGACAGGAGCTGGGGTCATTAACAGACCCCAGATGCAGTATTAACAGGGGAAAAATATACCCTCCAATTGTACCAATTTGGCAGGGACTGTCCTGATAAATCCTCTGCCATTCCACATTTTCCAGCTGCTTTTAAAATTGTACCAGTATTTGACCATTTTTAATATTTTAAAGTATGTTTTTTCAAAAGCAAGTAACTAACAAGTAACTCACTAGTAATGAAGAGCATAAGGAGACATAATTGTAATAAAGGACTTATGTACATGGGCCAGAATATGTCAGTTTCCCACCTGTATATTCTGACCCCAGATTATGCCTGTCGCTCCCCCATTACCTGTATGAAATGGGATGGAGTCCACACAGACACACCAGCCCATCTATGCAGCTGCCGCCAATTCTGTCTGTGTCGTACTCTTCAAAGCCTGGAAGGGAGCCCACAGCATGTGATCAAGGCCCCCTGCATGTGAGCAGTCTTGGTCACATGCTGCAGGCCTCTTTTCTGGTTTCGGAGAGTGGGGTGTGGATGGCAGCTGCAGAGATGGGCTGGTGAGGAGGTATGGCCTCCTGCAGGCCTGTGGACCCTGATCCATTTCTTCCATGATGAAGCGGCTTTCCCTGGGTATTTTGTTGAAACAGTTTAATGGGCTTTACCCAATCTTCTCCCATCTTTGCCCCAGGTATCCTGGAGGCAAAACAAGAAAGAGCCCTGCATCGTATGGATATCAAGACTCCAAGACAGGGGCAAGTTGGAGTAAATAGCCCATCACAATGAGTGATGGGTTATGTCTATTCTGTGATGGAAGAATGTCTCTATCAACAATACTGATGCCTTGGCACATATATATGAGTCTATCCACCAGGCCTTCTAAAGGTTATGACCTTTCACATATTCCTATAGAATAAACATAGTCCTATCTTGGCTCGACAAGCATGATTTAAGTGAAAGGTCTGGGTTATGCTACTGACATCTCTGGTCTGACCAGGTGTTCATATTAGCACTTTTCTCTTTTTTCCCTTAAAGTTAAATATAAGTTATAAGGTAAAATCTAAGTTATGGAGTTAGCTAGAGGTCACATGGGGACTTCATTCCATGCATCATAGTGTAAGTATTAAATCAAATCAGGCCTTGGACTACTTCTTAGTTTCTTGTGATCACCAGACATTGCTACAAGATTTTCCATAATGAAACCCATGTCAGATTGTAGGTCTGAAGGGGTTTTAAGTCCTGGAGAATGCATGGTGTTTTGTGTTACAGGCTGGGCTGATTTGGTTCCCAACTTTGAGTCCTGGAAATATGACATCTGTATATATTTAATTCTCTTGGGTATGTTGCCTTTTCCAGTGTGCTGATTGGCTACTCAGGAAAAACACCCAAGCAATCAACCACCCACATGCAAATTCCCTCTCCATCTCACAATCCACTCCTGCCACTCAATATGTGGATGAGATTGGTATCCAGACAGTCAACTGGCGGTGGTGGCAGTGGGACACTGCTGCTGTCTCTGTAACAGGACCCAGATAGTCAACTGGGAGCAGTGGCGGGACACTACCACCACTACTGCAATGGAATCCAGACAGTCAACTGGTGGTGGTGGAGGAGGAGGTACGCTGCTGCTACCACTGTGACAGGACCCAGGCAGTCAATTGCTGACCACCACCAGAGTCAGGCAACTGGCAATGGCAGCAAGTCACCTATGATGGACCCCAGGTTGTCAACTGGCAGTGGTGGTGGCCACAGTGGTGGCAAAGCAACAGAGTGAGTTGCCCTCAGCAATTCCAAGGAAAGTGTGGAACACTGAGAAAGGGGAGGAGGAATTTAAAAATCCACTGGCCTACCTTTGTCATGAGGTCTACCAGGCATTTTGGGGAAGTTTTTTAATGGCGTATGTTCTGCTGGGTACAGCTAGTATAGATTATAAAAGTATAACATATACAGAATATAAGATATAATGCAAAAAGCTCTCTTCCAGTGTGTATGTGTGTGTGTGTGTGTTACTGGGAGCAAAAAGACAGCATGCATACTCAGATATGAGCAAACAGATGAAACTGCTTGCTTTTCTATCAACATTGAGGTTACAGAGACATGCTGATGCTGGTAAGAAAAACATTTGGACTATGCTAGAACATATTGCCATTTTAATTGTAATGGATACCTGCTCTAGGTGTTTATAGCTTGCAGGCACACACACACACACACACACACACACACACACACGAAGTTAATAGAAATAGCAATGCTCAAGAATATTAACCTCTGGAAGTCGGAAATGTAACTAATGTATGATACCTTACATGCAATGTAATGTAATATGATGAAAGCAAAGCACCCAGATATTGTCATGCCCGTGTTTCCCCCTAAGAGAGAATATACTGTATGCTTGAATAAAAATTACATTTAAAAAAAAAAGAGAGAATATACTGTATGTTGGTATATCATAGAATCATAGAATCATAGAATCATAGAATTGCAGAGTTGGAAGAGACCACGAGGGCCATCCAGTCCAACCCCCCTGCCATGCAGGAAATCACAATCAAAGCATCCCTGACAGATGGCCATCCAGCCTCTGTTTAAAGACCTCCAAGGAAGGAGACCCCACCACGCTCCGAGGGAGTGTGTTCCACTGCCGAACAGCTCTTACTGTCAAAAAGTTCCTCCTCATGTTGAGGTGGAATCTCTGTTCCTGGAGCTTGCACCCATTGCTCCGTGTTCCAGTCTCTGGAGCAGCAGAAAACAAGCCTGCTCCATCCTCAGCGTGACATCCCTTCAAATACTTAAACAGGGCTATCATATCGCCTCTAAACCGTCTTTTTTCCAGGCTAAACATACCCAGCTCCCTAAGTCTCTCCTCATAAGGCATTGTTTCCAGACCTTTCACCATTTTAGTTGCCCTTCTCTGGACACGTTCCAATTTGTCAATATCCTTTCTGAATTGTGGTGCCCAGAACTGGACACAGTATTCTAAGTGAGGTCTGACCAAGGCAGAATAGAGTGGCACTATTACTTCCCTTGATCTAGACACTATACTTCTATTGATACAGCCCAAAATTGCATTGGCCTTTTTAGCTGCCACATCACACTGTTGACTCATGTTCAACTTGTGGTCTACTAGGACTCCTAGATCCCTTTCGCACGTAGTCTCATTCAGCCAGGTCTCTCCCATCCTATATTTATGCATTTCATTTTTCCGCCCTAAATGCAGTACTTTACATTTCTCCGTATTGAATTTCATTTTGTTAGCTTTGGCCCAGCTCTCCAGTCTATCCAGGTCATTCTGAATTTTGATCCTGTCCTCTAGAGTATTAGCTACTCCTCCCAATTTGGTGTCATCTGCAAATTTGATAAGTATGCCCCTAATTCCCTCATCTAAGTCATTGATAAAGATGTTGAATAGCACTGGGCCCAGGACAGAACCCTGTGGCACCCCACTGGTCACATCTTTCCAAGACGAAGAGGAGCCACTGCTGAGCACCCTTTGGGTTCGGCCGGTCAACCAATTACAAATCCATTGAACAGTTAACTTGTCTAGCCCACATTCTACAAGCTTGTTTGCAAGAATGTCATGGGGAACCTTGTCAAAGGCCTTACTGAAATCAAGGTATGCAATGTCCACAGCATTCCCTTCATCTACCAAGCTGGTAACTTTATCAAAAAAAGAGATCAGATTAGTCTGGCATGACTTGTTTCTCTGAAACCCATGCTGACTTTTTGTGATTATGGCATTGCCTTCTAAATGTTCACAGACTCTCTGTTTAATGATCTGTTCTAGAATCTTCCCTGGTATTGATGTCAGACTAACTGGACGATAGTTGTTGGGATCCTCTTTTTTCCCCTTTTTGAAGATGGGAACAACGTTTGCCCTCCTCCAGTCTGCTGGGACTTCTCCTGTTCTCCAGGAGTTCTCAAATATTATTGCCAATGGCTCTGAGATTATATTTGCCAGCTCTTTTAATACTCTTGGATGTAGTTCATCTGGTCCTGGAGATTTAAATTCATTTAGATTAAGAAGGTATTCCTGTACTACCTCTTTACTTATTTTGAGCTGGATTTCCCCTATTGTGTCCTCTGTTCCATTCTCCTCAGGTTGGTCCTCCTTTTCCTTTTCTGAAAACACTGAGGCAAAGAAGGTGTTGAGTAATTCTGCCTTTTCTCTGTCCCCTGTTAGCATTTTGCCATCTTCCCCACGTAGCGGCCCTATCATTTCCTTCTTCCTCCTTTTGCTGCGGACATACCCAAAAAAACCCTTTTTATTGTTCTTAACCTCCCTAGCAAGCCTGAGCTCATTCTGCGCTTTAGCTTTTCTGACTTTACTCCTACACGTGTTCGCTATCTGTTTGAATTCTTCTTTGGTGATTTCCCCCCTTTTCCATTTCCTATACATGTTCCGTTTAAAACTTAGCTCCATTGAAAGTTCTTTAGTCATCCATCCTGGTTTCTTGAGACACCTCCCATTTTTCTTCCTCAATGTCTTGAGACACCTCCCATTTTTCTTCCTCTATAATTGCATGTAATAAATAGCCTAAAAGCTTACCAAATAGCCTGCTTATTTCCCCATATAAATCTCTTGAGATTCCAATACTTAAGAATGTTTAAGTGGTGTGTTGATGTTAAGTCTGCCTGTCTGGATTTCACCATCTACACAAGCTGGGCATCCAGGCAGCCAGAAGATGATTACAGGACACCAGATAGAATCCAGATTAGCTAACAAATGGCAAAGAACCCTCAATCCCTCAGTCTAAAGAGATAAGATGGGGAATTATGCCTGTTTCATGTGGCATGAACAAGTACAAGCAGTTAACATTGGACAGATTGTGCTTTTGTGTTTCCTCTCCATGTGTGTGCATAGCTTCACAAAGAAAAACAGTCCTAGTTTTGTTCAGACACAGACGTCCAAAAACTGTGAATCATGATGAGGAAACAAACACCATTTGGCATATGTATTACCACCATTTTCTTAGCCTAGGTTTCAGTTTGTCTCAGATTGTTTCAGGACTTAGCAGAGGTTCTACTAAAGATCTTCATTGGTGGTTGGTGGCTTCCATGTCAGTATGGTGGTGTGCCTGGTCCAGCTTTTAGTCTAAACCAGTGGTTCTCAAGCTTTGATCTTCCAGATGTTTTTGGACTTCAACTCCCAGAAATCTCAGACAATATGACCAGTGGTCAGAAATTCTGTGAGCCAAAGTTGCAAACATCCAGAGGACCAAAGGTTGAGAAGTGCTCATTTAAATTTTAAAGGAGCTATCCAATGTGCTGAAACTATTTGGTGGATAATACCTCTAAAGCTGACAGGAAGAAAATCAATTCAGTTGAAATGTGGTGCTGGAGAAGAGTTCTACCAATACCATGGGCTGCTAAAAAGACAAATGAATGGGCTATAGAGCAAAAAAAGCCTGAACTTTCAGTAGAAGCAAAGATGACTAAACTGAGTCTGTTGTAGTTTCTACACATCATGAGACAACGGTGACTCACTGGAAAAGAAGGTAAAGCCTAGTAAGATGGAAGACAGTGGGACAAGAGGGCCGTGGCAGGTGGACTGATTCAATCTAGGAGGCCATGGCCCTGAATTTGCAACACCTGATGAGGACAGTGGATGGCTGAAGATCTTGGAGGTCTCTTCTTCATAGGGTCAGTATGTTGAAGTTGATTTGACAGCAAAGAATAATGGCTAAGATCCTTTATCACATGTGATAACTTTATGAATCCATAGCTATGTTGCAGAAACACAACAAAATCCTGCTAGTGAAATGTGAAGGTCCAGGTATGAGTGCTTTGAAACACATCGGGCACTTCTGATGTACATCAGGCTGTTCTGATATGCATGGGGAACTTCTGCTGCACATTGGACACTCCCATTTTGCTCCAGCATTTCCTAGCTGGTGTCCCAAGGTGCCTTATGGAGCATCCCAATGCACATCGATGCCCATTGGACATTGGGGCCATGGTGCCTCAGTCACTCCACTGGCTAAGACTGCACAATAGACATCAATACATTGCAATGACATGACAGCCCCTAGGTGAATAAAAATGTTGCAAAACTAATCAATTCAATTGTGTACACATGTAAGGCCATTTATGAAGATGTTAAGTTCCAATCAGAATACCAGCCAACAACAACCACCTCTAAAGTTCAGACTAAAATGCAGAATGGATTTACTGCCCTACACATATGGAGGCCACCAGCTGCCACAGCTCATCTTCCAAGCATTTGGCTTGAACTTTGTAAGTGTGCTGGGTTGTGTCTTACTGTGAAGCTTTTCTGGAGGGACTCCCCTTCACTCTCCATAAATACATTATTGTTTCCATCAATAAAATGAATGTGCCATGGCTCTAAAGCATCTTCCGCTGCTGGCAGTCTCAGAATAGTCTTGGCTTATTAATTTAAAACATCTATGATCCTGGATGCCTTGATTCATAAAAATTTAAAAGTTAGATTTGGCAGTAGATGTGATTTACTGGCAAATGTGTTCCATTAAGACATGGAACTAAACCTTTGTTTCTTCTTTCCTCTCTCTCCCCCCTCTTCTAATAATCTGCTATTTCAAGTTTGTGTTTATAGGTTTTCAGACAAAAGAATAAGAATGGCATGGAAGCAAGAAAAGTACTTTCTAGCCCAATCAAGAGGGTAACAGTTCAACAATGTACATGTCTACTCAGAGGTGTCCAGCTATGGCCACCGCAATTTGAGAAGGATATTGAGGAGGAGGGTGAACAAAATGATGGAAGGACGGGAATCCATGCCCTATGAGGAGCAGCTTAGGGAGCAGGGTTTAGCCTGGAGAAGAGAAGGTTAAGAGGTGACATGATATCCATGTTTACATATTTGAAGGGATGTCATACGGAGGATGGAGCAAGCTTGTTTTCTGCTGCTCCAGAAACTAGGACACAGAGCAATGAACTCAAACTATAGGAAAAGAGATTCCACCTAAACATTAGGATGAACTTCCTGATGATAAGAGCTGTTTGGGAGTGGAATGCACTGCCTTGGAGTGTGGTGGAGTCTTCTTCTTTGGAGGTTTTTAAAACAGAGCCTGAATGACCATCTGTTGGGAATGCTTTGATTGTTTATTCCTGCAGGGCAGCGGGATGGACTAGATGGACCTTGTGGTCTCTTCCAATTCTATAATTCTTTGGTTCTATATTTTTAATTGGTGTTATGTTGCTTTTGAATTTTCTTTTCAGATGCAAAAAGCTTGGTTGGATTCATATTTTATTCATATTGAGTGAGCTAACTGTACTGTGTCCCAGCCCCCAATGTCCCTCTACCTCTCTTCCCTAGTCCTAGGAAGACAGTGGCTACAAACCTGTATTGGCAGCTCTTCAAGGGAGCTGTATATAATTCTATCCATAAAAACAGTTCCATATTCTAATACTGAAATCTAGTAATAAAGGGTCAACTGGCAACCACAGTATGGACCATTGGTTTCAAACAATATGGCCATCTTAAGGTACTTTTGGGAAGAGAAGAGTCCTTCATCACCCCATATCTATATAACTACAGAGATTAGGAACATCCTTGAATGTGAAATTGTGAATGGCTGATATTGATTAATGAGGGTCTAGCAGAATAAGAACATTATTGCTTGGAAAAATAAAGTAATTACAGATTTTATTTCAGCTGCATTCCCATTTGTGCTGTACAAGGTCATTTCATTGGTTGCATACACAAGGATGCAGACTTTCTAATGGAGGCACAAAGCCTTAGCAACAAAGGTCCCTGGAGTGCACGCATCAAGTGGTCAGACGCAGTTTTCGCTTGGCAGTGACACATAATGAGCTTAACCATTCTGGCCTGCCCAATTATTTTTTATATTGACAGTGTGCTTCTTTGCCTCAAGAGCCACACTGGGTTATTTTTAAAAAGCCAATGTTAAGAGAAATACATGCAGGGGCTGGGTCAAGTGGGCAAGTCTTACCCCCATCAGCTATGTTCAGGTCAGTTCTGCAGAGGTATTGGGGACTAGTCATACTAAGAGCTAATTTGAGAGCTTGAAGGGATGGAGAATGAAAGCTCTCACCCTTTCATGCACTCAGCTGTCTGAACTGTATTGAAATAACTGTCCAAAATGAAAATTTCCAATGGAGACCTATATAATGGGAAAATATTGAAATATGTTCCTTTCTAGGTTAGATTTATGTAGCTTGTGACCTTCAAGATGAATATGAGTTCACTCGGTATCCTGCTCTTAACTGTAAGCAACGTTGAGAAGTCCAGAGACCATGAGCTCTCATCAGTAGGAAGCCAAGAATCAGTAACCAAGTCAGGAGCAAGAGATAACTGGTGTCAAACAGTCCAGGGTCAAGAAAGCTGTAAACCAGAGTCAGGATTCCAGGGAGTATCTATAGCTGAGTAGTCAGCCGGGAAGACTGAGGTTCTCAACGAGGTAGCTGGGTGTTTGTAACTGACATTTCTAGGCAACACATTCAGCTGATGCCCAGATCTCACGCAGTTTCTAAGCTGAGCGTTCCTTAACTGTGCTTCTCCTGATGCCTTTATTGCAAGCTCTCACTTTGTCTGTGGGGAAGTTGCTATCGTGGCGAGGAAATATATCACTGCTGAATCAAAAATAAAAAGATTCAACATTGCCAGTGAATGTACCCAGGGGTAGCCATGTTGGCCAGGCCAGCAGAATACAAATAACATCCAAAATCCACAAAACAGCAATACCTCTATTGGGCCATCATGTGTTCTCTGCATTTTTGGTTGGCTCAATAAAGGTATTGGCCAAGTTGCACCTTTGTTAGAAAACCTGTCATTAAATGTTATACATTAAAAAGAGATGTTCTAAAAACAAAATAAACCATTTTAAAATCATGAATTAAAGAACAGAGACCTGCACATTGTTAGTCTGAAGTATTTTACCTGGTCTCAAGCTGAAACCTCATGTTATAATCGAATGCTACTGTGAAGGCTGACAGAAAAGCAACAGGTAGAAATGGGGTGCTCTTAGACCTTTGTCCCAGAAAATGGCTGCCAAGCCTGCCCCCCCCCAGTGGCCTCTCAAGCCAGAAGACTGGGATGAAATTGCTTCCCATTTGCAGAGGGAAATCAGTGGGAGTTGGCACAAAAGTACCTTTTCCTACCACCCCACGTGGAAATATTATACCCCCATTCTTATTATCTTGAAAACACCCAATTTGGGGAGATGGGCTTGTCAAAATATTGCATCATTTCAAACCTTTTCCTGGTTTTCAAATTTGTCCAATGTGTAAAGAAAAGTCAGAGAAATTACATTTTTGACTCTAGCTCCCAGAATCTGAGCATTAGCAACACTGGCTGGGATATTGTGGGAGTTGTAATCTCCCACAAAACATTTCTTTACTCTGGGCATAAATGAGTTTAAAGCAGCTTTCCCCAACCTTGTGCCCTCCAGATATCTTATACTACAACTTTCACAATCCCTCACCAGCATTGTCAATGGCAATTGATTAGAGGGTGCCAGGGTTGGATTGAGAGAGTCTAGGGCCAAGTCAAAGCTCTTGAAACACCCACAAGGTTGAAGGCATCTGGTTATCACACCTTGGTACCTAAATGCAATTAGAGGAAGCTAAACAACTCAGAGGTTTGTTCTTTTTAAAAAAAATGCAGAAATTCACTCAGCCACCAACAAATTATATTGTTGCCTTCTCATATACAGCAGGGGGATAAAAGAATTAACAAGCTTTGCTCTTTCACAGTTTCTGGTTCTGAAGTGTCCTTGAATTAGTCAAGGAGGTTTACATTATCCAGTTACTTTTCCTGCGTCTAACAAAAGCCAGCACCAATTTGGCCAACATCAGAAGCAATCCTGATTTTGATGGGAAAGAGATGGAGCCCAAAGAATTATATAGTGGGAAGGAGGTTGGTATCTTCCCAGCCATTCTGGAGAATGTTCCAGAATGTCATGGGGAGCTGAGGCCATTGCACTGCAAGCAAAGGAGGAAATAGCTTGTTCGAGACAGTATTGAATACCTTTTTATATAAGTGTGTAAACAGGACCTATGTAGAAATTACCAGGAGTTACATCAGCATTCCTTCCGCTTTAACAAAGAAGCAAACAAGCAAAAACTAAAAAAAGGCTATTTTCTCACAGTAGCACACGATTGCTACAGTGAAAATCCAAAATGGTAGTTCAAGGTGCTTGCCTTCCTGGCAAGCTCTGCCTCCTGCACACATCTGACCAATCATCTTTCCACTTTTGCTCATATTGGGAAAGAACATCAGTTTGCGTCACTTGTCCCAATGAGCAGGAATGCACATTTCACATGCTGTTTTTTTAAAAGTTCAGGGAAAGCCACGAAACCTTCCCCATGGAGTATATGGCATTTTTGGCTCTCCTCCCTCCAAACAGGGCAAAATGATGCAGGATCTTATTGGGACAAAAAGTATTCTCCTCATTTTCTATGAGGAGTATTTTCACCATTTAGACAACCCCATCAGCACACTGTAACACTGCAAGTTCAACAAGTCCTTCTTTTATGGTGACCCTAAGCTGACTCTTTCTTATTGATTTATTTAGAGCATTTATATCCTGCCCTTCAGCCAAAAAGTCTCCCAGAGCTCTTTACAAATTGTTAATTTGACAATACTCTGTCCTCAGGCTTGCAATCTAAAAAGATATG
This sequence comes from Gambelia wislizenii, assembly GCA_030847615.1. Taxonomy (NCBI): domain Eukaryota; kingdom Metazoa; phylum Chordata; class Lepidosauria; order Squamata; family Crotaphytidae; genus Gambelia; species Gambelia wislizenii. Next base: position 320,025,703 of record JAUMIR010000004.1, on the reverse strand, counting down.
TCACACAAGGGAAAGGAGATGGCTGATGGGGGAGAGGATTAAGTCCAGCAAATTCTGACTGCTGTTCTCTCCCTCAGAGGCCAGATCAATGGCAGTTTGTATGGAGGGAGGGTCTTTCTTCAGCCACTGGAATCAAAGCATTTGCCGCTGTCTTCCTCTGAGGCTGAGAGAGTGTGAATTGTCCAAGATCATAGAATCATAGAGTTTGAAGAGACTATGTGGGCCATTCAGTCCAACCCCCTGCCATGCAGGAATACACAATCAAAGCATTCCCGACATATGGCCATCCAGACTCTGTTTAAAAACCTCCAAAGAAGGAGACTCCACCACAGTCTGAGGCAGTGTATTCCACTTCCGAACATTACTGTAGGGAAGTTCTTCCTAATGTTTAGGAGGAATCTCTTTTCCTGTAGTTTGAACCCATTGCTCCATGTCCTAGTCTCTGGAGGAGCAGAAAACAAGCTTGCTCCATCCTCAGTATGACATCCCTTGAAATGTTTAAACATGGCTATCATGTCACCTCTCAACCTTCTCTTCTCCCAACTAAACATGCCCAGCTCCCTAAGCCACTCCTCCTAGGGTATTGCATCTAGACCTCCCACCATTTTGGTGGCCCTCCTCTGGACACACCCCAGCTTGTGAATATCCTTCTTGAATTGTGCTCTGACCAAAGCAGAATCGAGTGGCACTATTAATTCCCAGGGAAACCTAGAAGGTTTTCCTCAAAGAGTGGGGATGCTTATTCTGCCCATGCAGATGAGCCCTTAATTTGTTTTCCTAATAAATAGGAAAACAATAGGTTTATTTTATATCTTATTTTTAAACTCATCTGTATGTTAGTGGAACAGTCTGTCATTTTTTTTAAAAAAAAGTTGCATGCCTTTTCTTATTTTAAGTTATTTTAATAGTGTTTTTATACGTAATTTTTTAATTAATTACCATTGTATAGTGGTTTTAATGATGTTATTTTAATCTCTGTGGATTATGGATTAATGTTTTAAATGATGTTTGCCCCCCCCATCCTAATGGGAGAGGTGGGATACAAACAAACCACATTATTATTATTATTATTATTATTCATGGAAGAGAGGGAGAAAAACAGATGATGATAAAGGGAGAGACAACCTGTGGATTGCTTGTTTTATGTCTCCAGTAAAATCCTTCTCTCCCCCCAATCAAATCTTAATAACGTCTTTGCTTTAATTTCATCCATCACAAGTCTCTTTATAGCCTTGGTGAATGTTGTAAAATATGATTGCACTGTGTGGCTCTGTGGAGAAGGGCAAATTCTAAGAGAATCAGGTTTCATAATACAGGACTTTATCAAACCACCCTCCATAAATGTTATTTTGCTGGCATATTTTGAAGCATTTTTATGCCAGCAAAAGAACCCCCTTGATCAGATCTACCTTTAGCAGTATTAAAGAGGCAGCCTCAGCATAAGCTGAGCATGAACAGAGCTCCATTTACTTCCAGATTTGAGATCTCACTGATTCTCATGAGAAGATGTGAGAATGGCAAATTTAAAAAATAAAGCAAAATAAACACACAAAACGTAGACACAAGCACACTTTAAAAATCTCAAGTAAACTGGGGATTTTCATACAAAGAGCATCCCCTACCTGGCTGAAATTATATGAGATGAAAATGGCGCAAAGTTTCAAGCATTGGCAATGCCAGCAACAAAGTGCCACACAATATCAATTGACAGCTTGGCCTGTCAATAAAAAGGAGCCGCTTTTTGACAAGACATGATCATGAAAGTATGACATCATATGATATGTGCACCCTTTCACGTTCATTAGGCATCGTTATGAGTCCGTATTTGCCTGATATGATAAAGTCCAAAGCGAAGGGAGGAATTTAGCTTCTGAAACATTTAAATTCTGCAGTATGGGGCCAAACACAGATGTATGTAAGTGTGCAGCAGCCAATTGGTCTTGCAGGTGCTTTGGTATGTTGAAATCCCAACAGTGATGACAGGAATGCTGGGAAGTAACTAGTTACAAAAAACAAATTACCGGTACTTGTAATCAATTTGGGTCCCGAAAAACAAAGGTATAACCATGGCTGCTGACACATTGCAGAAATAATGCAGTTTGGGCACTGTTTAACTGCTGTGGCTCAATGCTATGAAATCTGTAGTTTTGTGAGATACAGTATTTAGTTTTCTCTATCAGAGAGCTCTGGTGCCACAAGAAACTACAAATCCCAGAATTCCATAGCATGGAGCCATGATAGTTTATTTCTATCACATTATTTCCACAGTGTGTCAGCAGCCCATGTCACATTAACATAATGGAAAATAAATTCGATCATTTCCAGTACACCTGTAATTTTTAAAGTTATGTTTATAGTTACAGGTATGTGGCCTCACTATATGGTGAAGAAGGAATACCATACAGTGCATTTGGTGGCTCATGTTGTGCTTCACACTGCTGCTTTGCATTCTTTTGGGGGAACTTTCCCTGTGGTTTGAACTGAGCTCCCCATAAGTTAAAGCCCCCCCCCCATTCATGTATCACACCTGTGCTTCCTTGGATGTATGCGTCCAATTACTCAGACATGTACTTATCTGACAAATTTTAAATGACATGAAAGTACTCTCTCTGGCTTTTCTTCGCAATCGAAGATTCAGGAAGGACTCATCCCGCACTTTCTGCAAGCACGCTGATGACTAAAAAGGCCAATCCGAGATAAACAAGTCCGGTTGCAGAAAGCACAGCACAAGGTCTCCTTGGGTGATGTTTCTGGGTTGTGATTCTTTCTGCGTTGTCGTTTCTCTTCAAGACTTGTTCAGCGTGAGTTCTCAAATAAAGCTGCAGCATTGTGGATAGTACGTCTCCATGCCTCCTGATGTGAGGCCAGGGCGGACCATTGTTGGTGATCAATTTGGCTGAGCCTGAGATGTTGTTTCAGGGAGTCCTTGTATCACCTTTTTGGAGCACCCCTCTTATGCTGACCCGTGGTGAGTTTACCGTACAGTACTATTTTGGGGAGGCAATGGTCCTCCATCCTAGAAACGTGCCCTGCCCAGCACAGCTGTGTTCTCAATATCATGGCCTCAATGCTGGTGATCCCTGCTTGCTCAAGGACAGCAACATTGGTCACATAGTCAGTCCAATGTATATTTAGGATTGTGCGTATAGAGTGCTGATGAAAGCATTTGAGGAGTCGTAAGTTTTGGCGATAGGTGACCCATGTTTCAGACCCATAAAGGAGAATAGACAGTACAATGGCTCTATACACACTGATTTTTGTGCTTCGCCTCAGGTGTTTATTACTCCAGACTCAAAGTACACAAAAACAATAACAATAAATTGGGTAATTAACAGTAGCTGTCCTTATTACTAACTTTTTATGTTTATAGTTAACTGGACTAGGAGGAAACACACCAGATATATGGTACTGATACTTCTCTTTCCTTCAGGTTTGTACCAGCCTCACACTAAAGACAAACAGAAGGAAGAGCCAAGATTACATCAGCTACTGTTAGCTAAAGGCAATGCTGCATAGACTTTTGGGGGAGAAGAGCCAAAGTGGTCATCATGATGGAACTATTCACACATATCATCCTAATCCTCCTCATACAATATTTTCCCGTGTATTGTGGCTAGCAATAGCAATAGCACTTCTGTTTCTATACTGCTTATCAGTGCCAAAGCACTCCCTAAGCGGGTTACAGTGTGTGTTAGCATATTGCCCCCATCAAGCTGGGTACTCATTTTACTGACCTATGGAAGGAAGAAAGGCTGAGTGAACCCTTGGAGCCTTCTAGGATCAAACTCACAACATTATGGCTGCAGTACTGGCATTTAACTCATGTGGCACCAGGGCTCCTTAATATACTGCACTTGGATACTTTGGACTTTTTCAAATGGAGGGAAAAAAACCCAAGGAGGTCGGGAGAAGAATGGCACTGTTCCGCTTACAGTGCCCCATTTCAGACGGTGCTGTCCTTCTCTCGACCTTCTCCTGTGCTTCCTCCATGCTGCAGGTGCCACTTTCTATTGATGGGGATTTTCTGTCAATAAAAGTGGCATGTTTCTCGCACCCGTAACACAGAGGAAATGTGGGGGAAGGTCAGGAGGAGGACAGTGTCATCTGAAATGGGGTGCTTTATGTGGAATAGCACCATTCTTTTCCAGGCTTCCTCGGGGTTTCCCCCCCACCACAATTTGAAAAAGTCCTTAATCTACATAGATGAACATGCAGATTTTCTTATGCATTCAACAAGATTGCCATCCAATACAATAGTTGTATGGCAGAATTTATATGCAACTCTGGAGGCAGAGATTTCTGTTCTGCCACCCTGCTATAGGATTTCAGCCCTACACACTTGGATGTACATTGAGGTGAGCATCAAATTTATACCCGTGGTTTCTGAAAGATGTAAACAATGTGGTTTCTTTTCCTACATGGATCATCTTAACTGGATCAGGCTGAGAGTACTATTATTGGTTATTTAGAATCTTTTATTTTTCATTTTTCTTACTAGGAATACCAGGTTAAGAAAGAAAGAAAGAAAGAAAGAAAGAAAGAAAGAAAGAAAGAAAGAAAGAAAGAAGTCTGCTTCTTTTTCCTCTCTGTTTGGATTCTTTGTTTTTGTTTCTTCTTCGGGCAAGACCTCTAGTCCAGAACATTAAAGATTAAAGCCATGGATGTCAAGATTTGATTAAAGCTCAGTCCAAGCAACTCTACAGGCTTCTTGTTTCTTCTCAGATGAAAAATAAATAAAATAAATAGTACTGAATCCAGTGCCAAGTGGAAAACATTATCACCTCTTTCAAGACCGGGGTCAAGGTGAAGCAAATCCTGTGATGAAATGTCAGGAAGGAACATAAATCTTACACAAATGTTCAGCAAAAGCACATGTTTCTCTTCCTTGACAGATTGACTTTGGCTAGAGCACTATGAATCTTTCACAAATCCTTACCCAATTGATGACTTCCAGTGCCTATGCCTATTCACTAGCACCTTTTCTGAGGTAACTGTCTGCCTATCTATCTATCTATCAATTCATGACCCATCTTTCTCTTGCTGAGGGACCCAAGGTAGCTTACAATAATTTAGAACAGAAGTTGACTAAAATGCTATATTGCAAAAGTTAAGAAACAATCAAACAACCACAGTATTAAAAGCAGGTAGTTAAAAACAAATTAAAATAAATTTTAAACATCATTCAAACATTAAAACATACAGGATAAAAACACAACACTCCAATTTTCACACTATTCTGCCATATGATTAAAAATCAATCGAAGGCCTGCTTAAATAAAAAGCTCTTAACCTGCAGGCAAAAAGCATTTTAAGATCCTTAGAGGAGTGCTGTGCACTCTCCCGTGTTCTGACCAAACATGCCTATGATGGTGGTGGAACAGAAAGAAAAAAACCCTCAAGGATCTTAAAACTTGGGCCAGCTTACATATGCATATCTGGTGTGTAGCTCTGGAGGGGGGATAAGGGCCTTGCCCTCATCCTATCAGGTCCCTGATTTCTAGCATTGCTGAGAGCAGGACACTGAAAATCATGAAGTTGAAGGCTTTTATGGCCAGCATCCATAGATTTTCCTTGGTATTTTCCTGGGCTGTGAGGCCGTGTTCTGGAATAGTTTCTTTCTGATGTTTTGCCTGCATCCTCTCAAAAGGGAGATACTGAAGGCACAATTTCAAACAGTACCACTGAGGAAGAAAAATGGGAGGTGTCTCAAGAAACCAGGATGGATGATAAAAGAACTTTCAACAGAGCTAAGTTTTAAATGGAACATGTATAGGCAATGGAAAAAGGAGGATATTACCAAAGAAGAATTCAAACAGATAGCGAACACGTGTAGGAGTAAAGTCAGAAAAGCTAAATGAGCTCAGACTTGCTAGAGAGGTTAAGAACAATAAAAAGGAGTTCTTTGGATATGTCCGCAGCAAAAGGAGAAAGAAGGAAATGGTAGGGCCACTATGTGGAGAAGATGGCAAAATGCTAACAGGGGACAGAGAAAAGGCAGAATTACTCAACACCTTCTTTGCCTCAGTGTTTTCAGAAAAGAAAAAGGATGATCAACTTGAGGATAATGGGACAGAGGACACAATAGGGGAAATCCAGCACAGAATAAGAAAGAGGTAGTGCAGGAATACCTTCTTAATCTAAATGAATTTAAATCTCCAGGACCAGATGAACTACATCCAAAAGTATTAAAAGAGCTGGCAAATGTAATCTCAGAGCCATTGGCAATAATCTTTGAGAACTCCTGGAGAACAGGAGAAATTCCAGCAGACTGGAGGAGGGCAAACGTTGTCCCCATCTTCAAAAAGGGGAAAAAAGAGGATCCCAACAATTATTGTCCAGTTAGTCTGACATCAATACCAGGGAAGATTCTAGAGCAGATCATTAAACAGAGAGTCTGTGAACATTTAGAAGGCAATGCCATAGTAAATTTGTACAGAAGTTTTGGGAAATGGTTTTCATAGAAATAGAGAATATTCTGAATAGAAATATAGAAAGGAAATCGAGCATAGCATTGATGTCAATTTATAATGGAGAGAATGGGAACCAAGCAGAAAAGGATTTAATAACAAATTTATTAACGGCAGCAAGATTAATTATAGCAAGACATTGGAAAATGCAAATAAATGTACAAGTGGAGGAGTGGTATAAAGAAGTGTGGAAGATGGCAATAAATGATAAGTTAACATGTAGAATCAAAGTAAGAAGAGGAACTTGGAAAGAAAGTGACTTTGATAAAATTTGGAAAGTACTTGTTAAAAAAGTATTACAGACAAAAGATGGGAGGTTACCTCCATGAGAAGAAATGAGATTCTGGAAAGATTAGGTAAGGGATAATGGCTCCGGTGAAGGGGAGCACTGAGGTGGGGGGGGTAGGGGAATTAATATTTTTGAATAGAATTATAGTAAAGAATCTATGTTAACTTTTGAAATTAATTAATAGAAAAATTGTGATGTTTATAGTAATTTTATGTGTTATAATAACTAAGTATTGATTGGATAATATAATGTATGATTATAAAATTAATAAAAATATATTTTTTAAAAAAGAAGGCAATGCCATAATCACAAAAAGTGTGATGCAGCAGCTAAAAAGGCCAATGCAATTTTGGGCTGCATCAATAGAAGTATAGTGTCTTGATTAAGGGAAGTAATAGTGTCACTCTATTCTGTCTTGGTTAGGCCTCACCTAGAAAACTGTGTCCAGTTCTGGGCACCACAATTCAAAAAGGATATTGACAAATTGGAGCGTGTCCAGAGAATGGTGACTAAAATGGTGAAAGGTCTGGAAACCCTGCCTTATGATGAAAGACTTAGGGAGCTGGGTATATTTAGCCTGGAAAAAAGCCTGGAAAAAAGATGGTTAAGGGGCGATATGATAGACCTGTTTAAGTATTTGAAGGGGTGTCACATTGAGGATGGAGCAAGCTTGTTTTCTGCTGCTCCAGAGACTAGAACATGGAACAATGGATGCAAGCTCCAGGAGCAGAGATTCCACCTCAACATTAGGAGGAACTTTCTGACAGTAAGAGCTGTTTGGCAGTGGAACACACTCCCTCGGAGTGTGGTGGGGTCTCCTTCCTTGGAGGTCTTTAAACAGAGGCTGGATGGCCATCTGTCAGGGATGCTTTGATTGTGTATTCCTGCATGGCAGGGGGTTGGACTGGATGGCCCTCGTGGTCTCTTCCAAATCTACAATTCTATGATTCTATGGATGCCAGCCACAGATGCAGGTGAAACATCAGAAAGACACTATTCCAGAACATGGTCTCATAGCCCGCAAAATACCCAAGGAAAATCTAACACTGAAAATCATTCATTCCACTGTTCCTACTGCCTTCTACCTTAGCAAGCATTATTGTCTTTTCTAGTGAGTCATGTCTTCTCATGATATGTCCAAACTATGAAGCTCTCAGTGTTGCCATCTTGGTTTCTAGGCAGAGTTTAGCCTTGATTTGCTCTAGGACCTATTTACTTTTCTTTTTAGTAGTCCACACTATCTGTAGAACTCTTCTCCAGCACCACAGTTCAAATCAGTTGGTTTTCTTCCTATCAGCTTTCTTCACTTGTCCATATTTCACAACCATACATAGAAATGGGAAATACAGCGACATGGACAATCTTAATCTTATTAGTTAGGATGTTATTAAGGACTTTTTCGAATGGAAGAAAAGTAACGCAAGCAGCGTCGCCAGGTTGCGACACTGCTGCGCAAGAGGGCGCCAGTTTCAAATGACTCTGGGAAGGAAAAAATCACGCTCAAATGTCCCAGTGGTACTGCAACAGTACCGCTGGGAAGAGCATCATTCGAAACTGGCGCCCTCTTGCGCAGCAGCGTCGCAACCTGGCGATGCTGCTTGCGTTGCTTTTCTTCCGTCCGAAAAAGTCCTAAGTTAGACTTACACCCGTGTAACTGTTCCCCATTCACATTTACAATCATGGTACCATTTTGATGATTGTAAATGCCCCAGAAACCAACAGGGCAGTGCAGGATGATGTGCCCAGCCCCCTCCTGCCTGCAAGCAATGCTATGAACAAGAATTGTGACAAAACCCTGCAAGGGTCCCTGCTTCTGCTCCTTTCACTGTCACTCACTGGTGGGAGGGGGGCAGTCATGTCATCCTGCAGCACCCTGCTCACCACTACTGCAGAACTCCATCACCCAGGACAGCTGCAAAGCTCTTCAGGTTCTGTGTAAAAAAAATACAAACAAGATGTGAATGTATGGCAAGCTATTCAAATGGCTATTTGCACAAACATGTGTCATTCGGAAGGGGGCAGCAAAATCCACCACAGTCTGTGTGTACGGATTTTCCAAAAAGTTCCGTACAACTTCCAAATGTGCAATTGTTCAAATACTCACATTTGCACAAATAATAATAATAATAATAATATTTATTTATACCCCGCCCCTCTGTTAAAAACAAATGGGGCGGCTTCCAACAATTAAAATGATACAATGCTGACTAAAAGCACCACCCACCTCCATAAAAAGACATTAAACAATATAAAATTAAAACCACCTAAATACAGACAGGCAGTACAATCTGGTTGGCTAGACGAGGATGGGGGCAGGGCTAGCAAAGAGGGATAGCAGCTGTGGCCACCATGTTGGATTTTCAGCTAAGCGAGTGTCTGGTAAGTTGATCAAATGATGATTTTATACTCTTTTTTAATTTTTTCGGTCTTTGTAAATATGGAGTGTTGCTTGTGCACACCCTGAGAAACTGTTCTTTTAAAAAAATTGTGGCAGCAGATTTAAAACCACAAGTAAATCATTTGCAGCTGCCATCCGGCTAGGAGGTCATGCAGAATTGGGGGGGGGCTCTTTTGGCCTAGTAGACAGGTCGCATCATTGCAAATGCCTGCCTTTTCAGACGTGTTCATATTCTACCCCCCTTGTATAAACATGACCTAAGGGGTCAGAGCAGGGGATGGAGTGTAACCACAATATCATAACTATGTCATGATTCTATGTCCCTGATCCAGGTTCTCAGCCAGGGCTTTGAAGAAGGTGTGTATCCGTTTAATTCTACAGTTTTAAAATGGCTTTTTAATTATTTTAATTGTATGGTTTAGACAATAATAATAATAATAATAATAATATTTATTTATACCCCGCCCCTCTGTTAAAACAATCAGGGCAGCTTACAAAAATTAAAATACAATACAGATAAAAATCCCTAAACACCCCCCACCCCCACAAAAAATATTAAACAAATATAAATTAAAAGCAACTGTCTAAAATCACATTTAAAAACAATAAATACAATAAATATCCAGTGGACTAAAAGAGGCCAGGATCCCCTGAGGCCAGGATCTAATTAGGAAAGGTCTAGATAGTTTTAATATTGCTAATATTTTAATTTAGTTTTAATGTTGAGCCATTGTATGCATTTAGCTATACTGTATTCCTTTAAAATGAGCCCCAGTTGAAGCAAAAGGGTGAAGTATGAAGGATAAGGGGGGGAGCTTTCTGGCCATTAAAATGCCCTCCCTTCCCCCAAGAGTAATTTTACATTTCCTTTTATCTCAGTTTGGAAAATGGAAGAATCTACCAAGTCCATTCAGCTGCAATCAGCCAAAGTGGGGCAGCTAGCTCATTCTAAAAACAACAACCCACATCACCATTCACTTAACATGGCCTAATCACTGGACCAACTACTGGCAGCCTATTACGCTGATGCCTTTGAAGGAAGAACTGATGATACATGTTGTATTTGTGCTGTGTGTATCTTCCCAAGGATTATGCTTCCGAAAGCTCTATTGCTAACAGAAAAGCCATTATTTCTGTTATGAGTATGTCTGGCCTCACCACAGTGAATGAGTGAACAAAGTCTTTGTCAAAAACAATTTGAAGGGTCTTAATGCAACGTGGAGATGTCCATGCAACACAACTGCAGAAAGGAGGTAAAGAGAGCTCGCAAATGTGCATTTTTTTCCCCTATTACACCTCTTAGAATCCCCCAACCAGCACAGCCAATAGCCTTTCTTAAAATTAATTCTTAATTAGAACGAGGGGGACAGATTCATTGTCACAGACACCTATACTGTAATTAAAATTCATTGAATTAATTATGTTAAACCACTTACTGAAAATTCACACTCTTTGGATTCATGCTGACTGGTGGATTTTGAGAGCTGTAGTCCATACAGGATAATATGTCCAAGCTCAAGAGATCAGTGCCCGAAATGTTTAGTTGGGGGTGAGCCTTGAACAATGTGCAAGATTTTTTATTTGTTACTTTTTGTTGTGCTGTTGTGCTTTGTAATGGCTTATGTTTTTCATAGAATCATAGAGCTGGAAGAGACCACAAGGGCCATCCAGTCCAACCCCCTGCCATGCAGGAACACACAATCAAAGCACCCCTGACTGATGGCCATTCAACCTCTGTTTAAAAACCTCCAAAGAAGGAGACTCCACCACAGTGTCGAACAGCTTTTACCATCAGGAAGTTCTTTAACAGGTTTAAAAATTTTAATCACTTTTTTAACTTTTGTATTTAAAAAAATAAACTCTTTTTTTTTTAATCTTCTGTAAGCCACCTTGAGTCCCAAGCCAGGGGAAAAGGCAGGACATAAATACACATAAGAAGAAGAACCACCACCATCATCATAATCTGTACAGCTTGAATACTGAAAGGGGGAGAGAGACAGAGAGAGAGCAGGAAGACTTTCTCCAAGTTTGAGAAAATCTCTGGAGAAAATCATTGAGAAAATCATTCTCTGAAGGTGTTCTCCAGAGAGACCAAAAAATTCTTACAAAACACACAACTACAGGTCTATTATGTAATACAAAGGCCACAGAGTGGATCTAAACAATAATAATGTCTAGAACCTTGTTGGTGACATACACACATACAACATAGAATAATACACATGTATGTCTTGCTTTGGGGGCATATTCAGTAGCTTCATGTGCAACATCCAAATGTACACATTGGCAGGCTGGATTGATGCATTTATAGAAAACCAGAAGTGGTCAGAATTCATGCCCAGTTTTTTTTAATGTCCAGTTTTGAGTCACTTTATTTTCAGCCATTTGTTTTCCATTTGAGTGGGTTCTAAATGGAGAAGTATATATTAGACCAAATCACCATGTTTGGGGTACATTTGGACAGCATTTGGGATAATTTTTGGATGATTTTCACTATTTGTATCTTTGGGATTATCCTGCAGTCACAGAAGGCTGCAAAAGGGGGTGGGTGGGGAGTTTCTCAGTTACCCCACATTCATTTGATGACTCCCCCATATTGATAAACCCTACAAAAAATTAACAAATGAAACAATCAGCCACCCCTAATCCAAATTACTTCTGCCCATGTCTGATCTCAAATTTGCTAATACTTTTCTGTAGAGCCAAGGTGGGCAACTTGTAGCCCTCAATAGTACAATTATTATCACCCTCAATATTATCTTTTCAGGCCTAGTCTTATGTGAGTTGCCAAGCAACAACGTACGGAGGGCTGTGTGTTTTAGGATTACAGAGTATTCCAGAAGTACATGTAATGTAACCTTCTAGAATTCACTTACACAAATCATGTTTTTTTCATTGCAATAAAACTTTTCTTCCCATGGAAAAGAATTTCCTACTTTATATATCTCTTGGAGCAGAATCTCCTTTCTTCCCCAAGTCACTGGGGATGAGAGCTTTACATAACCTAAGACAATCCCTGAGAGTTTTTGATTTCCTATCATTAAGCTTCTGGGCAAGCTTTCAGTATGGTCTCTGGTCAATAGAAACCAAAGTGAATGGCTAATAAACGTCTTTTTTGATTGAGAGTTTTAGTCCCCAACCCGTACACGTGGCTCAGTTTGATTAGGAATCTACAGCCATTCTTTAATTATAAGGAACCTAATGAGGCAGTAATTAATTTACATTGTAAGTGAGCCCTCTGATCAATCAGAGCATTTACCATAAATCCAATTATTCCCTGATAATTAGATGGTTTAATCAATAATTGCCTCAGGGAATATTATTCAGCTGCAGTATGTCTCTCCTCTGCCTCTTGCACCTCAGTGGGAGTCCACAGATGTAGGTGTTCTTGACATTTTCAATTCTACAGCGAAAAAGATGAGCTCTTTTTCTCTATGGGATTTGTAGATTTTGTCAGGAGGAGCAGGTGTAAGCTGAAAGTGACCTCGTGAAGACAGGACCGTGCAAGTCAAGCAGTGTGTACACCTTCTGCTTCACACATCATCCTACAGTCCAGCAAATAATGTGACACCATCTTGACACCCTGAATTTTCCTTGAAACTGACTATGATGAACTTTCACTGCTGTCAGATGCCTGGATATCCTTTCAGTGCTTATAGATTAGAAACATACAACGCAAAGCATACAGAACTATGAGGAGGATTTCCTCCTCTGAACAAGAGATTGCATAACCAGATAAAGTGACCATCACTTTAAAATAAAGTCAAGTTAAGAACATGTGAATCTTATTTAAACTGATGTCTTTAGAACCAAACTACATGTCAGTCATGGCTGGTGGTTTCTTGTTCAGTGGAGGCGTGAATCTCCTTGGAATTTTTATTGGAATAAGACCATTCTACTAAAAAATACACCCGACCGCAAAAGGCCATAACAACAAGGCAAAAATAATACTAATTGTTTTCCTCTTTTCTTACTAATACAAAAATAAATCTATCCTAACACTAATGTATTTTTCCTCTTAATCTAAACACACTATTATCACATTATATTTACACATTACAATTATACCCATTTGGTAATTAAAAAATCAATAAAAGATTAATTAAAAATAATAATACAAAATAATACAAAAATACTAAAATAATAAAAAAATAATAATAAAATATGTATTTAAAATATAATTTTATGTTATTGCTGGGGTCGTATCACTAAACCACAGCCAAAACTTTTTCCAACGATAGCTTGGCAATTTCTCTTTTTCACTCAGAGCTAAATTTTCAATTACGTTCTTCACATAATAGGCAGTGCCTTTTACATCCTGCAGATTTTGACTTTTCACCTCCTAACCCTAACATCACATAGAGGTTGACCAGGCGCACTGTGGACCAGGGCACTTTTCAAAAACTGTCAGCCACAGAACCAGACTCCTTCCTCTTCCTCTTTTGGCCCACTGACTTTCTGGGTCCCCTGACACCCTCTGGAGGTTCAGTCCCTGAAAGTATTGTCTCCCAAGCCTGCTGTGCCAAATCTGGCCAATCCAGGACCCGGGCCACCTCCTCCCATGTTTCCTGGGCACTCGGGCAGTCCTGGACAAAATGTCTGATCGTCTCCTTTTGTGCCACACCACTCAAAATCTCAGCCTTTTTACATTTCAGACGAGGACAAGTTTGCTCATCCTCTGCGGTCCATGGTTTCTTTCCCCTCAGATTAAGAACCTCAAGTCCCACAACTTTTTGGGGACCCTTTTGTCCATGAAATACTCAATTGGGTTAGTCTGGTGATTTAGGTATTCTGATAAATCTAGTTTGGCCTGACGCTTTTGCAAAAACGGGTTAACATAAATCTCTTCCACTATTTTCCGTACAAACTTCTCTTGATGCTCTGACCTGGTCTGTCTTCCCCCTTCAACTCCTCAGCATGAATTTTATATTTCTTTATGTAAAAAACAAAGTCTTTCAAATAATCTGGTGCTTTCAATTTTTGGGGGGTCTGGGTTTGAACTTTAAAGGGGCTATCCAAGGTGCTGAACCTTATCCCCAAAATAGACTCATAATCTCAGGCAGCTCCTTTTAAGTTCAAACGGAAAGAAAAAGATAGGTTCGGAACCTTGAATAGCTCCCACGAAGCCTGTTCTGCTGACATGAAAGCTACCAATCACCCCCGCTGCATACCATGCATAATTCCATAATTTGTCTTCCCACTCTTTCATACAGATGGTCCTCCAAAGGAAAAGCATCCATAAATGGAAGGCCAGTGGTGGTAGTGATGGTGGCATAGGGGAATAGGCTTTTAGACTGTTTCTCCACTCAGAATCCCAACCCCTCCAAGCTGTTACCGGTGCTAGTTCAGAATGAGGGTAATGTCATGCAGGAAACATTGCCATCCCTTTGAATTGGCTTTGTTTTTTTCCTCAGGGAAATCATTATGTATTCAGTTTTAATATGCTTTGTGACAATATCAACATTTCTAAGCAGGACGAAGAAGCTGGAATGAGTGCAAGGCAGGATGACCACGATGATAACAGGTCTGGAAACCAAGCCCTGTGAGGAACAGGTTAGGAGCTGGTTAGGTTTAGCTTGAAGAAGAGAAGTCTGAGAAGGATATGATAGCCATCTTTAAATGTTTGAAAGGATATCTGGTAGAAGATGGAATGAGCTTGTTTTCTATTGCTCCTGAGGCTAGGGCATTATCCAAGAAACTGCAAGAAAAAGATATTCCAGCTAAATATTAGGAAGAACATCTTAACTGTTTGACAGTGGAACAGACTGTCTTGAAGGATGGTGGACTCTCAAGTCTTGAGAAATCATTAAACATAAGTTGGATGGCCTATTTTGGAAGTCCTTTAGTTGTGAATTCCTGCATGCATGGCAGAGGTTGGACTAGATGTAGTGAGTTCCTTCCTACTCTATGATGCTATGATTCTATTATTGTTTTGAAAAAAATCTTTCTCTTTTCAGAGGGCAAAGTGGTTTGGGGGCAGATTGTTGAATGGACAAAGGGCTGATAGGAAAGTGGTTATCTCTCCCCTGCCCTTCCAATCCTGCATTCATGATTTCAGAATTCTACAGATTGCAACAGTGTTACCTGAATAATGCTGGGAAGGTGACAGTGGCTGATGACCTCATGGGTGGCAAAATGGGAGCCAAACATATTTTGACTTTTTGCAACTACTCCCCCAAAATAATAAAAAGAATTAAGGCCACTTAGTTAAGTCTATTTAAATAAGTAAGGTCTTCTGGACCACCTACCCCAGTCTGATGGAGAGATTATCCACCCATGCTCCAATCATGTTCCACCCATACAGTTGATGCCCATACAGTCAAGTAGGTTTTGGGGGAGTTACAATTGTGGCAATAGTGTTAAAATCATGACTAAGTAGAGCTTGTGAATATGAAATAAGTAACTAGACTTATTCATTCTTAAATGTTCCATATTTACCATATCATGGTCAACTTCCATGATTAGAAAATCGCTAAATATAGTGCTGCAGCCTCCCAGCTCTTCTGCAACAGTATCGGTAGGGGGACAGCATCATCCGAAATGGACCCCCTGCCGCGCTGCAGCCTCGCAACGGGGACGAGGCTGCTTCCGTTACAGATCGCCATCCAAAAAAATCCTACATTGGCCAATTAAAATCAACCCAGTTGAAATGTGGTGCAGGAGGAGAATTCTATAGAATTCTATATAGGAGAATTCTATAGAATTCTATATAGGAGAATTCTATAGATTACCGTGGACAGCTAAAAATACAGATTAATGGTTCTTAAAGTTCAAATACCTGGAAGGCACCAGATCCCACCTCATCTTGGAAGCTAAGCAGGGTCAGTCCTGGTTAGTACCTGGATGGGAGGCTGCCAATGAATACCAGGTGCTGTAGGCTATATTACAGAGGAAGGAACTAGCAAGACCAACTCTAGAGCCACTTAATGGTGCTCTGCTTACATAAAGGAAATAATTTGTAATATGGCTTTTTATAGAGTATCCTATGCAGAAAAAAACAGATCTTTGCCCCAAAGGTTTACATGTTACACAAGTAGATACTTCTGAGACCAGAAGTAGAGGAGGAAGATAATTGCACTGGGGGTGGACAATAACTACAAGAAGCAAATGTGAGCCAATACAGAGCTCTCAAATAAGACACAATGAAAAGACTGGCCATGATTACCTATAATCCAGGTGGACCAACAATGTGAACAAACATCTGATTGCAGAAATGTTGTTTGGATCTTTCTTTCAGAATAACCCTCAGTTCCCTTGAGAACTTGAGGCACACTCCCAAGACAGTGGAATTAGATGCTCTTCTGGTACATATTTTCCAGTCTGAATCTGGGAGTTTCAGTTCCGCAGTCTTCAACTACCTGTCAGTGAAGTCATGCAATATGCACATCAGACTGAATGATAATAGCATTTTGGGTGGTTACTCACAAGAGGAATGGCTCCAGACACCTGCCTCATTTTCTCTGAGGTACATCAGGGAAATTATACAGTCTATGGAGGTGCGCTTGGGTTGTGATGAAAAGCTCCTTTGGTGAAAGTATGTCTAGCTCTCTAGATGGCACAAAACATCAATCTGGTATCTACCAGTTTGCTAATGTTGCAAGAAGGAAGCAAGCATACGCATCCATGGACAGTGTTGTGTTATCTCAGAGAAGCGGGGAACCCAGTGGATATTGTTGTTGTTGTGTGCCTTCAAGTTGTTTTCAACATATGGTGACCCTAAGGTGACCCTAACATGGGGTTTTGTTGTCAAGATTTCTTGGGGGGGGTTGTCTTTGCCTTCCTCTGAGGCTCAGAAAGTGTCCAAGGTCACCCAGTAGGTGTCCACTGCTGAGCACAGATTCGAACCCTGTTCTCCAGAGTCGTAGTTCAACACTCAAACTGCTACATGACACTGGCTCCCTAGTGGATAAATTGCACTAGTTTTATAGAACCTCTTTTCAGCTTCCATTGACATTCCTCAGGCTACAAATACCTTGTTTTCTCAGGTTTAGTTCCCAAGTGACAGAGGCAACAAAGGTTATGCAAGGAATAGTAGGAGGTGCACTACAATTGTTTTCAGCTACCCATTCCCCCCAAAGAGTAATCCAATAGGTCTATATTGGATCAATGGAACTTACATAAGTGTTGATTTACTAAGGTTAAATGTTGATGAGTTTACTCTAGTTAGGACTAAGTTCAGCACCATTTAGTGGGCTTTGGGATTCCCACTCTTATTCTATTAAAAAATGAACCAAAATGAAATGTAAAATAAATGTAGTCCTGTCCAGGGTCATACATGGTTAAACACCAAGCTAGGCAAAAAATCCAGAGGGGTATTCCAAGGCAAGGTCACAAGTCGAAGGCAAAGTCCAAGGTAGCAGGCAGACAGTCATGAAGCACAGTATGGTGTGGCTTTCACCCAAAAGGATTGGTTGTCAGCCATGCTCTTCCAGAGGAGGTGTTACTTATTTATGTTCCAGCTGAGTCTCACAGGTGATTTCCTAATTGCATTGTGCTTGGTATATAACCTCTGTGACCGCCTGAGAATGAAGCTTGGTAAGTCTGTACTCTGTTCCTCAGGGGTTTGTGGCTATTGGACATTCTGTTGCTCAGATGAACAAGCCTGCTGGACACTCTGTCCCCCAGAGGTTTGTAGCTGTTGCTCAGAGCTGTTGCTCTGTTCCTCAGAGTATTGTGGCTGCTAGTCACTCTGTTCCCCTGGCCCTAGCCCTGGCATGCTCTCTGGGCTTTCAGGCTGTTCATCACTATCTTCCAAGAGGCAGGGCATGACAGGATCCCTCCTTGCTTCTGCCTGAGTAGAATGGGACCTGTAGAGACCATATGTACTAGCTACCATAACCCATTGACTTTAATCTCCTTGCAATGTAACTCAGTGGGAAGTTACATACTTTCTACTTGCTGCAGAGCTTTTTCTCCCCCCACCCCTATGGGGAGTGAAATCAAGCAAAGCACATGAAGAATGTGTGGAAGAAAGGAGAACTTTAAAGGAAGTCTTATGCTAAGCCAGGATCTACATAGCAAAAGGATATCTCTTTACATGAAAGGCACCTTCCCTTCAGGTACACTTAGGAGTTACACACTACAGAATAGTCTAGATCATATTCTGCCAAGGTCACCAATATAACACAAGCCCTGATACAACCAAACAGTCCCTAGCTACTCATGAGGAGATGGAGTTCTGAGTCTCTGGATGTTCATGTGGGTTGGGAGCCTGGGTTCTTCAGCCCAGTTTCTATCACGCACCCCCTTTGCTGGGATGTGAGAAATCCCCCACCAGCTGTTGTCTCTCTTTGTTCTTCTCCCTGCCTTGCGGTCTTGAAGCATTATCTATAACTTCTTCATAGAAGCATCTCAAAGTTTCCTCCAGCTGGTCATCTTCATTGGCCAGCCATCTCCCATGGGCTCTGATGTTCCCCTGACACTGACTCCCATAACTTTAAACTCAGCACTTCATTAAACCGTTGTTTATCCCCTTGGCTGTGCTGCCCAGATAATAGGAGGGTCCATTATCTCAGAGAGAAATCTGCATTCCATTTCCCGTGGTCTCTTATCATTGGTCATGCTGGCTGAGACAGAGTGGCGTTGGAGCAGAAACAACAGCTGGAGGACCACAGGTTTAAGATGTATCTTTTCCAGCCATATCTGAAGACATGAAGGATTGAAACCTAGACCTTTTACATGCAAGTCATGCACATTGCCAGTGAGTTATTGTCTTTTTCAATCTCCATGCTCCAGATCATCTTAACAGAAGGAACTCACCAAAGCAAAATGGTTTGATTCTAAAATTCTTGCCTTCCTTCCTTGATGACTTTGGTGCTGACCTTAAGTATAAAAATGTGCTCTCGTAGACTTCAGGCCCATCTATACAACCCCCCCCCCAACACACAAATGAAGTTTCCTGCAGTATTGGCATTTTGCAGCAGCTGCAACCTTCATATATATATATATATATATATATATATATATTAGCCCCCACAAGGTTTGCATGCTCACTAGTAAAGATGGCGGCCATGAGTGATTTACTCACCTTTGTACCTACCTCAACTTGCCACCGCCAGACTTTTTTTAAAAAAAAAAGATGTCCAAGGTGCAATAGAGCGATTTTTCAATTTAAAAGAAAAGCAAAAAACCCCCCACCCCAAACCCCTTTCTTGCCTTAGCACTCACTCACTGAGGTGGCAATCCAACATGGTGGCAGTGGGCACTTGCCCTGTTAGCAAGCCCTGCCCCCATGCTCATCCAGCCAATCAGATTTGTGCTTCTTCTCCTATGGAAAAGCGATTCATATTGGATCACTTGTCTCAACGAGCAGGAATGTACACCCCCCATCTAGTTTTTTTTAAAAAAAAACTATGGGAAAAGCCACAAAAGCTTTTCCCACATAGTTTTTTATATTTTTGTCCCCACCCCTCCTTCACAAAATGGTGAAATAACACAGCTGGCCATTTAGACAGGCAGGCTTTGCCTCACATTCCATGAGGAGTTTTTTCGCTGTTAAGACACCCCCTTCTCTTGTCCACCTTAATGTCACCTGGATGCCTACAGCCACTAGGAGTGGGTCAAAGCACAGTGTCTTCTGCCTGAGAAAATGTATCTGTGCAGAGAGAACATCTCTTAAGAACAGGGCTCCCCATGGATACAGATGACACTTCCCAGTGATGGCTCTTTTGATCACAGTCACTGGATAAGTTGCCAGTGAATCACAGAAATCTCTGCTGAAAACACTCTATAGAGAGTCCTGCTCATCTGAAATATTTCATGTATGAGTGCATCCTTAGGGAGCATTGGATGTCGGGATGTAATTCTTCACTAGGTTTCTTATCGAAGGAAGCAACCAGTAATTTTAGCAATTTTCTGAGAAAGTCTTCAAAAAGTAAAATATTAATTACTACACAGAAAAAGCTGTTTCCTGTGCAGAAAAAGCTGCTTTCTATGCAAATCACACATATGCAAATTTTGCACAAAATATGTCCACAAGCACAGCAATTTCTGCACAGGAAACAGCTTTTTCTGTGATGGAGATGTGTAGAAAATGATGTTTCTTGCACACAAAATGCTGTTTTCTGCACAAAACCACCATGTGGAAATTTTGCAAAGAATTTCATCAATGCAGGATTTTTCTCATCAGGGTTTCTCAACACTAAAAAAAAGAGGTGTTTTTGACCATTTGTCAGTTTTAAAAAAATATTCTTTCCATCTCTTTGTCATAGTGGCAGTTAACAGTTTCTATGCCAGTGTGTTGTGAATCCTTTCTGAGTTGTAGTCTGAACTTTTAAAAAAGCCATCCAGGATTGTGACGTTGGCCATGCCAGGCTGGCCTTCACAGTTCTCAGCTTTGGTTCCCCGTCACTGCCACCCTACTCTAGGTCCCCCTCTGATATCCCTTTTTGGACTGGGACCTGAGTCTCTGGGTGGCCCTCTCAGTAGATAGATTTATTTAACAGTTTGTATTCTTTTTGGTTAAAGTGAACTCCCCTTCTTAGTTTTTTATACATGGCTTCTCCAATTTGGCTTCATTTTTGTTGAATATATCATGACATGGTGGTGTTGTTCATCCAAGGTTGTATTAACCTAATATTTAATATTTACCTAATTTTAAGACTTACTAAGGAACAGATGATTGTTATTATGTCCTGATATGTAAAACCATAGAATTTAAAGGGGGTGTACTTTCTTTTTCAAACATTCAATAGTTGACTCAGTTGTTCTACTCTAGTTGGAACTAACCAATGGGAGTGGATAGACCCAGTGAATCTGTGGGATATTCCTACATTTTGACTCATCATTCAACTGCTGACTCAATGGTTCAATTCTATTTGGAAATAACCAATGGAATTCTGAACCAGCACCTATCTTGGGAAACTGATTGTTTACTTGCCCTAGACTATGCCTCTGACCCCCAAGGGAAGTAGTAAGTGCCACTCTATTCTGCTTTGGTCTGACCTTGCCTGGAATACTGCATCCAGTTCTGAGCACCACAATTCAAGAAGGATATTGACAAGCTGGAACATGTCCAGAGGAGGGCAACCAAAATGGTGGGTGGTCTGGAAGCCCTATGAGGAGCAGCTTAAGGAGCTGGGTATGTTTAGCCTGAGGAAGAGAAGGTTAAGAGGTGACATAAATATTTGAAAGGATCTCATACTGAGAATGGAGCAAGCTTGTTTTCTGCTGCCCCAGAGACTAGGATGCAGAGCAATGGACTCAAACTCCAGGAAAAGAGATTCCACCTAAACATTGGGAAGAACTTCCTGACAGTAAGAGCTGTTTGGCAGTGGAATGTGCTGCCTCAGAGTGTGGTGGAGTCTCCTTCTTTGGAGGTGTTTAAACAGAGGCTGGATGGCAATCTGTTGTGAATGCTTTGATTGGGTATTCCTGCATGACCCTTGTGGTCTCTTCCAACTCTATGATTCTATGATTCAGGCAATAAATTGCACGCTCGTCAATGAATTCTGCCCATGTCATGGCTTTGCATCACAATGGACCCATAATATATATAGAATATGAACTCGACTCAGGTAAAGTATATGGAGCAGGAAAATCTCATAATTGAAAAGCTTTTGGTCAAGACAGGCCATCTTTGCCTGGCAACAGAGCATGCTGAGAAATCTCCAACCCCACAGAAAATCTTCTCTCTGGGGAAAGGGTGAGGCATCAAGCCTGTTTCTTTCATCATATGTTCCTCAGTTAGCACAAAACAGTTTCTGTGCAGAACGAACTTTTTTAACAATAGCAATAGGATTTATATTCCTTTTTTATATAATTCCTTTTTATTCATTTATAATAGTAAATTATAATTTAACAGTTCCATTTTGTAGTTACTGGTCACCACAAAATGAAAAGCAACAATAACATTTTTTATACGTATGGTGATAACAAAAAAGAAACAACACAAACAAACAAAAGTAAACATTGAAAGAAAAGATTATGCTGTTACACATGTTTGGTGTGCACTCTCCTGGTATAGGATTCAATTTGGTTGTGTTTAACTTTGCATAATGCATTTATGTGATGATAAAAAACAACAACAGGAGTTTACATCATAATCCATCAATACATCATTCCACAGTTTTCCATGGATGGCAGGCAGGGTTTGTTGAACAAGATTATGATTTATGTATTCGATCATTGGAAATTTTTCTACAATCATTGGGAATTAATTTTTCTACAAAGGTTGTTTTTGTAGGACAACCTTGGGATGCTCTAATTTGTTCCTTAAGTTTTTCCATTAACCAAATGTTCCAAAATCGATTCCACAATTTCTCCATTGTAAAATTGCCTTTTTTACAATTTTGTGCAATTTCCAGTCTTGTTATTGCTAATAAAAATTGTATCACGTCTCTGTGTTTGACTGTGGTGTTTGATGAGAGAAACAAGAGAGGAGTACCAGGCTGGGAGTCATGGTAATGGTTTGTTTCATAATTTGTGAGATCAGTCTGAGTACATCAGACCAAAATTCTTGGACCACAGGGCAATGAAACCACATGTGGAGATATGTGCCTTTGTCTTTTGCATCCAATATTTATATTATATTATATTATATTATATTATATTATATTATATTATATATTTATTTATAAATATATTTATTTAGGATTTATATTTCTACTAGCTGTGCCTGATGTAACATACATTGGTGGTGTGTTGAGGGTGAGTAGACTATGTGGGTTCTCTAGCAGCAAAGGTAGTTGATTCTTGCCACTACCGCTGCCATTCTTGCTGCCGTTTGACTGTGTGGGTCTTGTCAGAGTGGTGACAGCAGCATCCCATTGCCACTAGTCCCAGTGCCCCTTCACTGCATGGGTTCTCTCCTGCTTCCAGTTGAGTGCATGGTTTTTCTCACAGCGGCAGCAGTGGCATCCTGCTGCCACTGCCAAGTTGACTCCATGCGTCCTATCAGAGAGGCAGCAGTGGCATCCTG
The DNA here is from genome assembly GCA_030847615.1 of Gambelia wislizenii. Classification (NCBI taxonomy): domain Eukaryota; kingdom Metazoa; phylum Chordata; class Lepidosauria; order Squamata; family Crotaphytidae; genus Gambelia; species Gambelia wislizenii. The sequence continues at coordinate 320,002,631 of JAUMIR010000004.1, read as the reverse complement.
CCACCATCACAGAGCCATCAGTGGCAGGGTAATGATGTTACCCCCTGGGTGTCTGGGGAAAGCTCAGCAGGCAATGATTGAGGCAGTGGCGGTTGGGGGGGGCAATGATGTAACCCCTTGGGTGGCCACAGCTTGGCAGGGCAATAATTGTAGGCCAAGGAGGTGCTGCTTGAGAAATGCCCTCTAGCTGCTGATCGCCTGGCCAAGGAGTGCTAGGATTGGTTTGGAATGTTTCCTAAGCAGCTAATCATCACACTGGAAATGGCAATATACCGAAGAGTTTCATATAGATATATAGATACTGCTTATCAGCAAAGCACTCCCTAAGCAGTTTACAATGTGTTAGCTAATTGCCCCCAACAAGCTGGGTACTCGTTTTACTGACCTATGTGCGGAAGGATGGAAGATTGAGTCAACTTTGGAGCCCTCTGGGATAGAACACATTACATTGTGGCTGCAGTACTTGCATTTAACCACTGCGCCACCAAGGCTCCTTTTCTTTTCCCTTCCTGTAGCTAAGCACATGTGGGCACAGAGCAGGCAACTAAGGAAAGGCTGATTGATCACAAAGACTCAAACAACTCATCATATGATATGACTTCTAAATAATCCATGCAACAAGGCAACATTTATCACAATTTAACTTTACTTGGCTGAAATATCTAATAATCAGTCTTGAAGACATGCCAGATCTCTCCAGTAGAGAAAAAAGAAATATCACCATGTCACAGCAAGGAGAAAAATAGTTGTCATTGTCCTTTTAGGCATGGGGATGAAGCAAGTCATGATTTATACTCCTATACCCAGATACCCCATGCACTCCTGCAGGGTATCACATACATATGGCTGAGAATTCTGCTCTAAAAATAATTTGTCAGACCAGCAAGGGTATGGTGTACTATCCTACTTGAAAAGTTGACATTTAAACTATGGCTCTTGCCTAATGAAAAGCAATATAATTTTGTTTCAGTATGATATGGTATAAATTTATTGTTTTTGCTCTTGAGGAATCATCACCATGATATCCACAACAAAACCAGATGAAGATTTGGACAAACCCATTTTAAAGGACAACATTAAAACCCATTTTAACCGACGACATTGACAATATTGACTTGGGAGCCAAACAAGATTCATCAAGGTGCTGATTCTGTAGTGAAGACATAAGGAGACAAAGGTGTGGGGGTGGGGTGGGAAGACACACAACAAAATGTGTTAAAGACTAATACTGTTTACAATTTTTGTATCAAGAGATTACATACAGTGGGCCCTTAGTATCCACTCAGTACCCCCTATGGGTACCAAAATCCATGGATGCTCAAGTCCCATTATATACAATGGTGTAGTAAATGGTGAACAGCAAGCTTTCTTTTTTGGAATGTTTTCCCCTTGAATGTTTTGGAGCTGTGGCTGGTTGAATCCATGAATCTCTCTCTCTCTGGCTTTTCTTTGCAAATGAAGATTCAGGAAGGACTCATCCCGCGCTTTCTGCAAGCGCGCTGATGACTAAATAGGCCAATCCGAGATAAACAAGTCCAGTTGCAAAAAGCACAGCAGAAGGTCTCCTTGGGTGATGTTTTTGGGTTGTGATTCTTTCTGCGTTGTCGTTTCTCTTCAAGACTTGTTCGTTGTGAGTTCTCAAATAAGGCTGCAGCATTGTGGATAGTGCGTCTCCATGCCTCCCGATGTGAGGCCAGGGCGGACCACTGTTGGTGATCAATTTGGCCAAGCCTGAGATGTTGTTTCAGGGAGTCTTTGTATCGCTTTTTTGGAGTGCCCCTCTTACGCTGACCTGTGGCGAGTTCACCGTAGAGTAGTATTTTTGGGAGGCGATGGTCCTCCATCCTAGAAACATGCCCTGCCCAGCGCAGCTGTGTTCTCAATATCATGGCCTCAATGCTGGTGATCCCTGCTTGCTCAAGGACAGCAACATTCGTCACATAGTCAGTCCAGTGTATATTTAGGATTGTGTGTAGACAGCGCTGATGAAAGCGCTTGAGGAGTCATAGGTGGTGGCGATAGGTGACCCATGTTTCAGATCCATAAAGGAGGATAGACAGTACGATGGCTCTATACACACTGATTTTTGTGCTTTGCCTCAGGTGTTTATTGCTCCAGACTCTTTTGTGAAGTCTTCCAAATGCACTATATGCCTTTGCTAATCTGTGATCGATCTCTTTGTCAATCTTGGCATCTGAGGAGATGATGCTTCCCAGGTAGGTGAACTGCTGAACGGACTTGAGCACAGATTTGCCGACGGCAATGTGGGGATGGTGGTGTTCGTCCTGTGGTGCAGGCTGGTAAAGAACTTCTGTTTTCTTCAGGTTGACTTCTAGCCCAAACAGCTCTGCAGCTGTTGCAAAGCAGGACGTTAGGCGCTGCAGAGCTGCTTCTGTGTGGGCAACAAGGGCAGCAGCATCGGCGAAGAGCAGCTCACGGACTAGATAGTTTAGAGTCTTAGTGTGAGCCCTCAGACGGCTTAAGTTAAACAAGCTACCATCAGTACGGTAGCGTATATAGATGCCGTCGTCTTCTTAAAGCTCTGCCATAGCCCTTTGGAGCATCGTGCTAAAGAAGATTGTAAATAAAGTTGGTGCAAGAACACAACCTTGCTTCACTCCATTAGTTATTAGAAAGGGCTCTGAAAGAGCATCGCCATATCTGACTTGACCACGCTGGCCCTCGTGTAGCAAGATAATCATTTTAAGGAATTTGGGGGGACATCCTAGTTTTTCCAGGATCTGCCACAGACCTTTTCTACTTACAGTGTCAAAGGCTTTGGTGAGGTCGACAAATGTTACATAGAGACCCTTGTTCTGCTCCCTACATTTTTCTTGCAGTTGCCTATACAGAACCATAGATAGTAGTGTGTTGCTACTAAAATTTGAAAATAAAGTCTTTTTTTAAAAAAGTTATGTGATTAGTGTTGAGCCCTAGTAGACAAGATGACTAAACTGAGGCTGCCGTACTTTGGACACATAAAGAAACAGTGTTTTTCATTGGAAAAGAAAATAATGTTCAGTAAATGTAAAAGACAGTAGGAAAAGAGGAAGACTGCATTACAGGTGACTTTCTCCACCAGGTTTCAGCTAAATTGGTGGCTCAGATGCACTTTTATTCTGTCTTTCTCCTTTATTGGTCCTCTGAATTATAAGCCTTTTTTTAAATGAACTGAGCTGGCACATCCTGTTCCTGCGCTGGCTCCCTACCTAATGATCTGTGGCACCGTGGGGAAGATTCCATCTGAAAGGCTATTGAATCAACAAGCTATGAATCACACAAAAAAGGCAATTTCCAAGCTCTGTATACAAAAGCTGGACATTTATAGCAGCCGCCAAAAGGAGACCTCTGGCAAAGTGCTTCCCATGACCTGAATTTGGATGTTTCCCCACCCCAGCATGAGTGTGTGCATGTGAAGAAATGTTCCACTTCACATTTTCTGGTGCGGGGAGGGGGGAGAGACATGTTAAAGTTTTTCTGATACGAACTTGTTCTTTTCTGACTTTGCACCAAGTTTTGTTTTTCACATGCCTAGGAATGAAATCCAGACATTGGACTATATCCAGATTGATCCCCTAGGTGTCAATGCAAGGCAGGGACATTGTCACCACATACCCTCCAACATTTCACATATGAAAACTGGGACCAAGAAAGATCAGACTCTGGATATGATGGTAAACATTATAAATGAGGAAGAACGCACAAGCTAGGAGAGGCTGCAGCTGTTTCTTTTGCCTGAGCCTCCTGGGAAGGACAAGACTACACATCCTCCTCTCCCCTCCTCCCACTGAGTTAATGGAGGGCAAACTCCTTCGGCACTTTGAAACCAGTTTGCAGTAATTGTTATGATTAAATGGAGAATCATGGCCGTCAGTGGTGCAATTCTTTATTTGGGGCCAAAAAAAAAAAAAGTATTTTGGCAGTGGGGTTATGGTGCTTCTGGAGGCCCCAAAGCCACATGTGGTCTCTATGGCACAAAATTCCCACCCCAGTTTTAGGGCTTGTCTAGCTGGGCTATTTATCCCAGCTTCCCCCCATCTTGGAGCCCTGCAGTCCAAACAACACAGGACTCTTGCCCTGTTTCACCTCCAGATAGTCCTGACAACTCCAAAGGTAAAGCTGTAGGGGTTGAGGAAGCCAGGGTAAAGCCTTTTAAGATGTTTCAAATAACCCATTTAAAAAACAACATGGGGAAACCACGTTATGCGGCAAACCCCAGATTGGACCAACCCATATAGCTGGCCACCACCACTGTTGAAGTCACTCTGCAGCCAGGAAGGAGGCCCCCAACATGTGATCAAGGCCTCCTGCATGTGACCAGCCTTATCACATGTTGAGGGCCTCCTTCTTGGCTTCAGAGGGAGTGATGTCCAACAGCGGGGGAGTTGTTCACCAATGCTGGCTGGTGTGTCCATGTGGACACACCTGGAGGGGTAACAGGTCAGATGTGGAGCTATAATACGTCGGCTGTAAGGTGGCATATTCTGGCCAGTCTAGACAAGTCCTTAGAGCCTATTACTGCATTCATGCGAATTCTCAGGACAGAGCATGCTGTCATGGCCAGTTGGATGCCTGAGAATGATCAATGACTCACTTTGGAATAGTTTATAAATATATAGAAATCCTCATGAGTCATGAGAACTGTTCTACTCTTCCATCATCAAAAGCATGTGTGTCTGTCTGTGTTTATTTGAGTCAGGGGCATATTTCTTAATGAAGGAGAAGTCATTCTTAAGATGTGTTCCTATTAGCCCAGAAGAAAGGCATAAATCATCCATGAAGGTTTAAACTGTTTAGGAGTGTTCCAATACAAATATTTTGGAGACTAACACACTCAAAGCAACTTACACCACATTAAAACATAAACATCATGATATAATACAAAAACCAAAGTACCGGTACATGTTAAAATATTAGAACATTAAAACATGAGTACAGTAGAAGTTTAAAACAATACAGAGCATGATTACAAGCACTGCCCCAGGGGCGGGAATCATGTGCTCCTTCAGGTTTTGTTCAACTGCAACTCCCAGCATTCTTCAATATTGTGGCTGCTGGTTAGGGTTGACAGGAGTTGTAGTTAATGTGAAGAAATCTTGCCACTTCTAAAACAAACACAAAAGGAGAAAAGTCTCAAAGAAATGTGATAATAAAGTTATGGTGAGTTAAAAGTGAAACTTTGGTGGAACACAGAATAAATGTAAATATAATAAAGGAAGTGGTAGTTTGCCCTGTATTATCATTTATCTGCAAATATTTATAAACTACTTAAATCTAATGCCAAAGACATGTACAGTATAACCTTTAAAATGGCAAAACACAACACACAAAGGTTATGAGTTCGATCCCAAAGAGCTCCAAGGTTGACTCAGCTTTCCATCGTTCTGTAGGTTGGTAAAATGAGTATCCAGCTTGCTGGGGGCAATTAGCTAAAAAAACATTGTAAACCACTTAGGGAGTGCCTTGGCACTGATAAGCAGTACAGTATATAAATATCAATGCTATTGCTATTGCTATTGCTATTGCTATGTAACTCTATGGCAATTTTATCTGACCATGCATTGGTAAAGTAAACATGCAGACTTCCTTTACCATTCCTGTCAAAACATTCATCCTCACCCTGCCACCTACTGAGATCTGCCAAAGGGAAAATGTCACTCTGGCTACATTTAAAACAAGTGTTAATTATAACTGTACACCTCCCCCTGCCCCTCACTCTTTTGCAAGTACCATATGTTATGAAACGTGTGCTATTGTGTTCTACTGGAATCCCAATTGACACTTTGTCATAGCTGTCAAAGCTACTCCTCTTAGCTGCAGGAGCTCACTTCTTCACTTGTGAAAATGTTGGGCAAGGCACATTTCTGTATGTGTTTAAGGTTTGTTTTAAAAGATAATTATTGGGGTACTTCAGTTGACCTCCATTTAGGACTCTATCAAACCACCCCCATAAATGTTCTTTTGCTGGCATATTTTGAAAAGTTTTTATACCAGCAAAAGAACCCCCCTACCAGACCTTACCTTGAATTGTGTCAAAAGGCATACCTGGCATAAATGGAGCACAAACAGAGCTCCATTTACTTCTGGGTCCCAAATCTCTCCAGTTCTCCCGGGAAGATGCAAACACATCACATTTAAAAGTTAAAGCAAAAAACAACAACAACAACAACAACAACAACAACAACAAAAAACCCACATAAAATGTACACACAAGCACAGAAACACATTTTAAAACTCCCAAGTACATGGGGGGGGGGTTTCATAACTGACTGTCACAATCTCAACTGGAAGTAGATTTTCCTTGGTTTTTTTCCAGGCTATGAGGCTATGTTCTGGAATAGTTTCTTTCTGATGTTTCGTCTACATCTGTGGCTGGCATCTTCAGAGATCTTCTCTGAAGATGCCAGCCACAGATGCAGGTGAAACATCAGAAAGAAACTAGTCCAGAACATGGCCTCATAGCCTGGAAAAAAACCAAGGAAAATCTACTTCCAGTTGAGTAGTTAAAAGGGTAGATACATGCAGATACTCTATTAGGAAAATTAAAAGGCACAGGTGGACTTCCATGCTAAAAGAAAAGAAACCAAAACCCATCGCCAGAATCTTGGCATAAAATACACTGGAATAAATCCTGTGAAACAAGTGATTGTTCTTTTTAGCAGATTGTGCAAGGGTGGTATCTCATTCAGGGTTGTGCGAGCCCTGTTACACCAAAGTAGATCAGAATGGAAGAAGGTGCACTGTTTAGGAGTTCAGTAGCTGTACTCTTTAGGGGTTAATGAGGAGTTGGACTAACTGTCAAGCAACAGGAAATCCATAACTTACCACCTGTTACACCAGTGCTGGGCCAGGATCCAGTCCTAGATTCTGAGTCTGAAAAGAAGGCTGAAGAAGAGACTCAGGAAGTTCTCCCGGTTGAGGAGCGGCCTCAGCCAGAGGAGGAACAGGGTCAGGACTCACCTGCAGCTGATTTGGTGGAGGACACAGCTGGGGAGGCAGTATGCCCCCCCCCAAGTCTTTGGACTTGGTGCATAGGGCAGAAAGCAGAACAATGACACTCAATGAGGCTCCTTGCCAAGCAGCAAAGGTGGGGCTCTGATTAGAGCCAACTGGCACCAGCCCATATAAGAGCCAACTCTACCTAGGGCTGGTTGCTGAAAACCATTCATCTGCTGGCATTCTTGTTTCTTGACTCCTGAAACTCAGACCTCTAACTTTCAGACAACTCTTACTGGATATGTTGACACAACTGGCTGACCATGCCACTTGTTTGTTTCCCCAAACCTGGACTGGATGCTTTCTGAGCTCTATTGATTTATTGCCCTTGCCTGAGCTGTCTCTGAACTCCCAGTGAATTTCTTCCTTGCTCTGGCTGTGAGGGTGTGCTTGCTGAACCAGGACACTCACACACAAACCCCACTCCCACAAAGAAATCAAATTTTGCCCCCAAATATTTTCCCAATGTTTGGGAGCCTTCCAGGTTCCCTAAAGGGCATTTGGGGTCAGGTCCAGGGGGCTCCAAATGTGGTGCAAATACCCTCCACACGCCCAAGAGGTCATTTTGGGGATGAAGAATCATAGAGTTGGAAGAGGGAGAACCCCTCCTTCCTCTCTGTGCAATCCAACTTCACATAGAAGGGAAGGGAATTCCCAGCCTTTTGGTACAATCTGAAAACACACTCTCAATGGTTCATCTAGTTTTGAAATTCCTTTCTGTGTTGATAACCACCACCACCCACTGCTTGTCACCCAAACCAAGTTCAGTGGGAAACTGGGACAGTTCTCTGGCTAGCCAGTGAACCACTCACTCTGGTGGGATCCCCAACCCCCCTTATCTGTTCCCCAGAGAAGAGACTCAAGATAGCTGACTGAAAGGCACTGAGGCAAGTTTGTAGGAAAACTTTATTTCTAGTTCCAAACACTTAAGTGGTTAGCATGGAGGGAAATCTCCTTCCCATGAATTTGTGGACCACCACCTCTCTAGACTACTTTAAGTCTAAATTAAAGACTATTATATTTGGGGAAGCCTTCCAACTTTCATTTTGATTTTATGTCCATATTATTTGTATTAACTTACACTTTTATAGTATTGTTTAAATCCTGTTATAGTAATATTTTATTAATTTTATAATTTTGTTTTTGGTTTTAGATTGTGCTCTGTAGGCAGGTTTTTGTGTTTATTGTGGATTGTTGTTTTTCTTTTTTGTAAATCGCTATGTAAAGCTTATGGTGCTATATAAATAAACGTTGTCATCATCATCATCATCATCTCTCCTCCAGGAACTCAGCTTAGGCTTACATGAAATACATTCAGTCATAGGGTTAAAATAAATCATAAAATTAATGCATGCTAACTAGACATTCCCTAAGCTAAGAAAATAGTAACTCACTTTTATGAAGTCCATAGTAATCAGTCTTTGTGATGTAATTCAGAGTCATTCAAATGGAATTCTCTGCCCCAGACTTCAGATATCATTTGGACTCTTTTGATGTTATAAAGCCCATGAGGGTGGGTCTGCTCTTCAGACCTCAGTTATGTCTCCCTCTCTTGTTGGTCTCACCATGTGGCCTCCTTGATGGTCTCAAGCATGTGGCACAAACAAAGGATTTTCAGAAACTCAAAAACTCTGTTGATGAAATCTGATTGGTTCTGCATTGCCATTTTTGATTGGCTCTTCAGTCAGGTGATGTGATGTCATGATTAAGAAATGAGGGTCTCACCCTCTAAAATACCTGTTGCTATGGAAAGCAGGGAGTGGAATTTTCCCAATGATTTTATCTGTAGGTTTTGCAGATGAACTAACCATGATGGATTTGGGCAATCCATCATGACAAGAGATCACAAGGAGCATCCAGCCCATCCCTCTTCCAGGCAGGAATACACCACACATGTCTGGGACAGAGGTGGAAGCAAAAGAAAGCCCTCCTGGAGGATCTCAAATCTCAGACAAGTTCATACAGAGACAAAAAGTCTTTCAGATAGTCTCAACCAAAGATACAAGCAATTTGACAGAGAAAATCCCAGTTAATGCTGGGCTCTCCCACTTTTAAAAGGTCCTGGTTTCTCTCTCCTCTTCCTAGTTTCCCCTTTTGTCCTCAGCTTACTTCATTTGCTACAAACTGAGGGGCTGTCTAAACAGCTAAAATACTCCTCACAGAATGTGAGGAGATGTCATGCCCCATGAGTCTGATAAGGGTATGGAATCAGAGGAGAAGAAGGACATGGCAGGGAACAGCCCTATGGACTCTGGAACAGGTTTATCTACACCTGTGCCAGCAGCGAGCCCTGCCAACCTGGAGGCTCAAGCAGAAGAAGAGACTGGTCCTAATGGGTTGGCACCAGTCCCAGCAGAGAGCCCTGCCAATTCAGATAAGGATGGGAAGAGAAAATGGATGTAGCTCCACCATCATTCAAGCAGCAGCAATCCCAAAAGAAAATTGAAGATTGCTGAGGCTTTATCAGAAACACCTGCTCATCAAGGAGCACCTGGCAAAGCCTTGATTACTATATATGTGTGTGTGTGTGTGTGTATATATATATATATATATATATATGCTTTGGGGAGCTATGGAGGCTTTGTCAGAGATCAACTGATCTTTCTGGAGAAAGCTTCATGTCTGCTATCTCTGATTCCATGTTCCTGTTGCCTTGATACCTGTTGCCTTGACTCACTTTTAGACCTTCGACTCTTCCTGACTATGCTGCTGCCTGATCCTATTGACCCACAGACTTGTTTGGACCCGCACTGAATTGTGTAAGCCCCGACTCTTTAGATTCTTTTGCTGGACTAATCTTTGCAAGACTGTGCTTCCATTCCTTTGTGCTAATTACTAGCTGGCTACCTTCCCAGATTTTTGCTGTTTGTATATACTTTGCCATCAACTATCTGCTTTTCCGGACAGGAGAATACAACCTGTTTCAATGGGATTCCGCATCACTCCACTCTATCTAGAAGGAGGGGGGACAAAAACACCAAAAAGTATGTGGGAAAAGCCTTTAAAAAAAAACAGCATGGGAAATTCACATTTCTGCTCATGGGGACAAGTGATCAAATTGATTTGCCTTTCCAACACAAGCAGATCATTGATGGCACATGTGCAGGGGGAGGAGCTTGCTAACAAGGCAAGTTCCCAGAGCCACCATGTAGGATTTTCACCTTAGCAAATGAGCATTATTGTGATAAAAAGACTTTTCTTCCCTGTTTGCTTTTTTTTTTTTTTTTACTAAAGCGAAAGGTCATTATTTCGCACCATGGATATATATATATATATATATATATATATATATCCTCTCCATTGACGCCCCCTTGTCGTGGGAGAGAGGCTTGCGTACCCTAATGATGTTTTGAGCTATGCTGGCGGTGGCATAATAGCCACTGGTAGGGTCTCCCATGCCAGACAGGTCAAAACCGAAGGGTCTGACAAAGAGCGTCAAAGGGCAGGATGGGCTCTCCAGCCTTGTGGCAACCGTCCTAGGAGAAGGAAAACTCCAATCCCAAACCCGGGCAGATGGTGCTCGTCCAACCCTGTAAGGTCAACCATCTAAGAGAAGGAAACTCTAATCAAACCTACGGCCCGAGGACCTCACTGCCACGTCCATGCTTGCAAGGCCACGGCAGATGAATCTCTGGTTTAAAGGGTGAGGCCAGTTCTGTGCACGCTGCGCTCCACCAGAAAAATCCATTGCACAGGCTCGAAGGACAAATCCATTTCCAAAAAAGCCCTGTAGCGACTGGCGAGGGACGAAACCGGCAGGTGTAAAGATGCACTGGAAGCCGCAGCCCCAACCCTGCATGCAGGCGGTTCAGGACATTGGTCGCTCAAGCCTGACCCGGGAGATGACAGTCTTGTTCGGCAGCATTCTGAACGACCAAGCAGCCTTTTTTAAGGAGAGCACTGCTTGCTCCACATGGAGAGGGGCCTAGAAAAGGTGGCCTAAAGAAAGCTCATCCCCAACTACCTGGTTGGCTAGCCGCGGCCAACGGGAATCTTCTGATGCGGTCAAACCAAGGCAAAGAAACAAAGGCACACACCGGCCTCCAAAGGTGTAAATAAACTGACACTTGCATGCTGGAACATCAGAACCATGCAAGACTCTGAAGATAGTGGACGGCCTGAGCGTCGTTCTGCCCTAATAGCCCTTGAACTATCACGGCTTAATATTGACATCGCTGCTCTTAGTGAAGTTCGCTTCCATGAGGAAGGCAGCCTTAAAGAACATGGCGCCGGCTACACACTTTACTGGTCTGGCAAACCCAAAACCGAAAAACATCTGTCAGGAGTAGGCTTTATGATTAAAAACTCCATTGCCTCCAAACTCGAAACCTTGCCAACAGGACACTCTGATCACATTATTTCCTTACGCCTCCCACATGTTGTTCTCTTTAGTATATATGCCCCAACTATGCAAGCTGACCCTGTAGAGAAAGACAAATTCTACACAGACCTACGCCAACTCATACAAAAAGTCCCTGTAGAAGATAAAATTATTATCCTTGGTGACTTCAACGCCAGAGTAGGAAAGAACTCCGAAGCCTGGAAAGGTGTCTTAGGCAAGCATGGTGTTGGAAATTGCAATGATAACGGACGCCTCCTGCTAGAGTTCTGTGCAGAACAACAGCTGACTATTACAAACACAATCTTTCAGCAGAAAGATAGCTTGAAGACAACCTGGATGCATCCCCGATCCAAACATTGGCACCTCATTGACTACGTTCTAGTCCGTCAGAGAGACATTCGTGATGTCCGTCATACCCGAGTGATGCCCAGTGCAGAATGCCAAACAGATCATCGCCTTGTCAGATGTAAACTAAATCTTCATCTTAAGTTCAAACCTAAGAGGGGTGGCATCTTAAAGAAGAGACTCCAAGTCAACAATCTTCAACAAGCTACCATGAGAGACAACTTCCAGGCAAATCTACAAACGAAACTTGAAGACCACCCTACAGATCCTTCTCCTACAGTGCTTTGGCAACATATCAAAAACAGTATCCTCCAGTCTGCAGAAGAATCCCTTGGCTTCTCCCACAAGAAAAATCAAGACTGGTTTGATGAAAACAACCAAGAGATCCAGGAACTGTTGGCAAGGAAGAGAGCTGCTCACCAGGCATACCTCGCCCAGCCAACCTGTCATGTAAGAAAAGCAGCTTTCCGCCTCACATGTAGCAAACTACAACAAAAACTCCGAGACATGCAGAACAAGTGGTGGATCAGTATAGCAGAAAAGACACAACGCTGTGCAGATCTGGGTGATCATAGAGGATTTTATGAAGCTCTTAAAGCAGTGTTTGGACCTACTTATCAGGTCCAAAGCTCCTTATACAGTACAGATGGTCAAACATTAATTACTGATAAAGCCTCCATCCTAAATCGTTGGGCTGAACATTTTCAAAGTCTCTTTAGCGCCAACCGAGTAGTCCAAGCCTCAGCTATCCAAGATATGATACAAAAACCAATGAAAAATGAATTGGACATAGCTCCCACTTTGGAAGAGACCTTTAAGGCCATACAGCAGATGAAAAACGGCAAGGCAGCTGGGATTGATGGAATCCCACCTGAAGTTTGGAAACACGGAGGTCATGCACTCCACGAAAAATTCCACGAATTCCTTGTGAATTGCTGGGAAAAAGGGGAACTGCCATCAGACCTCCGAGATGCAGTCATCATCACCCTGTACAAGAAAAAAGGAGCAAAATCCGACTGCTCAAACTATCGAGGCATAACACTGCTCTCTATTGCTGGAAAAATCCTTGCAAGGATACTCCTGAACAGGTTAGTTCCTGCTATTGCAGAAGAACTTCTCCCTGAAAGCCAATGTGGCTTCAGAGCCAATAGGAGTACTACAGACATGGTATTTGCCCTTAGGCAACTGCAAGAAAAATGTAGGGAGCAGAACAAGGGTCTCTATGTAACATTTGTCGACCTCACCAAAGCCTTTGACACTGTAAGTAGAAAAGGTCTGTGGCAGATCCTGGAAAGACTAGGATGCCCCCCCAAATTCCTTAAAATGATTATCTTGCTACACGAGGGACAGCGTGGTCAAGTCAGATATGGCGATGCTCTTTCAGAGCCCTTTCTAATAACTAATGGAGTGAAGCAAGGTTGTGTTCTTGCACCAACTTTATTTACAATCTTCTTTAGCACGATGCTCCAAAGGGCTATGGCAGAGCTTGAAGAAGACGACGGCATCTATATACGCTACCGTACTGATGGTAGCTTGTTTAACTTAAGCCGTCTGAGGGCTCACACTAAGACTCTAAACTATCTAGTCCGTGAGCTGCTCTTCGCCGATGATGCTGCCCTTGTTGCCCACACAGAAGCAGCTCTGCAGCGCCTAACATCCTGCTTTGCAACAGCTGCAGAGCTGTTTGGGCTAGAAGTCAACCTGAAGAAAACAGAAGTTCTTTACCAGCCTGCACCACAGGACAAACACCACCATCCCCACATTGCCGTCGGCAAATCAGTGCTCAAGTCCGTTCAGCAGTTCACCTACCTGGGAAGCATCATCTCCTCAGATGCCAAGATTGACAAAGAGATCGATCACAGATTAGCAAAGGCATATAGTGCATTTGGAAGACTTCACAAAAGAGTCTGGAGCAATAAACACCTGAGGCAAAGCACAAAAATCAGTGTGTATAGAGCCATCGTACTGTCTATCCTCCTTTATGGATCTGAAACATGGGTCACCTATCGCCACCACCTACGACTCCTCGAGCGCTTTCATCAGCGCTGTCTACGCACAATCCTAAATATACACTGGACTGACTATGTGACGAATGTTGCTGTCCTTGAGCAAGCAGGGATCACCAGCATTGAGGCCATGATATTGAGAACACAGCTGCGCTGGGCAGGGCACGTTTCTAGGATGGAGGACCATCGCCTCCCAAAAATACTACTCTACGGTGAACTCGCCACGGGTCAGCGTAAGAGGGGCGCTCCAAAAAAGCGATACAAAGACTCCCTGAAACAACATCTCAGGCTTGGCCAAATTGATCACCAACAGTGGTCCGCCCTGGCCTCACATCGGGAGGCATGGAGACGCACTATCCACAATGCTGCAGCCTTATTTGAGAACTCACGCCGAACAAGTCTTGAAGAGAAACGACAACGCAGAAAGAATCACAACCCAAAAACATCACCCAAGGAGACCTTCTGCTGTGCTTTTTGCAACCGGACTTGTTTATCTCGGATTGGCCTTTTTAGTCATCAGCGCGCTTGCAGAAAGCGCGGGATGAGTCCTTCTTGAATCTTCGTTTGCGAAGAAAAGCCAGCCATATATATATATATTAAAAACTGTCTGGTGGTGGCAAATTGAGATAAATAAAAACATGAGTAATTCAGTCATGGCAGCCATCTTGATTGGTAGGCAGGCCCATTTGCAAAGCAAATGTGGATAGCTTCACATGTCTTTTACAGAAAAAGACTAAGTTTATTTCTTTTCTCTGCTAGACCTTGTGTGTTCATGTGTGGGTGTGGGACTGGTTGTTGTTTGGTTTCCTGTTAAGGCAAATAGCAGCTGCTGCAAATTGCCATTACAGTAGGACTCCCATATCTGCTGGGGATGGGTTCTGGGGGCCCTTGTAGATACTAAAAACCCTGGATAATAGCGAACACCAGTGAAAATAATGGGATGTCTGGTTTAAAATACAATACAGTTAGTTGCCTTGGGGGACCTAGAAAATGGCTAGAGAGGACACATTTTCTAGGAAGACTCTATGGTAGGTGTGCTGTTTTGTGTCCCATGGATAATTGAATCAGTGGATAATGAATCAGTGGATATGGGGGTCATACTCTACTGTGGAGCAATCTGGATATTTTTTTTGCCTTGTACAGACAAGCCTGAGTTCCAAATGCAAAAGTAGTTTGCACTCAGGGACAGGAGAAGAGAGAAGGGGAGAGGAGAAGTCAGGATCTCCTCAAGTAAAAGCAAACTGCTCCAGCCTTTCCTAGCTTGTGTGTTCTTCCACATTCATAACTTTCACCATCTTGACTGCACTCTGATGTTGCTTGACCACATGTGTCCCAATTCTGATCTGTGAAAAGTTGCAGGCTATGCACATAGGGCTTTAAACGCTCTAACCAGAACTTTGAATTATGCCCAGAAACAGGCTAGTTGCAGTGAAGCTGTGCAAACAAGTGAGTTGTACATCATCTTCAGTTACTCTTATCACTGATCCAATGATATCAAACTTCATCTCAGGAGACAAAGCAGACATTAGCAGTCACAGTTGTAGCTGCCCATATGCCTTTTTATGGCTGGCAGTGGAGATAAGCATGCTGAGAATATACCATTTCCTGGCATCACTTTGTCAGCCTTCAGAGACACTTAAAGGAATATTTTTGACCTGCCAGTATTCCTTCTCATCATGAATCCCGTAATGGGAGCTCTTTCCAAAATGTGATGATTCTTGACCTAGAGCTCAGCTAAATGGATTACAAGAGATGTTGTTAATATGATTTAGCCTCAAGGCAAATTGGCCATTCAAAATACAAATAATTCATTTGAGTGCTGGCAAGAAACCTGTGACAACAGTTCAATAGATCATGACATGTGTTGCATTCTGATAAATGCACTTCAGTTCCTATGGTTTGGTTGTTGTTTTTTTGGGGGGTGGGGTGTTTTGTTTTGTTTAGTGTTATTATTCACTCTCTTTTTTAGTCCAGTTTTTAAATGACAGTGGTTGCAGAGGACAAAGTATTTCATCACATAGCACATGGCATCATCATGCCATTAGCTCAGATGACTTTGAAATGGAATAAGGAGACACATTCAAGGAGGATAGGCTGTAGGAGTTTGTTGTTGTCATTCTTGTTGACCATCATGTTGACTTTGACTTATGTTATCCAAATGAATGAGAGACTTTCAAGAGCCCCAGTCATCAACCACATTGCTCATGTCTTCCAAAAGCAGGGCTATAGTGTAATCATCCTCTTTTCCTACCCCTTTCCACTTTGGCAAGAATTATCCAGTGAGTCATGTCTTCTCATGATGTGTCCAAAGTAAAATTCATGATTATTTGCTCCAGGATGCATTCATTTGTCTTTTTAGAACTCCATGTGGGAAATAGCTAGCCAATGCCAAATGTCATAGGCAAGGCTGGTAAAATTCTGGCCAGTGGGATAGATACATCTGAGCTTGTGTGTTCAGAAACTTCAGCTGGTCCAAAGAGTTGCAAAGAGTTTATTAATTGGGGCTGCCTAAGGGAGCATATCAATCACTTGTTGCAACCAGTCCAGACAGACATTCTGGACTTTAGGAATGCTGATTTCAGTAAACATATGGAAATACTGGGTGTGATCCAGTGGTCAGGAGTACTAAAAAGGAAGCGAGTTCATGATAGATAGGAGTTTCTTAAAAGTAAGATATTGGAGGCACAACAGTTTCAATGAGGAGGAAAAATGGAGGATGTGTAAAGAAAGCAGGATAGATGTCTAAAGAACTTTCAACTGAACTAAGATTTAAAAGGGGCATGTACAAGAAATGGAAAAGGGAGGAAATCACCAAAGAGGAATTCAAACAAATAGCCAGCACATGTATGGAAAAAGTTGGGAAAGCAAAAGTGCAGAATGAGCTTAGGCTTGCTAGAGAGGTTCTAAAGAATAAAAGGGACACTTTTTGTTGTTGTTGTTATGTCCTTAGCAAAAGGAAGAACAAGGAAATGGTAGGGCCACTGCAATGAAAAGATGGCAAAATGCTAATAGGGACAGAAAAAAGGAAGTACTACTCAACAACTTCTTTGCTTTTGTCTTCTCCCAGAAGGAAAAAAGTATCAAACCCAGGGGAAATGGAGCAGACGATGGAATAGAGGAAATGAAGCAAAGGATAGGTAAAGAAGTAGGACAGGAATACCTGGCCAGTATAAATGAATTCAAGTCCCCAGGGCCAGATGAACTACATTCAAGGTTATTCAAAGAACTGGCAGAACCACTGGCAATAATCTTTGAGAAATCATGGGGGTCGTTTACACGGGCAAATATTCCCCTAAATATACCGCTAAGATAGCTCATAGTTCCCACAGATCGCAGCACAGCATCACCTCATTCAGAAGGGGGGAAGGTAAAACACCCAAATATAGCGTGACAGGGGATGTCGCTATTTTTGCAGGAATATTTGCAATGCAGTGCTTTATTGGCAGTGTAAACTAGCATTCCGCTAAGGGTTAAAGCACAGCTGCATTGTGATTGGTTGATGATGCAGGGCTGGGCTTAAAAGAGGGGCAGGGAGGAGGCAAAGACAGTAGCCATTAGAGAAGAAACTTGCAAAAAACCTGTCTGCTATTTTGCGAGCCAGTTTGCAAAAAAACAAAAAAAAAAAGGATTCCCAACAATTTTCATTCAGGGAGCATTCCTTCTCATCCTCTTTGCTGTTTTGAAAGTATGTAAAAGCTCGTTCGTCACTTTTATCCTGTGCACGGGGGAGGGAGAGAAACCATTTCACAAAGGGCTGTAGCAAGCTGAACTGCTATTTTCCCCCCCTCTCTCTCTCTGCTTGGGGGAGGGAGGGAGGGGGAGATAGAGAGACACACAGAGAGAGAGAGAGCAGCTGGAAAAACTTGCGATCCACGGCATGGCAGCAAGGTCTTTTAGCAGAGAGATTACTCTCCCTCTGCTTTATGGAGTGAGTTCATTTACAGGCAGATTTACAGAGACACACAGAGCCACACCCCCCACACTTATTCAAGTCTGAACTTCAAAGCGACATAATTAGAAAAAAAACCTGACTGGCACAGCTGCGGAAAATAATTAAACCGCAAGTTGCCGCAATAAATCTGCTGTGTAAACCGGCCCCTGGAGAACATGAGAGGTCTCAGGAGGCTGAAGAAGGGCAAATGTTGTCCCTATCTTTAAAAAAAAAAAAAAAGGTGGGGAGGACCCAAACAATTACCACCCAGTCAGCATGACATAAATACCAGGAAAGATTCTAGAGCAGATCATTAAACAATCAGTCTGTAAGCACTTAAAAAGGGATTGTATGATCACTAAAGGTCAACATGGGCTTCTCAAAAACAAGCCATGCCAGACGAAATCTTACCTTTTTATTTCTCATAGAGTTACAAGTTTGGTAGATGAAGGGAATGTTGTGGATGTAGCATATCTTGATTTCAGTAAGCCAATGTCCTGCACAATACTCTTGCAATTAAGCTAGTAAAATGTGGGCTAGAGAATGCGACTGTTCGGTGAATTTGTAATTGGTTGACCAACCAAACCCAAAGGGTAGTCACCAATGGCACCTCTTTGTCCTGGAGACAAGTTGCTAGTGGGGTGCCAAAGGGTTCTGTCCTGGACCAAGTGCTATTCAACAACTTTATCAATGACTTGGATGATGGGATAGAGGGGCACACTTGTAAAATTTACAGATGACACCAAATTAGGAAGGGTAGTGAATATCCCAGAGGATCAGAATTCAAAATGGCCTTAACAGATTGGAGAGCTTGGCCAAAATGAACAAAATGAATTTCAACAGGGAAAAATGTAAGATACTACACTTAGATAGAAAAAATGAAATGCAGAGATATAGGATAGGTGACACCTGGCTTGATGACAGTACATGTGAAAGGGATCTAGGAGTCTTAGGAGATTTTCAGACTGCACTGTTATAGTGTTACTATTCCACTTTAACTGCTCTGGCTTCCTGCTGTGGAATTCTGGGGTTTGTAGTTTAGTGAGGCCTAAGAGCTCTCTGGCTGAGTTGCAAATGCCCCTCCCTAAACTGCAAATGCCAGGATACAAAAGGAGGCAGTCATAGCAAATACAGTGGAATAGTAACACTATAACAGTGTTGTCTGAAAATCTAGTTAGTGGACCACAAGCTGAACAACCTAGAATACTGTGTCCAGTTCTGGGCACCACAATTCAAAAAGGATATTGACAAATTGGAGAGTCTCCAGAGGAGGGCGACTAAAATGGTGAAAGGTCTAGAAACCATGCCTTATGAGGAAAAACTTAGGGAGCTGGGTATGTTTAGCCTGGAAAAAAGACGGTTAAGGGGTGATATGATAGCCCTGTTTAAGTATTTGAAGGGGTGTCACATTGAGGATGGAGCAAGCTTGTTTTCTGCTGCTCCAGAGACTAGAACAATGGATGCAAGCTCCAGGAACAGAGATTCCACCTCAACATGAGGAGGAGCTTTTTGACAGTAAGAGCTGTTCGGCAGTGGAACACACTCCCTCGGAGCGTGGTAGGGTCTCCTTCCTTGGAGGTCTTTAAACAGAGGCTGGATGGCCATCTGTCAGGGATGCTTTGATCATGATTTCCTGCATGGCAGGGGGTTGGACTGGATGGCCCTTGTGGTCTCTTCCAACTCTACAATTCTATGGTTCGATGATTCTATGAACATGAGTCATCAGTATGATGCAGCAGCTAAAAAAGCAAATATGATTCTAGGCTGCATCAAAAGGAATATAGTGACTGAGGGAAGTAATAGTGCCACTATATTTTGCTTTGGTCAAACCTCACATTATAAAACCTGATTCTTTTAGCATTTGCCCTTCTCCATACAGCCACAGAGTGCAATCATATTTTACAACATTCACAAAGGCTGTAAAGAGTCTTTTGATGGATGCAATTTAAGCAAAGATGTTATTTAGATTTGTTTGGGAGAGGGGAGGATTATACTGGAGACATAAAACAAACAATCCACAGGTTGTCTCTCTCTTTATCACTACCTGGGTTTCTCCCTCTCTTCCACTAACACAAAGCTGAATTAAAAATAAGATATAAAATAAACCTGATTAATTAAGAAAACAAATTAAGAGCTCATCTGCATGGGCAGAATATGCCAGCTCTGGGAAACCAGTGTTTGAATCCCCACTTGGCCAGGGAAACCATCTGGTTTTCCTGGGAAGTAATAGTACCACTCAGTTCTGCTTTGGTCAGACCTCACCTTGAATACTGCGTTTAGTTCTGGGCACCACAATTCAGGAAGGATATTGTCAAGCTGGAGCATGTCCAGAGGAGGGTGACCAAAATGGTAAAAGGTCTGGAAGCCTTGCCCTATAAGGAGCAGCTTAGGGAGCTGGGTATGTTTAGCCTGGAGAAGAAAAGGTTAAGAGGTGATATGATGGCCATATATAAATATCTGAAGGGATATTTTGTCATATTGAGGAAAGAGCAAACTTGTCTTCTGCTGCTCCAAAGACTAGGACATGGAGCAAAGGATTCAAACTACAGGAAAAGGGATTCCACCTAAATATTAGGAAGAAATTCCCAACAGTAAGAGCTGTTCGGCAGTGGAGTGCACTGCCTCAGAATGTGGTGGAGTCTCTTTTGTCTTTCTCTTTCTTTGGAGGTTTTTAAACAGAGGCTGGATGGTCATCTGTCAGGAATGCTTTGATTGTTTATTCCTGCATGGCAGGGAGTTGGACTAGATGGCCCTTATGGTCTCTTCTAACTCTATAATTCTATGATTCTATGTAGCTACAGAGATATAGCTATGTGCAACATGTACATCTCTTGATGCAGAATTCTAAACCATGTTTCATAGTACACCAACTATTACATTTATACCTTTAAGAAAATTACCCCTTGGTCTCTACAGTAGGACCCCTGTATCCATTGGGGATTGGTTATGGGCCCTGTGGATACTGAAATCCATGGATAATCGTGAACACCATTGAAAATAATGGGACTTTTGGTTTAAAATACCATAAAGTTGCCTTGGAGGACCCAGAAAATGTCTAGAGAGGACACATTTTCCTAGGAAGACTCTATGGTAGGTGTGCTGTTTTGTGTCCCGTGGATCAGTGGATAATGAATCAGTGGATCTGGGGATCCTACTGTATTCTGTATTAATTACATTGCAGTACCCCAGCGACTATACATCCTAAAATTTGTTAAGCATTGGCCAATGCCCTACATTTAGGATAACTAGATCTCCACATGCAGACTAAAAAGAAAAAGAAGAAAGAAAAGACAGCAAACCATTTACTGACTATAAACTAGAAAATTGAAATATTTTGTCCTTATTACAAGCCACCATGAGGTGGGGGTTGGTGGTTGGTCTCGGAGAAAATTTGCCCATCTTCACAAGAGTTTGTTGTGTAATTCTGTGACATTCACCCTATTGGAAAGTAGGATAATTGATTGACTGTAATAAAAAAAATAGTACCTGTTGTTTTTCTTTATATGTTTTTCTCACGGTGTGTACGTGTTTCAATTTAGAAAGGGTGAACAATACGAGTTTTCCATAAAATATACTGCAGAATTCTCTCTCTCTCTCTCTCTGTAGGGGTATTAGCATCTCTATGTGTTCTGTTGAAGGGGTTGGAGAATACCCCACAATCTCTGCTACCATGCTAAGACAGCCAATCCTCCTTGACCTCTTCACCATAGTGAAATTTCTTCCCATCCTTAGAATGCTCCATTCTTCCTATGTTCCTTTAACTTTAAAAGACAATGCCTGAGCAGGCTTATAGTGAAACCGAAACTGACAGATGAGTCCACCTCTAGTCCAGAAACTGAATTCAGATTGATTACCTCCCTAGTAACCCCACTTTCTCATATCTTAATTCTTTTTATTAGTTTTGTATTCATAAATTATAATATCCAATCAATACTTATTTATCAAAATACATAATATTATCATAAACGTAACATATTTTTATTAAACTAATTTCAAAACTTAACATAAACTCTTTAGTATAATTCTCTTCAACAATATTAATTCCCCTACTCTCTCCCACCTCAGTGCTCTCCTTCACTGGAGCCATAATCCTTGCTTAATCTCTCCAGAATCTCATTTCTTCTTGTGGAGGTAGCCTCCCATCCCTTCTTTGTAATAAGTTCCCCCCCCCGCAGGTCTTAGTCTGCAATATTACATACAATTATTACATTCACCATTTTGTTTCTTTAAAATATCTTAAACAGTCAACCATCACAATCACTTCCCTTGCTCCCCTCCACCCATCGCAATCTCCCCATGCCCCGTGTCCCTTCCTTCCCTTCACCCTTCTTCCCACTTCTTTCTTTCTTTCTTTCTTTCTTTCTTTCTTTCTTTCTTTCTTCTACTTCTCCCACTCTCACCTCTGATTACCTTCCATTTCTTCACACTTCCTCATACTCTCAAATATACCTTCTCCTTTCTTTCTGTCTTGTCTTACCCTTCTCACATCCCTTCACCCAACCTACGAACTTCCTTCAATACACCATCAGTCTGGGATATTTCAGATTTTTCTCTTCCATTTCTCCTCCCTACCTTGTTATTTAATTTCATACCCAAAAATACTACTCTACTCGCCACGGGTCAGCATAAGAGGGGTGCTCCAAAAAAGCGATACAAAGACTCCCTGAAACAACATCTCAGGCTCGGCCAAATTGATCACCAACAGTGGTCCGCCCTGGCCTCACATCGGGAGGCATGGAGACGCACTATCCACAATGCTGCAGCCTTATTTGAGAACTCATGCCGAACAAGTCTTGAAGAGAAACGACAACGCAGAAAGAATCACAACCCAAAAACATCACCCAAGGATACCTTCTGCTGTGCTTTCTGCAACCGGACTTGTTTATCTCGGATTGGCCTTTTTAGTCATCAGCGTGCTTGCAGAAAGTGCGGGATGAGTCCTTCTTGAATCTTCGTTTGCAAAGAAAAGCCAGAGAGAGAGAGATTTTCCCTTTCCCTCATCATCTATTCTTTACACCAGTTTTTCTAGAGTTTTTTCTATTTAACTTGTAGCTTATGCTTTTTGTTCATTGCCTTCTTCCTGACTATATTTATCTTAATTATTTTCCTTCTCGTCTTTTAATACACTGTCCTTATTTTCCATTTTCAATTTGTCTTTATATTCCATCTTTTTTTCCAATATTCCCGAATCGGGGACCACTCCTCCTCCATTTTTGCCGTGTTTGATTTATTTAGAATATACATTAGTTTATCATTTTCTTGCATCTCTCTCTCTCTCTTAGCTTTATTAACCAATCATCAATCAAAGTTATTTCCTTATTTTTCCAGTTTGCCGCTATCATCAATCTTGCTGATGTTACTGCATAAAGTAGTGTTCTCCGATGATGTTGTTTAAATTTTTTTCCCAGGTTGGAAATCACATTTAACAGGTATAATTTTGGGCTCATAAAAATCTGTTGTAGAGTTTTTGAATTGTCTTGTGGATTTTTATCCTGAATCTTTGAATTTTAGCACACCCCCACCACATGTGGTACATAGTACCTACTTCTTTATTACAATGCCAACATTTATTATTTGTCACTTTGCACATCTTACTTATTCTTGCTGGTGTCAAATACCATCTGTTGGAAATTTTAAAGTGATTTTCTTTCAGTGCTAAACATGCTGTAAAAGTGTTAGTATTTCTCCATGCTTCCTCTCACTCTTCCACAGTTATTGTCTCTCTTATGTCTTGAGCCCACATAGTCATTGCATCTGTAATCATTTCCCCTTCTAGTTCGCTTTCTAGCAGCAATTTATAGAATTGTGATACTTTTTACTCTCATTATTCCATATTACCTTGTCCAGCTTCGTTTCTAATATTTCAAAATCATATTTTAGTTTGTCACTTTGAAATCTTTTTTCTATTTGTAGATATTTAAACCAGTTCATTTTGGCAACTCTTTCTTCCAAATTTTCCTGCATTAACAATTTATTTATTTATTTATTTATTTTATTTTATTTAGTTATTTATACCCCGCTCTTCAGCCACAAGGCTATCAGCGCGGCTTACAAATTGTTTTAAGCAATAGCAATTTACACATCTACACTGCATTAAACAGTTTCCAAAGTGTGTTAGCTAATTGCCCCCACAAGCTGGGTACTCAATTTACCAACCTATGAAAGGATGGAAGGCTGAGTGAACCTTGGAGCCCGCTGGAATCGAACTTGCAACATGGTGGCTTGCAGCCGTGTAACCAATTAAGTCTTTGTATCTTAGCCAGTCCCATGAACTATCCCATCTCCCTAAAAAAGCCTTGTGTGGGGAGAGCCATGTTGGGAGTTTAAAATAGAACTGCTTCTGAATCTTACGTCAAATTCTAATTAACGCTTTCCTAATTGTATGATTTTCAAAATCTTTATTAACTTGGGATTTCTCATAGCATAAATAAGCGTGCCAGCCGTACCGTAGTGCATGTCCTTCCAATGTTAATAATCTAACATTATTCAATGTGATTCATGCCATTAATCAGTTGAGTCCACTAGCGGCATAGTACAACATTAAATTAGGCAGTGAAGCTCGTCCGATGTCTTTGTCCGCTATTAATGTTGTCCACTTTATCCTTCCTTTCCTCCCTCTCTAGATAAATTTGTTCAATTCATATGTCCATTGTTGCAGAATTTTTTTGTTTTGAAGTATGGGCAAGCTTTGAAATAAAAATATACATTTTGGTAGTATGTTCATTTTGATTGTATTTATTCTTCCAAATAAAGATAAGACTAATTTATTCCATTGTTCCAGGTCAGATTTTAATTTCGGACCATAATTTTTTATAGTTATTTTCATAAAGATCTATATTCCTTTTACTTATCCAAATTCCCAGATACTTTACTTTTTCTTCAATTTTACAACCAGATTTTTCTTTCAGTTGTTCATCTTCTTTCGCAGTTAAATTCTTTGTTATTACTGCTGTCCTATCTTTATTCAATTTAAATCCCGCAAGGTCCCCGAAGTTTTTGATTTGTTCTAGCAAATAAGTAATATTTTCTGTAGGTTTTTCTAATATTATTGCCAAATCGTCCGCAAATGCTTTTACTTTATACTCTTGACCTTTTATCTTGAGACCTGGTATTTGTTTGTCGCACCTTAATTTGTTATTCAAACATTCCAAAACCAATATGAAAAGTAACAGTGACAAGGGACACCCCTGCCGTGTTCCTTTGTACATGTTAAAAGTCTCTGTTTTCTCTCCATTTATTATTAGCTGCGCCTTTTGTGTTTCATATGTTGCTTTTACGATTGTCTCTCCAAGTTCTAATTTCTCCAATGTTTTTATAATAAATGTCCAATTTATATTGTCAAAGGCCTTCTCTGCGTCAATAAAGATAAAGGCCGCTTTCTTGTTATTCATTCTTTCATAATATTCTATGGTATCCACCATTATTCTTATATTTTCCGACATATGCCTCCCTTTTATAAAGCCTGATTGGTCCTCATGTACTATTTCTTTTATTATTCTGTTTAGTCTGTTCGCCAGTACTGTTGTATAAATTTTGTAATCCGAGTTAAGGAGCAATATAGGTCGATAATTTGCTGGACTTGATTTATCTTTACCTTCTTTTGGTATCAGAACAATGTTTGCAGTTTGCCAGGAGTTTGGGATTCCTTCTACTGGGATACTGTTCATAACTTGTTGGAGGGCTTGTAGCAATTCTTCATGGATTTTTTTGTAAAATTCAATAACAAACCCATCTTGCCCCAGAGATTTTCCAGTCTTCATTTGGGATATAGCTTGTAGTATTTCATCTGTACTTATGGGTCGCGCTAGTTCCATTTTTGCTTCATCTGATATTTTCCTGCTTATATTTTCTTCTATATATTTGTCTATTAAATTTTCCTTATCTTTAGTCTTTTCCAGTTTTGCGTACAATACTTTATCATATCCAACAAAGTTTTTTTTATTTCTTTTTGAGTATTATACTTCATGTTCCCAATTTTTATTTCTGTTATTAATTTTTTCTCCTTCTCTTTATTCAGCCAATCACTTGCCAGCTTTGTTGGCATTTTCGAAATGTCTTTGCTTCACCCATTTCAGCTTACTGGCAATTGTTTCAGTCAGGTCTGATTTTAATTCCTCTTGAATCAGTTTTATTTCTCTCTGAATATTTCTGTTTTTGGGTTTTTCCTTAAGTACTCTTCTTTCTTTCTCAACTTTTGTGTTAGCTTTCTGTATTTTTCATCTTTAGCTCCCTTAATTTCAGCTCCCCTCTGTAGGAACACTCCTCTGTTGCTTTAAATGCGTCCCACCTCGTTCTATGCAATGTTTCTGATTCTTTGTTATATTGAAAAATTCTTGTATTTCTTCCTTTACTGTTTTTACAAACTTCTCATCTTTCAACAAATTTTCTTTTAATCTCCATGAGTATTCTCTTTCCTAGGTCATTAATTTAATTTCTATAGGGCTGTGATCTGATAACAATCTTTCTGCAATTTCCATTTCTTGAAATTTTGTTAATAATTCTGATAAGACCCAAAACATGTCTATTCTAGACATCGTTTTGTGTACATCTGAATAGAAGGTAAAGCATTTTTTTCATTGTATTTTGAGGACCAAACGTCTGCCAAATTGTATTCTTCTATTATATTTCTGCAGATTTTGGGAAGTTCTCCACCGCTTTTCTTATCAGAAGGGTTAGATCTATCTCATCTTGCTTTAAGGACTCCATTGAAATCTCCTACTATTATCACATTGTTATCACTTCATTCTATTTCCTCAAGTCTTTAATATAATTGTCTGTAAAATTGGTCTTTCTTTTGAATCAGAGCATAGATAGCGATTAAAATTATCTTCCTATTAATCATGTTTAGCTCCAGTCCAATATAATGTCCATCTTTATCATTCATAATTTCTGTAGCTTCAATTCTGTTGTTTACATAGATTGCTACCCCTTTTTTTCTTGTTATTGGAGCCTGAAAAAAAAAACATTTTCCAAGTTATGGTCTTTTCAAAAATCTATTATCTTTTTATCGTATCCTTGTTTCTAGTAAACAAATAATTTCTGCATTATTTTTTTCTAATAGGTGAAAAATCTGATTTCTCTTTTGAGGGTTATTTAGTCATTTTACATTCCACAATCTTATTTTTATAACTATATTGTTTTTCTATTTAAATCTTTCTGGTTTGTATTCTCTATAATTTCTCTTCTTCTGAGTCCTCTCCCTGACTTTGCGATTCACCGTCTTCCTCTGTATCTTTCCCTTCTTCCTCCTCTCCCTCATCTTGTTCTTCCTCCTCCTGATGATCATGTTTACTGTTAGAACTTTCTTCTGTTTGTCTTTCCTCTCCTGGGTCTTTTACCTCTTCTTCACGGTCATTTCTCTTTTTTTAAAACTTTCTTTTACTTTCCAACTTTCCCATAAATGCTTCCATTTTTTTCAATTGTGTTTATTCTATACTTTTTCTGATTGTATATGGACAACATTCCTTCCACACATTCCCATCTGTATGTAATATTCATCTTCTTAAGTTTTTGAGTCAGTTGTCGATATTCTTGCCTTTTCTTTAACACTTCATTCGGGATGTCCTTGAAGATTTGAATGTCCTTCCCATCAATTCTTAGTTTATCTGAGTAAATGGCTTCAATTATTTTCTCTCTCAGCCTTGTACGCATGAAGGCTATATCTCTCGGGAGTTTTTTCTCTCTAGCTATCAATGAACTGACTCTGAATAGCTTGTCCACAGTCTCTTCTAGTTCTTCTTGTTTTGCCTCAATGAAGTCTGCCAAATTCGGGATTACTTTCTCCCACAGATCTTCCCTCGTTGTTTCTGGGATCCCTCTCAACTTAATACATTTATCTCTATATCTGGTTTCTTGTAGTAAGATAGCATTTTTTTTCTTTCTCTTGTTCTTTTGAAGTTACTCCCATTTGTTTTTCTAGCTTTTCTGTCCTTTCCATTTTTGTTCTAACATCATTTACTTCTGTCTTCAAATTATCCAGTTTATTGTCTATTTTTTTCAATATATTTCCTAATCTCTTTCTTAAAAGATTTAAGGTCATCCCAGATCTCTTTCTTAAAACTTTTAAGCTCCTCGAGAATCTGCAGACCAATATCCATCTGTTTCGCAGGGTATTCAAAAGATCCTTTTCTCAAGGTTAATGTTTGAGTTTGTGATTGGCTGACACTCATTTTTGCCCTTGTACTTGCTGCCATGTTTGTGAAATAGATAGTCTTTTATTGCAATTTATACATTCCAAAAAGAGAAAATAATTGGTTTAATTACCTAATCTTCAATTAAATTAAATTAGATAGATAAATGAAATTCAATATTGGTTAATTTCTTCCCTTTTCCCCACCTTAATATTTATAGTTAATCTTTTTCTCCACTTGCCCTTTATAAGATACACAGAATTGTTAACATAATTTACAAATTCCAAAAGGTTAACTAATTAAATTGAATAGTTTTCAATTAAATTAAACAATTAATTCAAATTTAAATTCAAAGTCAATATCAATGCTGGTTATCCTTTATGACACAAAATAAATTATACCAGCTTACTTTTCCATCCACTAAATAATCCACTAATTAATTAATTATTAACTCCCTTGAAATTATCATCTATTAATCTCCAGAGGAAAGAGAAATTTTAAAATCTATACTTATGTGTGTGTGTGTGTGTGTGTGTAGTAGTAGTAGTTATATCCTCCTCCTCTGGCTTTTCTTCGCAAACGAAGATTCAGGAAGGACTCATCCCACGCTTTCTGCAAGCGTGCTGATGACTAAAAAGGCCAATCCGAGATAAATAAGTCCGGTTGCAAAAAGTACAGCAGAAGGTCTCCTTGGGTGATGTTTTTGGGTTGTGATTCTTTCTGCGTTGTCGTTTCTCTTCAAGACTTGTTCGTCGTGAGTTCTCAAATAAGGCTGCAGCATTGTGGATAGTGCGTCTCCATGCCTCCCGATGTGAGGCCAGGGCGGACCACTGTTGGTGATCAATTTGGCCAAGCCTGAGATGTTGTTTCAGGGAGTCTTGGTATTGCTTTTTTTGGAGCGCCCCTCTTACGCTGACCCGTGGCGAGTTTACCGTAGAGTAGTATTTTTGGGAGGCGATGGTCCTCCATCCTAGAAATGTGCCCTGCCCAGCGCAGCTGTGATATATTGTATATATATTGTGTGTGTGTGTATATATATATATATATATATAGTATTTATATATTGTATATATTGTGTGTGTGTATATATATATATATATATATGTATATATATATAAAGGGTATTTAAATTATTGTATTTAAATTATTGACCCAATAAACAATTAGTTATAAGTCCTTTTTTACTTAAAGTTTCTTCTAGGTCCTCACCGTCACAATCAACGTTCCCCTATATCATATATATTACTTTTTCCTGTTTCTGTCAGAAGGTGTCACTGTTGAGCAAATTTTCTTTTAATATTTCAAGTGTTTCTTTTACTGTCCCTTTAAGTTCTGGTCACATCATGTATGGCCTTGAAAACGCTGTCCTTGTTCCACAATAGCCCCCCAAGCCCCTATATTTGACTTATTTTATGCCCACATTTTTCCCCTTTTCCTTTCAGACTTAAGACTCTCTCAACCCATTACTGTCATTGCTTTCTCTCTGCTGTCTCCGCCGTCTCTCCTGTCTCGCCCCACTGTCTTTTCCTACTTTCTTCTTTTTTCAACCCTCTTCTTTGGGTCTAATCCCGCCGTTATACTTAAGTCTAAAGGTTATATTTTCGCTTCTATTAATGTTCTATTAATGTTTGTCCTTTTATTTTTGGCACTCTCTCCTCCCCGCTTCTTTCCTCTGTTCCAACCGCCTCACCCGTCTCGCCCTCTGTCTTTTTCCTTTTTCCTTTTCTTCAACCCTCTTCTTTGGGTCTAATCCAACCGCTGTAGGTATGCCCTCTACCTTTCGTAGCTTCCCCTAATGGTCTTCTTTCTTTGTCCTCTTGCTGGACTAATCTCACTCCGGGTTAACCATTCAGCTTGTCCGCCATTACCGAGTAGAGCATGCCACCCTGCAGACCATGGCACACAGCATGAAGCTTTTAACGTGGCACACAGCATGAAGCTTTTCAACTTTCAACTCTATTTGCTGATCACTGTTATTTTTATTTTTATTATGTATATATTTCTGTAAGCATTCAGTCCTGAAAAGCTTTGCTGACTCGCCACTCACCCCTCTTCTCCTTTCCCCCCGCTTGTCTCAGTCCTGCTCACCGCTTTCACTTTCCACTTTCTCTTCTAAAGTTTAGTTACAATGTTGCACCCACCAGGACAGTCTCAATCTCAATTTCCCTTTTGCTGACAGGCTCTGATCTTCCTTGCAGAGGTTTCTGCAGTATATCCCAGCACAGAGGTCTTAATCCAGCTGTTAAACAAAATTTGAAGCTTAAAAAATCCGGGGGTGAAAGAGGGTTTGATCCGGAGATCTTCACTTTGCCTTAATGGCTGCCATTCCTCTCCTGCTGCTCTACCTCTTGCCCAACAAAACCTCCGTTTCAGCAGAGTTTGAGGGATCAGCCAAGATCCGCCAGCCCCACTGGGTAGCAATCATTCCTCGATTGCACCACAGTTTGGGTGAACTCCAAATTTAGGGCACAGGATGACCGAACTCGAGCGGAGCCTCCGTCTCGAGGTCTTTTCCCCTCAGCTCCCAGACCGCTGTAATAAGATTTCAACAAATACCTTCCAGTTTTTATCAAAATCACTTTCTTTCCATATTCCTCTTCTTATTTTGATTCTAAATGTTAATTTGTCATTTATTGCCATTTTGCAAACTTCTTTATACCACTCCTCCACTTGTGCATTTATTTGAATTTTCTAATATCTTGCTATAATTAATCTTGCTGCCGTTAATAAATTTGTTATTAAATCTTTTTCTGCTTGATTCCGAGTCTCTCCATTATAAATTGACAACAATGCTATACTCTGTTTCCTATCTATATTTATATTCAAAATACTCTCTATTTCTGTAAAAAATCTTTCCCCAAAACTGCTGTACATCTTTACAATTCCACCACATATGCATATATGTACCTATTTTTTGACAACCTCTCCAACAATATTTTGAGTTATTCTTATCTATATTATGTAATCCTACTGGTGTCAAATACCTTCTCCATATTATTTTATAATAATTTTATTTTATCTGTATTGACAAATTTATTAGTTGTCTTTGTCTCCAAATCTTTTCCCATTCATAATCTTCAATGTTTTGCTTCAAATCTTCCATATTTTCCTTAAATATTCTGCTTTATCTTTATTATCATAATAATTTTAACAATATTTTATATAATTCACTTGTAATACCTTTCAGACTTTCATTATTATCTCTGTTTTCACCTTTTCCACCAAGTACTAAAATTTTGTAAGCTTCCTAATTTCTTCATTATTCTTCTCCCAATTTTTAATCCATTGTTCCAGCTGTATATAATTAAACCATGAAATTATTATTCCATGTAATTTCTCTCTTATATCCCCTTTCTCAGATATCCCTCCTATCCATCCCTCTATTTTATCTAGTCCTCTTTTCTTCAGTTCCTTTCCCAATTTTCCCCTCAAATTGTTTGGGAATTTTTTTTCCATTATGACCAGTGTTAAAACTGAATCAGTAGGCAATAATTCTTTCTTATATATTATAGCATATGTCCAATATATTTTGCAAAAATGGATTCTCAATTTCTTTAATTTCCTTTTTCATAAAATTACCAAAATATATATTCCATATTCTCTTATCTATTTCCCCTTATCTGTCTCCAGCCATTCTAAATCACCTGTCCTACTATCCCTTCTATAACATATCTCAATTAGGATGGAGGACCATCACCTCCCAAACATAGTACTCTACAGTGAATTCGCCATGGGTCAGCGTAAGAGGGGTGCTCCAAAAAAGTGATACAAGGACTCCCTGAAACAACATCTCAGGCTCGGCCAAATTGATCACCAACAATGGTCTGCCCTGGCCTCACATTGGGAGGCATGGAGACAGACTATCCACAATGCTGCAGCCTTATTTGAGAACTCACGCCAAATGAGTCTTGAAGAGAAATGACAACGCAGAAAGAATCACAACCTGGAAACATCACCCAAGGAGACCTTCTGTTGTGCTTTCTGCAATCAGATGTGTTTATCTCAGATTGGCTTTTTTAGTCATCAGCGCACATGCAGAAAGTGCAGAATGAGTCCTTCCTGAATCTTCGTTTGTGAAGAAAAGCCAGCAAGAGGGAGAGCTTCATAATATCCTTTTATATTGGGGAGCTAATACCCCATTTTCTTAGCGGTTTGCATTAGTCAATAGTCTCAACCCAGGGGAGTAAGAAATTTAAATACTGGGTAGTTTCGAGTCCAAAGCTTGGGAAATTTACTTTGCTGGCCTACACTGAGAGCAGCGGCAGTGGCCATGCCAGCTGGGAAACTCTGAAAATTTGTAATACAAAAAAAGGAATGTTTTCAACCTATGTTCCTGGGTTAAATGCCCAACATCTCTCCCCTTGCCAAGAACCTGTGGGGTCTCACAGGGCCGCAGCACCCTGTCAGATGATTTGACTGCCAATTGCCTTTGGCCCTGCCTCAAGTGACAGATGTAAAGAGTAAAAAAGGAAGACATTATTCTCCTTTGATATTGGCTTAAAAGGATGTCTTCAATCCAAATAAATTAAGCATTAAATATTTGAATAGTTTTTCATACTTGAAGCACAGTTGGACTTTTGGAGCCATGGAGATAATGATAAATATCTCACTTCAATTAATTAATTAATTAATTAATATGTGCGTGCATTAAAATATCAGCAAAGTGATTACTGGGACAGCCAATCCTATTACTCCTGTTTGTCTAATTAAGGTAATTACTACATCCATTCTATTCCAGATTCAGGAGAGCCATATTTTAATTCCAGTAGCTGGCAGTATATGAATATTCTCCTTCTGGTCACTCTAGTCTATGGGGTTATATCTGGATCTGAATACCACAGTCATTATCTGTCAGCTGGACTGTCAATGTTTTGTGACTGATAGCACAAACTGCTCTTCAGCAGATGCTACCAAATTTTTTTCTGTGCCTGCTATTTTTAAAAAATAAAATAATAATAATCCTGAAACCAAACAGCTCTTTTACAATGTTATTGAGGCTATGCCTCCAAGACCATAGTGTTGAGCCCAGAGTTTGGAAAAGCTTTACAGCTCCTAGAAATATGTTGCCAGCAAAGAGGACTCTGGAAGGTCTACATTCCAAGGTAACTTTTCCAAGCTCTTGACACTCGGGATGGAAACAATATGTGAACATATTCAAAAATGGTCATAAAACACTTTTCCTGAGTGTTCAGAAATTCTGGCAAGAAGAATCCTAGACTGATAAGAATCTTGGCAGATTAGAAGTTCTGCACAAAATTCATACATGGCTTTGTAATGCAGAAAACAGCATTTTCTTTGTTGAAGGTAGTACTTCTGGACAAAATTGTTATTTTCTATGCAGAAAATACAGTTTTGTACAAAAAAAAATCTCATGT
The DNA here is from genome assembly GCA_030847615.1 of Gambelia wislizenii. Classification (NCBI taxonomy): domain Eukaryota; kingdom Metazoa; phylum Chordata; class Lepidosauria; order Squamata; family Crotaphytidae; genus Gambelia; species Gambelia wislizenii. The sequence goes on along the minus strand of JAUMIR010000004.1, from coordinate 319,969,506 downwards.
GTGAATTTTATGCATAATCAGTCCACAGCTACAGAATTTTGGGAGCATAAAACTGCATTTTCTGGAAAGAATTTTTTTTTTCTGTGTGGAAAACGCTGTTTTCCAAATAAAAAAGCTATATGTGAATTTTGTGCAGAATAAGTCTCTTTGAGTCTTTGAAAACTCTCGTCATTTTTTTTTAATATTTTTATTATAGTTCCAGTACTTATAAGCATAAGAAAAACTTCCAGCTCTCAGGCCTAATATGGCCCACAGAGTTTCCCATCTAGCCCACAGAAGTTCCAGATGATGCTTCTCCTCTGATCAGGCAAATCCCATACAGCAAAAGCCCTTGAACATTGAAGCCCCAGTGACAAAAATGCCAGAGGTATACCCAGAACCCCTGATGTTATCTGGCCAATGAAGGGCATCACCATATCTCAGGAAACACACTTTTTAAAAATTCAGAACACCCAGAATCCTGAATTAGAGAAGATCATCAACCAGAACAGCTGGAGGTTTCTGTTGCAATGCTGCGATGAAACCATTCTGAGGTTTATTCCAGACTTTAAAGGAGTTATCCTGGGCTTGTCTATATGAAGATATAAAATGTGGATTGATGTATACTAACGCCAATTTGCTGCAGCTTTCATTTGTCTGAACGATTTTTTGGCAAGATTCCAGGCATGTGAAGCTATCCTTATTCATTGTTCAAGTGGGCATGCCTGCGAATCAAGTTGGTGGGTATAATAATAATAATAACAACAACAACTTTATTTTTGTACCCCACCTTTTGCCTATTAGGCAATCAAGGCGGCTCACAACAATTGGATATAAAAACAAATCCATAACAATAGTAATAACTTAAAACAATTTACCCCCCCATTAAAATTACATGTAATGGTGCATATATTTAAAATAACTGGCAAATTCACCAGTGACATAAAATAACTACCCTAAAACTTTAAAACTATAGAATTAAAACATAAAAACATAAACATAAAAACATAAAAGGAGGGAGAAGCACCCGTTAAAATGGTCTGTTCTATTCAGGGAAGGCCTGCTGGAAGAGATCCGTTTTGATGGCTTTTTTGAAATTCTCCAAGCTAGTTGCTTGACGGATCTCCTTTGGCAGGGCGTTCCATAGTCTGGAAGCAGTGACAGAAAAAGATCTTTCAGAGATTGATGTTAATCTAGATCTCATTGGTTGCAATAAACCTCTCCCAGAAGATCTAAGGGTGCGGGTGGGTTATATGGGAGGAGGTGATCCCTTAGGTACAAGTGAATTACTCACATTTTTATTGTCCCCAGTTGCTGCTGCTGAACAGTATTTTTTTCAAAAGCATATTCAAGGTGCCGAAGGGCAATATTCTGCTCATAAACAGAAAAAAAGAAAAGGCTGTTTCATCACCTCAGCACACAATCACTACAGTGAAAATCTAACATGGTGGTTTCAGGCGCTTGCCTTGTTAGCAAGCTCGACTTCCTGTGCACATCTGACCAATCAGCTTTCCACTTCCACTCTTATCAGGAATGCGCATCAAAGCAAATTGATCCCAACAAGCGGGAATGCACATTCCCTGCTGAGCTTTTTAAAAACTTTGGATAGTTTTTGATGTTTTTGCCCCCCCCCTTCTGAATATGGTGGGTTGATGTGTACTCATTAAGACAAATTGTATTCTCCTTGAATTCTATGAGGAGTACTTTCACCGTTTAGACAACCTGTCTGTTTTGGAAATAGCACCTTGGATACCTATTTTAAAGTCTGAAAGAAACCTCAGAATGAATTCATGGAAGACACTGGGCAGCCTGGTCATTCAAACACCAAACCTAGATTAGGCTGGCTTGTGCTATACTTTTTATTTTATTAGCTTGTCCTTTATTATTGTTTTCAAATTTCCTGGGGCTGATGCAGTCTTTAATGGGTCCTAGGGTCCCAAAATTGGCTCTCAGAGCTCCAGATCATAAGCACCCAAGTTTATAGCCCCTCCAGGGCATGCATCAGCAGCTTAATTTATGTCTTTAAGACTGATGTTATCATAGAATCATAGAATCATAGAATTGCAGAGTTGGAAGAGACCACGAGGGCCATCCAGTCCAACCCCCCTGCCACGCAGGAAATCACAATCAAAGCATCCCCGACAGATGGCCATCCAGCCTCTGTTTAAAGACCTCCAAGGAAGGAGACCCCACCACGCTCCGAGGGAGTGTGTTCCACTGCCGAACAGCTCTTACTGTCAAAAAGTTCCTCCTCATGTTGAGGTGGAATCTCTGTTCCTGGAGCTTGCACCCATTGCTCCGTGTTCCAGTCTCTGGAGCAGCAGAAAACAAGCCTGCTCCATCCTCAGCGTGACATCCCTTCAAATACTTAAACAGGGCTATCATATCGCCTCTAAACCGTCTTTTTTCCAGGCTAAACATACCCAGCTCCCTAAGTCTCTCCTCATAAGGCATTGTTTCCAGACCTTTCACCATTTTAGTTGCCCTTCTCTGGACACGCTCCAATTTGTCAATATCCTTTCTGAATTGTGGTGCCCAGAACTGGACACAGTATTCTAAGTGAGGTCTGACCAAGGCAGAATAGAGTGGCACTATTACTTCCCTTGATCTAGACACTATACTTCTATTGATACAGCCCAAAATTGCATTGGCCTTTTTAGCTGCCGCATCACACTGTTGGCTCATGTTCAACTTGTGGTCTACTAGGACTCCTAGATCCCTTTCGCACGTAGTCTCATTCAGCCAGGTCTCTCCCATCCTATATTTATGCATTTCATTTTTCCGCCCTAAATGCAGTACTTTACATTTCTCCGTATTGAATTTCATTTTGTTAGCTTTGGCCCAGCTCTCCAGTCTATCCAGGTCATTCTGAATTTTGATCCTGTCCTCTAGGGTATTAGCTACTCCTCCCAATTTGGTGTCATCTGCAAATTTGATAAGTATGCCCCTAATTCCCTCATCTAAGTCATTGATAAAGATGTTGAATAGCACTGGGCCCAGGACAGAACCCTGTGGCACCCCACTGGTCACATCTTTCCAAGACGAAGAGGAGCCACTGCTGAGCACCCTTTGGGTTCGGCCGGTCAACCAATTACAAATCCATTGAACAGTTAACTTGTCTAGCCCACATTCTACAAGCTTGTTTGCAAGAATGTCATGGGGAACCTTGTCAAAGGCCTTACTGAAATCAAGGTATGCAATGTCCACAGCATTCCCTTCATCTACCAAGCTGGTAACTTTATCAAAAAAAGAAATCAGATTAGTCTGGCATGACTTGTTTCTCTCAAACCCATGCTGACTTTTTGTGATTATGGCATTGCCTTCTAAATGTTCACAGACTCTCTGTTTAATGATCTGTTCTAGAATCTTCCCTGGTATTGATGTCAGACTAACTGGACGATAGTTGTTGGGATCCTCTTTTTTCCCCTTTTTGAAGATGGGAACAACGTTTGCCCTCCTCCAGTCTGCTGGGACTTCTCCTGTTCTCCAGGAGTTCTCAAATATTATTGCCAATGGCTCTGAGATTATATTTGCCAGCTCTTTTAATACTCTGTTAGAGAGACAAGAGGAAGATCCATAAAAATGGCAAAACTAATTGCCGTTGGATGCTCAATAGTCTTGTGCTGAGAGACTCCTGCTTTACAAAATAAATAATAAATTAAGCCAAAAGCCTTCCAAACCTTTCATAATTTGTTCACCTGTTCCTGCCTTATGTGGTTCCTGTCTTCCTTCTCATTTTCTACTGATATTTATTATCTTGTTAGAGCTTTCACTAGAGGCTGGCTTGATGAATTGCCTTCCATGACATTTTGTGCTGCAAGAAATCATAAACCCATTGTTCCATTGAGAAGGTTGAGATGTTCTTTGGGGCTCGGGGGGGGGGGAGTGGCTAAATACTCTTGTGAAGTGTAAAGAGATTTTTTATTGGAAACAGGAAAGCGTTTGGGGAGAGAAGAGAGATATTATTTGGGGTCTGGTATTTCCTTCCTTGGCACTCTATTCTGTTTTAAGGTGTGAGACTGCAGGTCACAACAACTGCAGAACTGCTGCTGTTGTCCTGAATTAGAAAATAAAAGTGTCACAAGTTCTCCTACCCAATCTCCACCTGGTGGGGCCCTATCATTCACTTTGCTCCTCTTAGCCTTCTGTCCAACATAATTTTCAAGTATTGCCCATTACAAAAGCTGACCCAAGACTGGCCTGGCTCCTACAACAAGACTGCAGAGTGTAAATCCAGAATTACACGTTGATTATGCTCTGCAACCCTCATGTTGAATGGTGGTGCTATGCACCTGAATTCACACCTGAATGCATACTTTCAAACATTTCACAGATCAGTGGTAAGAATAACTGGAGATAAAATACAACTCACTTGTTTGCACTGCTTCACTGCTACCAGCCTGTTTCCAGGTATAATTCAGAGGGCTAGTTGAGACATTTAAAACCCTTATGTACATACTATCCAACTTTTCACAGATCAGAATTGGGACATATGTGGTCAAGTAGCATCAGAGTGTGGTTAAGATAGCAAAGGTTATTAATGAGGAAGAATACACAAACTAGGAGAGGCTGCAACAGTTTGCTTTTGCCTGAGCCTACAGGGAAGGGCAAGATTTTATCTCCTCTCCTCCTACTGAAATAACTGAGTGCAAACTACCCTTACACTTTGATCTCAGTTTGCAGCAACTGAAGTAGATGTAGGGAACAGAGAGGGGGGAAGGGGGGAGAAACTATGACCTTTTAAAAGCAGCTGAAAAAGTGGGATGGCAGAGGATTAACTGGGACTGTCTTTGCCAAATCAGGACAGTTGTGGGGATGTTGCCAGTGCAACTGAATGTACATGAACATTCATGCAGGTAGGCAGATATGCATGCACAATAAGACCCCAAGCCTAATTCCACTTCTGCAACCTTGAACTGAATGCAAATGTTCTGCATGGAACAAACATGATTCCACAAGAGAACTTACATATATATAAAACACTAACAGGGTTCTGACCACTACCTACCTGAACAAAAGTGGATGAGACACAGTCTCCGACCCTTCCTGCCATCATGGTTCCTGCAATTCACACAACATAAATGCAAATATTGTACAACACAAATCTATGTGTATAGATTCCTGCATTGCATAGCAATGTTATGCAACTGAACTAAGACAATGAATACACAACTGAATGCACAACCAAGTGTGCTGGTGCTTCATATGCAATGCACTGCATGAGGAATAACACTGCATGCAGTGGCAATCTTGGACTGAATGGGGTCATTCCACATAAGACAAAAATATATAACCACTTCTGTAGAGTGATTATACACATGTGTAAGACTAACAACAAAACAAGCATCTTGTGTCTTTGTGAAGCCAAGGAAGCATACACACAGCAAGCACCATACAACTGGCAGATTGATCACAAGGCCACAAACAACCCATCCAATGCAGCTACTTTTACAAGTTCATGGATCTAAGGGTTTTAGTAAACCACAAGCTAAACTTGATTGTGATGCAGCATCCAAAAATGCCAATGCAATTCTAGGCTGCATCAAAAGGAACATAGTGTCCAGATCAAGGGAAGTAGTAATGCCACTCTCTTGTGCTTTGGTCCAGTTTCACTTCAATAACTGTATCCAGTTCTTGGCACCCCAGTTCAAGAAGGATATTTGCAAAGTGGAATGTGTCCAGAGAAGGGCAACCAAGATGATCAAACCAACCTTTATGAAGAATGACTTAGGGAGTTGGGTATGTTTAGCTTGGAGAAGAGAAGACTGAAAGGTGATATGATTTGTTATTGTTAACTACTGTCAAGCCAATTTCAACTTATGGTGACCCCACGAATGACAGACCTCCAAGTCACCCTATCATCAATAGCCCTGCTGAGATATTGCAGATTCAGGGCCGTGGCTTCCTTGACTGAGTCTATCCATCTGGAATGTTGTCTTCCTCTTTTCTTACTGCCTTCTACCTTACCAGGCATTATTGGTTTTTCTAACAAGCCATGTCTTCTCGTGATATGGCAAAAGTACGACAGTCTCAGTTTAGTTAGCTTGGCTTCTAGAGAGAGTTCAGCCTTGATTTGCTCTAGGACCCATTTATGTGTCTTTTTAGCAGTCCACAGTATCTGTAGAACTCTTCTCCAGAATTTCAAATGAATTGATATTCTTCCTATCAGCTTTCTCCACTATCCTGCTGTCACAACCATACATAGAAATGGGACATACAATGGCATGGACAATCCTAACTTTAGTATTTAATTATATATCTTTATACTTCAGGATCTTGTTTAGCATATGCACTTTGGAGTGGACTCTCCTTCTTTGGAGTTCTTTAAACAGAGGTTGAATGGGCATCTTTCAGGAGTGCTGTAGTTATGTACTCCTGCATGGCAAGGAGCTGGACTGGATGGACCTTGTGGTTCCTTCCAAAATCCTATGATTCTGTGTAACAAAGCAGCACTTGTTGCATTTCCCAATACTGCACATTTAACAAAAAGGTGTAAAAATTGTGAAATTACAAAAATTAGCAAATTTTCTCTAATACAGGTTGCCCCCTGTATCCACAGAACCAATATCCATGGTTTCAGTTATCCATAGGACACAACATAGGGACACATATCATACAGTCATCCTGGAAAGTGTCTAGAGAGGCATCCTCTCTAGACATCTTCTAGGTCCTCCAATGCAACTTTATGATACATTTGTACAGGAAGTGCAGTGCTTTTTAAAATAGGATTTGCTATTATCCACAGTTGCACTTAAACACAGTAAGTCCCTGTGGATATTGGGGGGAAGGGCAGCCTGTATTTCCCCTCCACATCACAGCAATATCTGACATCTTGGTATGATTCACAGTAGGTCAAGATGTACATCTTTGGCTCATCAAAATCTGTGTTGTTGAATACTTGATTCATCAACACCTCAAGTGCCACCTATCCCTCACTACTGCCCTACATAGGTCTTATAACAAGTAATGTCATAGCTACACTTTGAGTGCTCTCAGTGCCATTGTAGAAGGCCAAGACCCATCATTCTCTCCTTGAGGGTTCTTTCTCCACAGCTTGAATGCCTTCAGTCACCTGATTCAACAAGCGTGCCATGAAAGGGGGGTGGAATACAAGCCTGGGGACAAAGGAATCCCAATGAGGAATTTATGCATCCAGTGACAAATAATTAACACAGCAGTTAATCTGGTGTTTTGGGCTGGATCCCAATACATACTGAGAAGTTAACCTTTTCTGAGAGGTTGCTTAGCAACATTGTCCTGCCCTTTTCAGGCCAGAAATAACCTGTTCGGTAATTCTTGGAACATGATATTCTAACCATCAGATTTGTATATTCAGTGAAAACTGAACTGAACCTGTTCTCTGCCTCACAGATACTTGTTTTTCTGGTTAGACAGTTGCTGATGTTTCTGGAGAATTTATATTCACAGTTTTCTCCATGCTCAGAAATATAGTTTTATAGTGATTGCAATGTTTAATTACATTAGGAGTGGGCCTCTGTGGCCCTCCAGATGGTGTTGTACTTTAGTGCCCAGCATCCCTCACCATTGGCTATGCTGGCTAGGGAGGATGGAAGTTGCAATCCAACATCATCTGGAGGGTCATAGTTGTCATATCTAAAGTAAATTAATTCTTGAGCTTTCATTAGGTAACATTAGCTCTTGCATCTTCTTTGTGAGGTATGGTGAACATGTGGCCCTCCAGATGTTGGATTGCAACTTTTATGCACTTGTGCCATTGACCAAGTTGGCTAGGACTGTTGGGAGTTGCAGTCCCACAACATCTGGAATGCCACATGTTCCCCATCCATGTTCTATCTCTCTGTAGCCCCAAGATAAAATCTCCACCAGTACCCTGTATTAACCTTGGAATGGGTCTTGAAGAATAAAATCACTTTCTTCAAACTTTGGAAAATAGTTTATGTTATTCCAAGACCAATTCCAAAACTGCACTTTATTGTGTTGTGCCCAGCTGATGTCATGTACTGGCATTTCCAGACTCAGTGACCAGAAGTTTCAGAGTTCAAAACAGAAAACTTTTATTGGCACAGTAATCCAGGAAGCAAACCTTATAGGGTCATTGCTCAGAATGAAACTTAACTGACAAACAGTATAATAAAACCTTAACTGACAAACAGTATAATAAAACCCAGTCTACAAAATCTGGTGGGCTACATAGTCATTGGTCACCCATCATCCCCATTGCCACTTCCCAGAGTATCAAGGCTCAACCTCCTTTGCCCAAAGTTGAGACCTAGGAGCAGTGCTTATCAAACTGTTCTGACATAGATCACATTCTTCCTTCTGTAGTTAGGCTACATACTTGTTAACAAGCACAGAAAAATCCAAACACAATTACCCACAAGGTTATACAGTAAAACTGAACTTGGCAGGAAAAGGTCATGTCCAGGACCAATCCTGACATCTGGCGATTTACATGTCAATGGAGTGGTGAATCTACTCCAGCTTAAAGTTGGAACTCTAAAAGAGTTATTCAAGGTGCAGAACTTGATCCCCGAAACAGGGTCACACCTTGGGCAGTTTCTTCAAATGGCAGACCAAAACCCCCACACCAACATGGGTCTCATTAGGTATGTCATCAGGGGGTCTTTCACATTACACAGTTATAGTACTATGATTCTCTTTTAACATCCATGGCTGAATCCTGGGGGTTGTCGTTTGGGGAGGCACCAGAGCTCTCTGGCAGGGAATTCCCTAAACTACAAATCCCAGGATTCTATAGGATGGAGCCATGACAGTTGAAGTGGAATCATAGGTCTACAATTGTGTAGTGTGAAAGGGCCCTAGGTATGCAACATGGTCCAGTTTGCCCAACCCAGTAAGGCCCACCCATACATCTAACCATTCACACAGAATGATGAGGTAAACCCATCCTTGTGGTTTAAGGAAGTTTTGTAATCCATCTGAGATTATTTTGCCCACTCTGTCCCTGTCAGTGTCTAAATATATGCAGTTTGGACACAATATTTCATTCAGCGGCTTTGTCTTCTGGATGCTTGGTAGCAGCTAGAGAATACCAATGCCCATAAATAAATCACCATTGCAGCTGGGGGAAGTTGATGGGTAAAGGTCACAAAATGTTTCCTTGCTGGAGTGTGAAATCAGTGAAAAGTTTAAACCTTGTCTGATCTGGCAGTTTGTCAGCCCAAGAGGACCCTGAGCTGAGCAAGTGGCATGGAACAATGAGAGACAGAAAACAAGGCAAAAGACAACATAGAGCTAGTTGTGTAGCTTTGAAGAGAGCCTTTCTGAGTACCTCATCTGTAGTCTTCAGTGCTGCAGGCATTTTGGTTTTTCCCAGGCTTTCAAAAACACTGCTTAAATCTGTCTGTCTATCTATCTATCTATCTATCTATCTATCTATCTATCACCTACCCTGAGAGCCCCCATTTTGAAATATCAAACAATTGGCTATATTTAATAATTTGGCTAAGGTGGCCATCCACATGGTTACAGGTAAACCAGGGACCCCCAAATACCGTGGTGGGATTTGTGCAAGACCAAGGGAAGGGCCTTTGGAAAATTCCCCAAACCAAATACTCTGATTAGGACCTGGAGGTGAGTCAATCACTAATCCTCTCAATGATAGCAAGAGACCTTAATCCTTGTAAAATGAGTCCTTCCTTTTCTACTCCCCTCCAAACAAAAGACCTTGCCCGTTCCTATTCAATTCCCAAAGTATCAACCACTAACAATTGCTAACTCTTCTGGACTATCCTTTATTTTGGCCTGGGAACCTCTGAGAACCATTGTATTTCACTCAAACTCCTATCCCTTCAGGGGAATTGTTTCCTATATATATTACCCTGAAACACCAGAAAAATGTCCACAGTTCCTCCTACTACATCCATGCTGCCGGTTTGTTGTGAGATCCACAGAATGTATATTGGAGAATCTTCTGCTGCTCAAATCTGTGCTCTTCTGAGAGGTATTTTATCACCCCTCTTCCTCTTCCTCTATTCCTCTAGCCAAATACTTTCTCCTTTTTTCATTAGCCTTCTGTGATTGCTTGAAGCCTGAGTGTTTTTGTGTGAATGCTGTTGATATTAATTTCCAATAAAGATCATCTAATTGTACCTTTTGGCTTAGAATCTCATCTGTTATTACCAGTATACATAAGTTAAAAGGTCCTGCCATTGCCCAGACTCTGACATGCCAAGTTCAGTTAATTAAAATTCCCCAGTTTAATATAAGGACATCAGAGGATCACCACAGACCCCCAGCAATTTGGGTAACATACCTATCTATCATCTATAGCTATAAATATATCTATCTAGTTGGGTAAAAACAGTTGGGTGGGCATAGTGCAGTCTACAGACCATACTCAGTCCCCCAGTCTGTCTTCCGACACCATGCAAATACCAAAAATATTGTTTGCTCCAAAATACCCCCAAATGACATCTGGAGGATTGGAAGGCATTTTCACTATGTTTGGAGAGGCCCCTTGGGTTCCTATGGTGTCAAAAATTGCACCATGTTTTGCACACACACACCAACCAATTTATGCCCAAGGGAGGCCCTTTAAAAAAAAAAAAACAACTGGAAGTGAACAGGAAGTGACTGTATATGTTTGATGTTCCACCCTTTGGCGGAAACTCTTCTGTTCACATCCTGCTATAGAAAAGCTCTCCTGGCCTAAAAGGGCCCAGAAAGGCCCAACATCATGGTGAGAATAGCCCCATGTCCTCTAGAGCAGTGGTTCTCAACCTGTGGGTCCCCAGATATTGTTGAACTACAGTTCCCAGGAGCCCTCTGAGATCTCACCTTGACAGCCAGGTGGTCCTCCCAGTCATTAGTGAGGCTGTAGGATTCAACTCAAAGCCTCACTAATGACTGGGAGGACCACCTGGCTGTCAAGGTGAGATCTCAGAGAGCTCCTGGGAACTGTAGTCCAACAACATCTGGGAACCCACAGGTTGAGAACCACTGCTCTAGAGGGGGGACTTGAGGGCATTTGGGGTGGGGGATAATATTGATAAAAGGGCCACTTTACTCTGCTTTAGTCAGACCTCACCTGGAATACTGTGTCCAGTTCTGTGCACCACAATTCAAAAAAGATGTTGACAAGCTGGAACGTAACCAGAGGAGGGTGACTAAAATGGTACAAGGTCTGGAGGCCATGCCCTATGAGGAATGGCTTAGTGAGCTGGGTATAGCCTGGAGAAAAGAAGGTTGAGAGGTGATACAATAGCCATGCTTAAATATTTGAAGGAATGTCATTCTGAGGATGGAGCAAATGTGTTTTCTGCTTCTCCAGAGACTATGGAGCAATGGGTTCAAACTACAGGAAAAGAGATTCCACCTAAACATTAGGAAGAACTTTCTTTGACAGTAAGAGCTGTTTGGCAGTGGAATGCACTGCCTTTGAGTGTGGTGAAGTCTACTTCTTTGGAGGTTTTTAAATAGAGCCTTGATGGCCATCTCTCGGGAATGATTTGGTTATTTATTCCTGCTTGGCAGGGGGTTGGACTAGATGGCCATTCTAGTCTCTTCCAACTCTATGATTCTATGATTCTATGATTTATTTATTTATTTATTTATTTGCAGGTGGGTGTAGTGGGGTGTGTGGCCCTCCAAGGTCTCCTAGCGGGCTAATGCAGCCCCCTAACCTTTCACAGTTGCCCACCCCTTGGTTAAAATATTATTACTGTTACCTAGAGATATGAAGAATACTAATAAAATTTCTCGTTCTTGACAAAAGATTCTGTCTTTATACGTTGAGGCAGCCTACTAAGAAATCTCCAAATGCTGTGAAGTTTCTCAACTCCAGCACAGGAATGGTACAGGAGGCAGTCCGCCTACCCCTCAACATTTGTATACTGTAATTCATACACAAACTCTTTGTTATAACCCAGTGTCTTTTCCCCTTGGTGATACACATACACTAAACACAGAAGAACTGCCTGACTGATGAAAAAGATACAAGCAACCCAGCTGATGTTACTAACATGTAAAAGTCCACAGAGCAAGGCAGAAACTATTGTAATTTTGCTCAGTTTAGTGAATTTTCTGCAATTCAGGCAATTGGCATGAAAAAGTTGTTCTCACAAGTACAAAAGCTCTCATTGAATTGTTGTTGCTGTGTGCCTTCAAGTTGCTTCCGACTTATGGTGACCCTAAGGTGAAGCTATCATGAGGTTTTCTTGGCAAGATTTGTTGAGAGAGAATTTTGCCTTTGCCTTCAACTGAGGCTGAGAGAGTGTGACTTGCCCAAGGTCACCCAGTGGGTTTTCATGGTCGAGCAGAGTCTCCCTGGTCATAGTCCAATGCTGAAGCCACTACAACTCACTCATTGCTACCACCAAAAATTATCTTGCTGTCTCTAAGGTTGGAAAGACCATTTGAAAATATTCATGAAATGGTAGAAAACATGTTTCCTGAGTGTTGAGAAAACCTGCCAAGAATCTGGGACTGACAGGATTTGGGAATTATTCTACACAAAATTTTCACAACATTATTTTGCTCAGAAAACAGCAGGAAATATTTTTTTTTGTACTGAAAATAATATTTCTGTGTAGACAAATGCAGTGTCCTGTGTAGAAAAATGATGTTTTCTGTGCAAGAAATCCCATATGTGAGTTTTGCACAGAATAAATCCCAAATTGCAAATAGTTATTGAAAATTGAGCAGTTTTTGGAGACTTTCTCATAGCTGGTAGAAAATTACTAAAATTACTCCTTCCTTCCAGAAAAAAATAATAGTGAAGAATTATGTCCCTAATTATCTCACAAGCGAGGAGAAAAATGTTGGGGTTTCTCATTCCTGCGAACAAGAATGAGACATGTGAGAGTTTTCATTTCTAGTTTAGTTTGAAATCCTAGTTACTGATGAATCATAATCATAATAATATGGATCAAGGCAGGGAACAAAAGATTAAAATACAACAATAGATTGACATATAACACCAATTAAAAACACATGACAACAATTGAAAGAGCATAATATTAGTTAAAAGTGCATACATATCAAAAGCAATCAGTTCATAATTTAAAACTCTAAAAATCATCTGGATAGGCCTGCTGGAAGAGACTGGTTTTTAATACACTTTTAAACTCAGACAGCATATTCAGCTGTCAAATGTCTTCTTGCACATTATTGCACAACCTGGGGCCGCTGGCTGACTGAAGTAAATGTTCTGCAACGGAACCGAGTGTACAGGGTGGATCACCTGCTAGAGGGCCCATTCTGTAAGAATGAGTGTGCGCTCCCCATTTCAGTCTGTGGACAGTGACAAATTGACTTCAGAGAATTGTATTCCTGGACAGAGGTAGACATAGAATCCTGAGGGCTGCAGGAGACCACACTCCTGGGTAGATCCAGAGTGACTCCAGAAGTAGATAAGGTGACTGGAACCCTTGTTGCCTTATGAAAGTATGGATTCCACTCAAGACTTCCAGGAGCACTTGGCTACAAGGGAAATGTCCTTGGGAGCAGGAGATTCCTTGAGAGTAAGAGCCTTCCTCAAGTATAGGTGCCTCCTCCTGGGGAGACTTAAAGCAGGAGTATCTGTAGATGAATTCACAGAATCATAGAGGTGGAAAAGACATCAAGGCCAAATCCAGACTACTTTATATAAGTCCTTTAGCCTCTCTGCCAAAGGATGTCAGTGCCTCATCAAACTACAAATCCCAGGATTCCATAGGAAGGAGCCATGGGAAATTATCCAGTTTCAAACTGGATTATTTGTGTAGTGTGTGATTGGCCCAAGAGATCCCTGCCAGTTTAGAAATCCATCATTTTGCATATGAGGCAGAACCAAGGCCACCCAGCCACAAAAGCCTCACAGCTGGCACGTTGCTGAAAATAATGTGGTTTTTGAGTCCCAGACCCTGGTTTCTGTTCCTGCATTCCTTTTATCCTGCTGCGACCCTAGCTGTGACTGATCTATTGGTCCCCGACTTTGACAGCAATCTTGGCTTTGCCTCTTGGAATTTTCCTTCCTAGTTCCCATTCTGGACTCCACTGCACTAGTTAAATCCTGGGAGGTTTTGGCTTTTGATCTTCCATCATCCATCCTTTTATTTATACCCCATCTTTTCCAAAAACATAGCCTACAGAAACAGGACAGGGGGGTGCATTGAATTGTTTTATGCAGCTTGGAGAGTTTTTTTGTTTTGTTTTTTGTTTTGTTTGTTTGTTTGTTTTTACTACTCCACCCAGAATCTTCCAAACAGCATGGATACTGGCAATGTTGGCTGGGAGATTCTGAGAGGTGTACTTCAAAAAATAATGTTTCCAAGATTTGGTTTTATGATTGACAATTGTATGTTGATGTTTTGACTATAAATGTAATCCAACCAGAAAACTATTAGGTGGAATTTAAATTGTTGTTATTTGCCATCAAGTCAACTTTGACTTATGTTGACCCTATGAATGCAAGAGTTCCAAGAGCCCTTGTCATCAACTGCTGTAAGTCTTGCAGACTCAGAGCTGTGGCTTCCTCGATTGAATCAATCTACCTGCAGTGTGGTCTCCCTCTTTTCCAACTACTTTCCACTTTACCAAGCATAGCAATCTTTCCAAATGAGACACACATCTCATGATACGTCCAATGTATGACAGCCTCAGTTTAGTCATCTTCCCTTCTAGTGTGAATTGAAGCTTGATTTGATCTTGGACCCATTCATTTGTCTTTTTAGCAATCCATGGTATCCGTAAAACTCTCCTCCAATACCACATTTCAAATGAGTTGATTTTCCTCCTGTCAGCTTTCTTCACTGTCCAGCTTTAACACCCATACACAGATATTGGAATTACAGTACTATGCTTGGATGATTCTGACTTTGATATTTAATGATATGTCTTTAAGCTTCAGGGTCTTATCTAGTTCCTTCATGTCTGCTGTTCCAAGTCTTTGTCTTCTGATTTCTTGACTACAGTCTCCATTTTGTTTAATGATAGAACCAAGGTATAGGAAATCTTTAACTATTTCAATGTCTTCGTTATCTACTTTCTCTGGCTTTTCTTCGCAAATGAAGATTCAGGAAGGACTCATCCTGTGCTTTCTGCAAGCGCGCTGATGATTAAAAAGGCCAATCCAAGATAAACAAGTCCGGTTGCAGAAAGCACAGCAGAAGGTCTCCTTGGGTGATGTTTTTGAGTTGTGATTCTTTCTGCGTTGTCGTTTCTCTTCAAGACTTGTTTGTCGTGAGTTCTCAAATAAGGCTGCAGCATTGTGGATAGTGCATCTCCATGCCTCCCGATGTGAAGCCAGGGTGGACCACTGTTGGTGATCAATTTGGCTGAGCCTGAGATGTTGTTTCAGGGAGTCTTTGTATCGCTTTTTTGGAGTGCCCCTCTTATGCTGACCCGTGGCGAGTTCACCGTAGAGTACTATTTTTGGGAGGCGATGGTCCTCCATCCTAGAAACATGCCCTGCCCAGCGCAGCTGCGTTCTCAATATCATGGCCTCAATGCTGGTGATCCCTGCTTGCTCAAGGACAGCAACATTCGTCACATAGTCAGTCCAGTGAATATTTAGAATTGTGTGTAGACAGCGCTGATGAAAGCGCTCGAGGAGTTGTAGGTGGTGGCGATAGGTGACCCATGTTTCAGATCCATAAAGGAGGATAGACAGTACGATGGCTCTATACCCACTGATTTTTGTGCTTTGCCTCAGGTGTTTATTGCTCCAGACTCTTTTGTGAAGTCTTCCAAATGCACTATATGCCTTTGCTAATCTGTGATAGATCTCTTTGTCAATCTTGGCATCTGAGGAGATGATGCTTCCCAGGTAGGTGAACTGCTGAACGGACTTGAGTACAGATCTGCCGACGGCAATGTGGGGATGGTGGTGTTCGTCCTGTGGTGCAGGCTGGTAAAGAACTTCTGTTTTCTTCAGGTTGACTTCTAGCCCAAACAGCTCTGCAGCTGTTGCAAAGCAGGACGTTAGGCGCTGCAGAGCTGCTTCTGTGTTGGAGCAAGCAGTGCTCTCCTCAAAAAAGGCTGCTTGGTTGTTCAGGATGCTGCCGAACAAGACTGTCATCTCCCGGGTCAGCCTCGAGCGACCAATGTTTATCCACTTTAAAATTATGTAAATCATATGTGGTCATTATTTTTGTCTTCTTAATATTTAATGTAAACCAGCATTTGTACTTTCCTAACTTTCATTAATAGGCATTCCAAGTCTTTGCTATTTCCTAGAAGTAACAGGGTGTCATACACATATCTTAAATTGTTGGTGTTCCTTCCCCCAATGTTTACTCCTGCTTCCTCTGAATCTAATCCTGTTTTCTATATGATATGTTCTGCATATCAACAAAATACAGCCTAGTCTGACCCCTTGCCAATTGGAATCCATTTGGTTTCTCTGTACAGGTCACACACACACCCCAAATATCTGTGGGGGATACACTCTGGACTTACCATGGTGTTAGGCCCTGTGTGCAGAGCATAGCAAAAGATTGGTTCAGGCTGCATTTGAAGCACTAGGCCCTGTTTTCTTTCTATCGGATGGGTCAAGGAGAGGTTTCTCTCCACAGCTGGAGGGCAGGAGGGAATGAGAACGTCATCCCCCAGTAAAGAAGATAAGGATATTTTGAGACACCCCGGCACCTGGCATGGTAATTGCCATGAGGAAATCTCCCCTTGTTAATTGGTTTGGGGAAGTTTTTTTTTTCCCCCACTAGGTTTGCAAGCTCCAATGAGAAAAAACACATATAGGGTGAGGGCATTAGACACAGGACCAACACCTCGCAGCAGTGTGCATCTCTGCGGAGGCGGTTGGTATTTTCTTTCTGCTTTCTTTGTCTGCTTTCTGTTGATGAGACAATGTATGTTTGCTTTTCTATCTGCTGTGATTAATAAATTAGCCTTTCTTTCCAGCCCAGAACTGGTGCATGGTCATTTCGCTAGCTTCATATCATGAACTGGCATAACTCCACAAGCCAGGGAGATGCTGCCAGTGTAACATGCGGGTACCTGAAACCATGTATAACAGATAACTGCCATGAATACCATAGAATTACACTGGAAGGCCTAGAAAATGCCTGGAGAGAGCATCTTTCTAGGCATCTGGTGTCACTCTATGGTCAACTTCCAGCACTAGAGGACCTCCTGATGCCTAGAGAGACCACCTCTAGTTCGGATCTGTTGTCTTCCCGATGCCTACAGAGACCTTTTTCCCCTGACAGCAGGTAAGTGAAACCGTGGGTACTGATCCATGTAAACAGGGGTTAGCCTGTATTGTCTCCTGAATGTGGCATCTTGTTCAGAGTATAAGTGCGTATCAGGACAATCAGATGTTGTGGCACTCCCATTTCTTTTAGAGTGAGCCATAATTTCTCATGATCTACACTTAGACTGTAATCTATAATCTATAAAACACAAGTTGATATGTTGTTAATAAATAAGACCAAGAAAAAATCTTGTTTTACCTTTTTGGTACTGGCAGGTACTGGGTGCTTGAGCAGGGCTTCTGTCAGGTTGCAACTCTGTTGTTTCTCAGGACACTAATCCATAGCTGCCAGTACACTATTTTTCCTGTGGAAAATGAAAGCTAGAGATAATCCTTAGATGCACAGTGGTGCTCCATTCCTGATCCCTATGATCACTCCAAAAACTAATTGCAGGTTGTGCCTTATTAATAATAGAGTTGGATGCCAACATTACCCATGCCTTTTATTTCATCTCTTGTCAAATGCCACTGCACTCCCCCCCCCATCTCTGAATCTCAATGTTCATTTCACCTCACATTGTTTTTAAAAAGATGAATTGAAAAGAACTGTGGTAAGAGTTAACAGAAAAATGCTGTCTGCAGTATTCAGCAGATGTAGGGGGTGAGAGTGGAGGAGAGACACCAGTGTCTTTGTTTTATTGTATTTGATATATGGTACCATGACTCGCAATGTTCTATTTATGAATAGAATTCCTGGGGATTGTTTTCTTCAAAAAAAATCTTCCACAATAAAGAAGTAATTATAAGTACTAGAAGCTGCTCAAAATCCTATTGGCCTTCCTACCATGGATGCAAAAGACAGAAATCAGCTCTAATGTTCTTAATAAGCTGCACAATGAGTGTGTCTTTCCTTTTTATTTTCTATCTCTGAAACTAGGTCAAACGTGAGTTTATAAACTGGTGGAATTTAGGAAAATTGCTTTTTTGGATTACATTTGTCAGAATCCCAGAACCAACCAAGCCACACTGTGCTAACTGGGAGATTCTGAGAGTTGCAGCCTGAAGGAGAATTTTCTTCTCCAGTAATACCAGGAGAAAATAGAAGGCCATGCTGGTGAATCAAAGCTCTAGCTTTCTTGAAAGAAATCCATTTCTATCCAACATTCCAACACATCCACTTCTGAACTGAATGGGGGCCCTGAATTCAGCACAGTCTAAGATAAAAGTTCATCTATTTTCCATCAAGATGACATTCCTGACTAGATATTTATGTTATCTTCCAGACTAGGCATACAAACTGAACTTCCACAGATCTCTTCCAGACTCATAGAATCATAGAGTTGGAAGAAACCACAAGGGCCATTCAGTCCAACCACCTACCTTGCAAGAATGCACAATCAAAGCACTCCTGACAGACGGCCATCCAGCCTCTGTTTAAAAACCTCCAAAGAAGGAGACTCCACCACACTCCAAGGCAGCATGTTCCACTGCTGAATAGCTCTTACCACCAGGAAGTTCTTCTTACTGTTTAGGTGGAATCTCTTTTCCTGTAGTTTGAATCCATTGCTTCAGGTCCTAGTCTCTGGAACAGCAGAAAACAAGCTTGTTCCATCTTTAATATGACATCTCTTCAAATATACAGTAGCCACTTCGGGACCCAGCCTTGGGGGGAAAGTAGGTTATAAATAAATATAACAATCATAATATTTAAACATAGCTATCAGATCACCTCTTCACCAGGCTAAACATACCCAGCTCCCTAAACCATTCCTCATAGGGCATGGCTTCCAGACCTTCCACCATTTTGGTCACCCTCCTCTGGACAGGTTCTACTTGTCAATATCCTTCTTTAATGCTATCAAAAGGCCTTTAACTCTTAGGACCAGGGAGTAAGAGACATGATGGGTGTAACTCTAGCCTTGTCAGCTCTGGTTGTTTGTGTGTGTTTTGGAGGGAAAGTCCCGAAAAGCCCTCCCTCCATCACAGCTGCCACTGCTGTGGCCTTGGAGGAAGAGAAGAGGCAGCATCTGCTTGACATAATTCCCTTCCTCACTGCCATCCCCTTTCCTTTTGTGTCTTGTCTTTAGATTGCAAGCCTGAGGGCAGGGAACTGTTTTTTCTTGTTCTTTTTCTTGAAGTGATGATGCTCTACAGGTTGTATGTCCCTTACCCAGAATTCCGAAAACTGAAATCCTCCAAAATCCAAAAATTGTCTTCATGGGTGGCTGAGATACTGACACCTTTGCTTTCTGGTGGTTCAATGTACACAAACTTTGTTTCATGAGCAAAATTTTTAAAACATTGTGTATAAAATTACCTTCAAGCTATGTGTATAAAGTGTATATGAAACATAAATTAATTTTGTGTTTATACTTGGGTCCCAACTCCAAGATATCTCACTATATATATATGCAAGTATTCCTAAATCACAGAAGGAGCCCTGGGGGCACAGTGGTTAAATGCCAGTACTGCAGCCACAATGTTGCAATTTCAATCCCAATGGCTCCAAGGTTTACTCAGCCTTCCATCCTTCCGTAGGTTGGTAAAATGAGTACCTGGTTTGTGAGGGCAATTAGCTAACACAAATTGGAAACTGCTTAATGCAGTGTAGATGTGTAAAGTGCTATTGCTTAACTATTTGTAAGCCGCTCTGAGAGCCTTTGTGGCTGAAGAGTGGGGTGTAAATACCTAAATAAATAAAAATATGGGGGGGGGGTAATCAAAATACAGAACACTTCTCATCCTAAGCATTTTGGATAAGGGATATTCTATCTGTAAAATAAATAAATAAATAAATGATGAAACCAAAGCACAGAAATATTTTTTTTTAATGCAAGCCATTTTCTAAATTAGCCCAAGCACTGCCATATTAGTGCCTCTTTCTCCTTCAGGTACAAAAAAGTAGCATACCAAAGCTGAATTCTGGATGCTGACTTCCTCATGAGATCATAGGGGAGTTTGTGTTCCCAAGGTACTCTGGAGAAAAATTATACTGTCACAGCTCATTCTCATTGTAAAATAAGAACACACCTTCAGAACTCTTAATTGCTTGTACTGCTTCCCCTTTTTGGATTGCCACAGATTGGACCAGTAGTTTTGTATGCTGAGATAAAGCCAAGGAAAAGGCATTTTTTTCTACCTGTAGAGGAAAAGATTCTGGTTCCAACTGTCTTTTCCATCTGGAAAGGAAAACACCATGGGCTACTTCCTTTAGGACAGGAGTAGAGAATTCCAGAAGGACTGGGCCCCAGTTTTGATTACCATTTCTCCACACACAAAAAAAAAGTTTTTTTTTGTGTAGGGGGAATCAAAATTTCCAAGTGACCAGCAGTTCGCTTGACCACTTCTGGATTCTCCAACTACCTAAAGGGCAGTGTGTGTTCTGTGTTGTGCAAGGATGTGCACAAAACATGGCAGGAATTAGTACAGACCATAGAAATTAAGGGAGATTATCAGATGGGCTAAGTATAGTGTTACACAAATGCCAGGAGATCACGAAAGGGCTTATTTTTCACATGATGTCGTTCCAGTCATTATGCTCCCGTGCTGCATCTGTTCTGCCAGCAGTTCTTTTTATTGATGGGCTAAGTCATCAATAGATTGCCCATTTCGTTTCTGTCACAGAACAACGGGCAAGTGAAAGGGTGCCCCATTATGCTGGCGCAATGTAAGGGGGAGGTCCGTGCCAGAACACTTCTACGTATAATCAAGACAATGAGGTAAGTGACACACTTTTTTGTAACCTTCCTGGGTTATTTTTTTAAAGTGTGTTTTTGTGCTTCCTGTCACTTTTACTCTTTTATTTGGCTTTTTATTTTTAAATTTCCGTCATTATTGTCCTCTCACAAGAACCGCCGGGATTTCCATTCCAGGAAGTGAATGCAGCTACGTTCAAGCTCCATTCTCCTGGGCTGCCGAGGGGAGGGGACAATCACATGAACAAGGTACATTTGAAACGTTGAGTTATCGTGCCAGGATGGGGGCGGGAGAGGAGATTGCGAGACAGGGATGCTTCCCCCCATCTCATAATCTCCAAGGACTGAGGGTAACCTAATCAAAGAAGCCTAAGGAATGGTTGCCAAAAAAGGGGGCATTATTGCCTAGGAGAACTTTTTGCTTCCTCTCTCTCTCTCTCTCTCTTTTTTTTTATTATTTTTCTCAGTGACAAGGGCATGATGCTGAAAGAAGAGATAAATGCAGTGCCTGCATACTTTGGTATGAAAGCAACTGAACTTTCCTCTTGATCTTAAGTAGGACAACAATCAGAGTATCTGGAAATCTTTCCAGGAGAATACTACACAGAACAGTGTTTGTATACATTCTCAGCCTTTAAGCTTCCCCCGTCTCTTCCCCGCTCTCTCCTTCCCTATCAAAGTATCCCAGACACCAATTGCAGTCAGGGTTCATAGCTCTCAATAAATTGGCAGCATGTATCTGACTTGGTTCAGGTCTTACAAAGCTTTTATTTCCTTTGATACAGCTTGCTTTCAATTTGCCTCACCTCAGCTCAATCGGCAGTGCCAGATAGAAGGTGCTTTGAAGATGACTTTTCAGAAATCTTAACTTTTTTTTGGTCAGGTTTTTCTTATTTATTCCTCCACCATTCATTTTATCTAGTCTTTAGCATTACTTGAACCCAGGTATACATCACGCACATAAATATTGGCCTGCTTGCTATGGTTAGCCCCAGCTAGATTTAGACCCACTCAGTCAATGGTACCTTGCTAGATCCATGTAAGTTCCATTTATTCAATGGGTCTACTCTAGTTGGAATTACCAATAGGATTCTGACCATGATTTCACAGAACCACAGAGTTGTAGAGTTGGAAGAGCCTCCAAGGGCCATTTGGTCAAACCTACCATGCAATCCTGAAAGATACCTGTAGAACCTCTATTTAAAGACCTCCAAAGAGGAAGGGCTCCCCACCCACTGAGGAAGTCTGTCCGACTGACAAGCAGCTCTTAGCATCAGGAATGTCTTTCTAATGTTTACATATCATCTTTCTCCTTGCAATTTGAATCCATTGGTTCATGTTCCATTCTCTGGAGGTGCAGAAACCAGCTCATCCCATCTTCTATGTAATATCTCTACATATATTTCAAGATGGCTATCATATCTTCTGTCAGTCTTCTCTTTTCCAGTTAAACATATGCAGCTTCCTAGGGCTTGGTTTCCAGACCTTTCACCATCTTGGTTGCCCTCCTCTGAACACATTCCACCTTGCCAATATCCTTCTTGAATTTAATGCACAAACCTTCACAAAGTCCTTCTCTGCCACTTCACTGTGGCACAGGCATGACTCTGGACTCTTGAAAGTTATTTCCATACAGCACAACCTTTGGAAAGTTCTTCCAAGCTGAGAAGGTTTTGAGTATACAGCACTGGTAGCAAACTATGTATCTGCTTTCCCAAGACCAGCCAAGGTAATTAAAGAGAGGCTTGTTGGTGATCACTGGAAGGCTGACCATCAGGTGGAAAACTGGCCTCAGCAACTGTAAACATCATAACAGTATGAAATAGTTACAGTCTGCACCAATGGAGGAATTGAAATTATAGACTCCAAGGTGTTAAGGATATACAGGTTGCCTCTTGTACCTGCGGAACCAATATCTGCGGTTTCAGTTATCCAAGGGACACAAAATAGGGTAGACAAACCATAGAGTTTCACTGGAAAATGCCTAGAGAGGTATCCTCTCTAAGAATCACTAGGCCCTCCAATGCAACTCTATGGTATGTTTGTACAGGCAGTCCTGTATATTAATAGCTTTCACTATTATACACAGTAAGTCCAGGAACATATCCCCTGTGGATATGGTGGGGGTCAACATATATACACAAAGGAAGCAGAGCAAGGAATTAGCTCTGGGGGGGAGGAAGATCGCTCCCCCTAATGAGAATTCTGCCTCCCATGAAATTTTCCTTCTATCCCCAATTTTCTAACATCGCAGAATGCAACAGCAAAAATCATCCACATCTAGAACTCAATACTGTGTTTACAATCTCATGGTCACTTTGCCTGTCAACTGAAAGCTCCACTGAAATTTTCAGTAACTGCAATGATAGAAAAGCAGGGACTGAAGGAAAATGTCGTTGGAGAGGCAGAATTCTTATTTGGGGGCAATGCCCTAATCTTCCTCATAGCTTTCTAACCCACCAGCCATACTTTTTGCACGATACTTCCTTCCATTCCTTCTACCAGATTTCTCAACATCTCAACACCGAACTGCAGACTAACTGAGGCAAAAGGAGAAAAGGCATGGCTAAGACCGACAAACAGGAAAGGACATGGATATATGCTATGCCTAGACTCTTAAAGAAACATACCAGATAGCATTTCTTGGTATAGTATAAGCATGCTAAGGTTGCTCCTTCTCACAATTTCCCCTCAACATTCAGTCAGCGCTTTATGCTAATTTATAGTTGGCTGGTTTTGTTCTCTTTCTCTGCCTAGAATTCCCCCCAGCAGGGGCAGGGGAAAACCCTTCCTGAGACACCTCCATCTTTTCAGTAGATAATACTCTTTAGGCTATAGAAGGATGCTTGGAAAACTGACTTCAATATTAGTACCGTATATTCCGGCGTATAAGACGACCAAGCGTATAAGACCCCCCCAATTTTTAAGTTAAAATATAGAGTTTGGGATATATTCCCCACATAAGACGACCCCCCTCTTCCAACACAAGGGGCAGAACGAGCAGCCCTTGTCCACATCCCTATTTACGATTGCCCTCTGCTCTGCCATCTTGTCATTCTGTTTGCTTCCTATCCCTAACTTCTGCTTCATTTTCGGTTGTCTCATCATGGTGTTTTCTTGGTGTAGGTTCTCTCAAGGGGGTTCACCATTGCCTCCCTCTACACAGTACTAACATGCATTAGCTACAGTGTCACTGCTGTTGTCTCTCTAAGATCCTCCACCAGTGTTACCTACCACTACTGCTGTTGCCCACTAGTTGTTTGTCCCTCTGGTATTTATATCTACTTTGTTGTGGATTGAGCATGAATATGCCTTAGCTCTTCCCTTCATAAGAGCTCATTCAAATTGCCCCCCTCATGTCCTCACTCCTCTCAAGACAGCCCCTTCAGGTCCTCCCTCTTCTCAAGACAGCCTCTTCTCCTTCTCCTCTTCTCCTTCTCTCTTGCCCCATTCTGCTTGCCTCCTTCACTCACCCCCTCCATTTCCCCATCTCTCCTGTCCTCCTCTCTTCCTTGTTTCTCTTTAGCTTTATCCCCCATTTTTATAGGAGAGTAATGGAGTACTTTGCTTCCTTTTGATCATCTTCATTTTAAGGTTTAGAGAGTCCAGGCAAGAATATGAATATCCAAACCATCCTAGTTAATAATATTAACTAGGACACAGTGATTCTGTTCATTTTCAGTTCCCCAATGATGTTTTAATGTTAATCTTCTTAACTAGCACAGAATTTCTAAGATATTGGCCATAAATGTTTATTGCAAAATATCCAGCATCATATTGGATTTGTGAAATTACCTTGTGTTGCATAGCACAAGGCATTTTAAGAAAGGTTATCATAATTGTGACATTAATTGCTTTTCCAAAAGCAGAACAAGTGGCGGGGGAGCAGCAGGGGATGAGAACAAGCAGCAGAGGGGCGGCGGGTGGCGGGTGGGGGGTGGTGGCCCAGAATGAGCAGTGGGGTGGGGGCAAGAAGGCAGAATGACCAGCGGGGGAAGTGGGGGGCAGGACGAGTGGTGGTGGGTGGCAGAACAAGCAGCGTGGGGGCATGGGCGGATGAATGAGTGGTCGGGGGTTAACGGAAAGCAGAACAAGCAGCGGGGGAGGTGGGGGGCAGAATGAGTGACGGGGATGGCAGGGGGGGAGAATGGATGGTGGGAGTGGCTGGGGGCATAACACGCGACAGTTGAAGGTGGGGAGGGGGTGAATCCCGGGTTTGTCAGCACAGCCTCCGCATCCTCCTCCTGTGCTCCCTTCCAGAAATCCCAGGAGGAAGATCCGGAGGCTCTACAGCCAAACTGGGCACGTTCTCCCCTTCTCCCCACCTTCCTTAAAGGTGGGGAGAGGGGGCGAATCCCGGGTTTGGATGCACAGCCTCCACATCCTCCTCCTGTGCTCCCTTCCAGGAAGGAGCGCAGGAGGAAGATCCGGAGGCTCTGCAGCCAAACGGGGCACATTCTCCCTTTCTCCCCGGTGGGGAGAGGGGGCGAATCCCAGGTTTGGATGCACAGCCTCCGCATCCTCCTCCTGCACTCCCTTCCAGGAAGGAGCGCAGGAGGAAGATCCGGAGGCTTTGCAGCCAAACGGGGCACATTCGCCCCTTCTCCCCACCTTCCTTGAAGGTGGGGAGAGGGGGCGAATCCCGGATTTGCTAGATTCGCCCTTTCCCTCCACCTTCAAGGAAGGTGGGGGGAAAGGGTGAATCTAGCGGTTTGCCTCAGCCGCTGCAGAGGCGATCGAGCAGCGGCTGCGGCAAACTGCAATGTTCGCCCCCCTCCTCTGTCTTCCATTGCTCCCCAAAGGGGGAGAAGGCAGAGGAGGGGGGTGAATGAACTTCAAAACACTTAGCTTCACCCCCCTGCCCCATATCCTGCCTCTTCGCTCCGTTTGCGAAGAGGCAGGAGATAGGCAGGCAGGCGAAGCAAAGTATATCCAGCGTATAAGACGACTGTCGATTTTGGAGGGCACTTTTGCGTGCTCAAAAGTCGTGTTTTATGCCGGAATATACGGTATATAGAAAATTTTACAATTTTCCCTAAGTATACAGCACTTTAGAAAGGAGCTTAATGGCAGGGAGGTTATTATTTGAATCCTACACCTCATCATCCATCTGCATCTCACTTGGCAGCAATATTGAAATCACGCCAACAACACAACACAAAAAAGCAACTGGAATTCTCCAACAAAGAACTCCCTCAGGCATCAATAATTGTACTCTATTTGGAATACTAAAGAAGAGCTGGAGAGTGTGTTTTGAGCAATGTTCATGCTTGTGTTGAATTACCATTCTCTCAGTTTTAAAGCTCAAAGGTAAGTTTCCACGTATGCTGATGTTCCACAGAAAAGACACAGAATGTTTTATTGGTGTGACTTCATCAGCATTGCAAGGGTTTTCGTTAAAGTTTCTAGTCCTCATGAATGAGAAGATCCCTGCTCAGCCATGGAAATCCACTGAGTGACCTTGAGGAAGTCACAATCCTCAGCCTGGGAGAAGGCAAAGGCAAACTCCCCTTGAACCAATCTTGCCAAGAAAACTCCATGATTGCCACTTTAGGATTGCCAAAAGTCAGAAATGACTTGAAGACATACACACAACAACAACAACAATGGTAGATGTGTATAGAACTCACCCTTGAAGAAGAAAAGAAAGGACTGCAGTTCCCTACAGCAGCTGGGTTTATCTACTACCCTAAAGGTATCAGATCCTGTCTGATTTTGGAAGCTAAGCAGGGTGAACTCTGGTTAGTACTTGGATGGAAGACCCCCAATGAATATAAAGTACTGAAGGCTATATTTCAGAGGAAGGAACTAGCAAAACCACCTCTAAGTATTTCTCTCTCTCTCTCTCTCTGGCTTTTCTTCGCAAATGAAGATTCAGGAAGGACTCATCCCACACTTTCTGCAAGCGCGCTGATGACTAAAAAAAGGCCAATCCGAGATAAACAAGTCCGGTTGCAGAAAGCAAAGCAGAAGGTCTCCTTGGGTGATGTTTCTGGGTTGTGACTCTTTCTGCTTTGTTGTTTCTCTTCAAGACTTGTTCGGCGTGAGTTCTCAAATAAGGCTGCAGCATTGTGGATAGTGTGTCTCTAAGCCTCCCCAAGAAAACCCTGTGAGGGTCATGGGGTTGCCATAAATCAACAGGTGACTTGGAGGCACACACTCAAATGGCAAATTTCAAGATTCCAGAGGATGGAACTATGGCAGTGAAAGTTGTAGTATGTGGGTAAATAATTATTATAATGTAATGCAATCTGGTGTACTCCATTCACATGTTAAGATAAGTCTAGGAATTTACCCTGCATGCTTCTGTTCTCCCAACATCCCTTTCTCTCATTTCACTAGGCAATTCCAGCCAACTGGAGTTGTGGGTCATTCAACACATGACCTAATTTAAATATTATTGCTCTTTGTTAAAAAAGACTCTTTTAAGTTAGAGTCTCTTTTTTTCGGCTGAAGCCATGCCGTGATGTTCACCATGCAGCCTCACCACTAAAGGCTGGGTGAGTCTCATTCTACCCTAAATCCTCTTATTTAGTTAGGAACCCTTTTTAAAGTTTGTTTTAGTATGTAGATTAAGATTGATATACCTTCAGTAAACTTTTGATATGCATTTTTAAACTGACTCCTTTGTTTTTTAATGAGTCTCATTCATTGGGTGATCAGACCACAGAACACACTTTTAAATGTTAATTGAGCTGTCTCCATTCTTACGTGTCACTCTGCATGAATTTGAAAGTGAAGTGATTTTTACTTTTTAAAGAAGATATTTTTTTATTTCTTTTTAAAAGGGCTAGATCCCTGGAATTTTTTAATACATTTTTATTTTTAGACTCATACCTCCTACAAAAGTGAAATTGATGGAGGAGCAGATTGTGGAGAAACGAGAGAGGGGGAGCAGTAGGGAAGTCTTCCTTCCTTCTTCCTCTTCTCTTCTTCTTTAGCTTGGTGTCTGGAGAGAGTGAACTGGTTTGGAGGTATCTTTGGATTATTCATAGAATCATAAAATTGTAGAGTTGGAAGAGACCACGAGGACCATCTAGTCCAACCCCCTGCAATGCAGCAATACACAATCAAATCATCCTTGACAGATGGCCATCCAGCCTCTGTTTAAAGACCTCCAAGGAGGGAGACCCCACAACACTCCGAGGGAGTGCGTTCCACTGCCAAACAGCTCTTACTGTCAAAAAGTTCCTCCTCATGTTGAGGTGGGATCTCTGTTCCTGGAGTTTACATCCATTGTTCTGTGTTCTAGTCTCTGGAGCAGCAGAAAACAAGCTTGTTCCATCCTCAATGGGACACCCCTTCAAATACTTAAACAGGGCTATCATATCGCCCCTTAACTGTCTTTTTTCCAGGCTAAACATACCCAGCTCCCTAAGTCTTTCCTCATAAGGCATGGTTTGCAGACCTTTCACCATTTTAGTTGCCCTCCTCTGGTCACGCTCCAATTTGTCAATATCATTTTTTGAATTGTGGTGCCCAGAACTGGACATAGTATTCTAGGTGAGGCCTGACCAAGGCAGAATAGAGTGGCACTATTACTTCCCTTGATCTAGACACTATACTTCTATTGATGCAGCCCTTCTTCTCCTTTGCGTCTCCACCCCACTGCCGCCTGTCCTAACACCCACCTTGTGAGGTAGGTTAGGCTTAAGACAATTGGCTGCTGTCAGGCATGGTTTGATTGTGTGTTCCAGCATGGCAGGGGTTGGACTAGATGGCCCTTGGGGCCTCTTCCAACTCTAGGATTCTATGATTCTCAATCATAGCATATCATTCCACATTTCACAAAACTGGGGCAGATATGGCCAAACCAAAACACAATGGTCAAGAAGACTTAGGTTAGAACTGATTCTCTCCTGGGAGGTGGTTGTTGCCTTGTATAAATATGGTAGTAACTTGACCAGCCTTCTAGTGGAAGACTGACACCCCAGTACAAAGAAAAATGTCCCTCTGACAATAATTGCTTTGGAGTATGAGGCTTAGCCACTCTTTTTGTCACAGTCAACTGCTGATTTGCCCTACGTTCTGACATTCTAATTCCTTTGGCATTTCAGATGCAGGCTGTAGTGATGAAGAGGGAGAACTTTATAACTCATCTTTTATTTAATGTTCTCTTCTTGACAGGCAGCAAAATCCCACCCGTGTCTACTAAGAAGCGAATCTCATTATATTCAATAGGTCTCACTCCTGGGATAGGTTTGCTGTGCAAGTCACTCCTTCATTGTAAGAACTGATTCCAAAACACTAATGTCAAGGGACCTCCGAATCATCATCATCATCACCATCATCATCATTATCAATACAAAAGTAAATATTACAGTATAAATTTAAAATTTAACAAAGGATTAAACAATTTATAAGTTAAAAATATTAAACGTTAAAAATATTAAAATGCATTGAAAACTGTATAAAGACAATTTTAAAAACTGCACCACACAGCCTTAGGACTTTATCAGACGCAGCAAAAATTGTAGGATTGTAGGATTACAACATCATGGTACCATGAATGGGCGTGACTATCACATGACATTGTCATCTACACATAGTTACTTCATGCCCCAGCCACGAATAAGGCATTGCTTTTAATTGATAGGACAAGCTGCCAATAGATCATCAATATTACTTTTTCACAGTATTGAGGGCATGCAAAAACATGTCCCATTGAAATCATGAGATTACAACATGACCAGGTGGTTCTCAGCAAGAAAACTTCAGGGTGAGAATGCAAAGATGAAGCACAGGACACTCTTTTTATGAACTGTCTGCTTTAGATTTCAATGTTCTGAGGTTTGTTTCAGTGCTTGTGTGTTCATTTACTTTGTTATTTTAGGTGTTGTTTTTTTTAGTTTTAAGCACACTCGCATCTTCTCATGAGAACTGCCAATATCTCACCCATGCAAAATCACAGAAGTAAATAGCAGTAGTGGTTGTCTTGCAGCACTAGTGGTTGTTGTGTGATGATTCTGTGGTGGTTCTTTCATGAGATTACAGCATGTGTGATAGTAAGCATAATAATGCTACAATGTTTCTGTTTTCCTCACTTGTGGAATTGTGGCATTTTTACACACTAGTCTGATAATGTCCTTAAAAGCCCAGCTCTTGTCAGTTCATAAAAATCTGGCAGCAAAAAATGTTTTAACCTTTCACCAGACGGATGGGCCCATCCTGGCATCTCTGCGGAGGGAGTTCCAAAGTCTGGGAGCAGCCACCGAGAAGGCCCTCTTCCTCGTTCCCACCAAACAAGCCTGAGGAGGCAGTGGGACAGATAGAAGGGCTTCTCCAGATGAACTTAAATCTCTACTGAGCTCATATAGAAAGATAGGTGAAGTGGACTCAAGACTGGAAAGCAGGTCATTGTGACTGTTAGATATTTGCATGCCAGGGATTGCCTGTGAGAGTCAACAAGGTCTGTTTTGGTTTCAATAATATTTGGCACATCTTAAATGACAGTGGAGCAGACTGTCTCAGGGAATGCTTGAGGGCCTCTCTTTTTCTGGAGGTTAGTAAACAGATCATATTGTTGTCTGTCAGAGAGGATTTAGATGTTGATTTTCTACATTTTTCAGGTCAGACTCTGAATGGATAGGAAAGTTTCACATATAGCCTACGAGGCCCTTTTGAGACCTCCTTTGTTGTTGTTGTATGCCTCAAGTCGATTCCAACTTATGGAAACCCTAAGCTGAACCTATCATGGGGTTTTCCTGGCAAGATTTGTTCAGAGAGGGTTTGCCTTTGCCTTCCTCTGAGGCGGAGAGAATGTGACTTTCCCAAGGTCACCCAGTGGGTTTCCATGGCTGAGCAAGGATTCCAACCCTGGTCTCCAGAGTCATAGTACAATGCTCCAACCATTACACCATACTGGTTGTATTCTTTAAAGATAAGAGCCCCTAAACACTACCTATTTTTCTTGGGGGGGGGGTTGGCCTGTGAGGCCGTGTTCTGGAATAGTTTCTTTCTGACATTTTGCCTGCATCTGTGGCTGGCATCTTCAGAGAATGGTTGGGTAGGTGTATGTGTGGAATTTATATGCTGTGAACCCCTGTTGCGGAGGATATGTAAATTTGTGTAATTGAATGGTTAGTTTCTGGGTATAGAAATGCAAGGCTCGTTAGTGTCTGTTTGGCTAATGGTTAGTTGATGGGCCATTATCTGCTGGGAATCCCCCTGTCCCTGGGTGGAATTCTTTTGTAAGTGTTGAGTTTTGATTCTATTGTATTTCAAAACTGGGAGCCAGATTTTATTTACTTTTAAGATTTCTTCTTTCCTGTTGAAGATGTCCAGGTGTTTGTGGATTTCTATAGCTTCTCTGTGCATTCTGACATGATAGTTGTTGGCCTGGTCCAGAATTTCTGTGTTTTCAAATAGCATTTTGTGTCCAGGTTGGTTTATAACATGTTCTGCTACTGCTGATTTTTCTGGCTGGCCCAGTCTGCAGTGTCTCTCATGTTCCTTGATTTGTGTTTGCACACTGCATTTAGTGGTCCCTATGTAAACTTGTCCACAGCTGCATGGTATGTGATAAACTTCTGCAGCTGTGAGAGGATCTCTTTTGTCCTTCGCTGAGCGTAGCATTTCTTGGATTTTCTTGGTTGGTTTATAGATTGTTTTGAGGTTGTGTTTCCTCATCAGTTTCCCTATTCTGTCTGTGACTCCTTTGATACCTTCCCTTTGGGTGGCTGTTTTTCTTCTTCATTCCTGTGTTTTTTTCTGGGTCTGGCTGCTCTTGTGATGTCTGATCTGGAATAACCATTAGCCTGTAGGACCCAGTTTTGGTGCCTCAGTTCCTGGAGGATGAACTGAGGCACCTAAAACTGGGCCCTACAGGCTAATGCAAAAGGGATCTAGTAGTCTTAGTGGACCACAAGCTGAACATGAGTCAGCAATGTGATACAGTGGCTAAAAAAGCCAATGCAATTTTAGGTTGCATAAATAGGAGTATACTGTCTAGATCAAGGGAAGTAATAGTGTCACTTTATTCTGCTTTGATCAGACTTCACCTGGAATACTGTGTCCAGTTCTAGGCACCACAATTCAGGAAAGATATTGAGAAGCTGGAACTTGTCCAGAGGAGGGCGACCAGGATGGTGGGAGGTCTGGAAGCCACGCCCTGTGAGGAATGACTTAGGGAGCTGGGGATGTTTAGTCTGGAGAAGAGAAGGTTGAGAAGTGACATGATAGCTATGTTAAATAACCTCCTGCCATGCAGGAATACACAATCAGAACACTCCTGACAGATTGCCATCCACTCTCTGTTGGAAAACCTCCAAAGAAGGAGACTCCACCACACTCCCAGGCAGTACATTCCACTGCCGAACAGCTCTTACTGTCAGAAAGTTCTTCCTAATGTTTGGGTGGAATCTCTTTTCCTGCAGTTTGAACCCATTGTTCTGTGTCCTAGTCTCTGGAGCAGCAGAAAACAAGCTTGCTCCATCCTCAGTATGACATCCCTTCAAATAATTAAACATGGCTATCATGTCACTTCTTAACCTTCTCTTCTCCAGGCTAAACATATGCAGATCCCTAAGCTACTCCTCATAGGGCATGGCTTCCAGGCCTCCCACCACCCTGGTCACCCTCCTCTGGACATGTTCTAGCTTCTCAATATCCTTCCTGAATTGTGGTGCCCAGAACTGGACACAGTATTCCAGGTGAGGTCTGACCAAAGTAGAATTCTTCTCATTTTGGGGGGGTAGGTGTCTGTAGCAATATTTTTCTCCTATCTGCACCAGGTCTCTTCAAGATGTGTTTTTTTTTAATTGGACATGCTCTTCTGAGTTGGTGCTGTGGTTTGAAGGGCAATTTTTCCCCTCTGCTTTTTCCCCCCAGAATTATATGATGTACTATAGCACTATAACTCAAAAGAAATGATTAAGAGCAAGAAGGTGAAAAGGAGGAAATATTGCTCTGATGTGTCTTTGAATTAAAAAGAAATACACAATGATGGGAATAAAACATGGCAGCTGGTGCCAGTAATTGCCAGAAAATATTTTGAAACAACAGAAATGTCACGGGAGTAATTTTTAAAAAAAATTAAAAAATACAGAACCATTAGAAACAGCACTTTCTGAACAGAAAAGAAATATTATTTTCTGAACAGAAAATGCTGTTTTCTGCAGAAAAATACCACATGCAAATTTTCTTGCAGAATATGTCTCAAATTGAGAATAGTCTGAAAAATGCATAGTTCTCAAGACTTTCTCACCAGGGAGAAGAAAATTATTAAATGTAACATCGGTCATTGGTGCTGACAAATAATATCACAATATAGATAAGGATGTCTGCATACTCAACACAAGGCGTCCATTTCCCACAACAGAACCATGCCACACTATTCATAGCATCTTATTCTACCCCTAGGAGTGAGCCATTAAAGAATAAACAGGTTGTCC
Organism: Gambelia wislizenii; assembly: GCA_030847615.1. Classification (NCBI taxonomy): domain Eukaryota; kingdom Metazoa; phylum Chordata; class Lepidosauria; order Squamata; family Crotaphytidae; genus Gambelia; species Gambelia wislizenii. The sequence continues at coordinate 319,936,306 of JAUMIR010000004.1, read as the reverse complement.
TGTCTATGGTTGTTAGTCCTAAAACAGGTCTGTTGAATTTTACCAAAATTTGGTAAGCCAACACTTACCCAAATTTCATTGGGTCTACTCTACTTGGGACTAATTAGATTTAGGACTCTGTTATCTCCCCACCCCTGGATTTTGCCTGAATCTTATTAATTAGTCCTAACTAGAATAAACCCATTCAATATATTGTTGAATGGAGAGTTAATATAAAGTTGTACCCCTGTATCTGTGCGACCAATATCCTCCATTTAAGTTGTCCATAACTGAAAAAATAAGGACACATACCACAGAGATGTGCAGGAAAATGCCTACAGAGGCATCCTCTCTAGGCATCTTCTAGGTCCTCCAACACAACTCTATGGTATGTTTGTACCAGGAGTCCTTTATTTTAATAGGGTTCATTGTTATCTGTGGGTTCTGGCATCCATGGTAAGTCTAGGAACCAAACCCCCATGGATACGGGGGTCAGACTGTTACCTACCCTAACACCCCCTGCCCCATATCTATAATAATTGGCAATATTTAATAATTTGGCCAAATGTGGCCTTCCATACAGTGTGGCCACTAAAACTGGGAAATTCCATAAACCAGGAATCCTAAAGATTCAGTCAGGTATGCCCTTAAGGGGGGCCAACTCAACTTCCAAAGACATGATAATTTGCAAGGCAACTTCTTGCCTGAACATCTGGCTAATCCCATCAGCCTAAGCTGAGATACCCAAGTCTGTGAAGAACCCTCATACCTTTACCCTTCCACAAACAGAGAGAGTTGCTTCCTCCATTCAATTACAAAGTATCCTCACATTAAGGATCGTTAGCATCCGAGAAGCATTGTCTTTCACTGTAAATCCCATCCCCGGAAGGAAGTTATTGACTATATAAACCCTTCCAAAACCTTGCTCAAGCGCACTCAGTTCACCTTCCTACCAACTCCACATCAGACTGTATAGCTGTTCCAGCTTTGGGACCCCACATTCTGCTGGCTTCTTCCGTGACCTCATCTCCTCCGAGCAACACAGTATCACCTAAAAACCACCTCCCTCCTCTGTTCCTCTATCCCAATACTTCCTACTTTATTTCCTAGCCTTGCACAAATGCTTGAAACCTGAGTGTGTGTGAACATTGTTATTATTGTTTTCTCAAGTAAAGATCAATTATTATACAGTACTATCTAGCTTATCATCTCCTCCTGATTACTGGTATACATAGTTCAAAAGGTCCTGCTATCTGTTGCCCCCTCTCACATAGCCAAGCTGAGTATATTAATTCCCCAAATTAATATCAACAATTTGAGGGTCCTTTAGACCCCCAAGTGTTTAGGGTAACAGGATTGTAGAGCTAAATTCTTTTGATTCAATGAGTCTGGGAACAATAAGTTTTAGTGTTTTGTCAAATTTATACAAAGTGCTGTGCCTGTGTGTCCACTGCTGATTTTGTTATGCACATATTTTAAGGTAAACCATTTGATGTTGGCTTTTCCAGTAAACATGCAAATTACAGGGAGCTTTATCTAGCTACAGAAAGTGCAGCATTTGATCACTGACAAGCAACACAGCATCATGTGTAACCAATTCGTAATAGGCACAAAAGCTCTCATCTCAGTTGAGACTGGGTGTGCTGCTGTTAAAGCATTTAGCACTGCCTACAGCATTCATCAATGTCACTCTCGCAAAGAAGCATCCATGCTGCGGATATGAAAGCAAATGGGAAATTACATCAAATGTGGCAGCAATCAGGGTTTAAATTAATTCTGGTTTTTTATTTTACTTTTTGTTTGGAATTATAGCCAAACACACTGCTGATACTTATTTTCCAGTGATATTGTTGACAGTCAGTTGAACAATCCTCTCCACAATCCAATTAAAACAAAGACCCCAGAATTAAGTTGACAAACTTACTTGGGGGTCTATGGTACAAGAAGAGCTTGTATAAAAGGACTTAACTGGTGGAATATCCCCATGTTACCTGCCCTGACAACCCCCACCCTTCCAATAATTCATCAATTAGCTATATTTCATAAATTGGCTTATTTACTGACACTTCATGAGGTTAGCAGTAGACCCACACTTCCCCCAAAATAGGGATTGAGGTAAGCTTTGCTCAAAACCTAAAGAAGAGATCTTTCCAAATTCCCCAAAAGACACGCCCAGGTAGTAACTATGTGGAACCGCCTTGGATGGGTAGTTGGGGTGGAATGTGCTAATTCTCCTGGATGTACCTGGAAGTGAGTCATTCACTAATTCAAACAAGTTGTTGTTTTTTTAAAATATATATTTTTATTAATTTTATAATCATACATTATATTATCCAATCAATACTTAGTTAGTATAACACATAAACTTACTATAAACATCGCAATTTTTCTATTAACTAATTTCAAAAGTTAACATAGATTTCTTACTATAATTCTATTCAAAAATATCAATTCCCCTACCCCCCCCCCACCGCAGTGCTCCCCTTCACCGGAGCCATTATCCCTTACCTAATCTTTCCAGAATCTCATTTCTTCTCGTGGAGGCAAACTCCCATCTTTTGTCTGTAATACTTTTTTAACAAATACTTTCCAAATTTTATCAAAATCACTTTCTTTCCAACTTCCTCTTCTTACTTTAATTCTACATGTTAACTTATCATTTATTGCCATTTTCCAAACTTCTTTATAACACTCCACCACTTGTACATTTATTTGCATTTTCCAATGTCTTGCTATAATTAATATTGCTGCCATTAATAAATTTGTTATTAAATCCTTTTCTACTTGGTTCCCATTCTCTCCATTATAAATTGACATCCATGCTAGGCTCAGTTTCCTTTCTATATTTCTATTCAGAATATTCTCTATTTCTATAAAAACCATTTCCCAAAACTGCTGTACAAATTTACAATTCCACCACATATCCATATATGTACCTATTTCTTGACAACCTCTCCAACAATATTTAGTTATTCTTATTTGTATTATGCAATCTTGCTGGTGTCAAATACCATCTCCATATTATTTTATAAGAATTTTCTTTTATCTGTATCGACATATTTTTTAGATGTCTTTGTTTCCATATCTTATCCCATTCGTGATCTCCAATTTTTTGTTTCAAATCTTCCTCCCATATTCTCCTTAAATATTTCCCTTTGTCTTTTTTATCCTTATTTTTATCAATATTTTATATAATTCACTTGTAATACCTTTCAAACTTTCATTATCATCCCTCTTTTCACCTTTTTTCACCAAATTTTCAAATTTTGTAAATTCCCTTGTTTCTTTATGATTCTTTTTCCAATTTTTAATCCATTGTTCTAACTGTATGCAATTAAACCATGAAATTTTCATTCCACATAATTTCTCTCTTATACTCCCTTTCTCATTCATCCATCCTATCCATCCCTCTATTTTGTCTAGTCCTCTTTTCTTTAATTCCTTTCCCATTTTTTCCTTCAAATTATTTGGGAATTTTTTTTCCATTATAACCGGTGTTAATACTGAATCAATAGGCAAAAATTCTCTTATATTTATACCATATTTCTCATATATTTTGCAGAAATGGGTTTTCAATTCCTTTAATTGCCTTTTTTGTAAAATTATCAAAAAATATGTTCCATATTCTCTTTTCTATTCTCTCTGTTTCTATCTCTAACCATTCTAAATCCCCCTGTCCTACAATTCCTTCTATAACATATCTCAATTGATTAGCTTCATAATATCCTTTTATTTTGGGAAGACCAAGTCCTCCCTCCTTCTGTGATATATACCAAAATAATTTATTTAATCATGTCCTTTTCCCTCCATTACAATATTTATTCAACATATTTTGCCATTTTTTCAATTCTACTTCTGATATTTTTATTGGTAACATTCTAAACAAAAAAATTAATTTACGTAATATTTTCATTTTAACTAAAGCTACTCTCCCAAACCATGATAGTTGAATATTTTTATATTCTTCCAACTTCTTTTCCATTTCTTTCCTTAGTACCATAATATTTTTCTCTTCTAGTTCTTTTAAATCTTTTGTAATATTTATTCCTAAATACTTAATATTACTTTTTAATCTTACTTCTAATTTTTTCTCTTTTATAAATATATTTTCTTCTTCCATAGTATAAACAACATCATATCTGATTTGTTCCAATTAACCTGTAAGCCTGTCATCTCCCCAAATACTTTTAAATGTTCTTTAATTTTTTTCTATTCCGTTAATCAATTCCTTAATTGTTAGCAGTGTATCGTCAGCAAACAAGCTTATGTTATGTTTTGTTTCTACTCCAATTCCTTCTATACTATTTTCATTTCTTATCACATTTGCTAGAATTTCTATTACCATTGCAAACAATATTGGAGAAAGTAGGCAACCTTGTCTTGTTCCTCTCGTTATTTTTATTTCTCTTGTTATTCCATCATTAACCATCACTATAGCTATGTTATGGGAATACAATTGATCTATTAATCCTCTGAACCTCTTCCCCATTCCAAATTCTTTCAATATTATTTTTAATGTTGGCCATTCCACACAGTCAAATGCTTTAAATATATCTAATGCTAATATCCCTGCTTTTACTTTTACTTTGCCAATTATATGTATTTTATTTAATACCCTTCCTATTAAATTTGACATTTGTCTTCCTTTCACAAATCCACATTGGTCCTTTAATATATATTTATACATACAACTATTCATTCTCTTTGCCATTATTGCTGATAATAACTTTGCATCTTGATTTATCAATGATATAGGCCTGTATGATCCAGGGTCCAACAAATCCTTATCTGGCTTTGGTATCAATATCATCAATTATTGTTGCCATGATAGAGGGACTTTGTCTCCCGTTATTATATTATTATATAATTCTAATAATTTAGGTATTAACTTCTTTTTAAATACTTTATAATAATCTGGTCCTAACCCATCCATTCCTGGAGCTTTCCCACTTTTTAAATTATTTATTGCTTCCTCTACTTCCATTTTCGTAATTGGTTTTTCTAATAAATCCCTATCTTCCTCTTCTATTTTAATCTTCCAATTTTGGCCTACATATTTTTCTATTTGTTCCACTGATTTATTCCCTGACTGGTACAGGTCTTTATAAAACGCCTCAAAAATTGTTAGTTTTTTCTTCATTGTTCTACACATTTTATCTCTAATCCCATTTATCATGTTTTCCATTTTCTTCTTCTGTGTGGATCTAGCCAACATTTTTGAATTTTTATTACTAAATTCAAAATACTCCTTTCTTAAATAAATTAAATTTTCCTGTACTTCATCTACTTCCATTTTATCCAGTTCCTCCCTCTTTGCTTGTAACTCAATATAAGTTTGTTTTTCCTTATCTAATATATATTTATTTTCCAATAATTCTATTTCCCTTTCTAATTTCCCTTTTCTTTCTTCTTGCCTTTTTTTAAGTTAAAGGTTTCTTTTATGCATATCCCCTTTGTCACAGCTTTCATAGTATCCCACAGAATTCCTTATGATACTTCTTTATCATTTAATTCCCATAATTCTTGCCATTCATGCTCAATTTTTTCTACTATTTCTCTGTAATTTAAAATCTTCGTATTCAACCTCCACCTTTTCACCTGTTCATAATCTCTCTTCATTATAATCTCCACATTAATCAAGGCATGTTCTATTACTTTATATTTTCTATCTCTGAAATTATGATTTTATCAATCAAATTTTTTGTTCCAAAATTTAATCAATTCTTGAATAACTTTGAAAAGTTTATATATTTCCTTTCATCTCCCTTTACCAATCTCCACACAACTTTCAACCCCTTTCTTTTTATTATTTTATTTAAATTTGTAATATTATCATATTTATCCCTTAATGAATAATTTGATTTATCTTTTATTCTTTCCATTTGCATGTTAAAATCTCCTGCTACAACAATATTTGTTCTTGCATATTCTCCATTTCTTTAAATACTTTCTCATAAAATTCCTCCTTTTTCATTTGGAGCATATACATTCATTAGAACATATTTATCTTCTCCCATTTCACCTTGCATTATAATATATCTACCGTTTTCATCTTTTTTCACCTTTTTAATGACAAAATTACATATTTTTTGCTATTAATATTGCTACCCCTCTAGCTTTTGAATTCCCATGCTTTTTCATAAACTCTTACCCAATTCAATTTCAATTCATTTACTCGTTCCCTTTTTTGATGTGTCTCTTGCAAAAATATTATATCCGCTTGATCCTTCTTCAATAATGCTTCAATCCTTTTTCGTTTTATTACCATGCCAAGGCCATAAACATTTAAAGTTGATATCTTTAATTTATTAACCATTAGATTCCTTATTACATCTTCTATAAGATCTTCTGGCTCCAAAAAGTGATCTCCCTTCCCCATACCCACCTCTTCCCAATTCTTCCCCATTCCCTTCCCCCTTCCCCCTTTCCCTTCTTTACCTCCCCACCTTGTCTTCCCAAGGCAAATTGCCTTGCTCATGACTCCCCAGGTCTTCCAGGTGAGGAGTGGCGAAGAGATCATCCAATGGCCCAGAACAACTCCCTCCCCCCGAGTGCTCATAAAAATAAAAAATAAAACATTTCCCCTCTTTTTTCCCCCTGTAATTTTTTCTTCTTCCTTCTGCTTTCTTCATCTGTCTAGTCTTTTCCTCCTCCGCTATCCGCTCCTCCATCAGCTCCATACTCCTTCTTATGTACTCCCAACTCCTCCAACAATCGCAGTCCTTCTTCTGGTATTTCCATTCTATATCTTTTTCCTGCCCATTCAAATTTCAAAAACACTGGGTATCCCCAAGCATATTTTATACCAGCTTTTAAAAGAGTAGCAATACAAGGCTTCATCGATTTTCTCCAAATTACTGTTTGTGGACAGTAGTCATTATATAATTCCACCCTTACATCTCCATACTTCAGTCTCTCTGGATGTTTCTTGACTGTTCTCATCAATTCCTCCTTGTTATTATAATTAATAACTCTAACAATAACATCTCTTGGCAAAATACTTCTTTTTCCTGTCAGTTCTCTATGGATCCGCTCAATGTCCTCGTCCCTCCATTTCACAGCTGGGGTCACTTGCTGTAGCCATTTCAACACTTCAGATTTCAGATTAGATCCTTGATCTTTCCCCACAGATTCTGGCAGGGACTTTATTCTAAAGTTATTCCTGCATTGATAATCTTGCATGTATATCATTTTTTCCCCATATCTGTGATTTTCTTCATATTGTCCTGGATCTGACTGCTTTGAAGTGTTTGGTTTTTAATTATTTCTTTGTTCTCTTTTACTATATTAAGAATATCTCCTTGTATTCCTTGTATTTTTGTACTCATTTCCACAAATCTTTCTTCAGATCTGTTCCTCTCCTTCTGCATTTCTTCTCTTATACTTGCAAACTCTGAAAACATTCTCTTTTTGTCTTCTCTAAATTCTGTCATCATTTTTGTAAAGAGAGAATCCATATGAGTTTTAATATCCTCTGTGCTTTCTCCCCTTCTTTCCCTCCCCCTTGGGGGTAGAGGATCTGGGGCTGAGGCAGCTAAAGGAGGGCTAGTTTCTTTTTCCATCCTTAGTCCTTCTGGTTCACCCTTGTTATTCTGTACTTCCGGAATAGTCTCTTATGAGATCTATCCAATGGTTTATCTAATGTTTGTGGCCTCAACCAACTTTTTCCTGCAATATTTCTTCCTTTTTTAGACATAAGAAAATGAAAACACTCCAAACCTTTATTCCTTCCCTTCTGTGTATGGCCCCTCCTTCCTCCACCACTTATTTTTAAAAAAATCTTTCCACTTATTCTCCAGTTAGATCAATTATTCCTTCTCCTGTTAAATCATCCTTTTCATTTGCCTACAATTGTCCGCTGCTTTCTCCAACATTAATGATTTATTAGCAAAATGTTCTTTTTAGTTATGTTGGAGGTAGTTCCAATATCGGGCAAAACTGAAAGTAACTATTTGTTTACTTTAGGCTTCTTTGAACTGCAGTTTTATCTTCTATTCACATTCCTTAGTGATTCACAGCTATAAATCTTCCCTCAAAAGCTCTCCTCATGCCTTTTTGAGGGGAAATTATTCATTTAATTCCATTACCTTGAGCACCCGTCCTGGGAATTGCTTCCTATGCCATTGAAGCTTGGCTCCTCCCCTAATTCAAACAAGTTATTAGAACACTCATTACTCTGCAAACTGGTTTTCCTTTGCAACCCTCTCCTCTACAGTAGGAGGTTGTCTCACACCCATAAGTCTTAATGTCTCAGCCATTAGTGGTAGTTAGCATAGCTGGAGCTTCCATTGTCTAACTGCAGGAAACTCCATCTAACATTGTATTCTACTCATAACACCCCTTCAGGGTAAATGTTGGGTATAAATATTATCCCAAAAACACAGTCAAAGTGTTCACAGCTTCCTGCATCTCGTCACTCTGTGCCTCCACTGTGCAAACCTCAGAACGCTGTCTGAGTGTATTCTGCTACACAAATCTCTGCTTTTTGGACAGGTATAGTATAGCCCATCATCATAAACTATATTCCTCTATCCCAATACTTCCTCCTAATCTTTGCTAGCCTTCTGTGATTGCTGGAAGCCTGAGCATTGGTGTGAATGCTTCCGAGATTATTTTTCAATAAAAACTATCTCTATACAGTATATAATTCTCTCAGGTATGTTGCCATTTCCAGTGTGCTGATTGGCTGCTTAGGGAACTGAGCAACCAATCACAGGTCTGTTGGGCAGCCAATCAACACACTGGGAGCAGGACCATCTAGCTTTCAAACATGACAGCTGGAGAGGGAGAGTGAATAGCATGGGGTAGATATGGTGTGTGCATATCAGCCAGAGTGCAGGGGGTGGGGTGGGCAGTTCGGTGGCAGGGGGGTGAAATTGGCTGAGCGGTGGGGGGGCAGGCCGAGTGGTGGTGGGAGGGCAGGACGAGCAGCGGGGGGGGGCAACTTATACCCACCAGCCTACCTCAAAGGGTTGCCATGAGGTCTCCTGGGCATTTGGGGGGGAGTTTTTCAATGGCGTATGGTACGCCGGGTCCAGCTAGTTTTATTTTATTTCCTGGCTGTGAGTCTCATCAGTTAGTACTGGTGTACATAGGTCACAAGGTCCTGTAGTTAGATTTTCCTTGGTGTTTTTTTTTCCAGGCTGTGAGGCTGTGTTCTGGAAGAGTTCTGGAAATAAACTACTGTATTCTATGGCCTCACAGCCTGCAAAAAAAACCCAAGGAAAATCTATGGATGCCAGCCATGAAAGCCTTTGACTTCACATCCTGCAGTTACCCACCTCTCGCTGCCATATTGACCTAATTAAAATTCCCCAGATTAATATCTGGACATGAATGGCTTCTTCACAGACCCCATGCTATTCAGGTAACACCCAAATTATGATATCTATTTCAGTTTTATTTTCTTCAGTGGAAAACATCCTTTATTTTTTCTATGACACTTCTTTCCTCAAAAATGAAATATATAGTATGCCTTCCTCTCCTTCAAATATATGTTTTTTAAAAAATATTACCATACTAGATTGTGAGTAGCTCAGATTCTGGAATGCTATACTGCTTAAAAATTTAGTATGCAAATAGTAAAAACTATTACTGAAAAAATAAGAGAGAACAGTGTTGTGTACCTCAGTCATACAGGTAGGAATCATGTGGTCCTCCTAATGCTGTTGGACTGCAAGTTCCAGCAGTTCTAACCAGCACAGCCAGTGGTGAGGAATGCTGGGAGTTGTAGTCCTAAATCTGGGGGCCTCATGATTTCCCCCCCCCCTTGCCTTATAGGGAGTGATGGGCTGGTTTATAACATGCATAGAGATTTGTTTGTTTTGAACCTCAGTGTTCCACCCCTTCACTGCAATATGTAAAATGGTATTGTTTCCAGAGAGATAAAAACATTTCTATACTTACCCTATTTCACTTTCCTTTACTGTAATAAACTAGAATTGAAGGAAGCATTTCTGAGGAATTATTTTGCAGTGAAAACTCTTGAGAAGTTTCTTTCTTCTTTTGCCCCTCTAAGGAAAAAAAAAAAGCTACATCACCATCATGTCCTCTTCCTCCTCCTCTTCTTTTTCTTCATAGCAAGCTGCTATTTTCCCCCTCACAATTTGTTGTTGTTGTTGTGCATCTTCATATCAATGTTAAAGACATTGCGGTGGTGGTGTTTGTGTGCCTTCAAGTTGTTTCTGACTTATGGTGACCCTAAGTCGAACCTATCAAGGGTTTTTCTCAGCAAGATGTGTTCAGAGGGGATTTGCCTCAATGATTTGCCTCCGTGAACCTTGTTTTCCTGGATTCCTAGCTCAACACTCAAACCACTCCACCATACAATGCCACAGAACAATGTTATGTCTGGAGCATACTGAATGCTCTGGGCACACTAACAAAAACAAGAAGTACACACATACCTCCTTCTAAGGTGCTTCACTTTAGAACACTCCACTAATACGGCACTTTTCAATTATACAATATAGTGTCATTGTGTTACCCACACTCAGCCTGCTTACAACATTTGTGGACTTCTCTCAGTATCATATTCTGGTAAGTTTTTATTTATTATTTTTACTTTTGCATCATTGTTTTAGGCCTATCACTATTGGACACTTAATAAAAGATAGTGTAAACATGTTTTTAGGGTTTTATATGCACTGGCAAGTGAAAAAAGGGCTGCGATTCACTTTAAGGTGATAATCATTTTTTTTCGGTGGTCTAGAAGCTAACCTGACATATTAGTGAAGTATGCTTGTTCCTAAGGAATCTCCAGGGAATTTAACAAGGAGAAATTCAGCAAGTGACACTTTCAGCAGATACAGTAGTAACAAATGGTCCATGTGCTTCTCAATTGATCGTATCCTTCTCTATTACGAACTAGAATTTTATCAAGGGAGCAGAAATTTAAGTCCCTTTCCCCATGCTTGACATCATAGAAATGTTAAATCAGGACTGCCTACACTTTGCCCTTTCTTGTATAGCTTTTATGCTCACAAACATAGATTTATTCTTTCCTTGTTGTCATACCTAGGTATGCTTGTCATACCTAGGTACCAACTAAGAATAGAGAAAGGTAGAACAAATTAAGAAAAAAAAATATACTGGATCTTCCTATCTGACATCAAAGCCTGAATGCTTAAAACAAAGATATGGATTTGAAGTTAGCATTTTGATTTATATCTGACTTGTTTCTGCCTGTGGGATCTTCTTTGCCATAGCATTACATGTTTCATATTATTATTTCACTATAAGGATTTTATATTTATTGTCATTAGCACATGTGAGTAGAAATGTAAGTAAATGCAGAATTTCCATAAATGCAGAATTGTAACCAAAATGTAGGATTTTTACCTTAACTGAGTTTTAAAGCTTTATAGCAATTGCAATAGCACTTCTGTTTCTATGGACATTATCAGATGGGGCCAAAATGCCCCGTTACTGCCCCACCACCTCTTATCCCGTTCCTGCAATGAAACAGAGGTAAATGTTCACACACTTACCTCCATTCCACTGCAGGAACAGGCCTCCTTCCTCCTTGCTGGCCAGTTGTAAATGCAACTGTTGTAAAGGCTGCCTTTACAACTAGCCGACTGAAATCCTGCTCGTTCAAAATTACCCCCCCCAGCTGTCAAAGAACAAAAATAAATAAAAATAAATTAAAAATAAAACAAGCAACCCGTGGGGGGGGGAAGCGTGCCACTTACTTTGATGTCCTGATCATGGCAGGAAGTGATTGGTACGGAGCTCCTCCCCTGTGCCTCTCATCTTGGAACAGGGATGGGGCTCCTTTTCCCACATCACTGATCCCATGACAGGCATGGAAGAAAACAGAAAAGGTGTTCTATTCACGATGTTTCATCGTGAATAGAATACCCTGGGAGCAGAAAGGGGGCAGGACAGGAACATCATGGAGGGGCTCAACATTGTCTGAAAGGGAGCCCCTTTCTCATCCCTGTTTCGTTCCTGCCCCGGGATATTTGCCCCGTCTGATGATCTCTTATATCTCTTATCAGTGCCAAAGCACTCCCTAACCACTGTTACAATGTGTGTGTGTTTTAGCTAATTTCCCCCAACAAACTGGGTACTCATTTTACCAACCTATGGAAGGATGGAAGGCTGAGTGAACCTTGGATCCCCCTAGGATCAAATTTTGCAATGTTGTGGCTGCAGTACTGGCATTTAACCACTGCACCACCACGGCACCTTTATGGTGCTAATTGCTGACATATGGTTTGCTGGACCTATGAGATAAGACTTACAATATAAACAAAGGTTCTCAGCTGCCCTTGTTATGCTGTGACTAGTGAAGGTGAGAGACTTTTGTACTTTGTGAGTAATTCCTGATGGTTTGCTATGTGATTCAGCCTAGTTCTTTTACTTGCTGTACTTTTGTCTGTAAAATATTATGGAGCTAATTTTAACCAATACTTTACATTCAAGTCCTCTGACAGAAAGTATCATCTTGCAAGAAGATATCATCTAACAAGAAGAAAAAGAGAAAGACGGCAAATGTCAAAACACATCTGAGAGTTTTTAGGACTGATTTGATTTATAGTGGTTGTCACTGGATGCCTTTCACTTTTAAAATGGATGCCTGGTGACTTGATTGCCAGGTGAAATAAAGGGCAGGACTTGTGTACCTTTGATGGCTGTGTAAAAGAGGAGATTTCAGCAGGTGTTTGCATGTCAAGCAACACCTGATGAAATTCCCTCTTCTACTGTTAACTCCTATCAACTTGACTTCAATTTATGCCGACCCTATGAATGACAGACCTCCAAGTCAGCCTGTTATCACCTGTGTGTTCCTGTATGGCAGGACTGGATGGTCCTTGTGGTATCTATGATTCTATTATTCTATTCTATGATTCAGTTAAATGCTCTGTTCTTTCCATTGTGACCCTCTAAGATAGTTATATTAATCTGAGGTATTAATATACTCAACTTGGTAATATGAAAGGTAGGCAATGAGCAGGATCTTGAGACCTATGTATACTCAGGAAGAGATGTTAAGTTAGATAGTACAATTAATTGATATTTATTCAGGAAATAATAATAACAACACACACACACACTCAGGCTTCAAGCACTCACACAAAGCTAGAAAATAAAGCAGGAAGGATTGGGATAGAAAAACAGAGTAAGGGGTCATTTGGGGTGATACTGTACTAATCAGAGGAGTTGCATTCAGATGAAAACTGCTGAGAGAAAACCAGGAGAGTGAAGGTCCAGAAGCAGGAATGGCTACACAGTCTGATGTGGAGTCAAGAGGCAGAGGAACTGTGTGCACTTGAGCTGGGGTTTGAAGGGTTTTTAAATCAAGTATTTCCCTTCAGGGTATGGGATTTAGAGTAAAAAATAATGCTTCTTGGCAGTTCTCCAGATAAGAAAATGGAAATGTTAATAAACCTGAATGTGTTAATATTATGAAATTGAACTGAGGAAGCAACCCTCTTTGTTTGAAAGGAGGTAAGGGGGAAACAGTTCTTTACAAACCCTGAGTACCTCAGCTAGGTTTGATTGGATTAGCCAGATGTTCAGGCAAGAAGTTGCCCTGCAGGTTCCCTTTCTTGGCAATTTGTAATAGCCCCTCCCTAGTGCTTACATGATTTAGTCTCAGTGATAATCCTTGGGCTTCCTGGTTTTGGGGAGTTCCCAGTTTACTTGCCACACTCTTAGAAGAGCATTGTTGGCCAAATTATTAAATATTGCCATTTATCAAGGATCAGAGGCAGGGGATGTCAAGGCAGGGAACACTGTGACTTCTGTGACTCTGACCCCTGGTTCGTCTGCCAGCTCTTGCTGGATTCTTCGACCATGGAGTGCCTGACAACATTGCTTGTTTCCTGAACCCAGACCGGCCTTGACTACCCTTTTGCCAAATGGACTCCCATAAGCTATGATGCTTTCTGTGCTCTGTTGAGATTGTCTGAACTTATCTCAGAATTTTGAGCTAATGGCTTCCTCCTTTGCTAATGGCTCTTCCTGTGAGTTTGTGCTGCCAAGTCAGGACATTGCTCAAGTCTTGTGGTAGCTTCCCTTGATGGAATCTATCTACCAGTAATGCTGTCCTCCTCTTTTCCAACTGCCTTCTGCCTTGCTAAACATCATTGTCTTTTCTAATGAGTCATGCCTTTTCATGATATGTCCAAAGTATGACACTCTCAGCTTAGTCATCAGTCCCTTAGTTCTCCTTCCAACCCTACTGATGATTTTCACTTGCTTCAAGCCTCCCATGCTACACCTGTGTTGATATATCCACAAAGTATCATATTCATTATGTATTTGGCATGTATTTTATTTGTTTTTCTGAATTTGTGTGGGTTTGTCTGATGCTTATATTTATCATTTGAAAACACACACACACACACATTTCTACTGCTCCAGAGACTAAGACATGGTGCAATGGATCCAAACTACAGGAAGAGATTCCACCTAAAAGTTAGGAAGAACGTCTTAATGGTAAGAGCTGATCGAGAGTGGAATACACTGCCTCAGAATGTGGTGGCATCTCCTTTGGAGCTTTTTTAAAAAGAAGAGGCTGGATGGCCCTCTGTTGGGGGTGCTTTGATTGTATATTCCTGTATGCATGGCATTGGATTGGATGGACTTTGTGGTCTCTCCCACCTCTGTGAGTCTTTGATTTCCCCTACCCCCCTCTGCCCATTTTTGTTTCGAGAAAGGAGTTTTAGTTAGCCCTACCTTGAAATGCTAGGAGTTGAACCTGGGACTTCATGCAAAAGTGGCCAGTACCATTTATCTGTTTCTTGAATCCTTCAGGATTCATTCAGCAGTCCCATATCTCCACTTGGTGACATTCTATCTTCCATGCTTGCATGTCCCATACCTATTTACTGGTAGATACTAACTTTTTCAAAAGTCTGGCCATCTGTTCATAGGTTGCATTGTTCTGGAATATAGAAAACCCTGAGAATCTAGATCCTGGCCTTTTCAGATTAGCAAGAAGTAGTCATTATTGTGCAAGAATAAGATCATCATTTCAAGGTAATCTAATATAATTCCCTGGCAGACCTTTCCCCCGCATGAACCAGAAGGAAAGCAAGGCACAGGAAAGTCGATTCATTGATCTGTCCTCATAGGTAGGGCTCAGTGCTTATCCTATCATATGGTTTGCAAAGGGTAATTTTATTTGGGTTTCTTGAAAATTCACTTGGCCTTCAAATATTCCTTTGATATTTTATTTTACCCCAGTTCACATTCCCTATCACTTTTGGCCTGGTGACCTTTCTCTAGTCTCTTTTGTCACAGAGGAGAACTGAAAGAGGAAGAAATTCCTGACACTATTCAGCAGTGAAACTGTCTACCTCAGAAAGTGGTAGAATCTCCTTTGTCCGATGGCCATTGCAGGAGACTTTAGATTTAAGTTCACTGTGGTTCAGACAGTCTGTGTATGCTATAAGCTTTAATAAATAAGCAAACACCAGAAGAACCCAAGAATTTAGCTGCCCAGTGCATTTTGCAACACTATGGTACATTCTGCTTTTCAGTTTCCTGATAAAACATAACTGGGTGTAGAATGAGCATGGGAAAGGAATTTGTTGTTGATTTGCTGAATGCTGAGTTTAGAGATAAAACAACACACAGTGGGCCCTTGGTATCTCCTCCAGTTTGGTTCCAGGACCCATGGATACCAAAATCCATAGATGCTCAAGTCCCATTATCTACAATAGCATAGTAAAATGGTGTCCCTTATATACAATTGTGAACAGCAAGGTTTGCTTTTTTCCCTCAAATATTTTCAAGCCATGGTTAGTTGAATCCGTGGGTGCAGAACTGGCCTCAGATGTTTACCTGAGTGAAAACCTACCTTGATGCATGCACAACATGTGTGACGTTGTAACTTATAGAAAATCTGTATTAGAATGTGTGAGCCAAGAGCTCAGGATTCTCACCCTGCTCCAGAAACTCTCTGTCAGGGTGTGAGATAGAAATTCATTTCTTACAGTAAAAATTGAATCTTTAGTTTCCTGGCATGGTCACCTGATCCATTCTAAAGTAGTCAGGGTGTCTTTTGTCCTTAACCATCTGTCAGGGATGCACAAACCTTCGGGTCTTTTCCAGCTCTGCAGTTCTATGATTCTATGGTTTTATTAAATAGGAAGAAAAATCTAAACTGGAGCTGGGGCAATTTCTTGGGGTGGGAGTCCAAATGAGCACTTGTACCACCTGAAATGACTGAGATTACTTCTATCTCTGTTGGCACTGTTGAATTTCAATGTTGCAGGAGTGACAAGAAAATGGCAAGTTCCCTTTAGAGCAAGGCATATGGGGAGCACAGAATTTGTTTTGAAGCTGAAACACAATCACACTTCTGGGGTGCTTGTGAGAGCATGCTTTGGCTTGAAAACAAGATGTGTACTTCCCATATGTACCTTGTTTAAAACTAAATTAGAGGAGTGTGTGTGTGTGTGTGTGTTTGTGTGTGTGTGCAGTGCAACAGGCATCCATAGGGACCTCTGGGGTCTCTGGGCAGTCCCTTCAGATGATGTCTTTGTCTCCACTGAGCCCACCTGCTCTCCAGTGACACAGAAAGAGCCTGGCTTAGCCATTTGTGCCCACCAGGATGTGGAAAAACATTAGGTCTGTATGGCCCCAAATATCTTTAATGTGGCTTGCTATCATACATCTTTTGATTTACACTGGCATGGGTGATCTAAATTACAGATGTGGCTCAGAAGGGAATAAACAGGGAAGTTCACAAAGCCATGGATGAGTGGCTTTGATGGTTTTTACCACATCCTGGTGTTACAGTAAGACCCCCATTTCCGCTGGGGATTGGTTCTGGGGGCCCTTGTGGATACTGAAAACCATGGATAATAGCAAGCACCATTGAAAATAATGGGGCATCCAGTTTAAAATACCATAGAGTTGCCTTAGAGGACCTAGAAAATGGCTAGAGGCAACACATTTTCTAGGAAGATTCTATAGTAGGTTTTGTGTCCAGTGGATAATTGAATCAGTAGATAATGAATCAGTGGATACGGGGCCCCTATGGTATATATCAGCAACCTGGATTGTATAGCTTGAATGGGGTCCACCAGACAGTTTGGGGATCCAGATAGTCTTTGTGGATATGCAACAAGGGGTGACGGCTGTATTAGCCAGCCTGGTGGGGGATAGGGGCTAAGCAGACGCTTGTCTCTTATCTGTGCTAGGTGATGGGGGAGATGGCAATTAGTTTGGTGTACACATATGGCACCCCTTTGGGGTGAAGGATGGATCTATCAAACTACCTTTGCAGGTCACGTGACTTGAGGGTGGGGAGTAGACTATCCTTGAAGCCAGACTGAGGGTTGAGCCCTTGCCAGAAGTTATGTGACTTGAGGTGTCTGTTCCTGGGGTTTTGCCTTCCAGCAGATGGTGCGGGGGGTGGTGGTGGAGAGTAGCCCAATTGATGGGAAATCCCTCAGGGCTCAGGTGTTTCACCCAGGGAAGCTGGGAGGTAGGTCTGGTGAGACCATTGGCTCCAGCTTTTCCTGCATTGAGGCTCCCCCCTAGTTTGCATATCCCAAGGAATAAAGATTAAATAGGTGATAGAATAAATAAAATGACCCCTATTTTAACCCAAGCTTTGTGTCTGGCCTTGTTATTTCATGTGTTGGTCATCAGTCGTCATGTGGGAGGTAGCTGCATTGCCTAATGGTGGCATTGGAGGGATTTTGACCACTGCATGGTCTGTAAAGAATTCCATCCTCTGCAATGATGAGAAGAGTGGGTTATGATCATGTTACATTGGACTCACGCTATCGTAACTGACTAACAGGATGCTAGCCTCCATGTGCATCTACAAATATCACAGAGTTTTCTAATACAAGATTTATATGTGGAAATGTGGCCAACCAAAAAGGGGTGATCATTGAGCATGCCCATACCATATACCACAAGGACAAATTTCTCTGTATTACATCACCATTAGCTGAACTAGACAATTTCTTTTTTAAAAGACATAGTGGCCAACATGGTAGTGGTGGCTGAAGCACTCAAAGCTAATGGTCCATGTATAGACACCAAAAGGTGTTGCTATTGTAACTATTTGCATACCCCACAAGAGGATAACTGACTACAGACTACAATACAGAAAATGGCAAAATAAGGTAATCAAGTCCTATCAATTGCAAGTATATATAAAAGTTATTTTTAAAAACAATTAAATCTATTTGTTTGAGTCAAGAAGAAATCAGGAATTGTTGTATGATACAAATAGTAACATCTGTTGTTATAGTTAATTCATTTATAGCCTGACTTTCCCTCAAAACTGGGACTCAAGGTGACACAAAAATTAAAACAAGTACAGTTACAGCCATTAACATAATGATATAAGCATAACTAGATACATGCAAGAAGTTATTGTTAAAGTGCAATTAAATTATCCATAGCACTAAAACCATTGAAACAAACCCATAAAAGATA
This sequence comes from Gambelia wislizenii, assembly GCA_030847615.1. Lineage (NCBI taxonomy): Eukaryota > Metazoa > Chordata > Lepidosauria > Squamata > Crotaphytidae > Gambelia > Gambelia wislizenii. Next base: position 319,917,910 of record JAUMIR010000004.1, on the reverse strand, counting down.
AAACTCAGTAAAACTTATGCTATACTGGGACCTCAGCCTAGGTGCAACTCTGGTTGATACGTAATTGCTTGCCAACATCACCAAGGGGTTGTACTTTGCAACATCAGCCTTGTAGCATCACCAGAGCCTCTCCCCTGTTACATCACAAGGGTTAATCTCTAGGTCTCAGGTTTTGGCCTAGAAATCTCAGAGCTTGACATAGTCCTGGCCTAACACCCTTAGATGTAATCCCTCATTAACATTTGCAGAGAACATCATGGCTATGTGCAATGTGAATGCTAAAATGCAAAAGACAGCAAGCCATAAACAAACCTAGGACTCAACTAGATGGGATAAATAATTGTGGGAAATAGTGCCTTACCTCTGTATCACAGCAGTGTTCATTTGTGCCCATGATTTTTTCGCAAGATCGCTGGCATGGAAACTTGGCCAAGTTTGCCATTTACATGGAGCATGCCCACGAAAAAAAAATGGCGACCACGAGTGAGTTGCCTCCCGAAAATCTCCCTCGATTCTCACCCCTTTTTTTAAAAAAATGACAGATTCAGAAGAGCTATTTTCCACTTTAAAAAACTTTTTGTTTTTGCTCTGATGCTTGAACGATTCTGCATACAATCGTTCAGCTGGCAAAAACAATAACAATGGTGGCTCCGGCCACTTCCTCCCTTGCAAGCTCACCCCCGCCAAGGTCTGACCAATAACCTTTCAGCTCTTCTATGTGCCCCTATTTGAACTGATTGTTCAGACAGCCTGTTATGCACATTTTTGTGCAATTTTTAAAAAAGATTGCAAGAAACAGCGAAAGCTGTTATCACGATCTATTTGGAATTTTCAGCCCCCCTTCTTTTCAAAAGGGCGAATCCCGGCAGGAGCTCATCTAAACAAAAGGTATTCTGCTCACATTCTTTCTAGATTTATTTATTTATTTATTTTTTGGTCATCTAAACAACCCCCTAGTCACTATGTGGGCATATTGGTAATGGAGGCTGGGGGGGGGGAATACTGTAAGAATAAAAAATATCAGTGCATGCAGAAGGGCAGAATAGCATTTCATGTAGATATCACTCCTAACAAGTGCTATTAATGTTAATGGGATGCTGAGGGTGGGTACGTTTTATGCAAGATACTAAAAAAAATTGTCCATCTTGTAGTTTCAGATAACAGTGGGAGAGATGCAGAACAAAGTCATTTGACACAACATAAATGAAAAATAAATCAAAGGGGGAATATATTGGTGGTGTGAAATGACATTTTGACAACATAATGAGACCATTGGCAAAATCCTTCTTATTGCTATTTGAGAAAAGTGTCAAATGTTAACGGTACATGTTAATTAGGAATGCTAGGGGTCATTGGTAAGGCAAAGGTAAGATAGGGCTACACAATGCAGTTCCAATTATCCTACAAGTCACATTTGCGTGCATGGAGTCCATAGGCACTGTTGTGAATCCATGTTGATTCAACCGCCTGTCTTTGGAGAGATCTGTGGCTATCTATTGAGAAATTTAATCCCACTACTGTGATGATGGGATGGCTTGTTGGGCATGTCAACTGGAAAACAATATTTCCCGTACTCCAGCAATTGTGCTAAATAAAGGCTAAGAAACAAATGTTTGTGTTTTTCACATGGCAAATTAGTTGTCAATTTGCTAAGGTTGCACTGCTCTTGTAAAGGCATCTGATATGGGTGGTTCAAAGAAATATACACACATACATACATAGAATCATAGACTCACAGAATTGGAAAAGACCATGAGGCCATCCAGTCCAACCCCCTGCCATGCAAGAATACACAATCAAAGCACTCCCAACTGATAGTCATCCAGCCTCTGTTTAAAAACCTCCAAAGGAGACTCTGCCATACTCTGAGGCAGTACATAGGTGGAATCTCTTTCCCTGTAGTTTGAATCCGTGGCTCCATGGCTCTGGAGAAGCAGAAAACAAGCTTGCTTCATCTTCAATATGACAGCCTTTCAAATATTTAAACATATAAGTATACATACACAAACATGCACGCGACTTCAGAATCTCCATGGCCACTGACTGTTAGCAAGTCATCAGTTATGTGTAGTCTTCAGCCTAGGAAAGTTATTTTTCAACTACAGCTCCCAGAATCCCTTAGCCAGCATGGCTGTGTGTGTGGGGGGGAAGGGGTGTCTCAAGCACCAAGTGTATCCCAACAGGTGGGTTTTTGAATTGCTGTGGAGCAGGGTGACTTGTACAGATGAAGCAGCAGTTGAGAGGGAGTGCTTAACTCTTTCCTGCTTGGTACCTTCTCCTTGGAACTCTCCCCACTTCTTTCCTCTCCTTAGCTTTTCTGCAAGGTCTTCCTCTACTGCTCCCATGTTTCTTCTGAAAGAGTGTGGTTTGGATTCAAATTATAGGAAAAGAAATTCCACCTAAGCATCAGGAAGAATTTCATGACTGTAAGAGCTGTCTAAGTGGAATAGACTGCCTTGGAAGATAATAGACACGCCAGCACTAAAGTCTTTAATCAGATGGGCATCTTTCAGGAGTGCTATAGTTGTGAATAGCATAGCACTCAGACAGCATGGTGTAGTGCTTTGAGTATTGGACTATGGCTATGGAGACCAGGGTTTGAATACCCGCTCAGCCATGGAAGCCCACTGGGTGACCCATTGGGAGTGCATTCCTCATGGCAGTAACTTTATCCAAGGATGGGAATTGTATTCATAGCTCCAGAAGTTGGATGTAGTTGGAAATGCTGGATGTAGCACTTGTTTCCCTGTGTTTGGCATGTGCATTACTCTAGTGAGATTTCATCTGACTTGGGGGCTTGGAAAAGGAATAAGATTTTATTACTTCCCCCCCTGTGAGAAAGGAAGCTGTGTGACATTCTGTTGTGGTTGTTGTTGTGTGCCTTCAAATCATTCCCAACTTATGGCAACCCTAAGCCAAATTTATTATGGGGTTTTCTTGGAAGAATTTGTTCAGAGGGGAGTTGCCTTTGACCTGCTCTGAGGCTGAGAGAATGTTACTTGCCCAAGGTCACCCAGGCTAAGTGGAGATTTGAACCCTGGTCTCCAGAATTGTGGTCGAATGCTCAAACCACTATACCATGCTGGCTCTCATGCCTCTTCTGTGCCCTTTATGGAAATGCGCAAAAAATACTTTTGAAACCGCACACATTTTTTTCCAAAATCAGCACCACCAACACAGCCCATTGTTTCACAACAGCCAACTTCAAGGAGCATTTTAAAAAGTGCCACATTTATCATGCAACAAGTCTCAATTGACAATCATATGGCAGTATGATCTTCCCTAGAATTGCTAATGCCAAACCAATTTACCTCATCCTGTGTATATATAGGAGTAAACAAAACATACAGAAAACTCCTAACCTCAGCTTCCAGTAACTTTCTTCTAAGGTAGGACTGGAGGAATTAGCATTCTAGGTCAAGCATCTCCCAAGCCCTGAAATTTGAGGATCAAAATGTGAGATCTTTGTGATGTCACAGAGGGCAGACCATCGAGGTATTACAAAGAGCAGCCCCTGGTGATGTCATGAAGCATAAAATCACAGAGTTGGAGGAGACCACAAGGGCCATCCTGTCCAACCCCCTGACCTTCAGGAACACACAATCAAAGCACTCACAACAGAGGGACATCCAGACACTTTTAAACACCTCCAAAGAAGAAGACTTCACCACATCCCGAGGCAGCGTAGTCCACTGTCGAACAGCTCTTACCATCAGGAAGTTCTTCCTGATGTTTAGGTGGAATCTCTTTTCCTGTACTTTGAATCCATTGCTCCAGATCCTAGTCTCTGGAGCAGCAGAAAACAAGCTTGTTCCATCTTCAATGTGATATCCCTTCATGGTTTCTTAAGTATCACCCAGAGCTGCATGTAGAGTTGCCATATCTTAGGACTACTTCCAGTGTGCTATCACAAGGCAACAAGTAGAGGTTCAAATTCTCCACTTTTTAGAGAGATCAGCTCCAAGTGAGAGACAAGGTTGTGGGTAAACCTCCAGTCAAGCAGAGAGCCTACTAGCTGGCTATGCAGCTTGCTACACTTTGCAAAGGTTAATGAAATACAGCATTGCAATTTGTAAATACACTTAATTTTCAATCAGGAAAATATGTGTGTATATTTGAATGACAAGCTATAAGCAACTACAGTTGCGTATTGCAGCATCTTGCTCAATGACATCACCAGGGACCATCCTTAGGTCATGTTTTGGCTTAGAAATCTCAGAGCCAAGTTGCACAGTATATAGACAGGGTATTTACACCATCTTTGAGCCCTGTAATCCATACAATGCAGGGCGTTTTGCCCTGTTTTGGCCCTGGGCAGTCCTGATAACACCCAGGGCAAAGATGAGGGGAAGACAAAACTGTTATATTTTATCACCTGGGGAAAACTGCCTCTTTTAAGAAAAAAAAAACAGATTGATTTTCCTGCAGGAATTCAGGAGTATATACTGGTATGTATCTGCAGCCACCTCTGCTGCTGTCTGCATCACACTGTCTGAAGCCAGGCAGGAGGCCCCCAGCATGTGACCAGCCTTGATCACATGCTGCAGGCCTCCTTCCTGGTTTCAGAGAGTGAGACGCAGATGGCAACAGAGGTGGCTGCAGATATGGGCTGCCATGCCCGTGCAGACTTCCTTCCATTTTGTGCAGGTAACAGGCACAGGGCCTGACCCAAGGCCAGCATATGCAAGTGGGAAGCTGGTGTATTCTGACCAGTGTAGACAAGCCCTAAGAAATACACTCACGTTCACACACACTCTTTTCAAGACAATACTTCCCCCCAGGTTTCTCATCCTTGCCCTGAAGACTAGAGAAGAGAGTCCAGGCCTTGAAACTGGAGAATCTTAGAGAGAGATCTGACCTTCTAGATGTTTTTTGACTCCAGTGCCCATGAAGCTCAGTCACCTGGCCAGTGATAAGGAATGTTAAGAGTAGTAGCTCAGTAACATCGGCAAGGTCACATGTTCCTCACCTTTTCTCTAAGGAAAGAGTAAACCTAGGGTAAAAGCCTATCCTTGAAATTTCTCTTCACAAGATGTGAGACACATACCAAATGACATGCATGACTTCATCTACTCCCCCTATGGGAAGCAGCACTTTATGGGCCTTCGAATCCATCAGCTCTCAAGGAGGTGCCCAGCCAAACAACCAAGTAAAGTGGTTTTAGTTGCTCCAGTGCTTAACTATAAACATAAGCTCCTCTAGCACTACCATCTGAAGTTAGTGTCAGGATCATCCATGAATTCTGAGACATAGAGTAGAGTTCATGGAGGATCCTGACAGTTTGATGGTTTGAGACTGGTTCTGCCTTGGGCCTCTGGAATGTCTGGGAGATGTTGGTTACCATGGGAATGCTGGTCATCCCGGGAGCTCAAGGCCGGTGTGCTTTGATGTGCTGCCCTCCCTTTTCTGCTTTCTCACGCTGGGTGTCTCTTATCTGTTTCCACTGTAAGTTTGATCTTCAGTTGCAGCTTTGCCAATGTCCCTTACACATGCTTCTATTCCAATAAAGAACTTTATTGAAGATATGTGAGTTTGTGTTCTGTGTACATCACAGTTAGGGTCACCACAGGCCCTCAGAGGTGGACTCTCAAAACACTCAGATAGACCAACATGCCGTAGGTTGTTTGGGGCCCCATTTATGTTGCTACAGCAACTCTCCTCGGTCTTTTCTCCCTCTCCATGGACAGGACCATACCCCCTGGGAGAATGGTAAGTTTGTCATCCTATCCCTGCCTAAGGCTTCTTCCAGATCTTTCCTCTTCCCCTGGGATAAGTCCAGCATCCTTTCCACAGGCTGGCTGTGTGTGCTTTCTACTTTTTATAGTTGGGTTGCCCTACCCACTTGCCATTTGAGCTTCTCCTGTTTCCCTGTAAACATATTGAGGGGTAGCCATGTTGCCCATGCAGAAAAAAACAATGAGATCCCAAATCCACAAAACCTTTATTGGCCAACCAAAATGCAGAAAATACATCATGCAAGCTTTTTAAGCTTCACCAGCTTCTTCATCAGGCAAAGATGTTGAAAGCCAAAAAAAAAAAAAAAAGTGATGATGATTTTTAACATCTTTGCTGATGAAGAAGCCAGTGAAGCTTTGAAAGCTTGCATGATGCATTTTCTGCATTTTGGTTGGCCAATAATGGTATCAATGTTTTGTTGATTTGGGATTTTGTTGTCTTTTATTAATTGCTCTTCAGGGTAGCTGTCTGCCTTCTCTTGAATAGTGGTCAGCCCTGCAGCCTCAAGTTTCCTCACTTTAAAAGAAACAGCAGAGGAGGAGGGGGTAGGTAGTGTGTCAGTCTCCAATACTCTCCCACAGCATGTATTTGGGTGTGAGAGGATGATAGATGTACATATGCACTGGAATTTTATTGACATCTAATTTTGTTGACATGGTTGGACATTTAGGTCTAATGGAGAACAGTCATATTTAATTCAAGGTTGAGGAAGCAGAGTTGCACAAGTGATGACATCATGCATAGATCCAGTGAACATGGTTGACCATGCACATTGCACACAGATGCACATTGCACATGAATGTGTATTGCACATTATGCATGGATGTGTGTGTTATATGGATTATACATTTAGTTCCAAATTTGGACATTTGGTTCAGTTGTGCAATGTTGCCATTCAACACAAGGCTTGCCTAGCACAATTAATGCATAATTCCACATGTGCCACCTCAGTGGAGGATCTCAGGCATTGGTATTGCAGTCACTTTTGAAATACAGGTAGTCAGTAAGAATCTTGAAGAGATGAGTTTGAATAAAGTGTGGAGCATTGAGGGAACAAGACATATGAATTATAACTTGTGAGTTATAAGAATGGATATGAGTATTTTAGGATAATCATTTGTGAAAGGAGAAAATAATTTAATCGGGAATTTTAATCACATTTGACAGACAGCATCTAGTCATCTTGTCTCAAGGGGATTCTATGTGCTTCTAGGCATTCATCCTTTATTGAAATATTCATTCCATTCACTCTGACAACTCTGATCTTAATCTGGTAATGTGATCTTTATTGTTGCAGAGTGGAAGCTAGCTGGAAAAATGGAGATAATGGGAAAGTGTATCTAATGTATGTTGGAAATGTGAACAACACAAAGGGACATTTTATCATGTGTGATGGACATGTGAAAAAAGCTTAAAAATGGATTTAAATATGAACATTGATGCAGAGGATTTTAAAGATTAATATTCAATTAAAACTGGGATTTTTTCATCTGGAATTGATGGACATACAGCTGGAAAAGTGTCCTGGAAGATTACTTCAATATATGACCATGGCAGCAAGACTGTTGTGTGTGCAAAGATGGAAGAATTCAGCACTACCCACTAGGGAGGAATGATTGATGAAATTGGTAGATTTAGCAGAAATGGACAAACTGTTTTGTTTGATCAGAGAAAAGTCTGTAGTGACATTTCTGAAAACCCTTATAGCCTTTGTGCAAAAATAAAAAGTGATCTGGTAACTTTTGGTTTCTATGGTTAGAAAGAATAAGTTATTGAAAGAATGGATTACATGATCATTTTGGAGAGAAAGGTATGCATTTTGGAGAGACAGGTAACTTGGGGGGTGTTTGGGGATTTTATCTGTATTGTATTTTAATTTTTGTAAGCCGCCCCGATTGTTTTAACAGAGGGGCGGGGTATAAATAAATTTTATTATTAAATTTTATTATTATTATTATTATAACTGTGGAAAAAAGCTAAGAAGTCACATGATTTTCTTTTTTCCCCCTTTCCTTCTCTCTCTCTCTCTCTCTCTCTCTCTCTTTTTTTTTTTTTTTTGTACTTTTGCTTTGTATCCTTTAATTTTTACTTTATGGTTTTTCAGTTTTCTATCTTTTCTTTGTTTCTAATCTTTGTAATTTTTAATGTATTTTAAAACTTTTAGTAAAACATATTTTTTAAAAATGAAAGAAAAATGGAGCTAACGGAAGGATGTCAGAACAGAACATCACAGGCCTCTAGATGAGCTGGTGAATGCCTAAGCACCATTGTTGTACTTACTTTTTTTGGCGGGGGAGGGGGTTAAAAATCAAGGGAAAGCTAGCTTTTCTCCCTAGATAGCAGAATTTGGACAATACCATATTCAAATGTCACAATTCAGCCCATAAAGCAATGTGTGAAATGAGGAGGGAAATATATAGAGGAACCCAACTAAAGAAGGTTGTGATCTTGGGGTTGCAGAAGATCTAAACTGATCTGAGACTATTATACTGTTCGGTTTTGTCTTAGGTAACTAATCCTTGTCTATGAAAACCCTATGATGTTAATGGAGTCTCCATAAGTTCATAAGTGACTTGAAGGCACATACACACACAAATACCCTAAAAGCACCAGATCCTGTCTGATCTTGGAAACTAAGTACAGTTGTCCCTCCACATTCACGAAATTCACATTCGCGGTTTTGGTTATTCGCGGTTTTGGGAGGGCCCCCCCGGGCCCCCCCAAAACCGTGACACGGGGCCTCCAGAGGCCCCGTGAAAGACCTGGAGGGAGCGGGGAGGCCCGGGGAGGCCTCCACAGGGCCCCCGGAGGCGCTCCGGAGGCCCCATGAAGGCCTGGGGAGGGGTGGGGAGGCCTTCGCAGGACGCCCGGAGGCCCTCCGGAGGCCCCGCGAAGGCCTGAGGAGGGGTGGGGAGGCCTTCACGGGACCCCCGGAGGCCCTCCGGAGGCCCCGCGAAGGCCTGGGGAGGGAGGGAGGGAGGGCCGGGGAGACTTCCGCGGGGCCTAGCAAGGCCCCGCGAAGGCCTGGGGAGGGAGGGGGAGGGGAGTAGTTATTCGCGGGTTTTTCACATTCGCGGCGGTCCGCGGAACGGAACCCCCGCGAATGTGAAGGGACGACTGTACAGTCAGCACTGGTTAGTACTTGGATGGGAGACTCTCAATGAATACCAGATGATGTATTTCAGAGGAAGGAATTAGCAAACCACCTCTGACTATTCCTTGCCTGAAGAAACCCTATGAAATTCAACAGGGTCACCTGTTACTATAACACAAACCAATGGATTCCACTTAAACATTAGAAAAAAAATCTCTTGGCTGTAAAAGCTGTTTGACTGTGAATAGATTCCCTCTGGGAGTGGTGGACTCTCTTTTCTTTTTTTGAAGTTTTTAAACAGAGGTTGAATGGCCATCTTTCAGGGATGCTTCAGTTCTGCATTCCCACATGGCAGGCGCTGAACTTTGTGGATGCTTCCACTTTATGATTCTATAATTTTATGTTCCTTTGCAGGAAAACATGATTGTCATTTTTGGTAAAGAAGATAACTTTCATGTCTCCACTGATCTCTTCCCCTTTCTCTAGGGTAAGCCTTTTGCTTGGATTGTTGGAAACACTGGCAGGATAAATGAGCTGGAGTGGGGAGGGCAGAGGCGAACAACTTTTGGGTCACAGCCCAATTTGAAGGGAGGGTACTGGATCAAATTGGGTTTGAACATTTCACAGTAACATTTCCCAATTCCATATATATGATATATACAACATATACACACGCATACGACTTTTTCAAATGGGGTAAAAAAAATGAGGTGGTCGGAAGAAGAACGGGGCTGTCACACTTACAGAGCCCCATTTCGGACAGCCCCATCCTCCTCCAACCTCCTCCCGACCTTCCCCCGTGCTGTGGGCACCGCTTTTTATTGACTGAGGTTTTCTGTCAATAAAAAGCGGTGCCCGCAGCACGGAGGAAGGACAAGGGGAGGGGCGGGAGGAGGATGGAGGAGGACTGCGTCGTCTGAAATGGGGCTCTGTAAGTGAGACAGCCCCATTCTTCTCCCGACCTCCTCAGAGGTTTTTTTACCCCATTTGAAAAAGTCCATACTGTATATACACACAGTATAGCATTTTGCACTTTATTGTATTTTTTCATGTGTAACCTCTGTTAGCTGCCCTGAATGGTCTGTAAACACTAGAAGGGCAAGATATACATTTTTTTTGTATGAATAAAAATAAAATTGATCACTTCTAAATTCACCTCACCAGTGATCTCAGCTTCATCTGCTACTGTACAACAAATCATAAAATGAGGCTGAAGTTGTTATTTACAATGGCTCCAAACACAGCTTTTTGGAATTAGAATTTGGTATTACAGTCTGCCCTCCATATCCATGGATTCTGCATCCGCTGATTCAAGCAGCATTAAAAACATTCAAAAATGTTTTTAAAAAATCTAAAAAGCAAACCTTGATTTTGCCATTTTATATAAAGGACACCATTTTACTGTGCTATAAGAATCACAACCCGGAATCATCACCCAAGGAGACCTTCTACTGTGCTTTCTGCAACCGGACATGTTTATCTCAGATTGGCCTTTTCAGTCATCAGCATGCTTGCAGAAAGCACAGGATGAGTCCTTCCGGAATCTTTGTTTGCGAAGAAAAGCCAGAGAATATTATGGGACTTGAGCACCCATGGATTTTGGTATCCACAGGGGGTGCTGGAATCAAACCCCAGTAGATAGTAAGGGCCCACTGTATGAAGTAAAATCTTCACTAAAAGTCTACACTTAAGTGATACTTTGAAATCAAATCCTTGTTAAGGGACATACCTCCATGATTATTTCAAAAAGAAAACTTTTGAAGTACCAGCTGGGCTGATGTCTAGTTAAATAATGCTCATAACTACAGACCTCCTCTGGTGTTTAAATTTAGGTTTGTTTGTACTGAAAGCTCTCATCCATGATTATAATGTGTTGATTTAAATGAGGATGTAAGGTGACTGCCAATAATGAAAGCAGAAAGCAGAGGTTAGTATATGTGAATACCAGGGGTGGGCAGAATAAGCATCTGTATCAACTCATCATCTGGGATGATTTTCAGTAGATCAGTGCGGATTTCTGACTCATGACTGTTTAAGCACAGCAGTAACAAAATGACTTCTCTCCCCCACATCCGAAATCTATCCCTGAAATAAAACCTGGGTTAACTAGAAGTGTGGATTTGTGTGGACCAGCTGTGAGCACCATTCAGTTCTAATGCTCAAAAGAAGTTTTGGAGCTCTGAATTATTGAATGTGTTTTCTTTTGCAGTTTGGAAGTAACACATTACAAACAACAGCATCATTTGTACCTTGTTATTTTGGTGGGTAAACAGAGTTCCTTGTGCTGAATAAGGTAATGGCTGGTAATTTGATTACTTTTTTCGGTCTAATATCTTTGTCACTAGATTAAGCTCATTGGATTGCTAGCTACTGCTAGTTTCTGCTAGCTTCAGGGCCTAATGCCCTAAAGGCACCAGATCGCGTCTGCTCATGGAAGCTAAGCAGGGTCAACCCCTGGTTAGTACTTGGATGGGAGACCACCAGTTAATACTAGGTGTTATATGCTGTATTTCAGAGGAAGGAACTTGCGAAACTGCCTTTGAGTATTCCTAGCTTAAGAAAACCCTATGAAAGTCATGGGGTCACCATAAGCCAACAAGCAACCTAAAGGCACAACACACACACTAGCTTCTGAGGATAAGTTGGTGGGCCTTTACAGGGCCACACCAAAGAAATATGGGGTGAGGTAATTTAGAATATCCCTGGATCAAACCTCACCAGTTATATTTTGAACAGACAATCTGATTTACCACACACACACACCCAAAGAGAGAGAGAGAGAGCATGAACTACTACATAGGTACAAGCCTTAAGGGTCTCTGCTGAGTGGATTAGTGATGACTCACCTCCAGGTGTTGAGTCTTACTTGAGAGTGTAATTTCCACTGGCCCTTCTTTTGGTGCATACATGAGTCCCACCCTAGTATTAGGGTTTCTCTGATATACCTGTATCCACGTGGATGACCACCTTAGCCAAATTATTAAATATAGCCAATTATTTGATATTCCAAGATGGGGGCTGTCAGGATCTGTGACATGTTTCTGGTACAAAATTTTCAAACAAAGAATTAATGCCCAGGAATACATCTACTTTGTTAACTGAGGTACACCTGGATTTATACATATTTACCAGCAAGCACTTTCAGTTTAGAGTGGGGGTAGAGACCTCCTTGTGGTCATCAAACTCCAGTTCCCTTAAATGCCAGCTAGCATGCCCAATGGTCATGAATAAAAGCATCTGGAGGACAAAATGTTCCCCCTGCCTGGGTCAGAATTGTTCTTGTCCACAGAAACTTGACTCAGAAGACAGGCAATTAAAAAAAAATACCATGTGTCTATTTTGTGACTGGAAATGTCTCTCTCTCTCTCTCTTAACTTAATTGTGAAGTGAACTGCAAAGACACAAATCAAAAATTGATGTGGATTGTTTGAAACAATCATATGTCCTCCCTGACTGAAGGTATTACAGTTCCTAGATGTCAGGGCTTCACCCTCTTCTCTAGTCCTTAGCAGGAAGGTGAGCAGACTCAGGGCAAAAGTACTGCCTTGAAAAGTGTGTGTGTGTGTGTGTGTGTGTACACACGTGTGTGTGTTTGTGTGTGCTCATATGCACACACCATGCACACACACAGAGGCAGATAGATAGACAAGTTGGTTTTGGTTTTGGTTTTAGTTTTGGTTTTTTAATTTGAATGACACATTCTACACAACTGTGGCTGATGCTTAAGGTGTCATGCCTAAGGCTATCACCAGGGCTGCTCCTTGTGACGTCACATGGGGTCACCCCTAAGCCTCACATTTTGGCCCTGAAATCTTAGAGATTGTCACAGTCCTGAACAGTCAGCCCTAGTGGAAACAGATATCCACCTTCTCAATCATTTTGCAATGGAGATTAGAACATGGATTCCAAACCACTGCCTTGCACCATAGGCAGGGTTGCCAGGTGTCCTTTATTATAAGGGATATACGGTATTTGAGGGCTGGAAAGTGTGGTCTTCATATAATTTGGATGAGATGCAAAAAATATATATCATATTTTGGAACGTGGGCATGAAGACAGAAATGTGTGCATCATGTAATTTTTGAAAGCAGACAACATGTTGATTTTACAAATAAACACATGCCTAGGTTAACTAAAATCCATACTTACATGTTGTGTTTAGGTAGAACACACACTTGTTAATAGCTATCAGCAGTGGGTTGAATAGAAACAATGGTTTCCTGGCACATTACACATATCATAACACTAGCTGACACTCTAGTTTCATTAGGGCACTCTTGGACAGTTTATCACATCCCCTTTCTGGTTTCCAACCAGCATCAATTTATATTCCAAAACTACCTCCACCATTTATATTGTCATCCACCCACCCTGGCCTTAGGCAACATCTTCTCTCCTGCCTTTGTCCCTCAACAGCTATTGTTAAACTGAACTTGTCACCTCATCACCACACCCACTAGTTTAGCATTTCTATGTCTATTCAATAGCCTGCTTATAAGGTCTGTTCATTGGCACCAGTTAACTCCCTGCATCTGAGCAAGTAGACAAAGGTTTGTCTATAGGAAGCAAAAAAAACCCAGAGTACCCCCCAAGAAAGACATTTTGCAGCAGCTGAGACTTGTCTTAATGTTGTTGTTGTTTTGCCCCCATAAGCTTTGCATATCCGCTGGTCAAGATGGCTGTTGCAAGTGGTTTAGTCACATTTTTAATGTGCCTTGATTTGCTGCTGCTGAACCTTTTTTTAAAAAACCTGTTTTCCATTGTGCGCCAGAGCGATGCCTATAGGGAAAAAAAAACATTTTCTCACCTTAGTGCTGGCTCACTAAAGCAAAAATCCAACACGGCAGTGCCGGGCACTTGCCCTGTTACCAAGCCCCCCACGCTCATCCATCCAATCATCTTTGAGCTTCCTCTCATATGGGAAAGCCATTCATATCGAATCAATTGTCTCCCACTGTTTTTTTGTGTTTTTTTTTTAAAAAAAACTCTGGGAAAAGCTGTGAAGGCTTTTCCTGCAGTTTTTGACATTTTGGGTCCCCCTCCTTCAGAATAGAGCAGAAAGATGTGGAATGTCATTAAGACAAGTAGGATTCTCCTTGCATTCTGTGAGGAGTATTTTCACTGTTTAGACAACCCCCAAGTCTATGAAAATATATGCTACAATTTCATTCTCTAAGTTAGGATGTTATCAGACACATCAAATACAACATCATTACAATGCCACATAAACGCGAAAGGAGGTGCATACCAGACGACATTGCCCCTTTGCCTTTATGAACTGGCCAAAACCCATTGTAGTTTATTGACAGCTCAAGCCATCAATAGATCTCCTGTTGTGATTTGGTGCCAACATTGCCGGTGTATGAAACCTTGTGCCATTGTACTCATGTGAATGCAGTGTCAATTGGCCAGTCCGGCCAGAATACTTCTGGGTGAGATCGCAACATCCAGGAAGGTGATGCACTTTTTATGACCCTCCTGTTTACTTGGGACTTTTTTAGTGTGTTTGTGCTTTTGAAAACTTTTTGTGTTTATTTTGTTTTGTTTTTGAGTTTCCTATGTGGCGTCTTCTCACGAGATTAGGTGAGATCTCAAACCAGGAAGTGAACAGCACTCCGTTCAGTTCCCATTACTGCCTGGGAAGCCTTTTGCTGGGAGAGAAGGTAAGTGTGGCATGGGGAGTTCTTTTGCCGGCATAAAAATGGCAAAGTTATTCCAGCAAAAGAATGGGATTTAAGGGGGGGGGGTGATAAAGTCCTTAGTCTAAAAGATGCTACACGATCCCCTTGCTTATTGTTAATAGCTACTTCCTGACTGTCAGCTCTGCATGTCATGATTTTCTGCTGAATTTATTGCTATTTTGAAAACCGGCAACACTACAGGTCATTAAATGCATGTCTTGCACTCTACAGCCATCTGTGAATCACGGGCAGTATGTTCAGAGAAAAAGCAGAGAGCTCTTAGCCATCCTTTTGCATGAGGAGCATGCTCAACTTGACCAGCAGCAATGTCTGCCTTTGAAACACCTGGCATTTTACATTGTGGTGGCCTCTCAGACTGTCAAAAGACCTACAGTTGTGCTTCTTGGCTCTCTCTGGATAATCTGCACTTTTGATTGGGGTGGAGAATGGCTCAGGGCAGCCTTTGAAAACTTGCTGCAAATAAAAATTTCCCAGCAACTCTTCAATAACTCCTTGTCCCTGTGATTTAGTTTCAAAAAAGGTTTACTTTTCTTCCTGGCTGGGCAGAAAGTGCAGAATCTCTACTTGTTTCCTCTTTTTTTATTCTTAAGAACACTGAACCGCTAAAAAGAGATTACTATGTCTATACGGCTTACTGTCAAGCCAGATTTTTATATTCTTTCTTTCTTTCTTTCTTTCTTTCTTTCTTTCTTTCTTTCTTTCTTTCTTTCTTTCTTTCTTTCTTTCTTTCTTTCTGCCTGCCTGCCTGCCTGCCTGCCTGCCTGCCTGCCTGCCTGCCTGCCTGCCTGCCTGCCTGCCTGCCTGCCTGCCAAAAAGCATGTGAGTCTGAAAACTGCTCAATAAAATGGATTATGGGGAGGGTGGAATTCTGAAATTCTAGTTTGTATTTGCTCTAGGTCTGTTCTTTTGAAAAAGCAATGTTATGAGTACTGTTGGATTTACACATTTTCAGGGTAGAAATACAAAGGCACAGAATAATTGAATTAATAGTTATGATACAGAACTGGGGGCGGGGCGGGGGAACCTTGTATTAAGCGAGTTGGGCTGTGTTTTCTGAATGTAAAGAGGATTCCAATGTACTGAGCATTAACACAGGTATTGGAGTTAAGCTTTGCTAAAAATTACATGTGATAAGAAGGTACCCCAGTGGCAAAAAGCAATCAATTTGTTAGCCCTTTAAAAAACAAAAATCCTGGCTGGATTCTGTTTGCAGGGGGAAAATGCATAGCAAGTGGCTGAAGCTTTGGGAAATGGTTTATAATTCTTGAGGTGACAATGCTACACAATTCCTATGCCATTGGTTTTGTTATTTGTATAAGGTCTGTTTCTGCTACACAACACGTCTCATTCTCTAAGGCTGGGAATGGACAACTGTGTGGGAGCTGTGGGCCAATCCGCCCCCTAAGACTCCCTTCCATCCCCTCCCTTAAGACCTTTGCTGTATATAAACTGGAATTAATTTTATTTATTCATTTTTATTAATATTATTCATTTATATCCCACCTTTTTCCCAATAATAGGACTCAAGGTGGGTAACAGCATATTTAAAAATATACAAATGTTAAAACTACAGAAAGTCATTTTAAAAAGTATAAATAAATGTATAAAAATACAAATATAAGATATTTAAAAGGTGATTAAACAATTTATAGATTTAAAGCAGTAAACATTAAAAACATTAAAATTCATTAATAGACTATATGCAAACCTTAAAAACATCACCACACAGCATTAAAACTCCACCCCAGTAAGCTTCTAAAAGCCTGACAGCTTAAAAATGTTCTGACTTACTAACAGAAGGAGAAAAGTCATAGTCCAACACTCAGACCACTACACCATGCTGGCTCTTGGTATAAAGGAGCTACATCTTTCAAATAACGTGATTGATGCTGATATATAAACTGATGCAGATATATAGTGGAAAAATAGGTATTTGGGAGGGGGTGTTACTGTGTGTGTGAGAGAGGGAATTCCTGTGTGCTTTTAGTGCATTGGGAGGGGAGTAAGAAAAAAGGGAGTTGGAGAGACTATATTGGCCTGACAGGAGCTTTGTGGGCTGTAAAAGTAAGGTTTGGGGACCACTTAAAGATGGTGGGCTGTAGTTTTCCCACCCCTAGTCTAATGTGCACACACACATACATACGAGAGGCCAAGATTCTATACCCTCTTCACATAATGTAAATATACAGTACATGTGGTTATGGTGGACCCCCCATCATGGGCACCACAGCGTTCAGTCCACCACTTCACAATGGTTGATGAGCTTCACACCCACCACATCCAAAGTAAAAGAGGGAAAGATTTGTGTGTGCTTATGAAATGATTGGTTGCACTAGGGACTGCACTTACTTCTAAGAAACCACATCCTCATATGCAACTACATTTTTATCTTACAGTATAGTGTTCCAACAGGTGTAAGTCCACCCGCACAGATTATTTTGCAGTTGATACACAAGGCCACTTGCTTTCAGATTTTGCCTTTCAGATCTCAAGGAACAAGAAGCTGCTCACGTGGCAACTCTATACCTTTTGCCTGGTTTCATACTCAGAACAAGTGCTGGGACCGCCATGGCACTGTTACAATATTGGGCATACTGGCACCTTGTAGGGTTCCTGACCTCAGGACATAGTTCTGAGTGTCAGGGTCTAGGCTCTTCTATCTTTCTTGGGGTTAAGGGAAGGAATCTCGGTGCATGAATGCTGTCTTATAAAGTGTGTGTCTATGTGTGTGTCTTATATAGACTTGTTGTTTCTGATTTGAATGGCAAACAGTGAGCCCTTTGATCTGCAGGCTGTGGATCTGCGAATTCAACTGGCTGTGGATCATCACACCCCATGTTATTAAATGAAGGCGACATGAACGTGGACATGCTGAAGCATGAACATTTACGTCACTGCCATTTAATGATATGGGGCATGATCATCTGTGGTTTTTGGTATCCACCCAGAGTCTAGGAACCAAACCCCAGCAGATCCAAAGGACCCACTTTACTGCAGTTGATGCGTAAGGTATCATACTTAATGACAATACTATGGGCTACCCTTTTAACATCACATACCTTTCCATTGTCCCATTTGGTAAAGGACAGTCCTAATTAATCCTCATTCCTTGTCTGTCTGACTGTATGTACGTATGGTAAATATTAATAAATAAATAAGATAGGTCATAGTCTCCCCTTCCCTTCTCTCTCTCTCATATACTGTTGCCATGGTTGGGAGAAGTCATACTGAATTAGAAAGAGACATTTTCTAGAGGGCCGTTTTAAACTAGACATGAGCCCTATGGGTGTCTATTTGAGGGCTTTTTCCTAAAGGCCCTCCAGAATTTGGAGCCAGCCCTGTCAATCTCCTAATGTCAATTCTAGGAGGACCTTCTGCAAAATTTATCTTGTGATATGAATCACAGAATCGTAGAGCTGAAAGGGCTGCAAGGACCATTTAGTCCAACTCTGTGGCGTGCAAGAATATACAACTAAAGCACTACTGAAACATGGGCACCCAACCTCTGCTTAAAGACCTCCAAAGGAGAAGATCTGATCACCCTTTGAGGTGCAAGGCTGGTGAGGAATTAGTAGGACCTTATATTCTTGGCAGGGTTTGACTTTCAACAAATATCAGGGTGGTTGAAGTTTCCTGTTACTACTTTATCTCTCCTTTTTTGAACATTTGGTCATTTATTTTAGGAAGGCATCATCCAAATCTTCTGTCTGGCTAGTAGACCTCCACAATGATGTCACTATTGTTCCTCTCCTCTTTAATTTTTATCCAAATGGATGCCGATGAGTCTGTCATCATTCTGGCCTGGTCAACAGTGGGCCAGCTTTTGTCTGCTGCCTTTTCTTTAGCCAATGGCTTTCATGTGGTGGAGTCTCCTTTTTTGGTGGTTTTTAAAACAAAGGCTGGATGGTCATCAGTCAGGAATGCTTTGATTGTGTCTTCCTGCAAGGCAGGGGGTTGGACTAGATGGCCCTTTTGGTCTCTTCCAACTCTATGATTTTATTATCTTCTCCTCTATCCAACAAGGGCAATAAAGAAGAACAACTGCTTTGGGTTTTCTTATTCTCTCTAATGACTTTCATTCTGAAATCCTGTTTATTTTATCCTTAGGCTACCTGGCAGCAGGTTTCCTGCTGTCCTTCAGAGTGAAACAGAAAAATATTATGGCTAACCAATTCCAGATCTATACATGCACACACAAAGACCTGCCTTTATCAGGAAGAACAGGAATACCCATGGGAAGTTTGATCATAGTGTCCTTGCTCTCCTTCTGCCAGCAAGTTAATACATTTTTATTCAATCAGGTTTTTGGAAACTGACTGGAGTGGACTTTTAATCCTGTGCGGTGCTGTTTCAAGGTTTGTATGTTGCCTTTTAATGAATTTTAATGTTTTTAATGTTTAATGCTTTAACTTTATTGGGTTTTTTTTACAAAAATATATTTATATTTTTATTGAAGCTTTTGTGTAGTTTTAATTTGTTTTTAAATACAATTGGATCCCCATATCCACAGCATTCAGTTCCCAGACTTACCATGGATACCATAAAGTGGTATCTGATACAATGGATACCAGAAATTGTGGATAATAGTGAACCCTATTAAAATAAAGGACTACCAGTACAAACATACCATAGAGTTGTGTTGGAGGACCTAGAAGATGCCTAGAGAGAACATCTCTCTAGGAAGTTTCCAGCATGGCTTTATGGTATGTGTCCCTGTTTTTCCCCCCCAGCAATGGATAAATGAAACCATGTATATTAACTCTGTGGATATGGGGGTCTGACTGTATGTTGTTAACCTCCATGAATTTCATTACTGAGAGAAAGGAAGGATATAAATGAATAAAATAACAGCAGTAGCAGCATTGTAGTTTTGCAAACGACTCTGAGAAAGGAGAGTTTGCTTAGAAATTGTTCTCCCAGTTTCTCATAGCTGAAGCAAGCTTGTTGTGTGTTGTGTGTGTGCATGTGCATGTGTGTAGTGGTAGGGAGGTTGTGAGGGGGTTCCAGTTCATTTATCAAGATAAGCACACCAGGAATGCTAATTGTTTGAAAGTCATTACTATATCATATACTATTGTAATGAAAATGGAATAAATCCCATCTCAATAAAGCAGGAGTGGTCATCTGTTGAGAGCATAGGGACCAATATTCACCCCATACCTACTACAAAAACAATAGCTTTCCAGACAATGTCTGGGCAACAAGCCAAAGGCTGGTTACTACACAGCTGATAGCAGAGGCTCAGCACAGTCAGTCTAATTACAGGCAAAGGAATCAAGGCAGCATGAAGCCAGGCACTTACTTACTAGCAAGCAAAATAAAAGTCCACAAGCAAAGTCCAATATACAAGGTCCAGGTCCAGCAAACAGAGTTCAGGGTAGTCCAGCAGAATCCAGGTCAGGAGAACAGAGGCCAGAGTGAACAAACACAGTCTAGGTCCAACACAGAAATCAGGAACACAACAAATAATCAGGTAGGTCAGATCATCTCTGACAACCCTGGGAAGGCAGTGCTGTGTCTTTATAGATCAGCAGTTAACGCAGCTGCTGCTTAACTAATTGCTGCTTCCTATAAATATGCTGAGACTGCCTCAAGCCCTCCTTTTGTTGTCTCCGTGCTGTGAAGGTAGTTATAGGTAAGTTGTCCTCTGTATCTGAAGGGGAAGGATCCTCTGCCAGAGTTGGTATTGCACTATCGTCTGTGTCTGGTTAAGTAGGTACTGGCATATCCACTGCTTCAATCTCTGAGTCAGAGTCTATTTCCATGTTCTGGAAGCAGGGCATGACAATAACCAACAAATACCTGAAAATGAAATAAGAAGTAGCTTCCCTTTTCAGCTGCTTTTGGTTGATGCCCTTTGCTTTGTAAGGGGATGGAGTTTGTTTTCAAAACCTGGAGGCTTCTTTGGGGGTCTTTGGGGGGCAGAAACCTAAAAGGTGCAAAAGAAAAGTCTATGTGGGCCATATGTGGGCCACAGGCTGAAGTTTGCCCACAGCTCATTTAAGCTCTGGCAGGCTGAAGCGTCTTTCCTGTAACTCTCCAAATGACCTCAAGAAAGATATGATCAACTGTGGCAAAAAGGAGCTTGACTGGAGAAGTCATTACTCATTAAATTTTAACAGAGATGAAGTCATGTCCCCTTATCTATAATACAAGCCTTAATTAGTTTTAGAACGATCTGCTCCAGAGAAATACAGTTCTCATTCTGAATCTTAAGTCAAGTTCTATTTTGGCCTTAAGCTCAAAGTAATTTAAAAAATTACCATAGCCTGATGGTATATGGACCTTTAGGCGGTTCCCAAACCATATTTTTGGAGACTGGATAAGAGTACAATCTGTAACATGCCTCTTCCCACTGTATTCATCACTTCCTTGATGAAAAAGATAGATACAATAAGGTTTCTTCTCCACAAAATATTAGGAAGGAGTGGAACCCCCCCCCCTCTCTCTCTCTGGCTTTTTCTTCGCAAATGAAGATTTAGGAAGGACTCATCCCATGCTTTCTGCAAGCGTGCTGATGACTAAAAAGGCCAATCCGAGATAAACAGGTCTGGTTGCAGAAAGCACAGCAGAAGGTCTCCTTGGGTGATGTTTCTGGGTTGTGATTCTGCGTTGACATTTCTCTTCAAGATTTGTTCAGCCTGAGTTCTCAAATAAGGCTGCAGCATTGTGGATAGTGCGTCTCCATGCCTCCCGATGTGAGGCCAGGGCGGACTATTGTTGATGATCAATTTGGCTGAGCCTGAGTTATTTGGAATCCTGTTAGTGATATATGGCAGTATAACTGAAAATGCACCTGTGTGTTGAACCTTTTTTTTTTTTTTTTTTGTGGAAGATTCAACATCTCCATCTGCTCTAACTCTCTTCCTGAGCCAACCATCACTCCTTAAGCTGAGCACCCCTACCCACAGTCACTTAGAGGCCAGCAAAGGACAATGGACAGCCAGGAAGGCAATCATCTCAGTTCCTGCAGCTGCTGCAGGAAGAAAAGGGCAGTATCCTAGACTTCTCAGATATCCTTAGGAAGATCAGGAGGATGATTTCCTCTTCCTGTAATAGACTTCAGGAACAGAGCCAAATAGCTGCTCCTTCTTGTCTGCAATCCCATCTACCCCCCCCCCCAGCAGCCACTGGAGAGAAAATAGAAAACAGATAGGTCACCATATAGAAAAATCCAGATCCACTTTCAGTTAAAAAAACAGGGCTACAAAAAATACATTAAGTGTTTCAGCTCACGTGATTTATTGCCCTAATAGTAATAACAATAAAAATCCAGTTTGCTGAATTAGTTTTTAATTTCATTCAAGCTCTGCTGCCTCTGGGGGGTGGGGGAGTGTATCATTTTTTTTTTGTATTATTCTCCAATAACTATTAATTTAATTGTTTAGCTCTTTAAATTGCATAATGCGTTCAGTCAATTTGGCTGGTTACATTTGTTCAGCAGAATTTGCTTTTATTCAAATTATAATAGAGGCCTCTCATTCTCCCTTCCTCCCCAACTCCCAACCCCCAGGGAAAGAATTCTTTGGTTTCTCTCCCTCTTTCATCTTTTTTTTAAAAGAGCAATTAAGATCCATAATCACTACTGTAAATTAAAAATACTCTGGTATTGTCAATCTATTTCTAATCTACAGATAATAGTGTAGCCCCTTGTCGTGGGAGAGAGGCTTGCGTACCCTAATGATGTTTTGAGCTATGCTGGCGGTGGCATAATAGCCACTGGTAGGGTCTCCCATGCCAGACAGGTCAAAACTGAAGGGTCTGACAAAGAGCGTCAAAGGGCAGGATGGGCTCTCCAGCCTTGTGGCAACCGTCCTAGGAGAAGGAAAACTCCAATCCGAAACCCGGGCAGATGGTGCTCGTCCAACCCTGTAAGGTCAACCATCTAAGAGAAGGAAACTCTAATCAAACCTACGGCCCGAGGACCTCACTGCCACGTCCATGCTTGCAAGGCCACGGCAGATGAATCTCTGGTTTAAAGGGTGAGGCCAGTTCTGTGCACGCTGCGCTCCACCAGAAAAATCCATTGCACAGGCTCGAAGGACAAAAAATAAATTAAGTTGAATTCACACTTGGTGCCCTCTGGAAATAACCTCTTCTTACTCTTTTTTTTCCCCTTGGAGGGTGAAAAAGAAAAGTGTACTTCGGAAGGAATGTTAGGTTATGCGAATCTTTTGTAAAGCTGGAGGTACTTAAAAAGATGGTATCTTTGAGCATAATTGTCTAGTTCACAAGGATGAAATCAGACCATTCTTTGTGTATTTGATGTAATTTGAATTATTGTCCACCCACCTTTCAAAATATTTTTAAGGCAGTTATTACCAAGATTTACCCTACTCTGAAGCCTACTGAGATGACTGCCTCTGTTGTGCATGTTCTGAACCTCAGAACTTTTCTGGGTTCCGCGGAGTTGCCGTTGGGCCCAGAATCCACTGAATTACCTTTGATCAAAGGGGTCCTCCTATCCCTAGAGAAGAATGGTCACACCAGCACTTGTCATGAGCAAAGAGGAGCACTTCATTGTGAAAAGCATTACTTTTTATAAATCTGGTTTATCATGATCTCATATTAGGTGACAGCACACATGCAGAGTAAGGTTTTCAGTCTCTCACATAAGATAAGCAGAGCAGTTACAAATATCATTTCATCTAGCTGTTTGGCTCAGAATGCTGCAAAGAGAAAACAAAAGGGGTCTATTAGAGGAGACCTCAGGGAATTTAGCCAGTCATACAGGGATATAAGCAAAATTGAAATATGTAATTCATTTCCCAGCTAGGATCAGCAGAACTAACCCTTTGTCTGTTATTAAGGAGTTAGGTCAGGGTGGGCTGAGTGAATCAGAGAAGGAAGACCAAGGTGGTAATGCAATGGGTCACCAGAGAAAATCCTCCAGGCCCCAATCCACAAACCTGAGTAAAAGCAGGAAAGTTAAATCCAGATTGTCTGTTCGCTGTCCAGGGTCCTGAATATTAGCCTGAATATTGAATTACATGGGAGAGGGACACCTTTTACTCCTGTTCAGTGAATCAACCTAATTCCCCATCCACCCTTCAACTCCAACAACAAATATCTGAGGGCAGAAGCGGCATCACCTAGAGCTCTTTAACACTACACAAATATACTGCTATAATTCCACTTTAATTGCCAGGGTCCCACCCTGTGGGAAGACCAGGACTTATGATTTATGGAAGGACATTTAGAATTATAAGCCAGGGACCTCTAGTACCTCACCAAATTACAAACTTCCAGAGGATGCAGTCATGGCAGTTAAAGTGGAAACATAGTGCTATGCTTCTGCAGGCTCCCTCGACTGTTCCTCCCTGTCCTCTATTGCTCCTGATGGGGAAGGAATCTAGTGTGGATTTGCTTTGACTTTTGCTGAAGGTGCTCTAGGCTTCAACAGATTAATATTTGTCATGGACAATAGGGAATTTCACCAGAAACTGCTAAAATGGCAAGTGAAAATTACATCCAGCATATCTTGTTCTTCACTGAAACAGAGGAGTACAGGGGCTTCCAGGTAGAAAATTGCTCACTCAGAAGAAAACAATAGATGGCCAGTCTGATGTCTGGCCTGATCAGTCTGAAATGCATAGCTTGGTCAAAAACTACCTCAGCACATCCACAATGTAGGAGGGCATTACAAACTTTCTGAAAACTATATTCGATTATATAAACCACTGCTACTCTCATTCTGTACAATAGCCTGGCTGTCAGAGTGGGAAACAGAAATACATTTCTTGCAGTAAATGTGGATCCTTGATTCACTAGCCTGGCCTTCTAATTATTCCTGGAGTTTTTGTGGGAAGAAATTCCCTTTCACTCCCTTAGTGCTGCCCTTGGACATATTAGAGGATGCTGTTCCATCACCAGTAGGACTCACCACTGGACTCAACTGCCAGATACATGAAATGGAAGAGTGACATTTTGTCCTTGGCTTTAGGAAGCAAAATATCTTGGGTCAACCCTGGTAATCCCAGTCCCTCAGGCATACAGACAATGGAGTGCCCAACTTTCAGCCATGAATTTAAGGGAGATTTAGCTGTGACACATTTTGCACATTTTTAGCAGTGTGGCATCACTCTAGTAGCAAATATTCATTGGTATAGGCTTACATCATTAATGGTCAGGCCATATTGTTGAATATTTTGATTAGCTTTGTACGGTTGTGTGTGTACACACTATCCAGGGAACTTAAACATCAACAACAAGAACAACAACAAAAACTATTCTTAAAAGATCCCAAGCACCACTACTTACTTTAAAGAAAACTGAAAGAACCGTTTCAGATATCAAAACAGACGCACAAAAACACACACTCACCCCGATACAATAAAAAACCTTATTTCATATATAGAGAGATGCAAAAGCACAAACATACCCCTTTCCCCCCTCTTACTAGGACATGCTGTCATAAGGCCACCCAAGGATGTATGCTGCCTGAGTCCAAAGTTGGCCTTATGTTTTTAATCCTAAAAACACAAGAAATGCTCTTCGAAACCACCACCACTCACTGACTTAATCAGTCCTTTCCACATCTAGGCAGTAAGAACTAGACGTCTTTATTAAAGAAACAATGATAACCCCTTTCTGTAATCTAAAGAAGGTTCTGACAGCTGACCAGAAGCAGGCAATTCAAGGCAGGTTAGAAAATAACAGAAAGCTTTTATTGAATTCTAGGAGTCTATGTTACTTGAGAATACAAAACATTCCCAGATTCAACTTAAGGCTTATACAGTATACATTCATTCAGAGCATTTAACAAAATAAATCATAATCTAACACAACCTAACTAAACAGTTCCCTGTCTACTAATGTACGGTAACTTACAGTCTCTGGAGATGGAATTCAGAGTCCTTTTGGATCCTTTTGAGGCCTTTGGATAAGATTGGCAGAATCAGCTGTCAGCATTCTGGGATTCTGCTAGATTCTCAATAGAACAAAGCTTAAGTGGTATCAGCATGGTAGAACAACAATGGCATGGAATTGAGGCAGAGGTCCGGCTGTATTGCTTTCTTGCAACCAACTCTTATTAAGTGGTAACATCAGGTGGGAGGTTTGTATCTTTTGAACAATCAGCATGCCCTTTGTGCTTGCTGCATGTGTACAGGCTTGGCTACAAAAAGGGAAAACCATGCTACTTTTGCAAAAACTGTAGAAAATATATTTTTTAAAGCACTTGTGCCTGTTGTGCTAAAAGAGAGAGCTGTCATAGGGGACTGGAGAATCCTCAACAGGGTGTCTCACAGCCCCCAGATCATCCAAAATCTCACTAACTGCAATATTTTTTTCACATCCTTGTGGGATACTGTATTGTGCTGTCTGTTTGTCAAGAATACCTTTATTACTCCAGTTCCTAGAAAAAGAGGCACATGATACCAACTGAACAATTTTCCATACATGCAGTACTTAGCATGCTAGAGGAAGAAGCAGAAACCCAGCAAAACCTGACAGGAGAAAGGAAGCCAGTTCATGAGTAGAGGTTGAAAGAGCCGGACCTATTTAGCTCAGCAACAGGAAGGATGAGAAGGGATTATGACTGATGAGGTCTGTTGCATGAGCTTCCATTTTTGTTTCACATCCTCTCTCTGGGGAAACACTCTGTGGCCAACAGAGTCTTTTATTATCTGGCAGGGCTTAGAGTTCTTCGGGTGTTTTTTTTAATTTTACATTCTGCTACTGCAGGCTTGTATTAGTGATGACAAGGTCAAAGAAGTGTGCCTACCACTGGAACTGCATGAAAATGAGGTGTGGATTGGTTGGGAACATAGGAACAGACTAGCTCAGTGTTGTCCATACCAGGGTCGGCAACCTGTGGTCCTCAGACTCTATGCAGGCCTCAGGCTGCATGTGGCCTTTGACATCATTCTTATGGGTCTGGCCTAATTTCAAACCCATTTGTACATGATCCATTCAGGCTTTGGCAAGAGCATTCTCTCCTGTTTGTGACTACCATAGTGATACCAAGAAATGGAAGGGTTTCTGCACCCCAGTTACGGAATTCCCTCCCTCTAGAGGCCCGATTGGCACCAACATTAGAATCCTTTCAATAGCAAGTTAAAGCCTGGCTTTTTACTAAAGTCTTCAGGCCAAACTGATTTTATCCGCATGTTTTATTGTTATATTATTCAATATTGTTTTAACCAGTTTTAAATTATCTGAAAAAATTATGTATTTTTAATCTTTTAAACTTTTGTAATTATTTGTTTTAAGTTGATCTTATCGTAAGCTGCCCTGAAATCTTCAGAAAAAATAATCAATATTAGCTTTATCTTAATGTTAGATGTTACACCAGAAATAGCAAAACTATGTTCCATCCTTTTGGATTTCTGCTCCCATTTTTTTGAAGGTTATTGGTTTTCCATTTTTTGGACTTACGTGATCATCATCTACGAAAGGCCATGTTCAATGAAGAGAATGTTTTTTTAACATGAACTACAGTAATGAAAGTGAACTGAGTCCTGTTTTGTAACTGTTACAAAATTTAGGAAAGCATTTGCTCTGACCAAAATTAATGTGCTGCCATCTCCAGTACTGAGTGTCTGTGTGCTTTCAAGTTATTTCTGACTTATGGTGACCCTAAGGCAATCATATCATGGGGTTTTCTTGACAAGATTTGTTCAGAGGGGG
The DNA here is from genome assembly GCA_030847615.1 of Gambelia wislizenii. NCBI lineage: Eukaryota > Metazoa > Chordata > Lepidosauria > Squamata > Crotaphytidae > Gambelia > Gambelia wislizenii. The sequence continues at coordinate 319,890,748 of JAUMIR010000004.1, read as the reverse complement.
TTTGGCTTTGCCTTTCTCTGAAACAGAGTGTGTGGCTTGTCCAAGGTCACCCAGTAGGCCAAGCAGGGATTCAAACCCTGGTCTCCAGAGTCCTAGGTCCAACATTCAAACCACTACACCATGCTTACTAGACTTAGTACTGAAGGGAAAGTATAAGAATGTGCTATTATTGTGAATGTCTATGTCTTTGTGTTGCAGAGAAAGTGTAAAGCATGGGACACATTTTGTTGCATTTTCACTTCTTTTGTGACCTCCAAGGTCACTTTATTACTCCAGTTTTACAAAGTATATCTGGGAAATCTGATGCATTTTTTATTGGCCAGCTTCTGACTGATCAGTTCAAAGGTAGACAGTTTCTGTGTGGCAGCAATCACATGTCATCGTAGGATGCTAACCTAGTATTTAAAATGTTATTGTTTTATACTGTTTTACACTATTCTATTGCCATTATTTTACATTCAGTACTTTATTTATTTACTTCATTTGTATGCCACCTTTCTCTCAAAATGGGACTATTTGATCTGATCGGATTTGGTCATTGACCACAATGAAGAGTGGTCATTCATTAATTCACAGCAAACTACGGACTTTATCAGACATATCAAATACAGTGTCATAACAACGCCACATAAACACAAAAGGGCATGCTTACCAGATGACATTGTCCTTTTGCGTTTATGTCTTGTCCAAAAGCCATTCTATTTTATTGATGGGACAAGCCATCAATAGATTGGTTGTGGCACTTTTTTGCTGCCAGTGCCGGCATTTGAAACCTTGCACCTTTTTTTTTGCATTATTCCAGTGTCAATGGCTGGTCCAGCTATAACACTTCCAGGTGAGATTGCAGAATCCAGGGAGGTGACACCCTTTTTATGAACCTCCCCAGTTTACTGGGGACTTTTGGAGTGTGTTTCTGTGCTTTTAAAACTTTTTTTGTGTTATTTTTGTTTAGTTTTTTTTTTTTAAAATTTCCCACACTTGTATCTTCTCACGAGAATCAGTGAGATTTCATTCAAGGAAGTGAATGGAGCCTCATTCCATTCACTCCTCCGTCATTTTGCCAGGACTGCATTTTCACCGAATAGGAGGTAAGTGTGGTAAAGGGGGTTCTTTTGCTGGCATAAAAACATTGCATGTTATGCTGCCAAAAGAACACAAAAGGAGGGTGGTATGATAAAGTCCTACATATTTGGGAGAAACAAAAGATGAGAGCAGGTGAGATACTGCATGGTCTAGATTTTCACAAGCCACAATTCTGCCCCATCTCCCTTGCCTCAAATGGAGAACTCACCTTTCTCTTGTGCCTCCCACTAACCAGGACAGGGAGAATCCCTGCCAAGGAGCATCCACCTGTTTGTACAGCTAGACACAGAACAACAAAGACATCCTCTGAGACCTCCTGGGAGTCCTACAGGGGCCCTGAAGGATGACATTGTCCTGTGTCCAGCTGTAGGAACATAGCTGGATGTTCCTGGGCTGCCTGGATGTTCGTGGGCTGCCGCTTGCCCTCCTCAGGGCACTAAACAACCACATTGCAGAGAGAGAGCAGGAAGAAAGTGAGTTCTCTGCATAATGGAGTGTGGAAGAAAGGAGGAAGGGAATTCCTCTTTCCACAATGACCACAAAAGGACATATGGGGCATGATTCAACATTATACCTACACACACACACATATCAGCAATTGGATTCCAGCAAGGGTATTATGTGACTAAAAGAGAGGGCATCTCCACACTAGGCATTTGTAGCACTTTGATCCCACTTGAGCAGTAAGAGCTGTTCGGAAGTGGAATGCACTGCCTGGGAGAGTGGTGGAATCTCCTTCTTTGGAGGTTTTTAAGCAGAGGCTGGATGGCCATTTGTCGGAAGTGCTTTAGTTGTGTATTCCTGCATAGCAGGAGGTTGGACTGGATGGCCCTCATGATCTCTTTCAACTCTGTGAGTCTATGATTCTATGAATTGCCATGGCTCAGTCCTGTGGAATCCTGGGGTTTGGAGTTTGGTGAAATACTTAGTATTGTTTGTTAGGCAGTTCAGGTCCCCTCCCCTGAAGTACAATGTAGCACTAGAGGTCACTAGCAGAAAATTTTAAAGACTTTATCAAACTGCAAAACCCAGGTTTCCAAAGGGAGCAGTTAAAGGGGAACAAACTGAGGTAACTGCAGTGTGGATACACCCAGAGAAAGAAAAGTTGTGTGAGAAGAAATCAAGCCAAGAAGCCTGAGAGTGTCAGTATATAACTGCAGATAAAACAGAACAAAACAGAAATTACTAGTTGGGAACACACCAGGAATTGCTAACTACAGTGGGCCCTTGGTATCCACTGTTGTTTGGTTCCAGGACTCCACATGGATACCAAAATCCATGGATGGTCAAGTCTCATTATATACTCTCTCTCTGGCTTTTCTTCGCAAATGAAGATTCAGGAAGGCCTCATCCCATGCTTTCTGCAAGCGCGCTGATGACTAAAAAGGCCAATCTGAGATAAACACATCCGATTGCAGAAAGCACAACAGAAGGTCTCCTTGGGTGATGTTTCCAGGTTGTGATTCTTTCTGCATTGCTGTTTCTCTTCAAGACTTGTTCAGCATGAGTTCTCAAATAAGGCTGCAGCATTGTGGATAGTGCGTCTCCATGCCTCCCGATGTGAGGCCAGGGCGGACCACTGTTGGTGATCAATTTGGCCAAGCCTGAGATGTTGCTTCAGGGAGTCCTTGTATTGCTTTTTTGGAGCACCCCTCTTATGCTGACCCGTGGCGAGTTCACCTGGTGTCACTTATACAAAATGGCAAAATCTATGTTTTCTTTTTTATTTTTTAATTTTTTTTTTATTTATTGGTTTGGAATATTTTCAAACCATGCATGGCAGAATCTGTGGATGCAGAATCTGTGGATATGAGGGAGGGGGCATCTGTACCTCTATTGCCCCCTAGTGGCAATACTGTGTTTGCAACAATTTCAGTTTGGATCATATTGCAACACTCCATTCTATTTCCATCTCCCACCCCGTCCTCAGAACATACTCTGCCACCTCAGTGGGTGGATCTTCCTCCCCACCCTGCAAACCCAGAGGGTTTATTTCCTAAAGATTTTATTGTGTGTCTACAAAACCTGGAATACTTGCAAGTAACAGTGCTCACAGCACAAACAAAGCAATACAGGAATGAAGACTTACCATTTGACAAGCAATAGAGACATTAGATTTGCATTAAAAGATGAAGAACTGGATGTGCTTGATAATAACTGACTGCCTCTTATTATATTTCTGCAGCAGATTCAACTACTTCTAAATGCATAGCTATATTTTTTGATGCTTTAATAGTATTTCTATATCTTTTTATGTTGTCTGCTTCATTAGTCCTCCACGCTATCTCATTGATCTGTTTTTACAATGCATATAAAACTTAGGGTTTTTTTAAAGATTCATTTTTCACCACAAAAACAAAAGTCTCAGGAAAGTTCCTATAATTTCAAACTTTTACCATTCACAATTGCAGTCTGTGTCTTCCTAATTCTGAAATTCTTTTTGGAAACACAACAATACATACAAACAGAAGAAAACAAAACAAAGCTACTTGGCATGAGTGATTTGGTCAAAACTTGGAAAAGTTACATTTTGGACCACAGTCCCAACAATCTCCCAGGCAATATGACCAGAGGCTAGGCTGGCTAGTTATAATGTGATTTTCCAGGCTTTGGTTTGCAGAATAAAAGTTGAGGGGATTGGTGCTGGTGTACAGTGGTGGTTGGTGGCTTCTGTACCTGGGCGAATTGTATCTACTCTACATATGAACCTACATTTTAAAGAAGCTGTCCATGGTACTGAACCCTATCCCCAAAACAGGTTAAGCACCTTGAATATCTTTTTTAAAATTCAGACTAAAACCTGGACCAGATTCACCACCCCACTGACAGGAAAGTCACCAGCTTCTACTGGATCTGACCATATAGCATGTGCGCATGATGTCTTACCCTGGAGTAGGGAAGTTATGGCCCTCCGTATGATCTTTACCTTCAACTCCCATTAGTCCAAACCAGCATAGCTAATAGTCAGGGGTGGCAATTGTGAGGCCTTGCATGCTGAACTGCATTTTCCAGCATTCCTCAATATGCTAGGAATTGCAGTAAATCAACATCTGGAGGGCTGCACAATTCTATCCCCTGTGGTCAGAGATTTTGAGGGACTATTTCTATGTATGGCTGTGGATGCTGGACAATGAAAAAAGGCTGATGGGAAGAAAATCGGCTCATGTGAAATGTGGTACTGGAGGAGAGTTCTTCAGATACCATGGACTGCTAAAAAGACAAATCAGGCCTGGAACTCTCAGTGGAAGCCAAGATGACTAAACTGAGGCTGTTGTACATTGGACAGTGCATAAGATGGCATAACTCATTATTAAATGAAAGGCAGTAGGAAAAGGAGACTGCTCTATAGATGGATTGATTCAATCAAGGAAGCCATAGCCATGAGTTTGCAAGACCTGAGTACTGTTGATACCTGGAGCTCTTGAAGGCCTCTCAGTCATAGGATTGGCTTAACAGTAGAGACAGTAAATCAAGGTTGACTTGACAGTAGAGGAGGAAGAGGAGGAGGAGGAGGAGGAGGAGATTGATTTCATGTGGGCTTCAATCTCATTTCAAAAATCCTCCACTTCATTTAGTCAAATGTGACCTCAATATAGGACATTGTAAGGCATTCGTCATATGAGAAGTGGACTTCTTTGAAAACAAGAATCAATAAAATAAAAGACAATATATATTCTCTAATAGAAAAGTCATGGTGAGACATCAGAGTGGGTGTGATAGCACTTGTGGTGTGGTTTTTTCTCCCAAAATGTTCCTGACACAATTGCATGCTCTGTGGTGTTTGTTAAGTAACATATTAATAGTGCTTCAAGATTGGTGAAAGAAATTCTAACACAGCAGATGCTCAAGCAGAGGCAAATGTGATTGCTGATGAGGTAATGTGGGAGGATGCTATAAAATGGCAAGCCTGGCCAGGGACTAAGAAAGAAAAACTTTTTTCAGGGATTGTGGGGTAAAGCAGAGAGCCACACTTTGAGGGTTAGAGAAGAGACCTGAATGTGGTTGCCACCTGATTGGCTGGACAGCCAGAAATGTAATAGGTTCCTGACAGGCAGAAATGGAGCAGGTGAAGTGTCCCCTGACATGGACATAATGAGCTACACCTTGTTACTTTCTACTTGACCAGCTCTCAGGATATAACTTTGGGGCAGAGGTCCCAGGACCCCACTTGGCAGAATAAATTGGCGGGGGGGGGGGTCCTCCAGTGCAGCAGAAGGGCTTGCCAGTCACATTTTGAAATAAGTGAAATAATACATATTGCTGTTTCACATGTAAGGAAGGAGGGTAAGACCATTAGCAAGCACTGTGCTGCTAGAGCCTGGTCATAAAGGCATATAACCAAGAGTAGTGAGCTTTGTGACCAGGTAAAGATTGAACCACAGCCAATATTTTATTCCAGGAATAGGAAACCTCTAGCTGAATCAGCTCATGGGAGACAAAGGGTGCCCTGAAGTTCATGCTATTGCTATCCCCAATCGTCAAAGATAACAGAGGTTATTTAAAATCAGGGGAGCTTTTGCATGTAAATGTCTTCTGCTTTGCAGCCTAGGAAGTCATCAGAATGGGGGCCCATCTACATGATGGCAGGGGTGGGGGGAGGAGTGCCTTGTAATAATGGCATTTCACTTCAACAGCAACATGTCTTAACAGTGTTTTGGGCCTCAGAAGCACCCATAAGCCTCACATTCCAAATGGCGGCAGCGAGTGATTTATTTTTGTTAGTTCTTCGCTACCACCTATTTTTTTTTTAAGTCATCCAAGGTGCACAGGAGTGATATAGTGATTTTCTGATTTAACAGGAAAGCAAAACCAAAAAAATCCCATGTTGTTTTATCGCCTTAGCAATTGCTCACCAAGGCAAAAATCCAACATGGTGGTAGCAGGTGCTTGCCCTGTTAGCAAGCCCCACCCCTGCTTTCACCCAGCTAATCAGCTTTGCATTTCCCTTCGAATCGCTTGTCCTTCACATGTCCTAATGAGGAGGATGTGCATCCCCCTCACTGGTTTAAAAAAAAAAAAACTACCAGAAAAGCCACAAAGGCTTTCCCTGCATTGTTTTTGTCATTTTGGGCCCCCTCCTTCCTTCCAAATAGTGTAGATTGGTGCATGATCCCATTTAGACAGATAGGATTCCCAGCAAATTCCATGAGGTCTTTTTTTTTTCTTCCTGTTTAGATAACCTCTGGGACTTACCCTGGAGTAGATACATGTAGAACTGAGCTGTACTTTGCATGCTCAAAAGCTGTTGCACTGGGTCATATTCCTGAGCAGACATGCATAGAACTGAGCTGTGCTTTGCAACCCAATTCTGAAATTCTTTTTAGAAACACAACAATGCACACAAACAGAAGAAAACAAAACAAAGCTCCTTATCAATTATTGCTATGCAAACCTAATCTAGGTTCACATCCAAGTTTTCACGTCTGCCCAATAGCAGACTGTTGAACATGATATATCCTTTCACATACAATTGCAATCAGGAGGCATGTTCTCTCGACAGCCTCAAAAAGAGGTTGCTGCAGATGCTTTAGCTGGAGACCCTGCACTGAGCAGGGGGCTGGACTTGATGGCCCACAAGGCCCCTTCCATCTCTATGATTCTATTTGAGATGATATGCCTGCTGTTTCAATGCTTTCAGAATTAGTATGGCATCTTAGGTCAGTTTCTCACAGCAAACATTTGAGCTCAGCCATTGTTTTCAAACTGCAAGCTATATCCATGGGTCGCATCCATTTTTGATGGTTGTCACTCTAGGACTCCCAGGATTGACTGATGTGGATCTACTTGGGAACAAACACGGTAAGATCCTGACATGGCTGGCTGCAGTACCCTCATTTCTGGCAACTTACAGCAAGATTAACAAAACAGAGATAAAAACAAATAGAAAATATAATATTAGGGCACAATTAACCATTTTGTAATATTAAAACACAGTCAAACTAGACACAGTTTTAAACACATCAATTCAAAAGAATAACAGAGAGGCCTGAATCTACTGGTTCTCCTAACTAAAGTAAAACCATTGAATCATTGGGATTTTACATAAATGTTGATCTACAATTTAATAGTTGATTCAATGGGACCACTCTAGTTAGGAATTATAAAAAGGATTTAGGCCAAACCTATCAAAAGCCCCTTTCTTACCAAGATTAATTGCCAAAGCTGGCTTGAATAAATGGATTTTTGCTCTACAACAAAAGGAAGATAATTAGGGGAGCCAATCTGGTAGGGGATGCTACAGTTTGGGCACCACCACTGAAAAACACTTCTCTTATGTCTGCACCACAATTGCCTCTCAAGATGGTAGGTCTGGGAGATAAGCTGAAGATCTCAGAGCCTGGATAACCATATATGGGAGAATGCAAAGATATACAGATCAGTGGCAGTTGAAGGTTCCCATATCCCTATGGCATGCTCTGGATTTTAGTCTGAACTTAAAAGGAGCCATCTAAGGGACCAAAGCTATTTTGAGGATGCAGTTCAGCATCTCAGACAGATCATTTATCAGCCTAAAATCTGGAATGGATTAACACACTGACATACAGGACACTTCCAGTATCCACGGGACCGTACCCACAGATTCACTTACCCATATGGTCTCTCTCAGCATTTTCTACGTCATAGAATGATGGAGTTGGAAGAGACCACAAGACCCATCTAGTCCACCCCCTTGCCCTGCAGGAATACACAATCAAATGACCATCCAGCCTCTGTTTAAAAACCTCCAAAGAAGGAGACTCCACCACACTCCGAGGCAGTGCATGATTCTATGATATGTTTCTGCTAGATGTTCATAGAGTGATAGAATGATAGAGTTAGAAGAGACCACAAGGGCCATCCAGTCCAACCCCCTGCCATGCAGGAACACACAATCAAGGACTCCCAACAGATGGCCATCCAGCCTCTGTTTAAAAGTCTCCAAAGAAGGAGACTCCACAACACTCCAAGGCAGCACATTCCACTACTGAACAGCTCTAGCCATCAGGAAGTCCTTCCTAATGTTTGGGTGGAATCTCTTTTCCTGTAGTTTGAACCCATTGCTCTGTGTCTTAGTCTCTGGAGCAGCAGAAAACAAGCTTGATCCATCCTCAGTATGACATCCCTTCAAATTTTTCAACATGGCTCCATGTCACCTCTTAACCTTCTCTTCTCCAGGCTAAACATATCCAGCTCCCTAAGCCCCTCCTCATAGGGCATGGCTTCCAGACATTTTACCACTTTGGTTGCCCTCCTCTGGAAACATTCCAGCTTGTCAATACTTGTGTTGAATGACAATGTTGCAAAACTGAATACACAATGAGGTGCTCAACTGAATGCACAACCAGATGTGCATCCAAATGTCCAGCAGTACCACATGCAGAACTCTGCTTCTGTATCTTTGAACTAAATCGGGATGTTACTCATTGGACACTTTGATAGGTGAACTTACACCTGAATAAGGTCTAAAAAGGCTTCAAGCCAGTGGGTAAAATGTTTTGCATGTATAAATCAATCCCAAATTAATCCTATAGTGAGATGGGCCTCTGCCACCATGCAGATGGGTTTGGGAGTCCCTGGTAGCATCACAGCCAAATGTTAACAGCCATCCAATGGGATAGATAAAGAATTAACCTGTATATATGACCTTGTTTGATATTTTTTGCATTTGTTTGGCAGTTTGAGGCTAGAAAAAAATATAAAGGCTGAGAATTAGCTGGCAAGTAAATTTTCCTCTGTTTCTAACCTGCCAGTTCTCATAGCTATGAGGAGAAATGGGTCACACTTGTGCACTCTGATTTTCTTTATTTGCTTCTTATTTATTTTTTATTTATTTAGGTATTTATACCCCGCTCTTCAGCCACAAAGGCTATCAGAGCGGCTTACAATTTGTTTTTAAGCAATAGCAATTTACACATCTACACTGCATTAAACAGTTTCCAATGTGTGTTAGCTAATTGCCCCCACAAGCTGGGTACTCAATTTACTGACCTATGAAAGGATGGAAGGCTGAGTGAACCTTGGAGCCTGCTGGAATCAAACTGTACTATATAACCCTTGGGAGCCCATCTTCCATTTGCCTTATCCTTTGGGGTAGGGGGTTTGCACACCAGTCCAGGGGCCCTATGTACCCAGCAATGAGAAATTTGATCACCGACTTGGAACAATTACTAAAGGCATTCAAAGAAGAAGGTGCTAAGGCAGGCTTACTGTTAAGCATTAAGAAATAAAAATAATGACCATAGAGGTGCTACATACATTTAATCTAGACAATGAGGAAATTGAAATAGTTAAAGATTTCCCATACCTTGGATCAATCATTGATCTGAAAGGAAACTGCAATCAAGCAATCAGAAGAAGATTAGGACTAGAAAGTGCAGCTATGAAAGAACTAAACAAGATCCCAAAGTACAAAGATATAAAACTGGACACTAAGGTTAGAATCATCTGAGTCATTATATTTCCCATCACCATGTATGGAAGTGAGAGCTGGACAGTGAAGAAAGGTGATATAAAGAAAATCAACTCATTTGAGACGTGGTGCTGGAGAAGAGTTCTATGGATACTGTGGACTGCCAAAAAGACCAATAAATGGGTTCTAAAATAAATCAAGCCTGAACTCTCCCTGGAAGCCAAGATGACTAAATTGAGACTATCATACTTTGGCCATTTCATAGGAAGGCGTGACTCACTAGAAAATACAATAATGCCAGGAAAGGTGGAGGGCATCTGAAAGAGAGAAAGGCCAGATATCAGATGGATAGACTCAATCAAGGAGGCCACCACACTGAGCATGCATGACCTAAGCAGAGCAGAAGAGAACAGGGGGTCTGGGAGTTGTCTCATTCACGGGGTTGCCATGAGTCAAAGGGCTTGTCTAGATGAGAAGATATAATGCAGATTGATGCACATTATCACAAATTTACAGCAGTGCTCATTTGTCTCCACAGTCCTTTGGCAAAATCTACTGTATGCAAAGCTCTCAGCATTTGAAGTGCACGTGGAGCCATGCCTGTGAATCAAGATGGTGGTCGAGAGTACAGTGCATTATTATTCTTCACACATGTTGTGGCCATTGCACAATAATTTTTTTGTACTTGTAAATCAAAGGTGTGCAAGTGCGAACTTCTGCTTATAAAAAGCCCTTTGGTCACCCCAGTGCAGCGAAAAAGTGCACACTCGATAACACAAAATGTGAAAATGTCTCTTCCTGGCAAGCTGGCAAGCTGGTAAGCCCATCCCCACCCCCACATCTGACCAATCCACTGTCTACACCCTCGCTGAGAATGCACAGTATCCCAAATTGGATGTCCAAACAAGTGATAATGTACATGTCCTCACATTATTGGAAAAACTTTACGAAAATCCGCAAAGGCTTTCCTCCTGCAGTAGATGGAGTTTTTGGCCCTGCTCCTTCCAAATTCCATGAATCCTGATTGCAGCATGTTGGGACAAAAGGTAATGTGCTCGCATTCTATGAGGACTATTTTCATTGTCTAGACAAACCCAAGGTCAACTCAAAGGCAGGTGCCACCAACAATAACAGGAATAGTCTGGGTAGAATTGGTTTTTTGGGGAGAGGCAGATCTATCATTGACTATGAAAGGATGCTGGACCCTATCAGCAAAAAGGTGAGATGACCTCTCAGCTGTGTATCATCTGCTGCATCATTTACCACCAATAAAGCCCATCTTAACAGCATAACATTTGTTTGGCACCAAAAGAACACTTAGGGAGGTCTGGAACTACACTCTGTTCTGGAACAGAACAAATCCTTAGCACCATTTTGAACTTGAAGTTTACTGAAGATCCAATACAGAAACCAAAACAGAGATAATAAGATTAAAGTAGAACTGGGTTGGTAATGAGGTATGTGCCCTGGAACAATTCCACTGGTATTCATTGCAATGAAGTAAATACAACTTCGGGCAATATTTCTGAACAATGTGAAGTTTGTGGTTTAATTATCAAAGAATATGACCTTTTACTGGAGGCCTTCATTATATTTTGTATAAAATGAAAATTCTAATTCTCCATTAATTATGTCTCTGTTGCATGCTCAGCTAAGTTACTGGGGACAAAAGAAGAAAAAATCCATTTTTTTCAGGACTTAACCATGCACAGTTATTAGGTCTCTTATCTCTAATCTCACTAGTCTTCCCACACTTCAGTTCGTGAGCAAAAGGATTAAAGAAATAGGACTGTGCTGTACCATTGCTGCAGGTTCATATATTTTGAAAATTATTGGAACATCCAATTATTATTTCAGCCTGTACTAGAAGTTGTAATTAAATACAGTGTACATTTCTTTGTTGCCCACCTCAATGGCTCCAGTGACCCTGACTTTGCTGAGCAAATAATTCTATTTTCACAGGGTACGGATCAGATGGACAGAGTTCACAGTTTGACCAGGGTGTCTTCTAAGCCATCTCCTCCGTTATGATTCTGCCAAAGAACTTTTCCACAAAGATAAACTGAAACAGATAATCTCACCTATGCATAATCCAGAGAGTTAGTCATGCTTTCGGCCCCTTGGAAACTATAAGACAGTCATTAAAATGTGACTGACTTCACCTGGATCTGGGATGCTTCTCCAGATGTTTTGGACTTCAGTGTCCAGAATGGGCCATTTTGGCTGGTGTTTCTGAGAACCAAAGTCGAAGGCAGAGGGAGGACCACAGGCTGAGAACCACAGATCTAAGTCCAATTTAGTAAAGATTACTATTTAATACTGTAAGCTCCAATGACTCATTCCCTCAGGATTCAGGATTTGTTTCTTGCTTCTCAGCATTAAAAAGAAACCCACTTGTGGACAGGAATAAAATGTAGCTGATGTTGGGAATTGCCAGAAAACAGTTCAGGAAAACAGAAATGTTGTTTGTTTGTATTTGGGGGTGGGGGATTGAGGGATTGGATGTATATTTTAATTGTTGTAAGCCACCCTGATTGCATTTCATAGAGGGGCGGGATATAAATAAATTGTATTATTATTATTATGGTTTGTTTGTTTGTCTGTTTCTTACAAAGAACTACAGTAACAAATACTACAAGCTCCAGCAACTTTTACCCCAACAGGGTAGCCCTATGTCTTTTCCTCCACTAGCCACTACACCTTCAACTTTGTCTCTGTGTGGTGAAACTTCCTATTGTCTCTGGCTTCTCCCCCCTCTTCCCATATTGGTCCTTGGAACGTAGAAGCATAAAATCATAGAATTGGAAGAGACCACAAGGGTCATCTAGTCCAATCCCCTGCCATGTAGGAATACAAAATCAAATCATTCCCGACAAATGGCCATCCAGCCTCTTTTTAAAAACCTCCAAAGAAGGAGACTCCACCACACCACGAGGCAATGTATTCCACTTCCAAACAGCTCTTACTGTCAGGAAGTTCTTCCTAATGTTTAGGTGGAATCTTGTTTCCTGTAGTTTGAACCCACTGCTCCATGTCCTAGGGGTCGTTTACACGGTGAAATATGCCTCTAAATATACCGCTAAGATCACTTATAGTTCCCACGGGTCGAGCCACAATAACGCATCATTCAGAAGGGGGTAGCCAAAATGCCCAAATGTAGTGTCTCTGGCAATGTCGCAAGTTTTGCCGGTATATTTCAAAAATAGCGATATGCACAGTGATATTTTTTGTGTGAACTGTGTGTCGGTATATTTAAAAAAAAGAAACCAAACCGGAAACTGGTGCCCTGTGGGCAGTGCCATGGGAGTGGTCTTTGCCATTTGCCCGTGTTTTTTGTTTTAAAGGGGATAGAGAAAGCGCATCTTCTCAGGAGCGCTTTTGTTTTCAACAACGAAAGCAATGGCGTGCTCAGCTCAGGTCAGAAACAGGAAAGGTGGTTGTGGCATAGCATGGGGACATGATGAAACCTTTGATTTGATAGAGTTATGGGGTGAGCAAAAGGTGCAGGAGCAGCTTCAAAGCAGCCACCGCAATATAGATGTTTTTGAAAAGATTGCAGAGCAGATGCAAAGGAGAGGGCATGAGCGCACCGCTGAAGAGTGCCGATCTAAGAGTAAAACGCTAAGGGCTTGGTATAGGCAGGTAAAAGACCACAACTCAACCAGTGGTAATGATGCAGCTACTATGCCCTTCTTTGCTGAACTTCATGCTATATTCTCCGGGGACTGCAGCTTAAACCCGCTGCGAGTTTCGCACAGCTCTTCTGCAGATCGCAGACCATTTTCCCCCGAGCGGGCCAGGACAAGCATCTCTGCTGGCTCTGGTGGCCCGGCAAGGGACACGGAGGTGAACTCTACCCCATTGTTTGAAGAAGACATTGGTAAGTTCAACAGCATATTGCTCTTTTAAACTTAAAGTCAACGTATGCTTGTGTTCATCCACGTAAATAAGTTTCTCCTACTTCATTTCCCTTCCCACTGAAAAGAAAAGCGCTTTGCCACGCACGTTCATTTTCCCTACTTTGCGAGTGATGAATTACAAACCTTTTCCTGTGCTTTAACTACTGAGGTAATATGTGCCCTTATCCCATTTCATGCAATTTTTGCTTTCCTGTTCTGAAAATTTTAATATTTCTGATGTCTGTATTCCCAAAACATCATTTTTAGAGAAATAGCAGTAATGTACTTTATTGCATCCGTGTTCGTCCTTGTTTGATTTTAACAGTACAATACTACTGGTAGTAAGGAAATATTTAGAAAATATTTTAAAAATGAGTTATGGACTTGAATTAAAAAGGCTTTGTCTTGATGCTAAATTGCAAGTTCCTTATTGTAATGTACCTTGGCAGCAGATGTATGTAATTGTTCCTACTGAACGTTTGGGGTTTTTTAAATGTAGGAGGTCTGTGTCACGAAGCTTAATTATTTTTTGGTAGGTGTTCAAAGATAAATAATGAAGGTGGATTAATTATTGCAAAGTCAATACGTGCAGGGCAGTGATAAGTTGATGGCTTCCATCCCCTCCTTTTGGTTCTACTAATTGTGGGCAATAAAAGGGCCATAATAGGCAACCGGAAAAGCAACTTCCTTTGTTACCTGGCTTGGTTTCGATTTCAAGCAAATAAATACCCAGCCTTCATTTATATGTATAATGAGTGTAGTTTAAATGTTACGAACATGACCTTTCTTCCCATAATGAAAGTCTGCTTTTTATAGAAAAATATGAACCTATGCAGACATTTTAAAAGTTTTGATGCAACTCCTGTTTGAATTTTTTAAAACTTAACCACCTCCAGCGTTCTCCACAGGTATAATAGATAAGTCATTACTAGCATTACATGTTGATCAAATTTCATCATCTCTGTCTTTGGTGCTGTGTCTTTTAGCCATACATTATGATGTTTCTGTTTGCGTGACCATGTTCCCCATTATTGAAAACACTTTTTCTTGTGTTCCTAGACTTGCAAGCAGCAACACAGACCAGCCATGAGGAAACAGTAACCCTTACGCTTGAAGAAATTGAAACTCCTACAAATTCTGGTTCTGTAATGCTGCTTGACAACCAGGACCCTGAACTAGATTTGACTGCTGAGAGGAGATCCACAGAGTTTGAAATCGCATGGAGCAGTCAACAGGCTGAGGTCAATGAAGGTGGGTGTTTAAAGTGTATACATGCACATCTGTACAGGAACAGCTACCATCATGCTATACATGCCTAGTTAATCCTCCTACTTAATCTATATTTTTATTTCTAATTCCAGGGGCATCAACTTCTTCACCTCTGTCTGCACTAACCCCAGGTGAAAGACTGGCACTAAGCAAAAGGAGAAAGGAACGAAAACCCACTGAACATCAGCAGCTGATGCTACACTCATCCAAATTGATGACAAGCATGCTATCGCACATGGATGCTCTTGCAGAAAAAGAGCATCAGCGACTTGATAGGTTAGAGATAATTGCTGAGGAAAGGCAAAAAGTGGAAGATGCTATGTATAACGTACCACTTCTTTCCTGCAAGCCAATTTGGAGAAGCAGACAACACTGCTCTCTGAAATGGTCCAATACATTGGTACTATAGCCAATAGACAACCAGTAGTACATACTGTGGTCAGAAAGCAGTCAAACCCTCGCCCTTCCTGTGGCCATGTTCACCCCACGCCAGATAGTGTTGAGTTATTTTCAGAACCATTGACAGAGAAGGAAAACACTGCTTCTAGTCAGCCTGCCAAAACAAGACCCACCCATAAAATTCGAAAACCGGAGATTATGTCCCTTTAGAATACTAATTCTCAGTAAACAGGCTGTCTACAGCAGAATAGTTTACTATGTGTAATCAAAAACCCTATCTAATTTCATTTTTCCTCTGCTTTCAAAGTGTGATTTATAAGTTAGGGTGTTCTTCTATTAATCAAGGAATGTTTTTCCTGCTGAAGTAATGCACAAAGCCGTAGGAATGTACTCCTAAGTATAACTAATTACTGTACCTTGTAGAGAATACATAGCTAAGAACGACTGTATCCATTACCTTAATAAAACAAAACAAAAAAAAACAATGAATACTAAGTAGTGCAAAACATATGTCTTTATGTACAACTCTCTATAGAGATATATACACATTATTTACAGTAATCATGTATAGAATACAAAAGTACTTGGAATATAAAATAAATATACATTCTAAGTAATAGAATAAATAAAATATGACATGGCTGATGTCCATAGGACACTTCAGGCACTAGAAACAATGATATTCGAATTCAACAATGAAAAGAACTACAATTTTTAATTAAGATAATTAAATTTACAGTCCCCCCTCAGAAAGTCTCCTCTCAATTGATGCCAACCTAGGCTCCAGTCTCTGGGCTGAAATAGAAACGTAAGAGAAGGCAGGTTAGCAAACTGTATAGAGAACAGATTGAAGGTTCTGTCACTTTAGAAAAAAAGTGAAATGTAGTACAGTTCTTTAAAACCGATCTCCGTGTCCACAAACAACCCTCTGTGATCACACATTCCTTGAAGCAGCACAGAGTAACTGTTTTTCCTATGAATGCAATTGTTCCCCTGCCTGACTGGTGGTACTATCATGATGTGGCATCCATCGACGGCGGCTATAACATTTGGAAAGCCCATCCTCTTGAATCCGGCCATTATCTGAAAAATTAAAAAAAAGGCTGCTATTAACCTTAAGAATGCAAGACAATATTCAAGGTGCATTTTATGGCACCCTCTGAAAAATTACGTAGGCAGCTGTTCCCCATTGAACCATATTTTTCACATCTGTATTGAGCAGGGTAGCTCTCAGATAGATCACTAAACGGACCATTTTTTGAATAGCAAAAGCAGACAACAGACAAACCATTACCTAGAAAACAAATTATTGCCCTGCAGAAAATATGAATGGAATTTATTAGGAGAACTCTAATGCCGCACAACAATATAAACGTTGTATTAGTAGATACGGGGGGAAAGCGCACAGTAGATTTTGCCCAACAGCGCATCTCAAATCCAGTTATGGTAGTAGCATTCTACGTTGTAAATTAACATAAAACACGGTATACAATTGTCTAATGATTAAGAACACATTCCAGGGTATATATTAAAATGGATGTAAGATTGTAATCGTTGGGCAACATATAATTAAACGGTGGAAAAGCGCATAGTTGCAATTCCTTAGGAGCGCTTAAAAAAAATATTACAAGTAAAATACATATTGCTATATCCATCATTAACAAAACAGTGTTACCTCATCAGGATCACCTGGATACACCACTTTAGACAGGAATACATGTTCCATGGTTAATACAACCTCCTCCAAAATTTTTGAAACTGTTGCTTTCTCCACTCCAAATAGATGACTTGCGGTAAGAAAGGAGCAGCAATGTCCGAGGACCCAAACAGCAATAGCAACATGCTTCTCTGGAGGGATCGATTTCCTCATATTAGTATCAGTCTTCTGAATATAAGGTCTGAGCATCTCAACTAGTTTGATGAACAATGACCTATCCATTCTAAAATTGGAAAACCAGGACTGATCAGACCACACAGACATTACGAACTTCTCCCACCACTCTCTGGATCTCGTATACTCCCAATATAATCTCCCCCTCTGAGAGCGACGTAACAGTTCTGCCCGCATTGATGGGACAAGCTGGGAGAGAGCTAGGAGACCAGTACATGAGGATGTACGCGCTTTTCTTCTTTTGTACCCATTGCGACTGCCGTGACCCAAACGCAGAGCCCGGCTTGTCCTTTATGATTTTCTGCTAAGGTACAAACACAAGTTCTCATCTATGGCACTCATTGTTGAGAATATAGTAGATAACAAGTAGAAACCACATGCAACTATCACCAGCGAGTCCATCTCATCCTCTTACACCATTGCTCACCCAGATGTGCAGGCAAAGGTAATATGGATAGACCAATGAGAGCACATCATCATCCTTTTTAGGAGAGCCAATAGGAATGAAGGTGGCGGGAAAACTAAACAGAAATGCGTGGATAACTGCGGTCATGTGAGCTTTGATTGACAAGGCTGTCTTAGCGCATCATGGACAGTGGGAACTGAAATAGGAGCGGAATAATTAATAGCGATTCATTATGAATGACGGAATACTTTCCGTGTAAACAGATTTCATGCTATATATTAAAACAGCAAAAAAAAAATATGTGTGAACTATGTGCTACAATAATGAATTAGCACAATTGCGCAATTTCTCGTAATAAATCCTTCCATGTAAACTGCCCCCTAGTCTCTGGAGCAGCAGAAAACAAGCTTGATCCATCCTCAGTATGACATCCCTACAAATATTTAAACTTGAGCTGGTATCCTTTTGAAAGCTGTGTTTGGGGAAAAAAACTTGCACTCAGGAATAGTAGTTTTTACCATGGGGCAAAATGCACAATTATTGCTACACCACACCTCCCAGGAAACTTTAGTGAATGCAATCATAGTGAATGCAATCATGAAACTGATGTATAAGTGATTCATTTTACTAGCTGTACCCAGCATAACATCCTGGGTTATTTTATCCCACTTGCACTTCATGGGTGTGGGGGAGGGAGACCAAGTTCTGCCATTTCTTCAGGAAAGGAAGCCCAATAGGGCTTTACTCCTGAGTAAACCCACCCGGGATTGTGGTGCAGGCCCCCAAGCCAGCCATGAGAAACCCAATTCCAGCAGCATGTGCGGGATTTGACTGAACAGCCTGGAGGGTGGGGGGAAAGAAACCTTTTACTTGTAGGTAAACCCCCAGCGGTCCACTCAGGGCCTGCAGCTAGTGGAAGCATTCCACACATTTCCACTCACAGTGTGCTGATTGGCCAGCCAACGGAGAGCTTTGATTGGTTGGGAAGTTTCTCATATATATATATATATATATATATATATATATCACACACACATACACACACACACACACAGCTACAGTTCTTAATCATTTAATTGCGAACAGTGGTGGCATGGGGGGGGGGACTGCAGTGAGGCTGAACCAAACCAGGTGACACCACCTGGGGAAGGGATGATGCCAGCCTTAGTGGCACCACAGATTGCAAAGAGTAATCAATTCAGTCTTTTTAATGGACTAAAAAGATGTTCTGATCAAGAGGACAATGATTTTAAAAAAAAAAAAAACTAAAGAAGTAAAGTGAAGAAATACATTAATTATCACCACATTACAGCCTCCAGGATGCTTAAATGAAAGCTATTAAGCTGGTTCAAAACTGATTAATTTTAGGGCTGGATCTCTTAATCAATTAATTGTGCAGATGAATCAATTAAGTTGTTTTAAGAGACTAAAAAGCTGCTGGCATCAACACAGTGGAATATTTGCCTACCAACTAGGAAATCATAAGACCAAACACCCAAGCTGTGAAACTAAAGGCCCACTATACTAACTGTTTAAATGCTCAATGTTAAGCATACCTTCCAACTGTCCCAATTTGGCAGGGACGGTCCTGGTTAATCATCTGTTGTCCCAATTTTTCAGCACTTTTAAATTGTCTCAATTCCTCCCACTTTGCCCCTTTGTCCTCAGCTTACTTCGACTGCTGGAAACTGAGTTCAGTGTGAAAAAGTAGTTGGGGAAAGGAAGAGGTGGAATTTTGCCCTTTCCAGTAGTTCAGGCAATCTTGCCTATTAATATATTTTGCCAACCACACTCTGATGATACTCGTCCACATGTACCCTGGTTTTCATGATGAAATCTTGGAAGGTGTGCTTTAAGCTTTCATGGTCTGCAGGGCAGAGGAACCTAAAGTGGGTCCCAGAGGCCAAAGTGTGTGCCAACCTGATTTCCTCCTCCCAGGCAAAGACTTGTGTTCTGAGTTCCAGCCACCATTTTGGCTCTGCACCCAACCAGCCCGCAACAATGGAGAACTTCCTAGGGAACTTCCCTTCCATATCCCATGACATAAAGGGAAAATGAGTGCCAGATTGGCACCAAGGGTAGCCTCATTTACTACCCCCTACAACCCATCAATGGTACAATGGTTCGATTCCAGAGGGCTCCAAGGTTCACTCAGCCTTCCATCCTTTTGTAGGTCAGTAAAATGAGTATCCAGCTTGTGGGGGCAATTAGCTAACACACATTATAAAATGCTTAATGCAGTGGAGATGTGTAAACTGCTATTGCTTAAAACAATTTGTAAGCCACTCGGATAGTCTTGTGGTTGAAGAGCGGGGTATAAATAAAATAAAATAAAATAAAATAAAATAAAATAAAATAATACTACCTTTCCATGGTGTTGGGATTACATGCTCCTGTGAAGCAAGAGGCTATGCTGATGGCAACAGTGTGGCTAGTAGGGTCTCCCATGTCAGATAGGCTTTTTCTGAGGAACCAAAATGTGCCAAACAGCTACTGGGCAGCAGAAGTAGTGGAGGGGGACACTGACCAAGGATCTCTCAGAGACAATGGCAGTGGCACCATAGCTAACACTTGTTAGTACTGTGCAGAAGGAGGCACAGTAAACCTCCTTTTGAATAACTTTTACCATGAAAACCCTATGATGAGTCAATGCAAAATGAAACAAGAGATAGTGCCAGAAGATGAAACCCCTGGGTAGGATGGCACTCAGTGAGTGCCTGGGATCCAGCAGAGGACAACTACAAATAGCTCAATATCTGAAGATGCTACTGGACTCAAGTCGAAAGGACAAAAGGATGCTCAGAGGTAAAAGGAATGTCTGAAGCTGCACAACACATATTATAGGGATGGGATATGAGAATCATGAATCAGGGGAAACCAGACATCGTAAAACAAGAAATGGAACATAAAGCATAGCAATACTTGGGGTGAGTGAGCTAAAGTAGACAGGAATAGAGCAAAGCAGAATTAAAGATTGTGGGAAAATTTGGCCTAGGATCAAGAAATTAAGCAGGAGACCAATTGACTGAATTTTACGAGGCCAACAGTTTGTTCATCACAAAGACATTCTTCAAGCAACCCAAGAAGTGACTGCACACGTGGGCATCACCTGATGCCAATATAGAAATCAAATAGACTACTCATACATAATTAGAAGCAGTAGATGGAGAATCTGCATTGGTGCAGATTCTTCCACAAGGCATGGCTCTGGAGGATACAAATCTCCAGTCCTATTTCATCAAAGCTGAAAAAGAGAATAGGAAGTGATACAAGAATGGTTAAACCGCTTATTACATTGCACCACACAAACACACACACTTAGGGGTTGTCTACAGTGACCAAAATAATCCACATTCTGGCTGGAGTATGTCTTCCCATGCACAAACCAACACTTCTCTTCTCTGCGCTAGTCGTATCTTCTCAGGCCATGAACAAGGCACCTCACAGTGACCTCAGTAGATGTGTCATGCATGACCCTGCTGGGAAATGGCTGTGCCAGGAACTGCAAGGGCTGCATGTGTGGAACTCCCCTGTTGCGGTAATGGAACTCACCATTGTCTCCATAAGAACCAGAGCAAATGGTCAGGGTTTTTAACACTATCTTAAAGTCCACACTATCTTAAAGGGTATTTGCCCTGGATTCTCGCCGTAACTGCCCGGACATCCTCTGGGCAGTTTGGAGTAGGATCCAGGCAAATAAACCCACCATGCATCATCTGGACTGCTGGGCACAGGAATGGGGAGGGGAGGCCATTTCATTTGGCCCATCTAGACATGCCCAAAGTCTTGTGAGAGATAATTCATTATTCTACAATGAAAACACCAAAAAATAATAATAATAATAATAAGAAGAAACCCAAAGCTTTAAAGTAAATTGGCCTGTTTAAAAATATTTGTAGACATGTAGGTCTGTTATAGTTTTTAAAACATCTCAAAGAGGATAAAACTAAGAGGATAAAACTTTTATTAGGAACAAGCAAAAAGTTTCAAAATAGTAAGCTAGGTTTCTGGGACCCCCTTTTTCAGGCTAGATTTTTATATTACACACAAAAATGTGGTAAAAAGTGGCAGGAGTCGAAAAAAATGCTCCCCGGAGCCTGTTCATTTTGTAATTTTAGAAATACAGTAAAGAAAATAGAGGCTGGGTTCCTGTTGGTGTCTTGTTGTTATTGTGTTCCTTCAGTTGTTTCTGAATTATGGCAACCCTAAGGGGATTTTCTTGGTGAGATTTATTCACAAGAGGTTTGCCATTGCCTTCCTCTGAGGCTGAGAGAGTGTGACTTGTCCAAGGTCACCCAGTGGGTTTTCCCTATACTATGACGATAGCTATTTTTCCAGAGAGTTAGACTCTTATCTTTTATAAAGGTATTCTCAATCAAAACATAGTAAAGGCAGTTATCTCACCCCTTCTGGGGATTGTCTAGAGCCAAGCAGCCTTCTGCTTTCTGCATGGTCACACAGACCATCTTATTGAGAGACTAGCTCCTTCTCCCCCCCCCCCCCGCCGCCACTGATTTTTCACAGGGTTCTTTTATGAGCCTTCTGTCAAGGTCACTGGATCTGGTTATATCACTAGATGCTGCCATTCAGCAGAAGGGCTGAGTACCACAATTATTGGATAACTATGCCTGGGAGATTTACAGTATACAACAACAATGCAGAATCTCTGCTGTAACATTATAATTGACATAGAAATTTTTCTTTCATGACTTATGAGTTTGTGTGTATGGGATGGGGTCAGTTTGTAGATGGGTGATGTGATGTGTGTGTGTGTGTGTGTGTGTGCCTCCCTTCAAATCACCTGTTGACCTATAGTGTCCCCATGAATTTCATAGGGCTTTCTTAGTCAAAGAATATTCTCTGCAATATAGCCTACAGCACCTGGTATTCATCAGTGATCCCCCATCCAAGTACTAACCATGGCTGGCCCTGCTTAGTTTCTAAGATCAGACAGGATCTGATACCTTTAGAGTATTTAAGCAGGGGATTCATAATCAAAGTCTGTGTTGTCTCCCATTCTGCAGCCTAGGGATGGAAAAGGAATTTGTCTGGTTTGCCCTAAATCTAAAGACTGGTCAGGGTATATGAAGCACATTTTCTAGTTACCAATGGCTCCTCTTCATCCTGAAGAGAAGTGACCAGCGGGGTGCCACAGGGTTCTGTGCTGGGCCCAGTGCTATTCAACATTTTTATTGATAACTTGGATGAGGGATTAGAGGGTTTGCAGATGACACCAAATTAGGAGGGGTAGCTAATACCCCAGAGGACAGCATCAGAATCCAAAATGACCTGAACAGATTAGAAAACTGGGCCAAAATTACCAAAATGAATTTCAACAGGAAGAAATGTAGGATACTACACTTGGGCAGTAAAAATGAAATGCACAGATATAGGATGGGTGACACATGGCTTGATGGCAGTACATGAGAAAGGGATCTAGGAGTCTTAGTGGACAACAAGCTGAACATGAGTCAGCAATGTGATGCAGCAGCTAAAAAAGTCAATGGGATTCTAGGCTGCAATAATAGGAGTATAGTGTCTAGATCAAGGGAAGTAATAGTGCCACTCTATTCTGCTTTCATCAGACCTCACCAGGAATAGTGTGTCCAGTTCTGGGCACCACAATTCAAGAAGGATATTGAGAAGCTAGAATGTGTCCAGAGGAGGGTGACCAAGATGGTGGGAGGCCTGGAAGCCATGCCTCATGAGGAGCAGCTTAGGGAGCTTTGTATGTTTAGTTTGGAGGAGAAAAGGTTAAGATGGGACATGATAGCCATATTTGAAGGGAAGTCATACTGAGGATGGATCAAGCTTGTTTTCTGCTGCTCCAAAGACAAGGACACAGAGCAATAGGTTCAAACTACAGGAAAAGAGATTCCACCTCAACATTAGGCAGTTCCTGACAGTAAGAGTTGTTCAGAAGTGGCATGCACTGCCTCAGAGTGTGGTGGAGTCTCCTTTTTTTGGAGGTTTTTAAACAGAGGCTGGATGGTCATCTGTCGGAAATGATTGGATTGTGTATTCCTGCATGGCAGGGGGTGGACTGGATGGTCCTTGTGGTCTCTTTCAACTCTGTGATTCTATGATTCAGAGAGCCATACATTTCTGAAGCTTTCAGCGAGAAAAACAATGCTCACCAAGCCATGCATACATTGAAATATGTGTGTACTTGAAATATGAGTACAAACATACTTTTGTCAGTAGGAAAAATGAGTAGAAATGTGTACATTAGTAAATATGCATACCAAAAGTATTCATGCGCGGAGGGGGGGAGAATGCCAAAACATACACAAATTGCCATGTGAAAAGAGAGGTGGGGAGAATAATACTCAAGAAGCATTCCAGAAGGATTCTGAGAAATGTAACAAAAATGAGAGATAAATTATTTTCACATCCACAGCTGCTCCCAAAGAAGAAACTTTAAATTTACCTCACATTTTTTTCTCATAGCCATATTAGGTGGCAGCTGTACCTCAGAGAGGGTTTTTCTTTTTAACCATTCAGTAGTAACAGGCTGCCTCAAAGAGTTTTGTTATTTCCTATCATCTTTATCTAGGAGTTCCAAATTATTCTATAAAGTCGCAACTTAATGCTCTCTGAGTTTATGTTATGCTAAAGCAGATCCCTCTTCTAATATTCCCTTTGTTAGCTGACAGCAACATGTTGTTATGGAAACCTGGATCCTAGCACTCATTCATTAACAACTTCTCACACAGGGATTTTGAATGAAATATTATTCTAACACCAAGAATTGAATTATCAGTTTATTCCACAGACAATAAGAGAGAGAGAGAGATCTGATGCCTGTCACATAACATGAATGATTTCTTAATCTCTCACTAATCTTCAATAAAGCACACATAATGCCCCATGAGTCTAATGCTCCAAGGAACACTGACATTTACAGAAGCACAAATTAAGGAGGTCATTTTCTCCACACACAACCTTTGGATTTTAGTGCAGGAAGAAATATCTCCATACCGCATAGCAACTGGTGATAATGGTTCGTGGAAAAGGTTCATTTATAAATACTTACTTTTGAATTTTGAAATATGGCAAAATATAAATAATCACACAAACTCATATATTTATAAAATAATATTTACACACCTTCCTCTTCTCAATGAAAAGGGACTCACTGAAGAAAAGCCTGTCAACTCATGTGCAACATTTCACATTTTTGGACTTTACTTGTGGGGAAAAAAAATCTATAAATTTTGGGGTGCAAAAACATTTTTGCATGACATTTGCACCACTACACACACACACACACACATATAAAATCTTCTGTGAAAAGGGATGTTAAAAAAAATCTTGAAATAGGAAAAATCATTGAATAATGCACAAAAATGCTTGTAATCACACCCAACAGGGAGAAAAAAATTTAAACTTTTTCAGTGTCAGGTGTGACAATAAAATAAGCACACCTTATTTTATTCTCACATTCCTTCTATCTGTCCAGGGTGGGAAAATACTGATCAACCATGTTTAAGGGTGTGAGATATTCCAGGATATCACATGTGCTGAAAACCCCAACTTATTCAGCTAGATGTAAAAAGTATTAATCATTATTCATTTCTTGGCCAAGAAACTAAGAACAGAGGCAGCCGTAAGGCTGCTTTGAGATTTTTCATACTTCTTTAAGGGTTGCATCTATGCAGAATGGCATATGGCTTTCCTGTGCAGAAAATATGTTTTTGCGCAGAAAATGATTCATGTGCAGAAAAGGGGGTAGTGTTTCATATGCAGGAAATTGATTAGGACACTTGTGTATTTCTATCCAGATGAGTACTTCCCACAGCACCATTGGAAGCTGCAGAGAAATATCTGTGTCCCTATCCATTAAGAATACACACACACACACACACACACACACACACTCTTAGGTACATTGCCATTCCCAGTGTGTTGATTGGCTGCTTAGGAAACAGCTCTCCATTGCCCGGCCAATCACAACACTGGGAGTGGAAACATGTGGAATGCTGCCACCAGGGGCTGGAAACATTCATTTTCAGGAGGCTGCAACTGCCATGGTGTCCCCCAGCAAGGGGAGTGCAGGAAAAGTAACTTTTTCCAATATAGAATGGCAACTGGGAGAAGGAAAGGAGGCTTAGTTGAGGGGTTCAGGTGAAAGGCCACAATTCCCCCCAATATTACTGTCCCCGCCTTCATTCTTGCACCACCAAATGGCTTCTCCTCAGATGCTGACAGGAAAAAGGGCTCTGCGGTTTGCGATACTCCACAGGGGAGGCCGCACTCCATGATGGGAAATGGCTCAGTCATTGCGCCTTCACACACCTGAGAACCAAACTCTCCTGGGAAGAAGTGGTGAAGGAAAATGGTGATGTGGGGAGACATTTTGAGGAGGTTACTCTGTGTGGCCACAAGGCACGACAGGATGCTGCAGCTGCTGAGCCTGCGCAATTTGGCCAATTGGGGTAGGAATGGTTTCTGGGGAGAAGGGAAAGGAAATTGGCACAGTGGAGCCATTTAGAGAGGATCAGGGACAGGTCAACAGAACAACTCATCCTCAACGCACCAAGGACGTATGTTACATTGGGTACTGCTCAATTATTTATTCTTGTCTGTGATGATGAAGAACATGGAGATTTGCATCCCTACTATTCAGCTACCTGGTACTGTGTGAAATCAAACACAGCCCTCGTCACATACCATAGCAATTAACTCCTGTAATATTAACTCCTGCAGTTGGCAGACAGTATAGAATCTCTGGAGTGGTCAGGACTTGTATAAACAGTAAGGGCTAAACTTCCGTACATTCCCCACCAAAATAAACAAAGCAAGGTCATCTGAAATAAATCTGTACCTACAACTACAGTGAGTTCATTAGTGGATGAAATGAAATCTTTCTCATTTCTTAGCCATCATGCTACACAAACACACACACACAACAGTAGAATATGTCTTGTGAGAAGGCAACTGCCCCACACCCACCAACATTTCAAAGAAGAAAACTGGGACACGTGATCAAGTGACATAGGAGTGCGGTTAAGATGGCAAAACTCTACACAAGTCAGTAGAGGCTGCAGCAGTTTGCTTTTGCCTGAGTCTATGGGGATTAGCAAGATTCTGCCCACTCCTTTCCTCTCCTCTCCTTTCCCCCCTGTTGAGTTAACTAAGTACAAACTATTTTTGCACTTTGAACTCAGTTTGAAACAACTGACACATGCTGAGGACAGAGGAGTAAAATGGGAAGAGGAAAGAGGAACTGGGACATTTTTAAAGCAGCTGGGAAAGTAGGATGACAGAGGATTAACTGGGACAGCCCCTGCCAAATCAGGATAGTTTGAGGGTATGCTGCCTCTTTTATGCAGTCAGGATTTGAGATCCAGAGTCCTCAGATGTCTTTCTTCTTCAGGGTGGGGGGAGAAGAAGGCTGGAGCTTTAGGCGGCAGAGTCAGTTGCTAGTTTCATTGTGCTAAAGGTAACATTTTTCTTGTGCAGTGGTGGGCAATTGCATAGGGTCAAATCCCCATCCTGCCATGGGCTGCACCCCACACAATAAGCCCTTATACCTCCATTTTCCTCTGCAGCCCCTCTTAACATGGTCACTTTCATTAGAGTAAGCCACCCATTCTGCCTTCAGATTGGTTGAATCCTTGTTGGCAGTTTGCTTTTCTGGCACACAATAACCTGGTAGTAAACAGCAGCTACCTCCAGAATCCCTTACTGACCATGAATCTCTTACTAAGCATTGTGAACAATAAAATAGAGACAAAAGGAGAAAGGAGTGTTAAGGAAAATGCAACATGGGACATACAGTGAAAGAAATAAAATATGTATGTGAAAGTCCCAATGACTAAGCAAGAGCAATTATGAAGCTACACAGGTGAAACTGCTAATGTAATCTAGAAGTCCTGAGAGCCAAGGACAGAGGTACTGAATGCAGAATGGAAACACCTGAGAATCATTAAGTGTACAAGGTGAAATGTTGAAATACATGGGTTGGTCTTAAGTATGGGTGGAACTACGTGGACCAATCAGAATGGAAGTACACACCCACTGGGTGGAAACTAACTAGTGGGTGGTGATAAACAATGGCTATATAATTGCAATGTTTGCCAATGTATGGTGGTTGAGTAGAGGTGGAGTAGTTTGGTGATATTGTGGAGTAGTGTGTAGAGATTGTGATTTGTTGACCATATAGTATATTTATATAGAAGAATAAAGTAGGTTTTATATAAAACTACTGAGTTGCCTGAGCGAATCCTGGAGACGTTTGGAGACACCTGGAGAAGAGTGAGAAGGCTTGGAGAGTTTGTCAGGATCTTCAGCCTATTCTCTGAAACTCTGCTGCTTTGGAGGAAAGCATTAACCACTGATCTAAGCTGGTCGGCTCTGCTGCATAATAAGGTGGTGAGTTTGAGCCAGAGGTGAAGAGCTACAACTCCCATCATCCCTGACAAGGAGATCAGCCTGCCTCACCAGTGACACCCAGCAAGTTAACAAAGCTTAATCTATATGTTTAGCCACCAAAATAGAAATCATAAGAAAAGTGGAGTTTAGTAAAAGAAAAAGAAATAATCTGTGGATACATTTTAGAAGAACATTTCAAGAGATTTCTAGAAGGTTCAAAACGTTTTTGTTTACTTAATGTAAGTCTTACCTAATCTCCATGTTTCATTATACATGTGTGTATTGCTAGTTTTGGATAAAGCATTTGCTGAAACATGTTGAACTGCTCTTCTTTTGTGTCTGTGTGTGGTGTAGGAATCTATCCCTATTCTTTCCATGTTATTTCTGCCTCTGGTACCAAATTTTCTATTAAAACAATGCACAGAAACACATCTGCTTCATTAACTGAGGTGCACCTCTCTATACACTTTTTTACTCTTTTCATTTTCTGAAGCATTATTTATGCCTTACAAGGGGTGATCTGAAATTCCACAAAAGGCTGGTTCTCAGATCAAAATGTGAAGAAGAAAGTTTCTTCTCTTCCCACCCACCCCTCAACACACACATACAGATCTGAACTTGTGATTTGAAGAATATCTATATCTACATATTTCAAAAACAGCCTCTGGCTCCTGCTTCTTTTAAATCTGTCCACGCATGTGAAGAAAGCTTTAAAAGGAAGGAGAGGCAAAGAGACTTCTCAGTACGGACGTGTTGTTGACAGCTGTCATCTTCCTAGAAGAACTAAAGGGAATCTTCACCTGCTGAGTAGAGAAAGAAGTTATCACCTCCCATTTTTTGCTGTCTCTCTTTTTCACACTTCTCATCTGAGGCCCTGAGCATATATTATCAAATTACTCTGCCCAGATTATTATAAGCATATTATGTTTTTTTTTAAAAAAAGAGTGGGAGTGATTTTTTCTCCTTCTTCACCAATGTTTTTATGATTAGTTAAGGGCTCATCTACATGGGTCAGGACACACTGGCTCCCTGCCATTGTATCCCAGCCACAGATTTGGCCTGTTGTCCCCCCATTCCTTGTACAGAACGGGAGGAAGTCCTGGCGGGCATTCTGGCCTATCACTGCAGCTGCCACTGCTGCCATTTTCTTGGAAAAGGAGAATTTGGTGTCAGGGTTGAATAGCATAAATCTCTGCCTGCAGAGTTAAGATTACTTGTTCAGCACAACTATTATGTTGATTGGCAATGCTGCACACTGAACTCATACCCCAGATGTGCAACTGAATGTATAACCAAATGCACGTGTATCCATTTGCAATACACATATGTGCACAATGCATATTCATGAGCAATAGCACATGTCCAACTCTGCTTCAACTACTGTGAACTAAATGTGGCATTCCCTATTAGTCAAAAATATTTAACAACTTCTGTAGGGGAACATACACAATGCATAAGACACCAGCAGAATTCCAGCTCATGTGGTTTTTGCTGAATCTGCTTTGAATAATTTGCTCAAGATTCTCAACTTTGAGGGGGATTCTAAGCCATTGGTTCAGCTTTCAATTATGTTTTCCCAATGCCTTGTTTTGACTGTTCCTCAGATGACTAGCTGAGATCCTTTCAACTGCCTGTACAAGGATGTGAACTTTGGAACTTAGATATTGCATCTGTCACTGAGTTATAACATCTTTCCGACTTGGTTTAGTAATAAATAGATAGGTTTTCTCAAAGGGTACTAATGACTAGAAGATGTATCTCAGTGGCTTTAATGGCTGGTGGAAATTCGATAAAGTGATGTGTGACTACGTAAATCTTAAACTATTTTGTCCTCTCATGTGAGGATGAATAATTATGGTAGGTTTTTTCTAATATGGGAGAAAATAAATATTCCTCTACAATATTCTCTCATATTCGAACATCCCAATGCATTGTAGAACTATTCTGCAAATGTGAGGATTTTTTTTTGCACAAAAAAACAAGTTTCCTACACAAGAAACATATTTTTTTTGTACTGGAAACCCATTTTCTTCACATAAAATAGGAAGTGGGGTTTTGCAGAAAATGACACTTGTTCCTCTGCAATACTTCAGGATATTTGAATTCCAGTAAAAAAAAAAAAATTGCACAAAATTCTCACTGGCTTCTTCTTCTTCCCAACAGGGTTTCCTAGCTATTGAGGAACCTGTTATTTGACCCAGGAGTGAATAATTATTAATATTATTTCCATTTCTACATGTAACTATCCCTTAGCTGTGTCTCCCTCCTGACAAGAATTGAATTGGCTCAGTCTTCCCTTCCCAATTAACACAGAGCTCAGAAAGTTACTGTGAAGAAGAATGAATAGAATGACATGCTGAAGTCAGCTGCTGAGCAGTGGTAGAACAATACTCAGGTATTCAAAGCTTCATCCTACCACTGCTCAGTTATGGACGGAGTCAAGTATCATTATATTCAGTTGTCTCAAAAGTAACTTTCAAAGCTGTGCTCCAAAGGAACTTTTATGGAAAGAAGTGCAAAACAAGTTCACTCAGTAAACACTTTTCAGAAGCTCCCAGACAACCTTCTAAGTAGTCAACAACAACATCAAACAAGTTATACATTAATTCATAAAACCAGGTTGGCATCTATATACACAAAATTTAATAAAATTAGGATACTTATTGGTAAACCTTTTGGAGCTCAGGCCAGCTTTTCACCTTTTAATTTCCCTCTCACTAGTCTTAATGAGCACAGATACAAACTTGGCAACTAACAAGGTAACATTGGGATATCTGTCCTCTAATAAGAATTTGACATAGAAATGTCTCCGAATGGCCAGGTAGATGGTTTAACGTGGAAAAATCAGTTGTTTATTACTCTGAGAATGAAGAATGCAGGATAGTAGAATATGAGACATGTTTTCCACCTCCTGCAACCCACATGGACAGAGCCTTGATGCAAATGGCAGCCCTGAATATCTGCCATACAGCATCACTGAAGGGAGAACATTACATCTGGCCTTTGTAAATAATATGTGATAGATTGGCCCAGTGAAGTTCTTTATGTAATCAGCCAGCGAAAATGATTCTCAGTATTGTATATGCAATGCACTAGGTGAACCAGACAGAAAGGATTTAGCCCGCAGCAATGTCCTGCAGTCTTTGTTTAACAGTTTTTAAGATTGTGTCATAACTCAGGTTAAGGAGGAAGGATGGTGAGATCTGATCAAGATAATATGGGGGTTTTCCCATTTCTCCTCCCATATCTGAAATTTTGTAATGCCCAACCTGAAGGAGTGTTCTGAAGGTCTTGAAAGAACTATTAATAATTATGGTAGTTGTGCTGATTTGGTTATATCAAATAAAGATTGGACATTTAAAAAAAAAGAAAGAAAGGACTATTAAAGACTTGAAAGGACCACTAAGAACAGTTCTGAAGGACTTGAAAGGACAGCTGAAACATAACTCTTTTAAGACATTTTAGTGGTCCAATCAGTGTGTTACATGCAGAAAAACTGGAGACACATCTCAAACTCAAAAAATGCTCATTGTATTGGGCTTTTCTTTACTAACAAAATGGCTGTCTTTTGAGCATCTTGAGATGTGTCTCCAGTTTCTTCTGTAGATTTTTCTTGGATGCTCTCCCATTTTTCACAGTTCTTATTTCTCAGTAGTCATGGGATTTTTGTGAGATTAAATTCTACAAATGATGCTCAGAACATCATGAAAGAAAGGATTGATGCAAAGAAATTCACAAGATGGTCAATCATTCCATTGTGTCATGTGTGTGTATATGTGTATGCCTTCAAGCTGCCTGCCAACTTATGGTGACTCCATGCATTTCATAGGGTTTTCTTTACCCCCTTAAACTAATTGGCCTGGATAGTAATGTCCAGGAAATTCAAACAGTTTCTCATGTACCCTGTGTCGTGCTTTAATTCCTCTTGAATATTTAACTAGTCTCTGATATGTTTTCAAACTTTTTCTTTCTTCCTTTGCCTTTAAGTTGTACCTAAATTGTCAGGCTGCCATGGAGCCACAATAAACACCGTAGGAGTCGGTAAATAATAATAATTACCAATCCGCCTGAGCTTCCCAGCCCACTTAAATTAACATATCTTTTAATTAGCTTTTGGCACAGAATGAAAATACATTAACCATCCTGTAATGCTCACATCCTTGGAGGAGGCGGTTAATTAGAAGCGCAACAGGGTCTCTTTCAACTTATTTCCATATGTGTGGTAGCAAATGGCATCTACAAACTTTTTTAAAATATCTGTTCAGGAGCTTGAAAGCGGTACACTTTCTTTGTATGGAGCTAAGATGGGGAAATTAAGAGATGTGTACATCAGGTGCTGTAGGCTGCAGTTCAGAAGACGGAACTGACAAAACCACCTCTGAGTATTCCTTGCCTAAGATAACCTATGACATTCAAGAGGTTGCCATAAGTCGACAGGCAACTTGAAGGCATACACACACTCCTCTCTCCCCACCACCACCAATGGTGGTGGGGGGGGAGGATTTCATGCTCAGGAGCTCCACCTGCTGGTTTCAAAGTTCACACAAGTTGAAGAGGGAAGAAATGGAAATGTTCTCTCAGTTTGCATTCTCAATAACTCCAGCCTGTTCTGATCATCTTAGATGCACTTGCCATGAAGAATTGTTATGTAGCTTATACCAATTCCTTTCCCCTCAAACTTACATCCCATCATTTCCCTATGTGTCCCTCTGAGATATATATTTATTGCATACCTTCCAACATTTTCACAGATGAAAACTGGGACCTATATAGCCAAGCAACTTCAGAGTGCAGTCAAGATGTCAAAAGTTATTAATGAGGAAGAACACAAAAGCTAGGAGAAGCTGCATCAGTTTGCTTTTGCCTGATCCCACTGAGAAGAGCAAGATTTGGTCTCACTGCCCCACCCCTGGATTGACTTATGAGAGTGAAAACTATTTTTGTGCTGTGAACTCAGTTTGCAGCAGCTGATGTCAGCTAAGGATAAGGGAGAAAAGTGGAAGAAGGAGATAGATACTGGTACATTTTAAAAGCAGATGAAAATGTGGGATGACAGAGGATTAATCTGGACAGTCCCTGACAAATCAGGACACTTGGAGGGTATGCTATAGGTTTGCAAACTGGATTCTCCACATCTCTCAAAATTTTGAATATTTCATCTCCCTATTTGTATATGCTGATTTGATTTGTTAAGAAAAGAATAGGAACTGAAAAGGTTAAACCAGGGGTACAACACATACAGCCCTCCAGATGCTGTTGTGCTGCAGGTCCAAGTATTCCTTACCATTGGTTATACTGCCTATTGAGCTGCCCAGATTTGCAGTCCAACAGCATATGGAAGGTCCCATGATTTCCATCCTAGGATCATACCATCCTTTTTATATGAATAGTTAATCCAACCTGCATAGTATTCCCCATATGCTTAGGAAGCAAAGGAGGGGGAGGATATGGGAAGGAAGGTTTAGTGGGTGCCCCCACTTTGTCATCCTCCCCACAGAGGGAAAAGGTGGAGAGGACCAAATGCCACCCCCCATGCGTGCACACAAAAGCACCTTGTTATTCTGCCTCCACCATTTAGTTGTGACCTAAATCTACCCTCAGTTCTACACAAGCTAGACCTGACTTGGCAGCCATGAAAGATTTAAATAGGCCTCATTCAATCTGTTACTAGTAAAATCAGGATGGTAAAAAATCTGGAAACCAAATCATATGATGAATAGCTTAGGGATCTGGGTCTGTTTAGCCTGAAGAAGAGAAGACTGAGAGGTGACTTGATAGCCATATTTAAGTATCTAAAGGGATGTCATGTCAAAGATGGAACAAGCTTGTTTGCTGCTGCTCCAGACACAAATCGGAGCATTCAAATTACAAGCAAAGACATTCCAGCTAAGGATCTTGACTGTAAGAGCTCTTTTACAGTGTAATGGACTGCTTCAGAGTCTTTGGAAATCTTTGAACAGAGGTTGGATGGACATCTTTCAGGAGAGCTTCAGTTGCATATTTCTGCATTGCAAGGGGTTGAACTAGATAGCTGTTCCAACCATATAATTCTGTGATTCTAAATCAGTCTAAGAACCATGCTTTGTAACCATGGATACTGAATCCATGGATATGGGTATGGACCTGTACTGAGTCAGACTTAGGCCTATCTAGCCCAACACTCTTAACTTGAACTGGTGGTGGTTCTCCAGGGTTTCAGGCATCCCTAGCTGGAGATCCATGGTAGTCACTGCTGGTCTGCTGATATCTTATCAAAGTATGGGCTCTACTCAGTTTCTGAAATCAGACAAGATCTGCAAGCCTTTCATACTATGTACTTATAGCACTATGATTCCACTTTAACTTCCATGACTACATCCTATGGAATCCTGGGTTTTGTAGTTTGGTGAGGCACTACATCTCTATGGCTGAGAATTCTAAATGCCCCTCCCTAAACTGCAAGTCCCATGATTCCATAGGATGGAACCATGGCTGTTACAGGAGTCATAGCACTGTGAGTGTATAGTGTGAAAAGGCTCCAAGTATCTTCAGAGAGGTACAGTGGTTCTTAAGAGGAGGCCTTTCTTGTTTATTTTTAAAATCACATATTTACTAGATGGTCAGTTCTAATATCATTTAATTTCTTTCTCCAGCTGGGAAGAAAACCCCATGAATTAATCATTTTCTTCCTTTGCCTCTTGAATATGTGCTGTGTTTCCCCCCACCCTCTGTTTTTAATCTCACTTGCTTTTCCTCAACATCTCCAGCTTCCTTGTCAATTTCAGACCCTTCAGAATCGATCTGTCACCTGCTGTGGCTGCAAAGCCACCTCCTCATAAATATACAAGCCATTAGAAACTGTTGGGCCCCATTACCTTTGCTCATAAGAAAGTGCCTGTTAGTTGCAAGTGTGCTCTTTTGGGAAAGAGATGACAACCTCCATGCATCTCTCTTGGGAGTGTGACTCATTATTAATATACAGAGGAAAACAATTCAATCAAAATATTGTAGCTGTAACTTTCAAATCTGATTTCTTTTCTTCTGCCAAAGCATTAGAGCAACCTACGCTTGCCCTGATATTGATGAGTGTTCTGTTTCCCCACTCTCTTTCTGAATATGACTCTTTTAGCCAAACTCAATTTCAAATATCATTTCATTACTCTGTGATAGAGAGTGAGAGAGAATCATTGGCTTTTAAGAACATGCTCAGGAATATGTTGGGCATATCTGTCTAACCATCTTCAGAATCCAGCTAAAACCTCATGTGAGTTTCAATAGATTTCTTTCCCTACTGCAAACCTTATCCCAGAGCTTGGAAAAGTTCATTTGGGGGACTATGGTTGAGTTCCTGCTTGACATAAAATTGCATAAAATTATTCCAGGACCATTACTTTGGTCTGCAGTGTTGCACAAAAATTTGATAGGTACTTGCAGTGCATTGTGCCATTGCAGAGTTTTGTTGTTGTTTACTAGTGTGAGTTATCTAAGGTTTCCAGCCAGCATGGCCACTGACCATGACAGCTGAGGAATTCTGGGAGATTTTTGTGAAGAACAGTAACTCATCCAAACACTGCCTTTTCTTCTGCACTTGTAGAATGGTTGTGGTGGAGAAGGTGGAGCCAGGAGGTAGAACCAGGGCTGCCAAGACAGTGAGTGGCAACTGAGACAATTTCCCCCAGGCCCCCATAAAACAAGGGTCCCATTCCTAAGCTCCTGTTAGGCCCCATTCCTATTACCAATAATTATAATTCTTCTCAACAATATTAAAGAGACACAACTCTATACCCTTAGAGATCTGAAAATCAGGTACTATTGGTGGCTCCCCTGTTACAGGGTGGCGGCTTTTACAGCCTTGGATGAATGGCAGCCTTCCGTGCAGAGTCTGCAGCTGTTACCAGGGGCTCAGCTACACAGCATTTTTTATTCCGAGAAGATGCGGAAAATAGAGAACTCAGTTCTGTCACCCACTGTACCCACAATTTGTCATGGGTAGTAAAGCCTCGGGTTTGTTGTTTATACATACCTCACTCCTCCCTGCCTCCAGCTTATGCTTCCCTTCCAAGCCTCTGTGCAACCACCCTTCCCAGCCTCCGCTTCTGCCCCAAGCCCCCACGTAATGAGCCTTTCCAGCCTCATTCCTTCCCCAGCCAGCCAGCCAGCTGAGCAGCCAAGCAGGTTCCTCCTCCAAGACTGATAGCTTGGCCACTGAGCTGGCCAACCCTCTCCTCTCGTCCATGTAACTGGCTTGCCCTCCCTATAGCTCCCACCACCCAGACGAGAGGAGAAGGCCAGCCAGCTGAGTGGCTAAGCTGTCAGTCTTGGAGGGGGAATGCAGATGGTCCCAACTCAGCTGTTCAGCTGGCTGGCTGGTGAAGGAAGGAGGCTGGGAAGTCTCGTTAAAAGGGGGGTGCTGGGGAAGAAGCGGAGGCTGGGAAGGCTGGTTTCATGGAGGCTGGGGACCTTCATAGATGTCATCAACAATGACGGATCCTCAACTAAAAGGCATCCCTTGCAAGCCCACCCCCTCCGAGGCCCAACCAATCACAATCCAGCTCTGCTTTGTGCCCTTTATCCAAGATGGTTGCTGATTGATCAGAAAACCAATATTACTTCCCCCCACACACACATTTTTAAAGAAAACCTGTGACAAATAGTGGGATGGAAAATCACAGACTTGGGGGGGGGGGTTGCCTCCACTCCTTCCCAATAGCATGTGTCTGCCCTGATGAGTGTGAGGACCAATAGGGTTCATCCTGGTTTCTTCCCAGGGAATTTTTGTACAGAAGTTATGGGAGCTATCCATGTACTGAATAGGACTTATAGCTTCCATAATACCCAGAAGAGCTGCAGAGGAAACTGTCATTAAAACCATGAGTGGAGTCACTGCTTTACAATAATGAAGTTACCACCTGTGCTTTCTGGACTTCAACCATTCTCTTTGGGACCAAAGCAAGAAGAAAAACCCCACTAGCGCAAGACTATCCTCCTAATTCTAGAAAAACATTTTAGAGGGCCCAACAGAAAGTCATGATATATGAGATCAAAAGCCACTGATAATCATTACTTCATTAATTACTTGTTGTCTCCCTATGCCATTTTTTCAAGAGCATCTCACATGAAGCTGTTAAAGCAACTAGCATCAATGCTGCAACTGATTGATTTTCACCTGTTTATTCCCCCAAGCCATTGGATAAGCTCATCAATGTCATAGAGCATCAAACAGGTTTCTAACTGCAAACTTGAAGTAATAGCAGTAGAATTGCTTACAACCAATTTTACTGTCTTTTATGAGAGAGATAAAATTCACATGGTAGTGGAAAATAATTACACGTGGTTGCAGATGTGAGCATGATGCATTGTCAAGGGCATAAGAGCCCTGCTGGATCAAACAAAAGGGCCTATCTAGTCCATCCTTTTATTATTCACAATAGCCAAACATCTGCTCCAAGGAAGTCCAAAAGCAGGAGACAATGGTATAGCCTTCTCATGTTTTGATCCCCAATGACTGGTTTTCAGAGACATGCTATTTCAGAGATATATGATATAGCCATCATGAGTAGTACTGTGTAGTCACTGATAACCTTGTCCTCCATGGATTTCTCTAATCCTGTTTCAAAGCAGAGGTGGTTCTTCCAGCCCCAACATAGCCTAGCACAGGAAAGCAAATTAGCACATGTCCAACAATGAAAATACATTGTCCTACTCAAATTACAAGTGGTAAGTTTAATCTCTATATTAATGCTTAGGAATAGAGAATTGGATGCAGCAGGGCCAGAAGAAGTAGAAAAGCAAAAATTAAAGGCAGTGAAAACTGTCTAAGGAATAGCCCTCAACAAACAGTTATTGAGTGGGAATGAAGAGAACACTGCATAAATGAGGTGATTGCATGTATTGAGATCCCTGTTCAGACCACAGGGGACAGAACTAAACCTCTTCACAAATTTATTTTCCTTTTCCCCTAATTGTTCAAGGATGGTCAGTTGGTGGGAAATAAGCTCTATGAGAAAAGGCTGGAGGAAACAAATATTATTAGCCTTAATATAAAACCAACCAGAGGACAGGTTAACACTCTTCAAATCCCAGATGAGTTGTCATCATACAGAAGACAACAAAGACATCTTCTCTGCAACCCCAGAGAGCAAGATTAGATCCAATGGACTTAAATTATGAGAAGGGAGAATTTGCTTGACTGTTGGAAGAAAATTCTTTATGGTCAGGGC
Source organism: Gambelia wislizenii (assembly GCA_030847615.1). Taxonomy (NCBI): domain Eukaryota; kingdom Metazoa; phylum Chordata; class Lepidosauria; order Squamata; family Crotaphytidae; genus Gambelia; species Gambelia wislizenii. The sequence goes on along the minus strand of JAUMIR010000004.1, from coordinate 319,852,836 downwards.
AGATTTATTATTTTATTTTATTTTATTTTATTTTATTTTATTTTATTTATACCCCGCTCTTCAGCCACAAGACTATCCGAGTGGCTTACAAATTGTTTTAAGCAATAGCAATTTACACATCTCCTCTGCATTAAGCAGTTTCCAATGTGTGTTAGCTAATTGTTTTTGCAGTGGAGGATCTCTCCATCATAACAGTGTTTTTAAGCTAAACTACATTTGTTGGGGGTTGCTATAGCTCTTGATTTCTGGACTTCCTGCACCAGGAAGGGAGGTGGACCAGATGGCCTACAAGGCCACCACCAAGTCCACATTTTGATAAGAAGGAACTCCAGGAATGTGGTCCCAGTGCTGAGAGGGCCTCTCTTTCATGAGGTTACTAAATGTTTCATCTCAGAAGATGGGAAGGCCTGGAGCAAGTTCTCAAAGCCCTTCTAAACAATCAGAGCTTACCACTGTAGATCACAAGCTCCATCCTTCTCCTGTCTCTCGGTCCTTAACAATGGGATCACTTTGAACTTTACTTAAGTGTTAACTTAGAATGTACAATCTACACAATCTACACAAGTAAGAACAAAGTCAATAGAGTTACAAGTTAACTGTTGTTTTTGTTTTTGTTTTTGTTTTTGTTTTTGTTTTTGATGCAGAAATACTTCAAATAAACAAATTGGGTTTTGAATACTCATGTACAATTGTGGCTGAGTCTTGGATTGAGGGGTGAAGGTGGGGGTATTTATTATTACAGACTGAGATTCTACATCAAGGTCTGCATTGAGTAATATACAAATCCTTAGGTACGTTGCAGACACACAATGAAACTCTTTTAGTAAATTGTGAAAATGCATATCAGCACACTGGAAAGAGTGTTCCTAATGTGCATCAGACACATTTAATATGCACTGGGCACTTCTGATGTGCCTCTGGTACTCCTGTTGTGCTCCAGCACTTCCTAGCTGGGGTCCAGATGTGCACTGGGGAGCATCCCAGTGCCCATTGATGCCCAGTGCACATTCGTCCATGACACCTTAGTCCTTCCACCATTGCACAACACATGCCTGTATAAGTAAGTCACAGTAGCCCTGAGGTGAACACAGACATGGTTAAATTTCTCAAATCTCTTTCCCACACATGTAAGTCCACTTATGAAGTTGTAAGTCCCATTATTATTATTATTATTATTATTATTCACAGACTCATCTGGACTAAGGTAAGAAGAAGGCTTTGAGAGGAAGGATATCTTCAAAGCAGTAGATCACATGTAAAACCTTACTAATTCCTTCCTACTTCTAGGTAGGGTTGGGAAAGTCTCCCACCTGAAACCATCCAGAAGTGAACTCTAGCCTTTCTTGTAGCACAGAGCACCCACAGACTTCCTCTGTCCCACTTGGGCCTTGAACCCATAGCCTTGATGCGATTAGCACTTATTTGGAATGGATTGGGGGAAAGGAGCATTCTTTCAGGGTTCCTTATTTTTTCCTGGCAGAGTTTCATGCTATCATTGTGCTACAGAATTTTTCACCTGTTGAATTTCTATCTGTCACATGGGGAATTGGCAAAATGCACACAGACATACAGGTCTCTGGGGCTGCTAGGTTGATAGCAGGTTAACCAGAGATAACTGTGCTGCAGCAGATACTATTTTTTACACTAATGGAAACATATTCTCAGCATATCTTCACTGATAGGGGGAGAGGTAGAGTCTCATTTCAGCAAATTATCTTGCCATTTCAACAAGTGTGAGCTATGAGAAAAGTTGCTTGATATGTGCTGTTTCCCTAAGAGGTGGGCGAGGGTGCTTTAGAGACCCACCTGTGATATCAAAATCTCTGTTATTAGCTGGGGAAATTATTACCTCAAACGGATGTCAGCGAGAGGAGGGTAACTGCGGGGATCTTTCCACCTATGTATACCAGTACTAACTGTAGAGAATTCCAGTTTAAAGTAAAATACAATCTCTTTTTTGGAAATAACACAAAATGACTTGATTAAAGCACTGAGTTAAATATGGCTTTTTCTTAAAGCCTTTGAGGGTTTAATGGTTTTATCCAGTTTGTACATGTGTATGGTTTAAACTGTTTTCCCTTATCTTCACTTGTGCTAGAGTTTAATACGTGTTAAGGCTATTATTTATATTTTAGCTATTTAAATTGCACAGTGTTTTAAACTGTATCAATTGATGTCATTGTATGCTGCTCTGAGATCCCTATATATAGGGTAGGGGAGTGGCTCTTAAACTTTTCTTTACCAAGGACCCTCTTTAAATATTTTTAATTGCTGCAGATCCCCAAGACTTAAGTCAAGATTTAAAACCCTACAAGAACAAATTATTATTATTATTATTATTATTATTATTATTACACCATTAATTAACTCTTCGCTGAGAGGCACTGGAGGGGAGGCAAGACTTTTCTCTTGCTTCTTCCTGCAAATGTGTGTCTGGAGCAGATTGAACAGCAATGCTCAAGCCAAGCCAGCCAGCTAGACTTTGCCTTGGCTCCTGTCACATGGGCTGAGCAGACTTCAAGACTTCGCGGACCCCCTGTGAGTACAGTTGCCCCTCCACATTCGTGAACTTAGCATTCGTGGTTTTGATTATTCACGGTTTTGGGAGGAGCCCCCCCGCCCTCCCAAATCCGTGACAAGGGGCGTCCTGGAGGCCCTGTGAAGGCGCGGGGAGGGAGGAGGGAGGGCGGGGGAGGCCTTCACGGAGCCTTAGAAGACTCCATTAAGGCCCGGGGTGGGAGGGGGGAGGGCCAGGGAGGCCTCCACGGGGCCTCCGGAGACTCTCCAGAGGCTCCGTGAAGGCCTTGGGAGGGAGGGGGAGGGCTGGGGAGGCATCCACGGGTCCTTAGAAGGCTCTGTGAAGGCCTGGGGTGGGAGGGGGGAGGGCCAGGGAGGCCTCCACGGGGCCTCCGGAGACTCTCCGGAGGCTCCGTGAAGGCCTTGGGAGGGAGGGGGAGGGCTGGGGAGGCATCCACAGGGCCTCAGGAGGGTCTCCAGAGGCCCCATGAAGGCCTTGGAAGGGAGTAGGGAGTCCGGGGAAAGCGACTATGGGGCCTCCGGAGGCCCCATGGTCGCTTTGGCAGGGGAGGGGGAGGGCAGTCAGTATTCGCGGAATGTTCACATTTGTGGGCGTCTGGGGAACCTAACCCCTGCGAATGTGAAGGGACGACTGTACATTGCACCACCCCCTGCAGACCACTGGTTAAGACCACTGGGGTAGGATATAAATATTTTAACAAATACATAAAAATAAATATTTGAATAAATATTTTATTTTCTAAATCCAATGTGAAAAAATAGGTGTGTGTGTGTGTGTGTGTGTGTGTGTGCGTGTAAAATTCTTATCAGAAATGAATGGGAATAAATTTAATTGTTTCGCCCTGCTGCCAGGTAAGTGGCTTTCACATTGCAGCAGTCTAATGCACTGTTTTTTAAAGCCAGATAATAAAATGGCACAGCTTTTGCTGAGGGTCTCCTTCCCACCTCTGCTTTTAAATATTTGGGTCCATCTACTTGACACATTCACCACACCAGCTTTCCTTTCAAGCAGAGAGTTGGGAGGAGGGAAAGCATTTGAGCACAGGGTCGAGTCTCCCAGTAACATGAGAAGATTGGATTGGATTACGTGTTCCAGGGTTAGTTCTTTTGAATGAAATTCTGCAGCAGTGTAGTCTGAAATCTGCAGTAGTGCTGACTGAAGATTCCCTTCTTCTCCCCCTCTTCCAGTTTTCTTTCCCTGGCCCATATTTTTGTTTTTGGACTTAACAAACATTAGGAATACAAGCAGAAGGAGACACTGCATTGCAGTAAACTTAGGAAATCATGAGAATGCACATATGACATTTAGGGAACATTGCACTGAAAAGAGAAGAGGAGGTTATTTAGTGAGGAAACCAAGAAACCTTAAAATGAGCCTATGCTGTTTGTATAACTTTGGAATTTAGTAGGTGGATTTTATGTTTGCTTTTCTCTCTTTCTTTCTTTCTGATATATCAATGAGCCCGGGTCCTCATATATTCTGATTCAACCATTCTGTGTTGCTGTGCTTTCATTGTGAGTCTTGAAGTACATTCATTTTAAGAATATAATTGACCTAGATTTGCCAGTTTTCTTGTTTCTACAGTACATTAACAATTCCCTGCTGCCTGTTACTGTTTTCTGTGAACGAGGGTGTGTGTAGAAGGGGGCAGGGCCTCATGGATCAATGTAACTTGTGGTGTATGGCTAGAGACACAATGTTTGATGTGGAATGGCTGTTACTGGAAGAAGAAAAATAAATTAGCTGAGATATTTGCCATCTCTTTTCACCTCTCCTGTTGTGTTTCCTATGCTCCAAATTAGATTCTAAGTTCTTTTAGAGAGACAGTTTGCTTGTGATCCCTTCTCAATAGGGTTGTTAGACTACCAGTTTGGCCAGATTTAATCTGGATTCTAGTGATTAAAATTTTTGGCTTTTTCTCCTCCTCCTCCTCCTCCTTTGTGGCTTGTTGCATAACTCTAAGGGGTTGTCTAAATGGCGAAAATACAGTTGTCCCTCCATATCCATGGATTTGGTATCCATGGATTTGAGTATTCATGGCTTGAAAATATTCTTAAAAAAATAATAATCCAAAAAGCAAAGCTTGGTTTTGCCATCTTATATAAGGGACACCATTTTTGCTATGCCGTTGCATATAATGGAACTTGCTTATTCATGGATTTTGGTATCCACAGGGGATACTGGAACCAAACCCCAGCGAATATGAAAGAACAACTGAATCACTTTCCCATAGGAGAGGAAGCACAAAGCTGATTGGCCAGATGAGTGCAGGGGCGTGGCTTGCTAACAGGGCAAGTGCCCAGCGCCACCATGTTGGATTTTTGCCGTAGTGAGCGAGAGCTAAGGTGAGAAAACGGGGTGTTGCTTTTTTCCTTTTTTTTTTTTCCCCCTACAAGCAAAATAATATTCTAGTGCACAATGGAAATAGAGTTTTTAAAAAAAAAAAAAAAAGTTCAGCGGTAGCCAATCAAGGTAAGTAAAAATGCGAGTACATCATTCATGGCCACCATCTTGACCAGCAGGCATGTGAAGGTTATGGGGGCAAAGAAAACCATTAAGACAAGTCACAGCTGCAGTGAAATGCCATTACTGCAGGTCACTCTGGGGTTTTTTGCCTTGGCTAGACAAGCCCTAATCTAGCCTTATGAAACTGATGCATTGGGTGGGTTATTGGGAAAGTTGGTGTTCTGGGCCATTTTAAGGAATACAGATATTTTGCCTGGAATAGGATTATGATGACTTACCATACTATGCATGTACATGGTCAATTTGCATTGTTCCTGTTTTGCTATGAATCCCCCCAACAATTCTAAAAAAATAGATTTGATGAGAGGTAGCTGTGGCCCAAAGTCACATGGTGAATTCCATGACCAAACAGAGACTTGAATATGCATCTCTCTCTTCCAAATCCAGCACTTTAAACATTATCCTTTCAATTATTTCAGCGTTTACTGTAAAAATGGTAAAAAGGATGAAATATACTACCGGGAGAAAATGCAATGATTAATATGCTGGATTTGTACAACTAGAATGCAGAATAATATGCTTATTATAATAATTTGCATAATATGCAAAGTAGCTGCCTGGATTTGAGGTGGTGGAATATGGCAACCTTATTTCTCAAGCATCATGTACAGTGGTGTTTCTCTAAAGGCAATACAGTTGTCCCTCCATATCCATGGATTTGGTATCCATGGATTTATGTATTCACAGCTTGAAAATATTCTTTAAAAAATAATAATGCAAAAAGCAAACCTTGATTTTGCCATTATAAATAAGGGACAGCATTTTGCTATGCCACTGCATATAATGGGACTTGAGTATTCATGGATTTTGGTATCCACGGGGGGTCCTGGACCAAACCCTAGCGAATATGAATGGAAACCAGCTGAGTAACCTTGGGCAAGTCATACTCTCTCAGCCTCAGAGGAAGGCAACGGTAAACCTCCTCAGAACTAATCTTGCCAAGAAAACCCTTGGGCAGGGTCACCATAAGTCAGGTCAACTTGAAGGCACATGATGACAACATTACAGTATACTGTAGTGATTATCACTATAGCTCATGACTCTGAAATTTATTAATAAATCATGCCTTCTGTAAAGAAATAACTTTTTTGTCCTCTTTGAGCCAACTTTCAGTGAATTTATTTTTTAAAAATCCCCATGCATAAGCATATTGATCTGAATTTTCAAATCTGACCAAAATGGTCACGTTTAATCAATGGGACTTACCTAGGTCAATATTCAACAATTGATTCAATAGGGTGACTAATTGGGAATGAAACCAGTGGAGAAGACTGTCCCAGAATGAGCTCTCCTTCATCAGGGACTTCTAAGCTGTTGCTGTTCCCAGCCTTCATCCATAGGGAAGGGAGAGTAAGAAATAAAGATGATGATGATGATAATGCAACAGTTGAATGACCATCTGCCAAGGATGCTATAGTATTGTATGGGGTTAGATGGCATGACCTCTGAAGTCCCTTCCAGTTCATTGATTCTGTAAAGATCTTTCCTGCTGCTTGATTACAAGTGGGTAGGGCATCAGGGATATCTCTGAGGTGCATTTCTTTCACAGGCAGCCAGTTGCCCACCCCTGCACTAGGAGAATATTTTATGTTCTCTTCTATTTTGCACAATATAGCAAGGACCCAGCCTAATAAGGACCGAAAAGAAATGGTTATTGCTATCACTGTGTTTTGGACAGGAATGTTGAAGATTTGGCCCACCAGATAGTCTAAAGTTCAACTTCCAAATGTCGCAGCCATAATGGGCAATGATAAGATATTGTGGGAATTGTAGTAAAAAAACATTAATGGGCAAAAGTTTCCCCAGCTCTAATTTAGGACAATAACTCCTAAGGGCTCTTCCCTCTTCTCTGGCAGTTTTTAAAAAAATATTTTATTTATATCCTTCCTTTCTCCCAACACAGAACCAATGCAATTTACCACAAATTAAAATACGGTAGGACTCCTGTATCTACTGGGGATTGGTTCGGGGGGGGGGGGGGGCGTGGATACTGAAAACCATGGATAATAGTGAACACCATTGAAAATATTGGGGCTTCCGGTTTCAAATGCCATAGAGTTGCCTTGGAAGACCTAGAAAATGGCTAGAGATGACACATTTTCTATGAAGACTCTGTGGTAGGTGTGCTGTTTTGTGTCCCATAGACAATTGAATTAGTGGATAATGAATCAGTGGATATAGGGGTTCTACTGTAAAATACAACTGAAATCTTACTATGCAAGTTTTTTTTTAAAAAAATAAGTAAACAATTCTGTTAAAAGCACAAACAAAGACATTTAAAACATAATCTAAAAGATTTTTTAAAAAGGGTATCACATTAACCAATGGGGGAAAACACACAACACCCTCCTGCCACATGAAGTAAGAGCCAAAGGCCTGCCTAAATAAAAAAGCCTTTGCCTGCCAGTAGAAAGGCATCAAAGAAAGAGGCTAACCAAACTTCCTGTGGGAGGGAGTTCCACAGCATCAGAGTACCATCAAGAATTCTCTCTTCTGTGTCCTCACCAAATATATATGTGGTTGAGCCAGAAGAAAGCCCTCTCCCAATGATCTTAAAACTTGGGCAGGGTCATATAGACAGATACTGTCTTTCAAATAGTCTGGACCCAAGATGTACATAGTTTTAAAGATTATAACACTTTGGATTTTCCCCAGAAACAGACTGGCAGCCAGTAAAGCTGTTTCAACATGGGGATTATATGGTCCACAGAACCAGCTGCAGTCAGCAGCCTTGCCATCAAATCTTGGAGCCACTGAAGGTTATGAGCAGGTTCCAAATGCAGCCCCACAAAGAGTACATTACAGTAATCCAAACAGGATATAATCAAAGCATGTGTCATTTATAGGCAGATTTGGCATCCCCAGAAATGGGTATGTCTGGCACACTAGTTTTAGCAGTGCAAACACACTCCTTGTCACCACCAAAACCTGAGCATCAAGTCTCAGATCTGAATCTGAATCTGCCCAAACTGCTAACCTACATCTTCAGGGAGAGTGTAACCCCATCTATAACATGCTGGATCCCTATTCCCTGATCTGTCTTTCGACTGACCAGAAGCACCCCGTCACAATTAAGTTTCAGATTGTTTGCCCTCATCCAGTCCACTACTGACAGCAGACACTGGTTTAGTACCCTTTGAACAAAGTTTATTGTGCAGGAGCCAACCTGAAATGAGAAACTGCCCAAATTTCCAAAATGAAACCTGAATCCATTCTACACGACCTGGGCCAATATAAGAGAAAGAAATCTGTATTTCAAGACCAAAAGCCAATCCACCAGGCTGCTAACTGGGATCCTACTAATTATAAGCTGGTTACTTTACCCTGTCAAGTGGCTCTAGATGCTTTTCCTTTGCAAAATGGCTTTCTTCCAAAATGGCAGGGTAAATTCAGTATTTTATCCAATTTAAATAATTTGTTGGAGCTCAGTTTAGTATCAAAACAGCTTCCTTGGAATTAGATAGAGAGGGAAGATAGAGTTGGGCATCATCCGCAAACTGGTGAAATTGAACTCCAAAAATCATGACAACCTCTCCCACCAGTTTCACTAGATATTCCAAAGCATGGGGAACAAAACTAAGGCCTGAGGGACCCCACAGGTCAATAGCCAGGGTCTCAAATAGGCATCCCACCATCTTCTGAATGTGCCCCTCCAAGAAGGATCAGAACCACTGTAACGCAGTAGACCTATCCATGCAAGGCAGCCCAGAAGGACACCTTGGCTGATAGAATCAAAAGCCACTGAAGGTCTACCAGAACCAATAGGGACACACTTCCCCTCTCTATTTGCCAGCATAGATCATCCATCTATGCAACCAAAACTGTCTCCATTGTATAGCCAGGCCTGAAGCCAGATTGAAATGGATCTAGATAATCAGTTTCATCCAGGAACCCCTGGAGCTAGGAGACCACCACATGCTCTAGAACCTTGCCCAAGAAAGGGATATTGGCAACTGCTTATCTAATGTTTCCTTTAGCCCAAGTCTTTCTTCCCCTGTGTCCTGAAATCCATTTCACATGCACATCATCTCTTCTCTTCACTATGATCTAATTAGCACATCTCCTATTAATGCAGTGCCTCAGGCTGGAGCCTTATGCTATAAAAGGAAGACATTAATTCTCTTTCCAAAAGGTTTCAAATCATAGCAGTTCAGCAGATATCAGGTCAGCTGCACTCCAAGGAGGTGAAGAGACATCATAGGCATGGCAGCTGACCTTATTTCAGAGCCAAACAGGATCATTCATATTGCAGCCTGTACTAACTGGCTGTCAGTTATAGCCACCCGAGGGTCCACATCAGAAGCCAGCAGCCTTAACAAACTCCTTTGAATGCTGGCGTAGTTGTTAATTTCCAAATGAAAGTCCTCATTATGACAGTCTCCTCCAAGGAGAGCCCAACAAGACAGGTATACTTCTTTCTATGCTTCTATGGGGCCTAATAAATGTGTTTTTTAAAGGAATATTGCAAACACAAGTATATACTTTGTAAAGATTTGCATCTTAAAACACAAACATAATCCACAGCTGGATAACACATATACACATAGGCCAAGATCCTATATAAGGGCTGTGTCATGTAAATCTCCATATGCAAACTTACACAACCCTGGTACTGTTGTGCAACTGAATCGAGGCACCAAATTTATAACTGAATACACAATCAAATGTGCATGTGCATCCATGTGCAAAATGCTTCCATGCACAAAGTACATCCACAGTTAATATGCATGTGCATTAATGTGAAATACAGAAGCATGTGCAACTCCACCTCCACAACCCTGAACAGAATGTAGCCATTCCTCATCAGACAAAAATGTCCAACCATATCCATAGGTGAATGTATGCCTGTGTAAGATGTGGGCTGTATATCTTGGCCAAGATCTTACATTACAGACACAGGTATGAATGTGTAACTACATATTGTTTCCTGACCCAGCTCCCCAAACCTACTTCAACAGCCAGCGGACACACCAAGTGAAAGAAATCAGTTCCAATGGTTATGAGCACACTGCAGGATGACATTTCCAATTCCTCCTGCCAACAATCTATGGTGTAACAAGAAGTCATGACAGAGGTTCTGCTTCTGACATTTTTCATAGTCATCCTGCTACATCCCAATTGCCAGAAGAACAGACCTCCGTTGCTCAGTGCAGCTGCTGGCTATTTGTGATTGTATCGACAGTGCCATGATTATAAACATGAATACTGAAAAGTTATGAATGTGTAAGCCTAGCTTGCACATTTGTAACTGCTCAACGGGATGCCAGTCATGGTCTCCTGGGTTCAATACACCAACAAGCCCTAAATGGCTTAGGACAGGTCTCCCCAAAGGAGCACCTACTCCCTGATGTTCTCACTAAGGACATCTTCAGAAGGTCCTATCAGGCTACTACCACCAAGAAGAATGTAATGGGTGGCTATTAGAAGAAAACCCTTCTCAGTACTGTCCTTGCACCTGTGGACTGCCCACCTGAGAGACAACTACCCGGCATCCCACTGGTAGCATTTAGTGCCATTCTAAGACCTACCTCTTCATGAGTTTTGGCTGATTTGTTTTTAGTGCAAACATTTTCCCCATAAAACTTGTTATTGTTTATTGAGCTAGTTGAAGTTTATCTGATGTTGCTCAAGTCCATTGCTAATTGTCAGGATACTGGGATACGTAGTCACAGAGAAATGTATATTGTAAAGAACTGAAGTGGTATTAAGTGCTATTGCCAGCAGGGGCCAGTAGTGAGCTAGATACATGTAGCTGGTGAGCACAACAAGATACTGTCGATAAGCCACTGTGGGAACAGAAGCACAGGAGTGATATTGTGTTCGCAGTCTGGGGGTGCTCCTTGATTCATCGCTTCAGATGACGAGTCAGGTGAATGCGACAGTCAGGAGCACCTGTTATCAGCTTCGGATGATACGCCAGCTGTGCCATTTACTGGAAGTAAAGGACCTTGAGACTGTGGTGCACGCGCTGGTAACCTCTCGTCTAGATTTCTGCAATGCGCTCTACATGGGGCTGTCCTCATGCTTGGTCCGGAAACTTCAGTTGGTACAAAATATGGCAGCCAGAGTGGTCTCGGGAACATCTCAGAGAGACCATATAACGCCAGTGTTAAGATCTCTCCACTGGCTGCCTATCAGTTTCCGGGCCCAGTATAAGGTGTTGGTTATTACCTTTAAAGCCCTAAATGGCTTGGGTCCAACTTATCTCCGGAACCGCCTCCTCCCATACAATCTTCCCCGTGCACTCCGGTCCTCTGGGAGGAATTTGCTTCAGCCACAAAAATCTAGGCTGTCTGCAACCTCCCAGAGGGCCTTTTCGGTAATCGCCCCCAAATTGTGGAATGACCTGCCGAACAAGATCCGTCAGATAACAACCCTGAGTAGCTTTAAAAAAGCACTAAAGACGGATCTCTTTTGGCAGGCCTTTACTAATTAGATCCCAGCCTCAGGGGGTCCTGGCTTCTTTTAGTCCGCTGGCCATTTATAGTATTTTATTGTATTTATTGTTTTTAATTGTTATTTTTTGATCAGTTGGTTTTAATTTATAATTGTTTAATATTTTTTTATGGGGGAGGGTGGGGTGGGGGGTGTTTGGGGATTTTATCTGTATTGTATTTTAATTTTTGTAAGCCGCCCCAATTGTTTTAACAGAGGGGCGGGGTATAAATAAATATTATTATTATTATTATTATTATTATCTCTCTGGGAATATACTGAGTAAACCATGTGTATGGGAATGAATAACTGTATAGCCCATGAGCATAATTTATTTGTATTTGTATAACCAGATGTTCCCCTCATTAAGCACTTGGATATTTGCTCTTAGACCACACAATCCTAAATATACACTGGACTGACTATGTGACGAATGTTGCTGTCCTTGAGCAAGAAGGGATCACCAGCATTGAGGCCATGATACTGAGAACACAGCAGCACTGGGCAGGGCACGTTTCTAGGATGGAGGACCATCACCTCCCAAAAATACTACTCTACGGTGAACTCGCCACAGGTCAGTGTAAGAGGGACGCTCCAAAAAAAGCGATACAAGGACTCCCTGAAACAACATCTCAGACTCGGCCAAATTGATCACCAACAATGGTCCGCCCTAGCCTCACATTGGGAGGCATGGAGACGCACTATCCACAATGCTGCAGCCTTATTTGAGAACTCACGCCGAACAAGTCTTGAACAGAAACGACAACGCAGAAAGAATCACAACCTGGAAACATCACCCAAGGAGACCTTCTGCTGTGCCTTCTGCAACTGGACTTGTTTATCTCGGATTGGCCTTTTCAGTCATCAGCGCGCTTGCAGAAAGTGTGGGATGAGTCCTTCCTGAATCTTTGTTTGCGAAGAAAAGCCAGAGAGAGACAAGACCTATTTTCTGCCTGGTCCCCTTGACATGCTCAGAGGTACCAGTGCACGACTGTAACAGGTTATGAGCCTGCAAGAATGGAGTGTCTTTCCACTAAGAAAGCTTAGCAGCAGTACCTCTGAGAGCACTCTTCTCTCGTCCAGCACCTGTGCCATGAAAGACGTATGGAAATAAAAAAAAAAATTAGCCAGGTATTTTAATCCATGAAGTTTACAGTTAAACCAAGTCTTAAGATGGAGAATGCAGGCTTGTTTTATCACTGGTCTCTCTCTAGCTTTTCTTCGCAAAAGAAGATTCAGGAAGGCCTCATCCCGCGCTTTCTGCAAGCGTGCTGATGACTAAAAAGGCCAATCCGAGATAAACAAGTCCAATTGCAGAAAGCACAGCAGAAGGTCTCCTTGGGTGATGTTTTTGGGTTGTGATTCTTTCTGCATTGTCATTTCTCTTCAAGACTTGTTCGGCATGAGTTTTCAAATAAGGCTGCAGCATTGTGGATAGTGTGTCTCCATGCCTCCCAATGTGAGGCCAGGGCGGACCATTGGTGATCAATTTGGCCGAGCCTGAAATGTTGTTTCAGGGAGTCTTTGTATCGCTTTTTTGGAGCGCCCCTCTTACGCTGACCTTTGGCGAGTTCACCGTAGAGTAGTATTTTTGGGAGGTGATGGTCCTCCATCCTAGAAACGTGCCCTGCCCAGTGCTGCTGTGTTCTCAATATCATGGCCTCAATGCTCGTGATGCCTTCTTGCTCAAGGACAGCAACATTCGTCACACAGTCAGTCCAGTGTATATTTAGGATTGTGCATAGACAGCGCTGATGAAAGCATTCGAGGAGTCATGCAGTTATCACATAACACTGTCAAATTATAAAATTATTAGAATGCCATAGAATAACAGACAGAACAGAGGCTTTATATTTATTCATATTCTTACATCTCTCTCTCTCTCTCTCTCTCACACACACACACACACACACACACCTGCATTCAGGCAGCATAGAAAGGCAGTGTACTTTTTTTCAGAACATACAGAACAACTGTATGGTGGATTCCCCCATTTCCTCTCTAATCTGTCCATTTCTCTGATTTCTTTTCTGAATTTATTTTATCCTGCTTCCTCTCATCTTTTTTTTTTCAGCCTTGTCCTTCTTTGCTTTATTGCTTCTCTCCTTACTTCCTCTAGAATCCCATTGTTCTGATGTTTAATTTGATCTGGTCTCTTTGCTGTGGCATATTTATAGGTTGTTCTCACTATAAGGATGAGCTGAAATCATGAACTGCTTTCTTATATTTCTTATATTTCTTTCTTTGAGCATGTTTTGTTCTTCTTTTCCATTCTTCACATCAAGGCCATTCATTCACAGCAGCAGGACAAGAAACTAACTAGCAGGCAAGACCTCATTACAGAGAATATTCTTTTATGTGATCCAGATTTATTTGAAAATCTTCCCCTCTGCCTTGCGGAAAGGCACACATGGGTTCTCAGAAAACCAAAGGAATCCTCCTTGAAGGATGTGCACATGTAGACTCATAGATCAATAATGAGACAAAATAGCAGCAAGCCTGTTACTCAAATATACTTAGGCTCAATCTACACTTGGTTTTCATCACAAACCTTCTTAACTTTTTACAGATACAAATAGCAGAGCCTGCACTATCCTTAGTTAAGAGTGAGGCAACCACTTCAGGTAGCAGAAGCTGATTCTCCAGGAGAGCTCATGACAGAATACTTCTGTTAATTTTGAAGGTGCCACAGAATTCTTTGTTGTTTTAGGTAAAAAATAGCACAGTTACTACTTTGGAAACTGTGTCTCATGAAGCTGCCCCAGGACAAATAATATGAGGACTGTCTATTAAATAGCAAGACTGTGTTTCTACCTTTCAGACAGATCAGGGAGAACTGATTGTAAATGCTTGAGTGGTGATCTTGAACATGTCTGAACCTGCATGACAAACATCAACACTCTCGGCCGTTCAGTTAATTGTCAGTCATCATTTAAAGCAGCTGTGTTATCTGTTGTGTGCCCGGAAAATGCTAAGTTTAAAAGTCAAGCAACATGACATTCTGCAGCAACTTGAGGTAGACCCAAACCTTTTTCAAAAAATCATCACTTGTGATGAAACCTGGATCTTCCAGTATGATCCTGAGACAAAACAACAATCAATGCACTGGAAAACACCATCATCACCAAGAATGAAAAATGCATGCCAAAGCAAGTCCACATTCAAAGCCATGCTCATTGGGGGAGGGGTGACATCAAGGGTGTAATTTTGGCAGAATGGGTTCCAGAAGGCAGAACAGTGAACCAGCATTGTTATAAGAAAGTTTTGACAAAGCTGAGAGGAAGAGCCAGGGGGGAAAGTCCAGAACTGTGGGGAAATGATGTCATTCTTCATCAAGACAATGCACTTGCTCATATAGCACTTTCTGCAAAGCAGCTGTTGGCCAATAAACTCATTACTACACTTAAACATCCTCCATATTTGCCAGATTTGGCACCATGCGACTTTTTTCTTTTCCCTAAAGTGAAATCAGTGCTTAAAGGAACACGTTTTGAGTCAATTGATGCAGTAAAGAAGAAAATGGCAGATGTGTTGAAACAGCTGACAGAAACTGATCTGCTCCATGCCTTTGACCAGTGGAAAACAAGACTGCATCAGTGTGTGAGTATGAACAGGGAGTATATTGAAGGGGACAAGCATTAGAATTGTAATACATATAAATAAAGATGGGTTATTGTATCAGTCTCATTATTTAATAGGCAAAGCTCGTATGTTCAAGAGACTTGTCTAGATGAGAGGATATAATGCTGATACCTGTGTATTATTGCAAATTTGCAGCAGCGTTCATTTGTCTCCATGGTCTTTTGGCAAAATCAATAGCACGTGAAGCTATCCACATTTGAAGTAAACATGCCTGAGAATCTATGAGGAGTATTTTCACCATCTAGACAACCCCAAGGTGAAATTCAAGCATCTGCTGATTACTTTTTAAAGCCCTTAAGCACTTGAGTCCCAGCCTACTTAAAGCACTAACTCCTGTGTGAAGGTGCTCAACTTGTAAGAGCAACTGAAGGCATGGGGAAGTGTGGTCCATAGGATCAGTCAGTGCTATGCTTCCTTAGAAGGCCCAGGACTCCGAGGCCAGGTTGCTACCCTCAGGGTCCACCATTCACTATACCATGACCAAAAGTGCAACCCCTCTTGCTACTCCCATGGAAGTTTCCAGGAGCAGAAAATAACCTTTTTTCACAAAAAAATAAGGGCCAAAAATGGTGGTGTAGTGCAACCATGTGTAACTACATGAGTGTAGATTTACACTATGCAATCATAATGTCAAATCTCAGCCCATGTACGATAGTATACCAATATTTTATTATTTATTTATTTTCATAAACTATGTCCCATTTTGCTTCCCAAAAGCAACTCTATGTCACATAATAGAACTAGATCTACAAAATATAATAAATAACCACCAGAAAATGCTGATGTCATAAAAAACAAAATGAAAACAGCACAAAGCAGCACTTCATAAACCCGAGAAACCAAAATGAGAGCAAAGAAAAGCAATTAACCTTGAAATATTTATGTATTTTTTATAAAGCTAATGCCTTCTAAAACAACCAGATTTTGGCCAGAGGCTTGAAAAGTTATGTTCTTGGACTCCAACATGAAAAAAAATCTTCTTCCAGTAGCAATATACAGTGGGGTCTTGGTATCTGCTGGGGTTTGGTTCCAGGACCCTTCATGGATACCAAAATCCATGGACGCTCAAGTCCCATTATATACAATAGTATAGTAAAATGGTGTCATTTATATAAAATGGAAAATCAAGGTTTGCTTCTTGGAATTTATTTTTAAAATATTTTCAAGCCATGGATAGTGGAATCCATGAAGACCAAATCCATGGATACAGAGGGCTGACTGACTATACCTGAAAGTGTCAGGGCTTGTTGAATTTCAGTGGGTTCCAACTACAGGAAAAGAGGTTCCACCTAAATATTAGGAAGAACTTCCTGATGGTAAGAGCTGTTCAGCAGTGGAATGTGCTGGAGTCTCATTCTTTGGACATTTTGTTGGTTATTACCTTTAAAGCTCTGCATGGCTTGGGACCAGAATACTTAAAGGATCGCCTTCTTCCGTATTGTCTGTCCCACACACTAAGGTCCTCGGGGAAGAACCTACTTCAGCAAACATTGGTGAGCCAGAGGGCCTTCTCCATTGCTGCTCCAAAACTGTGGAATGACCTGCTGGAGGAGATCTCCAACAATGTGATGCGGCAGCTAAAAAGGCCAATGCGATTTTGGGCTGTATCAATAGAAGTATAGTGTCTAGATCAAGGGAAGTTATAGTGCCACTCTATTCTGCCTTGGTCAGACCTCACTTAGAATACTGTGTCCAGTTCTGGGCACCACAATTCAAAAAGGATATTGACAAATTGGAGCGTGTCCAGAGAAGGGCAACTAAAATGGTGAAAGGTCTGGAAACGATGCCTTATGAGGAGAGACTTAGGGAGCTGGGTATGTTTAGCCTGGAAAAAAGACGGTTAAGAGGCGATATGATAGCCCTGTTTAAGTATTTGAAGGGATGTCACGCTGAGGATGGAGCAGGCTTGTTTTCTGCTGCTCCAGAGACTGGAACACGGAGCAATGGGTGCAAGCTCCAGGAACAGAGATTCCACCTCAACATGAGGAGGAACTTTTTGACAGTAAGAGCTGTTCGGCAGTGGAACACGCTCCCTCGGAGCGTGGTGGGGTCTCCTTCCTTGGAGGTCTTTAAACAGAGGCTGGATGGCCATCTGTCGGGGATGCTTTGATCGTGATTTCCTGCGTGGCAGGGGGGTTGGACTGGATGGCCCTCGTGGTCTCTTCCAACTCTGCAATTCTATGATTCTATGATTCTATGATTCTATGATCTGTCACATCTCTACTATTACAGCCTTTTAAAAGGCTCTTAAGATAGATCTCTTCCGGCAGGCCTTCCCAACTTAACTCCTCTCCCTGCACAAGGTGATCTATGTCGCTCTGTTCACCAATTATCTCCCTTTTTAAACTTTTGTATTCTTGTTTTTAAACTGTGTGTATTTAATTGTCATTTTAGTATTGGGTTGGGGGGGTTGGGAAGGGACTAATTTTGAATTTTATTGTGTTCTCATGTGTTTTTATTGTAACCCACCCGGATTCCTTGTGATTGGGTGGGCTATAAATAAATAATGTATTATTATTATTATTATTATTATTATTTAAACAGAGGCTGATTGGCCATCTGTTGGAAATACTTTGACTGAGTATTCCTGTATGGCAGGGGGTTAGACTGGATGGCCCTTGTGGTCTCTTCCAACTCTAGGATTCTATGAAAAATGGCATTCCACAGGATAGAGGCCACTATGAAAAAGGCACCTTGTGGCCACTACTTGTAGCCATTCATTGGCCCTCAGTCATCAAAGGAAAGTAGAGCAAGGTCTCAAATGATGAATGAGCAGGAAGAAGCATGAGGGAGTACTATATCAAGGATAACTGTTGTTCTCATGACCTGTATGAGAGTTTCCCAGAAACCTTTAGGAGTTTCACTGGTCCAAAGTTTGATCCAAAAGCATTCTTTCCTTTTTTGCTTAAAGAAATTGGCTCAGGTCAGGGACATTCAATCTGTTCTAAAATTTGAGGGTACCTGAGTGCATTGCTCACAAATGTTTATGCCACAAGAGAACTAGCATGTTTGTCTCAGCAACTTCATTGTCCATCATTTGCTTCCCTCCCCGCCACCACCAGTTTGTTTCTTGTGTATTTTCTTTGGTGGGGGGAAAGGGGGCTTGGCACTGGGACAAAGCCTCAACAAGCTTCCTTTGTTTCAGAGCAATATGAGCTAAATAAGACACCCAAGATGTATGGTATAGCATAGTGTGTTGGTCTTTTATTTTTCTTTCAACTTCTCTTCTAAACATTATTTAAAAGCATGGTTTTTAAATTAAAATAGGAACAGATCCTACCCTACATCAACAACATGTGAAAACAGCATTTTTCCTCCTCAAGGAAAAGATCTTTCTCTCCACTAGACTCAAATAATTATAACTGCACAATTCATTTCGAAAGATTAATCTGAGCTGTAATGAGCTTTCATCCGCAAGCTGAAAAGTGGTAAAAATAATGACATTTTAAAAATGCCTGGGGGCAAACACCCACATTCTTTTAGGGGAGTTGTAATTTTCAGAAAGCTATATCAATGTGGGTTGTTGTTGTTTTATGCCAAATGACTGAGTTATTTCATACTTGGAAAATGATGATAAGAAACTGTGATTTTGAAGTTAAATTCTGCCCAAAGTCTGACAGCAACAGAGCTATAGGCAATCATAGAGGCATAGATAGTCAATGTTTCTCCCCTCTGTTTTTGCTCTATCTTTGGCATTTCCCCCCCTTTCATTTCTTTCCTAATTGAGAAAGCCCAATGATCAACCCAGGATGAAACCATGTTACCTACAATTCATTTGCCTAACCTACATGCCCTGCAACATTTCACAGAAGCAACATCAGAGTGCGGTCAAGATGACAAAAGTTACCGATAAGGAAAAATACACAAGCCTGGAGAGGCTGCTACAGTTTGCTTTTGCCTGTGCCTACTGGGAGGGACAAGATTCTGCCCCTCTTTTCCCCCATGCTGAGTTAATTGAGCGCAAACTACTTTAGTACTTTGAATTTAGTTTGCAACAACTGAGGACAAAGAGGGAAAGTGGGTGGAAGAGAGAGAAACCGGGGCATATTGAAAGCAGTTGAAAAAGTGGGATGACAGAGGATTAATGAGAACTGTTGGAGGGTATGAACCTATTTTCAGCACTTCCTTCACTGTTGCTACTTTAACTTCAGGACCTTGTGAACTGGAGGTGGTGCTGGTATATTTTACATGAACAATTGTCTCAAAAATGGGTGACCTAAACTTGCAAGCCAAACATATTAAGCCAGGTTTAGGTTAGAAAGACAAAAAAAAAACCTGGGTAGAAAAGAAGACTTACAGGACTGTGTGAAATACAGAGTAGCACATAATGGAGAGGAACACCTGGAGCTCAGACAAGGGACAAGAATTGTTTGTCCTTTTAGCTAGTCAAACATATCAAGAATCAATGGTGGAGTTCAGGACACCCAATGTGTAATCCCTAGCCAGGGATATAGGCAGGTAGCATGGCTTATCATAGTACGTATATACTGATGTCAGATCAAATAGTTCTTGATAAAAGCAAAGAAAACCATTTTACTGGGAAACTTTATTAGCTGGACTTACTTTTAGTGCCAAGAATGTGAGGGGGGAAATTTAGTGCAGCCTTTCTCAAATTTGGAGCACAGATTTTGTTGGACTACAAGCACCATCATCCTTGTCCATTGGCCATCCTGTCTGGGGATGGTATATGGTTGTCAAGAATACTTGCAGTTCTTTGTATCCTTGATGAGAACATATGCCTTTCCATCAACTGTCATGATTTTTCCCCCACCTTTTAGGACATTTTTTGTGAAAATATTTATTGATGATGATGACGATGATCATGATGATGATACCTTTCTCCCAAAACTGAGACTCAAAGTGGCTTACAATTTTAAAAAAACAATACAGTTAAAAACATACAAAAATGTGAGCATTAAAATGGGATTAAACTATCAGAATGATTTAAAATTACACTTTAAAAAAGATAAAATACTATTTAAAAGATAAAACCTCTTTAAAACAATTCAGGCTAAAACAGTACAGCACCCTCAGCCCAATCTTTAAAAATTCTCTATTTGAAAAGCCTGCTGGAATAAAAAGGTCTTTACCAATAGACAGAAGGACAGCAGGGAGGGGACCATTCTGGCCTTCCTGGAAAGAGAGTTCCAGAGTCTAGGTGCAGCCACTGAGAAGCCCCTCTCTCACATCCCCATCAACCATGTTTAAAAACTTTAAAACATTATTTTTAAGCAAAAAAGTTTATGTACAGAAAACAGTATATTTTGCACAAAAAGTCGTGTTTTATGTAAAACGTTATGTTTTGGCATTTATCTTTGCAAATGCATTTTTCACAAACATGCAAATCCCAAAATGTGAAAATGGTGCAATGGTCTCATAATGTCATCCAGGGCTTGTCTACACTATTAAAAACCCCAAATTCCCCTGCGAATTTCCCCAGATCTGTGGCAAGCAGGCCACATGTGGCATGGCCTTTTCTCCAAAGCTGTGGCAATCAGGCCACATGTCGCATGGCCCAAATTCAGGACATTCTGGGGTATTTTGCTTAGATGTGGAGTGTGTGGGATTCAGCATTTTCTCAGCATGTTTGTCCACCAATGCAACTGATGCCACTGCAACTGCCACCATCAGCATCACTGCTGGCACTGTGATAACTTTTAAAGCTCAGGAGGCAGTTTCCTGCCAAAGGGAGAAGATTTCTCCCTTCCCTTGGCTTGGCAGTGCTTTCTCTACCTGCTCTCCCACTCTCCCATCACTTCCTTCAAGTGCTTCTATTGCTTTCTTCAAACACCTCTTCCTGCGATGTGCGAGTGGGAGAGAAAGCAGAGGCAGCACTGCCAAGCCAGGGGATGGGAGAAAGCCTCTCCTTTTGGCCAGGAACTGCCTCCTGAGCTTTAAATTATGGTCAAGGTGGCAGTGGCAGCAGGAGCAGCCAATGAACCACTGCAGGGCCAATGAAGACAAGATACCTCACGTCCCTGCAGAGAATAATAACATGCAGGACTTTGGGGGGAATGCAGGGACTTGAGGACAGAACTCCATTTGGAGTTTTTGCCTCACATGTAGACAAGTCCCCAGTAGGGAGAAGATTTTGGAAATTATTTGTTCTGGCTTCCAAAAATAAAATAAGTAAGGGTTCGCATCCCTAGTAAGATGGAAAGTGCGAGGACTCAAAGTTGAAAAGGGCTTCAGAATGCGGCCAAAGTCAATTTAGTATTAAATTCGTTCCTGCAATGACTGGATGGATACCTTTGGGCCAATACAAGCAGAAGTGCTGCTTAATCTACTGTTCATCTCCCTCCCTCTTTAATCTGCAGCATCTGGTATTTGTAGGTGCCTCAGTACATTGATAGTGCAATCATCTATGAATACCTCTTAGCCCATCCTGGATCATAGCCATTAGATACCATCATGACATTTTCTAATGAGGATCGTTAACAGAAATGACCATTTTCTTCATTTTTAGCAGATGTTAATCTAGTCCCATAATATCTTCTGCAAGTACAACAGCACAGTCTGATGGTATCTTTCTCAGCTCTGCCCTACTATTTAAGACCATTTAAAAATGGCCTCCAATCCACCTGAACATTGCCCACCCCAGATTTATATGCAAATATTCAGTGCATCCATAGTTCTGCTACTGAGCAATACTGCATCTCCCCACCCCCAGCTTTGTTTACTTTAAACCCTACTTCTGCAAAGACCTGTATAATTATATTTTTTTGAGAATAGGAGAGAAAGCTGGCAAGCAATTCATCCTCCTTTCCTTTGTTTTCTTGAGGGTCACAGTTTTGCAAACAGTGACATGCTCTGGCCATGAAAAATAGAAACTCTAGCCATAAATTGTCTGCCCAAGAGGACAGAATACATTAACTACAGCTCCAAGACAGGACAGCAATGGCTTCCTAGCATAAAAGCACTCTGGGGGATGCTCAGGTAAAACTAGATGTTCTTGCTCTATTTTTGAATGATTTCAGAATATATTTACTTTTTGCAAACGTTCCCATTTTCCTGTTTGAATGGCTGGAATAATTATTTAGTAAAACTCAATGCCAAGAGACAGGAGATGTCAAAGACATCAAACACTGAATAACAGAAGTGCCTACCCATATATAATGTTAAAGATAACATAAAGCCCTGCCATTCCTGCAACTGAAGCCTCCACAAGTTCCAGAATTTTAGTGTTTTCAAATAGCATTTTGTACCCAGGTTGGTTTATAACCTGTTCTGCTATTGCTGATTTTTCTGGCTGGCCCAGTCTGTAGTGTCTAACAACTATCAGGTCAAGAATGCATAGGGAAGCTATTGAAATCCACAAACACCTGGACAACTTCAACAGGAAAGAGGAAACCCTAAAAGTAAACAAAGTTTGGCTACCAGTCCTGAAAAACACCAAAATAAAAACTCAACACATGCAAATGAACTTCCCACAGGGACAGGGGTCTTCCCAGCAGACAATGGACCATGAGCTAAATAGACACTAATCCCCCTCGCATATCCTCCCACCCTAAGAACTGGACATCCTACAACTGAATACACAAATTTACATGCTAATCCTCTTCAACAGGGACTCACAGTATATAAACCTCACACACCCCTACTCAACCATTCTCTGAAGATGCCAGCCACATATGCAGGTGAAACATCAGGAACAAACTCTTCTAGAACATGGCCTCACAGCCCGGAAAAAAAACCCACAAAATGGATGCCAGCTGTGAAAGCCTTCAGTTTCATAAAATACTTGGAGATGATTCACTGCCTCACATACACTAGTGGACTAGATGGGGAAACTCCATGGACCAGATTAGTCCTGTGGTCTGTAAATTCCCCACCCCTGTTCTACAGGAAGGGAAAATGCAAAGCATGGCCAACAGAGGGAGAGAACAGCACAGCAATTTAGTAAACAAAATCATTAATTGCAGGCTCTGGTGTCATTTACATTTTTCCTCCCACAGCCAGTCTGGGTCATAGGATGATTTTGCTGATATTTCTTCCAGGTTAATCCAATTAGAAGAGATTCCTGAAGACTCCAGAGAAGTGAACTGCATGCCAGTCATTAAGGTGTTTAACACAAACAATGCTATTAGAGGTAATTTGATTTGACAGATGAAATGAAGTACTCCTCAGACTTTGTTCTATGAACTAATAAGGACCCGATAGAATAATCCTTTTACAAAATGTGGTGACAATTAAGCAGAGAATTCTTGAGTGTTGTGCCTCTTACTTTGCTCAGACAGGCAGAGCTTGCAACAACTCACAAGGACACAGCTTGAAATATCATAAATAGTTGTGGGATTTTGGTGTCATTTCTTTATGTTTGGTGTCCTCTTGTTCTACAATGTACAGTCTACACCAAGTACAGTACTGCCCCATTTTTGAGAGTTCAAAATTAAAATACTCATCAGTCCAAACTGGGAGTCCAGAACCACTCAGTCAACACCCCTTTTGATGTTCTGCCTACACCATCACCTGATTGGTTCGTCTCCCCTTTGGAGAAGACCTAAACCAGTATATCTCATTGCTACCTTCAGCTAACCAGGGAAGGTATGATAAATGTAGACTGGATTTTTTTAACAACAACAACAACAAACCTTGAGATCCTCAGGCTAGTTGTCTTTATTGTAATTTCAGGATATAGTGATTTTAGTCCAAGTTGTACATGTACATGGTTTTTAAGATGTATTTAACTTGTTTGATATTGTCATATTGTTTTAAGCTATCTTTGGATTATTTAAATAATTTTTCAATGTCTTAACATGAATTTTGAATTGTTTAAATTGTTTTTATTGCATGCTGCCCTGAGATCTTTTGATATAGGACAGAACATAAATAGTTAAATAAATAAATAAATAAACATCAGAGCTTGGAAATGTTACTTTTTGAACTACAACTTCCAGAATCCACCAGCTATCATGACCAGTTATGGATGTTGTAATCCAAAGACTAATATTTCTAAGGTATGGATAGATATAAAGCTGAGCCACGGCATCACACAGCAAGAAAACAGTGTATGAAGCTGGGTATGAAATCCCACTATACAAAATATGTTTAGCTATGCCAAGCAACAATGATCAAGGCCATTGTATCGTTCCAGCACTGTGGTGCAATTATGCACCGGGGAGACAGGGAGTGTCACCCATTTACCTAGTTACTGTGAGAACATTCCCATCTTCTGGTACTGTGCTTTGCAGCACAGCATGGTAAGATAGTTGGAATGCCCTTGATGCCTATACAACATGGAGAATCTCCCTGTAATTTCAGAGGGAGGAAGACCATGTTAACTACCCTGATAGTCTCCATCTTGGAATATCAAATAATTGGCTATATCAATAATTGGGCTTAATGTGGCCTTTCACGTAATTAGCAGGTAAACCAGGACCCCCTGATACCAAGGTTAGACTCATGTATAACCAAGGGAGGGTCCTTTGGAAATTCCCCAAAACCTAATACTCAGATCAGAGCTTAACACTGGGAGGTGAGTTATTCACTAATCCACTCAAGGATAGCAGAGTCCTTGATTCTTGCAAAACAGGTCCTTCGTGCTGGGATAAAGGCAGGATAAAAATGGAGTACAATAAAAATGCTGAAAAGTTGAGACATCGGTAGGAGGTTATCCAGAGCCATTCCTTCCTCAGATTTGAAAAGACCAGCTCAAGATTCAATCAGGCCTCCTCTGGGCCAGGCCACACTGCCAATTTGCAACAGTAGAGGCTCTTTCACACTGTACAATTATAGTGTTATGATTCCAGTTTAACTGCCTTAGTTTCATCCTATGGAATCCTGGGATTTGCAGTTTAGGGAGGGGTATGTAGAATGTTCAGCCAGAGAGCTCTAGTGCCTCTCCAAACTTCAAACCTCAGGATTCTAGAGGATGCAGCCATGACAGTTAAAGTGGATTCATAGTGCTTTAATTGTGGCATGTGAAAGGGCATCAGGAAGCCAACATTTCAATAGTGGAGCTTGCACACTATTGAAGGTAAGAGCTTTTGGAAGTGTTCTGGGTCCTCATTACTTTAATTTACATTTAGCCTGGAGAAGAGGGGTTAAGAGGGGCCATGATAGGCATGTTTAAATATTTGAAGGGATGGCATATTGAGGATGGAGCAAGCTTCTTTTCTGCTGCTCCAGAGACTAGGACACAGAGCAGTGGGTTCAAACTACAGGAAAAGAGATTCCCCCTAAACATTAGGAAGAACTTCCTGGCCGTAAGAGCTGTTTGGCAGTGGAATGTGCTGCCTCAGAGTGCAATGGAGTCTTCTTCTTTGGAAGTTTTTAAACAGAGGCTGGATGGCCATCTGTCGGGAATGCTTTGACTGTATCTTCTTGCATGGCAGTGGGTTGGACTAGATGGCCCTTGTGGTCTCTTCCAACCTTAGGATTCTATGAAAAATGGCATTCCACAGGATAGAGGCCACTACCAAAAAGACACCTAGAGGCTACTCCTTGTGGTCATTCATTGGTCCTCAGTTATCAAAAGAACTTATGCTAATTTGGCCTTAGTGATGTCCCTTCAAAGGGTGCCTTATCTGGTCCAGTGGGGTGGCAGTTTTGCTTCCCCACCCCAGTTCTGAATTAATGAGAGCCCCTAATTGATAACAAATAAAAATTGCATGTCACCGTAATAGCATGGTGTTGTGTCTCTTGACAGGAAGTGACTTAACTAGATCATTGGCCACTGGCAAGGACCTAGGAAACTCTAGCTGTCAAGGATGAAAACTTTCCTGGGTTTGATGCCTGATATTTCGTGACATCGTGGATCTCAACCATGGGCAGAGAGCCCAGGAGATTCAGATCTTCCTTACCTGAAGCCAATGGCTTCACCCACTGTTTTTGTTTTCTTTCAAGCCTAGCATTCCAGAGAGAGGGAGTCACATTATGGTAATTTTTTGACATTTCATGTCTCTGCATTTCTTTGTATAAATGACTTAACTAGGCCATGAAAAGTATAGCCGACAGCAATTTAGGACCTGTGTAGATGAGACAGTTACAGTCAACTAAAACAATTTATATCTCCTCAATTCCATTTCCACAGCAGCATGGGAAAAGCAGGGGAGAGTGAAGATGACTTCCCAGAAAGCTGTGTAAGTCGAGATCCAATATGTATCACAAATTATAAATATGCGAACGCTAGAGGTTATTTGCAGCTTTAAATCTGTTTACAGCTCTGCAACTGGACAAATCCCTTGGCATTCATTATTGAACAATCTGGCTCATAATGTATTTCAGTGCTACCATAACGTCCTACTAGAGGTTGAAAACATCACCTGCTTAGACTACAGTTCCCAGAAGCCCCCAGCCAGCATTTCTGGGAGATTCAGGGAGTTGTAGTCCAAAAAAACATACTTTTTCCAAGTTCTGCCTCCAGTCTTGCAAAGTTGAAAACTGGTATACATATAAGACAATTCTGCTGCAGTCCTAGGCCTAAATTCAATTCCTAATTGCAGTTAGAGTAGACCTGTCAAATCAACTGGTGAATGGTATAGCAATACTTATGAAAATCCCATTGATTCAATGAGTTTATTCTAGTGGAAAATTAATAATAATAATAATAATAATAATAATATCATCCCGCTTTTCTCCCAAAATTGGGACTCATGGAGGGTCACGATTTAAAAAGAGTAATACCACTAAAATGTACAAAAAGTGAACATTAAACATTAAACATGTTCACTTAACATTAAACTATTCACAGTATTTAAGCAACTCAAAAAGGATACAATGCAATTTCAAAGATAAGCTATTAAAAACGGTTCAGTTTAAAACAATTCAGCACAATTTAGCCTGCTCTTTAAAAAAAATCCGTTTTAAAAGCCTGTCAGAATATAAATGGTTTCTGCCTGTGGACAGGACAGCAAAAAAGGGGGCCATCCCCCTCAGAAGGGGGTTTTAGAGCCTAGGGGCAGCCACCAAAAAGGCCATGCCTCATCCCCACCAGTTGTACATGTGATGATGGTGGTGGGACTGAAAAGAAGGGCCTCTCCAGAGGATCTCAGGGCCTCAGCAGGCACATACAGGGAGATATGGTCTGCCAGATAGCCTGGAACTGAGCCAGACCTGAGGCTCTATAGGTCATAAATAGTACTTTGAACTGTGTCTGGAAACCGGAAATTGTGGCAACCGGTGTAACTATTGTAAAGGAAGAGGGGGAGTAGCAAGTGGAGCATTATACACACTTATCGGGGAATAAATCTCATTGAATTTACTAAGGGTTCCTTCTCAGTTAGAAATATATATATATATATATATATATATATATATATGCATTTGAATTCTAATTCTCTCACATACACAAAAATGTACTATCATTGAACTGGAGAGTTCAAAGTCATCTCCAAAGGTCATTTAGTCTAGCCCCCTGCCAATGCAGGAAACCCACACCTATAGTATCCTTAGAAGATAGCATTCCAGATTCTACTTAAAAACCTACAACGACAGAGAGTCCACCACCTTCCAAGGTAGTCCATTCTACCATCAGGAAGTTCTTCACTATTTACAATGAACTCTAAGGTAGATGTGGGGACTGTATAGTCCTCCAGATGTTGTTGAATTGCAGTTCCCAGAAGCCCTAGCCAGTGGTGGGGAGTTCTGGGGTTTGTAGTCCAACAGCATATGCTGGGGGGGGGGGTTTGCATGATTCCTACCGTTGCTCTAAGTCCTCAGTCCAGTCCCAACTGGAATAAAATGACTGAATCAATTGCTGAATGTTTAATTAAGATTTGTGTAAAACTCACTGACTGAATGGGTCTACTGTAGTTGGGACAAGCAATCAGATTTAGGCCTGCTTTGTGAACAAGTTACAAAGCAGTATTTCAAAACAGCTCTCAACTTGCCATTGTGAAAACTGAACTTTTTTTCCCCCATTCCTTTTTCTTCTTTACGCATCCACGGATTTGGTATCCATGGATTTAAGTATTCACGGTTTGAAAATATTCTTTAAAAAATAATAATCCAAAAAGCAAACCTTGATTTTGCCATCTTATGTAAGGGACACCATTTTCTATGCCATTGCATATAATGGGACCTGAGTATACACGAATTTTGGTTATCTACGGGAGGTCCCGGAACCAAACCCCAGCGAATATGAAAGGACAACTATACAGCATGTAGCACCTGGTATTCATTGGCGGTCTCCCATCCAAGTACCAACCAGAGATGACCCTAGCTTCTAAGATCAGGTGGGATCTGGTGCCTTTAGAATATTTAGGCCCCATATCTTCCAACATTTCACAGATGAAAACTGGACACATGTAACCAAGCAACATCAGAGTGTGGTCAAGATGGCAAAAGTTATTAATGAAGAAGAACAGATAATATAGGAGAGGCTGCAGCAGTTTGCCTTGGCCTGAGCCTACTGGGAAGGGCAAGATTACACCTTCTCCTCTCCCCACTGAGTTAAATAAGTTCAAATACTTTTGCACTTTGAACTCAGTTTGCAGCAATTCAAGTAAGCTAAGAACAAAGGAGAAAGGAGGAGAGGGAAACAGACATTTCAAAAGCAGCTGAAAAACTGGGGCAACAGAGGATTAATTGGGTCTGCCTTTGCCAAATCAGGACAGCTGGAGGGTATGCAAAGACAGTCAATCTTAGAGAAACTTTACATATTTTGCTTAGATTTCATATTTGAGTGAAAAACTCAGGATTCTACAGATGCCAATGAAATGGCCCATGGTTTTCACTGGAAGCAAAAAATCGCTTTTCTTTGCTGACGCAGAAACTTGCCCTGGCATTATTATATTTTTTATGACTGCTTGTTAAGTGTTGCTTGCAAAGTGGTTTGACGTCAGAAGACCTTGCAATGCGTCAGCAGGAGAATTACAGAGCTGGAAACTCAGGGCATGGCAGAGACAAAGTCAGCATAAGGAAATCCCACAATGAGAATCTGCTGTCAGTAAATAATTTGTCTTTCAGAACATTTCATCAATATCATTCTCAAAAAGAAACAGATCATATTTTTTTTTTTACTGACAGGAGCTATACTTATTCTAGGCTTTCCCCCTATCAATTTAAACAGTATTTGTCAGTGATTGAAAATAAAAAAACACCAAAAACCTCCAAAACAGTTGGAAAATGTGTAGAAAATCTCCAGCACTGCCAATATGCAAGTGGGATGAGGGAGAAAGGAAACCAGGACATGATATTAAATAACTGTAAATTAGTTAGTTAACTTACCTACTTCAGCAGCCTTACATCCCCATCAGAATGACTCAGAATGTCTTGACGGCTTAAGTATAGTAGCACCCCCGCATCCATGGGGCATTTGTTCCGGGGGTGCCCGCGGATGGCGAATTCCACAGATAATAGTGAACACCATCCCGGGGGCCATCCAGGGGAAAGGCGGGTGAGTTCCCCCTTTGCCTCCACCATGGCCCCACCATGGTGGCAATTGCAGGGGGAAAGGGATGAAGCCAGTTCGCTCCTTCACCCCCTTCACCCTTCACCCATGGCTGCGCCGCTGTGGCGATCATGGGGCAAAGGGGGAAGGGAATGAGGCCAGTTCGCTCCTCCCCCCTCCCTTCACACCTGCAATTACCACCGTAGTGACAGGAGCCCTCCCAGAGGAAGGGAAAGGGGCGGTAAGATCCCTCCTCCCCATCCCTTCCCACCCCCCACCAGCCATGGGTAATTGAATCTTCAGTTGGTGAATCAGCAGATACGGGAGTGCTACTGTATTAGAGAGTAGAACTGTATGTCACAGCTATGGTGACACATGCCTTGATTACATCCCATTTGGATTACTCTACATGGGGCTGCCTTTGGACACTGTTTGGAAACTTCAGCAGGTTCAAAGATCTGCAGTAAGGCTGCTGACTGGGGCTGGTTACAAGGAACACATAACTCCCCTGTTGAAACAGCTTCGCTGGCTACTGGTTCATTTCCAGGCAGAATTCAAAGTTCTAGTTATGACCTTTAAAACCCTAAACAGCTTGGGTCCAGACTAAGGCCACATCCACACGACACAAATAATCCATTTTGAAACTGGATTCTTCACCATGGCTCCTTCCTGTGGAATCCTGGGATTTGTAGATTGACAAGGTCTTTTGACTTCTCTGCCCAAGAATGCGGGCACTTCACCCAACTACACATCCCAGGAGTCCATGGGAAGGAGTTGTGGCAAAGAATCCAATTTCAAACTGGATTCTTTGTGTTGTGTGGATTTGAAACTGGATTATTTGCCACGGCTCCTTCCTATGGAGTCCTGGGATCTATAGTTTGGTGAGCCACCAGCACTCTTTCGCAGAAAGGGCTAAAGACCTTGTAAAACTACAAATTCCAGGATTCCATGGGAAGGAGCCATGGCACAGAATCCAATTTCAGACTGGATTCTTTGTGTCGTGTGGATTTGGCCTAAAAGACCATATCTCCCTAAATGAGCTGATTTGAATGTTAAAATCTTTGAGGGAGATTTATTGTCAGTCCCACCACCATCACAGGTACATCTTGTAAGGTCATGAGATAGAGCTTTCTCTGTGGCTGCTCACAAGCTGTGAAACTCCCTTCCATGTTGGAAACCCCTCTGCTTTCTTTCTGCCAATGGGCAACAGTCTTTTTATTTATGCAGGCCTTTGGTGCTTAAATTATGTGGCGGGGGGGGGATTGAATGCAGTGTGCTGTGCTTTTGTCTTTTTTTTCTTTTAATTATGTTTGAAATGTGTCTTAAACTGTTTTCACTACATCTTATTTAAGAGAATTGTTTGCTCATTTGTTTTCTCCTTTGTAAACTAAGGCCCTGTCCACACAATAAAAAAATACGTACGGCATTCAGAAGATCAATCATCCGTACACACGGCCATTCAGATGCATATGTGTCATTCGGAAGGGGGCTAACGAATCCCCCATAAACTCCGTGGATTCAGCGTTCAGGAGGATTAGCGAATCTCAACCTAAAATCCATACAGCCGTTTGTATTGTCAATGGTCTGTACATCCCGTTCGCACACATACCAACAGGCAGTGTAATCTGATTGGCTGGCCGAGCACAGGGGGCAGGGCTATCAAAGAGGGGAATTGGGAGTGGCCACCATGTTGGATTCCCAGCTAAGCAAGAGTCCGGTAAGTCCATGATTTTTATATTTATTCCTTTTTATTTTATATTGTAAATATGGAAAACCAACTGTCCACATAACAGATACCTTTTTAAATACTAATTTTTAAAAAGCGGCAGGAAATTTAAAACTGCCACTTGGATCACTCGCTCCAGCCAGCTGGGCAAGGGTGGTCATACAGATTTTAGGGGGGGTAAAAACTCGAACAGCTGCCTTTTCTGATTTTTTTTACCCCCCAAATGGATTTTTTTAATTGTGTAGACAGGGGCCTAAAGTCTTCACTGGACTTTGTTTAAAGTTTTTTAATCCCTTGCCAGGGGGGAAAGGCAAGATATAAATCAAATTAATTAATTAATCATGCCAGACATCTGGGTGTTGCTGAAAATGGCATTCCCTGCATTCAGGTTTTGAGGAGAACTTTGTAAAGATTATGTCTTCTTCTTTTGGTCAGGAAAGATCAGTAAAACATGATCACTTAAAAGTACTGCTAGTTGTCAAGAGGGTTGGAAGCAACAAAGCTGCCAGGGAGTGCCTGAAAGATGTATGGTCAACTGTTTTAAGACACCAGGTGCCTAATCAGGTCAAGGACTGACCCTGGTAGCTTCTGCCTGCAAATAATGTACCCTGCAATGCTGTTACTATGGCCCTTCTTCCCATACTTAACAACCACTTGGAATGATACAGTCTCTTTTTGTCTCATCGTCATAGAATCATAGAATTGTAGAGTTGGAAGAGACCACGAGGGCCATCCAGTCCATGACAGTGGGCCTTCAGCATCTCCAACCTAATGCAGGGAAGCAGGACTCCCCACTGCATCAACCCCTGGCTCCTCTGACTCAGAGAGACCACCAACTTCAGGGGCTGCTGATTCTTGGCAATCTGGCTCCTCCTCTTTGTCTGAATCTTCCAGCCCCAGAGGGTGAGGTATGAGAAGTAGTAAAGTGCAGAGCTGACAGACAGTGAGGGACAGGATATGTGTGATAAGAATGCTGGGGTCGTCTGTTTCTTTTTAAATTAAGGTGGAAATTGTGCAACCCTCCAGATGTTGCCGGGCTACAACTCACATTGTAGCAGAGCCATTGATAAAGAATTCTGGGTGTTGCAACCTGACAACGTCTGGAGGACTATATACTTGCTCTACACTACCACTAGAAGGAGGCTGTCGGGAAGCCAACGCAAATAGCTGATAAGACAGCCCGGCTCAGCAACAACTCAGTTGAAAAGCACAGTACCTGGTGTTGTCAGTAGCAGTCCTATAAGGTCAGAAGTACACAGAGAGAGAGAGCGAAGAACAAAGAGGCAGTCCAAGGTCAAAAGGATTCCGCAGGTGGGTCAACGAAGACAGTCCAAGGTCAAGATATCCGAAGTCTTAAGATAGCAAGGTTCCAAGAGGCAGGAGAGTCAAAGGCAGAGGCTTCCTCCAGGAAACGCAGACTGCCTGAAACCAGGAACTCAGTGTCTCCCAGCTGCTTATATTGGCCCAGCTCCCACTCCCAGCTGCGGGGTGATTGATGAGCTTCTGTCTCTTAATCTCTGGGAACGACGAAGCCACACCCTCTCTGCTCTCCTTTGGCTAAAGGTAGGTACCTGCTCTTCTACCTCTTGCTCTTGCTCCACTATGTCTCCCAGGCTTGGATCCTGTGCTGGGGGAGGGGAGGGCTAGGCTACTGAGCCCTGGGTTCTTCAGGGCTAGACTCAGACTCAGCCAGCTCTTCTGCTACTGGCTCAGCCTCCTCGCCTTCTGAGTCCTCAGAGTCCTGGCTGACCATGACAGAGGCGGAGGAGAAGGAGGAGGATGGTGGCAAAGGGTCTTCAGCATCTCCAGCCTAATGCAGGGGAGCAGGACTCCCCACTGTGTGAGAGGAATGTGAGATCAAAAGGAATACAATATTTAGGGGAAAGCAAGTAGCAAGCCCAGTCACCATTTTAGAAGTTTTCAGAATTTTTAGGTCTATGAAAAAGACCTGACCAGTTCCTATCATAAAATAATAAAGAGTTGGAAGAGACCATGAGGGTCATCCAGGCCAACCCACTGTCATGCAGGAACACACAATCAAACCACTCAAGACAGGTGGCCATCCAGGCTCTGTTTAAAAACCTCCAAAGGAGGAGACTCCACATAGAATGACAGAATTGTAGAGTTGGAAGAGAACACAAGGGCCATCCAGTCCAACCGTGCCATGCAGGAAATCATGATCAAAGCATCCCTGACAGATAGCCATCCAGCCTCTGTTTAAAGACCTCCAAGGAAGGAGACCCCACCACACACCAAGGGAGTGTGTTCCACTGCAGAACAGCGATTACCACACTCAGAGGAAGTATGTTCCACTGTCAAATTGCTCTTAGGACTTTATCAGTCAAGACTTTAAAATTGTTCTTTTGCTGGCATATTCAAAAATGTTTCTATGCTGGCAAAAGAACCCCCCCCCCCAGACCTACCTTTACTTTCATCAGTTGGCAGCCCTTCAGTGTGAACAGAGCACAAAAGGAGCTCGGTTCACTTCTGGGACTGAGATCTCACCAATTCTCACAAGAAGACGTGAGTGTGGTAAATTCAAAAAATAAACAAAAAGAAGGACACAAAATGTAAACACAAGCATAGACACACACTTTGCAACTGAAAAGTGAACTGGGGAGGGTCATAAAAAGAGAGTACAGTACCTGGCTGTCACAATCTCACCTGGAAGTATTCTACCCATTTACACTGTATTCACATGAGCACAACGGCATGAAGTTTCAAATGCCAGCAATGCTGGCAAAAAAAAACCAACACACACACACACAAGGGGAGATCTATTGACAACTTGGTCTGTCAACAGAAAAGTACACCTTATTGGCAAGACATTAATATGAAAGGGTGATGCCATTCATATACACAAATTTACATATCCTCTCCAACAGGGACTCACAGTATACAAACCCACACACCCCTGCCCAACCATTCCCTGAAGATGCCAGCCACAGATGCAGGCGAAGCATCAGGAGTAAACTCTTCCAGAACATGGCCTCACAGCCCGGGAAAAAAACACAAAAAACCCTAGGAATTTTAATTGCCTACTCAGGATTGGTATAATTAGCAAAATGGCCAATAAAACCTCTCTGAGCATATTTCCTCAGAGTATAGTCATAGGAAGCTATCTTTTGCTGAACCAGGTCTCTGGCCCACCAAGCCCTCTACTGTTTCCCTTGACTGGCAAGGTTACAAAATTGTAGTGTGGGGAGCCAGCAGGTATAGTGGTAAAAGCAGAGTTGAGCAAATAAAGATGATCTGGGAGCCTATCCCATACCATTTACATCACAACCATGGACCTCTTTGGACCACATCCACCCCAGGTCCAAACAAAGGGTACTCAGGAAGAGTTAACAACCATTAATGATTGATACTTTTAGAATTTAATAGAAAACATGCAAGTTTTTTTGTTGGAAGAGAGCAAGAGAGGAAACTTCTGTTTCACAAGCAATAAGGTCTCTTGTTATCACTGACTGTACTAGTGGTTGACTCACCTCCAGGTGTTGAGCCTTAATCAAAGCATTTGTTTTGGGGAATTTTCACAGGCTCCTCCCTTGGTCTTGCATGAATCCCACCTCAGTGTTAGGGGGCCCCCTGTTTACCTGTAACCACATGGATGATCACCTTAGCCAAATTATGAAATATAACCAATTATTTGATATTCCAGGATGGGGGATGTCAGGGTAGATAACACTGTGCTGAACAGCACAGGAAAGGGGATGGATCTCAGTCAGAGTCACCACCGCCACTGCCTCACTGGCCAAGCAGTTCCCTGTGAGAGCCTGGCCAGGGCATCGCTTCTGCTGAGGTCTTAACAGTGTTGCAATTAATGAGGAGGGGTAGAGCAATCCCCTCCCTGTTGATCACATGTCTGGGCACCCCATTCTGAGCTCAGCAGAAGCAATACCACCAGCCTGGCTCTGGCAGGGAGCGGCTTGGCCAGCGAGACAGTGGTGGTGGTTCCAAAAACGGGGGACGAGCCAGTAGGGAGGATGCAGTGTCAGCTTGGTGGCTGGCCTGTGTGCACAATGACATGCTGGCCCGTCAGATTCAGCCCAGTGTGTGGCTGTAATCGTGGTGATCCAGGGCCAATCCGGAGCATAATAGTCCAGACTAGTCCCTGATTGAGCAGCCAGTGTAGATGAGGCCTGAGATGCCAAAACATTCTGAGACACTGGAGAACATGAGCCAGTGACCTCTGAACCTTGAATGGACCTAGAGAACTCGGAGTTCCATGGTGCAGATCTAGCAAGGGGCCAATGCATCCACCTCCATAAGTACCGCAATCCACGGGACCAGCGCACCCATGCAGGCAGCAGGACTGAGGTAATATACAATGAGCAAGTGTTAGGTTCCAGGTCAGTGCTCTGTTCTTTCAAGCTTCATTTGGCAAGAAAAGGGGTAGAATCTAAGGGCTTTTCTATATGGCAAAAATATCCCTCATAGAATTCAAGGACAATATGTTTTGTCTAAATGGGATCCCACATAATTGCACCATACACAGAAGAAGGGGGGGATTCCAAATACTCCATGGCTTTTCCTGACTTTTTTTTAAAAACTTCTAATGAAATGTGCATTCCCACTCATTGAGACAACTGATTCACTTTGCTGTACTTTTCAAATAAGAGTGGAGGTGAAAAGCTTATTGATTGGAAGTGCACAGAGGGCAAAGCTTTCCAGCAAAAGAGCATCCAGAACCGCCATGTTGGGTTTTCGCTGTAGTGATCATGCACTGAGGCGATGAAACAGCATTTTTTTTGTTTATTTTAGCAGAAGATCATACTTCCATGCCTTGGATTTGCTTTTTTTTAAAAAAAATACCATTCAGCAGCAGCAACTGGTGACAATAAAATTGCAGGCAATTCACACGCACCCACCATCTTGATTCACAGGCATGCCCATTTGAACAACAAACACGTATGGCTTTGCATGCCTGCGATCTTGAAAAAACAAACCTGGAGACAAATGAAAGCTGCTGTGAATAGGCGTTAGTGTGCAGCAATCCACATTTTATTGCCTTGCATAGACAAGCCCTAAGAGAGACTCTCAAGTTCCAAAACGCTTCAGCCTGGTCTCAGATCGTATGGAACCATGTTGATCCCAGGGAGCTCTCCTTGGTTCTAGGACAGCTTGCTACTTAGTAACAGGACAGGCTGTCTCCCACCAGGGTCTGAACTAGAGCTCTGTCACAGACCAACTACAAGAGTTGCTTTGAATGTCACCTAACAATGTAAATCTTCACTCATTCCATTCTCTCTTATTTATTAATTTTATTTAAAGGTTATACAAAAATGAGGAAGTATATACATCACAACTACTTAAACAACTTACAAAGAAGAAAAAAGAAGAAAAAGGGGGGGGACAAACACACAACATATTCTATCTATCTATCTATAAAACTCTTGGGCATTTTGCCTTTCCCAATGTGCTGATTGGCTGCTCAGGAAACACACCCAACCAAGCACCATCCACATGCAAATTCCCTCTCCACCTCACAATCTACTCCTGCCACTCAATCTGCATCCCCCAGCCTTTCAAGGGTCCCTGTCTTTCCTCATTTCCTCAGCCACTCACCAGTCACAGGTTGCAATGGGATCCAGGCAATCAACTGGTGGCAGAGGTGGGATGCCACTGCTGCCACTACAACAGGACCCAGACTGGCTGTGGCACCAGCAAGCTGCCTGAGATGGGACCCAGGCAGTCAACTAGTCATAAGGTCTACCAGGTGTTGGGGGGGGGAGTTTTTTAATGGTGCATGTTATGCCAGGTACAGCTAGTGTACGAAGAATTACACAGACAACATAAAACATCACTTCGATATTTTTCTGTTTACAGCAATAAACTCATGTACATCTAATTGAACCTCTCCTTTAATACCACTTTCACTTATTTCATTCTCACATGTAAGAATAAAAAATTCAGACATTTCCCCCTGCTGAGACAGATTATGAGAATTTTTCTTATTTTTTTAAAAAAATAGATTGCATTTTTTTTTTCATTTTCCCATGAAAGA
Source organism: Gambelia wislizenii (assembly GCA_030847615.1). NCBI lineage: Eukaryota > Metazoa > Chordata > Lepidosauria > Squamata > Crotaphytidae > Gambelia > Gambelia wislizenii. The sequence continues at coordinate 319,815,629 of JAUMIR010000004.1, read as the reverse complement.
TTTTTGAAGTAGATTGGTACAAAATATGATGCTGGTCTTTTCACTGTCATGCTGGTTGATAAATCTTGTTTAAGTTGACCATTTGAGAAAATTAGCATCCCTAGTCTGATACTATGAAACCAGAGATCCAGGTTGAAAACATCAATCCTGTATGAATCTCACGGGATGATCTTGGCATTGTTATTGTTCCTCAGTGTAAACTACCCTACAGGGTTGCTGTGAGAATAAAATAAAGGGGGGGTGTTGTGGTTTGAGTGATAGATTATGACTCTGAAGTCCAGGGTTCAAAACCCTGATCGGTCATGGAAACCCACTGGCTGAGCTTGGGCAAGTCACACTCTCTCAACCTCAGAGGAAAGCAAAGGCAAACCACCTCTGAACAAATCTGGCCAAGAAAACCCCATAAGGGGTTCACCTTAGGGTTGCCATAAATCGTAAATGACTTGAGGGTACACAGCAACTAGATGTATCACCCTGAGGTACTAGGCAGAAAGGTGTGCAATAAAATTCCAGGATTGGAGGCAGCTTGCCACTAAATGCCTGTTGCATGCACAGAGGTTCTATGGCCTTGATGGACTTTTTATGGTATCCCCAAAGGTATCTAGAAGACCACTGTTGGAAACTGGATATCCAGCTAGGTGGACCTATGATCTGATCCCACAAGGATCCTCTTATATAAGCTCTGAGCTTGGAAAACGTACTCTTTTGAACTCCAACTCCCAGAATCCATGAGAAAGCACTGGTAGCTGGGGAGCCTGGAAATTGCAGTGCAATGGCATGACTTTGCCGAGTTTTATGTAGGCTTCTTGATGACTGCAGAAATGCAAGCAATTACAATGTGACAAACAGACAATTATTCCATCAAGTGTGTAAGTAAACACTCAAGACACAAAGAGGCTTGTGTTTATGCAAATCTTCTTGGTAATCAAGAATGATGGTTTAGAGAAGACAAGGAATATTGATACTGAATTATCCCTCTGATGTGATTCTGCTGCAAAAGCAAATATGCAGAGGGATTCAGATGCCAAGAAATTTGTCTGTCCATAAAACACAAGATCAACAATCTATAGTGAATTTGTCATACAGTCATAAACCTGGAATGTATAGAGGGGAGAATCCCACACCTCAAAATAATTAAACCAAAAAAAATTGAAAGTGTAGGGCAGGGGTAGACAACTGCTAGTGGCTGTGGGACACTTTACTCCATAGTGGGACTTAGAAGGGCTCTGCAAACCACCTCCCAGCTTCAGTGTTTACATTCCCTTTACTTCCATGGAGCAGATAGGCAAAAATGCTGCTGATGGTGGTGGTGGTAGTAGTGGTGGTGGTGATGATAGCAGTAGCAGCTGAAGAAGGTGGTGGAGCAGAATTAATTCACTAGGACAGTTGCCCCATGCTGCTGCTGCTACTACTACAACAACTACTTTGCCACTGCCACCATTTTCACCCTCCTCTGCTATTAAGAGCTTATTTGCAACCTGAATATCTGCTTCCACAGGTCTTCAGAACAGTCTGTGTGGGAGAGGAAACAGTTGACTAGGGTGTCCTGAACTCACAATGGCAAGTGCCTGAGGAGCAACAGTGGGAGGGCGAAGGTCTACCCTGTTGCCAAATGTCCACAATAGAAGCAAACGAAGTCAAGAGCCAGTCCAGAAATCAGTCACCAATAGTCCATACAAGATGCAAGAGTAGTCAAAAGCCAGTTCAGTTACCAAATGTCTATACCAGATGCCAGGGAAACCAATAGCCAGTCCAGAGTTCAGTAGAGTCAGGTCCAAGGTCCAAGTCTGGTGTCAGCAAGGGATTACTGCAACAGTCCGGAAGTCTGTACAGTCAAGGCAACCAGGAACACAGAAGTGCAGCAGCTAAGAATAGCAGTTATCAATTCTGGGGCTTGAAGGAAAAGTACTTCCAGATTTATAGCCAAAGATTCCAGGCCACCTGGAGCTCATTAGAAAGGAATTAGGTCAGTGTCTGGTATTTAAACAGTGTTGGGTGTGGCATTTCTCTCTATGGTGTTCAGAGAAGGGAGGTGGCATGGTGTCTGGATCATCTATCACTGGCTGGCAGACTGTTTGTTATTCAGAAAGAGGTATGCTTTCCTTATCTGCTTTAGCTGCTCTCTTGTTAGGTAGAGTTTAAATCCAAGTTTTCCCTTGAAAAGATGAGATTCAGAGTGGAATACAATGTTTTTCAGAGTTTCCCAAGACTAGACAAAGGGTTCTTCAGAAGAGTTAATGATTGTTAATGGGTGATACATTTGGAATTGAATAAGAGCAGGCAACTTCTATTGTGAGGAGGAATTTTAGGGGAATTAGGAATTTTTTATTGGAATAAGACCATTCTACTGAAAAATACACCCGACTGCAAAAGGCCATAACAATAACACAATAATAATAATAATTGTTTTTCTCTTTTCTTACTAATACAAAAATAAAACTATCTATCCTAACACTAATACATTTTTCCTCTTAATCTAAACGCACTATAATCACATTATATTTACACATTTCAATTATACCTATTTGGAAAAGAAAAAATCAATAAAAGATTAATAAAACAATACAAAATAATAAAAAAATACAATAATAATAATAAAATATTTATTTAAAATATCCTTTTATGTTATTGCTGGGGTTGTCTCACTAAAACATGGCCAAAACTTTTTCCAATGATGGTTTGGCAATTTCTCTTTTTCACTCAGAGCTAAATTTTCAATTACGTTCTTGACATAATAAGCAGTGCCTTTTACATCCTGCAGACTTAGACTTTTCACCTCTCTTTGTCTTTGGAAAAATAACCCTAACATCACATAGAGGTTTACCAGGCACACCGTGGACCAGGGCACTTTCCAAAAACTCTCAGCCACGGAACCAGACTCCTTCCTATTCCTCTTTTGGCCCACTGACTTTCTGGGTCCCCTGACACCCTCTGGAGGTTCAGTTCCCGAAAGCACTGTCTCCCAAGCCTGCTGTGCCAAATCTGGGCAATCCAGGACCCAGGCCACCTCCTCCCATGTTTCCCAGGCATTCGGGCAGTCCTGGACAAAATGCCTGATCATCTCCTTCTGTGCCATGCCACTCAAAATCTCAGGCTTTTTACATTTCAGATGAGGACAAGTCTGCTCATTCTCTGCGGTCCATGGTCTCCTTCTCCTCAGATTAAGAACCTGATGGTAAAGTCTCCACCTCAAGTCCCACAACTTTTTGGGGACCCTTTTGTCCATGAAACACTCAATTGGGTTAGTCTGGTGATTTAGGTACTCTGATTAATCTAGTTTAGCCTGACGTTTTTGCAAACATGGGCTAACGTAAATCTCTTCCACTATTTTCCTGTACAAACCTCTCTTGAAGCTCTTGATGCTCTGACCTGGTATGTCTTCCCCCTTCAACTCCTCAGCATGAATTCTATATTTCTTCATGTAAAAAACAAAGTCTCTCAAATAATCTGGTGCTTTCAATTTTTCAGGCAAAGAAAACCTAAAACTTAATGAGCCTTCCTCCCACCAAGTCTTTCCGCATCTAGTCCCCATCCAGCACTCTCAAAACAAAACTAGCCAAGCCTCAGGTTGAATCTGACCCTTTTGCAACAGAGAAACTTTCCCAAAATTTTGGGCAGAAAAGATGGTGATGAACTTAGGTCCCAGGGCTGGGAAGTCCAGGCCCCCTTGTTCTACCTGCCCATAAGCCACTGCCCTTGCCAGGGGGAACATGGCCATTCCCCAAAGGAACTTGAAGAACTCCATCAGCTTCTTTAATCACTGAATCCGAAGGTGGAAAAACAGCCGCCAAGTTGGCTGCCACCGGAAGCAGGTAGGTATTTACAAAAGCAGCTCTCTGGTAAATGGTCAGCTTCCATCTCTGCCAGAGGGCCACCCTCTCCTTCACTTTTTCCAACCAGCGATACCAATTTTCTTTCCATCCCTCGGGAGCCACTGCAAAATTCAGCCCTAGGATCTTCACCCTATCCATCTTTGCCTCTTGCTCAGCTTGCCACCCCTTCCTTTTCTTCAACTACATCCTATTGTGTGGAGGGGTAGGAAGTAAAAGCCCATTTTGCAATCATTGAGGACTCTGCTATTTTTTGAGTGGATTAGTGAATGATTCACCTCCAGATGGTCTCAGGAAATACCTTGACCTAGATATAGGACTTTGGATGGCCCCTCCCTAAGTTAAGTATATCTCCAGCCTTGGCCTCTGGGAAGTCCCTGGTTTACTTGCCAACCACATGGAAGACCACAACAAGTCAGATTATTAAATATTTGCCAATGGTGCAGTGTTCCAAGATGGGGGCTGTTTGGGTAGGTTGATGATCTTGGTCATTTCATTTACTTTCCCTCTTTGTACAACATGGATTGTTGCTGGAATACAATCAGTAAAATAAGATTCCAAGCAAATCTTGTGTTGATTTCCAAACCCAATCTAATATTGCAGCCTTAGCCATTCACTTCACTTTGCTCTTGTGAATGTGAGGCTGGAGCAGGTGAATGTACCAGAAGATTTTTTTGCTTGTTTGTTTTGATATTTGGACTATCATCATCACTATCGCATGCAAAGGAGAGGGTTCTGGTTGTTCTCATAATTTGCTGCCCACACTTAGTTCTGAATAATTCAGTCCTTTTCCTTCTGAGTAGATAATACAGTCTTTTTTAACTTCTCAGTAGATATGTATAAATTTCGTATTGTGTTGTTCTTCACTGTTTCTTCTGAACACATAGTACATGAAAAGAAATTGTTTGGGGAATATTGTTTGATGTCCCTTTTACATTCAATGACTTACTTTTGACTAAATGGCACAGGATTGCAAAGAAAAATCCATCCTATTTTTTTTTTCATTTTAATGTAATTTTTTTTCCAGTTCTACATATCATATTCAGACATGGCTGTATTTTAAAATCATGTTATTATTATAATTGTTCAAGTATTAAAAATATTTATCTGCTTTGTTCTTGTGTATCATTGCCAGGATGTAGCTGGCAATATTACAAATTTTTCTTAGGGCTTATCTTCATGAGCCAGGATACACCAGCCCCCTGCCAGTGTATCCTAGCCACAGATCAGGCCTGTTCTGTCCCTGTTACCTCAATGAAATGGGACAGAGTCCAAACAGAATGCTAGTTCATTGCTCCAGCCACTGCCACCATTTCCTTCACATTGCTGGGTCCAGAGGAAGCTGGCCACACCATGTGACAAGCCTCCTGCATGTGACCCAGAAGAGTAAGGGTGACCACCAGCAGCAGCGAGGGCTGGCCTGCTGGATGAGCTCCCATGGATACAAAGGACTCATTCTGACCCAGCAGAAATGATGTAAAGCAGGTATTATTTTAATCTGCAACAAAGGGCCCTACTCTGGTTTGCCCTAATCTGAGCCTTGTTTCTGCCCTGGGGGTCATAAGGACTGCCCAGGGACAGATCAGGGCAAAAGCCCTGTGTCATTTGGACTGCAGGGCTCTGAGACAGGGGCAAGTTGGGATATTTATCCCATGTAAATAAGGCTTTAGTCATCCCACTGATATTTCTTAATTCTATCTTTTCTTCATGTATATATAAAGCTACTATTACACCATATGTTTAGTTACACCATACTGTTACATCATTTTCTTAGTTATACTATTGATATTTCTTAATTCTGTCTTCTCTTCTTTTATATATATATGTGTGTGTGTGTGTGTGTGTGTGTGTGTATGAATGATTTGACAGTGTATTCCTGCATGGCAGGGGGTTGGACTGGATGGCCCTTGTGGTCTCTTCCAACTCTATGATTCTACTTAGGTGTGCTTTGTATTACAGGCCAGTATCTTGCAGTATTCCTATTTTTAAAAAAGTAACTCCAATCTCAAATGAGTAAGTCAGTAGTTGCTGTTTTTTTTTTTTAAAAAAAAAGCAACCATGAGCAACTAATTACTTGGAGGTTGGAGTTATAGTTAATTCCTTTTAAAAAGCAACTCTCTTCTCTGATGGAAGAGAAGGTCCAGCAACTTGAAGTCCATGTTCTGCTCTTCAGCATATTAGGGAATAGGAGGTTTTCTTGGATAGCCTGGAACAACCTGTCCTGGATGAGGAACACATAGGGGAATATTGAAAAAACTCATCAAGCCTACTGACTGTTACCTGTTCCTTTTGATCCATGTGGGAACCAATGATACTGCAAAACATAGCCTTCAGGATATCACAAGGGAATACGAGTCTCTGGGTAGGAAGATGAAAGACCTTGAAGCACAGGTTGTCATTTCATCTCTCCTCCTATTTGAAGGACATGGCCCAGGAAGGGAGAGAAGAATAGTGGAAGTGAACAATTGGCTCTGCAGATGGTGCCGCTGGGAATGATTTGGCTCCTTGGACCATGGTCTGGGTTTTCATGAAGATGGACTTCTGGCAAGTGATGGGTTGCACCTCACTGCAGTTGGCATGAATGTTTTTGCTAAGAGTCTCACTTATCTGATCAGGAGCACTTTAAAATGAGTTATGAGAGGGAGGTAGACAGTATTCTTGAGGGCAAGAGTTCATCAAGTGCTGGAGATACCAGCCTGACTGTTATAGAGCAAATTGGGAGACCAGTACAAGAACCCAACAGTGGGAAAAGAACCTTAAAAAAGCAGCTAGAAGGGATGACCCATGGTCTTAGATGTCTCTACATTAATGCACAGGGCATGGGAAATGTGGCTTCAGGAGGTGGCTGAGGAGTGTTTTTTTTCCCTTTCCTTTGCACATTCCCCCCCACCCACCCAAGACCCAGGCTATTTTCCTAAACTTCCGCACTGGCTCCACCTCCTGGAATGCCTTGGGAGGGATAGAACAAGATTTGTATGGTGCTGCGTTTTAAGAATCAAGGGAAAAAAATCAAAACAATGAGCCACCTATTAAGGTTAACTATGGAAAGCAACAATACCTTCCCCTCTCCAACTGGGGGAATTTATTTTTCACTTGAAAGGCATAGTAATAAAAAGCAAATGATACTCACAGATGATCTCATTCTTAACAAGAAATGGCCTGCCAAGAAAATGGTCAACTGTTGTGCATTTCAGGACAGATGAAAGAGTTTGGCAGGTTATACACATTTCCCAAACCATGACACAGAAAAAAATATAAATATTTGTCATCTCAATCTTGCAGTTAAGGAGAGATTTCTTGACTGGGTCAGAGTATTACAGGACAGTGGCCAAGATCCTAGATAAAACTTCTCCAATGTAAATCTATGCCTTATGCTGCTGTATAATTGCTTGGGCATGTGCCAATGTGTCTGCTTACTGACCCCTTCTGCAATGGGGAAAATGCAATCGCTGTTTTCATAATCTCAATGAAGCAAGTGGTAAACTGTAGTAACTGGCAAATAGTTATACACCACCCAAGAATGCATAACTGACCACATGTGCAACAGTTGCTAGCATGCTCTACCACCCCTCCTTTCAAAACTGTACATATTGGACACTTTTCGGGGTCATGTTGGCTGTAAGGCTAGGCAGTGTAGTCAAAGGTCAAGAAAACCTGAGACATATCTAGAAGTACAATGGTAGAAAAGCCCAGTTAGGATTATGCAGAAAACCCGCCAAAGTTTTATGCTAACAATCCAGTCATTAAGGGGTATATGCTAATCCTATCTCCTAGCCCTGGGCAGTTCAAGCCCTGATTCAATCAAGCCATCAAATGACCATTGTTTATTCCATATCCTACAATAATCTCTCCTCACACACCCCTCCTGTCCAACCTTACAAGGTTGTCACAAGCCCATCAATGTTCTATCTCTCCGGAATTAAAGCAATCAGTTAAGTTTCAGTCTCTTTTCTCTATTCCATGGGAGAGCCACTCAGGCTTTGTTATTACTAACTCGCCTCCCAAGACATGGAATAGAATATAAATATCATAACCCCGACCAAAGCACTGTGTGCCACAGTGTGATACAGCCAGCCCTCTTCGCTGTGCCACCCTCATACAACTTTTTGAGTATTTTTGCTGCACAGAATTCTCTTTTCTCTGAGACTGGTAACTACCATTCCTCCTTCCTGGACTTTCTCTGTATCCAACCCTTCCTGCTTTTCTCTTCCAATAGCCTTGTATGGTTCATAAGAATGTATGTTCTTGTGTGTGTTAGTCTATTTTATTCTAATAAAAATACTTTATTTTACTTTAACTGGAGTGCTCTCTACAGTTAGTACTGATACACATAGTTGGAAAAATCCCTGAAGTTACCCTCCCCTCACAGGTCTCCTGTTTGAGCTAATAATTCTCCCAATTTTAAATGAGATTCTGACATTGTGGGTGAGATCCTAATGCCCCACCCCACACAGTTATAATTGGAGACCTCTGTTTATACAACTGTGAACAGTATACAGTCATTACACCATGGCCATGTAATGGTGTAAGAAGTACAACCATATGCATAAGAGGACTTTCATTTTCATAAAGCACCAAGAGGACACCATTTTGCTTTTTTACCATGCTGAACTTAAATTAAATTTAGCAGACTAAATAGAGTTCTTCTCTACAAAAATTGTACAGAAAGGCTTTGCCATGCAAACATTTTTTATTTTTTATTTTTTTGCTAAAAAGGTGCTTAAAAGTGTGTAAGTGTGTGTGTGTGTGTGTGTGTGTGTGTAGTCTTACAATGGATTATCATTTCCCTGACAGGGTAAATGTCCAGGTCAAGAAAAATTGCAAGCATTCTTTACATCCCTGGCTGTGCTGGGGAAATACAGTAAATAAAATATTCTAAAAATGTTTAGTATTTTCTTTCTGGAAAACTGACTGTGCAAGATATATGCAGTAGAGAGAATTGTCCACCACAATTAACCCTGTTTTTAGCCAGATTTAATACACGAGCTTTTAAGCCTCCCTGAACAACTGAAAGAAACCACAACTGCTTTTAAAAAATCACATTGTGGGCAAGCATTTTTTTTAAACAGCTTTTATTACAGTTGCATACTGGGTATCAAGCTCTTTAGTTCAATGCTATTCTGCCCTTTCTCCACAAATTGTTCTTTCATTCCAGCAAACCCACATGGCTGAGAAAAGTTTGCAAATGAAAACTGTATCAAATATCCCTTCATTTCCATCTTGGGTTAGTTAAAAGTTACATATATGATACATCTAACAAATGATGGGGGTGGGGACCGTTCTTCACCAATCATTAAGTCTTGCTGTAGCTGCCCACCACATCACCATACCATTGCCTGAACACACCTGATCTTGTCTGATTTCAGAAGTTAATCAAGGTCAGGCCTAATTAGTACACACCTTGGTTATATCCCACTTGGATTACTGCAATGTGCTCTGCTTGGCGCTGCCTTCAAAAAGCACTGTTTTGAGTGGGAAGTCATTTGGTAAAGAACTCCAGATAACTTTCCTAAAAATATTATTTTTGAGAGTTAATATCATGAATATACAGCAAAATACCAGGAAGAATCATAGAATTAGAAGAGACCTCAAGGGCCATCCAGTCCAACACCCTGCCATGCAGGAATACACAAATCATTCCCAACAGATGGCCCTCCAGCCTCTGTTTAAAAACCTCCGAAGAAGGAGACTCCACCATACTCCAAGGCAGCACATTTTCCACTGCTGAACAGCTCTTACTGTCAGGAAGTTCTTCCTAATGTTTAGGTGGAATCTCTTTTCCTGAAGTTTGAACCCATTGCTCCATGTCCTAGTCTCTGGAACAGCAGAAAACAAGCTTACTCCATCCTCAGTATGACATCCCTTCAAATATTGAAACATGGCTATCATGTCCCCTCTCAACTGTCTCTTCTCCAGACTGAACATGCCCAGCTCCCTAAGCCACTCCTCATAGGGCATGGCTCCCAGACCTCCTACCATCCTGTTCACCCTCCTCTGGACTTGCTCCAGCTTCTCAATATCCTTCCTGAATTGTGGTGCCCAGAATTGGACACAGTATTCCACGTGAGGTCTGACCAATCAGAATACAGTGGCACTATTACTTCCCTTGATCTAGACACTATATTCCTATTTATGCAGCCTAGAATCGCATTGGCTTTTTTAGCTGCTGCATCACACTGCTAACTCATGTTCAGCTTGTGGCCCACTAAGACTCCTAGATCCCTTTCACATGTCCTGCCATCAAGCCATGTGTCAGCCATCCCATATCATAGAATCATATAACTGTAGAGTTGGAAGAGACCACAAGGGCCATCCCATTCAACCCTCTGCCATGCAGGAAATCACAATCAAAGCATCCCTGACAGATGGCCATCCAGCCTCTGTTTAAGGACCTCCAAGGAAGGAGACCCCACCATGCTCCGAGGGAGTGTGTACCACTGCCGAACAGCTCTTACTGTCAAAAGGTTCTTCCTAATGTTGAGGTGGAATCTCTGTTCCTGGAGTTTGCATCCATTGCTCTGTGTTCTAGTCTCTGGAGCAGCAGAAAACAAGCTTGCTCCATCCTCCATGTGACACCCCTTCAAATACTTAAACAGGGCTATCATATCACCCCTTAACTGTCTTTTTTTCAGGCTAAACATACCCAGCTCCCTAAGTCTCTCCTCATAGGGCATGGTTTCCAGACCTTTCACCATTTTAGTCACCCTCCTCTGGACACGCTCCAATTTGTCAATATCCTTTTTGGATTGTGGTGCCCAAAAATAGACACAGTATTCTAGGTGAGGCCTGACCAAAGCAGAATAGAGCAGCACTATTACTTCCCTTGATCTAGACACTATATACTTCTATTGATGCAGCCCAAAATCGCATTGGCCTTTTCAGCTGCTGCATCACACTGTTGACTCATGTTCAACTTGTGGTCTACTAGGACTCCTAGATCCCTTTCGCATGTAGTCTCATTCAGCCAGGTCTCCCCCATCCTATATCTATGCATTTCATTTTTCCACCCTAAGTGCAGTACCTTACATTTCTCCGTATTGAATTTCATTTTGTTAGCTTTGGCCCAGCTCTCCAGTCTATCCAGGTCATTTTGAATTTTGATCCTGTCCTCTAGGGTATTAGCTATTCCTCCTAATTCGGTATCATCTGCAAATTTGATAAGTATGCCCCTAATTCCCTCATCCAAGTCTTTGATAAAGATGTTGAATAGCACTGGGCCCAGGACAGAATCCTGTGGCACCCCACTGGTCACATTTTTCCAAGAGGAAGATGAGCCACTGCTGAGCACCCTGTGTATTGTACTGTGTACAGTATTTCATTTTTACTGCCAAGTATAGTATCCCACATTTCTCCCTGTTGAAATTCATTTGGGTAGTATTGGCCAAGCTTTCTAATCTGTTCAGGTCAGTTTGAATTCTGATCCTGTCCTCTGGGGTATTAGCTACCCCTCCTAATTTGGTGTCATCTGCAAACTTGATAAGCATACCCTCTGTTCCCTCATCCAAGTCATTGATAAAGATGTTGAATAGCACTGGGCCCAGGACAGAACCCTGTGGCACCCCACTGGTCACTTCTCTCCAGGATGAATAAGAGCCATTGATAACTACCCTTTGGGTTCGGTCAGTCAACCAATTACAAATCCACCTAACAGTTGCAATATCTAGCCCGCATGTTGCTAACTTTTTTGCAAGAATATCATGGGGGACCTTGTCAAGAGCCTTACTGAAATCAAGATACACTACATCCACTGCATTCCCTTCATCTAGCAAATTTGTAACTCTATAAAAAAAGAGATAAGATTAGTCTGCCATGACTTGTTTTTAAGAGATCCATATTGACTTTTTGTGATCACAGCATTCCTTTCTAAGTGCTTACAGACTGTCTGTTTACTGATGTGCTCTAGAATCTTTCCTAGTATTGATGTGAGGCTGACTGGGTGGGAATTATTTTACACTACCAGTGGTAAAACATTCATCTTTAGTATACATGTCAACTCCTACCCCCCACTTCCCGGTATCCATAGAATCAATAGCTACAGTTTCAGTTATCTGTAGCTGACAAAAAATAGGGACACATAGCATAGAGTTTCACTGGAAAATGCCTAGAGAGGTGTAATCTTTTGGAACTTCTAGGTCCTCCAATGCAACTCTATGGTATGTTTGTACTGGAAGTCCTTTATTTTAATAGGATTTGCTAGTATCCACAGTTTTACTTATAAATGGTAATCCAGGAACGTATCCCCGCACAGATACAGGGGGTGAGCTGTATTAGCCTTGCCTCCAATATACAATTTGAATCACATTTACCTATCCAAATCCAGAAATATTTTAGCAACCCATGCAGACAAATTTGGCTACGCTGTCAGTTACAGTTGATAGTACTAGGCAAGATGGATCAATGGTCTGACTCAGTATAAAACAGCTTCCTATGTTCCACACAATAGTTTTTTGCAAACATGAATGAAGCCATGATACCTTAGGTGTACCACTGTAAGGATCACAAGTGTCACTACAGCTGATCAGATGAAATGTCAGTTGAACTACTAAGACCAAGTCTTTAAGGAGGAGAATTTTGCTAAAATGTCTGCACCAAAGCAGCCTGGATCTGGTGCTGAAGATCTCTGAAGTTCCTTTTCCACACTCACAATATAAGGTACTGCAGGTGGTTTCAGCTCAGCCCTAATTTAAACTGAAGCTGGAGGTAAAGTTCTGCTCTGCTAAACATAGCAATTTCAAAGCAGTTTTCCCCAGTGAGCAGTTTTTAGAATTCTGGTGCACAAAGAATTCCCCTTCTTGTCACCTTTGGTCATTCTGCATTTTCTTCATTCAGAAAATAGTGACGACAACCCCCCCCCCATTTTCACGTAGCAACAGCAATTCATTGCTTCCCTTTCACAAATTGAGAACACTGACTGCAATGCAGCAGAAAATCTGACTCCTCTCATCCAAGCCATGCAAATATTATTCAGGATGAATAGCAACCATAACCAAAAGAGAGAGAAAGAGAGAGAGAATTGGGGGTGAGTGTGGAGGGAAATTATTGAGATTACAATATCCCTGCACTTTCATTTGGTGCATCAAGGGATCTTTCCTTTTTAATATCTAAAGGAGCACAAATATGTTTTCCTGAGATGAGGTGTGGGCAAGTTGCTGTACTGGAACTCAATGCCACCTTTCCACACTTTCTTCTACCCACCCAATCCCTTCACATTTTAAATTGCTTCCAGCCCCCCTGCACTACTTAACAACAAAGAAAAATTCATTCTCAAAAACAGAGGTTAATTTACAGCCACTTCCATGGTTTTTATTGGGGGGGGGTTGGCAGTCCACACAGTTCCTTGAGAATCCGAAGACTAAAAAATTTAACCTGCTTAATCTCTTTTTAATGCTATTTTGTAAGCATTATTGTAAGATCTCCTGATATATGGTGGTGTATAAATATATTGATTGATTGATTGATTGATTGATTGATTGATTGAATTGGCCCCTGGACCTGATGCAGTTGCTCACCCCTGGTGTTAAGTGATGACAAGATGGGGTTCTGGTGGAGAAGACCGATCTTACCTTTCACAATCAGTGTGACATTCATAAGACTGCCCATGGGTCACAACTGATACTGAAAGCCTTTGTGTGTGGCTCCCAGGCCCTCACACATCCCTTGCTTTTAAGTGGACAAAAATACACAATTCTGCCTCCAGAGACTTAATAGGGGTAGAGTTCTCCTTGTACATGCCCCCCTCCTCAACACATTCTTAGGAGTGAAATATCAGCTTTGGTCATTTTAAAATGAATGAAATGGTGAACGGTCTGGAAGCCATACCCAATGAGGAGCATTTAGGGAGATGGCTATGTTTAGCCTGGGGATTAGAAGGTTCAGAGGTGACATGATAGCTATGTTTCTTTAAAGGATGTCATATTGAAGAGGGAGCAAGCTTGTTTTCTGCTGCTCCAGAGACTAGGACACAGCAATGGTTTCAAACTACAGAAAAAGAGATTCCACCTAAACGTTAGGAAGAACTTCCTGACAGTAAGAGCTGTTCAGTAGTGGAAAATGTGCTGCCTTGGAGTGTGGCAGAGTCTCCTTCTTCGGAGGTTTTTAAATAGAGGCTGGATGGCCATTTGATGGGAGTGCTTTGATTGGGTATTCCTGCATGGCAGGGGGTTGGACTGGATGGCCCTTGTGGTCTCTTCCACCTCTATGACTCTATTAAAAGTACACAAGTGCTGCCCAAGAGGCATTACAGAGTCACAAATGGGGAAAACACAGCCTCAGAAACTTCCTGTTGTACCTAACCTTGAGGCAACCTCCTCATCTGAGATAAGATGAGCGGCATCAGGAGGGTGATTCAGGGGAGAAACTGAAGGCTCTGGCTGCCAGCTTTCCAAGGCTAGGTGGTCCATCAAAGAACCATCTTCTCCAGAGGAAGACATTATGTGGAGGTAGAAAAGATGGAGCCACTGTGGTATAGTGGTCTGAATGTTGGACTACAACTGTGGAGATGAGGGTTCAAATCCCCATGCAAGTATGGAAACTCACTCTGTTCTCTGTTAGCATTTTGCCATCTTCTCCAGGCAGTGCCCCTACCATTTCTTCTTCCTTTTACTATGAACATAACCCAAACAGTCTTTTTATTATTGTTGTTGTTTAGAACCTCTCTAGCAAACCTGACATCATCATCATCAGCGCTGTCTACGCACAATCCTAAATATACACTGGACTGACTATGTGACGAATGTTGCTGTCCTTGAGCAAGCAGGGATCACCAGCATTGAGGCCATGATATTGAGAACACAGCTGCGCTGGGCAGGGCACGTTTCTAGGATGGAGGACCATTGCCTCCCAAAAATACTACTCTACGGTGAACTCGCCACGGGTCAGCGTAAGAGGGGCGCTCCAAAAAAGCGATACAAAGACTCCCTGAAACAACATCTCAGGCTTGGCCAAATTGATCACCAACAGTGGTCCGCCCTGGCCTCACATCGGGAGGCATGGAGACGCACTATCCACAATGCTGCAGCCTTATTTGAGAGCTCACGACGAACAAGTCTTGAAGAGAAACGACAACGCAGAAAGAATCACAACCCAAAAACATCACCCAAGGAGACCTTCTGCTGTGCTTTTTGCAACCGGACTTGTTTATCTCGGATTGGCCTTTTTAGTCATCAGCGCGCTTGCAGGAAGCGCGGGATGAGTCCTTCCTGAATCTTCGTTTGCGAAGAAAAGCCAGAGAGCAAACCTGAGCTTGTTCTGTGTTTTAGCTTTTCTGACTTTCTCCCTATACGTAGCTGGCTATTTGTTTGAATTTCTCTTGATGATTTCCCCCCATTTTCCTTTATTTATTTATGTATTTATGTATTTATTCATTTTATATCCTGCCTTTCTCCCAAGATGGGATCCAAGGTAGTCCATGGCAGTCTATGCCACAAAAAGTTGTTAATCATAACATTATTTGGTATCTTTAAGGGTTAAGCTAGAGATAAAGATCAGAGATTTCCACATTTGGTGGGAACAAGGGGGAACACCTTCTTCCAGAGATGCCAGAATGGCCCCATCCTTGTTCTCCTTCTGGTGACAGGTTAAAACCTTTTTGTGCCACCAGGTTTTTACAAACTGACAAGGGCTGGGGTTCTAAGGCTGTGTGGTGCTATTTTTAAGATTTTTAAGGGTGTTTATGGTGTTTTTAAATGCATTTTAGTATTTTAATGTTTTAACTTATAAATTGTTTAATTGTTTTTTTTTAATTTTATATTTAGATTGTTATTTTTAATTTTGTATTGTTTTTAACTTCTATTGTTTTTAATATGTTTAGCCACCTTGAGTCCCATTATTGGGGAAAAGGCAGGATAAAAATGAATACAACAATAACCACCACCATAATTAATAAATAAATGGTGAGGAAAGTACTGGATTCTACAGTTCTGACATATCTAAACACAAGAACTACCAGGAGTAATCAGTTTAATTGGCTGACTGATGATCATGATAGGAGGGGACAATTTTAATCAGTGAAGACAGATTTTGATTTGTGGAGCTGAATGCTAAAAACATAGTTGTTGGGTTTGTTGTTATTTTTCTTGAGGGGATAATTTTGTTCCAGTAAGTTATGATATAAAAGACAATGAGAAAGGAACTATCAAAAGTATTTTCTAGCAGTGGTTAAACCAAAGAAATGTGAACAGAATTTCATCCATGCAGTAGGATTTTCCTTTTCATATGCGTACATCAATCTGTGCCCCTTGGAAAGCCATGTCTAAATGGCAAGGAACCTTCTACAGCAGGGATCTAAATCATGTTACAGGACTGCAAGTCCAAGCAGACCTAGGGCTTGTCTAGACCATTAACTTAACCCATCTTCCTCCCATGTTGGAGCCCTGTAACTCAAATGACACAGGGCTCTTGTCCAGATTTGCCTTCAAACAGTCCAGACAACATCCAAGGCAAAGCCATGGGGAACCCTTTCAAAATGTTTCAGAATAACCTCTGGGAAAACCCACATTATATGGGAAAACTCAGATGGAGTCTGTACCTGCACACCAGGATGGATTGCCGGATGCCGTCACTGCCTCTGGTGTCACTCTGAAGCTAGGAAGGAAGCCCCCAGCATGTGATCAAGGCCCCTGCATGTGACCAGCCCTGAACACATGCTATGGGCCTCCTTCCTGGCTTCAGAGAGTGCAATGTGCAACAGTGTTAGAGGTGCCTGCCAATATGCCCCGGTGTGTGTGTGTGTGTGTGTGTGTGCAGACTTCTTCCCATTTCTTTACAGTAATGGGGTGGGGGTGGGTATCTGGGCTAATTCCAGGGCTAGAATACTCTGGCCAGAAGGCAGCATATTCTGCCCGGTGTAGACAATCCCCTTGTCTCCATAGCTGATGATGAAGAGTGCTGGGAACTTCATTCCAACAACACCCAGATTGGTGCATGAATCCCATCCCTCTTACCACCTCACCCCTCAGAATCCTTGTCATGTATTTTTTTTACCTGCCTAATTCTGTTGTTGTTGTTGTTGCTGCTGCTGCTGCTGCTGCTATCATCTTTATTTACCCCCACTACGTGTTCCCCCCACTGTTTCCCCAAAACTGAGATTGAAGGTTCCTTACAAATTAAAACAAGCACAATATAGTGCTAATGAAAACCAATTGGGTGACCTTGGGCAAGTCACACACTCACAGCCCTCAGAAAACTGTGTGATAGTGTCAACATAAGTCAGAAATGACTTGAAGGAACAACACTCGCACCCCACGCTGTTCACTAACTCTTTCCTTTCTTCTGCATTTCCATTTCTGTGGGGTTTTTTTCCCCTTTCTCATAACTGAGGACTTTATCAGATGAACAAAATACAGCATCATAACAACGCTACATAACCGCAAAAAGGGTGCACACATCAGACAACGTGGCCCTTTTGCTGTTATGTCCACCTGTAGTTTTTAAACCTGTAGTTTAAAACTATAGTTTTTAATTGATGGCTGAAGCCATCAATTGATCCCCCCTGCTGTTTTGGTGCCGGCAATCTCAGGCCATTTAAATCTCATCACTGCAGCGAGAATGGCTGGTCTGCCGCAAACACTTCCAGAGATCAGGACGTCCAGGTAAGTTTTGCTCTTTTTATGATCCTCCCCAGGTTACTTTTAAAGTGTGCCTAGGTGCTTAGTGTATCTTTTTATGTGTTAGTTTTGTTTTTATTTTTGAATTTCTCACATGACGGAGTCTTGCGGGATTTCAAATGAGGAAGTGAATAGAGCTCCGTTCACTTCCTCTTTATTTCCAGGGTTGCTTTTGCCAGGAGAAGAAGGTAAGTGTAGGGGGAGCATTCTGCTGCTGGCATAAAAATAGGGGAGGGGGTATGCCAACGAAAGAATGTTTTCAGGGGCTCGTTTGATAAAGTCCTGACTTTCCTCAGGCATGGTCATGATGCGACTGGAAACCTCTGCTCGCATTTTAGATTAACCTCAGTTTTATGTGATAATCCTAACTGTGGTTTGTTGAATCAATGCTGCACTGTTTGGCAGGTTTAGGTGTCATGGTGGGCTGTGGTTAATTAAAAACAGAAGCAAAAAGCTTCCAAAATGTGCCAGAGGGGGAGAGGGAAAGTGTGAATAAGGGAGGAGTAAACTCATTATTGTATAGTAAGCTGTGGTTTAGTGTTACATCTGAACCAGCCCTCTGCCTCCAACAAATGCTTGTTAGACTGTGCTCTGACATAAATGAAGCCTTTCTGTCAGGGTGGCTGAAGAAAACAGAGGGAATGCCTAAGGCAAGGCAGTTAAGAGGGTTGGGGGAAGGACAGAACTTTCATTGTTTAGAGCTCTTGGATGGAAGTTTGAACACAATGGAATGGATTTTTCTTTTTCTTTTAAAGGATGGGGTATCTGTTCTCTAGATTTACCATGCACTTAAAATGGGGAAAATCTTCAATTTTCTTTAAAATTAAATTGGGGAAAATCTTTAATTTGAGAACATTTTCTCAAAGAGGCTGAAGCATACATGAAATAGCTCTGTTAGGACTTTATCAGGCCACCACCCCCTAACCCCGTTCTTTTGCCAGCATAACTTTGCCATGTTTATGCCAGCAAAATAACTCCCCATGCTATACTTACCTCCTATCCATGAAAAGGCTTCCCCAGCAATGAACGAGGAGTGAACAGAGCTCCGTTCACATCCCCATTTGAAATCTCACATATTCTCATGAGAATACACGAGGGCCAGCGTGGTCAAGTCAGATATGGTGATGCTCTTTAAGAGCCCTTTCTAATAACTAATGGAGTGAAGCAAGGTTGTGTTCTTGCACCAACTTTATTTACAATCTTCTTTAGCACGATGCTCCAAAGGGCTATGGCAGAGCTTGAAGAAGACGGCGGCATCTATATACGTTACCGTACTGATGGTAGCTTGTTTAACTTAAGCCATCTGAGGGCTCACACTAAGACTCTAAACTATCTAGTTTGTGAGCTGCTCTTCGCCGATGATGCTGCCCTTGTTGCCCACACAGAAGCAGCTCTGCAGCGCCTAACGTCCTGCTTTGCAACAGCTGAACAGCTGTTTGGGCTAGAAGTCAACCTGAAGAAAACAGAAGTTCTTTACCAGCCTGCACCACAGGACGAACACCACCATCCCCACATTGCCGTCGGCAAATCTGTGCTCAAGTCCGTTCAGCAGTTCACCTACCTGGGAAGCATCATTTCCTCAGATGCCAAGATTGACAAAGAGATCGATCACAGATTAGCAAAGGCATATAGTGCATTTGGAAGACTTCACAAAAGAGTCTGGAGCAATGCATGGAGACGCACTATCCACAATGCTGCAGCCTTATTTGAGAACTCACGACGAACAAGTCTTGAAGAGAAACGACAACGCAGAAAGAATCACAACCCAAAAACATCACCCAAGGAGACCTTCTGCTGTGCTTTTTGCAACCGGACTTGTTTATCTCGGATTGGCCTTTTTAGTCATCAGCGTGCTTGCAGAAAGTGCGGGATGAGTCCTTCCTGAATCTTCGTTTGCGAAGAAAAGCCAGAGAGAGAGAGACATAGCACGGGAAATTCAAAAACAAAAATAACATTGAAGTTACACAAAGCACCTAAACATACTAAAAAAGTCCCAAGTAAACTGGGGGGGGGGTGTCATAAAAAGTGTGTCACCTACCTGGATGTCATGATCTCCCCCTGAAGTGTTCCTGCTGGACCAGCCATTGCCACTACATTCACGTGAGTACAATAGTGAGAAGTTTCAAATGCCAGCAATACTGGCACAAAAGTGCCACGGGGATCAGTTGATGGCTTAAGCTGTCAATTAAAAAGTACGTTTTTTGAACAGGACATGATCATGAAAGGTTGACATCATGTGGTATGCATGCTCTTTCGTGATCATTAGGCATCCTCATGATGCCTTATTTGCCTTGTCTGATAATGTCCTTAGTCATTTTCCGTAATTCTGTAGAAGAGAAGATGCCAAAGCAAAATGAACACCTAACCTAGAGCAACCTGCTGTCTTGCAATCTAATACAGCAGCATGGGTGGAAACTGTTCAGCCCTCAGATGTTGTCGAACTGCAAGTCCCAGCATTCTTCACCAGTGGCTATGCTGGCTATGGCTGGGAGTTGTTGTCAAACAACATCTGGTGCCCTTTCACACTACACAATTATAATACTGTATCCTACTTTAACTGCTGTAGCTGCATTTTAAGGAATCCTGGGACTTGCAGTTTAGAGAAGGGTGTTTGGAATTCTCAGCCAGAGGGTTCTAGCCTCATCAAACTACCAATCCCAGAATTCCATAGGATGCAGCCATGGCAGTTAAAGTGGAGTATAGCACTATAATAGTGGATTGTGAAAGGACCTTGGGTGGCTCCACAATTCCCATCCTAGATTTAGTGCCTCAGATTACACATAGCTGCAGTTGGAATCTCATCACATCAGGCAGGCAGTGCTTTCTTAGTGGAAAGGGGAAGGCACTCTGCATCTGCTCAGAAGCACTTTTACTACAGTTGCCTTGGAGTAGTGGTTAGAGTGTTGGGCTGGGAGTTGGGAAATTGAGATTCAAGTCCCCAATGAGCCATGAAACTCTCACTAGGTTACCCTGGGCTCTCTCTAAGCCTGACTTAGTTCACAGGTATTCTGTAATACCTGAACGGATGTCATATTGAAGATGGAGCAAGCTTGTTTTCTGCTATTGCTCCAGAGATTAGGGACTTTATCAGACAAGCCCCTTAAAACGTTATTTCGTTGGCATTTAAAAAAATCATTTTTTATGCCAGCAAAAGAATGCCCACCCACCACACTCACCTTCTCTCCCAGCAAAGGCTTCCCCAGCAATGAAGAGGAAGTGAATGGAGCTCCGTTCACTTCCTCGTTCAAAATCCTGTGGATTCTCGTGAGAAGACACTTGCGGAGGGAATTCAAAAATAAAAACAAAAATAAAATTAAAATTTTTAAAAGCACTGGAACAAATTTTAAAAGCCTCACATAAACTTTGGAGGGTCATAAAAAGCATGTCACTTACCTGGATGTCGCGGTCTCACCCAGAAGTGTTCTGGCCGGACCGGCCATTGACGCTGCATTCACGTAAGTTAACTGGTGCAAGGTTTCATACGGCAGCAATACCGGCATTAAAGCGCCATGGGAGGTCTATTGAAGGCTTCAGCCGTCAATAAAATGGGATGGGTTTTGGCCAGGACGTAAACACGAAAGGGTGACATCATCTTATATATGTGCGCCCTTACGTGTTTATGTGGTGTAGTTATGATGCCATATTTAGTGCATCTGATAAAGTCCTATGACATGGAACAATGGACTCAAATTACAGGAAAAGAGTTTCCACCTAAACATCTATATATATAATTCTCTTAGGTATGTTGCTGTTTCCAGTGTGCTGATTGGCTGCTTAGGAAACTGACCAACCAATCAAAGCTTGGTTGGGCAGCCAATCCGCACACTGGGGACAGGAACATGTGGACCTTTAAGTCCTTTCTAAACATGGCTGCCAGCAGAGGAGGTGTGAGTAGCATGGGGGTGTGGATGTGGCATGGTGTGGGGGGGGGGAGGGTGGCACAGGGCACAGGGAGGATGGTGTGGGGTATGGGGGCAACACAGGGCACAGGAAGGGTGGCATGGGGCACAGGGGGGCCAACTCAGGGGCGGGGAGGGCAGCATGGGGCGCAGGAAGGGTGGCATGGGGCACAGGGGTGCCATGGGGATGGGGAGGGTGACACGGGGCACAAGAGGGCCAACACGGGGTGGGGAGAGCGGCATGGGGTGCAGGACGGGTGGCACGGGGTGCAGGGGGTGACATGGGGATGGGGAGGGTGGCACGGGGCGCAGGGGGGCCAACACAGGGGCGGGGAGGGGGGCATGGGGGGCAGGGAGGGCAGCGCAAGCACAGGGAGGGTGGCATGGGGAACCGGCATGTGTACTGTCAGGGAGGTGCAGTGCATGGGGAGAATGGTGTATGTTACACCAGGTATAGCTAGTTCGGAAGAACTCCCTGACAGTAAGAGCTGTTCAACAGTGGAATGCACTGCTTCTGAGTGTGGTAGGGTCTCCTTCTTTGGAGATTTTTAAATAGAGGGTGGATGGCTATCTGTCACAAGTGCTTTGTCTGCGTATTCCTGCAAGGCAGGGGGTTGTACTGGATGGCTCTCATGGTCTTTTCCAACTCTATGATTCTCCTAAGGCTGAGAGTGTGCTACTTGCCCAAGATCACTGAGTGGGTGCCCATAGCTGAGCGGGGATTCAGACCCTGGTCTCCCAATGTCCTAATCCAACACTCAAACCACTACACCACACTAACTCTCCTACTTTCCATTATCCCATTTATTTCCTCCAGCTTTCAGTTATAGTGAATCAGGGCTTGGAAAAGTTATGGGGGAGGCTAAAATTCCCAGAATCCCCATGCTAACTGAGGGGTTTCTGGGAGTTGTAGCAAAAAAAAAAAAAAAAAAAGTAACTTTTTGGGGTTTTACAATGAAGTAAAAGTGCCAGCAATGCCCATGAGAGTCTTCTCCCATCAGTTCTTCATGACTCTTTCAGAAAACTAAACTAAACAGCAAAAAATATTTTAGCACAGCTGGAAAGACTTTTTGAGAGGAGCTGGCACTAACCCTCACTACCTCTTGGGAGTTATCTATGATTGTGATCTACTCACTCAAGGACAGCAAGATTTTTTTTTTCTAAAAACCTAAATGAAGCTTACACTACCGATATGTGTAATTTTTCTTCTTATTTCAAGGGGGTGTAGATTGCATAATGTGTATTCAGGAAGTCTACAATGTTCACATTTGACTGAATGGATATACTTGCATCCTAAGTAGCTGGTTTGCTAAGTCCAGATTAATCTTGAATTTTTTTTATCTTGGTGTTGCATAATTATTTTTCCTGATTCAACAGCTGGAAGGCAGGCTTAATTCAGCAAAGCATAAGCATCACAAATAAATCTACTATTTACTCTTAGGTGCTCAAAGGAAGCAAAAATGGAATTAGTTCAACTGATGTGCACCAAAATTAATAATGTCATTTCAAATGTACTGAGCAGGAAATAACAGTTTTTCCTTCACTGACATTTGCCAATCAACATTGGACGCATTCATACTATAAGAATGGCAGATTGAGGTCAAACGCTCTGTTCATTACTCAAGGACAACAATTAGATCTTTAGAGGATTAATGCTCAACAGATGAGAGCTTGATACAGCAAAGCTATGATTGGTAGTATTCAGATTCCAGATAGAGAGAATTTGCATCTCCATCAGTGTATGGAGCTGTGGCGAAGCGGTGGATCAGTAGCAAGCTGATACTGCCTGCTATGACCCAGCATGGCAGTGAGTGGTTGTGTGGGGAAGTTGGATAACTTCATCCCATTGCAACCTCCACAAGAGGATGACATCA
Organism: Gambelia wislizenii; assembly: GCA_030847615.1. Lineage (NCBI taxonomy): Eukaryota > Metazoa > Chordata > Lepidosauria > Squamata > Crotaphytidae > Gambelia > Gambelia wislizenii. Next base: position 319,792,422 of record JAUMIR010000004.1, on the reverse strand, counting down.
GAAGGTGAGGCCATGCCACAGGCATATAGCCACATCCCCAGACACCATGGGGTTCCCAGGCTTTAGTGTGCACAGGCTTTGTCTAGCCTTAGGCATGGGCTTTGTCTTCCCTGCTTAGAACATCAACACTGGCTGCCAGTCTGTTTCTGGACACAATTCAAAGTACTAATTATGAGCTTTAAAAAGACCCATATGGTTTAGATGCAGATATCAGGGTATGCAGCCCCTCTGAGCATTCTGTTCAGAAGGAACAAATAGCAGAAACAACAGAAGCATGAGGAAATATGCTCCCCTCTGCATACCTAGGTGTGTAGATGCATGGAGACATGGAAACAGACAAAAATATCCTTTTCCAGTTTTATTTAAAGTTCTACAAAAGTACTACCAAAACAAAATACATCCTGGCTGCTTTAAATGATGCAGCCTCCAGCTCCACTAGAAAGCAAAGAACTCTGTGTGTCTTTTTCACAGACTGACAGAGGACTTTTTCAGATGTCGATTTACAGTGGAAGGCGGCTTGTAACAGTTGCGAGGCTGCTGCGTGGCAGGGGGCCTGTTTTGTACAACGCTGTCCCCCTGCTGAAATCAACAGTTTCATTTCCGGGAGAGATTGGAGACAGCCACATCATATTTGGCCATTTTTTTCACAGGAAACTTCTGTGAGTAAAAAATGGCCAAATATGGCGCGGCTGCCTCCGATCTCTCGCATCAGGGGCTGGTGTCGTACGAAATGGGCCCCCTGCTGCGCAGCAGCCTCGTGAGTGTTAGGAGCCTTCTTCTGCTATAAATCAACGTCTGAAAAAGTCCAGAGACAGTTTTGTATTTCACACAGAGAACTGATTAGAGCTAACCCATGACACAGGAAACTTCTCACAGAGTTGGATAGATACTGTGAAACCTAAACAAAAGACTTTCACATGAACTCAGCAATTAGGCCTCTGTAACATGGGCCTGCTTCCATGAAAGATAAGACACAGCTGTTGTGGAGCTCTAACCTACTGTGTGTTTTCATTAGCTAACAGGCCTGGTATGTTTATGGAAACCAGGCTTGAATTTTGCCCATAGTGAGAATTTATTGTTAGGATCCTGGGACTGTATGTTCCATCATCCTTGACAGCAGGGTATCAGACAGAACTCATCTTCTCATATGAAACTGCCCAGTCCTTGAGACACGCAGGAGAAGTCCTTCTTTCAGGTCCTTCATCTTCGCAGGCACGGCTGGTGGGAATGTGAGAAGGGCCTTCTCAGTGGCTGTCCCTGTGTTCTCGAACTCCTTTCTCAGGAAGGCCAGAATGGCCCCATCCTCATTGCACTTTCATCAGCAAGCGATGATCTTCTTATTCCAACAGGAGTATTTTTCAAGAAAGCACTTTTAAGAGGGTGCTGTATTCCTCTATATTGAACTGTTTTTAATTGCTTTTTATCTTTATTTAAGTGTATGTTTTTAAACTGTTTGAACAGTTTAATTCTGTTTTAATGTTCATCTTTTGCATTAGGTTTTTTTTTTATTTGTTTTAAATTGTAAGCCGCCTTGAGTCCCAGGGGTTGTCCAAAAGGTGAAAAACTCCTCACAGAATGCAAGGAGAATCTTACCTGTCTTAATGGCATCCCATCTGATATCACCCTATTGTGAAGGCGGGGGGCCAAAACCAGCAAAAATCTTGCCAGAAAAGCCTTTGTGGCTCTTCCTGTCTTTTTTAAAAACAACATGGGGCTGTGCATTTCCACTCATTGGGGCAAGTGAATTAATCTAATTTGCTTGCCCAAACGAGAGGAAACACAAACCTGATTGGCTGGATGAGTGCAGGGGTGGGGCTGGGCTACAGGGCAAGCACCCGCTGCCATCATGTAGGATTTTCCCCTTAGCTAGTGATCGCCAAGGTAATACAATGGGGGATTTGTGTTAACTTTCTTTTTTTCAGAAAGGGGAAATATTGCTTGTGCGCACCATAGAAATAGACTATTTTTTTAAAAAAAGTTCAGCAGTGACAGATTTAAAAACATGAGTAATCCACTTGTGGCCACTGTCTCAGCTACAGTCAAGCAAAGTTTCTGCGGGCCGTAAAACGATTAAGACAGGTCGCAGCTACTGCGACTTGCTAAGACTGTGGAGCAGTCTGTGTTTTTTTCCTCCGTGTAGACAAGCCCCCAGTTTTGGGGAAAAGGTAGGATATAAATGGTATGTGAAGATGATGATGATGACGACAACAATGACAATGGTCAGGGAAAGTCTGTTCAAGGTAAAGCAACACACATGCACAGTTGTGGTATAGTGTGGTTTCTATGTCAGGGATGAATTTTCCTGGCCATGAAGCCACCACCCATTTCATAGAATCATAGAATCATAGAGTTGGAAGAGACCTCAAGAGCCATCCAGTCCAAACCCCTGCCATGCAGTAATAAACAATCAAAGCATGCCCAACAGATGGCCATCCAGCTTCTGTTTAAAAACCTCCAAAGGAGACTCCACCACACTACGAGGCAGTGTATTCCACTTCCAAACAGCTCTTACTGTCAGGAAGCTCTTCCTAATGTTGAGGTGGAATCTCTTTTCCTGTAGTTTGAACCCATTGCTCTGTATTCTAGTCTCTGGAACAGCAGATAACAAGCTTGCTCCATCCTCAGTATGACATCCCTTCAAATATTTAAACATGGCTATCATGTCCCCTCTCAACCTTCTCTTCTCCAGACTAAACATGCCCAGCTCCCCAAACCGCTTCTCATAGGGCATGGCTTCCAGACCTCCCACCATTTTGGTCGCCCTCCTCTGGACACATTCCAGCTTCTCAATATCCTTCCTGAATTGTGGTGCCCAGAACTGGACACAGTATTCCAGATGAGGTCTGACCAAAGCAGAATAGAGTGGCACTATTACTTCCCTTGATCTAGACACTATACTCCTATTAATGCAGCCTAGAATCGCATTGGCTTTTTTAGCTGCTGCATCACACTGCTGACTCATGTTCAGCTTGTGGTCCACTAAGACTCCTAGATCCCTTTCACATGTACTGCCATCAAGCCATTTGTCACCCATTCCATATCTGTGTATTTCATTTTTACTGCCCAAGTGTAGTATCCTACATTTCTCCCTGTTTAAATTCATTTTGTTAGATTTGGCCGAGCTTTCTAATCTGTTGAGGTCATTTTGGATTCTGATCTTGTTCTCTGGGGTATTAGCTACTTCAGAAACATCCTGCAGCATGTATTTAGGTTGCAGAGGAGATTTCACTATGCATGAGCTTTCCCTGGCCAGGAAAATTTCCTACACAGCAAAGTGAGGTTTCTAACTATGGAAAGGATGGGGGTCAAGGGAAGAAGGGTGAAGCCACTCCCTTCATCCAACTGTTAAGTTCATGGGTTGGTGGGTGGACACCATGGGCAGTGTAGCCGATACTGGATTTGTGTAGCTCCACTGCCTTTTCTCCATTGAGGAGGATGTGGGACAGGCAATTTGACCAAAGCTACCAGTGGGGATTCTCAATAAGTAAATCCTTAGGAACACCTCCTTCTGTTTCCTTTGTTGAGAATGGAATGAAAATGTTTGCCTCTTTAAGGTTAAGAATGGAGTTTGTAGTAGAATGAATATAGCATTATGTGAACAGTGCCCTTATTCTCACACCTTGCTTTCTGTTCTTTAACCAGTTACTCATCCACAAAAGGTGTCTCCTTTATCCCATGACTACATTTTCTCAAGAGATTTTAGGACTTGTCAAATGCCTTTTGAAAGTCTGAAGAAATATCTACCAGATCAGCCCTATTCCTGTGTTTCTTCACAGGTACAAATACCTATAAAAGGTTCTCTCTCTGGCTTTTCTTCGCAAATGAAGATTCAGGAAGGACTCATCCTGCGTTTTCTGCTAGCGCGCTGATGACTAAAAAGGCCAATCCGAGATAGACAAGTTCAGTTGCAGAAAGCACAAGCAGAAGGTCTCCTTGGGTGATGATTCCGGGTTGTGATTCTTTCTGCCGTTTCTCTTCAAGACTTGTTCGTCATGAGTTCTCAAATAAGGCTGCAGCATTGTGGATAGTGCGTCTCCATGCCTCCCGATGTGAGGCCAGGGCAGACCATTGTTGGTGATCAATTTGGCCGAGCCTCAGATGTTGTTTCAGGGAGTCCTTGTATCGCTTTTTTGGAGTGCCCCTCTTACGCTGACCCGTGGCGAGTTCACCATAGAGTACTATTTTGGGGAGGTGATGGTCCTCCATCCTAGAAACATGCCCTGCCCAGAGCAGCTGTGTTCTCAATATCATGGCCTCAATTCTGGTAATCCCTGCTTGCTCAAGGACAGCAACATTCGTCACATAGTCAGTCCAGTGTATATTTAGGATTGTGCATAAACAGCACTGATGGAAGCATTCGAGGAGTCATAAGTGGTGGTGATAGGTGGACCCATGTTTCAGATCCATAAAGGAGAACAGACAGTACAATGGCTCTATACACACTGATTTTTGTGTTTCGCCTCAGGTGTTTATTACTCCAGACTCTTTTGTAAAGTCTTCCAAATGCACTATGTGCCTTTACTAATCTGTAATCGATCTCTTTGTCAATCTTGGCATCTGAGGAGATTATGCTTCCCAGGTAGGTGAACTGCTGAACGGACTTGAGCACAGATTTGCCAATGGCAATGTGGGGATGGTGGTGTTCGTCCTGTGGTGCAGGCTGGTAAAGAACTTCCGTTTTCTTCAGGTTGACTTCCATCCCAGGTTACTGGAACAGGACTTAATTTTCCAGAGCCATGTTGACTCTTTGTAAGCAAGACTTGTCCTTTTTTATGTAAAAAGGGCTAACCAAGTTCCTGGTAGTGAGACAGTAGAACTAGGAGATAACATGTCATCCATCTGGGACATTTCTTCATTTCAGAAGCGAAACAGAACCTGGCAAGGAGTGACAGCTAGGTGGATGGACAAGATGGTTCACAAACATACTCAGGCTCTTCCCTGTTCCTTATGTCTGTCATTCCCATGAAGATGGCTGTGTGAGTTTTGCAATTAGTGTCATGAAAAGGTTGTCTTAAAATAAGATTCTGTTGTCTGAAGTCTACACTTTCCACCAGTGAATTGTGTTGTTCTTGGCTTTCCAAAAAGGAAGATAAAGGACATACATTCAGACCAGGATCTCCTGGACAAAATAAAGGATGACAGGAGAGGCATGAGGCATACAATGTGTCTTTTACATTTGGAATAGACAATGAGACAGTCATCAAAAACAGCTGTTGAAGGGGATCAGCCAAAGTTGTGGAGGATATCCACCAGTTGTGATTGGTTGTGAGAGTTACAGTATGTGCAACTCCCATGTAGGAAATATATTTTTATTAATAGGAGTATAGTGTCTAGATCAAGGGAAGTAATACTGCCACTGTATTCTGCTTTGGTCAGACCTCACCTGGAATACTGTGTCCAGTTCTGGGCACCACAGTTCAGGAAGGATATTGAGAAGATGGAACATGTCCAGAGTAGGGCAACCAGGATGGTGGGTGGTCTGGAAGCCATACCCTATGAGGAGCGGCTTAGGGAGCTGGGCATGTTTAGTCTGGAGGAGAGAAGGTTAAGAGGTGACATGATAGCTGTGATTAAATATTTGAAGGGATGTCATACTGAGGATCGAGCAAGCTTATTTTCTGCTGCTCCAGAGACTAGGACACAGCACAATGGACTCAAACTACAGGCAAAAATATTCCACCTAAACATTAGGAAGAACTTCTTGACAATAAGAGCTGTTCAGCAGTGGAATGCATTGCCTCGTAGTGTGGTGGAGTCTCTTTCTTTGGAGGTTTTTAAACAGAAGCTGGATGGCCATCTGTTGGCCGTGCTTTGATTGTGTGTTCCTGCATGGCAGGGGGTTGGACTGGATGGCCCTTGAGGTCTCTTCCAACTCTATGATTCTATGATTTTAAAGGCTACAATTCCAGAAATCTTCCAGCCAGCACAACCATTAGCCATCCTGGTTGAGAGGAATTCTGGGAGCTTTAGCCAAATGAAGTAATTTTTCTTAGGTTTGCTTCATTAGCAAATAGCAATGCTATATCAACTGATAGGAACAATTTCCAGAGAGGACTATGACAGTTATGTACTCCTTGTGGGCTTCCCAGAGACATCTAGTTGACTACCATGGAGGAAAGATCTTGGACTAGAGGGCTGTTGTTCTGATTCAATACCCCTGTTTCCATTCTTCAATGACAGCTGATGACTCTCCCATGTCAGTTGGGTGATGAATCTGTTCTGGGTTTTACTCCAAATTTTAAAGTAGCTATTTGGGAGACAGTCCATGACTTTGGATAACTCATTAACAGTTCAGATTCAGCATAGATTGACTTTCTCCCTCATCAGGACTTCCACCAACCACCACTGACATTTTTACAAAAAAGATTCCACCAAAGCACAAAAGCAGTACCAGATGAGACATACCTACTGACAAATTCACTTTATTAAAACATTTGCAAGGCCCAAGCATTGAGTCCCATTCAGCTCAGTGGGGTGTACTTTTGAGTTACACTACAGTATTGTACTGTCAGTGGTCTTTTTAAAAAATATATAATTAAAATAAAAGAGGAGGAGGAGGAGCAGAAGAAGAAAAGGAAGGAAAAGTTTTCTAGCCTTCATGGTTACAAAGTTTTCATGCCTAGTGAAATCTTATATACCAGAAGATTTACTGACTAAATCCTCCACTTGGTGGGGACAGGGCTTCAATACTTTTTGTATTTTTTGCCCATTGGTAGAATGCTATTGCTATGGCATATCTAGCAGAGCAAAAATCACATCAATCAGAAATGTAAAAACTGCAGGAAGCATTGTGCAAATATCAAAGAAACGGTGAAATTTACCTTGATCGGCAGACATTGGCAGACACTGTAGAATACAGATTTTCTTAGCACAGAATTTTAATTATCATAGGGCAAATTTTAGATTTTATTTTTTTACAGGAGATTTATTTTTCAAATTCACATGTCCAATCACATAAATCACATATCAGGGCACTTTTGCTGTATTTCAGAGATGCATGAAATGATTTGAAAGTTCATGGGAGTGGTGCTTTCCATGGTGACAGTTGAGACAGTCATTGCTTGGATCATTTTGTTGTTGCTGTTCTTTTAAAGCAGACTCCTGCTAGTTGAATAGCCTGCAGATTTCATGTTCTCCTTCTGACACTATAGCTTTAACTATGTAGATCTCATTTCTCAAAGTGAGCAGAAGAATCGCAATCACACACAATCACACACACACACACACACACATACAATCTGAAAGCCTTCCATTTTTAGCCAAGGCAGCTGCAGCAACACAAGTATATAATAACAATGATTAGCTACCCATTGCTTGGGAAACACACTTTTCTCAGTTGGCATGAGGGGATCATTAGGGACATTGCGTTCCATCATAAAGAGTGATCAGGCACTAAAGATGCCCGTTGCATGGTTCAAAACATGCGAACTTTTCCCAAGCTTCTCCTGAACATTCCTAGGGAAAGATATCAGCTCACCATGTAAGCACACATGTTCAAGCTTATTCCTCCCCACCCCTTCCCTTATTGGAGATAAAGATTTCATTTGATGTTGGAGATGTAATCTTTTAGAGAGTCTGCAGATTACAGCTGCAGTACTGACAGGAAAAAATATTCCCTTCCTCCGTAAAGAGAGTGAGCGAGCATAAGGCTGGTGTACAAGTTTCATTTGGTTGATTGGCAAAGCTCAGGATGTCACAGAATGTTCTCAAGCCTGATGATACCGTACAACAGGGGTGTGCAAAGGGTGACCCATGGGACTCTTGCAGCACCTGAACACCATTTGTGTGATGCATGAGGCTCCCATCAGTCCCCCAAACTCCACCAGTGCCCCCCAAAAACATTTTTCTTTGATTTGGGGGGGCATGCAAAAAACCCAAACTATGGGGAAAAAAACCCCAAATGCATTAAAATATGTAAAAATACTCCCACCCACAGGCACCTCCAAACCCTATACTACCCCCGTCTCAAATACTTCTGCTTTCCTATGTAGTCCATCTCAAAATGGCAACAGGAAGTGATGAGACAGTGGGAATTTATGATATCATAAACCAACTTCCAGTTGCACTATTTAGAATTATGGCATTGTGCAACAGTCGTAATTCTAGGAGGGAAGCATTGTTGTACCCGTGCCATTAGGACAACTGCACAGGCACAGCAAGCCACATGGCTATTGTGCAACACTTTTGATAGACAGCAATACAGCATTTTGTGGTACAGACTGCCCTTGTGCCAAGGCAGTGAAAAAAGAAGGGAGCAAGGGCTCCAACAGAGCCACAGGGCACTTGTAATCCAGAACAAAGGGCAGTGGAAAGTCATGGATGCCCTGCACCCACCTGGAAAAATGTCTCCCACTCATTTTACAATGGGACATCTTGCATCATGGCCCATTGTACATTGTCAGACTTCTGTAACTTGCTTGAATATTGTGTCAGTGACATAGATCCATCATCATAAAGTTATGCATCATACCCTCAGATGCAGAATCTTGGCTATGGTCTTTCAGATAGTTTGGACTTAAGCTATATAGGGCTTTAGAGGTCATAACCTTGATTTTCAGTTGTATCCAGAAGTGAAAAATGTACTCCCCACCCAAAAAAAAGTAGTTCCCAAAAAGTAACTTGAGAACCAGCATGGTATAGCGGTTTACGTATTGGACTACGACTCTGGAAACCAGGATTTGAATCCCCACTCAGCCATGGGTATTCTTGGGTGATCTTGGGCAAATCACGCTTTCTCAGCATCAGAAGGCAAGGACAACCCCCCTCTGAACAAATCTGGCCAAGAAACCCCCATGATAGGTTCATTGTAAGTCAGAAACAGCTTGAAGGCACACAGCAACAACAATAGAAGTAACTTTCCCAAGCTCTGGGTGAATCAAAGGTAGATGCTGTCATGCATAAGAAACCACTGCAGAAACTTTATCTAGTCTTTAATGTCCATGAGGAGGGAGGAGAGACCTTTTTTTTTTTTTTTTTTTTTTTTGCTGCCAAACAAAAAGATTGGAGAAAAGGTCATCTCTTGATTTGATGGCCATGACAATGCAGTTTATCAGAATGCACACACATTAATGCTACCTATCTCTTCTCTTGGAGGTCTTTTTTTTCCATATTATCATTACCAGGTGCAATTTTAAATTATTGGTTGCAGGACCAGTAAGTGCAATTAAACAGCATCCTCCTTGTAGTCCAGACTAAAAAATAAAAATACAATTAAAAATAACCCAAAAATGAGGCATAACAAATAATTTTTGATCTACTTTTTCACCTGTCTTTATTTCTCTAATTATACTCTGGTTTCTCTTCATTTAATATTTGTCTAAGTATCTTGATACAATAGGCTCTAGGTGTCTTAAGAGATCACAAGCCAAACACAGGTCAACAGTGTGATGCAGCAACCAAAAAAGCCAATACAATTCTAGACAGCATCAACAAGTGTATAGTATTCAGGTCAAGAAAAGTAATGGTACCACTCTGTTCTGCTTTGGTTAGGCCTCACCCAGAATGCTATGCCCAGTTCTGGGCACCACAGTTCAAGAAGGATATTGACAAAGTGGAATACATCCAGAAGAGGGTGACAAAGATGATAGAAGATCTGGAAACAAACCCTATGAGGAATAGCATAGGGAGTTGGGTATGTTTAATTTGGAGAAGACTGAGTGGTGACATTGATGATACCTGAAGGGATGTCATGCAGAAGATGGAACAAACTTGTTTTCTGCTACTCCGATGAGACCTAGAATTGTAGTGATTTGAGCACTGGACTATGATTCTGGAGACCAGGATTCAAATCTGCTCTTGGACATGAAAACCCACTGGGTGACCTTGTGCAAATCACACTTTCTCAGCCTTAGCGGAAGGCAATGGCAAACCTCTGAACAAATCTTTCTAAGAAAACACTGTAATAAGTTCATCGTAGGGTCGCCATAAGTCGGAAACAACTTGAAGGCACACAACAGTGACTAAATATGTATCAGTAGATTCTAATTATAAGGAAAGAGATTCCACCTAAACATTTGGAAGAACTCCTTGACTGTAAGAGCTCCTTGAACTCTTTGAGAGTGGCATGAACAACCTCAGGGGGTGATGGACTGATCTTTGGAGATTGTTAAACAGAGGTTGGATGGCCATCTCCCAGGAGTGCTTTAGGAATGTATGGCAGGGGGATGGACTAGATAGGCCTTGCAATCCTTTCCAGTTCTATTATTCTATGATTTGCTGATAACATTTATTGTTTATTGGATTAAATACCATTTACAGTGCTTGCCAATGGCTTTTGATAGGTCTGTATACTCAGAACAAGAACCTGGAAAATTACTTGCTAGCCTACAACTTCTAGAATCCCCTAGCCAGACTGGCCGTTGCTGCAAGTGTTGGAGTCTACAAGACTGTGCTTTAATGAAGAATTGAAATTTTGACTGAAAAAAAAAACTTGCCCTTATACATACATATGTAAACAGTCACTCTGTTTGCTTAGCTATTACAGATTTGACTGCATGACTGCTAAGAGACCATTGCAGAATTCACCAGGCTAACAGCATGATGTTGGAAGTGGAAGGTTTATATGCAACATTAATATATGTGCAGTAGTTAACCTTTGTCACATAAATTGTAGGGCTGGCATGAAATGATAATGGCCATTTCAAAGTCCTCTCACTTACACCAAGCCAGATGTTTTGTGATTCATTTATTCTAGCTCCCCAGCAAATCAGCAACATAAATATAAATATCTTGCAAAATTTCCCATATGCTCTGTTCAAAAGCAGATCACCGTAAAGGTTTAAAACAGGGGTGGTCAAAGTGTATTGTAAGGGCTACCTGTGCCCTGCCAGTCAATGCCCCTGAATCATCATGTGGCTACAGGGAGCATACAATCCCTTTGTTGCAACATCTCTATTGGCTGCTGGCCCATTTCCGGTCACAATTTGAAATGCTGGTTTTGACCTATAAAGCCCTAAACAGCTTGAGTCCAGATTACTTGAAAAAATGTATCTCCCTGTATGAACCCAGCAGAACATTAAAATCAGCTGGAGAGGCCCTTCTCTCTATCCCATTATCTTTTCAGGATTGTTTGGTGGGATCTAGGGAGACTGCCTTTTCAGTGGTTGCTCCCAGACTTTGGAACTCCCTCACTAGAGAAGTTAGGATGGCCCATCTTTACTCTCCTTCAGGCAGTATGTTAATGCCACCATTTTAATGCCACCAGGCCTTTGCTGACAAATGAAGCTTGGACTGCTGGTACTTCTATTTTTAAGATCTATTTTAATTTTTGTGGAGTTTTTAAAATGTTTTATCATTTATGTGTAATTTTAATTATATAAGTGATTTAATCTCTTTTTGATTCTTATTAATTGTACTATGTTTTTTTAGCAATTGTTGTTTTAAAAGTTGTGAGACACCTTGGGTCCAATGCCCCCCCAAAAGGGGAGGGGAATCAGGAGTGGACTTCTGGACACTTCTAGTTTTGTTTTTCTAATCTTGGAACTTATCTAGGACTGGTGTGACCTGTAGCAGGTGCTGTCAGTGAAAATATGGCCTCCACGCCCATGAAAGTTGCCCACCCTTGTTTTAAACAGTATCCTCTATGTATGGGAGTCAGATATTTCTAATACAGCCCCATCCTTGTCAGTTCAGAAGTATGCTCCGTTGACTTCTGTTCTGGAGCTTACTGCCTAGCTAAATGTACCAAATAATTAATTGAATGAATCAGCAAAACAATGTTTGTAGGCAGGGAGAGCCATTTCATTAAACCATTTTTGCTGCCAGTGATTGGATCAATTTCACAGATGTTTGAGTTAATGTATCTTGTTAGCATGCCCTACTACCCCCTCCCTACAATATCTCATAAATGGCAATATTGGACTCTTTGAAAGGGTCAAGTAGACCCGGGTGATCCAAAGTGAGGTCAGATGGCGCTCACAAGGACTAGGGAAGGTGTCTTAGAAATATTTTAGTAAGCACACCCAAGCTAGGATTGAGAGGAACCTCTTATTAAACAAAACTATTAAGGAGGTATGTGCCAATTCCTTCTTGGCCCCCTCAATGGTGAGTCATACATCCTAAACAATCAAGTGACCTACACAACCCAAACTCCCAGGAAATAACCCTCTTAACCCCTTCCTGTCCTACAATGTGATGTTGTCATAAACCCATCAATACTTGTCTCCCAGCCATATAAGACAATCAATGGAGTTTTGTTCTCCTTTGTTCTTCCTGTGGAAGAGTCATTTAGCCATTGTAGTATCTAAAACTAGTCCGTGAGCTGCTCTTCGCTGACGATGCTGCCCTTGTTGCCCACACAGAAGCAGCTCTGCAGCGCCTAATGTCCTGCTTCGCAACAGCTGCAAAGCTGTTTGGGCTGGAAGTCAACCTGAAGAAAACGGAAGTTCTTAACAGCCTGCACCACAGGACAAACACCACCATCCTCACATTGCCATTGGCAAATCTGTGCTTAAGTGTGTTCAGCAGTTCACCTACCTGGGAAGCATCATCTTCTCAGATGCCAAGATTGACAAAGAGATCGATCACAGATTAGCAAAGGCACATAGCGCATTTGGAAGACTTTACAAGAGTCTTGATTAATAAACACCTGAGGTGAAGCACAAAAATCAGTGTGTATAGAACCATTGTACTGTCTATTCTCCTTTATGGGTCTGAAACATGGGTCACCTATCACCACCACTTATGACTCCTCGAACACTTCCATCAGCACTGTTTACGCACAATCCTAAATATACACTGGACTGACTATGTGACGAATGTTGCTGTCCTCGAGCAAGCAGGGACCACCAGCATTGAGGCCATGATATTGAGAACACAGCTGCGCTGGGCAGGGCATGTTTCTAGGATGGAGGACCATCGCCTCCCCAAAATAGTACTCTACAGTGAACTCGCCATGGGTCAGTGTAAGAGGAGCGCTCCAAAAAAATGATACAGGACTCCCTGAAACAACATCTCAGGCTCAGCCAAATTGATCACCAACAATGGTCTGCCCTGGCCTCACATCGGGAGGCATGGAGACGCACTATCCACAATGTTGCAGCCTTATTTGAGAACTCACACTGAACAAGTCTTGAAGAGAAATGACAGTGCAGAAAGAATCACAACCCGGAAACATCACCCAAGGAGACCTTCTGCTGTGCTTTCTGCAACCGGAATTGTCTATCTCAGATTGGCCTTTTTAGTCATCAGCGCACTTGCAGAAAATGCGGGATGAGTCCTTCCTGAATCTTCATTTGCAAAGAGGTGCCATCCCCATCTAAAACACACCTTCAAGGCAGAAAATGGCTTATAAATATCCCAGCCTAAAGAATAGCAAAGTGTGCCACCGTGGACGAGACCTGACCACTCTCTCTGTCATCATGCTTACAGACTGGAACTTCCAGTGCCACCCTCAGACTTCTCTCGGAATACTTTGCTACTCTTCAAGACTGGTAACTATTACCCTATTTCCCAAATCTGTTCCTCTATCCAACCTTTCTGCCTTCCAGCAGATAATGGGCCATCAAACAAACATTAGCCAAACAGACACTAATCATCCTTGCATTTCTATACCCAGAAACTAACCATTCAATTACACAAATTTACATATACTCCCCAGCAGGGGTTCACAATATATAAACTCCACACACACTCCTACCCAACCATTCTCTGAAGATGCCAGCCACAGATGCAGGTGAAACATCAGAAAGAAACTATTCCAGAACACAGCCTCACAGCCTGGAAAAAAACCCAAGGAAAATCTTTCTGTCTTAAACTGTTCTATAGCCTTGTGTGGTTCTTTTAAGCAGGTGTTGCGTGTGATTGTTTTTTGTGATATTTCCAATAAAAACATTTTTATTTCACTTCAGTCCAGAGTTTTCTGCTGCTCTACTGGTATACATAGATGAAAAGGTCCCAAAGTTACCCGCCTCTCGCAGCATTCTTTCTGAGCTAATGATTATAATCCCCTCAAATATTAATATAGTTTTGGCATCACGAGTGGGGGCTCTAAATCACCCCCACCTCTTCAGGTAACCTTGTGGCAATGAATTCCACCGCTTAAACGTGCAGTGTTTCTAGAAGCACTTTCTTTTGCTTGTCCTTAACCTACCACCACTCCATTGCATTGAGTAACTGGATAGTTTTAGGGGCAAGGGAGAAGGAGGAAAGGTTTTGCTTGCTCTGTTGGTTCCAAACCATAAATGAGTAAAGTTAGGAGACTAAGATCATGATAGCAGGAGAAAGGACACAATTGTAGCTTAGGGCTGAATAGGATGAAAGGAGAAAAGCAAGAAGCTTTCTGATGCCCTGTGTTATTGAAATATTATGGTTACTTTTTATCCCTTACGTCAAAGAGCTGAGGATGCATTACAGTAAATCTCCTATTTATTTAACTATTTATTTATTTATGTTTTGTGGTTTTACCAGATTCTTGGCAACTCCAAGCAGAAAGACACGAAACAGAGGTTTATTAAGTTCCTGATGGGCTACATTTGCCTTGGTGCGTCACAGGTTGCTAAATCCTGGGCCAAAGCATAAGCCCATAGTTTCCCCCAAGGCAATCTTGTGACCCTTGTAGCTGATGAGCCCTTGAATCTGTATGAGGGTGGTTTTTTTTGTTTTTGTTTTTTTTTTTGTAAACATGCATTGCCTGCGTCCAAACCCAACATTCTTTTCATTACACTCTATGGCCTAACTCCTCTGGAAGCCAAGCTTTTGAGTCAAAATACAATGCACCAATTATTCTGTCTGGAGCAATGTTTGGATCAGCCGTTGGAAAGAAGTTGGCAAGAGACAACAAAACCAAAAACAAAAACCCCAGGGCATAACCTGGGTGTGCCCTTCTGGAAGTACAACAGGGTAGCAAAGAAAATGTGAAGAGCAAGTGGCATGCACTTATGAAAAATATAAGAAGGAAGTAACCTGACAGCAAAGATGATGTGGCAAAAGCCTTAGCAGGGTGGGCATAGGTTGAGATTGCTTTGCTTTAAGAAAGGATTCATCCAGAAAAGGTGGGGGAGTGTCTGGAAGCACTATGAATTTCTGGCATGGTGGTGGTTTGATTTTACCTGTATATACCCAGGTTTGCATCCAAACTCTTTCTTGAAATATCCTGGGTTTCCCTCCCTCCAACAACTGACCAAATGTCACATCTTGACTGATGCAACAGTTTTAAAATTTATCTTTACTCATTTCCACTGAGCCTTCTCTATTATTAGCCAGGATTTATAGTCAAGGTGATAAAAGGCTTTAGTGGTATTTTGTTATTTAAGCATTAGAATAAGTTTAGTTTGGTGCAAACATTCCTTTTTCTCTTGCTTGATCTCTGTTGAATCTATGCCCCAAAAACAATAGCTGTGTTTACTGGTGGCAGCCATCTTAGCTAGTTCCAACATAATACAAACAGACAATCAAGTAGCAATCAATTTCATTTTGGAAAATACTTACCTGGGAGGGAGGTAGTGATTTAGACTGACCTGGGATAGAAGTCCACATCAGTAAAAAGCATAACTAAAAAAGTTAAAATATAATTAAACTATCAGATTATTATTTTATTTATAGCACAATTATAATACTTTGATAGCACTTTAACTGCCATAGCTACATCCAATGAAATCCCGGAATTTGTAGATTGATAAGGTACAATTTTCTACCAGAGAGCTCTAATAGTTCAAGTAAACACGTTAGAGAATTCTAAGTGCCTCATGGGGGTTGGAATGTGCCTCCCCGTTGACTCATGGCAACCCTAACATGGGGTTTTCTTGGCAAGATTTATTTAGAGGAGATTTGCCCGTGCCTTCCTATAAGGCTGAGAGAGTATGACTTACCCAGGGCCACCCAGTGGGTTTGCATGGCTCAGCAGGGCTTTGAACCCTGGTCTCCAACACTCAGACCACTACACTACACTGACTCTCTAAATACTTCATCAAACTTCAAATACCAGGATTCTATTTTGTATTTTTATTTCAATTAAAATACTTGAGTGCATTCCCTTGAATTACAGCAGTAGAACTCCCTGTCAGAGAATTCTAAATGCCACGTGAAACTACAAATTCCAGGATTCCATAGGATGGGGTAATGGCAGTCAAAGTCATGATCAATGTGCTATAATTGGGCAGTGTAGATACACCCTAGAGATGGCCCTACCATTAGGTAGATTGAGACAACTGCTTTAGCTGACAGATGCTAGAGGGAAGCAGTGGCAGCCCCAAAGCTGTATCACCTTGTCCCTCTGACTGTTCCCCATAGGAGGCTAAAGCTCTATGCATCACATAGCCTATCCTCCACTCCTAAACTGGCCAGTTGCCCTCAGGAGTTCTAGAGGGCCCTATCCCATTGCAATGTTGAAATGAGGCAGTGCCTGATCCCAGTCTAGTCAACTTCCTTTGTAGAATAGTGAGGGTACCAAATTGTCCTTTTCCTCTGACAGCAAAATATCTTTGGTGAGCCCTGAAAAAAAGAAATATAGGACTTTATTAGATTACTTCTCCTTAACATTATTTTGCCAGCATATTTTGTGACGTTTTTATGCTGGCAAAAGAACTCCCCTACCAGACCTACCTTTTGCAGCATCAATGAGGTAGCCCCAGCAGTAACGGAGCATGAACGGATCTCCATTTACTTCCTGGGTTGAGATCCCACCAATTCTCGTGTGAAGACACAAGCACAGCAAATTCAAAAAATTAAGTAAGCAAAGGCATAAAACGTACACACAAGCACAGAAACAAACATTTAAAATTATAAGTAAACCAGGGAGGTTAAAAAAAAAAAAGAGCATTCCCCAACCTGGCTGTCCCGATCTCACCCAGAAGTGTTCTGTCATTGATACCATAATCACATAAGTACAATGGTGCAAGGATTCAAACACCGACAATGCCAGCAACAAATCACCATGGTGGTTCTATTGATGGCTTGGACCATCAATAAAATTGAACAGCTTTTTGACAGTATATGATCATGAAAGGATGATGTCATATGGTACATGCACCCATTCATTATCATTAGGTGTCATTATGATGCCATATTTGCTGCATCTGATAAAGCCCATAGGATATAGGAAGCTGTGTGATACTGAGGCCTTGTCTGCATGGGCCGAATGAAATGGCATCCCCCTGTTCCCATGCCCAGCTGTTCAGACGATGCAGGGTTTTGGCCCTGATTCTAGTCTGAACTATCTGGACTATGATTGGGAAGTTCTGACTAGAAACCTGGGCAAAAATGACTTAAAACAACTTAAGAAAATACCTGGGGAAACTCAGATCCTGTGGGAAATACTGGAGCATTCTGTGGTGGGAGCAGGCAGCTGTCTGTATGCGTGTGCTGTGCTGTATTGGTGGGCACCTCTGCTACCACTGCTGGTGTCACACGTCACACTCTCTAAAGTCACAACAAGGCCCCCAGCATGTGATTAAGGCTGGGTGTCTCATTTCTGGCCTCAGAGTGTATGATACATGTGGTGATAGGTATGTTTGCTAATACAGAGCAGCGCACATGTGCAGACAGCAGCCTGTTCCCACCATGGAATGGAAAATAATGGATCCAGGACACCTCCAGGGCCAGAATACTCTGGCCAGAACGTGGGGTATTCTGGCCAGCGCAGACAAGTCCTGAGTCATACCATTAACCCAGTATTATCAACTTTGACTAGCAGTGGCACTTGTGGGGTTTACATGGGGCTTCTTTACTAGCACTACCTGGAGTTTTCTGGTTGTCTCCCAGCCAAGTATTAACTAGGGCTGCTCATTTTCCAAAATCAGCCAAGATCAGTGAATAAAGAGAGGCACATTCATTCTAGGGAAGGTTAAATGCCAAGAGTTTAATGGAAGGCTGGAGGAGTTTTGTTTGGAGTTATTCCCCAGTGAAGAAGAATGAACGAAATAATAGAAACTATGTGCTGTAAAGGTCCCACACAAAGCTCCATTCTTGTAATTCATTGACAGGAGAAATGTGACAGCAACAGACAGTGCTGGAACTCGAAGGGGAAGCTGAATCAGGCAACCTGCTGGGAACAAGAGATGTATGTCTGTTTTCAAGAAACAGCCAATTAATCTGTAATAAACTAGCCGTAATAGTTTGTGCTTAACTGCAATAATTGGTCCCCAAGGATCATATTAAGGACTTATTAAATTAAAATATAAGAAGTGGGAACGCATCAGCAAAGGCAGGTTATATCTGTGGCACTGGAGATGAGGACAATCAAATTAATTAATCCTTAATGCCCTCAATATGCCTGTCCATTTTACAACATACCCGAAGAGTAATTAAGAAAGCAATCTTACACGTGCCAATCTGCAAGGAAGGACCACTCAACTCATTGGGTTTACTCCTTGGTAGGCATACACAGAATCATGCTGTTCAGACGGACATTTCATTTCCATGTTTTCAAAACACTGAAAGCAATCTATCTATATATATGGCTTCTCTTCGCAAATGAAGATTCAGGAAGGACTCATCCCGCATTTTCTGCAAGCGCACTGATGACTAAAAAGGTATATATAAAACTCTTGGGTATATTGCCTTTCCCAGTGTACTGATTGGCTGCTCAGGAAACACATCCAATCAATCACCACCCACATGCAAAGTCCCTCGCCACCTCACAATCTACTCCTGCCAATCAATCTGCATCTACACCCCCAGCCTCACAAGGGAGCCTTCCTCCTCTCCCTCCCCTCCCTTAGCCACTAACCAGTCACAGGATGTGATGCAACCCATATATACACACACACACACATACATATATACAACTCTTGGGTATGTTGCCTTTCCCAGTGTGCTGATTGGCTACTCAGGAAACACCTAATCATCACCCATATGCAAATTCCCTTTCCACCTCACAATCTACTCCTGCCACTCAATCTGCATCTACATTCCCAGCCTCACAAGGGACTCTCCCTCCTCTCCCTCCTCTCCCTCAGCCACTCACCAGTCACAGGCTGCAATGCAACCCAGACAGTCAACTGGCGGCTGAAGGACGCTGCCGCCACTGCTGCAGCAGGACCCAGACAGTCAACTGGCAGTGGCAGAAGGCTGCCTGCAATGGGACCCAGGTGGCCAATAGGCAATGGCAGGCTGCCTATGACAGGACCCAGGCAGTCAACTGGCAGTGGTGGTGGTGCTGGCAGCAGCAGGGCAACAGAGCAAGTCACCTTTAGCAATTCCAGGAAAAGTGTGGAATGCTGAGAAGGGGGAGGAGGAATTTTAAAATCCACCACCATACATTACAGGGTTGTCATGAGGTCTACTGGGAGGTTTTGGGGAAGATTTTAATGGTGTATGTTACAACAGCTACAGCTAGTTTAATTTAAACTAGGTGTACCCAGCGTGACATATGCCCTGCTGAGGTTTCAAGTGGTGGTTGTAGCCTGGAACTTGCAGCTGGTGTCCAGCACATGTGCCCTGCTGGGCTTTCACACAGTTCAGCAAACATGGTTTTATTTTAGAAAAAAATATTGCATTGCTTTACATGTGGGTTTCGAGTGACTGAGGGAGTGAGAGGAGTGAGGGTCTGGGGGTGTCGATGCCAATTGAGTGGCAGGAGTGGACTTTGAGGTGGAGAGGGAATTTGTATGTGGGTGGTGATTGGCTGAGGGAGTGAGAGGAGGGAGGGGATTAGTTGGGTATGTTTCCTAAGTAGCCAGTCAGCACACTGGGAAGGGAAACATACCCAATCTCTCTCTCTCTCTCTCTCTCTCTCTCTCTCTCTCTAACTTAAGTAAGTTCATGGAAGAGCTGTTTCCACTACTGTTTTCTATAGACCCTTGTGATCTTGAAAATGCCCCTCTGGAAATTAGAGACCTTTTCTGAACAACACAGGATGCAGGTGGGAGGGGGGGCTACAGAAGAAGAGGAATATATAAAAAAAATTCTTCCTGTGGGCTTCCTAAAGCTAAAGCCAAAAGCAATATATTGTCATATCTTTCTTGTTTTAAAATATTGTTCAAAAGTTGAGTTTTTGAACCTTACCACGCCTTCAGGCTGCCAGGGACAGTGATTAAGGGGACAAACAGAAAAATCCAAAAATCATACTGGACAGATTATGAAGCCACATGATCTATACCTGGTCTACAACCCCAAGATGGAGCATCAAATGCTATCAATGGTCCAAGCTCTTTTGAATCAATTGTTGTAGCATAGAGTTTAACCCCTAGTTTCAAATCTTGTCTCAGCTCTGAAGTTTTCATTAAGCAGTCTTTGGACAGAGTATCTGCTACCCTAACTTAACTAACAGGATAAAATGTGGAGAACAAAATGAGCCACATCTCTCACCTTGGTTCTTGTAAGAAAAGCAGGGCTTAAATAAAGAATGGAAAGAACATTCCATGATGATGATGATGATGATGATGATAAATCAGTCCCCCAAGAGTCAGGAATCACTGTCAAGAGGAGATTATCTACCAGTGAGAATTTTGTGAAATTTCTCCTGGTATTTCTGTTATCTGAATAGGTAGAGGTCTGTGGAGAGGCCACTCATGATGTCAAATCTTGGTTATTACATGGGGGAATTATTAAAGCTGTGAGAGGTTGGGTAACTTCCAGGATCTTTACACCTTTCTATATCAGTACTAACTACAGAGACTCCCAGTGAAGTAAAATAAACAAAGATGTTTTTATTGGAAAATAACACAGGCGCATTCATGCACACACACTCACAAGAACCGCACAATGCTAACAAAGAGTTAACGGTGGAAAGATTGGACAGCAGAATAGATTTGGGAAGCAGGGACTATAGTTACTAATCTTGAAATGACAGAAGCAAAGGACTCCAACCGAAATCTGAGGAGGGCACTGGATTCTGCACACTGTAGTCACACTGGCACAGAGTACACTTTGCTATTGTTTGGGTACTAATAATATTTATGCTGCATTTTGTGTCCCAAAGGGGTGTTTTGATCTTAGAGCAAAGCATAGATGGGTTTCCTATGGTGAAACAAAGGAAACTGTATCTCTGCTGATTGCTGTTAATGGCTGAGAGTTTGGACTTGATGGGTTTATGACAACATCCATATTGTAGGATAGAAAGGATGTGAAGGGACATTTTCTGGGGATGAGGGTGTGTAGGTCACTTGTTTGTGCTGTATGACTCATGGACAAGGGAATCCAAGAGGGGATTAGCACATTCCACCTTGACAGCTCTGTTTACTAAGGTCTTCACTGAATCCTATCTTGGGTGTGTCTACTAGTATTTTTCCACAACATCATCTTCATGTCCTGGTGACCATGAAGAAGTCTACTAGTATTTTTCCACAACACCTTCTTCATGTCCTGGTGACCTATGGTACGCCCCAGTCTGCTAGACCCCAAAAAGCATCTTAATATTGCCAATTATGAAAAATTATAGGGAAGGGGTGTAAGACATAGTGACATTCGAATATTTCAAAGTGTTGTGAAAGAATTATTCTGTAGACAAAAATATGTATGTGTGAAGGGGGGATTGCACAATTTTTCCACAGTTTTCTGCTCAGAAAATTGTTACCTGAATTGCTTTGGGTCCACGGGGACCCTCTAATGTCCGAATATTAATTTGGGGAATATTTAATTAGCTCAAAATGGCAGTGAGAGCCATGCCATGGCAGGATGTTTTGACCTATGTATACCAGTAATAATGGAGGAGACTCCAAGGCAGAATGTACAATTAAATTATCTATATTGGAAATTAATGTAAACAGCATCCATGAAAACACTCAGGATTCAAGCAATTACACAAGGCTAATGAAGAAAGTAGGAAGTATTTAGATAGAGGACTACAGTGAGGGGATTATGGGTGATACAATACTTCTCTGAGGAACAGAGCTTTGTGCAGCAGAAGATTCTCAAAGATGTGTTCTAAGGGTCTCACAGCAAACCAGCAGCATGAATGTAGGAGGAGGAACTAAGGACATTTTGGTGGCATTTTAGCATGATATTTATATATGACTATTCCACTGAAGGGATGTTTCTTGGAGGTTCCCAGGACTATACAATGGGTGCTCTGGAAGAGTTAATAATTGTTAATGATTGATGTATTTGGAATTGAATAGGAGCAGGCATGGTCTTTTGCTGGAAGGGGACAAGGGAAGGTAGGATCCATTTTACAAGCACCAAGGACTCTGCTATTGGTGAGTGGATTAGTGAATGGCTCAGCTCCAGGTGTTAAGTTCTGACCGGAGTATTTGGTTTGGGGGAATTTCCAAAGGCCCCTCCCTTGGTTATACATGAATCCAGCATTTGTATTAGGGGGTCCTTAGTTTGCCTGCTAACCACGTGGATGGCCACATTAAGCCAAATTATTAAATATAGGCAACTATTAGATATTCCAAGATGGGTTCTATACGGCTAGATAACAAAATGGTTTTTCTCAACAGGAAATATGGTTTCCTGTTCTTAAAACTGTTCTTTTGTGTGTGTGTGTTTTTTAAAAAAAACACCCACACTCACTATGTGTTTTTCTCCACAAAACAATTCCTCCACAACACTTTTGGTCTTTTGAACATAGGGAGAATTCTGGCATTTCTGTAGTATCTATGGGTGTAAAAGCTGGACACTGAAGAAAGCTGACAGGGGGGAAATTCAATTTATTTCAAATGGGGTGCTGGAGGAGAGTTCTAAAGATTTCATGGACTGCTAAAAAGACGAACAAATGGGTCCTAGAGCAAATCAAGCCTGACTCTCACTAGAAACCAAGATGACTAAACTGAGGCTGTCATACTTTCCACATATTCATGAGGCAACATGTCTCATTGGGTAAGATAATAGTAGAAGGTAATAGGAAAAGAGGAAGGCTGCATTACGAGTGGATAGACTCAACCAAGAAAGCCAAGACCCTGAGCAGGGCAGTTGAGGACTGGGGTTCTTGAAGGTCTCTCATTCTGAGAGTTGCAATAAGTCAAAGTCGACTTGATAACAAAACCAACAAAGAACACTGCAGAGAAATATTCATTTTCTCCTGTTGGGGGGAGAAAACTACTGTAATTATTCCTCCTCACATATAAGGATAAAATAGTCAAGGATTTGCATCCGTAGCTTAAATACAAGGCATAAATAATATGTGATTGGCATTTGGCATTATTCTCAGTTTTGTTCAAGGGAACATTTGTCCCAAGAGATTTCATGGTGATTTTTCAAAAGGCACTCCAATTGTGCAAGAGAAGGAGGAGCAGGAATCAATAATAATAAGATTGCCCACAGTCAAGCTGTTGTTTTGCTTAGTCTCCCACTACCTGCTTGCTGAAACAGCAAAGGAACTGTGGGTTGCAGAAGATAACCTTATTCAATTCAGTGTTATGCACTTTTTACAAGCCCTCACTGCTATTCTGTTTTGCCTGAAGAATAAAGAGTCTAAGGAGATTATCAGACAGGAATGCAAAAAGTGTTCCTGTCCCACATCTCCAGACCTGTCCCTGTCCTGGTTCAATAACCCTCCCCAACAGACTTACCTTCTCTTGCATCCAAAGGCAGCCCAGGCATGAATGGAGCTCTAACAGATCAAAATCTCTCCCATTTTTGTGAGAAGACGCGAGTGCAGGAAATTAAAAAACAATAAGAAAAAAGTTTACATAAGCACACAAACACACTAAAAAAAATAAGTAACCTGGGGAGGTTCATAAAAAGAGGGCAGCCTACCCTCGTGGCCCTCGTGGTCTCTTCCAACTCTGCAATTCTATGATTCTATGATTCTACCTTGTTTTTGCAATCCCACCCGGAAGTGTTGTGGCAGGACTGCCCATTGACGCTGCATTCATGGCAGGACAATGGTGCGAGGTTTCAGACGCCATCCATAGATCATTGATGGTTCAGCCCATCAATTCAATAGAACACCATAGTAATGCCAGCAGGACACAAAAGGACATCATTGTCTGATATTGGCATCCTTTTGCATTCCACTGGTGTCATTATGGTGCCACATTAGCTGTGTCTGATAATCTCCAAAACCTAGAAGCAAGATGTAGGAACTGAAGAAGAAAAGATGCCAAATATTGGGTTAGACCCAGGTGCAAAGGATGGAGGGGAAAGGAGAAGAAGAAGAATTAAATATGTAACACTTGTCACAATCAAAATTGACAGGTGGGCTGATATGTGAAACAGATGCTTATATTTCTGAGGGTGTAGGAAGGAGAAAGCAGAACAGTTAAAGAAGGGGAGGTGTATATATAATCAGCACAGGAAAAAATGAAACACATGCTGGCATTCCAAAGGCTGTTTCTGCTCTAGCTTGAACCTGCAAGTGTGTTTTGCAGGAGGCGCCTGCCTACCCATGTTCAGTTGAGTCATGGAAGCAGCATCATGCCATAGATTGGCTTGGTTTCAGTGCTCTGATCATGTAGGAATGGGAGCTGGTTAAGACAAGCAGAGAAATCACTCCATTCTCTGCTCCGTCTCTTCACCAGTGTTGGGAGTTATGAGTCATAAGTAACGTAGGCTGCTGCCACACTGCAGAAATAATGCAGTTTGCCATCACTTTAACTACCATGGCCCAATGCTATGGAATTCTGGGGTTTGTAGTTTTGAGAGATATTTTGCCTTTTCTGTCACCAAGCTCTGGTGCCACAACAAACTACAAATCCCTGGATTCCATAGAATGGAGCCATGATAGTTAAAGCAGTGTCAAACTTCATTATTTTTGCAGTGTGGCAGCAGCCATAGTTACCAATAGATTAGTTACTTTTCCTGGTAACAAGGATGGGGAAAAGCTACATATCAAAAATAACATTATGTATAGGAGCAGTGTTGTGTTACTACTAGTGTGCTCCAGATACTTTTAAAGGGCATTTTAGGCAGTCTTAGATAGATGGATGGATGGATGGACAGACAGACAGACAGGATATTTTCACAAGAATTTTTTAAGTTTGATGCTGCTCTCTTATCAATTTTAGTTTTTTTTTAAAAAAAAAAAGCAGAAAAAGTAACAGAAAAGCAGCAAGTAACACAGTGAATAATGCAACAAGTTACTTTTAAAAGGTTGTTATGAGTAACAAGAACCGATTATGAGGATTTAGGGATCTGGGTATGTTTAGTTTGGTGAAGAGAAGACCGAGAAGTGACATGATGGCTTTCTTTAAATATCTGATTTTATGCAGAAGATGGAGTGAGCTTGTTTTCTGTTGCTCCAGAGACCAGAACATTATCCAATGGATTCAAATTACAAGAGATTCCACCTAAACATTAGGAAGAACCTCTTGACTGTATGAGCTGTTTGAGAGTTAAATAGGGCATCTTGGAGGGTGGTGGAGTCTCCATCTCTGGAAGTCTTCAAGCAGGATTAGATGACCATTCCTTAGGAGTGTATTAGTTGTCCGTACCTGTAAATCAGGAGTTGAGCTAGACATCCTTGCAGTTCCTTCCAACTCTAACAGTCTATGATTCTGTGAGATCAAGGCCAAATCCACACTACACAAATAATCCAGTTTGAAACTGGATTATTTGCTAGGGCTCCTTCTTATGGAATCCTGGGATTTTGTAGTTTGGTGAGGCACCAGCACTCTTTGGCAGAGAAGGCTAAAGACCTTGTAAAACTACAAATCCCAGGATTCCATAGGTGTGAATTGTGACAAATAATCCAGCTTCAAACTGGATTATTTCCATAGTGTGGATGCACCCTTAGTTATAACACATTAGGCACCTTGAGAAAAATGAACAATCAAAATGATTGGCCAATGATGGAAGGAGTCTGGATGTCATTGGCTGAAGTCATCCAAAATCTAGAGAAGGACTTGTTTGCTTATTTAAAATTATAAACTACTCCTAATGTGCCAGGGTTCTCAGGGCAGTGTGCACAATATTACAAAACAACAAATACACTGTAGAAAATATAAAATTATGATTTTTTTATTTTATTATTTTGTTTTATTTATAGCCCACATTTCTTATTACAGTATACAGGATCCAAGGTGGCAAAACAGGTATAAAAACTATTCAGCCAGCAAATACTGTCTGCCATGAAAATATGCAATATACATATTTAAAATGCCAAGTCAAAGAAGAATGTTGTCACTGCATGTTTAAATGACAAGCGTTTTATCCGTACTTTGCAGTTATTGCAGTTTGACACCACTTTAACTATTGTGGTTCTATCCCACAAAATCCTGGGGTATGTATCTTGGTGTTGGGATCTTGGAATTCTCTGCTGAACTTCCCTGAACTGTAGCATTAGGCTCTCCTGGCAAAAAAAAATCAAAGGACCTCACCAAATTACAAATCCCAGGATTCCATAGGAAGAAATAGTGTCACTTAAAGTGGTATCATAATGCTACAATTATGTAGTGTGTATGCACCCAAGGTTTTAGTAATGCATACAATTCTATACTGAAGATGAAGGTCCAGAGCAAGGAAAACAAATTCTGTGGCCAGGCATCATAAGGTTCCCCCCCCCCTTCAGTTGTGTGATGGTAACAGAAATAAAAGATGGGGGCTTCCTTTTCAAACAACATAGGAGACTTTCCCAGCTATACCTAAAGAAACCAGGGAGTGAATCTGGTACCCTCTGCACACAAACCTTTCTTCAGACCTCCCAAAAGTTCCTGTTTTTGAACTACAGTAGGACCACCATATCCACTGGGGATTGGTTTGGGGGGGGGGATGGATACCAAAAACCGTGGATAGCAATGAACACCATTGAAAATAATGGGACTTCCAGTTTAAAATACTATAGAGCTGCCTTGGAGAAGATAGAAAATGGCTAACGAGGACACATTTTCTAGGAAGACTCTATGGTAGCTGTACTGTTTTGTGTCCCACAGATAACAGAATCAGTGGATAATGACTCAGTGGATATGACTCAGGGTCCTACTGTATACCCCTCCTGAGTCTCCTAATGAGCATGACTGGTGGATTCTGGAATTTGTATCTCTAAAGGGAAACTTTTCTAAACTCTACTTACCTATGATATTTTATTTAAAAAATGATCAGTGATGTAAGGCCAAATTATGGAACATATGCTACAGCAGAGCTCAGAAAATTGAATGTTTTGAACTACAATTCCCAGATTCCATGCTGGATGGGGATTCTGGATACTGTAGTCCAAACATGTAATATTTCCAAACATTACAGTCATAGCAAGGAGTGTGACGGGGAGAGTCCAGCAGCCAAGTCAGCTCTCTCAGTCATGTGCTTGCTTGTCTTCTAATGATACTTAATGTAGTATTACCTATCCTGATGGTCCCCATCTTGGAATATCAACTAATTGACCATATCTAATAATTTGGCTTAATGTGGCCTTCCACATGGGATCCCCAAATACCAAGGGTCGCATCATGTATGACCAAACGAGGGGGCCTTTGGAAATTCCCCAAAACAAATATTGTATTTTAATTATTGTAAGCCGCCCCGATTGTATTATTATTATTATTATTACTACTACTACTCAGGTCAGAGATTAACACCTGGAGGTGAGCCATTCACTAATCCACTCAATGACAGCAGAGTCCTTGATATTTGTAAAACAGGTCTTTCCTCCCTTCTTTCCTTT
The DNA here is from genome assembly GCA_030847615.1 of Gambelia wislizenii. Taxonomy (NCBI): domain Eukaryota; kingdom Metazoa; phylum Chordata; class Lepidosauria; order Squamata; family Crotaphytidae; genus Gambelia; species Gambelia wislizenii. Next base: position 319,765,004 of record JAUMIR010000004.1, on the reverse strand, counting down.
CCAACAAAAGACCTTGCCTGCTCCTATTCAATTCCAAATACATCAACTATTAACAATCATTAACTCTTCTGGAGCACATTTTTGTGTAGTCCTGGGACCCTCTGAGTAACATTGTATTCCACTCAAAAATCCAATCCCTTCAGGGGAATTATGTCATATAAATATCACCCTAAAACACCACCAAAGTGCATACAGCTCCACTTCATCTCGACTTCATGTCAGACTGTGTAGCCATCCCATCTTCCAGACTCCCTCACTGCTGGTCTACTTCCAGCTCTGCAGGATTGTTACAGTATAACCCATAAACCCCTTACTGTATTCCTCTATCCAAATACTTCCTACTATCTTCAATAGTAATTCATTGTATATGTCAATCCTCCATTTGGATGAAAGAATAATTGTTGAAAAGTTTTTAAATCTCAGACAAAATAAAAATCCACCCACACATTGTTTATTAGAAATATTGGATTTAATATTAGAAAAAAATACTTTAGGTTTCAATCACAATATTATTTATAGATTAAGGGAGTGGCAATGGGTAGCCCTATGGCCCCATCTGTTGCAAATTAATTCATGACAACATTGGAAGAAGAATACATTTACACCACACAAAATCCTTTCCATAAATATATTAGGTATTATGGGAGGTTCATAGATGATGTATACATTATTTTTACTGAAAATCTAAGATACATAAGTTTTTTGAATGGATGAATAACATTGACCCCAATATCAGATTCACCTGTCAGATGAATGCACAAGAAATTCCTTTTTTTGATGTGATGACATATGTGGAAAATAATAAATTAGGAGTCCAGTGTTATCAAAAGCCAACGGATCGCAATTCTCTCCTTCATTTTTCTAGTTGTCACCCACATTCATTGAGGAGAAATCTTCCCTTTGCACAATTTTTACAACTCAGAAGAAACTCAACACAAGTAAATTATTATCAAGAAGCAGCTGATAAGTACCAAATAGTATTCAAAAATAGGGCATATCCCAGTGAAATCATTAAAGCAGCCAGGATACAGGCACTCGCAAGAAATAGAGATTCTCTTTTTAAGAAAAGGAACATTCCTCCTCAAGTCAAATTGTTGGAGTTTTTATGTTTAACCAAGCATTTCAGGACATGAGGAAATTAATAATAAAACATTGGCATTTGGTTAATCACATACCTGGATGTGAGCTTTCTCCTATTGTAGCACTTCAGAGAACTAAAAATTTGGAAGATATATTGATGCATACAGATTTATATACTAGTAGACCTACAGTACAGAAATACAGAGGTGACTATAAATGTGGACATTGTAATAGTTGTCATCAGGCATTAGAACTTAAAACATTCAAACATCCAAAAACAGGGTTGGAATATAAATTGCACTCCTTTACAAATTGTAGTTCCACAGATGTCATTTATGTAATAATTTACTTTACATTGGAAAAACTGAAAGAAATCTTCATACCAGAATCACAGAGCACAGGAGAAAAATCAAAAATAAGACTCCAGATAACCCATTAGTGGACCATTTTATCACATTAAAATACTCATCTGATTCCTTCACATTTTTTGTTATAGAGTCACATCAGGACCAATCTACTCAAGGTACCATGATTAACACATTGTTACTTAAAAGAGAAGCATTGTGGATATACAAATTAAAATCTACGTAACCTGATGGTTTGAATGACAGAATGGATTTATCTGTGTTCCTCTAAGTATTAATTTTACAGCCATAATTGAGTGTCTAAGTAGGGAGTACTATAAGTAAAACAGGACACTGTCCCTTTAAATATAATGTGAGTTATAGGCTTAGAAGCTTCACAGATCATCATAAAAATGGGGTTAGCAGTCACTATGGTACTGCATCAGAGAGAGAAAAATACTCAGGGTAGTCTAGGTAAGCCTAACTTCCATTATATATAAATTACATAAGAAGTAAATATCTTTAGAGCATTATAACTAATAAAAAACTCATTAAATGAACAGTAAAAATCAAGGTCTGTGGTGCAGAAGTGGGGAAAGGGCTCACTGCAGTTCAAAAACAGTGATAAGCACAGTTAAAATACTTATGGCTAAATACTTAATACAGCTAAAAAGTTTAACCTGTCAAAACAATTCATTTTATATTAATGTAGGAAAGAATACTACAGTCATTAAATATCCTGGTGATAAAGACATTGATGAAGATCCAAGTAGGATCGAAACGACTGGATAAAGAGTCCGGATAAAAGTTGTTTGGTCATTTTGTTATATGTGCTGTAAAAAAGCTGGTGATATACACTGCTAAAAAGCTGTTTTGGGTGTAGTCTATTGTTATATATGCCACAGCAAGCAGTTTGGGTAGCTTATGCTGTATTAAGCCAAATACAATTGGTCATTGTTATAATTGTTAATATTTGCTGTAAAAGAGCTGTTTTTGGTTTATTTATTCAATATTAAGTCAGTGAGGATCATTATGCTGTATTAAGCCATTTGTGTGCTTGTAGAAATAATTGTCAAACTTTATGCTGGGATAAGTTGGTTTTTCATGCTGAAACAAGCTTTTTTGTGATTGTATTGCATTAAATTGAACTAATTATATTGGAAAAAAACAAAAAAATAGTGTTGTATTAACAAACTAGTCACATAATCTTATTATTCGCATACTTCCTTTGTTGTTTTGGAGTGCTGTTTTTTAACCTACATAATTCAGTCTAGCACCAATGAGGTCCTGGTGTTACAAATCAGCAATGTGTCATCCTACCAGGATTATGGGACTTTTTTATTCACCTGATTGAAGCTATCATTATTTTAACTTCCACATTTACATTTGTATTCACTTGGAAGTAGCCGAACTTGGGACAATTAATTTTTTGGGCTTATAGTATAGAGCCTGTGTGGTGTAGTGACTTGAGTGTTGGACCAGGACACCGGGGGAGCAGGGTTCAAATCCCTACTGAGGCACGGAAACCCATTGGATAATCTTGGGATAATGAGCCTCTACGCCTCAGAGCAAAACAATTGCAAACCCACTATGAACAAATCTTGCCAAGAAAACTTCGTATGGCAGCCTTGGGATCACCATAATTTGGAAATGACTTGAAGGTACACAACAACAGCATAGTCTAAAAAAGTAACTTCTTCGTGCCCTAGAAAGGAAGATTCTAGACTAGATAAATCCTCCCTCAATCTAATGGAACAAAGTGTCTTTTGTCTTTTTACTGATTAGAAGTTGATAATGATGACTTGTACTGTGAACACAGAACAGATCTGGAGTAATGAAGCTTGATTAAAATCCTGCCTTTCGTGTAAAGGAAGAAATAGCCATAATCTGAATGATCTGTCATAACTACCAAATAGATATAATTATGATTCATCATAAGGCATGCCCACAAATCACATGGATTGAAATGCAGTATACAATTGCAAAATATTAATATGAAAAGACTCATTATGCCTTCTTTTTTATTGGCTTGATAATTTTCTTCATTTCTCAAATAAGCAGGCAACATTGGACATGGTCCGATACTGTCCCCTAGTTTAAGCCTCATCTCCTAGTTTCAAAAGATGGAAGGATAGAAGGGCAGAATAAGATATTCTTAGGAAAATGTTCTCTCTATTGAAGAACAGAGCTTCGTATGCCACACAACCTGTTCTGGGGCTCATAAAATAAATTTTTACCTCAGAAGTAGCAGAAATGAGAATGCTCTTCTTCATGCTGACCTAAGATTCAAACTACCAGGCTACCTTGGCTTCTGTACAGGGTGGTGAAAGCGTGCCATCTTATCCTTTTTATAACTCTCCCCATGGATCCTGAGGAATCTGACACAGAGGAGTCAAACCTCAAAAGACCTTTAATTCTGAATGACAGCTTCCTCTTCATATCTGAGCAACTAGCAGCAGATATATCTGATGAGAAACTTCAGCAAGATGGTCCCTGCCTCAGCCAGAATTGATGGACACAGAGAAGACACCCTCATAATTTTCTGTGCATTCATGGGAAAAGGAGCAGTAGTAGAAGAGTCAACATCTTTTGCTGAAGCTTAAATGAGAAACCATGAGCTATTAGCCATGTCTCAAGGTCAGGCAGCTATAAATCTCACAGCAGCTGATAGGAATTCTTGTTGCTCACAACAGTTTGTCCTACCTGACTTAAAGCATTATTGGATTTAATTTGGATTCCTGACCTCTGGACTGGCTTAAGTTTTATGTCTCAGTGGGGTTGTCTAAATGGTGAAAATAGTCCTCATGGAATTCACTGGGTATACAATCTGTCTAAATGGGGCCCTGCATCAATCCACTGTATTTGGAAGGAGAGGGGCTAAATCCACCATAAACTATGCAAGAAAAGCCTTTGCAGCTTTTCCTGGAGTTTTTTAAAAGCTACGCAAGGAATGCACATTCCTGCTCATTGGGATAACCGATTCAATATGAATTGCTTTCCCATAGGAGAGAAAGCACAAAGCTGATTGGCCGGGCAAGCATGGGAGTGGGGCTTGCTAACAAGGCAAGCACCCACTACTGTCATGTAGGATTTTCACCTTAGAAACAGGATGGGGTTTTGTTGTTTTTGTTTTTGTTTTTCTTTTAAATTGAAAAATCGCTCTATCGCACCTTGGACATTGTAGTTGTCATTTTAAAAAAAAGTTCAGCAGCAACAAATTGAGGTGGAGGACTCATTGTCAGTAGTCTTACTTAAAAGCAGTCTTCTACTTGGAATGGAAAAGAAAACTGCTAAGTTCACATTTCCTTCTGAAAATACCCATTTCACTCCTCCTGAGGTGGACAACTGGGCAAAAGAGCATTTATAGATTTCTAAGGGTTCCAATATGTTTTGGTGAATTAAAAAAAGGAAATTTTTCACAATGAATCTCTTCAAATACATTCAGGAAAAAAATGAACAGCTCCAATATAGAACTTTAGTGTAATTTGGTCCTGGAATTCAAGGTTAATCCATGGTGTCAGGATCAGAAGTTAGAAAAATTGCCTTTTTAAACTTGCACTGCAAGAATCCTGTTGTCAGTACGGCCAGTACAATCCTCCCAAAAGTAACATTTCCAGGCTATGTTCAAAATACAGTATAATTCCTCAAAAATTGGTATAGATTACAACTTTGACTTTATAGAGCTATGGGTTCAAAGCATACTTTTTGGTACACAAGGACCTAAACAATTCTATGTTGCACGTTGGACTTGAGCAGGTATGAGCCTATGATCTGTAGTAACTGGTGGCTTCCATCTCAGTAGTATGGTAAATTTACTCAGGGGATTAGTCTGAACTTTAAAGAAGCCATCGAGATTGCTAAACTGGATCCCACAAATAGGTTTGGCACCTTTTCTTGTTGTGTGCTCAAGTTATTTCTCCCTTATGGCAACCCTATCATGGGGTTTTCTTGGAAGATTTTTTTTTTCAGAGAGGTTTGCCTCCTTTCAGGGCTGAGAGAGTGTGAGTTGTCCAAGATCACCCAGTGAATTTCTGTGACTGAACAGGGATTCAAACCCTGGTCTCAAGTGTCCTAGTCCAACACTCAAACCACTACACCACACTCAGTCTTGGCACCACCTTAGATAGCTCCTTTATAATTTGGATTTAAGCCCAGAGTGGATTCACCATCCCATTGACCTGGGAGCCAACAGCTATCACTGTCTGTGAAGCTGCTTTATACTAAGTCAGGCTGATGGTCCATCTAGGGGAGCATTGTTTATTCTGAGTGTCTGTAGTTCTCTAAAATCAGAGAAGAGAACATAAGAAAATCGCTGCTGGAACAGACCAGTGGACTATTTATTCCAATTTTCTGTTCCCACATTGGCCAACTAAATGTCCTGGGAAACCCAGAGCAGTCTATGAATGTGACAATACTCACCAAGTCTCTTATTCTCTATTAAATATCATTTGCAGCATGGTGTAGTGATTTGAGCATTGGACTATGACTCTGGCAAGAAAGGGCTCAAATCCTTGCTCAGACATGAAAACCCATTGGGTAACCTTGGGCAAGTCACACTCTCTCAGTCTCAAAGGAAGGCAATGGCAAACCTCCTTTGAACAGATCTTGCCAAGAAAACTCTGTGATAGGTTCACTTTAGGGTCACCATAAGCCAGAAGAGACTTGAAGGCACAGAAGAACAACAAACAACAACAAACCATTTGCAGACCCAGTGCCTCTGATACCTGCCTAAGACCCATTTGTTGAAAGTGCCAAGGACAAAACATTAGACTTTCTCTGTTAAGAGCTACTATTGCACTATGTTCCTTCCCCCTGCAAATTTGAATACAAGGATTTTTAAAAAAATGTATCTTGCAAAATCTGGAGACTATGTACCCGATAATGAGATCCAAACCAACACAAGCTGTACTGCTCATACCTGAGCACATTCTGTTTTCCTATGTGTTTTCATGCTGTTCTCTTTCCTAGTCATTCTATTAGAAAAGCATGAGTGAACATTCAAAGTCAAAGGAAGTCAACTTCGCAGATGTTGCTAGCCCAGGAAACATATGTGCATCTGTGTGTGCTTGTGTGCTTCTGTGTGTGGACATGTGCATGCACGCATGTGTTTGCACTGTTTGTCATTTCAAAACTAGGATGATTTCAAAACTGGAATGATTGATTGGAATCCTGTTCATATTCTGTACCAGCAGTTCCACTTTTTCCAAAGTCGTGTAGCAGGGGTGAGGGAAGACAGGCGAAATGTTTTTCCATTGCCTTGCTTCTCTTACTTCCTTCATGCCCGCTGTACCAACATACTTTTGTCTCCTGAGACCACTGCCTATGCCAGTGTGATTATGTCAACATAGAGCACAAACAGGAATCTGGACATTGTGAGATACTTTGCTAAATACCAGTGTTTTCCAAACATCTGATACTATCTCTTTGTAGTGCAAAACTGTAAGAAGAGCCTTAGTAGTCCAGACCAAAGGTTTATCTGCCCCATAATCTGGAAAAAAAGTTTGACTACTACTCCCAGAATCCCCCAGCCAGCATAGCCATTGGACTTTTCCATTACATGCCCAAAAGCTAACTGGATTGGCAGTTGTATTTGGCAATTGAAAAACATTCTCTGTGGCACCTAAAGTTTGAAAATAATGCATTAAAATATCATTCCTAAAGCATAAATGAGTCCCACTATGATCTCAGTGTGGCTAAGACAACTTTACTCCTCTTCTAACATAGCAGTTCCTGGCCTTTAATTATTTTTATAGTTATAGAATCTATAGTTTCACTTCTACAATATGTTTAATACTATAGGCAATGGCAGGTAGTGGCTCCTGTTTCAGCAGTGGAACCACTCTGGGCCTTAATCTAAATTTTAAAGGAGCTATCCAAGGTGCTGAGTTTATTTTGCACACAGGGTTCCTCACCTTGGATAGATCCTTCACAGTATGGGCTAGAATACAAAGCTAATTTACTTCTTTGCTGACCTGGAAGCCAGTGACCAGTAATCTAGTAACATTCTGATGTGTGCATGTTCTAAATCAGAGAATAGTTAATTATTTTAGTTCTTTTTCTGTAATAGGAAACTGAAAAATTACTTGACGTGACGATGGCTTACTAATATTGCAAATTTTAGGAGCCTTGGAGTTCTAACAGGTGCTAACTGCTTTTTAAAAATAACTTTCCAGGTTATGGCCTAAAAGCAGCAAGCTAACACAGGGGTGCAGTGCAGGCTGCGGGGCTCACTGCTTTCCCATCCAACACCAAGCTGCCACCTCCCATCATCTGCTGCCTGAGACGGCTACCCCCTTCTTCCTAATGGCAGGGCTGCCCCTGAGTGGGTGCATCTAACACTCTTGAGTGGGTGCATACTTTCTGTCAGTGTGCCCATTCACAGTGTACTATGTGCTCATTTTTTTGTTTTTGCAGTCGTTTTATTTGTCTACAGTCTCTCTATTGGGTCATGATGAAGACATGATATAACTGCTGGACAACCTTGAGCTCTTGTTTTCTCTCTCTCTCCTGGCATTTTCACAAATGACATGAAGATAAGAATGCCTTTCTCCCATTAATGTAGAGATATGTCATTTAGGTAAATGTCAGATAGAAAGTAGAAGAGGGACATTGTCAAGTTCCTTTTTAGAAGACTGGCTGTAACAGCATGCTGAAGCCATAAACAATTATGTAGTGGTTGGATGATGCTCTGGGTCCTAGAACATCATCTTACCACTGCTTAGTTATGGCTGGCTGCACCATGCCATCATATTTATTCTTCTTAGAGTAACTTCCAAACTGGAAGTGAAACAGACATTGGAGCCAAAGACGTTTGCTTCTATGCTGGAGACATGACAAATGCGAGGAGAAGGAGAAGGTGGGGAGGAAGAAAGGGAGAATGGAGGGAATGAGGAAATGAAGTGATGATGGTGATGGTGGTGGTGGTGGTGGTGGTGATGGTATGGACAAGAAGGAAGAGATGCTTCAAATATCATGTGGAATAACTGGTTTCAGCCTAAACTGAAATTGAAAACTGAGGCTACAAATGATTGTCCATAGTCTACATTGTGCACTTAGGCTGCTGACACACTGCAGAAATGATGCAGTTTGACATCGCTTTAACTATCATAGCTCCATCCTATGGAATCCTGGGATTTGTTGTTTATTGTTGAACCAAAGCTCTCTGATAGAGAAAGCTAAGTATCTCACAAAACTACAAATTCCAGAATTCCATAGCATTGAGCTATGACAGTTAAAGCTGTGTCAAACAGCATTTTTTTTGCAGTGTGTCAGCAGCATCAGTAATATTATCTGTAACTAAAAGCCTTATTGCACTACGTTGTTATAACATTATCATTCCACTTTAACTGCTATGGCTGCCTCCTGTGGAATCCTGGAATTTGTAGTTTATTGAGGCCTAAGAGCTCTCTGAGAATGCTAAATGCTTCTCCCTAAACTGCATATCCCAGGACCCCACAGGATGCAGCCATAGCAATTAATGTGTAATAATAGTGCCATAACAGTGTCGTGTGATAAGGCCCTTTGTAATGTCTCCTCCCACCCTACTTTACCAGGCAGCAGGTGCATTGAGAGATCTGTTCAGCTGGCAATCTGTAAGCAGGATGATGGTTTCCATCCCCTCCCACCAGCTAGTGCAGCTGTGATGAGGAACTGTGACAGGGTTCCTTCTTCTCATTGTTGCAGCCTTGCTCACTGGGTGGGAGCTGGGAATGTCATCCTCCTGCACCCGGATTGCAAGCTGAATTTTCCTTCTCTCAGTGTGGCTGCTGCCTGGAAAAGAAGGTTTGGGAGGGCATTGACAATTGTGGCAATAGTGCCATGATCATGACTACACAGTGTTAATGGATACGGAGTATGTACAGATATGTGACTCTAGGTTGCAAATCTGTAACTGCAATACAGAATGCTAGCTGAGATTTCTCCAGGGCTGGCCCTACATTTAGGCAAAGTGAGGCAGCAGGCTCAAGCTGCAGAAGCCGGTGGGTGAGGAGTCATGGCAAAGTGTTGGAGGCCAGGCAGAGCTGTGTGTGCCAACTGGCTGGCCCTGTGCCCCCTAAGCTTCCCTGTGCCCCTTGAGTGTGGAGGTGATCCTCTGCCATGACTAATGCTGAAGTAAGATTCATTTTCCAGCCCAGTCCTTTTTTGCACATGGAACTGAAGGGTAACATTTTGTCCTTTTCCTCAGCCCACAAAGTATCTTGGACCCACCCTGAACCAATATTAACGAGGCATATAAATGAGACATTTTTGCTCCGCTCTAACTATTGGTAGTTAGGTGCGTGCTTAAGGGTGCATAGCTTCTGCTCTTCTGTCCCAGTGTAGCTGGGTTTCTTGCTGTATATTCATAGCTGATTGGGTTTGATGTTTTGAAAAGATGTTTTCCTTGTTGCTATTGGCTTTAATTCAAATGCTAAATGAGTTTGGAAGTTTGACTGCTAAACCAGTTCAGACATATTTAAAAGCTGACAAGTAGTAAATATCCCAAAGGATCAGGTGCAACCTCTGTTCTCCCTCTCTTTGCACACAAGCGCAACACACACTGGACAGTGTGGAGGGCCCAGTCCTTCATGCCACTGTCTAGAGGGGAAATAGAAGGAAAATGGAGACATGTGAGTGGGCACCACAGTTGCTTCCTGCTCATGCAAAGAACCACCACCTCCTTCGTTCCAAATGGCAGAACAATCCACATCAGTCAAAGCAAACCTACTTTTCTCTGTTGCATTTCCCTGAGACAGAGAGAGTGAAAGCAAGTATGAGTAGCAGGTGCAGGTCAAGCCTCAACATAAAACAGAGTGAGGTTCCAACCCAGGGAGCAGATTTTGGATGTCATGAAAAGGCAGCAAATTCATAGTGATTTCTAGATCTACAAATGCAACACCTCTCCATTGACGCCCCCTTGTCGTGGGAGAGAGGCTTGTGTACCCTAATGATGTTTCCCCAAAATAGTACTCTATGGTGAACTCGCCGCGGGTCAGCGTAAGAGGGGCGGTCCAAAAAAGCAATACAAGGACTCCCTGAAACAACATCTCAGGCTCAGCCAAATTGATCACCAACAATGGTCCGCCCTGGCCTCACATCGGGAGACATGGAGATGCACTATCCACAATGCTGCAGCCTTATTCGAGAACTCATGCCGAACAAGTCTTGAAGAGAAACGACAATGCAGAAAGAATCACAGCCCTGAAACATCACCCAAGGAGACCCTCTGCTGTGCTTTCTGCAACCGGACTTGTTTATCTCGGATTGGCCTTTTCAGTCAGCGTGCTTCAAGAGAGCGTGGGATGAATCCTTCCTGAATCTTCGTTTGTGAAGAAAAGCCAGAGAAATGCAACAGTCGAAATGATTTTTTGTTTAAAAAAAGGCAAAGACATACATCAGGGCAGCTGAAATGCCAGTGGGATGTGAACTCTGGGTTTTAGTTTGAACTTTGAAAAAGAGCTATGGAAGGTGTTGCACTCTGCCTCTATATATATATATATATATATATATATATATATATATATATATATATAAAAATCTGTCCAGCACCTTGGATAGCTCATTTAAAGTTCAAACTAAAACCTGAAGCAGATTCCCCAAACCACTGGTATGGGAACCACAGGCTGCTATGATGTATTGTCATTCTGTTTAAATTCTACAGCTTTCTTTGGGGAGGGGATAATTTCGTGTTTGTTTGTTTTTTTTCTTTTGCAGACAGAGATGGCCAGGTGTCGTTTTCTGCAGATAAATGCCTCCTTTTTCTTCGGGGCGACAGGGCAAACCCCTCCCTCAGTTGCCTGGGCGGTGAGGCGCCTGCCCCCCTTCGTTTTCGCCTGCCCTGGGTGTGGAGTTTGTGACCAGCCAGGTCTAGAGCTCCATCCCTATATCCAGGGGCTGGGATCCAGAAGGATAGCCAATGGCCCTTCAGATCGCTCCCCCCAAGAAGGCGAGGGCGGAGGGGCAGAGAAGAGCGGGTGGGGGGGGGAGAGAGAGTTGGCTCTTCTTCCTCTTCTTCTTCCTCTTCCAAGTGGGCGCCTGAGGGGAGCGGGCGCAGCCGAGCCTGACGTCATTGGGCCATCAGCTGACCGCGCGGCTGCCTTTTCCCACCACCAGAGAAGCGGCGGAGAGAAGGGGAGGCGGGAGAGCGCCCTTGCTCCCGGACCGTCGGCCTTCGGACGTGTCCGGCCAGCCGCGGAGCTGCCGCGGAGCCCAGGGGAGCTGCCCGGGCGCATGGATGGGGAAGGCGCGGGCAGAGGCAGCCGCGGCAACTTTGGAGGCTGTGGGTGGCTGGGTGGGAGGGAGGGAGGCGGGAAGGGGGGTGAGGAGGGTCTCCTCCCGCCTGGTTTAGTCAGTTGCCTTAGGACTCTGGCCCTCCCGGCGGGGCGAGCGCCCTGAAGCCGGAGGAGCGTCTCTCCCCCGAGCCCCCGTTCCCGCCTCAGTTTTTTGCGGGGCGAGGCGGGGGTGACTCGTGTCTCTCTCCTGAGGCTCCCACGAAGAAGGCGGCCGAAGAAGACTAGGGAGGCTTTGGGGGAGCGTGTCGCTCTTGCCTGGGACCGGGTGGGAGAGGAGGGAGACCCCCCTCTCTCAAAACGATGAAGGGGCTCCTCGCTTCCCCTTGAGATGCCCAACCCCGGGGGTTTCTCTCCCTCCTTCGGTGGCCAAAGCTGAGTCCCTGGGCTCCCTTCTTCTCCTTCTCCCCGGAGCCGCCCGCCCGCCATGGGGCGTCGTCGTTGCGAGTCTTCTTCGCCCCTCACGAGGAAACCAAGGAAAACTCCGGCCGCCGCCCCCGCCGCCTTTTGCTTCCCGCCACAGGCTCCGGGAGATTTGTGTGTGGGGGAGGGGGGCTTTCGCGGAGGCTCCGGCCCGAGAAGAAATCCCAAAGCTTTCGCCGCCGGCTTCCGTGTTGACCTTGCCGATTTGGACGGGCCTCGCCTTCCCCGCTTGCCCCAGCGCCAGGCTTGTCCATTGAGGCTGGGATGAGAGTTTCCAAAAGAAAAGCAACCACCACCACCACAACGCGCGCCCTGCCTGGGTTCTGGGGGCCCTCCTCCCTTTCTTTCGCTGTCTCTTCTCTTCTCCCTCGCTTCGGATCCTCGCCGCCTTTCCTCCTCCTCGTTTTGCACGGATGGTTGCTGCTGCCGCAGCAGAGAGGCGACTTTTTCGGGGATTAGAGCAAACCAGCGCTCACTTCTAGTTCTCCCAGCTGCGTCTGTACAGAATATTTTGGGTAGCTGTGCCTCTGTGTGTGTGTGTGGGGGGGAGATATTAAACCTGCAAACTCCTCCACTTCTCTGCACCTTTCCAGGTTGCTTCCTGCTCTTTTGAAGTTGCATGATGCCCTTGTGACTGTCGCCCTGTTTCTTCCATAACTCTAAAAATTGACCTACATAGGATTGCACGTTGGAATCTCTCTTCACCGCCCCCACCTCCACCATCTCTCTGCAAGGGCCCATTTGTAGCTCAGTGGTGGATCACATGCTTTGAAATTAGGGCTTCCAAACCCTGCCGGCTTTAGTTTCCCAAGGAGCTCAGGTAGCAGCAGCGCATGGTGATGGGGAAAGACTTTTGCGGGAACTCTTGGCAAGGTTGAACAGCCAACCTAGGTGGACCAATGGACCATTTTTGTGGGGAAGCTGAGTGGATAGCAGTGGACAAGAGGGATCCGTGGCCTGACTTTCTGGAAGAAGGATGGCTACCACTGCCAGGCTATCTACATCTGGGGAGATCAGCTCTCTCAGTGTGAGAGATTGTTGTCTGTTTGTGTCCCTTCTTTTTGGGTGCCACAACACTGCCTCAAGCATGTGGCTTTGATTGCACCAAACTGGACTTCAACCACTCTGTTTGCAAGAAGCCCCTTGATTTCTTACCCCATCTTGCCACAGTCAGTGGGTGGATGGGGTTGCACTTTACAATGCTGACTGCCTGGGCAGAAGGAATATCTAGTGCCAAATAAGATATGAGGACGCACTTTGCTTCTGCAATAACTGCCTGACCCCTGATCCCCTTGCCAAGCAGGTGAGGGCAGGAGAAAGCCACTGCCTGTCAATGTGATTTGCCCTACCCACCTGGCTGCCCTGAAACCCCTGCACCATGGAGTTGTCAGAGGTGTGCTGCTTGAGTGACAGTGATGAGTTATACACCATCAACCAGACACCTCCTGGTGGTGGTGCACGGTCCCAACGCCTGCTGTGGCAGACTGCTCTGCGCCATATCACTGAGCAGCGGTTCATCCAAGAGCACAGTAGCAGCAGTAGCAGCAAAGCACTAGCCTCAGAGGAATCCTGTTGCTCCAACCACTCCCATCATCCCCGACGCCAGTCAGCAGGCAAGAGCCTCAGTGGCCACAACAATGGGGGTACAAAAGTCTTCCCAGAGCGCACCAGCAGCAGTGGGGACTTGGGCTTCCTGCACCTGGACTGTGCTCCCAGCAACTCAGACTTCTTCCTCAACTGGGGCTACACTTACCGGGGTGTGATCTTCCCAACCTTGCGCAACTCCTTCAAATCCCGGGACTTGGAGCGCCTCTACCAGCGCTACTTCCTGGGCCAGAGGCGCAAATCAGAGGTGGTGGTGAACATCTTGGATGTGCTCACCAAGCTGACCCTCCTGCTCCTCCACCTCACCTTGGCCTCGGCCCCCATGGATCCCCTCAAGGGCATTCTGCTGGGCTTCTTCACAGGCATTGAAGTGGTCATCTGTGCCTTAGTGGTGGTCAGGAAGGACACAACCTCTTACACCTACCTACAGTACAGTGGGGTGGTCACTTGGGTGGCCATGGTGACACAGATTTTAGCTGCTGGCCTGGGTTGTGGGCTTCTTGGCGATGGCATTGGCTATGTGCTCTTCACCCTCTTTGCCACCTACAGCATGCTGCCTCTGCCCCTCACCTGGGCCATCCTGGCTGGCTTAGTCACGTCCCTCTTGCAACTTGTCATGCAGATAGTCATACCCAGGCAGATGGTGACCTCCATCAACCAGGTACTTTCTATGCAGGTTAATTCTTCTTTTGGCAAGGCATTTCCTTTTGTGATGCTTGTTCTGTAGGTGCTTGCTTATCTCTAACCTGAGCAGGGTTACGCTAAAGCAGTGGTGACTGGTGGCTTCTTTGTGAGTGGGGAAAGAGGTGAATCCATTCTAGGTTTTAATCTGAACTTATCAAAGGGACATAACGCTATCCCAAAAATAGGTTTAACAGCTTGCATAGCTCCTGAAAAGTTCAGACTGAAACCTAGAATGGATACACTATTGCACTGACATGGAAGCCATCAGTCACTACTGTGCTATTGTACAGTGCATCCCCACAAGGGTAAAAACAGAGCTTGGGAAAGTAACTTTTTTGGGCTACATCTACGAGAATCTCCTAGCATGCTATTCAAGTTGGCTGGGAGATTTTGAGAGTTGTAGTCCAAAAAGAGGAACTTTTCTAAGGTTAAACAAACCTTTCTGGTGACAAGTTTGTTTTACCCTAGGAGAGACATGCCATTGCATTAACAATCCTGTATAATACAAGAGATACCATGAGTTTTGATATGTAGGATTGTACATTTCTTGTTTCCAGTTGGGCAGGGGAGTAGGAAAGGAAGCAGTATCTTCTGAGAAAAGCTGCAGAAGAATTGTCTGTTTGTTGACATTGGTGGTTCCTCATGAAATCAAAGCCTTCTGTGAAAGCAGGTACAGGTGTGGTATAGGGGCCTAGATACCCTAAAGGCACCAGATTCCATCTGATTTTGAAAGCTAAACAGGGTCAGCTCTGGCTAGTACAATACTTAGATGGGAGACCAGCAATGAATATAAGGTGCTGTAGCCTATATTTCAGAGGAAGAACCTGGCAGAACCACCTCTGAGTATTGCTTGTCTAAGAAACTCTATGAAATTCATGGGGTTGCCATAAGTTGGCAAGCAACTTGAAGGCACACACACACACATGGGTGTTATAAGTCATCCAGATGGGAGCATAATGGGGAGTGAACAGAAGTTATATTGGCCAGTGCCCTTCCTGATTTTATGAGATAAGCTTTCCCCAACCTGACATCCCCCAGTTGTGTTGGACTATGATTCCAAGCATCTCAAACCAACATAGGTTGGACTTGTAGCCCATTGGGGAGACCGTTCTGTCAAATCTGATTCCCCCATTTCTTCCAAGGAGTCCTGGAGAATATATGTTAGGTTATTCCTATTTTATCACTGCCTGGTAGGTTACATGGAGAGACAGCACCTGGACCAAGGTGTCCCTGTGGGTTTATGGCTGAGCAAAGGATCAAAATTTGTTTTCCTAGTTCAAACCCAACAGCCTAGTCTTTGGCATGATTGCCAAATGGCTGCATGTCTTAACCCCACTCACCATAGTTTTGCTTTTCTAAACATTCCTCTGTTTATCTGATTCCAGTTTTGAGTGTGATCCCAAATGGATCTAGGCTTTAGACATTTCATTTGAAAGCAGGACTGAGCAGGTGTGAGGGAGAGGGGACATTTTGATGTGGCTGAATAATTCTCCCCCTCTTTCCCTAAAAGTACCATAATCACAATTACAACATGCTGCTTTTGATCCTTAAAGATATGTGATGAAGAAGATTAATCAAGTGGAAGAACTTTGTGTGTATTTTACAGTGCAATCCTATACATGTTTACCTAGAGGTAAGCCCAACTGAATTTAGTAGGACTTACTCTCAGGTAAGTGCCTACAGGATTGCTGCCTAAATTGAGTATATGGTATGCCTCTTTATTTTTACTTGGTTTATATATCCTGTTGACTTTGGAGCTTTGGAATGTAAGTTCAAACACATACAAAATTACCAGTTGTGCCTACAGTAGCTTTCAAGGGGATTTATGATTTGCACCTGATCTCTTCAAGTTCATTCTGTTATTATAAATTCACAAATGCAGACTGAGATGTAGTAATGCGCCAGAAGCCACCTCCTGAGTTTGTGGCTGAATTAGTATCAAGCCCGTTGTGTCTGAAGGGTAAATCAGATCATCTGTCCATTGAAGCAGGCTAGTTGTTGAGCTGGCTTTCAGTGGTGGTGTGCTATTATGGATAGTGTTTTCTTCCCTTGAACCAATATTTGCTCCCAGTCAAATCCAGATTGTGGGGTTTACTTTTTGATGGTTGTTTCTTTTTCTGGGTAAGATTTCAGGGAAGGGCTGAGAAACTTCAGTGGATCTATGGGCCATATTTCTATCCCTAGGATCCTTCTAGTAGCTACACAAATTGTCACAGGTACCAACAAACAACAAAACTGGAAGTGCCCAGAAGTCCATTTCTTCTTCTGAAAAACTGATGTTTTAAAAAATGTTAAAGAGGGCATGAGGCAGCTCCTGGAGGCTTCCAGGTGGAAAAAAAAGAAACTTTCCCCGCCTCTTTGGCTAGAAAAACAGTGGCATAGAGGTCTGGAGGGATTAAGAGCTTAAAAAAAAAAAAAAACCAGCAACCTTAGTGGCCACATGTGGCTATAGGACTGCACTTTGCCTGCCCCAGTTTTAGAGGCAATAGTGTTGGAAGAAGTAAGCATTATACTGTATCAATTTTTCTGTTACCCCAGTTTCTAATTTATCAGCAATTAACTATTGGGTGGGGGAGGAAGCAATAATATTTTTTTTTATTTTCTTAGCATATGGTGTGTCTGTGGAAAGATCAGTTTGATATCCTTGGGTTTTGATTTTGAAAGGATGACAATGATTAGGAGTTGGGAAAAATCCATTCACTTTGATTTCAAATTTTCAGGAGGTTGTGGTGCGGGGGCGGGGGGCTAGTTTATTTTTTTCCCTTTAGAAACATGGATTTACTCAAGTAAAAGAAAATACAGTAATGCCAGATGGATTAAAGGCTTTCTGATTTCAGGATTATCTTGTTGTGACACAATGAAATATCATTTTTGTAGGACATACCAAAACAGAGTCGGGGAGGGTATTTATCTGTTTTACATTTCTTTTTTTCCCTAATAGGCACTGAAAGGCTAATCCAATCATCCTCAGTTGGGACCCTCCTGGTGCCTTAGGCTACGACTCCCATCTTTCTTGGAAAACATAGTGTTGTACTCTAACACACTTGGTGTGTGGGTTGGGGAAGCCTGGGTTCCACAGATGTGTCTTACATACTAGAGGGTTTGTGGGCTGTCTCTTGTGGGTTACTTCTAACTTAGATAATTCTAGGACAAGGCAACTATATGGCAAGTCCAGGAGCTGGTTTTCCACTCCATGACCTCCAAGTGTTGCATGGACTACCAGAAATACTTCAGACCAAACAAACAAACACAAGAATCTGCTTCTGGTTTTGCAAAAAAAAAAAAAGACTTTTTTTTTAAAAAAATGCCAAACATTGCATGGGGCCCTTACAGTTTTTATTTCAGTTCTGTTTAAAATATGAATTGATGCTCCTGGTGGCTTCAAGGAGATGCAGTTCATCCCATTCTTCTTACTGGAAAAATGACAACCTGGGGACTCTGGAGAGCTGAAAAGTCACAACTGCATTATAAGGGCCACAGGAAGCCTACTCTATTTTAGGAATAGGCAGAGGTGTAGCTATGGAGGTGGGGAATTGTATTGCCCACACAAATAAGAATTCTGCCCCCCCAGTGAAATTTTCCTTCAGTCTCCAAATGTCTAGCATTACAAATAATTTAAAACTTCAGATGTGCATTTAGAAATACAGTTTAGGCATCCAAAGAAAAGGAACAAAGTTACCAAAAGAATGCAAAGACTCCCAGTATTAGGGTTCTAGGTGTTAACAATTTTCAGTGTCTCACTCTGCTATGCTTCTTGGGAGATTGATGGAAAATTTCATTGTGATGGACGGAATTCTTATGGGGTGCAAAATGACCTGCAGCTACACTCTTGGGAGCAGAGTGCCAGCATTTCAGTGGGCTTCTGTAGACGTGTGGTTCCTCATTCCCTGAAAGATCAGTTTTTCATGTCTACCTAACCAGGCCCTGAAGCCTTCCACTGAGGCCTTCTAAGAATGCTCCTGCAATGAGAAAAGGGCAGGTGGGGAGGGTGGGAAGACATGTAACCGTATTGTCCAGAAGAAAAAAAATTCAAAATCCATACAGAACTATATCATTGTTAGGGCAGACACAAAAGGCACACAATTTTGTGAAAGCTTTCAAGTTCTTATAATCTCTCCATCAGGCAAGATATTACAAAAAGCAGGATGGAGGAGGGAAAGGTGGAGGCTGATGGAGACTTGATCTCAAAGTCATGGAGTTTGCACATTGTCTTGAGATGTAATGAGGAAGAAGGGTCGCGAGACTCTCAAATTGGATTCAGTAGGTATTGAGTTTCATCCAGAGTAGTCCCTAGGCTGCTGGAGTAGGAAAAGAAGCCCGGTGTTCTGTAAGCTGCCCTTTGCATCTACAATAGGACTTCCTGTTGCCGGTTGCACTCCCTCCTCATCTACGACTCTGGAGACCAGGGTTTGAATCCCTGCTCAACCATGAAAACTCACTGGGTGACTTTGGGCATGTCACTCTCATTCAGCCTCAGAAAACCCTGTGATAGGGTTGCCCTAGGGTCACCATAAGTCGGAACACCTTGAGGGTATCAAAAGCAAATGGAAAAATGGAGGGGAAGGAGTTCCCTGCTCTGTTCCCTGCTCTGCTAGGTGGAAGGAGGAATTATTTGGATATCACCCAGTCTGAGGGCATAACCATACTCCACAATTCTAGCAGCATGGTTCCACTTTAACCACCATAACTGCATCCTACTGAATCTTGGGATTTGTAATATGGTGAGAGACTGGTTTGTTAGGGAGCTCTATGGCTGTAGTTGAGGACAATAAACTAGCGAATTCTAGGCCTCTCACCAAACTATAAATCTCTGGTTTCCTTTAGGTGGAGCCATGGCAGTTAAAAGGGCCTCAAACTGCTATAATAGTGCAATGTTGATTTGTTGTTAACTGCCCTCAAGTCAACTTCAATTTATGGTGACCCCATAAATGAGAGACCTCCAAATCACCCTATCATCAAAAACCCTGCTCAGGTGTTGCAGACTCAGGGCCATGGCTTCCTTTATTGAATCCATCCATCTGGGATGTGGCCTTCCTCTTTTTCTACTGCCTTCTACCTTCCCAAGCATTATTGTGAATCATGCCTTTACATGATGAGCCCAAAGGCCAACAGTCTCAGTTTAGTCATCTTGACTTCTAGGAAGAGTTCAGGTTTGCTCTAGGACCCATTTATTTGTCTTTTTAGCAGTCCATGGTGTCCATAGAACTCTTCTCCAGCACCACATTTCAGATGAGCTGATTTTCTTCCTATCAGTTTTCTACACGGTCCAGCTTTCTCAACCAGACATAGAAATGGGAAATATGATGGAATGTACAATCCTAACTTTAGTATTCAATTATATATCTTGACACTTCAGGATCTTGTCTGGTTCCTTCATACCTGAGTTATGGAAGGTGGACATGTGGGGGGAACTTTTGGGCAGAGGCCAACTGGTTCTGGAATGCAGGCTCAACTGTTTCCTACATTATTATCTCTTTGGAACCAGAAAAGGAATATTCCCTCAGGGTTTTTGAAATCTGTTGTAATTTGGTTATAAAATATTAACATCTTCGATCTTCCCATTTACATTGGCATCGTGCTATTAATATGGTTTGTGGCTTTCAGTCACTCTGATTTTATGAGTAAGACTGAATTTAGTTTCTATTATTATTAATTTTTTTGTGCTTTATAGTAGTCTGCTTTATGTTTTATGATACTTAGGTGATTTTCCAAATCTCTTTTTAATTAATTGCTTAGAAAACTTTGGTTTTGGGGGATATTAGGAAATGTAATCAATCAATGAATTACTGATAGCAGGAACTGGCCAACAAAGCTTTCCTATAACATTATCACAAGGCCCAATACAGGGCCCAAATGAAAAGCTAGCAATCTGTTTTTGGGAGCCAAATGGTAGGAGGTTCAGGACCAATGAAAGGAAGCACTTCATCATGTAGTGCAGCTAAAATGTGGGTTTCACTTTCACAGAATATTGTGATGGCTACTAATGTGGGTGGATTTTATACAGGATTAGATAAATTCACAGAAGGTAAGGATGTCAAAGGCTACTTGTCAAGAAGGCTATATGTTACCTCCAGTATCACAGGCAATATGTCTTCCAATACAATTGCAATTGAGTATTATTGTAGTTCCCCTCCAGCCTGTGGGTTTCCCATCTGTTTGGTCACTGTGAAAACAGACTTGGACAGGCCTTTAGTCTGATCCTCCACCGGTTTTTATGTTAAGACTTGGACTTGTTATGTTTCTTCAAATCAAGGCTTTAGAGTATACAAATGAAGAATGAATAACTGGAGCATTTTTACTGCTTCTATGTGCAGAAAATCATTTGTGTACAGAGAGAGCTATTTCATTGTGCAGGGGACTGGATTTTTTTTAAAATTACCCCTTTCTACAGAGAGTATGTATGGGAGTGGGTCTCCCCCTCCTCTTCATTTTACAGGCAAGCATTCAGATATGTAATTCAACCACCTGCATTCTGAATGCTATAGTCTATAAAAAGCAGTGTCATATATTTCTGCCACATACATTAATCATTCGCTAGTCCTGTAATTATTTTTATCTTTTCAGAAAGTTTTCTAAGATGCAAGGTCAAATTTCTCAGAAAATACTTTTCTTTTTTGTTTCTTTTCTTTAATTAATTGCGTGTGAACCCTCAGCAGATTTTGCTGGGGGAAAAACCTATGGTAGGTTTGCCTTACGGTTGCCATAAGCTGGAAATGGTTTGAAGATACACAACAACAACAAAGTTTGCTACAGCCCACAATCTGTTTTCAGTGCCAGTGCTTCATCCTATGATACCTTATGGAGGAATATAGAAGAGATAATCTCTGAGCATGTTCTCAGTGCATTTCTCTACTAAGTAAACACATTGAGCCTACAAAAATCTGGGATTAAGGAAAACAACTATGTACAGTTGGCCCTCAGTATCCAGATTCCACCATCCACAGCTTGAAAATATTCCCACCCCCCCAAAAAAAATCCAAAAAGCAGACCTTGATTTTGTCATTTTATATTTTATTTAAGGGACACCATTTTACTATGCATGTATATAACAAGACTTGAATATACATGGATTTTGGTATCCATGGGGGATCCTGGAACCAAACCCCAGCAGATACCAATGCCCACTGTATGTACACAACTCAAAGGGCTATAGTCCATTTATTTTACCATGTACTCTGTCTTCAGTTACTGAAATGTGACAACCTGATACCTGGTATTTAGTGTCCAATTTGTATAAAATATTGTGTATGTTAATTCATGCTTAAACTGAACCTAATTATACATAAATGTAGTATATGCTAATTTATGCATAACCTTTATTGATGCAGATCATAACTATTTCACACTGTCCTTGTGTTTATATGTAATGTGGCCTGAATGTTACCTGGTGGTCAAGCTTTTGGTGATGAGCCTTTCAAATGTCTCTGGTGACAAAAGCTCTTCTGGTGATGAGTCATATGCAGCTAAGCTGGTCTTCAGACAGCACAGATGTAGTCTGGGGCCTTACCAGTTGGTAGAACTTGTCTTCCACTACCATAGCTTTCAAGAAGCCTGGGTCACTTCCATGGTACATATGACTTTGAGGAGGAATTTATACAGAGAGAAGCAAAATTAGGAAGCATATATATATATATATATAATTCTTGGGTATGTTTCCTTTTCCAGTGTGCTGACTGGGCACTTACCCAACCAATCCCCTCCCTCCCCTCCCTGCCTCAGACAATCACCACACACATGTACATTCCCTTTCCACTTCACAATCCATTCCTGCCACTCAATCTGCATCTACACCCCCAGCCTCACAAGGGTCCCTCTCTCCTCTCACTCCCTCAAGCACTCAACCCACATGTAAAGCAATGCAATATTTTAGAAATTTAGAAAGATCATAAAAATAGTCTCCAATGTAGGTGGTATATGACTGCAAAGTGTGTTTTTGGGGCTAAAATAATAGCTTGTAGCTGAACTGCGTGAACCCTTCAAACCTACTATAATGGCATATGTTACGCTGGGTCCTGCTAGTTATAATTTAAACTGAAATCAGTCATAGTGGAGAGGACTGAGATCATTCAAGAAGTGTACCTGCTCAGTCTGCTGCCCCCTGGACCCACCACAAACTATCACCCTCCAAATGTAGAAGGTTCTGATTGTTGATGAGCACCTTCAAGGGCTCTGCATGCTTTCCTGATTTCTTATGGTTCTTCATCTTTAAATGGGACTCGGACTACATAGTCCTTCAAATACAGCCGGAGCAGGCCAAGCAAGGCCCTGGGGCCACATGGTCCCTAAGGCTGTTCTGTGGCCCCAGCCCCCTTGAACCTTCCTTTTTTCTGGCATGAAAAAGAAGGTGGAATCACTTCTCTTAGGAGCCTCAATGAGAGGCAATTCAGCTCTTTAAAGGGATGCAGCTATTCCCCCCCACACCATGATCTAACATAAAACATACACATTTTTCAAAATCTGACTGGTTTGTTTTGAGATGTCCATACCACCTCCAGAGAATCCCAAGAGCAAGAAATTGCCCCCTGGACCCACCACAGTTGCCAACCTCAGTAGTAGAGGATGCTTCCTAATAGAAGACTGCCTTCTTTTTAAAAAGGACACATGATGATTCTATTGGAGAGTGACACCACTATAGAAAAATCCATTGCTTTCTGGACAATAGCTTTCAGAAGGTGTGCTGGGAGAGTCTGCTCTACCTTGCAGCAGTTGTGAGTCCTATGAACCATAGTAATGGTTCTGCATGTGCCAAAGGTCAGGGTAGCCTTGGCCATAACTTTGGATGTCTTCCTGAAACAGTAAAAATGTGGAGGATAGGTTTATTGGCAGATAAATGCATTCAAGTCTCCTTGTACAGAAACAATATATCTTTGAAGAAAAGGAAAGATGGTTACTTCTCTGTCATGCATGTGATCTTCCTGAGGCATCTGGCTGATGGTTATCAGAAACAACAACTATCCTACAAAATCAGATAAAGAACTCATTGAAGTTTTGGTGATAAATTATGAAATGTGGTTTATCAGTTGTTCTCAACATCGGATCCTCCAGATGTTATGGACTTCAACTCCCAGAAGCCCCAGCTGGTACAGTCAATGGCCTGGGATTCTGGGATATGATGTCCACAACATCAGGAGGACCAATGCTGGACCCACCTAACAATAACATCACTTCTGTTGCCCTCTATTCATGAAGGAGGATTTTCTAAAAAGAAGAGTTCCTCATATCCATTGAGGCTCCCCATGTTATTCCAGTGGTCCAAACTCATAGAGAGATTCCACATAGAGTTGAGACTCTCTTCTTCAGACCATCACCCTCCAAATGTAGAGTAGCCTTGGGCTAGCACACTCCTTTACTTAAACCATATTTAATAATGCCTGAATAGGGTTTACATAAGTTTTTGATCTGATCTTGCAGGATACTTTTTACACTCGTCCATCTTTTCAGATTACTGTGATATTTTAGCATTCTTTCATCTTTGAACTTACAGTTATAGAAGCCTAATTTTGGAGTGTTGCCTCTGACTGCACAAAATGCTTATTGTCTCTAGTTAATTTGGTCAGGAGACATTCATGAGGATGTCTCTGATTTAGGGTAGAGGATATGTGTTTAATATTGGGATAGGCATTTAGAAAACAGCACAGCTATTACACTCTACTTCCACTGAGAATCTTTGCCTCTAAAAAAATGGCACCACTCAGAATGCCAATGAGCACCTAAAAAAAACTTAAAATGTTAATGAAAATGATAGTCACAACAGACGGACCATTTCAGTGGCACCATGACCCCCCTCCTTTTTTTTCATCTGGGACTTTTTCTTTAAGATAGGGGGAAGGAGAAAGGCAAAAATTGAATATAGATAAAGGAGAAAATCAGTTCAAGATGAAGTGATAGATGGACACACTGATATAAATCCAATTGCTAGTCCAAACAACAGTAGATTCAAATAAATGAATTGAGTGGCAAGTCAAGAACCACAGAGGATCTCATATGTAAATCCCCTTAATTGAATGGGTCTACACTAGTCAGGACTAGCAATTGAACTTAACTCACTACTCCTTTTATTTCTGATGCAGAAGCATAAGTGCTGCTGCTTATATAATCAAAACAGCATTTCCTCAGCCACAAGGCAATTCCCTAGGTTTTCAGAAGTACAAAGACACTTAAGAGGAGAAATATGAGTTAGGGTAACCAAAATGGTCCTACATGGACACACAGAATAGGTTACAACAGGGTGTCAAATATCAAGTATAATAAAGTCATGTAAAAACAAAACATGAAAGAAAGAGAAAGTAACAGTAGATAAACAGAATACATTAGCATCAGATAACCCAGAAATATAAGTATCACCAATGTTTAATACCATACCAGAAAAGCACCTTTCTAATAAAAACCAGCAAGGATGGGGCAAAATAGAGAATTCTGTAACTTCTGGCAACTGTCTTTAAAAAGCCATATCATGTCTGGCATTCGCCACATTTCAGGTAGTAGTAGGGGCAGAACTAGGGGGGTGCAGATAGGCCAAACAATAGCAGGTGACACCATCAGGGGAGGGGGTGACACCAGCCTTAGTGACCCCGCATGGTAGTAGGGATACCTTGGGTGACATCCAAAGATACTGTATCATAGTAGGCTTGTATGGAAGAAGGCTCTTCAGAGGACAAGAGCAGAACAGCTGTGGGGAGGGGAGATTGCAGGGAAGCTGATTTTGACTAAAAATAAAGAGAAATATGGTATTGTCAAGCGTTTTTCAACAGTGGGACAGAGTGCCTTAGAGGCTGAGGGGTTTTTCTTTGCTAGACAAATTTAAGCAGATGGATGTTCATCTGTCAGGGAAACTGTAGTTGCAAGATGAAGAGTTAAAGGAAGTTAGCAATGTTAAAAGGCAAATATTTCTTAGGATGGTCAAGTGAAATTCAGGAAAAGGCCCCTATACTTTTAATAGTTATGCAGAAGAGGGAATTTCAGCAGATCCCACAAATGCTAGAGCTTATTTTAAGGGTACGCAGGGAAGTACTGAGGAAAACTCCTTTCCATCCTTTTCTGGGAAAGATTTGGGAGTCAGTAGGAGCATCCTAGGGATAATACAGGACCTCTGGATGTTAGGCAACTAACTAAGGTGAAAATCATTAAAACAGTAATATGAGAGTTCAGGTAGCCTTTAAAAAAAAACACACTGACAACTATTTTCTAGTTCTGTGTTTTTAGAATCATGTATAACATGCCAGAAGAACTCTTCCAGTGGAGGCAATCTTTATAGATTATCCTAGGAACCAATGTGGTGCAGTTTTTAAGACTGTGAAGGGTCTTTATATAGTTTTTAATGCATTTTAATATTTTTAAGGTTTAACATTTTTAACTTATAATACATTGTTTAATTATTTTAAAATTTTTATATCTAAACTGTAATTTTTTACTTTTGTCTCATTTTTAACTTGTATTGTTTTAAAGATGTTGTTAGCCGCCTTTAGTCCCATTGGTGGGAGAAAGGCGGGATATAAATTAATAAAATAACAACAACCACCACCAATGCAGATGTTTACTTGTGTGAATAACAATTTGAATGTCACTTTCTATGAACTGCTTAGTATCAGTGTAAATATACATGGATGATGTAGCAGCAGTTTCTAATCAGAGTATAGTATTCCTTTTTCCTGGCAGGTTGTGGTTACAAAAATTGTGACCAAGACACTTATGAGTACACACGAAAATAGACCATGTGTGTGAACAGATAGTTATTTGTGAAAGAATTTCTGGTTCTTAGTATTCTGTTTCCCTCCTGCTTCTCTTCTCTTGTCTTCTCTCTCACACACCTTAATACAACTGCAAGGATCTCCTTTCCCAGCAACTTTGTCTGGTTGTCGTGATGGTTGCTACAGAATTAGTAACATCTGTGTACAAGGCTGCATTGGTGTTCACATTTACATGGGAGTAAATCCCGCTAGTCAAAGCAGAAATTCATTCTGAGTCAGAATTATTTTTGCTGTTTATGCCCCTCTTTTCTTTTATGTTGAAATTCAAAGTACATAGATGTCCCAAACATTGCATCCACTTTACTGATCAGATTTGGATCTGCCTAAATGTTGCAAGTCTGATATAACATCTTCTTTCAGATCCAGATTGTGTTGTTAAAACATCTTGGTAAAATGTGGTGTGAGGTTGTTTTTTCTTGTTTACTATATTTTTTTTAAAAAATATGTTTCTTGGGTTGCAAAATACCATCTTCAGTTTTTGAGCACTTTTAACCATTAAAATGAATATAGCAGATCATAACTATTATTTTTGACTCCTGAGAGCTGATTAGATGGTAACCCTGTAATGTGGCCATTTCTTCCCTCCAATTATTCATAATTTAGATGTTCTTTTTAATAAAAGGAGGGTGGGAGTTACAGTGCAATCCTATACTCATCTGTTCAGAATTCCCGCCTGTGTCCGTGAGACATCTTCCTGGGTAATTTTTTTGGGGACTGCAGTCCGCCTAATAAGTCAGCTAGTTGATGGTTCAGTACACTAGGAGCTATCCCTATCTCGTGGTGCTGAAATATTTTCTTTCCATTAGAGTTGCTACCCTATGCTAGAATTACAGAATTTTCATTTGGCTCCCTCTAGTGGTTTTTCATTACCTATTAGTGACAGCTGAATTCTTGGTTTAGTTTTGATATTGTTCTTTCAATAATCTGGAAATCATTTATCTCATAGAGGCACAGTATTAGATTGGGTATGTTTCTTTTGAATGAAAGGGAAACTCCCTAAGGAATATTCTTTTGGCATTCAAGAACCACATGTGAGATGGAATACTCTCAGTATATTATTCAAGAAAAGTGAAAATGAACTGTATGTAATGCATTTCACATATAAATGTAAAATATATTATTTGTATTTCTTTTCCACCAACGAACTAATGTACAGTTTACTTATGCAATCAAACAATTGGTTGTAGAGACTGGTGTGACTATTAACAAGTGTTAGTTCTTTTAGAAAAGAGCAGTTGCATAAAGAAGTGTAGAAATTGGAATCCAGGGACAAAATGTTTCATATTCTAATCCTGTATTTCATTACCTGTTCCCTCCCATTCTCAGATGTTTATTCATCAAGGGAAATAGAGGAGGGACATGGTTGGGGAACTACTGTTGTTGAACTGCAACTCTGATCAGCCCTTGCTGGCATAGCCAATGATGAGGGATCATGATATTTGAAGTCCAACAATATCTGGAGTGCCACATGTTCCTTATACATAGCCTAAAGGCTAAAACAATTAGGGAGACCTATTTCATAATTCATGCCAACTTGATGACACATAAAAATAACAGATTCATAAAAGGAAGAACGCTGAGAGCAGAAATGAAAATGGTTGACATAGTCATGAAGGTTCAATATTTGGCATCATTGGTTAAAAGCATCTCATTCAGAAATAGTGGCAAAAGTGGAAACTAATGTTACTGTATGCATAGCTGGCTTGGTTTATTCCAGACTGTTTGTTGTTAGCCCCTTAACAGATCTGCAACCTCGCCAACTGTTCTGCAACCTCACCAATACAAATTTTACAAACAGGTTGCAGCCACAGACACTTGGATCAACGTCTAGACCTGGAGAGAGTGTTGTCCACCTCAAGGGAGAACCCTGGCAGTATAAGATGTGGAGGCTACAGTATAGCAGGAGGGCTGCACCCAAGTGATAGAGCACATGCTTTGCATAAGGAAGACCCATGTACAGTTGGGGAAATCCTTATCTGAAATAATAGGAAGCCACTGCCTGTCAACATTGTGTTCAATAGCTGAGCAATGTAAAACTCTGCTGGTATATCTACCCATATTATGTAGGTGGAGGAAAATTTCTAGTGGTCACAGTTTTCTGAAGGAAGTGGCAGTGGTAATATTCAAGTGGTTGTTCTGGTGGCCCTATTGGTCATGTGGGACAGAGCTGCACCCAAGTACCATAAATTATGAACTGTTTACTGATTACCTCCTTATATCAACATAATCCTTCACAGAACTCCAGCCAAAACAATGAACCAGTTAGGACAGTATATGTTTTATGCCAAACTTGCCAGTGTAGAGGCTGTATATTGTGTGTGAAATCACAGAATTCAACATGCATATCCTGAAGAGCTCTCTGCTCATCATTCAGAAATCTACTGTTGCAGCTCCTGGAAGACCAAGCTTAGCATTATCAAAGATGAGTTTTCTGTTTCCCTCTCGGTTGTTTCCAATTAGGTACATTGCAGTGACTTGTACTTCAGATCATATTACCTCCCTTGTATACTATATTGATTTCTTGCTTGCTGAAATCCTCTCATACTACTCATGGCATATGTTCTAAAGTTTCAGCAATGGAACTGCAACATTGTTGTGCATTTTTAGAATATGTTGTTGACACTCCAGTAGTGACAATAATGTGCAAGCCATTTGTTTGCACATGTTCATGATTTTGTTTACATAAACATCGCACCTTTCCATTTGTTTCAAAAACTATATTGAGCCTTTATCTTCTTGATGCTGTTAACTTCCATCAAGTCAACTTCTACTTATGGTGACCCCATGGATGAGAGACTTGCAAGTCGCCCTATCTTCAATGACCCTGTTCAGGTTTTTCAGATTCAGAAGTGCAGTCTTTCTCTTTTCCTACTGCCTTCTACTTTACCAAGCATTATTGTGAATGATGTCTTCTCATACTGCATCCAAAGTACAACAATCTGTTTAGTCATCTTGACTTCTAGGGAGAGTTCAGGCTTGATTTGCTCTAGGGCCCATTTATGTGCCTTTTTACCAGTCCATGGAATTCTCCACCACCACATTTCAAATAAGCTGACAGACAAAAATGTTAACCAACACAATTTCTGCATCTTAAAAATGTTACTTTTTTAGTCTGTAAAGAATCCTATGCATTGTAGGTGGCTAAAAGTCAGGGAAATTATTACAGATCTTTAGATAATGTCATAAAATGTCTATCTTGTGGATCTAGTTCTATGTGAATTCTGCAACCAAAGATGACTTTGGGGGACTAGAATATCATGTTAAGAGGTTAATATGTAGTTCCCACATTTATGTATATTGTAAGGGACAGTGACCAATAGCACAGTAGACCCAGGTCTCACAGAGTCAAAGTGCTGTTATTTTTTACTTTATGATGGCATCATCTACCACTCCCCTTCAGTTTCCTTATTCTCGCTGAACTTAGCTAAAGTTTTCACAGTAACGGGTGTGTGGGTGTGTGTGGAGAATTTTTCAAGGAAGAAGGCATCATTGTGAGTTATTACTGTTGCAGTGCATAGCTCTTGGTAACAAGTTGGGTTTAATATGCCATAAAAAGTGATTTGCAGTTCATAATA
The DNA here is from genome assembly GCA_030847615.1 of Gambelia wislizenii. NCBI lineage: Eukaryota > Metazoa > Chordata > Lepidosauria > Squamata > Crotaphytidae > Gambelia > Gambelia wislizenii. The sequence continues at coordinate 319,735,278 of JAUMIR010000004.1, read as the reverse complement.
ATACAACTTTTTATTCTCTCATATTTTTTAATTTCTTCCCTTCTCAGTATAGCAAGAAGGTCAAAATATTATATTTGCTATCAGTTAAGAATTGATGCTTTAGGGATTATCAATTATACTTCAAGGATTCATGCATATAAAGAGAATTATAGTCATAAAAAGGGTGCTTTTAGAATGACATTTGTGTGTGTATGAGAGAGAAAGCAAGAATTAGAATTTCAATTCTGTAACAGATCTGATTGATGTTGATTTGTATTACACTTAGTGGAAGATTTAGGGTTTGTTTTATCAAGTTACATTGCATACATAATAAGCTGATTTTGTTCATAACATAAGCTTTTTAATTACCCACAAATGATAATAAGCAAGGTGGTGGTGGTGGTTATATGGTGGTGGTTCTTTCAGTGATTTTGCAGAACTTCTTCACCAAAACATACTTACTGGTAACGTTTTATTTTATTTTTTTCATAAAATGCCATATTCTTTTCAGAGCCTTCACTTAGCCATAGCAGAGACCTTGTGCTTCTGGTCAATCTGGTTTAGGGAGCCTCAGGCTCCAGGGCTGAATCTGGCCCTCCCAATGTCCCAATTCAGTCCACTGGGGCTACTAAGCCATATCCCATTACCTATGAACCACAGAATCACAGAACCATAGAGTTGGAAGAGACTTTCTCCATATTATAGCAAAGACTGCTATAATATCCAACCTATCTTTGGGACCGCCTCCTTCCAGATAATCCTCCCCGCCCTCAGGTCCTCTGGGAGGAATCTGCTACAACCTTTTAAAACTAGGCTCTCTTTGACCTGCTAGAGGACCTTTTCAGCTATTGCTCCCAGATTATGGAACAGCCTGCCGGATGAGATCCGTCATATTACCACCCTAAATAGCTCTTAAAAAGCTCTTAAGATGGATCTCTTCCAGTGGGCTTTTCCTGAATAGATACCCGGCCAGCAGAAAGAAGATTCTAATTTAGCCCAATCCCGATAACAGCCATTGTTTATTATTATTTTTAGTATCTATTAAGTATGTTTTTAATTTTTTTAATTATTTAATTGTATTTTAAGGGGTGGGTGGGATTGAGGGTCTGGAATGTATATTTTAAATGCTGTAAGCTGCCCAGATTGCATTTTGTAGACAGGCGGGGTACAAATTATTGTTGTTGTTGTTGTTGTTGTTAAAGACTGTGACTTCAGCAGTCTTTGATGGGAATTATCTATATTCTTTCTGTTATAGGCTCTTGAATGAAGCCTCTCATTGATTTCGCTTGCTTGTTGTATTTATACCCTGCCTTTGCTGTAGTGAGCTCGAGGTGGCATACTCACAACAACCCTAATAATTCAGCTAGTTGACCTAGGTCAGGCTGAGTGTGTGAGAGAGTCTGTGACTGGTCAAAGCTCAGCATATGAGTTTCATGACTCAAAGTGGATTTCTCCAGTTCAACAGGGTAACCATTATACTGTACCACTGTTTCTGTGTCAGTGGACCAGTGAATCCATTCTGCAGTATAGTCTGAATGTTAAAGGAGCTGCCCCATTCCACTCCCCAAATAGGTTCAGCACCTTGGATACCTCCTTTAAAGATCATACTAAAGGATGGAATGGATTCAGTACCCTACTGACAAGGAAGCCTGCTGTACTAATACAGATAGGAAACCTGCACATATAGAAGTATGGTTTGCAGGAATCAGGATTTTTAAGAAAGTGAGATCCTCAGTGAAGAGACCAAGGAATGTAGAGCATATGATTTTGAAATGAGGCCTGAATTCTGTTGGTTGTTCCACATAGAGTGACCCATTGAATCAATGAGACTTACCAATGTGTTAACTCACCATTCAGCAATTGATTCAAAGGGTCTGCTTTGCTTTCGGCTAACCAACAGGATTCAATCCTAAATGTGTTTATTATACTCTGGCAGAGGGCCATTACTCAGGCAAGAGTTTTTAAAAAACGGTTTGCTAAATGCAAGTAGTGTACTTGTCTTCTATTTTGCTGAAGGGGGCGAAAGAGGGGACAACCATGACATTATATTCCTTTTTCTGACATATGCACTAGCCCTCCTTCCTTTGAGAACAGTGTTCATCACAGGGAACTGCTTGCCTAGATCATGTTTAACTGAAGTTGTTGTATGTTCACTGTGACTCCGCATTAGTGGGAAATTTTTCATCCTGCAGTGTGTGGAGAATCGTTTTCTGTGGCAGCCATTTTTGTTCCAGTCTTTAAGAAGTAAGAAGACTAAAATCATAGCAAGCTAGTCTTAATACTGTAATTGTAATTACTGTATTTTATTGTTTTATCCATTAGCTACATCTACAACCAACCTTTCTTCCATTGAAATCAAGGAAACATACATGGTCCTCCTCCTTCCAACTTTATCCTCCCAATAACAGTCCTGTGTAGTAGTTCAGACTGACAAAGAGTGTGTAGCCCAGTAACCCTGTGGATTTCATTACTCACTGAGAAGTAAAAACTAGATTTTACAAGTCCTACTTCAACACTCTCTTAGACACGGATTAGCCACACTGCCTCTCACATGTACGGTAACTTCTGAAATCCAAACTTCCTTCCCTCTTAAAGTTCTGTCCCCTCTCTCAAACTGCTAGCTCAGAAAGCCTGGTCCACATCAGAACTCCAGCATGGGAAGGCAGGCAGTCTTTATAATCTGTTTTCTTTATTGTCATCCTGAACTGGATCAGAGTCCCTGCACTTTCAATTCAAGCAATGTTTTGCATTACTCAGAACAGGCTCCTCCCCTCTCTGTCTGTGTGTGAGAGTGAGTGTAAGAGAGACAGAGAGAAATATGACTGTCTCAAAGTCATCTAGTGAGTTTCACAGCTCATTAGAAACTAGAACCTGGTTTTCCCAAGTCCCACTCCAAAATCCTTAACTTCTCCGCCACACAGAGGCAATATGACCACAGTCCTGATATGTAAAGACCTGGACTATGCTGACATAGAATCATAGAGTTGGAAGAGACCACAAGGGCCATCTAGTCCAACCTCCTGCCATGCAGAAATACCCAAACAAAGCATTCCCAACATCTGTTTAAAAACCTCCAAAGAGCAAGACTCCACCACACTCTGAGGCAGTGCATTCAAGTGTCGAACAGCTCTTACTATGAGGAAGTTCTTCCTAATGTTTAGGTGGAGTCTCTTTTCCTGTAGCTTGAGTCCATATGTTACTAACTTTTTTGCAAGGATATCATGGAACCTTGTGAAAGGCCTTACTTGTGGATTCTGGTGCTCACAATCCAAAAAAATCACTTTTCCAAACTCTTTTCATGCCAGAGATAAGATTAAGATAATTTGGAACATGGGGGGAGGAGGCTGTATCCTTGCCAGACAGTCTGCAGCCTATATACAGGACCACCATTAAGGGTCACTTTGGACCTGCCCAGGGACCAATTCAGAATGGGCACCCATTCATTGTAAGGAATCCCAAAACTGGGTAGATTTCATAAAGCAGGAATAATCATTAGGGGAGGGACAGCAGTGGTGAGGCACAGGGTATGCACAGGGTTCAGTCACTGCAGCTCTAGATAAAAGGATTCAGATAGCAGATGATGAGGAAAATGCCTGCATTTCTTGTTCTACCCTATCTTCTCAAGATTATTTTTCCAGTGGCTGAACCATATATGTATGATTTTTTTACTATTTCTAAATTGCCTAAATAAGTCGTGATATGCAAAGATGGATGTTTTGCAACAGATGCCAGCTTTAAGCAGATAAATTTAACTGACAAATTAATTGCTGATGTAGTTGAATGGATGCAATTAATTGCTAAGGAAATGAGGAATGCATAACTGTTCATTCTGTATGTTTGTGCTGAGTGCATGTGTGTTTGTATATCTGTGTACACACAGGCATTGCAAGTATATGTAGGTGAAAAAGTTCATTTTAAAGAAACATCCATAACATTGATGTGTGTACAGACTGTCTTGCTTTTCAAACAAAGGAAAATCCAAGACAATTAAGAAAATGCCCATAAAATGTCACAAAACGGATAGTGAACATCAAGTAATACAGATACCACAAAAATAAGATAAAGAACATAAGTTTTAAGTCACAAATGGCTAAAGGAAAAGGCCTTTGAGCTGGGTCTGGGCTGAAATGGTTCAATCAAAATGGGCTAAAATGGCTAGTAGAATGATTTTGGAATAATCTATGTATATATAATTCTCTTGGGCATGTTGCTGTTTTCAGTGTGCTAATTGGCTGCTTAGATGTCAGGATCTGCCTCTGCTTGCAGCAGCAAGCACAGCCTCTTTGCAGACTCAGGCCCTGGCTGTGGGAGTCTTGGAAGTACCAGGGCCAAGCTATCAGATGCAGCTGGCTGCAATCATGCAGCACACCTGAAAAAGCCAGGGGAACTGCTATTTAAGAGAGGCATTCAGCCCCCAGTGTTGGCCAGCATAACATGTTTTTTTTTGTGCTATCTGTAGCTGTCTGTGCTCTCTAGTTGGGCCCTGGATAGCTGGTATGTTCTCTGACCTTGGACTGTTTTTGGACTTTTGCTTATCTTTGATCCTGCCTGGATGTTGAAGTCTATCTCTTGTGTTCCCTACCCAGACCTGGTCTCTGCTCCTAGAACCTGCCGCCAACACCCTGGACCCTAACATTAGGAAATTTCCCAACCAATCAGAGCTTCCTATTGGGCAGCCAATCAGCACACTAGGGGAGGAAACACATAGAAAGCTTCAAGTCCTTTTTAAACATGGTGGTGGAGGGGCTCGCATGTCCTGATGTGTGTGTGTAGTATGGGGGCATGTATTATGTGGCATGGGGTGAGGTGTGTATAGTGTGGGGGATGTAGTGTGGGGTGTATGTAGCATGGGGTGTGTATGTGTATGCATGGTGGCAATGGAGGGGTGCTTGTGTCCTGGCATATGTGGTGTGTGTGTAGTGTGGCCTGTGTGTGTATGTGTGGTTCCATGGTGGCAGAGGGACTCTTGTATCCTGGTGTGTGGGGTGTGTGTCTATGTGTCTGTGTGTACTTGTGGTTGCATGGCAGTGGCAGTGGTGCTCTTGGCATGAAACTAGCCATTATAGTTGATTTGAAAGGTTATATATTAATATGTCAAATGATTGTACTCTTGACGTGTTTCCTAAGTGACCAACCAGCAGAGTGGGAATGGAAACATACCAAAGTGTTTTATATATGCAGAAAACAGTGTACGTTACACTGGGTATAGATGATGATGATGATTGTCTCTTACCCACTTCCTTATTTATTTATTTATTTATACCCCGCTCTTCAGCCACAAGGCTATCAGAGCAGTTTACAGGGTTTTTTTTTAAGCAATAGCAATTTTTACATCTACACTGCATTAAGCAGTTTCCAATGTGTATTAGCTAATTGCCCCCACAAGCTGGGTACTCATTTTACTGACCTATGAAAGGATGGAAGACTGAGTGAACCTTGGAGGCCTCTGGAATCGAACTTGCAACGTGGTGACTTGCAGTACTGGCATTTAACCACTGAGCCACCAGGGCTCCTTCTCCCCAAGGCTCGAGGCAGGCTACAACATAAATTAAAATACAATATATGACCTAAAATCATTTAAAAACACAGATAAAAACACATAGGATTAAAACAAACATTAAAGCTGTTCATTGACTTACAATACCAATTTAAGATTAATAGATTAAAATCAACTGGGTAGTCCTACTAGAAGAGATAAGTCTTTAGTGCTGTTTTAATTCTGATAGCATGTTTAGCTGTCAGATCTCTTCCTTCCTTCTTTCCTTCCAGCTCCCCAAACTGGCGGCATTTTTTCCTGAAAGGATTTGCAAAATGTTTGTGGGTGACAGTAAGAGTCACAAGTTACCTTCCTTCTTTTTAAAAAAGATATACTCTGCTGGGTTTTGTGCATGATTTTGTTACCCAGAAGGCAATGCTAACTATGCATTAGTGGTGCTGCTGTGGGGTAGGTGATGATGGTGAATGGATGCCCATGGCTCTCTCCCCAAAAGAGTTTGAGAAAGTGTTGATGCATGTACACACACTAGGGGAGAAGGTACACATTCCAGGAGGATTCCAACTTCTGTTTAAAGACTTCCAAAGGCAGAGAGTCCACCACCTTCCAAAGCAATGAATTCCACTGTTGAATAATTCTTACAGTTAATAAGTTCTTCCTAATGTTTAGCTGGAATCTCTCTTGTAATTTGAATCTATTGGTTCATATTTTAGTCTTGAGAGCAGCGGGGGTGGGGGGAAGCTCACCCATCTTCCACATGACATCACTTCAGATATCATGTCACCTCTTCTCTTCCCCAAGCTAAATATATCCATTTGCTTAAATCAGTCCTTATAAGACTTCTTTTCCAGACCTTATAAGACTTCTTTTCATCATCTTAGTCACCTTTCTCTGGACACATTCCAGCTTGTCAATATCCTTCTTGAACTGTCATGCCCAGAACTGGATGCAATATTCCAGATACGGCCTAACCAAAGCAGAGTAGAGTGGCTCTACAACTCCCTTTGAAATACTATCATCATCAATCATGTAAAGCCCCATCAATGTACATGGTGCTTTACAAGAAAAAGAACAACAAAACAGTTCTCTGCTCTCAAGCTTACAATCTAATGAAGACATGATACAAAAGGAAAGGGGATGGTAGTAGGGGAAGAGATTAAGTCTAGCATTCTCTTCTCTCCCTCTGCAGCCAGGGCAATGGCAACTGGGGTGGAGGGAGGGCTGTTCTGCTATACTAGGTCCCATGTCCAATTTTCTGTCTGACCACACAAAATGTCCTCCCATGAGAACATCTCAAACAGATGTTTCACTTCCGTTGGTTTTTAAAAAGGGGGGGGGTTAGTTTTAAAAGGTACAAGACGAAATCTCCATGAAGCAGCAATTCTGCTTTATAAACAGAGGGGTAGTTCTAGCAAAGTCCAAGGAACGGCCTTTGGAGGACCACATGCAGTTCTTAGGTCGCATGATTCCCACTCCTGCATTAAAGGCTATGCTTTGGATTTGGACAAGTCCTGGATCCAGATCTGAATCAGGCTGATTTAAAGAGATTCATGAGATACCAACATTCCCTTTCAAAATGCATTATCAAGCAGCTGTGAACCAAGCTACATCCAGCTAACAAGGGGTTAATTTAGCACTTAGGATAGCAGAGGGTTACTTAAATATGCAATGGTCTTTTTTTTTTTTTAAGAAATCTGAACAATTTTATTTCTCTAATAGATGTAAGAAGTGGCATTTTCTTTTGTTCTTTATAAAGCCCTGAAAGTCAAATGCACATTAAACATGCAACGTCTTGAACCTTTGGAAATTAGGGGTATAAAAGTTTTATTGCCTTTGTTCTCAAGGGGCTGTTGGTCTGTTCTTTCAAGCTGGCTTCAGTTCACTGTCTATTGGCATGAGGAAGGCTGGTAGATGCTGATCTCCAAAAGGTCAGACTCCCTCTTACTTTGCCATGGGAAAACCTGAGGATAGGAGTCTACTTTTCTGTAAGTGGCAAGGGCCCATTTTTAGTTAAGGGGCATCAGGGATTTTTGTTGTTTCCCTAGTTGATTTTCAGTTCCAAGTAGTCTTTGGAATGTAATCTGTTTCTGTAACTTTGCAACTTTTTAAACTAAGCCTGGAGAGGGATGCTCTAAGATATGATACCCAGAAACCTGATTTAATCCTAGTTACATAGAATAAAACTTTCTTAAACTCTCTGTTAAGCCTTGGAGTGCTTTTGGCTACTCAGCACACACACACACAGGCTGCTTTCTTGTCCAGGGGGAAGGCTGGGGAAAGCAGTTTTACTTTGGGTTGCTCATATCTCTGCCTTCCACTGGGAAAGGTATAGAAAAAGGCTCTGGGGAGCATGTGGGTAGGAACGGGGAGCTCCTGTCAGCTAGCCTTCTCTTTTTTTGCCCAAGGGTTTAGGACAGAGGGAAAGCTATGACATGGGCAGCAGGGCATTCAATCATGCAAGAACAAAAACATTCAAAAGTTTTATTCCTGCTGGGTGAGATTATGAGATTTTGGCCTCCTCCTGATGCATTTGGGGACCTTTGGGCACATAGTCCAATGGTTTGCACAACCTAATCCCTCCAAGCCCCCGCCTATAAAACCACAAAACATAACACTTGCCTTTTCACTTCCACATGGACAAAAAAAACCCTTCACAAACCTTGACAAGAAATTCTGTAAATATTCTTTATATCCTTCTGCCATACAGACAAAACAGGGCTGACCTCTCTCTCTCTCTCTATCTATATATATATATGTATATGTATATGTATATGTATATATGCATGCGCGCACACACACACGCACCTTAAATCTTTGCAGAAATTTTGAGGGCCATATATATTTGTGGTTGAAGGTATGACCAGATTCTAGGCATTCTCAATTTAAGGAGAAATTCACACATTGTCCAGTTGTCTTACCGGCTGTGTTATATGCTGTAATTTTGCTACCTATATGTTCACAGTCTCTCTCTCTCTCTGGCTTTTCTTTGCAAATGAAGATTCAGGAAGGACTCATCCTGTGCTTTCTGCAAGCACGCTGATGACTGAAAAGGCCAATCCGAGATGTTGTTTCAGGGAGTCCTTGTATCACTTTTTTGGAGTACCCCCTCTTATGCTGACCCATGGCGAGTTCACCGTAGAGTACTGTTTTTGGGAGGCGATGGTCCTCCATCCTAGAAATGTGCCCTGCCCAGCGCAGCTGTGTTCTCAATATCATGGCCTCAATGCTGGTGATCCCTGCTTGCTCAAGGACAGCAACATTCATCACATAGTCTGTCCAGTGTATATTTAGGATTGTGTGTATACAGCACTGATGAAAGTGTTCGAGGAGTCGTAAGTGTAAAAGAGAAAGAAAGCCAGCATGGTCTGGCTTTGAATCCAATTTTGAGAGAAAGGCAGGATATAAATTCAATAAAGAAGCAAAAATAAGATAGTGGTTTGTGCATTGGACTATGACTCTGGAGCCCAGGGTTCAAATCACCACTCAGCCATAGAAACCTACTGGGTGACCTTGGGCAAGTCACACACTCTCAGCCTCAGAGGAAGGTAAAGGAGAAGCCCCCCTGAACAAATCTTGCATAGAAAACCCTGTGGTAGGTTCATTTTAGGATTACCGTAAGTTGGAAATGACTTGAAAGCAACAACAACAGAAGGAGAAATGTGCATCTCCAAGCAGTCTGGCACACACTCTATCATATGTTATTGTCTAGAGCTTTCTAGTGCATGTTTACTACCTCTTTGGACTCCATAGGTGTCATGGCTGTCCTGTGGCATAGAATGGGATCCTCCCCCACACACACATCCTTTGTATTGAAATTAATATGACTGGCAGCTGGATTTTACTTCAGCACTGATGAGGAAGCACTGTCTGCCCCACAAGAGAGCAGAAAACTGGTTTGGGGGATGTAGAACAGGCTGGGTGGTATGCACATGAATGCACACCAACACAGAGCTGTCTCTTCCAACTGAGGGTTATAGCTGGACTGGTTAGCAACAATGGCTGCTGCCACCCTGCAGAAATAATGCAGTTTGACACTGCTTTAACTGCCATGGCTCAATGGTGTAGAATTATGGGATTTGTAGTTTTGTGAGGTATTTAGTCTTCTCTGTCAGAGAGCTCTGGTGCCACAACAAACTACAAATCCCAGAATTCCTTAGAACAGAGTCATGGCAGTTAAAGTGGTATCAAGCTGCATTATTTCTGCAGTGTGGCAGCAGGAAATGGCTGTGACTCAGTGGCTGCTGCTGTTGCCTTCCAGCTTCCGCTGACTGAGGTTGCTGTCTCACTGTGCCTAATGGTAGGACTGGCCCTGATGTGTATACATATTGCATGAAGTCTGAATCAGTTCTCTTAAGAATGAGCTCTATGCTTTATTTATTTATTTAATGAATATCCCACATTTTTCCTTATACAGGATCAAAGGCAGCTTCCAAAGGTGTTTCAAAACAACAACAACAACAACAACACAGTACAGTTTTTTTTAAAAAAACACATAAAATGTAAGTTTAGTTATTTAAAAAACCACAAGGTTAAAACAATATGACATGCAATTAAAACAAAGCTTGAAAAGATTTTTAAAAGATAAAACCAGATATTTGAATACTGTCCATAATTTGCAGGGAGACTGACTAACTGATGGGGCAAATGGGTATGCAAAATAAATGACGTTGTGAAGTCGAAGGCTTTCACGGCATCCATAGATTTTCCTGGTTATTTTCTGGGCTGTGAGGCCGTGTTCTGGAAGAGTTTATTTCTGATGTTTTGCCTGCATCTGTGGCTGGCATCTTCAGAGAATGGTTGGATAGGAGTGTGTGTGGGGGGGGGGGTTTATATACTGTGAACCCCTGTTGGAGAGGATATGTAAATTTGTATATTTGAATGGCTAGTTTCTGGGTGGAGATATGTAAGGAGGATTAGTGTCTGTTTGGCTAATGAACCGTTATCCAAACAGACACTAATCCTCCTTGCATATCTCCACCCAGAAACTAGCCATTCAAATACACAAATTTACATATCCTCCCCAACAGGCATTTACAGTATATAACCCCCCCACACACACACACACTCTCCTACCCAACCATTCTCTGAAGATGCCAGCCACAGATGCAGGCAAAACATCAGAAAGAAACTCTTCCAGAACATGGCCTCACAGCCCGGGGCGGGGGGAACCCATGGAAAATCTATAAATGATATTGGTAGGTGGCTAAATTTCCAAAGATAGGTTAAAGAGATGAACATTTATCCATTAATGGCTATGCCATCTTCCTTCCATATTCATGAATGGTTGGGGGACACCCTATTATTAAGTCATAAAACAGGCTGCATACCTTTCTGTTTGAAGCAATAAACTGTGACCTTCCTTGGAGATCTTAAATCATGTTTGTTTGTTGTTAGTATCTCAAGTATGGCAGAGCACATTCCTTCAGCAACAGAACACTCATTTTTAGAGAGCAGGCACACAGTTCATCAGAGTTTATCCAAGTTGTGTGTGAGCGAGAGTAGTGCTTTCTACTTTAATAAACCACCTTCAGATATGATTGTCTCCTCAGTTCTTGAAAATATTGAAATAGCACAAGAGGCCCAAGCATCAGAGGGTTTGGCATACATAGATAGAAAGTAGAGGCAAGTCAAAATGGCTTTGTGTTTTGTTGTTTCATTTGTGGGTAATGCTATAAAGCATTGATAAATTAAAATGGCAAGACTGCCAGAGTTCTGCTATTACCCTGGCTGCTGCCAGTAATATGTAGCAGGCACAAGGACTGGATGAACCCCTGTATTTACTAATTAAAACATTTATATTCCATTCTACATCCTAAGATCTCAGGTTGGAGACAACTGTGAGGGTTCTGTCTGTCCCTCCACTACCACCATATATGAGGACTTTTCTCTTATCCCCACGTCTGCCACCAATGTAAGAACTTTTTATAGTCTTACTGCTTTGGCCACCAATGTGAGGACCTCCATGATGCCCTCATAGTTCCTGTGTGAGATTTTATTTATCTTCTATCCCCACCATACACCAACACTCTATTATCTGCTGCCACCACACACACTGTGTCTGAATCCAGCTTTCCAATATGTAGCATTACTGAAGGCAAAAGCATATAATACAAAAATGATTTATTAAACAGAATTTGAATATAATGTCACAGATTAATTATTTAATATTTCTAAATGACATATCATACTCTTTCTCACACTCATCTCCTAGCTAACTCTGACCATAACTCTTAATTCTCCTAACCACTCAAACACCTCAATCCCACTCTCTAATTCTGACAAGACTCCTTTCTCTGCCCGTCCTGTGACCAACTGTTATCCACCAGCCTCTTCAAAATCCCCTCAAACATTCCACCAATCACCACTCCCTCCCAATAGATTCTTATTTTATAAAATTAATTCACAGTGCATGCCTAACTATATTACATTAATATCCAACAAATGAAACAATATTTCCCCTGAAAAGTCCAGAACATTACAGCAATCAATATGAGAAAACTTTAAAACATATATAACTGAAACTGCAGATATTGGTTCTGCGGATACAGGGGTTGGACTGTACTGAGAGGCGGTTTTGCCAGTTCCTTCCTCTGAAATATAGCCTACACCATCAGATATTCATTGGTGGTCTCCTGTCCAAATACTAACCAGGTCTGAGTCTGCTTAGCTTCAAAGATCACTTTGAAATTATGCTGAAATGCTTCCATTTTTATAGAGGATGATTCTGTTTTTATCCTTATAATGAAGCATGGAAACTATACTAGTGAGAAACAGTGGTAGCTCCAAGAGCACCCAGCTGAGTTTCATGGCTGCACAAGGAATTGAACCAAGGCCTCTGAGTAGAGCCACTCAACATGCTAGTTGGCTGATTTTGTCCAAAGTAACTTTTCCAAGTTCTGCACAGAAACATTGAACTGAAGCAAGTTATGTGGGATCACTTTTCAGTGATTTTCATAATCACTTTCTACTGTGACTCTTGGGGTCATAATATGGACACATTTACCATTCCTGCCTCTTACTTTCAAAAAAGATTGTTTCTCTTATAAGCAGTGCTTTTTCTTTCTCTGCTGTGTCTTTAAATTACCTTTTGTTTTAATGTTTTTCTATTTGTCTTGCATACTAAATAGATACTACCAGTAAATGATGTTGCTTCCTAAACAAAGATGAATGGGACAATCTCTTTGGAGGGCAAGGTGTTCTTGCAAACATGGACATCAGTAGGCAAGACTGTTGGATCACAGAAAATAGTGTTTATTTGGTTGGTTGGCTAGTTGTTTGTTTGGTTGGTTTATGTCCTGCTTTTCTCCCAACATTGTTAGCTGACAACATATATGGGTGAAAAAACTGAGGTACAAATAAAAACACAAAAAGTTACAATATGAAGAGACCATTAAACAGATTATAATAATGAAGCACAATTGAATTAAAAACAGTGTGAAAGCACACCAGTTAAAAAGAAGGGGAGATTATACAGTATTGTCCTACAGTCTGTTATCCAGAGTTCATATTCAGACTCACTGGCCCTGTGAAGTGGAATCAGAGTGTTTAGAATGATGTATGTTAAATAAAAGGGCACCTCCAATACAATATAATCAACAACACTGTGTCATGTCTTAATAGGATTGTAAGCCCCAGGGCAGGGAACTGTCAAATTAAAAGTTTGTAAACTGCTCAGGGAGCCTTTTTGGCTGAGGGGCAGGGTCTAGATGCAACAAACAAACAAACAGTGCACTCACCCTCCATGGAGATATTTGAGTTCCAATAAATGCAAAGGTTTTGTTTACACAGCCCCTCCCTTGAGAGAAATCACCCACATTTACCTCTGTGTGACCAAGTGTTCATAGAGGAGGTTATTTGAGATAAGATGGGCTCCAGATTGTCATGTCAGAGCAGACCTAGGGTTCATCTAAATAAGCCAGGATATGCCAGCTCCCCACCGGCGTATCTTGGCTGCGGTGCTGGCCCATTCTTCCCCTGGGCCGGAGTCCAAACAGGCACACATGCCTGTTCCTGCAGCCACCACACCATCATTTTTTTTTAATTTTTTTTTGCTGACTTGGAAGGCAGGAAGGGCCCCCACAACATGTGACTGGAGGCCCCCTGCATGTGACAAGCCTTGGTTTACATGCTCTGGTACTCCTTCCTGGCTTCTGGGGGAGCCAGGAAGATGGCAGCAGCAGTGAGTTTTGGCATGCTGGAAGGGCTCCTGTGGACACATGGGGCCCAATCTGGTTTTTGCTGGTGGTAACAGAGTAAGCTGGATATTTAAAAATGGTTCATTGGGCCCTATCCCACCTCCCCCCCCCCCCGTCTTGGCCTGGTATCTGTCCCAGGGGTGGTCAGGACTGCCTGGGAGCAGAATGGGGCAAATGCCCTGTCTCATATGGACTGCAGGGCTCTGAAGTGAGGGCAAGATGGGGTATTTAGCCTATGTAGACAAGCTCCTTGTGAAATCAATGGTGCTTACATTGGCAGCAACCAATTCGACCATTGGTGTAATAGTTCTGTTTTAAGCATAGCAAAAATATGAATCCTGATTATTGTCATGGCACTTGCCACATATTCAGAGGAGGTCCGTTCAGCACTGTTGGTTTAAAATCAAGATAGGCACCTTTTTGTTTCCTTTTGTTTATTAAAAAGGCTGCTGCCACACTGCACAAATAATCCAGTTGGGTACCGCTTTAACTGCCATGGCTCAATGCTATGGAATTCTGGAATTTGTAGTTTTTGAGATATTTAGTAGCCTTCTCTGACAGAGAGCTCTGGTGCCACAACAAAGTACAAATCCCAGTATCCCATAGGATGGAGTCATGATAGTTAAAGTGGTGTCAAACTGCATTATTTTTTGCAGTGCAGCAGCAGCCAAAGTGAATGTCAAAAGCAAAAGCTGCAATCCTGTTCAGAGTTTAAAAAAAATCCAGTTGTGAACTGCTGTTGGATGAGAATTCTGAGTTTGTGTAACGTTTTGCTTCAGCTATGATAAATTGCAAACGTTTGACTAGCTCAGGATATGTGGGCAGTGAGGAGAAAGCTACGTGGTATTTAAGAGTTGTCCAGTGGAACTAATACGGTAACATTTAAGCTTGCCTAGCTTCCTGTATTTCTATGTGGGTTTCATTGGTTGTCATTGGTACTCTGATGTACCACAATTTGCCTGAAGTTCTGTGTGAGTCACAAATACCCAGACTTAAATGGAGATCTGTTGTGCTAATTCTGTGCTTCAAGAGCTACCTATGAAGTGGTGGTGAGTTTTTTGTTTTTGTTTTTTGCTCTGACATATTTTGTTTTATAGATTTCTTATAATTGAGCTAATATACCCTTCAACATTTCACAGAGGGAAACTGAGATGCACATGGCCAATCAACATCAGAGTGTGGTCAAGGTGGCAAGTTATTAATGAGAAACAACACACAAGCTAGGAGAGGCTGCAACAGTGTGCTTTTACTTGGGCCTAATGGAAAGGGCAAGATTCTGTCTCTACCTCTCCCCTCTGTTAGGTTGAGTGCGAACTACTTTTGCACTTTGAATTAAGTTTGTAGTAACCGAAAGGAGTGAAAGGAGGAGAGAGAAACTGTAACATTTTAAGAGCACTGGAAAACGTGGGATGACCAAATCTTAATCTGGACTGTTCTTGCCAAATTGGAGCAGTTGGAGAGTAGGGAGGAAAATACTCATCTTTTTCTTAATGCAATATGGATTTTGCTTATCCTATGAACCGTCAGTCCTAACACATTTTCTTTTCAAGGTAACAACACTTTGATCTGTGCAGATGTTAATATTTTTGGAAATGGAGTGAGGGATCTTATTTTATTTTCACTGTCGTAAGATCTTCACATTGTTAGACCCTGCCACTATTTCTAAAATGTCGTATTGCCAAGTGGGAGAGAAGAATTTTCAAAATTTGGTTTTATCATATTGCAGTCACCCAATCTGCAATTCCTTTAGCAGTCAATAACTGGTGAAATTTATCTCTATTAAATATATGTGTATATATATATATATATATATATATATATATATATTCAAGATCAAAATATATCCTTGAATGCCATGTAGGCCATTATAGACCAGTGAGGTGTAATGGTTGGAATGTTCACTTAGTATTGGGGAGATTATTTAAATCTAAATAGAACCATGATATTCATTGGATGAGCCCAAACCAGTATCTAACCACAATTTGAAAGGGTGTTTCATGGGGGAAACCATGTATTACTTCATCTGCTCCATAGTTGAGAAGAGGGGAATCTGTGACCTGCCAAAAGTTGTTGGACTGCAACTCCCATGAGCCCTGGGCACCATGATCAATGATAAGTGATGATGAAGTTGTGAGTGCAGCAACCTGTAGAGTAGCATCCACTCTTCACCCTTGCCTTAGAAGGAAGTCAGTATCACTACAGTAAATAAATCTGTTATAATAGAAGATCATATCTGCATGTTTGTGGTACAGTAGCACACACACACACCCTGTATCCACTGATTTGCCAACTGCAGATTCAATTATTTGTGGCTGGCAATGGTGGGGGGAAGGGAGGGGGAGGAGGGATCTCACCTCCCCCGTCCCTTCCGCTGTGAGGGCTCCTGTCACCACGTGGCAATCGTGGTGGTGAAGGGGAAGAGGTGAGATTGCCTTCTCCCCTTCCCCCTTCGTCCCCGCAATCGCTGCCATGGTGGGGCCAAAGGGGGCAAACTCACCCCTCCTTTCCCCTGGAATGGCCCCTGGGATGACATTCACTGTTATCCGCAGAATTCACCATCCATGAGATGCCCTGGAAC
Source organism: Gambelia wislizenii (assembly GCA_030847615.1). Classification (NCBI taxonomy): domain Eukaryota; kingdom Metazoa; phylum Chordata; class Lepidosauria; order Squamata; family Crotaphytidae; genus Gambelia; species Gambelia wislizenii. Next base: position 319,719,032 of record JAUMIR010000004.1, on the reverse strand, counting down.
CAATCCCCCATGGATACTGTAGTCTTAATTTGTTGGAGCATTGTGGTAGATGGCTAAAACATTCAGACAGATTTTGGTTGTTGTCCCTTTTGCCATGTGTTTCAAGTTGAAATTTCAAGCAGGGAATTTACTAGACAAAAAGGGTGGATAGCCATAACTTACCAAATTGTGATAAGTGCCTCAAATTTTGATAGTGTTGTTGCTTGTTGTTCAAGTTGTTGCAAGTCAAAAAGTCAAAATTATCAAAGGGGGGGGGGCTTCCTAAAATCAAAAAAGGGGGCAGTCATAACTTATTGGGACATCATGGTAGATGCTTTAAAATGTGAACTTGGTTTCTACCTGTGTTACAGTATCAAGTCAAAATTCCAAATGAAGGCCTTCCTTAGAAGCAGAAAAGGAGACCTACTGTATCTCATTGGAATTGTAGAAGAGGGCTTATTAAGACACCATTGGTAAGATTCCTGAAGCAGGAAAAAGGGCATAAAAAGATGAGACAGCTAAGGCACTGTTGCTAAGATTCCTGAAGTTTATATAAGAGTGAAAGCATAGGGGTATTAGACTATAACCAGTCAATATTTGATATAGTTTTATCTAGATAACAGGAGCCGACTATCTCAGGAACTGCTGCTAAGATTCCTGAAACAAGACAAAAGTGAGAAAACTGGAGAGACATAAGGCAATGATGCTCAGATCCCTGGTTTAAGAAGGGGAAAGGAAATGGAAACGGGCTTTCTGAATTACTGTTATTAAATTTCTGAAGGTTAAAAAAAGGAGGGAGTGGGAAAACAAGAGGCCTCCTAAACTGCTTAGGAAAACATGCAGGTAGTGTCAGGTGCCTTGTAAGACAGTTCTCTGGTGGACTCTCAGCTGCTGAATGTGTCATGTCCTACTTCCTGAACTTGGAAATGGAGACTCGGGACTTTATCAGACCATTCCCCTATACCCCGTTCTTTTGTTGGCATAACTTTATCATTTTTATGATGGCAAAAGAACTCCCCATGCCACACTTACCTTCCCTCCCGTCCAAAGGCATACAGGCAATGAATGAAGAATGAATGGAGCTCTGTTCGCTTCCTCATTTGAAATCTCACATATTCTCACAAGAATACATAGTGTGGGAAATTCAAAAATTAAAACAAAAATAACACAAAAAGTTACACAAAGCACCTAAACACACTTTTAAAAGTCCCAAGTAAACTGGGGAGGGTCATAAAAAGTATGTCACCTACCTGGATGTTGCAATCTCACCTGGAAATGTTCTTGCCAGACTGGCCATTGACGCTGCATTCACATGAGTAGAATGGTGCAAAGTTTCAAACGCTGGCAATGCCAGTAGAAAAGCACCATGGGGATCAATTGACAGCTTGAGCCATCAATAAAAAAAGAATGCTTTTTTAACAGGACATGATTGCGAAAGGGTGATGTCGTGTGGTATGTGCACCCTTTCACGATCATTAGGTGTTCTTATGACACCTTATTTGCCTTGTCTGATAACATCCTCAGAAGCTGAAGAAGTAGACATGCCAGGACCTGCTAAATGAGAGCAGAAGGATGTTCAAGAGCCACAGGCATCAGAGACAGACAATAGTGCAGTACTAGCTCTGGCAGAGGGTCCTGTCCCTTCAGATACAGAGGAAAACTTACCTATATCCATCTTCTCAGCATGGAGACAACAAAAGGAGGACTTGAGATGGTCTCAGTGTATTTCTAGCAAGCAACAGTTAGCTAAGTAGCAGCTGTGTTAGCTGCTGAGCTATAAATACACAGTCGTGCCCTCCAGACATCGGAGATTATCTGACCTACCTGGTGACCTGTTGTATTCCTGCTTGTTATGTTTGGCCTGGACTGTGTTTGTTACTCTGAACTCTATTTGGCTGACTTGGATTTGCTGGACTACTCTAACCTCTGTTTGCCAGACCTACACCTTCTTATTTGGATTTTGCTTATGAACTTGTATTTGCTTGCTAGTAAGGTAAATGTCTGACTTCACACTGCCTTGATTCCTTTGCCTGTAATTAGCTTGACTGTGCTGTGCCTCTGCTATCAGCGGTGTAGCAATCAGCCTTTGGCTGGCTGCCCAGATAGTGTTTGGACAGAATAGAGGAGGAGAAGGAGGAAGAATCAACATACTTATCAGAAAATGTTATCATCTGGTGGTGGAGGGGTGTTACTGAGCATACAGTTGTTAAGTGGATAGATGCACCTATCATGAGTCGCTAACCTGTTGCACAGATCTGAGGTAGCAGCACCTGGGCCTCTTCTGGTTCCTCATTGTGCTTCTGGTAATAGTGCTTGCTCCATTCCCATATTTGCAGGTGCCTGGGGTGAAATCTGGCACTAGCAAAAACCTCTGGCAATACAGTGCTCTGGGTTTGCTAATATTTTAAGATTCCAAATGATGAGCAGGTTCTGAGCTTTGAGGTCTTTGCTATAGCTCCCTCTGCTGGGTGGGAAGCTAAGTACTGTAGATTCTATTTCCTGCAACATTTAAAGCTTTCAGCTCCACGATGATTAAGCAAGCTTTTTTTCATCACCAGACTGTGAAAATAATTTGCTATTATCTGAATTTTATTTTATTGATTTCTTATTATCCAAATTAATTTGTTATTAACCGAATTCAAATTTTATTATTTGAGTTGTTAAAGAATCACTACAAATGAAACCTTTTTTCTCTCTCTAGATCTGAACACACATTAGATTTGTTTCTTTTCATTAAGGAAAACAACTTGCTAATTTTAGCTTAATACATAACAATAAATCAAAATTATTCTTCAAGCCTAATTAACCAATAATTTCCATGGTAACCAATGCTTTGGGCTACACACGCAGAATATATTGTCTAGAGAAACACCACAACTTTATATCCCCCACAGTTCATAACTGTCAACCAAAATAAAATAAAATAAAGTCTGTTGAACAAAGCTTTGTACATAAAACATAAAACTTTCAGCAAGCAAGAATAATCAAGTGAATATAATTCAAGGTCTTCCTGCTTTGTTTTGATAAAAGTTACTGGCCCTCTCTTGGGGAAATGAGTTTCTTGTTTTAATTAAATGACTGTATTCTGTTTGCAATTATATTTAAAAACTCATAGCTTTTTTTTAGTGAAAGGCTTTTATCTACTTCCTTGTATCTACTTTCTTGGCTGCTTCATATATTAATTTTGTTTGACTTTGTCTGCTGCAGTATAGGCTGCTCTGTGGTAACAGACCGCATGGGTCAATTATAGCTTAAGTAGCAATGCAAAGAGCATTTCAGAAGATGAAGCATTTTTCATCTTTATGAACCACCCTCCCCAGCCATTCTTATCTCAGTGAATGTAAAGATAGACCCCCGTATCTGCAGGACCTGTATCTGCAGATTCACTTACCTGCATCTGAAAAAATATGGTCTGTCTAGGCATCTTCTAGGTCATCTAACACAACTCTGTGTGTATGCAGAGCTAACAATAGAGTTGTGCTGGAGGACCCTAGAAGATCCCTAGAGAGTCATTTTCTTGTTAAGGCAGTGCACTGGGTTTACTGGTTTGGGGAAAAAGCTCTCTCAAGCACTAACTCTCTGCAGGACATTACAGACTAAAGGTGTTAAAAATAGACAATTAACCAGAGTGACTCCCAAGTGAAAGAAATCAGATTGAGGACAAGCTGATTTTGCAGCAAAAACAATTATTTCTTTATTAAAGAGAAAGAAAAAGATAGCAGTAGAAACCAACAGAAGTCTATATTCAATATAAGCTGTTTCTAAACTGTTTTTCAAAGTAAAAGAGGGCAAAAATAGCATGGGTGCTAAAATACTACTCCTGGCCAATCTAAGGAGACTAGAGGGATACAGCTACGCTTAAGGGACTACAGTTGTTCCTTCACATTTGTGGGGGTTAGGGGTGCAAGACCCCCGCAAAAGTGAAAAAAGTGAATAAAAATAGGCCTCGCCACCGCCCTCCCGGCCCTTCCCAAAGTGGCAACAGGGCTCTGCAAGCTTCGTTGCCGCTTTTCACCCACCTTTATTTGTTTGGGAAGGGCAGGTTGGGAGAAAAGCAGCAATGAGGCTTACAGAGCTCCGTCATCGCTTTGGGAAGGGTGGGGGAGCGGAAGAAAAGCGGAGCCCCGCCGTTGTTTTGGGAAGGGTGGGGGTGAGAGAAAAGCAGTGGCGAGGCTCCCAGAGCCCCGTCGTTGCTTTGGGAAGGGTGGGGTGGAAGAAAAGCGGTGACGAGGCTCCCAGAGCTCCGTTGTTACTTTGGGAAGGATGGAAGAAAAGTGGCGACAAGGCTCCCAAAGCCCTGTCATTGCTTTGGGAAGGGCAGGAGGGTGGGAGAAAATAGCAATGAGGCTTGCAGAGCCCCATCGTCACTTTGGAAGGGTGGGGGTGATGGAAGAAAAGCGATGGCGAGGCTGCCAGAGCCCCGTCTCCACTTCGGGAAGGCCAGAGGGTGGGCGAAAAGCCGTCCCCCCCACCCTTCCCACCCACACCCAGCCAAGCCCCAGGAGAGCGGGGGAGTTGGGTGCATGGTTTGCTTGGGGAGCGCTCCATTTAAATCGGCTCTCTCCCTTGTGTGCATGGGAGAGAAGCTGATTTAAACGGGCACTTGCTGAGCAAACCATGAATAGGCGGAACTGCGAAAGTGAAAGCCGTGAATTTGGAGGGACAACTGTACAGACTAAGACACAGATGGATTATCTCATCTTCAGATGTGAAGAAGAAGCTGGGTGGCTGAAGATCAAGGCAGCTGATGAAGAGGACCAGGTGGAGAGTTGAAAGAGAGGAGAGCCCCTGGAGAGGGCTTCTGGAGAGTGAGCTTCTGGAAAAAAAGAAACTTCTGGAGAGCAGGTTTCTGAAGAGAGAAACTCTCTCTAGCCTATATATTACCCTCTTCTAACTCAGGGGCTGTAACCTGGAGTAAGGGGACACCTCTGGGCAGGGTAAAACATGACCTTAATGTTATTCTGTGGAGAGTTCAAAAGGCCCCATGTGCTTAGAGTCATGAGTGCAAAGCCTATGGCTCATATGGAAAGGGCAGATGTGAAAGTGATCTTTGCCTTTCACCCTCTGGTAATGACTCTTATATGGTCTGAGAAGACAAACACAATGGAGCTGCACACCTGAGACAATGCCAATCAGGTACAGATATTTGCCCTATTTCACAACCAATTAGGATTGCTCAGCATCTCTGGAAACTCTACAATACCTTACAATGAGGGATGTTACCACTCCGAGCCAGTTTGGCAGGGTCTCCATTCAGTGGAGGTAAACAAGATAGTTAAGCACAGATTGCTCTCAATGAAACCATTTCCTTATCAGCAGGAGGGAGGAAATTCCAATTTGTACTTTAAAATGAGGCCTGAGTTCTCCAAGATGGACAGGGAACAAGGCTTTTTGTTGTCCTACCTTTCCAATATGCCTTTTAAAAGAGGCAGCTCTCTGCCTGATGCATCAACGTCTACTTGCAATTCATATTTATTGAGCATAAATAGTAACACTCTCTAAGTATCTTCTAAGTCCTCCAGCACAACTCTGTGGTATGCTTAGGCTGGAAGGCATTCATTTTAATAGGGTTTGCTATTATACTGGTTTTCAGTATCCGTAACCCTCGTGGTTATGGGCATCTGTCTGT